>JBBGZY010000305.1:4861250-6225000 GCA_037952925.1 Lithobates clamitans | reverse complement strand
GGCTGCAATATAACAAAGAGTGAAAAATTTAAGGGGGTCTGAATACTTTCCGTCCCCACTGTATGTCTTTACATCAACAGAGACTTCAATAGCAGAAAAAAAAAAAAGCAACGTTCTGCCTAGTACCAAATCCACCGAGTGATGTTGTAAAAAAAGAAAATTAGGACACTAGTTCACAGAAGAATTCCACTGTTTTATTTGTATTTTAAAAAATTGCTTTGGAAGACCAGAACCCTTTCCTACTAGAAAAAAAATGTGCATATTTGTGCGATACCGCCATAGTTAAACTAGGCTCCTGCAATAATTTAAATATTTGCCTGATGGTTATTACCTAAAAACGTATTAAAGATGAGCAGGCGGGAGCCTGGAAAAAAACAGCCCCTGTTGTGCATATAGATCTTTTTCTTTGTAAAACGTATCTTGAATTTAACATGACACTGTATAGATGCTAGGCAATGACTCATAAGCAAATGTATCAAATACCACAATGCAGATTCTCTGCTCACCCAATGCAAGGGCTTAAATTAATAAAGATCTTTCGGCATAGCCATGCAAACCATCTTTCTAATGCAAATATGTGTGAAAATAAGTAATACCACATGCAAACTTACCATTTATTTTAAGTGAATCTCAGCCTAAAATGAATGGTAAGCATATTGTATATTCAATGTGTAGTGCTAATGGCAGTGGCACTTGTATAACATTTTTCAACAGTAAAAAAATATATTTGTGTTTACTTCTAAACATAAAAAAAAACCCTAGTCCACACATTACATTACATTACTTGAACCACATGACATTATCTCATGTGAAGTGCTCCTTGATATACCAATACAGGCAGTCCCCGGGTTACTAAGAAGGTTCTGTAGGTTTGTTCTTACATTGTAAAATTTAGTAGGTAAAGAAAAGTAAGTAAAATTTGTATGCAAGTTGGAACAGGAACTCTTCCAGGGCTGAATTTTCCTTCCTAGGGTTAGATTTCCTCTCACTTCCTGTTGTCTCCCTCCAATTGTAAGTTAGAGTTGTATGTAAGTCAGATGTTTGTAACTCTGGGACTACCTGTATTAGTATGCAAACCTACAAATTGCAGCTTGGTGATGAATCAAACCCTAAGAGGCCTACTTAAAAGTGTTTTCACCCAAAAAAAAAAACATTTATCATTTATCAGAACATTTATTTATCATTTTTCTAATTGGTCTTGTGTGAAAACATTTATATAATGACCCCCAAGTGTTAGTTTTTTTTTTTTTGAGATTTCAACAGCTCCTCAAAACTGAATTATCATGCATCAGATGAGAAAAAAACCTGTGTGTGATCAGCATTGCTGTAATTGACCATGACTGCCCTGGAGAGACAGAAAGAGTAACACATGAATAGGTACTTCCGGCAGCTAACTAATATGGCCGCCTTCATATCCTATTGTCCTAGGTGACTGATTATCTTTGAAAGGCAAGCAACATACACACGAAAGCCTGGTACACACAATGTGTTTTTTTGATCTGACGTTAGTACAGTGATCTCCCCCGCTGAGCTGTTGTGTTCTGACAGGGGGGTGGCCCCCTCCCCCCCCCCCGCCAAAACACTCTGATCAGTGCTCTCAGCCATTGGCTGAGAGTGCTGATCGAATGGCTGAGAGCGCTGATCGGGAGCCAGTCGGTTGCTGGTTATCCAGCATGCACCTCCGACAGAAGCCGGCCAAAAGGCTGCCTTCTTTGGGGCCAGCTGGGATACACATGGGCCGAATGTTGGACGGTTTTTATTGAACCGGCTGGTCACCCGGCATTTGGCCTGTATTAACAGGGCTTTACTTGTGATCACCTTTCCCACACTTCTCCTTCCTTGATGTTGCTCTACAATCCTAACACTGTGTAAGCTCTGTGTCGGATAGTGTTGGAACTTACACAGGGTTCATGAAATCACACCATCCATTTGGACCTAGTGATTGGCTGCTAGGCCTGAGCTCTGCAGGGAGGTCACATGACCCCCAATTCTCAAAAGTATTGGGTATTTTACATTGGTTCTCTTGGCACAGCAGATTGGTGAAGGTGTGCAGGGAAGGGGAGTGCAAATGAGTCAGGGGATGGGCTTTAAAGTGAAACTAAAAACACCTATCTTGCCAAGGTAGCAGCCATTTAATAGCTTGACAGTTTGGTTGAGAGCACAACCAATGTGACAGCTACATTCCCGACACGTGCCCAGAATGGAACTGTTTTTTGAAACTGTTAAAACAGTGGGTTTAGTTTCGCTTTAAGGCGACTCTGTCCCTTTGCTCCTAATGGGAAAGTGACAGATGAAAGATGACTATATTTAGAGAGAGTCTAAGCCTCATGGCTTCCCATTGCCCTCCCCATTGCCCTCTTAACAGAGAAATACAGTCAGTGAATGAACTAGTGAATGAACAAAGTCCACCTTCTCTCTGGAGGATTGAAGAGCTGTCTAATGCATGCTGCAATTTTGGGATACAGTCATCTTCTGATCTAAAGTCTGTGTTGAGGTTACAGGCAGGATGGGAGAAAGAGTAGGACAGTGGGGTTTACATATTCTATAGCTAAAGATATCTCCTAAGATTACCTCCCCCTAACCCTCCCTCTAATGAGATAGAGAGAGAGAGATAGAGAGAGAGAGAGAGAGAGAGAGAGAGAGAGAGAGAGAGAGAGAGAGAGAGAGAGAGAGAGAGAGAGAAAGAGAGAGAGAGAAAGGGAGAGAGAGAGAGAGAGAGAGAGAGAGAGAGAGAGAGAGAGAGAGAGAGAGGAGAGAGAGAGAGAGAGAGAGAGAGAGAGAGAGAGAGAGAGAGAGAGAAAGAGAGAGAAAGAGAGAGAGAGACTGAAAGAGAGAGAGAGAGAGAGAGAGAGAGAGACTCTGACTATAGTTTCCCAAATGCAAATGGTCAGAAAAGATTTCCCTTTGAAAATGCTCGTAAACAAAAACATTCAATAACGCCCCTAAACGCGGCATATATTGTGGCAAAACTGACATATTTTAATGCCGGTTACTAGCTGTCAAGTTACAACGTTCAGAAGAGGTTTTTAAATGTCCCGTGTACATGAAGCCTTACATGTATATTACATGTATATCTGCTGTCTTCAGCTTTATATATTCTTTAGAAAGTGCACATCATGTTAGAGATTTTCTCTTCCTGTTCAGCACTGGGAGTGTAGTCTTGGTATACAGCCAAGACAGCTGATTGGAGGAAAGGCACACAACCCCTCTCCACATAGGTAAAGACTTGCAGAGCTGTGCTGTGACAAGTCAAGCTCTCTGCTAATCTATTTATAGCAACCTCTCTCAACACAAATTTCAGGCTGGTTTTATCTTGGTTGAAGGAGAATTTGTCAGAAGTTATCATGCTGATAACAGAGCAACCAAACAGCAGAGACACATGGGACTCAGGGCTTTGGAGAGACAGGTAAGAAAACACTACAGATATATGTGCTTAGGTCAAATTTCATGAATCAGGTTTACATCTACTTTAAGCACTCTCCCTAAGTTAACCTTAACCTAACAGTTAAAATAAACTCCTGATCCTATCACTAACCTAACGTCAAAATATAATTCCTTACATTAAAGTAACCCTTGTAACAAAATACTTACATTAGCCTGCTGTGGTAAAATCTGCTACAAAAGATAATAGCAGTAAAGACTAGGTGCCTATTTCCTGGCTTTGAAAACAAATTACCTGATTGTGGGTGCCTTGCTCTTTAACTATTCAGCTCTGATCAATTTTAAGTAAATATGATGAGTCATGTGATCAGGTTTAAAGGTGGAGGAGGTCTAAATCATTAGAACTTTGCTATATGGATAATTTATTGGCTAAGAATCAATCCTACTCTCTAATAACTGGTAACAATCTTTAGAAACAACAATTTCATTCTACACATTTTAGAGGGACCATGTGAGGTCACAGAGTGTTATAAATTCCTATAATAGGTCCCTGCCCTCAGTGTTCCAACAGTTATTCCTTGTTTGCTACCAAGCATAAAATCACTGGTGGGAAAGCATTATTGGCTGTGCAGCAAAATGTAAAAAAAATCCAATATGTTGATTCACAACTATAAATACACTATATTACCAAATGTATTGGGACACCTGCCTTTACATGCACATGAACTTTAATGGCATCCCAGTCTTAGTCCTTAGGGTTCAATATTGAGTTGGCCCACCCTTTGCAGCTATAACAGCTTAAAATCTTCTGGGAAGGCTGTCCACAAGGTTTAGGAGTGTGTCTATGGGAATGTTTGACCATTCTTCCAGAAGTGAATTTGTGAGGTCAGGCACTTATGTTGGACAAGAAGGCCTGGCTTGCAGTCTCTGCTCTAATTCTTCTCAAATGTGTTCTATCGGGTTGAGGTCAGGACTCTATGCAGACTAGTCAAGTTGGTTCACCCCAAACTCCCTCATCCATGTCTTTATGGACTTTGCTTTGTGCACTGGTCCAAACCATTTGGTGGAGGGGGGATTATGGTGGGAGGTTGTTTTTCAGGGGCTGGGCTTGGCCCCTTAGTTCCAATGGAGGGAATTTTTTAAGGCATCAGCATACCAAGACATTTTGGACATTTTCATGTTCCTAACTTTGCGGGAACAGTTTGGAGATGACCCCTTCCTGTTCTAACATGACTAAGCACCAGTCCACAAAGCAAGGTCCATAAAGACACGGATGAGCACGTTTGGGGTGGAGGAACTTGAGTCCTGACCTCAACCCAATAGAACACCTTTGGTATGAATTAGAGCAGAAACTGCGAGCCAGGCCTTCTTGTCCACATCAGTGCGTGACCTCACAAATGCGCTTCTGGAAGAACATTCAAACATTCCCATAGACACACTCCTAAACCTTGTGGACAGCTTTCCCAGAGGAGTTGAAGCTGCAAAGGGTGGGCCAACTCAATATTGAACCCTGCGGACTAAGACTGGGGTGCCATTAAAGTTCATGTGCGTGTCCTAATACTTTTGGTAACATAGTGTATGTAAAATAAATCACCCAAAAAAATCTTGTAAGCATGAGAATACCTTCAAAGTCTGGTTTTCTTGTCATATAAATGCACTTTTAACTTTTGCATTGTTTAAATATTAATGAAACCACTCAACTATTTGGTCATTGACTAACAGCCATATCCCTTGGCACCTGTTGTATAACTTTTCTGCACACTTATCTAGCAGCAGTATGGTAAGGATTCCTATGTGGTCATGTCTGGAATGTGAAAGCAAAAGCACATTATGAGAGCAGCACTTAGAGGAGCAAAATTCTTCATTGCCTTGCATTACTCTCAGTGAGCACATAATAACATAATGGTACAATAGCAAGTTTTTTTAAAATGCAGAGTGGTTTGGAATTATATGCTAAGTGTTTCCCAATGGATGGATCCACTTCATTTTGCCAAAGTCAATTTGTTATTACATTCATAGGAAGAAAGGATACTCCCTTCAACAATGCTTGTATGTCATTTTTCACTAACAAGCAATGATACATGTTTTGTATTATGTATTAGGAAAGGCATAATATTTGGTTTCTTGGCAACACCTAAATGCTAAATGTGCAGGTATAATTTACTTCATGTTTGCAAAATATTGCAATTTAATTCTCATACCTTTTTTTTTTTTTTTTAATGTACAACCAACCTGTGAACAAGAGAGCTGTTTTTGTTTATACTATGACATCAGCTTCATTAAAGTGATACTAAGCACACACTGTTTAATTTACCGTATATACTCGAGTATAAGTCGTTCCGAGTATAAGTCGAGGCCCTAATTTACCACAAAAAAAATGGGAAAAACTTATTGACCCGAGTATAAGACGAGGGTGAGAAATGCACAGCTACTGTAAGTGGAAAAGAGGGTCAACAATGCCCATTTGCAGCATCACTGTGCCCATTTGCATGCCTCACTGTGCCTATTTGCAGCCATAGGTCCCCTGAACTTCAAACTCGGTAGTTAAGGGTTCCTAGATGCCCCCTAGCTGCAGCCAAAATTTGGGGTCTCTGAACCCAAAGGGTCCCGAAATGACATTGCTGCAGATAGACACAGTTGACTGAATTTGGGGCCCCGTATCTCGGGGACACTTAGTGCTAAGAACCCCAAATTTGGTGTGCAAACCCAGTAGAACTAGCACCATAAAATTTCCAAAGCTGGGGTTTCTAGCACCAAGTGGCCCCGAGATACAGGGTCCCAAAAATCAGTTCAGAAAATGTCAAGCACTTTTCTGCAGCAGGAATGACATTTTCCGAACCAGTTTTGGGGCCCCGTATCTCAGGGCCACTTGGTTCTAGGAACCCCAGCTTTGGATATGTTATGGTACCAGTTCCACTGGGTTTGCAAACCAAATTTGGGGTTCCTAGCACCAAGTGGCCCTAAGATATGGGGCCCCAAAGTCGGTTCAGAAAATGTCAAGCACTTTTCTGCAGCAGAGAATGACATTTTCCGAACCAATTTTGGGGCCCCGTTTCTCAGGGCCACTTAGTGCTAGGAACTTCAGCTTTGGAGATGTTGTGATACCAGGTCCACTGGGTTTGAATACAAAATTTGGGGTTTCTAGCACCAAGTGGTCCTGAGATACGGGGCCCCAAAGTCGGTTCGGAAAATGAAAATTTTTGCTGCAGAAAAGTGCTTGACTCGAGTATAAGTCGAGGGGGGCACTTTCAGCACAAAAAAATGTGCTGAAAAATTCGACTTATACTCGAGTATATACGGTACATTATCCCTTCTCTTTCTGTATGTGGATAATGGCACTGTAATTATTTTATTAAAAAAAAACATCTAAGTACCTTCTGTTCTAAGCAATATACATCTGTGATATAACCTAGCTCTTTCCCAGCCTGTCTGTATGGAAACAGTGGCAAGAGGAGCTTCTAGTCCTCTGGTGCTGGTCAGATGTTAAAAAAAAAAAACACAGCCTTTGGAATACGGAGTAAGAATAAAAAATATTACTAAAACTATTTAAGTTGTCATACAAATATATATTTAAAATCAAATATTTATTATTTATTGGCAATAACATGGTGTGGGCGGATTTCTGCCAGTCACAGGCTGTGACATGCACCTCCGCCTGTGTCTTAGAATAACAGGGAGGCAAAGACTCCATCAATCAACATGTAATATCCCACCCCCATTGTGTTTAGCTTGTTAATAGGCATGGAGGAGGAGGGAGGGAGTGGGCTGTCATTTTCTACTGTGTATACACCCTCATGTGTGACTCTATAGTCACATGGGCTGCTCAGATGTGACAGGGAGGAAATACTAACAGTAGAAATACACTGATAAGTAAGCATGTGCACTAGCTCCCAACACTGCTCTGCAAAAATGCAGTGGGGACATGGACAGGAGGAAGAGATAGAGGACAGCAGGATCAACCAGTTTTTTGGGTTTTTTTTTGCAGAATACGGAAAACAAATCTCATAGTGTCTGAGTAAGTATGAACAGCATGTAATACAGCATTTATTGATAGTTTTTATGATGTGGGTTTAATGACACTTTAAATGCTCAAACAAATGGGGTGTACTTTTTGAAGGTTTAGAGTTGGCTTTATGAGTTGTAATGTTATCGTCTAAGAATGCATATGTATCGTCTAAGAATGCATATGCCAATTGAAGCATATATTTCATAATGATGCTCTAATTTGAACATGTTAATGTTACTGTTACCAACAATACCATCACACGACCAACCTTCCAGGTCCCCCAAAGCACAGGGAAGCCCTAATCCCATGCCAGAACTAGTTCAATAGCAAGTGCTTTTGAGTAGGGATGAAGTTCAGGTTACCATGGGTTCATAGGGAGTTTTGCGGGTTTGAGGTTTGCATTCTCAGCAAATTTATTTGCAAATTCGCCCTGAAGAATTTTTTTTCAAAATCATAATGCATGGCATTGCCTTTGAACTATGTCCAGCAGGCTTAGAATTGCTAATAAGGGGACTTTAGGATAAGCCATCAAAATCACTATAAAAGGGAGGGGCAAGGAGCAGACATAAAGTCAGTGTATTGAAAGTTGCCTTTAGGGAAATGATAGGTAAAGCAAACTGTACTTTAATTCTGATTGATAGCTGTCTGGGCAATCAACAAATTTGCTGCCTTTTTTTATATTTAACAATGGGATTTTTTTGTCTTTATTTAACTTATTTTGGAGGCTTATTGTTTTTTACTTTGTGTTAACAGGGCCTTTTTAAATTTGGGGTGTTCAAAGCTGAGCATTCGCCTGCTAATGATCCTCTCTTGTTAGTGCTGCATTTTGTACACATCACAAACCTGCATCATTTAAAGAAAAATAAACTAAGTGCAAGAACAATGTGCACCTAAACCACCTCACATTATATCAGTCACATTCATTGCATCCCCATAGTTAAAATAAAGGTTAGGCACATTGAGTGGGCCTATTGTCCCTGATTAAAACGGTTTTTCTACTGACCAATTTTACATTGCTGTGTCCTGGGTAGTACCTTAATTCTTGTAGTAAAATCCCTGTCTGTGTTCTTTGGGGGGGCCTGGGCACTGTCTATCTGAGCCCCATCTTAATCCAGCAATATTGCACAAGAGATTCAGCTGTCTGGGACTCTCCCTCCTCATTAGCTGAGACAACAGCGAAGTGCCGTTGGCTCCCGTTGCTGTCAATCAAAGTCATTGAGCCAATAAGGAGAGAGAGGGGGTGGGTCCAGGCCGCGTCCCTGTGCCTGAATGGACACAGGGAGCTGCGGCTGGGGTGCTCCTATAGCAAGCTGCTTACTGTGGGGGCACTCAACAGGACGGAGGGGCCAAAGAGGGACCTGAGAAAAGGAGGATCTGGACTGCTCTGTGCAAAACCATTACACAGAGCAGGTAAGTATAACATGTTTGTTATTTTTAACAAAAAAAAAAATCAAGACTTTAGTATCACTTTAAGCTTTGTAATTTTTAAGCTAGAAACTGATGTGTTTCTATGCACAGCTGCTCCAAATTCTTTATGCTCCAGTTTTAGTAAATTTCCCTCTTTGTCTCTAGTAAATTTGGGATTTACCTTACGCATTAAAATTGTCCTGCAGCTGGCCAATTTTACTTATTTATGTCACCTGCAGTCCTTTAATAAAAGGAAATAATAATAATAAAAAATGTACAAAGTTTATTACACAAATATTTAAAATGACTAACAAATAGACATTAATATAATTTGATTACGATCACATCACATCATCAGTATTCACATATCAAGCATGTAAATACAATATAACACCCATAATTGGTTGAAGCATGTAATGAACAGTTCATGAAGGCTTAGGGCTCTCTATGTGTTTCATGGGGCAGCGCCCTCTTCTTCAGGAGCCAGCCCAGAAATAATTTTTTGTATGGGTATATGTCAATGTTGACCGAATCAAAAATGAAGAAAATAGTGTAGATCACTTGGCATGTGTGTATTGGCCACAGGATCACAATACTATGGAGGAGATCCATAGAGATGGTTCCAACCGAGAGCTAATGGTGTAGGAGGGACCCGGGGGCAGATAACAAAAAAGTTGCAAAAAGCCCCTGCAAGGAGGTGGCCAGCCACAAAGAGGGAGCAGCACCACAACCACTCAAAAGCATGCAAATAAGATCCTCCAACTCCCCCAATCTCTTCCCAGGCTTTCCTGTTATACCTACTCCCTCCCGTCTGCTCCTTCTCCTCCCAGATAACCTTGGGTACAGTAGTTTTTTCACCCAGCAATGGTAATGGCTCCCCTATTGCCCAAACTACTTTTCCCAGAATTCTGTGTTCTAAGTTCAAACCCAACAATAAGCATATCCGCTGTTGCCAACTTGTGGGGAAAAAAAAGACTCCTGCATAGTTTAGTAACATTAATTCCGGTTACGCTAACCTGAAATATTTTTGGATTCATACCTTCGTTAGTGTGTGCACTTCCTTTCTGATTGACCACTTAAGCCCCGGATAATAAATATCCCCAAAAAATATATAAAAAAACATTTTTTTTCCCTCAGTTTAGGCCGATACGTATTCTTCTACATATTTTTGGTAAAAAAAAACGCACTAAGCATTTATTGATTGGTTTGCGCAAAAGTTAGAGCGTCTACAAAATAGGGGATAGTTTTATGGTATTTTTATTAATTTTTTTTTTTTTTTACTAGTAATGGCGGCGATCAGCGATTTTTATCATGACTGCAACATTATGGGGGGCAGATCGGACACTTTTGGTGCTATTTTGGGACCACTCACATTTATACAGCGATCAGTGCAATTAAAAATGCATTGATTACTGTGTAAATGTGACTGGCAGTGAAGGGGTTAACCACTAGGTGGCGCTGTAGGGGTTAAGTGTGTCCTAGGGAGTGATTCTAACTGTGGGGGGAAGGGGCTGTATGTGACATGACACTGATCACTGCTCCCGATTACAGGGAGCTGTGATCAGTGTCAGTGTCATTAGGCAGAACGAGGAAATGCTTGTTTACATTTGCATTTCCCCGTTCTTCCTCTCTGTGAGACAATCGCGGGTATCCCCGCGGACATCGAGTCCGCAGGACCCACGATCACGCTCACAAAGCTCCCGGCAGCCGTGCGTGCGGCCGCAAGCCGCCTCTTAAAGGGCAACGTACAGGTACGTTAATCTGCCTGTACGCGCCCTTCTGCCGCAGTATATCTGCGTGAGGCGGTCGGGAAGAGGTTAAGTATGATAGACCTACCTAGTGCTTATGACCTTATAAGTGTACATTCTCTGTAAACTGTTATATACTGCATATCTAGCTATCTACAGTATCTAAAATATAAATCATATCAAATCTTTTAGATTGTAAGCTCCCACAAGCAGGGCCCTCATACCCCTCTTATCTTGAATTACATTGTAACTGTACTGTCTCCCTTTATTTTGTAAAGCACTGTGCAGACTATTGCGGCTATATAAATGCTGTATAATAATAACAATAATATTTACACTGTTGACTGAAAGAACAGGAAATCAGTTGAAACCTGCAGAACTGACAATTCGTTCAGCTGTTAAAGGTTATCAGTTGCAGTTGTTTATGCCCCACACTCAGTGTGATAAAATCCCAGGTATGTGGGCTGGTATTATGACCAATAGTTCCACTACAGTTTGCGCTGTCTTCCCAGTCTTTACGCCATATATGAAATATAACAATTTTAAGCACTTCAATACATGGCACTTATACCCCCTTCCTGCCCAGACCAATTTTCAGCTTTCCTATCTCTCAGGATTTGAATGACAATTACTCAGTCATGCAACATTGTACCTAAACAAAATTTTTATCGTTTTTTTTTTCACACAAATAGAGATATCTTTTGTTGGTATTTAGTCACCACTGGGTTTTTAAATTTTTTTTGAAAAGAGCAAAAATTTTGAAAAAAAACCCTTTTTTTTAGTTTCTATTATAAAATTTTGCAAATAAGTAATTTTTGTTCATAAATTTGGGCCAACATTTATACCGCTACATATCTTTGGTAAAAAATAACCCAAATGAATGTATATTATTTGGTCTGTGTGAAAGTTATAGAGTCTACAAGCAATGGTGCAAATAATTAAAAATTGATCACACCTGATGTACTGACGGCCTCATTTCTTGAGGGCCTAAATGTCAGGACAGTACAAATACACAACCCCCCCCCCCCCCCAATGAGTTTTTGGAAAGTAGACAGTCCAAGGTATTTAGTAAGAGGCATCGTGAGTTTTTTGAAGTTTTTTGAAGTAATTTTTTCCCACTAATCTTAGGAAAATTAAAAAATGATTTTTTTTTTATTTTTTACACACAATTGTCATAACAAGTTATTTTTCACACACAGCATAAGCATACTTCCAATTACACCCCAAAATACATTCTTCTACTCCTCCTGAGTATGGCGATACCACATATGTGGGACCTTTCTACCTACAGAGGCCCAACATGCAGGGAGCACCATGAGGTGTTCTAGGAGCATAAATTATACATCTCATTTTATTCCTACCTATCACACTTTTGAAGGTCCTGGAACAACAGGACAGTGGAATTACCCACAAAATTACTCCAATTTGGAAAGCAAACACCCCAAAGTATATATTTTGAGGCAGAATGAGTCTTTTGAATATGTCATCGTTTTCCAAAAGTTTTTGGAAACCGTGAAAAGAAAATGAAAACTTATTTTTTTTACATAAAGTTGTCAATTTATAAGATTTTTCTAACACATAGCATGTACATAGCAAATATTACACCCCAAAATACATTCTGCTACTCCTCTTGAGTATGGCAATACCACATGTATGAGACTTTTGCACAGCCTAGCCACATAAGGAGGCCCAACATACAGGGAGCACCGTCAGGCGTTCTAGGAGCATAAATTACATATTTCGTTTCCTGACAACCTATCACACTTTTGAAGGTCCTGGAGCACCAGGACAATGGAATTACGCACAAAATGACCCCATTTAAAAAGCAAACACCCCAACGTATATTCTACGAGGTGTGGGCTGGTGACAGGTACTCATGTACTCTGATGAGCTGGTGAAAGTTACTCGGGAACTCTGATGGGCTGGTGACAGGTACCCAGGTTAATTGATGGGCTGATGACAGGTACTTGGGTACTATGATGGGTTGGTGATAGGTACTCAGGTACTCAGATGGGCTGGTGACAGGTACTCTGATGGGCTGGTGACAGGTACTCTGATGCTGGTGACAGGTACTCTGGGGCTTGTGACAGGTACTCTGGGGCTAGTGAGAGGTACTCTGGGGCTGGTGACAGGTACTCTCGGGCTGGTGACAGGTACTCCGGGCTGTTGACAGGGATTCTGAGGCTGGTGACAGGTACTCTGATGGGTTCTGACAGGTACTCTCATGGGCTGTGATAGGTGCTCTGATGCTGGTGACAGGTACTCTGATGCTAGTGACAGGTACTCTGGGGCTAGTGACAAGTACTCTGGGGCTAGTGACAGGTAATCTGGGGCTGGTGACAGGTACTCTGATGGGCTGTGACAGGTACTCTGATGGGCTGTGACAGGTACTCTGAGGCTGATGACAGGTGACAGGGCTGTGGCAGGTACTCTGATGGGCTGTGATAGGTGCTCTGATGCTGGTGACAGGTACTCTGATGCTAGTGACAGGTACTCTGGGGCTAGTGACAAGTACTCTGGGGCTAGTGACAGGTACTCTGATGGGCTGTGACAGGTACTCTGAGGCTGATGACAGGTGACAGGGCTGTGGCAGGTACTCTGATGGGCTGTGATAGGTGCTCTGATGCTGGTGACAGGTACTCTGATGCTAGTGACAGGTACTCTGGGGCTAGTGACAAGTACTCTGGGGCTAGTGACAGGTACTCTGGGGCTGGTGACAGGTACTCTGATGGACTGTGACAGGTACTCTGAGGCTGGTGACAGGTCATCTGATGGGCTGGTGATAGGTCCTCTTTATTTGTGGGGCAATCGGAGGAACATCACTGTACTGCAACACATCTTTCTTCCAGGTCTCCTCCTCATACAATGAGAAGAAGAACCCGGAAACGGCACTACAGGCATTTTTTTACAGTTGTGACCGGCTGTGGTGACAGGTACTTGGGTACTCTGATGGGCTGGTGACAGGTACTTGAGTACTCTGATTGGGTTGGTGACAGATACTCAGGTACTCTGTTGGGCTGGTGACAGGTACTCGGGTACTCTGATGGGCTGGTGGCAGGTACTCTGATGGGCTGGTGACAGGTACTCTGGGACTGGTGACAGGTACTCTGATGCTGGTGACAGGTACTCTGATGTTGGTGACAGGTACTCTGATGCTGGTGACAGATACTCTGGGGCTGGTGACAGGTACTCTGATGCTAGTGACAGGTACTCTAGGGGTGGTGACAGGCACAACAGGGCTGGTGACAGGTACTCTGATGGGCTGTGATAGGTACTCTGAAGGGCTGAGATAGGTACTCTGATGCTGGTGACAGGTACTCTGATGCTGGTGACAGGTACTCTGGGGCTGGTGACAGGTACTCTGGGTCGGGTGACAGGTACTCTTGTGGGCTGTAACAGGTACCCTGAAGGACTGAGATAGATACTTTGATGCTGGTGACAGGTATTCTGACGCTGGTGACAGGTACTCTGGGTCTGGTAACAGGTACTCTGGGTCGGGTGACAGGTACTCTTGTGGGCTGTGACAGGTACTCTGATGGGCTGTGACAAGTACTCTGATGGGCTGGTGACAGGTCCTCTTTATTTGTGGGGCAATCGGGGCACATCACTGTACTGCAGCACATTTTTCTTCCATTTTTCCATTTTCCATTTTTCTTTCTTCTTGGAAACAGCACTACAGCCGTTTGTTGATATTTGTGACCGGATGTAATTGGACACAGCCGGTCACATGGTAAAGAGCAAAATGCATTGGCTCTTTACCCTGATCGGGGATGGGCTGTGCCGAGGGGCACGTCTCATCCCCGATCGGCGCGCATGAGCGGCGATTACGAGCACAGCACATGTCACTGGCTGTGATTGGACACAGCCGGTCACATGGTTAAAGAGCCAATTTCATTGGCTCTTTACCCTGATCGGGGATGGGCTGTGTCCGAGGAACACTCCTCATTCCCGATCGCCGTACTGCACACCCCCGGGGGCGTGCACGAGCGGCAATTACAAGCACAGCACATGTCACTGGCTGTGATTGGACACAGCCGGTCACGTGGTAAAGAGCCATTGTTATTGGCTCTTTACCCTCATTGGGATGGGCTGTGTCCCGAGGGATATGCCTCATCCTCAATCGCCGCATGGTGGGCGCCCGGGGGCCCGCAGGACCAGCAAGGACCGAGGGACATTATATCACGTCCACCAGGAGGGAGGAGATGTTCCTGCCGGCGTCATTTTACCATGGCCCGGTATGGAAGTGGTTAAAGAATAACTCCAGTTTGTTGAGAAAAGAAAACAATTCCCTCGGGGTGATCTATGTACATTGCATGGATTTTAACAAACTTTGTTGCAGATTCCTATCTTTTGTTATTCTGAAGAAATAGCTGTTTGCTTGTCTGTGTCCAAGTGGATGTAAATGGGAGTGATTCATAATTATCAATCAGCTGCTGCACTTGAAGGGTTCTAATGAGGAAAGTGACCCTTTAGATGTGATTTCCCTTTGGAAGCATCTCACCAAAAATGATATTTTTCTTGCACGGGGTGCCAAAAATATGACCTACATCTTAGTGCAGACTTCTGAGGAAATCAGTGAGCCAATCATGCAAGCAGGAAATTACATTTCCATTTGTCTACAGAACGCCTCTAGGTCGCCATATTTCATTGCATTTTACAGAAAATGACAGAGCTGCAGATTTAAAAAGAAAGGTAATTATTAACCACTTGCCACCCGCCATATAGCAAAATGATGGCGGCAAAGTGGTTTCAATATCCTGACTGGGCTTCAAATGACATCCTCAGGATATTAAGCCGCTGAGCGCCCCCCAGTGGTGTGCATCGCAGCGATCGTTGTTGCAGGGTGTCAGTCTGACCCACCGCAACTGGAATCTCGGTAAAGAGTCTCTGACGGAGACTCTTTACCACGTGATCAGCCGTGTCCAATCAGGGCTGATCACGATGTAAACAGGAAGAGCCGGTGATGGGCTTTTCCTCAATCGCGTCTGTCAGACGCGAGTAGAGGAGAGCCGAACGGCTGCTCCTCTGACAGGGGGGGGTCTGTGCTGATCGATTATCAGCACAGCCCCCCCGAGGATGCCCACACTGGACCACCATGAACGCCACTAGGACCACCAGGGATGTCACCACAAGGTTTGCCACCCTAGACCACCAGGGATGCCAATCAGTGCCCACAATGAATGCCAATCAGTGGCCACAATGGATGCCAATTAGTGCCCACAATGGGCATCACTGATTGGCAGGCATAATTATTTGGCACTGATTGGCATCCATCAGTACCATACATAATAGTACATCAGTGCCAACTATTAGTGCGCATCCATGCCCATCCGTGCCGCCTATCAGTGCCCATCCGTGCTGCCTATCAGTGCCCATCCGTGCTACCTATCAGTGCCCATCCTTGCTGCCTATCAGTGCCCATCCGTGCCGCCTATCCGTGCCCATACGTGCTGCCTATCCATGCCCATCCGTGACACCTATCCGTGCCCATCCATGCCGCATATCAGTGCCCATCAGTGCCGCCTATTAGTGTCCCATCAGTGCCGCATGTTAGTGCCCATCAATGCCACCTCATTGGTGCCACCTCATCAGTGCCCGTCAATGCAGCCCCATCAGTGCCCATCAGTGAAGGAGAAAACTTACTTGTTTACAAAGTTTTGTAACTGAAACAAAAAAACATTTTTTTTCCCAAAATTTTTGGTCTTTTTTTATTTGTTTAGCAGAAAATAAAAATCGCAGAGGTGATCAAATACCACCAAAAGAAAGCTTTATTTGTGGGAACAAAATGAAAAAAATTTAGTTTGGGTACAGTGTTGTAGGACCGCGCAACTGTCATTCAAAGTGCGACAGTGCTGAAAGCTGAAAATTGGTCTGGACAGGAAGGTGTATAAGTGCCCTGTATTGAAGTGGTTAAGAACATCCAATTACAATATGGCTTGTGTAGCATTTACATATGCTATATTATTTTTTTACTGGCTATTTTTCCCACGAAAGTGGAGTTACCCTTTAAATATTTTAATAATTTTAATAAGCAGTATATAAATTGGTTCTGTAAAGCAGTCCATAGTGACCAATCAGAGTTATTGAGATGAGAAAACAATACAATTCTGCTATTAGCTGCTTTATCTATACCTTATAAAATAAACCCAAATATGTTATCTTCATAATGACAGTTGCGCACATCCTGATTTAGATGCCATGTTAAAATTCTGATATGAACATTATCATGTAGAAAAGATATTGTTTCTACAGGTAAAAGCATATAACATTTTAAAGCGACATGTAAGAATATCCTTATTCTCCACAAATAATCCATACTCATCTATTACTTAATGGACTTGTAATCTATTTTTCATGACATTGTTTCTTACTGTGTTTCTTTGACTATTTGTAACATTCTCTGTAAACACCCAAACCTTTGCCTTTCCTTCTCACTTACGTATGTTTGGATGAGCAGTTCATGTTTGTTTGCGGTCATGTACAAACTACAAATCCCATAGTCCAAAATCCATAATCCCATTAGGTCCCTAGGCCATGGGAGCGAGCAAGAGAGGGTGGCTACATTCCTACAGTGCGACTTTAGAGAATGAACGCAGTCACCCCCCAACAGGAAGTATACAGTATATATACATGTACACACAAAAAATGGTGAGTTGCACCTATTCCATTTTAGGCGGTCCGTGCGCTTTCACTTAGTGGGCTCCCATGCACTGCCAAACATGTAACTCCAAATAGATGGATGAGGCACAGGTACTCTTGATCTTTTTTTTAATATTATTTACTCCTGTATAACACAAGGAACATTAGGGACAAACAACTGTTTTGGGCATCCCACTGAATTTTAGAAAGGGTAGGGATGCCCGAAACAGTCATTCAAATTTTCTTAGTGCTATACAAGATTAAATTGGGCGGCACAGTGGTGTAGTGAGTAGCACTCTTGCCTAGCAGTAAAAAGGGGTCGCTGGTTTGAATGCAAACCATGACACTACCTTTCCAGAGTTTGCATGTTCTCCCTTGACCTGCGTGAGTTTCCTCCGGGTACTCCGGTTTCCTCCCACACTCCAAAGACATGCTGGTAGGTTAATTGGCTTCTGTCTAAATTAGCCCTAGTATATGAATGTGAGTTAGGGAACTTAGATTGTAAGCTCCTTGAGGGTAGGGACTGATGTGAATGTACAACGTATATGTAAAAGCACTGCGTTAATTGACGGCGCTATATAAGTACCTTAAATAATAATAATAATGATAAGAATAATAATAAGAATGAGCAAGAGAGAGTACCTGTGCCTCATATTGTCTATTTATATATATATATATATATATTTATATATGGACAGCACCTGTAAGTAATGCAGTGAATGCCAACAACCAAAGTCCTGCCCTCCAGGTACAATATGGAGAAAAACGTCCAAAGGTGGCTGCATTGTATAAGAAATGTATTAAAAAGTGGAAAAAAATACAACTTGTCAATATCTTGTAATGTTTTGATATTTTCAATAGATATGTTGCAATCCCCCTTTGGACATATGTATATACTGTATCTATGAATATATATATATATATATATATATATATATATATATATATATATATATATATATATATATATATATATACACACACACGCACACATTTCTTTAGATAATTGAAATACATTGATATCAATAATTAATAAAATATATACAAAATAAAATATCTGCATATTTAATATTAAAGTAAAAATTTGATTGCCTTACCTGGCAGTTTAAACAGAGACCAGAGATGAGTTTGTGACAACAGCGGTTTGGTGAATTTGGGTTCTGGTGACTTTTCTTGAAAAGCAGAGAACGTCTGTCAGAGGGAAGAGTAAACCTGTGTGCTATTTTCCATTGACAGGGTATCCAGCAGACAGCTTACACCGCTCTATCAGCTGCTAAGCTGATCTTGTCCAGTAAATGTA
Source organism: Lithobates clamitans (assembly GCA_037952925.1). Lineage (NCBI taxonomy): Eukaryota > Metazoa > Chordata > Amphibia > Anura > Ranidae > Lithobates > Lithobates clamitans. Next base: position 6,206,519 of record JBBGZY010000305.1, on the reverse strand, counting down.
GATATCCCAGTCAGTGAAGGAGGAGGTCACACATGCTCCCACCCAGTGTTTTTGGATGAAAGATTTTTTTTTTTCCCCCACCTCAACTGTTGCTAGGTGTTGTTGCAGCTTGGCGGTATGGTTCTGAGATAATGTTTCCTCTCTTTTGGGCTCCTCAGGCTCTGTTAGACTGCAGACTTTGTTGAACAGTCTCTGGTGTGCTAAATTTAACTGGTGTTCTCAGCCAGTCAGGCTTGTCAACAGCTGAGCAGCCTGTAGCATTCTTGTTGCTGTTGTAAAACAGCTCCAAGTTATCTGTGGACTCCCTGTGATACTGCCCAGTGAGCTCACTCACAGTCTTCAAGGAACTATTATTATAACAAAGCACAGTCACGTTATCCCTATCTTTAACATGTTCCCTGTTAAGAGCGCCTAGGAGCATAGCTCACAGGTTATTTCATGACTCGCTCATGTCAAATGTCAAATGATTCATTGACACCCAATTGAATTTAATAAGATACTACAAAAGGTTCATTCTATGCCAAACATGCATGACAATCTGTGAAAAAATTGCTTTAAAAATAATTTTATTAAAGGCAACCTTTGTAAACTAAACCGGTTTGACGTATGTAATCATATGAATGGGTCCTGATGCTTTAAGGCCCAACTCCAGGGGTATCAAAAAATCTTCACTTACTTAATAGTTTAGGGGTAGAAGAATGGGGACAAATACTTACCGTATTCCTCACATCAATGGGGTCCCTCCATGGCTACAACTGGTCCCTCTCAACTGCCTCTTAAAAGCCCCCAACCCTTTCCAAAAACACAGGGGCACAACAATGCATCAATGTGAATATGTTCTATAGGAACCCATATTAAAAAAAAAATCCCTGCATTTCTGCAAAATGCAAAAAGCATCGAAAAACGTGAATGTGTGTGAATCTAGCCTAAAGCGTGTTTCCACTTTTGCAGTCACATTTGAGAAAACCCCACTATATGTTTGCTAAGTGTTCCCATTCACACCTGTTTTTTTATTAATTTTTTTATATTTCTTACCTTTTTGATGTTTCCAGGAGGAGGTGTCCCGAATGACAGCAAGGTCTTTTAAATGTTAGAATGAGGCTGTCCCAAGTCTGTCCTCATTTACATACAATGCAAGAAGCCCAGTCTTTAAACCTTTAACCTTTGTTAGGACAGACATGTTTAAGTAACAAACATGTTATACTGACCTGCTTTGTGTAATGGTTTTGCACAGAGCAGCCCCGATCCTCCTCTTCTTGGGTCCCCCTGCTGGCAGTCCTGGCTCCTCCTCTTCTCTGAGTGCCCCCATAGCAAGCAGCGAGTGCTATGGGGGCACTCGTGCGTGCTGACTCTCTAGCCATGCAAGACACACAGAACGGGGCTCGGCCCGTTCCCTCCTCACTGGCTGTGATTGTGAGCTACAGAAGCCAAAGAGGAGGCAGAGACCTGGGAGAGCAACCACTCTCGTGCACATCGCTGGATCGCGATCGGGGTCGGGTAAGTGTTAGAGGGGCTGCAGGGAAAGTGGCATACTGAAGGTTTTTTAAAAAACCTTCAGCCTTTAGAACCACTTTCAGATCTGCCTACACAGTACAGGCAGGGTTTATTTTAGTGAACACAGCTGTCCATCCCTATCTCATAAACAAAGAGAACTACCTAAGATTTTCCTTGCTGGAGAGTCCAGAATAAAGCATCTAAAAAAGGTAAAGCTGCCATTTAAAACATTTTTTTTGCTGTGCTATTTTTAAGTTATGCTATGTAAAATGCAGACATGCAATGGTGTACCTAGGGCAGGGCCAGAGGGGGCCCTGACCCCCCCAACATTATGCTGTGCCCCACCATGTGACCCCCCCATTAAATTTTTTTTTTTTTTACAAAAAGGCAATGTCTAAGAGGGAGAGCGTCCCCAGTCAGCTCCTGCGGGTGATTCCTCCCCCTCCCTCTGCTTGCTGACACTGCATAATGCGAGCCCTCACACAACCACGGCCGCCCGATCTGCTCCTTCCCCTGCATCCTCATTGGCAGGGAGAAGAGCGAGTTGCAGGAAGGACTCCACCAGGACTCTCAGTTACTGAAAAAACAGACTGATTTCTCCCGTCCTTAGGACAGGAGAACCAGCCTGTAAATTCCAAGAGATGCCAGACCAGCACTGTCAATAGCAGGGGCAGGACAGCAAGAGGAGGCTGGGGAACCCCACAGTGGCAGAACACCAGGGCCCGGTGGCAAGACAACCTTTACAACCTTTACAACCCTGATAGTTCTCTCACTGCTTTGGACCCTTATATTTTCTTGATATGCTGGTGACATATATCTCTTGTTTTCTGCCACCCTGGGGGGGGGGGGGCAATACAGTAGGAAGGGAGCTCACTGCAGAACATGTGAAAGGGCCATTGTGGGATCGTAGTAAAGGGCCCCAGGATATATATATAATTGCATTTTATAGTTGCCCCCCTACTTTTGTCCCTGTCCCCCCATGTGCCCCCCCCTAAATATGAAAGCTGGAGACTCCACTGCAGTAGGGGTCATCCCTGTTTGGCTGTAAAAGTGGAAATTCACTTTGCTGAGGATGACTCTGTTCACAATTCAGCCTCCTCAGCACACAATACAGGGTTAATGTCCCTCATTTGGAGGAGGAGGTGCCTTTCGTGCAGCCTTAGTTCCACTTTTTGATTCAATATGTACATCTCTATAAAATATGTACTATTATACTATTAAAAGTGTTAAGATGCTATTAGCTTTTTGTTTAACCTCTATTTTACTGCATTTGTTATTTTTAAAAGCAAAAATAAAGGAAAAAGGATGTCGTAAAAGCACTTGTGATTTAGTCAAACATTTTCTGCATTTTAGAACTTTGTGGTCCATGTAACTGGGGATGTGGCAGGAATACATAGCTCCCAACTGTCCCTGATTTCGGGGGACTGTCCCTGATTTGGAACAATGTCCCTCTGTCCCTCATTCCACCTCATTTGTCACGCATTTTGGTCTGATCTATATAGCTGTATATCAAATGCACTTTTTATCTATCAAAAAGTGTTTTCCAGCGCTAAACCTTTCATCCAATTTCTAAATTGCTGCATTTGTAAATTTCAAAAGCCAATATAAAGGAATAGTAGTGGTAAAAAAAAGCACTTCTTTGAGTCGATCAACTCTTTCAAAACAGTGCGCTCTGGGATTGACTTATTAAGGGCAAATAGGCTGTTTGTCTTGCAATGGAATTTTCCACAGAGCTTAGTGAATGTGGTGAAATTTCACTTTGCAAAGAATAGCTAATCACGCGCAATGACAACAAAAAATGTTGCCAGCAGGTTTGGATGATGGAAGTCAGCAGAGCTTCTGTCTTCACCAAGTTCTTGGGAAAATTACTATGAGTGGTACAACTTCCCTTGAAAACTAAACGGCTTCTTTTACTTTAATAAATCAACCCCTATGAGGCTGATAAAATATTATTTATGATTTATGATTATTTTTGCGTCAAGCCACCAAACGCGATCACTTTTGGGCAGCCAGTATCTGTTTGGACACTGAATTCACTCATAGTCATGCCTCCAGCTCTGAAACCAAAAAAAAAAAAGTACCTCAGTACCAGCCTAGGCTGGAGGAATAGCCTGCAGCAGCCTGTTCTTTTTACTCATAATCCCCTGATTATAGTTGCAATACTTTACAGGATCCAATGCAAAAAATATAATACATGCACGTTTTTTTGATGCATGTGGATGCATTTATACATTTTTGCAAAAGGTGGAATATTGCTTTAACCAATTCAGCACCGGAAGATTTGCCCCCTTTGACCAGGCCATTTTTTGCGATTCGGCACTGCGTCATTTTAACTGACAATTGCGCAGTACAAAATCAAAATTGATGTTTTCCCCACAAATAGAGCTTTCTCTTTGTGGTAATTGATCACCTCTGCTATTTTTATTTTTTGCGCTATAAACAAAAAAGAGCGACAATTTTTCTATAATAAATATCCCCAAAATTTAAAAAAAAAAACAAATTTCTTCCTCAGTTTAGGCTAATATGTATACTTCTACATATTTTTGGTAAAATCTGTCTGTTTACATTGATAGATCTCCGTTCTGTCTCTGTGTGGAGCGCTTGCGGGTGTCTGGTGGTCATCGTGACTGCTGAGCACACGCATCAGCTCCAGTGGCGATTGCGCACCCCCTAGTGGTCTCAAAGCGAGTTGGTGTATAGCTACCACGGTTTGCCCAGGGGAGCCAACCTGCCACAGTATAACTGCGGCGGCTGGTCAGGAAGTGGTTAAAGAAGAATTCCAGGTATAGATATTTTATACACAGTTGCATTGGCTTGTTTCAATGTAGCTTTGTACAGTATATACCAAACCTGGACAATGCCCCTGGAAGCTGGAAACCACTGAAGTGATCGCTTACTTCCAGGTCCCATGCTGAGCGGCTGCCCTGCTGCAGTCAGAAGTTTCAGAACACAGGAGGCCGGTCACTTAGAATGAGCAGCAATTATGCTTTGCATTTTCTTAATCAACACAAAATGTTCTCTGATTGGACGAACTGGAGAGGTGGGGCAGTGATGTCACGCTACCCACCTTGTCCAATCAGAGAATGCTTTGCATTCATTAAGAAAATGCAAAGCATTCTTTGAATGGCACCTGTGTTGAGCGGCCAACCTGTTCACAGCAGGGCAGTCACTTAACATGGGAAGCAGAAGGAAGTGGAGATCTCCGAAGTAGTGGTGTCTACTTCAGTGATTTCTAGCTTCCAGAGGCACCGGCCAGATATGGTATATACTGTACTGTACATACAGTATTTACATAGGTCCAAGCTGGACCAATGTAACTATGTATAAAATATAAAAATAAAAAATAGTGCTGCGTTGCTCACACTTAAAAATGTTCTTGGGGGGGGTTCCAACCCACCACCACCACTCCCCTCTAAAAAAAAAAAAAAGAGAGCAAAAAAAACGTTTTTTTCAGTAAATAACATACAGCCCCCATAACACGTGTATCCATACAAAATACTGTAAAAAATTAAGTGATAAGGTAATACTGCATATACACATAAATACTCATAATACTGCATATACACATAAAACGTGACAACGTTGAATATCAATAAACACTTTACAGACGTACTAATACCTGTATAATAAAAGAATAGCAATGGTGATTATTTAATGAAGTGTTCTGATGAACTGTTGATTTTTTTTCTGATTTGCCCTTATTTTCACTCATTCACTCTATTTATGTACTAGCGGGGCAAAGGGGTGTTTATTGAAGTTTTTTTGCATTATATTTTTTTTTTATATGTGGTTAGTTGATCTCACTTAGGTAATCATTTGGGTGATTATTTACATCACTATTCCTATTCTATTATTATAAAGGTGTTAGTACATCTCTTGTGGGTTTAGTACTGTGAGTTAGGCAGCGCAATAGATGTTTTTTCTTTCCTTCATGTATAAAATATACCATACTTAGAATTCTTCTTTAACTTATCTATCAATATATTTGTTATTCTGTATTGCAGTATTGTGATCTAGGAATGCTTGCCAGGTAGCATAAACAGTAACGGGATCAATATTACAGCTTGGTCAAGTACCAACCTCCAGACTATCAAATGGAATTGAGCATCTTCACACTGATGAGGTCACCATTCCTCTGACACTGCTCTGTCCTCCTCCAAGTTCCCAGTATTAGATTATCAGCACCGCACAATACATTACAACCTGTCAAATTATATGTGGCCTCCCTGTGATACTGTCCGGATCACACTACTATTGCTGTCTTCCACAGTCTGAATGTAGCTGGCCCGAGGATTACTGGTAAATGAAATAAAGGAGAGTTCAGGTATACAGAAGCTGAATTTAATAACGCGTTTACACACCTGCATTAGAGAGGAAGTAAACTTCCCTGGATTGTTCGCGGGGCTTTTTTCCAGAGGGAACGTAGTGGAACGCAGTTCCGGCACCTCCAGCACTAAATGCATGTAAGGTGTGTGCTGGAGGGTCTATTGATGCTGGCTGCTGGGGGATCTATTGTCACTGGTGGGGATCTGTTTTTGTGTGTGGGATCTATTGTTGCTGGGGGGGTCTTATGTTGCTAGTAGGAATCTACTATTGAGGGAGAGGTCTATTGTTGCTTTATGCTGATGGGTCTATTGATGCTGGCTGCTGGGAGATCTGTTGTTGCTACTGGGAGGTCTAATGTTGCTGGGTGGATCTTTTGTTGCTGGGGGTGGTAATTTGTTGTGGGTGGTCTATTGTTGCTGTGTGTGTGTGTGTGTGGGGGGGGGAGTCTATTGTTGCTGGGGTGGGGTCCATTGTTGCTGAGGGTGTCTATTGTTGTGTGAGGGATCTATTGTTGCTGTGGTGAGGTCTATTGTTGCTGGGGGGGCTATTGTTGCTGGGGTGGAGTCCATTGTTGCTAGGGGAGTCTATTGTTGTGTTAGCGATCTATTGTTGCTAGGGTGGGTTCCTATTGTTGCTGAGGGGACCTATTGTTGCTGGGATGGGGTCCATTGTTGCTGGGGAGAGTCTATTATTATGTGAAGGATATATTTTTGCTAGGGTGGGTTCTATTGTTACTGGGAGATCCATTGTTGCTGGCTCCAGGGGATCTATTTTACTGCTTTTCTTGTTATTAGATAAGAGCAAATCCCATACAAATTATTTAGCACCACAAAATAATACTCGTGGCAGTACTGGGAGGTGGGTAGGGGGTGGGACCAAGGGCCGGTGCCCAGAGGAGCGTAGGGTGCGTAGACAAGGGGGAACTCAGAAGGGGGGAGTTCCTGAACCTATTCTCTGAGAAAAAAAAGCCCTAATTGTTTTTACCTATAGGGAAGCCTATAATAAGGCTTCCCTATAGGTACTGTAAATATCTCCTAAACTTGCAACGTTTAGGAGATATTTGCTGTATACTGACTTCATCGGCGCATGCGCTCTGAAGGAACGGTCGCCTGTGCCTTTTCTTCAGAGCTCTGTGCTGTGCCCGGCAGCTTCCGCGTGCATGCGGACCCAGAAGAAAGATGAGCGAAGACAGATGCGGCTTCCAGTGGTGACATTGAGGGCTTCGTTTGCAGGTAAGTTTCACATAATGTGGTAGTATGCAATGCATACTAGCCAGTGATGGCGCCGCCCCCTCTATCCATGCGTCAGGCCCCCTGATCTACATACAGGGACGCCGGACCATGGATTCCAATGGGGGGGGGGGTTAGCATGTGATTAGAGCCAGAGGCTCTAATAGGCTTAAAAAATGGGTGGGGCACTGTGCTCTGAGCCCACCAAGTTGTGTGACAACAGCGAATTAATATTCGCTATTCTCAAACTAATCCTACTCCCGGCCAATCAGGAAGCGGGTTATGAGACCCGTTTCCTGATTGCTAAAAATGCCAGGTGATCCTATTGGACGCCTAGGAGGAGGAGAGCAGAGAGCACAGCCGGAGGAGAAGACCTGCCAACCCACCAGCTGCCACTGAATTGGCTCACCCACAGCAGCGCTCCCCGGCTCGGACAGGGAGGGGAGATCGGAGTGAGAAGATAAGGTGGCTGTCCGTCTCGCCCCAAATTATCGAGCACTGGCTGCCACTGATACTAGCACATTATGGATTTACGTTACAGGTCTGAAAAAAGAAAAAAAAAGAGGCAGCATTTACTTCTTCTTTAAAATCTTTAAAGCAATGCATGGAGTTTAACTACCAACTCAGATTTAATTTAAACCTAAATATAGTAAAAAAAAAAAAGCAGCACAAGGGACATTACTTACTGTCAGTAGAATGTGTCCCTTGTGCTGCTGACTCCAATGTAATCCTCCCTCATTCGTGATCCCCCCCCACCCCGCCACCATAATCGTCTAATGCAGCTGGGTTTAAAAGAATAAAAGAATTAAGGGAGCTGTAACAGGCACCTATCAAGAGTACCCGGCCATGCCAGCTCTTTCTGCCCACCTCCTCTTTTCAAACTATAGCTTCTATGAATGAAACATGATCTGTGCATGGAGGATGGACAATTGATTGAAAGGTGTGCCCTTTCCATTCATAGATCCTGCATGCTGCAGGTTGGGCACCAGGATCTAAGAGCCTGGCTTGGAGATGCAACAATTAGTTAAGCCTGGTGCCAATATAATTCCCAGCTATGTTCATAAATGTCTGACACAGATCCCCCCAAACTGCAGCCTCTCCTTTTTTGACTTGCTACAAAATTACAATGTTGTGGTCTGATACCTGGGGAAGAAGAGACTGAGAAAATGCTTCCTCCTGCTCAACCAGAATGATGAGATTGCATAAAAGTTGATTTACTGTTCACATTGCAAGGGATGTTTCACTCCGCAAGCATATGAATGTTTTCAATGTATTCATTAGGACTTAGGACCGATTCACACTGCAAGGCAGAGCAACAGGAGCAATTCACCTCTCTGACCGCTCTGTGTCGCCAGCTGCGCTAGGGGGCAGCGTGGTGCGCAATTCAGGGCATTACAAAGCTTCATTTTTTTTGCTTGTTTGTTTGTATTGTATGAGCTTTATGTTAAAGTGTACAAAACATACATTTCATTCACTGCAATGTTTACGATTCAGTAAAACAGATCTGTCACCCCCATATAGTGTAATTTGGCCCTTAGTGAAAATTATACATTGAAACAAGAATCCTGGGGTTCTAAACATATATATTACCATCAACATCTCATAGAGATAAGGTGGCTCCTGCTTGGTGACAGGGTTACCGCTGGTGTACCGAGAGGATTATGTTGCTCCACTGAAACCATTCCTGGGGGTTTATATTTGCAGTCACTGACACCAGTGTCGGAGGTTGTCATTGTAATCACTGACACAGATGTTGGGGATTCTTAAAATTGACTGACTAATTATTTCTTTTTATGACTGATACTGTAAAACAGATTTTTTTTTATATATCTTGCACTCTGTTTCTTCCAAAAAAAAAAATCAGCATGCTCTGTTCAAAAAGGTACCTATGTGGCCACTATGAATGGAGGCCTTTCCTTCATGTCTATTTTTCTTTTCTTGCCTGCTTGAGCCTCCAGTAATCTCATTAGACTTTTGTAAAAAAAAAAGAACGATGCAACATTTTAATAAACACGAGCAGCACAGGGACTGTAATGGGCTATTAAGGCTTTATTAGACATGAGGGTTGTGCACCAGGACGTCAGAGTTCTTTATTATGTATCTGATAGCAAGACTGTAAATTGCATGTCTAGGCTAATCACTGCACACATAATGAACAATGGAATAGCTTTCCAGCCAATGTCCATGATCTAACACCAAATACAAATCTTCACTGCCCTGAAAATAATAGGAACTAAAGAGGAAATATGATAGGGGAAACCCGAATAATTTAAGATACTTTGATAGATACAGATAGAATGTATACTGTAATGCTGGCCTTCAGAAAACATAAATATGAGTAATAAATAATAATAGCTTGGCTCCTGTGTTGGAGTTTAGTTTGACTCAAGATATAGTACTTGTAATCATAGCTGGGAAAACATTGTCTGCTGCTAGAGTAGTTCTCAGAAAAGTATACAGAATAAGCATAGACACCTCAGTTCTAGGTTTTGATTATTAGAAATTGAAAAATTGAGGTGTTGAAGTTTGTAGGCTTTAGAGACTTGTGAAACATTTAATCAAGAGGAAAACAATGAGTAAATGTAAAAAAATAAAATAAAATGAGGTTGTGTCTATAAGGTATTCATTTGATTTACGTACTTCTATGGTTATTATTATTATATTATACAGGATTTATATAGCGCTGACAGTTTACGCAGTGCTTTACAACATTAGGGCAGACAGTACAAGTACAATACAATTCAATACAGGAGGAATCAGAGGGCCCTGCTCGTTAGAGCTTACAATCTGGTTGTTACCAGGGCTTTTTTTCTCAGAAAATAGGTGCGGGAACGCAATCACAACCCCCTCCTTCCAGGGGTGCGTTACGTGCAGAGTTCCGGGGTGCGTTTGGTACATAGTACTGAGTTTAGGGGTTCGCTATGTACAGAGTACCGAGGTGCACTTGGTACATAGTACAAAGTTTAGAGATGCACTACATGCAGAGTTCCGGGGTGCACTTGGTACATAGTACAGAGTTTAAAGGTTCGCTATGTACAGACTTTCGGGGTGCACTTGGTACATAGTACAAAGTTTAGGGATGCACTACATGCAGAGTTCTGGGGTGCGCTTGGTATATAGTACAGAGTTTAGGGATGCACTACATGCAGAGTTTGGGGATGTGCTATGTACAGAGTGCAGAGTTTAGGCTTCTTCCACAGCTGCTTACCTCTGCATCCCACATCCACATCTCGCTTTCACCCCTCATCAGCTCTGACCTCGGCATGCAACTCTCCCCTCACTTCACCCATATTCTACCCCCCTCCCCCTTAAAAGATCCACAATCTTCCACATAACTTACTTTTGTTGCTGAATTAAGCTGAAGCACCCAGCAGGCACTAGTACCACCCCGCACATTGTAGGTGACTCCTCCTCTCTCACTTGCAAGGAGATGATCTAGTGGGGGTGTCGGCATCTGAATGCACCCCAGGCACCTGCATCTCTCTTGTTATCATCCTGCTCCCAGTGGGAGCTGCTCAGGAGATCAGATCTGTGGGAGCCATTGGGAGACAAAACATCACTGGTAAACACAGAAGCCGGACTTCTGTGTTTACAAGCGATAGTGGTGAGCAGGGAGCAGAGGGCCTGGGCCAGAGGTGGTGGAACTGAGTTCCACTAGTTCCAGCTGAAAAAAGCCCTGCTTGTTACCATGCTTATAACCATAAAAATAAACATGCTCTGTAACTGTCTCATCTGCATTATGCATTTCAACCAGCAGATGAGTGCCCAGACTTTAAAATTCAGGTTGCAAATATGGGAGATGCCACTGGTAATTTGGTTTTGAATTTACATCCTCTGGGGCTGTCTCCCTAAGGCTGGCCATACACATAAAGTTTCCTCTTGTTCAACCCAAGTTTAGCTGTTTAGCATGGATGGAAGAATATCCATTTCCGGTTACTGTATTCATGCAGACACGCCATCAGTGGCTGCCTGAATACCTGTGCAGTGACTACATCTGATAGGCTGCAGTTAATGTTTGGCTGATAATTTTCCACCATGGCTAATATTGAAATGTATATGGCAAGCTTTAACCTTCCTTCATTACTTCATTGATCTGAGTGTCTCATATGTATGTGCTATTTCAACATCACCGACTCAAAAATATCAAACATAGGATAACTGACCCAGAGCTAGGCCACCCCCTGGCATATATACTAACCAAGCAACCCCTTCCTGCCTTCCCACTTTATCATCCTTGTTTCTAAGCTCCAGATGTGGCTGTATCAGAGTTTACAGGGCCACGGTTTGGGTGTTTGGGTCCGCTCACTTAATTCCTTTGGGCTCATTTACACTTGCTTCGGCTTCAACACACATTAACGGCTAGTTTACACTCGCTTCAAAACAAGGCTTCGGACAGGCTTTATTAAAGCTCTCTGAGCACTAGTCAAAGCTTCTTTTACTAAATTAAATGGTTAGCTTACAGTCTTGTTTACACCTTGCTTTTGCTTTGCTTCAGCTTCGCTTTAAAAATGATACCCCATGTAGCTTTAGTGGTGCTTCAAAGGGTCTTCAAAGCCTCCATAGAAGTCTATGGTAAAGCTCGCTTGAAGCCCCACTGAAGCCCCACCGAAGCCTCATCGAAGCCTCACGAAGCCTCACGGAAGACCCACCAAAAGCTGATCAAAGCCCCATCGAAGCTTCACCAAGGCCTCATCAAAGCCCCATCGAAGCCTCATCGAAGCACCAAGCAAAAGCAAGGTGTAAACAGGACTGTAAGCTAACCATTTTATTTAGTGACAGGAGCTTTGACTGGCATTCAGAGAGCTTTAAGAAAGCCTGTCTGAAGCCTTGTTTTGAAGCAAGTGTAAACTAGCCGTTAATGTGTGTTGAAGCCAAAGCACATGTAAATGAGCCCTTATAAAAATATGGGTAGGCAGACTGCAAGTGCAGTTGCTCCAGAGCTTAGTAAATGAAGGGAAGCTCTGCTGACTTTATCTATTTTGTGCAAGTAAAAATGCTGTTTTTTTTAATTTTCCTTGCTTGTGATTGGATATTCTTTGCAAAGTGAAGCTTCCCCTCATTTACTTAGCTCTGGAGCAAACCCCCTTGTCGAGTACAACTGAACAACTAAACCCCAGTGTATCTTTAAAAATATGTAAGCAATAAGTAAGTAAGGCTACGCTGACACAATTGTGGAATGTGGCAGTGCATGTGCTGCATTGTTTGCTGAGTGTTTTCTCGCATGTTACCAGGCATTGTGGTGGGACAGGCCATTCATTTACCTACAGCATCTAAATCGTATCAAATAAGTACATAATCCTTTTTTTTATAAATCAAACCAAAATGCATGGTGCTTTTTTACCATGCGTTTTGTAGTATGTTTCTCACACACTCCGGCAAGATGCATTTGGGTACCCCTAAGAATTCATGGTACTGCTGTGCACCTGCTAAAGGAATGTGCGTTTTGTTTTGAGCTGTTGGAAACCATGCAATTTGTAAGTTTCTGTATCACACAAATATGATCCTAGCCTTAGTGAGATGCTGGAACACGTGGCTGCTCACAGTAGGCAAACTAGATCCCTACACTGAGGCCAGCTTAATTTCCTGCTGCGGGGGGTGAGTCTTCATTTCCTGCTGCAGGGGGGGGGGGTGAATCTTAATTTCTTGCTGAGGGGGAGGTGAATCTTCATTTCCTGCTGCAGAGAGTGAATCTTTATTTCTCTTTGCAGGGTGAATGTTCATTTCCCACTGCAGGGGTGAATCTTCATTTCCTGCTGCAGGGGGGGATCTTCAATCCTGCTGCGGGGTGAATCTTCATTTCCTGCTTCAGGGTGAGTCTTCATTTACTACTGTGGGGTAAACCTTCAGTTTCTGCTTCTGGGTAAACCTTCATTTCCTGCTTCAGGGTGAGTCTTCATTTCCTACTGTGGGGTAAACCTTCAGTTTCTGCTTCTGGGTAAACCTTCATTTCCTGCTGCAGGGTGAACCTTAATTTCCTGCTGCGGGGTGGGACTTCATTTCCTGCTGCAGGGTGGAACTTAATTTTCTACTTCAGGGTGAATCTTCACTTTCTGCTGCAGGGTGGAACTTAATTTTCTACTTCAGGGTGAATCTTCACTTTCTGCTGCAGGGTGGGACTTTATTTTCTGTTGTGGGGTGAACCTTCATTTCCTAAATCAGGATGAGTCTTTATTTCTTGCTGTGGAGTGAAGCCTCATTTCCTGCTGGTGGGGTGAGTCTTCATATCATACTTCAGGGTGAGTCTTTGTTTCCTGCTGTGGGGTAAACCTTAATTTCCTGCTGCTGGGTGAGTCCTTATTTCCTACCTCAGGGTGTGTCTTCATTTCCTGCTGCGGAGCGAATCTTAATTTCCAGCTTCGAGGTTAGTCTTCATTTGCTGCTGCGGGGTGAGCCCTTTTTTCCTGCTGTGGAGTCAATCTTCATTTCCTGCTACAGGGTGAGTCTTTATTTTCTTGCTGCGGGGTGAGTCTTAATTTCCTGCAGTGGGGGTGAGTCTTCATTTCCTGCATCAGGGTGAGTCTTCATCTCCTGCTGTGGGGTAAACCTTAATTTCCTGCTGCAGGGTGAGTCTTCATCTCCTGCTGTGGGGTAAACCTTAATTTCCTGCTGCAGGGTGAGTCTTCATCTCCTGCTGTGGGGTAAACCTTAATTTCCTGCTGCAGGGTGAGTCTTCATCTCCTGCTGTGGGGTAAACCTTAATTTCCTGCTGCAGGGTGAGTCTTCATCTCCTGCTGTGGGGTAAACCTTAATTTCCTGCTGCAGGGTGAGTCTTCATCTCCTGCTGTGGGGTAAACCTTAATTTCCTGCTGCAGGGTGAGTCTTCATTTCCTGCTGCAGGGTAAACCTTAATTTCTTGCTTCTGGGTAAATCTTAATTTCCTGCTGTGGGGTGGGACTTAATTTCCTGCTGCGGGGTGGAACTTAATTTCCTACTTTAGGGTAAATCTTCATTTTCTGCTGCTGGGTGAGTCCTCATTTCCTGCTGCGGGTTTGAATCTTCATTTTCTGCCTCGGGGTGTGTCTTTTTTTCCTGCTGCGGGGTAAACCTTAATTTCCTGTTGTGGGATGAGTCTTCATTTCCTGCTGCGGGTGAATCCTAATTTCTTACTACAGGGAGAAATGATGCATCCAAGAACAAATATCATAGTTGTTGCCAATGCCTTTACACATTTATCACTTTTTTATAACTTTTTTTGGTGTGAATTTTTCATTGAAAATGGCATGCTGACAAGTGTATTTTTAATTTGTAATATCTAATTATGTTTACAAGTAATTGCTTAACTCCTAGCAATGATAAATATATTTCCATGCTCCACATTTACTCTCCTTTACCATCATATCATGTAATTTCATCATAATTGTTGCCTGGATACAGTTTATGTTTTGTGGGTCTGTACAAACCAAGAAGTTCTGGGAAGCATAGGATTATTTTTTATATCACACAAGAAGCCTAATCTGGTGACATCTGACATCTTCTAGCTCTTATATAGTCATGGTGTATTTATTTGGAGCTCGCTGAAGGAAACCAGAGTCAATGCCAGATGTAATGAACATTTTCTACAATCCTTTAAGCAAGATGGTTTCCAGAATTCAAACAGCTAATATTTCTTTGCAAACACAAAACTACACAAATATTATTGTCTCTATGTCTCATATTACTCACAATGTGAAAACTTTATATTTTTATATGCTGTTACTAATTTTCATATTTGTATGCAATTGTTTACACAGAAGAAAGAATAGTAATTATAATAAAAAAAAATAAATAAAAAGAACAATAAGGTATTAAGACATATAGCAGAACTTGGATATAAGGAAAGACTGCGTGGGATTCGAGTCTATAAATGGGATATTTATGATGGTAGACAGCATATCCAAAAAAGGAGAAATGTATTACACTTAAAAATCAAAGGCAATTAATCTGAATTACTAAGTGTTCATGTTTTTGGAGAGCAGCTAAAACTGTCACAGAGACTGAGAAAATCCAGCTGGCCCAAAACTGACCTATGAGTGGATGAGGCACATGCTAGGCCCGATTAATTAGAATGAAAACTGATCATCAAATATATTACTTTGTACTGTAGATGTCGTGTATCTGCAGTGCCAATTACTATGTTGTCTTGTATTTGTATCTTTTCTATGCCATGATCCATAATGATACTTTGTATACCAGGAGATTTGCTCTTGGTGATCCAACGTTGGAAGTTTGTTGTTTCACAGCCCTGGGAGTTAAAGAGTTAAGGCATTGGGGAACAAAAAAAAGTATCCCTCTTACTAAAGCCCCCCTAACACTTAATTCTCCCCCACCTAATTACTAAAATCTAATCTAATCGGGAGAATGAGCGCTAAACACCCCTCAACACCACATTAACCCCTTGCCATACCTGTATGTTGCCCTTTAAGACGCGGCATTGTGGGCGCGCGCGCTGCGAGCTCCATGAGTGTGATTGCTGGTCCCGTGGACTCGATGTCCACGGGGATACCCGCGATCATCTCACGGTGAGGAAGAATGGGGAAATGCTGAGGTAAACAAGCATTTCCCCATTCTGCCTAGTGACACTGTCACTGATCACTGCTCCCTATGATCGGAAGCGGTGATCACTGTCGTGTCACACGTAGCCCAGCCCCCCCCCCACAGTTAGAATCACTCCCTAGGACACACTTAACCCCTGCAACGCCCCCTAGTGGTTAATCCCTTCACTGCCAGTCACATTTACACAGTAATCAGTGCATTTTTAATCACACTGATCGCTGTATAAATGTGATCAGTGTCGTGTCACACATAGCCCAACCCCCCCCCACAGTTAGAATCACTCCCTAGGACACACTTAACCCCTGCACCGCCCCCTAGTGGTTAACCCCTTCACTGCCAGTCACATTTACACAGTAATCAGTGCATTTTTAATCGCACTGATCGCTGTATAAATGTGAATGGTCCCAAAAAAGCGCTAAAAGTGTCCGATCTGTCCGCCATAATGTCGCAGTCATGATAAAAATCGCAGATCGCCGCCATTACTAGTAAAAAAAATTATTTAAAAAAATGCCATAAAAATATCCCCTATTTCGTAGATGCTATAACTTTTGCGCAAACCAATCATTAAACGCTTATTGTGATTTTGTTACCAAAAATATGTATAAGAATACGTAAATATATGTGTATGCGCTAAAGGCTATAAATACGTGAACAAAGAATAAAATAAATCTATACAATATTAAAAATTATTATAAATTATAAACAGTGTCACACACCTGTGAAGAAAGTGACTATAATCCACAATTAAATATATGAAAAATGGTAACATGCACCATGCAAACAAATGTGAGGAAAAAAAAAAAAAATCCTTTAAATGATTAAAAAAAATATATATATAAGTGCTACTTGATAAAGTGTCCGAAACCAATTCATACAAATGAATATATCTCAGTCCAAGCCATTCATAAGAGTATATAAATCAAAGTGCACAATAGTGTCCAAACAAATAGCAGGCAATCCTCATGCTGGTTTTTTTGAAAAAGTGCTAAATATTCCTCATGCTCTTCTTATGAGATGTGCACATTAAGGCATGCTGCAGTGCTCTCCAGTGACCCCCAATGGATAATGCGCTCACCTTAGAGCGTGTGACACAGTAGCTAAACAGTGTCAAAACACGCATTAGAGCCACTCCAGGGCTCACACAGGGTATGCTGGTGATGATCTGTATCTCGCTCAAATGGTGACATATATGAAAGAAAGGAGACTCATAGCATAATACCGCCAGGAATTTATTTGAAAAGCCCTAAAAACAATCCCTCCAGGAGGGTACTCACAATGCTTGGGTGCGTCAGTGCACCATCCTATCCAAAACATGCAATACAGATGAATCCTGTGGCGTGCGGTGCGGTGTTCAATCCTCTGCCTGTCTGTGTGTAGAAAGCTCCGTCCTGCCCCTCCCCTACGCGTCTTCGGCACAGATCCCGCAGATGAAGGCACGTATACCCTGTGCCGAAGACACATAGGGGAGGGGCAGGACGGAGCTTTCTACACACAGACAGGCAGAGGATTGAACACCGCACCGCACGCCACAGGATTCATCTGTATTGCATGTTTTGGATAGGATGGTGCACTGACGCACCCAAGCATTGTGAGTACCCTCCTGGAGGGATTGTTTTTAGGGCTTTTCAAATAAATCCCTGGCGGTATTATGCTATGAGTCTCCTTTCTTTCATATATGTCACCATTTGAGCGAGATACAGATCATCACCAGCATACCCTGTGTGAGCCCTGGAGTGGCTCTAATGCGTGTTTTGACACTGTTTAGCTACTGTGTCACACGCTCTAAGGTGAGCGCATTATCCATTGGGGGTCACTGGAGAGCACTGCAGCATGCCTTAACCACTTGACGACCGCCTCACGCCGATGTACGTCGGCAAAGTGGCACGGACAGGCAAAATCACGTACAGGGTACGTGATTTGCCTTCCGCGGGTGGGGGGTCCGATCGGACCCCCCCCCGGTGCCCGAGGCGGTCGTCGTTTGTCCAGCGGCGATCGGTGATGAGGGGGAGACCATCCGTTCGTGGCCCCCCCCTCGCGATCGCCGCCGGCCAATGAGAACACTCCTTTGCTGCTGTATGCTAAACAGCAGCAAAGGAAGTGATGTCATCTCCCCTCGGGTCGGTATTTTCCGTTCCGGCCCGAGGAGAGACGACAAGTATGTGAGTGCACAAACACTACACACACAGTAGAACATGCCAGGCACACAAATCACCCCGATCCCCCCCCCGATCGCCCCCCGATCCCCCCCCAATCACCCCCCCCCCCCCCCCCGTCACAAACTGACACCAGCAGTTTTTTTTTTTTTTTTTTGTTTTTTTTTCTGATTACTGCATAGTGTCAGTTTGTGACAGTTACTGTGTTGGGACAGTGTATATTACCCCCCTTTAGGTCTAGGGTACCCCCCTAACCCCCCCTAATAACGTTTTAACCCCTTGATCACCCCCTGTCACCAGTGTCGCTAAGCGATCATTTTTCTGATCGCTGTATTAGTGTCGCTGGTGACGCTAGTTAGTGAGGTAAATATTTAGGTTCGCCGTCAGCGTTTTATAGCGTCAGGGACCCCCATATACTACCTAATAAATGTTTTAACCCCTTGATTGCCCCCTAGTTAACCCTTTCACCACTGATCACCGTATAACCGTTACGGTTGACGCTGGTTAGTTCGTTTATTTTTTATAGTGTCAGGGCACCCGCCGTTTATTACCGAATAAAGGTTTAGCCCCCCGATCGCCCGGCGGTGATATGCGTCGCCCCAGGCAGCGTCAAATTAGCGCCAGTACCGCTAACACCCACGCACGCAGCATGCGCCTCCCTTAGTGGTATAGTATCTGAACGGATCAATATCTGATCCGATCAGATCTATACTAGCGTCCCCAGCAATTTAGGGTTCCCAAAAACGCAGTGTTAGCGGGATCAGCCCAGATACCCGCTAGCACCTGCGTTTTGTCCCTCCGCCCGGCCCACCCAAGTGCAGTATCGATCGATCACTGTCACTTACAAGGCACTAAACGCATAACTGCAGCGTTCGCAGAGTCAGGCCTGATCCCTGCGATCGCTAACAGTTTTTTTGGTAGCATTTTGGTGAACTGGCAAGCACCAGCCCCAGGCAGCGTCAGGTTAGCGCCAGTACCGCTAACACCCACGCACGCAGCATACGCCTCCCTTAGTGGTATAATATCTGATCGGATCAATATCTGATCTGATCAGATCTATACTAGCGTCACCAGCAGTTTAGGGTTCCCAAAAACGCAGTGTTAGCGGAATCAGCCCAGATACCTGCTAGCACCTGCGTTTTGCCCCTCCGCCCGGCCCAGCCCAGCCCACCCAAGTGCAGTATCGATCGATCACTGACACTTACAAAACACTAAACGCATAACTGCAGCGTTCGCAGAGTCAGGCCTGATCCCTGCGATCGCTAACAGTTTTTTTTGTAGCGTTTTGGTGAACTGGCAAGCACCAGCCCCAGGCAGCGTCAGATTAGCGCCAGTACCGCTAACACCCACGCACGCACCGTACACCTCCCTTAGTGGTATAGTATCTGAACGGATCAATATCTGATCCGATCAGATCTATACTAGCGTCACCAGCAGTTTAGGGTTCCCAAAAACGCAGTGTTAGCGGAATCAGCCCAGATACCTGCTAGCACCTGCGTTTTGCCCCTCCGCCCGGCCCAGCCCAGCCCACCCAAGTGCGGTATCGATCGATCACTGTCACTTACAAAACACTAAACGCATAACTGCAGCGTTCGCAGAGTCAGGCCTGATCCCTGCGATCGCTAACAGTTTTTTGGTAGTGTTTTGGTGAACTGGCAAGCGCCAGCGGCCTAGTACACCCCGGTCGTAGTCAAACCAGCACTGCAGTAACACTTGGTGACGTGGCGAGTCCCATAAGTGCAGTTCAAGCTGGTGAGGTGGCAAGCACAAGTAGTGTCCCGCTGCCACCAAAAAGACAAACACAGGCCCGTCGTGCCCATAATGCCCTTCCTGCTGCATTCGCCAATCCTAATTGGGAACCCACCGCTTCTGCAGCGCCCGTACTTCCCCCATTCACATCCCCAACCAAATGCAGGCGGCTGCATGAGAGGCATTTTTATGTCCTCCCGAGTACCCCTACCCAACGAACCCCCCAAAAAAGATGTCGTGTCTGCAGCAAGCGAGGATATAGGCGTGACACCCGCTATTATTGTCCCTCCTGTCCTGACAATCCTGGTCTTTGCATTGGTGAATGTTTTGAACGCTACCATTCACTAGTTGAGTATTAGCGTAGGGTACAGCATTGCACAGACTAGGCACACTTTTACAGGGTCTCCCAAGACGCCATCGCATTTTGAGAGACCCGAACCTGGAACCAGTTACCGTTATAAAAGTTAGTTACAAAAAAAGTGTAAAAAAAAAAAAAATATGAAATAAAAAAAAATAGTTGTTGTTTTATTGTTCTCTCTCTCTCTATTCTCTCTCTCTATTGTTCTGCTCTTTTTTACTGTATTCTATTCTGCAATGTTTTATTGTTATTGTTATTGTTATTGATTGTTATTGTTATTGTTATTGTTATTATGTTTTATCATGTTTGTTTTTCAGGTGTGTAATTATTTACACTTTACTGTGCTTTATTGTTAACCATTGTTAACCATTTTTTTGTCTTCAGGTACGCCATTCACGACTTTGAGTGGTTATACCAGAATGATGCCTGCAGGTTTAGGTATCATCTTGGTATCATTCTTTTCAGCCAGCGGTCGGCTTTCATGTAAAAGCAATCCTAGCGGCTAATTAGCCTCTAGACTGCTTTTACAAGCCGTGGGAGGGAATGCCCCCCCCCCCCACCGTCTTCCGTGTTTTTCTCTGGCTCTCCTGTCTCAACAGGGAACCTGAGAATGCAGCCGGTGATTCAGCCAGCTGACCATAGAGCTGATCAGAGACCAGAGTGGCTCCAAACATCTCTATGGCCTAAGAAACCGGAAGCTACGAGTATTTCATGACTTAGATTTCGCCGGATGTAAATAGCGCCATTGGGAAATTGGGGAAGCATTTTATCACACCGATCTTGGTGTGGTCATTTGCTTTGAGGGCAGAGGAGAGATCTAGGGTCTAATAGACCACAATTTTTTCAAAAAAGAGTACCTGTCACTACCTATTGCTATCATAGGGGATATTTACATTCCCCGAGATAACAATAAAAATGATTAAAAAAAAAAATATGAAAGGAACAGTTTAAAAGTAAGATTAAAAAAGCAAAAAAATAATAAAGAAAAAAAAACAAAAAAAAAAAAACACCCCTGTCGCCCCCTGCTCTCGCGCTAAGGCGAACGCAAGCGGCGGTCTGTCGTCAAACGTAAACAGCAATTGCACCATGCATGTGAGGTATCACCGCGAAGGCCAGATCGAGTGCAGTAATTTTTCCAGTAGACCTCCTCTGTAAATCTAAAGTGGTAACCTGTAAAGGCTTTTGAAGGCTTTTAAACATGTATTTATTTTGTTGCCACTGCACGTTTGTGCGCAATTTTAAAGCATGTCATGTTTGGTATCCATGTACTCGGCCTGAGATCATCTTTTTTATTTCATCAAACATTTGGGCAATATAGCGTGTTTTAGTGCATTAAAATTAAAAAAAGTGTGTTTTTTCCCCAAAAAATGCGTTTGAAAAATCGCTGCGCAATTACTGTGTGAAAAAAAAAAATGAAACACCCACCATTTTAATCTGTAGGGCATTTGCTTTAAAAAAATATATAATGTTTGGGGGTTCAAAGTAATTTTTTTGCAAAAAAAAAAAACTTTTTCATGTAAACAATAAGTGTCAGAAAGGGCTTTGTCTTCAAGTGGTTAGAAGAGTGGGTGATGTGTGACATAAGCTTCTAAATGTTGTGCATAAAATGCCAGGACAGTTCAAAACCCCCCCAAATGACCCCATTTTGGAAAGTAGACACCCCAAGCTATTTGCTGAGAGGCATGTCGAGTCCATGGAATATTTTATATTGCGACACAAGTTGCGGGAAAGAGACAAATTTTTTTTTTTTTTTTTGCACAAAGTTGTCACTAAATGATATATTGCTCAAACATGCCATGGAAATATATGAAATTACACCCCAAAATACATTCTGCTGCTTCTCCTGAGTACGGGGATACCACATGTGTGAGACTTTTTGGGAGCCTAGCCGCGTACGGGACCCCGAAAACCAAGCACCGCCTTCAGGCTTTCTAAGGGCGTGAATTTTTGATTTCACTCTTCACTGCCTATCACAGTTTCGGAGGCCATGGAATGCCCAGGTGGCACAAAACCCCCCCAAATGACCCCATTTTGGAAAGTAGACACCCCAAGCTATTTGCTGAGAGGTATAGTGAGTATTTTGCAGACCTCACTTTTTGTCACAAAGTTTTGAAAATTGAAAAAAGAAAAAAAAAAATGTTTTTTCTTGTCTTTCTTCATTTTCAAAAACAAATGAGAGCTGCAAAATACTCACCATGCCTTTCAGCAAATAGCTTGGGGTGTCTACTTTCCAAAATGGGGTCATTTGGGGGGGTTTTGTGCCACCTGGGCATTCCATGGCCTCCGAAACTGTGATAGGCAGTAAAGAGTGAAATCAAAAATTTTCACCCTTAGAAATCCTGAAGGCAGTGATTGGTTTTTGGGGTCCAGTACGCGGCTAGGCTCCCAAAAAGTCCCACACATGTGGTATCCCCATACTCAGGAGAAGCAGCTAAATGTATTTTGGGGTGCAATTCCACATATGCCCATGGCCTGTGTGAGCAATATATCATTTAGTGACAACTTTATGAAAAAAAAAAAAAAAAAAAAAAAAAAAGTGTCACTTTCCCGCAACTTGTGTCAAAATATAAAATATTCCATGGACTCAATATGCCTCTCAGCAAATAGCTTGGGGTGTCTACTTTCCAAAATGGGGTCATTTTGGGGGGTTTTGTGCCACCTGGGCATTCCATGGCCTCTGAAACTGTGATAGGCAGTGAAGAGTGAAAGCAAAAATTTACACCCTTAGAAATCCTGAAGGCGGTGATTGGTTTTCGGGGCCCCGTACGCGGCTAGGCTCCCAAAAAGTCCCACACATGTGGTATCCCCATACTCAGGAGAAGCAGCTAAATGTATTTTGGGGTGCAATTCCACATAGGCCCATGGCCTGTGTGAGCAATATATCATTTAGTGACGACTTTTTGTAAATATTTTTTTTTTTTTTTTTTTTGTCATTTTTCAATCACTTGGGACAAAAAAATAAATATTCAATGGGTTCAACATGCCTCTCAGCAATTTCCTTGGGGTGTCTACTTTCCAAAATGGGGTCATTTGGGGGGGTTTTGTACTGCCCTGCCATTTTAGCACCTCAAGAAATGACATAGGCAGTCATAAACTAAAAGCTGTGTAAATTCCAGAAAATGTACCCTAGTTTGTAGACGCTATAACTTTTGCGCAAACCAATAAATATACACTTATTGACATTTTTTTTACCAAAGACATGTGGCCGAATACATTTTGGCCTAAATGTATGACTAAAATTTAGTTTATTGGATTTTTTTTATAACAAAAAGTAGAAAATATCATTTTTTTTCAAAATTTTCGGTCTTTTTCCGTTTATAGCGCAAAAAATAAAAACCGCAGAGGTGATCAAATACCATCAAAAGAAAGCTCTATTTGTGGGAAGAAAAGGACGCAAATTTCGTTTGGGTACAGCATTGCATGACCGCGCAATTAGCAGTTAAAGCGACGCAGTGCCAAATTGGAAAAAGACCTCTGGTCCTTAGGCAGCATAATGGTCCGGGGCTCAAGTGGTTAATGTGCACATCTCATAAGAAGAGCATGAGGAATATTTAGCACTTTTTCAAAAAAAACAGCATGAGGATTGCCTGCTATTTGTTTGGACACTATTGTGCACTTTGATTTATATACTCTTATGAATGGCTTGGACTGAGATATATTCATTTGTATGAATTGGTTTCGGACACTTTATCAAGTAGCACTTATATATATATATATATATATTTTTTTTTTTAATCATTTAAAGGATTTTTTTTTTTTCCTCACATTTTTTTGCATGGTGCATGTTACCATTTTTCATATATTTAATTGTGGATTATAGTCACTTTCTTCACAGGTGTGTGACACTGTTTATAATTTATAATAATTTTTAATATTGTATAGATTTATTTTATTCTTTGTTCACGTATTTATAGCCTTTAGCGCATACACATATATTTATTTATTTTTGGCATATACACGGTATGGAACGTGGTTAGTGTGTGCAGCTGAATTAGGTTCATTTATTCACACTGAAGGCATTAACCCATTTGTGGCTCACAAGATTTTAGCACTATTTTTTGTATAAGAATACGTATCAGCCTAAACTGAGGAAAAAAAATGTTATATATTTTTTGGGGATGTTTATTATAGCAAAAAGTAAAAAATATTGCATTTTTTTCAAAATTGTCGCTATTTTTTTGTTTATAGCGCAAAAAATAAAAACCGTAGAGGTGATCAAATACCACCAAAAGAAAGCTCTATTTGTGGGGAAAAAAAGGACGTCAATTTTGTTTGGGAGCCATGTCGCACGACCGCGCAATTGTCAGTTAAAGCGACGCAGTGCCGAATCGCAAACAACGCTCTGGTCTTTGGGCAACCAAATGGTCGGGGGCTGAAGTGGTTAAAGGTTAAAGCAGAACTAGTGGTATTTTTTTGGACAAAGAAAGGGGGGGTTATAATACCTAAAACAGGAAGTGATCCCTCCAAAGTGAGAAAATCTCTGGTTGTCACCAGGTTTCCCCTCTATTCCTGTTCTGGTGACAACCCATATTTGGGATTTTCTTTCAGTTTCACTCTCATGGTAAACAGGACACAAAAGTGAGGGTGAAACTCCAAAGGCAGAGACAGCAATAAAAATCTGACAGTTATTCTAATCCAGGGGTCTTCAAACTGCTGCCCTCCAGGTGTTCAGGAACTACAATTCCCATCATGCCTAGTCATGTCAGTGAATGTCAGAGTTTTACAATGCCTCATGGGACGTGTAGTTCTGCAACAGCTGGAGGGCCGTAGTTTGAGGATCCCCGTTCTAATCCCTCTCCACGCTATCCAAAAAAAAAAAAAAAGGTTTACTTGTAGTTATCCTTAAAGTGTTACTGAACCCACAACAGTAGAATCAGTCTGTATATGCAGTAAAGCATGCTTGTTATATTCACTGTGGAATCTAGGAGGTTAAACCTCTGCATTGTTTAATAAGGCTGTTTGATCCTGTCTCCTCTGATCCTTCCCTTCTTTTACCAATCCATCTCCTGATAGTACAAAGCCCTAGGAGGCCCTAGTTTGGTGTGTATTGCTAGAGAGGGTTTTTTTGGTGGGAGGAGAGTGCATGTGTTCAGCACAGGGCCAATCAGTACTGTCCAGACAGATGGTCAGGGGTCATGCAGCCTCATAGGACAGTCAGAGGAGAATGAAAACTCCTCCTACAAGCTTTAACCAGGCAATCATAAAAGTCACAAGACTGCTATATACTTCTGATGAGAAAAGGTATTTAGCAGTTTATATTTACTAAAATAATTGCATTTCCATGTTCTGTGTACTGTGGGAGACCAGATATAGTGAATGCAGGGTCCTGAGTTTAGTAACACTTTAAAACAGAAGTAAAGCAATTGATTTAACAGTTTAAAAAAACAGTTACATTCCCGGCATCCCGAAAATGCTGACTGTCTCATTGGTTGTGCTCTCAATCAAACTGTCAAACCATCCAATGGCTGGTGTCATAACTGATCACATCATGGCAGTTGGAGATTAAACAGAGGCCAAGGTGGCAACTTCCTTGACTGTAAACGATAGGAGGGTTTATTTCCACTTTAAATCTGTTCCATGACACTTCACCACCTAACCTCAAAACTCCTAAAGTGAGTTCTTAACATTTAAAAGGAACTAAACTCTATTAACCAATGTTGACTATTTTTAACCCTTTTACACCCCAGTAACCAACATGTGCAGTGGCAAAAAACTGGACTTTAGCACCCATACGCTGTACATATGCGTTGTTGGGCAGGCAATGTTTATAGTATGCGCTGAGACCGAACTGCCGAAAACGGATCTTGGTCCCAAGAAAACATCGGTAGACTGTGAGACTGGCTTCCAATCATGTGACCACTGTGACAGCCAATCACAATTGTCACTTGATTGTTGGTCTTTCCTGCCCCCACCCCCGAGCATTAAGAACTTTTAAAGCAGATGCAAGGGAGGGAGGTAAGGGGCTAAGCCTTATGATGCTAACATTAGTAAATATACAGTATATAGATAGGAAAGTATATCACATTTACTTGTTTTAACTACTTGCCGCCTGTAGGACGTCCATGGACGTCCTCGGGTTGCAGTGGTTATACCGGGATGTTGCCTGCACCTATAGGCATCATCCAGGTAGGAAATTTTTCAGCCAGTGATTCTCTTTGTTGCAGAAGTGATTTGAGTGGCTATCACTTCTGAGGGTGGCAGAAGGGTGTACCACCCCCCCTCCCATCGCCGTCGTTCATCCCTTGTGATAGCAATAAATTTATTCCAATCCGATACCAATGTAATCCAAAAAAAAAAATAAGTGTAATAAATAAGGTTTTGTATAAAATAAATAATAATAAAAAAAAATTGAGACCACCCCTGTTCCCCCATACTTACGTGTAAATGCGAACACATATGTTACTCCCGCACGCATATGTAAATGGTGATTGCACCAAACATGTGAGGTATTGTCGTGAACGTCAGAGCGAGAGTAATAATTCTAGCACCAGACCTCCTCTGTAATTCTAAACTGGTAACTGTAAAGGCGTTTAAAGCGACTTCTATGGACTTTAAGCACTGCAGTTTGCCCCAGATATTTGGGGTAAATATTGTGATTAAAGTGTATTTTTTTTATTGCGTTTGAAAAACCACTGCGCAAATACCGTGTGACATAAAAAATTGCAACACCCATCATTTTATTCTATAGGGCCTCTGCTAAAAAATATGTATAATGTTTTTTGGGGTTTCAAGTAATTTTATAGCAAAAAAATGTAGATTTTTACATGTAGGAGCGAAGTGTCAGATAGGAAGTAGTTAAATGTATTTGTTTTTCATTCCTTCAGTTACGTCCTGGTTTCCAGGCCTATTGTCAGAGATGTGCTGGCCATAGCGCGGCCAAAGCTCCAAGACAAAGTCCAATGTGCATGCGTGGTCCTGCAGGTGTCCGTCTTGCCGAGCACTTGCGCACATATTCTCACGCAAATGTGAACGCCCATGCGCACATGTACGTGTTAGCCATTAACATCCCTGACGGTATTCCTGAGTGTAGCTCGGTGTTAAATTTCAGTACCATTAGCGGTAACCCTGAGCCACACTCAGGATTGCATTGCAGGATCTTGGTGCGGTATACTTACCTTGTCCCCCGGATCCTGCGATGTCCACCCGCGGTGTCTGTGGGCTGTGTCCTCCTCCTGAAGCCTCTCTGTGCCAGGCTCCGTTCCCTGTGAGCGTTGTGATGCACGGGGGCGGAGCCTGGCGCCAAATTAAAAAAAAACTGTAAAAAGCAAACCACATACAGTACACTGTAATCTTACAAATTACAGATACTGTATAAAATCATTTTACATCCCTTTTGTCCCCAGTGCTTTGTCCAGTGCCCTGCATGCACTTTTATATTATATATACTGTTCTTTCTGTCTGGAAACTTGAGATTGTCCATAGCAACCAAAAAGTGTCCCTTTACGTCAAAAGTGGTTTTAGACCAGTTAGAAAACAGCGATAGTAAATTAGAACACTTGCAGAATTGAGTGATAATGAATCGTGGGGAAATTTATTTTATTATTATTATAATATTATTTTTATTTTAAATTATTTATATTTATTTATTATATTACAATTTATGATTTTGTGTTTCAAACTTCATCATACCCGGGATATCTACTAGACTCTTGGTGGACGGATCTAAGTGTGTTATTGCTAAGAATTAAAGGCCTACAATATAAAACGCCAAATTTCTATGCAAAATAATTGTACCGCTTTCAGCACCTAAAATCCGACATAATCATACCGCCAGGGAGGTTAACACTGGCACCAAATGGCCTATATAATTGCAGCAGCGGCACTAGTACACTGCTGTCTGATCTGCATTGTTACTCATATACCCGTTCTGTGATCTGTGCTTGATTCTTGTGTTTGACCCAGCTTATCCTGACCACATTTTCTCTCCACCTGTCCTAACTTAGGCTTGCCTTAGACTTAGTTTATCTCTGCTCATCTGCCTGATACCCTGTTGCAAACCTCTGTCTGCATCTTGACCATTCTCTGCCTGTCGTTTATGCTTATACCCGATCGTCCGTTGCTGACCTGGCTTGTCTGACCCTACATCCAGTTACCCATCTGTCCTGCTCTGCCTAGTGCCTGGTGATGCTGGTCCTCCATCTGCTGTGTGCTGCCAGCCTTCCTGCATCCGCTGCTTCAGCTATCCAGCCCAACTCTGCTGATGCACCTGCCACGCACCTCGGTAACCAACAGAAGATCTTACAGGCACTCTTAAATCGCAACATCAGTGGTCCTTGAGTCAGGGCTTTACGAGAGGTCTCCCTCTACATGTCAGGGCCGGCTCTGCCAGAAGGTACATTACACCTAGGCAAATCATATCATACATCCCAGGTGTCTTTAGAAGAGAAAGAAAAGTTTACACAGCTAACCAAACCCTTCTGTCTGCATGCCTGAGCTAAGGGCAGATGGATCCCAAGAAGTAGGGCAGCACTACTCCCAACGAATCCCAACCACGACCCTACCTGCCTGGAGTTTGCATGTTCTCCCTGTGCCTGTGTGGGTTTCCTTTGGGTACTCCGGTTTCCCCCCACATTTCAAAGATATGCTGTTAGGTCGATTGGATCCTGTCTATATTGGCCCTAGTATGTGTATGTATGAATGTGAGTTAGGGGCTTCGATTGTAAGCTCCTTGAGGGCAAGGACTGATATGAATGTAAAATATACTGTATATGTGAAGCACTGTGTAAATTGATGATGCTACATAAGTACCTGTAATAAATAATAATTAATGCTCTGGCCTTACTCAAGATGGCCATTGCCAGAAATGCTGGGAGGGTAGATTTTCCAAAGAGATTCCTATGCAAAATAAAACATGGAGACAAAGGTGGGTGAGTTTGCTTTGAATATTAAAAATAAATAAACAACATTTTCAGATACGGTTCCCACGATAAAATCTGGACCTCTGAGCGTAATCTACCTAACCTCTAATTAAAAGCTGTATAATTAAAGAAGACATAAAAGTTAAGAAATTCAAAGCAGTAGAAAAAAGGCAAGATATAGAGTAGAATAGGCCTAAATCCTGCAGGAAGCCAATGCCCTTCCGAGCTGTAGACATAGGCATGCGCAGGGGGTGTGCCGAGCGTGCCAGGGCACACCCTAATTACCCCGTGAACCAAGGCCACTGATAAGGCAGTACAACCGGCCCTCCTGTACTGGACCCAGGTCCTATCAGTTCAAAAGGAGGGCTTTAGCACCTGCAATGCAGGTGGACAGGCTGTACTGCCTTATTGCAGACACCAATCCTCTTTTTTCTCCCCCTGCAGCACTGCCAGATTTTCCTCATCTTTCTTCCTCAGCAGGGGGATCAGGGGAAAGGGGCTGGTAAATATGTAATTTACTGTCCCCTTCCTTGTCTAAATGAACACAGTGAGCGATCGGTACCAATCGGTCCTGTGTTCATTCATTACTGAAGTATAGTAAACTGTGTTTACTTTGCTTCTGTTTGTGAATTGATAGGAAGCCTGAAAGTGCTTCCTATTCATTCATCTGTGCAGCTGAGGCTCAGCCTTAAATGTGAGACATCAAAGGTCCATTTAGACCCCTGATATTTCACCAAAGCCCCCCCAACAGGGCAATTACACAGGACAACAGTGATTTTCGGCTTCCACAGATATTTATAATTACATGGGTCCAAGCTGGACTTACCTGGAGTTCAGCTTTAAAGTGGAGTTCCACCCAAAAATAGAACTTCCGCTTTAAGGGAAGGTGACCCCCTGACATGCCACTTTTGGCATGTCATTTTTTTGGGGGGGTGGATACCCTCTTTTTAGAGGGTTCCAGCTCCCACTTCCTCCCGGCGCACCGCGGCACAGGAAGGGAGATCAACTCTCCCCCCTCCCCAATCTAGTGGGACACGTCACAGATCTCAGATGATTGCCGGCCAGTCACGGTGCGCCATGCGCATTGCGTACCTGGCTGTGAAGCCATGGCCGGGCGCCCACAATGACTATGCCGCAGATAGGAGGGGGAGAGGAGCGAGGCTTCGTTCCCCCGCATCACTGGACCCTGGGACAGGTAAGTGTCCGATTATTAAAAGTCAGCAGCTGCAATATTTGTAGACCCCTGATATTTCACCAAAGCCCCCCCAACAGGGCAATTACAAATGTAAAAAAAGTTTTTAAAAAAATTCTAAAATATATTGCTTTGATCTCTATAATTTCTGCCATGGCAAAGCATCACAGCCGTGGCATGTGCATACCCCATAGCAGGGTTTGAACCACAAGTCTAGCATTCATTGGTATTTTAAAGTACTCCCAAGCACATAACACGCAGGGATGAACATCTATGAAGAGATAAAAATGTTTGGACTTCAGTTTGGATTTAATTGATAAAAACAGCTCAAATGCAAACGTATACATGTGTATAGTATAAGTCTACCCCTTAAAGCTGAACTCATGATATAATTGTAATTGCATACACACATTGGTGCAGCTTGGCTCAATGTAAGTATGCATATCTCATACCTGAGGGTTCTACTGGGAAAGCTGACAATCACTGTAGTAGTCAACCCTACTAAAGTGATCACCATAATCTTCCTGTCCTGTGCCATACAAGGCATTCTCTGATTGGATGAAATGGAGAAAATATCGTCACTACCCCTCCTCTCCACCTTATCCAATCAGAAAAATGGCTTGTATTCATTTTTAAAAAAAGGCTTTGTGTGAATGGTAGTGGTGTTGAATGAGCAACCCTCTGTGGTCAGTGTGCTGTGGAGCAACTTGATGGCCCTGTCACCACAGAGTGCCTTTTGTTTTTTTTTGTTTTTGTGAATACAATGCGTTCTCTAATAGGACATTGTAGAGAGGTGGGGCGGGATGTCAGAAAATGCCTTGTATTCCTAAAAAAAAAAAAACAAGGTGTTTGGTGAATGGCAGTGTGGCTGAGCGAGCAACCCCCTCTGGTCAGTATGCAGTTGGGCACAGGACCTGGATGATCATGGTAATCACTTTAATAGTGCTGACTACAACAGTGATTTTCGGCTTCCACAGATATTTATAATTACATGGGTCCAAGCTGGACTTACCTGGAGTTCAGCTTTAAAGTGGAGTTCCACCCAAAAATGGAACTTCCGCTTTAAGGGAAGGTGACCCCCTAACATGCTACATTTGGCATGTCATTTTTTTTGGGGGGTGGATACCCTCTTTTTAGAGGGTTCCAGCTCCCATTTCCTCCAGGCGCACCGCGGCACAGGAAGGGAGATCAACTCTCCCCCCTCCCTCTCGGCAATCTTCTGGGACACGTCACAGATCCCAGATGATTGCCCGGCCACTCACGGTGCGCCATGCGCATTGCGTGCCTGGCTGTGAAGCCATGGCCGGGCGCCCACAATGCCTATGCCGCAGATAGGAGGGGGAGAGGAACGAGGCTTCCTTCCCCTGCATTACTGGACCCTGGGACAGGTAAGTGTCCGATTATTAAAAGTCAGCAGCTACAATATTTGTAGCTGCTGACTTTAATTTTTTTTTTTTTTTAAGCGGCACTCTGCTTTAATGCTAGAAAAAAACATTTGGACACAATGGGGTTGATTTACTAAAACTGGAGAGTGCACAATCTGGTGCAGCTCTGCATAGAAACCAATCAGCTTCCAGGTTTTTGTTTTTTTTTGCGCAAGCTTAATTGAACAAGTTGAAGTTAGAAGCTGATTGGCTACCATACACATCTGCACCAGATTTTGCACTCTCCATTTTTTTTTTTTAACAAGAAATCACTCTCCTGTTTTAGTAGACCAACCCCATTGTGACACTTCTAGGCACCCAATCTATAATTTAGCTGCCAATATTTGGGCATGCTTCACTATGTTGTACTCTGGGGGTATAGCAAGAGAAAGGTAGGTATAGCATTGTGATAATAAAGCAGTTTTCCTTGCTTTCCCCTGCAAATATATTTGCAATTATTTCTTCATTTTTTTGTGCATTTCATTTACAGAAGGTTTTAGAGAACGCTACATGATGATTCACTCAGTTAACATTTTTTCGTGTGACAACGTTAAATAGTTGCCTGTAAAAAATGTTTGGCTGATGTTGCTGAGATTTGGATTTTTGTTAACATTTAACATATGTACTTTGCTATGTAAACATTTATACAGTGAATGATTCAAACAATATATGTTCCTGACAGATCTTTTGCATTTCCCGACAAATGAATGCTGTCTACTTCCTCTTGTTTTTCAAACATTATGTCTGGGAAATATGTTTAACAAAAGCAATGAGAACGCTATACTTTCTGTTCCTCATGTTCATAAAACAGTTAATAAAAGTTATTTCCTCAATATAATAGTGTTCATCCCCGACATACTGCTTTTGTAAATAGATGTGCATAGTTGTTTCGTTTCTGTTTTCCAAAAGGACACCTGGATGTTAGGTAGGTAGATTTTGGTTGTTATAGTGCTAAACTTAAGCTGGATACACACTATACAATTTTCTTTAGATTTTTCCCTTTAGATTTACCAAAACTAGGGTTGTCCCGATACCATTTTTTTAGGACCGAGCACAAGTACCGATACTTTTCTTCAAGTACTCGCCGATACCAATTACCGATACCTTCTTTTAATGTTATGTGACCGTTTTCAAAGCACAATACAGGTTAGGTGGCACTGATATGCAGCACTGATGAACACTGATAGGATTAGGTTGCACTGATATGCAGCACTGACAGATGGCACTGATGGCGGGCACTGACAGGTGGCTGGCACTGATAGGTGGCACTGACAGGTGGCTGGCACTGATAGATGGCATTGACAGGTGACAATGGCATTGATAGATGGCACTGACAGGTGGCGATGGCACTGATAGGTGGCACTGATAGATGGCTGGGACTGATAGATGGCATTGACAGGTGACGCTGGCACTGATAGATGGCACTGACAGGTGGCTGGCACTGATAGGTGGCTGGCACTGATAGGCGGCATTTATGGGCACTGGGCACTGATAGGTGGCATTTATGGGCACTGATGGGCAGGTGTAGTGACACTGTCATGCCATGAGGAAAGGCTGCTGCAATGCCCATCTTTGTACTCCTTGCACTCGGCCGCATTAAAAGCAGCAGCAGCCATCTTGTTACACCCAGCCCAAACTATATGGGCTGGATGTAATAAGATGTCTGCTGCTGGCTTACTGCAGCCGAGTGCAGGGTGTTACACCCAGCCCAAACTATATGGGCTGGGTGTAATAAGATGTCTGCTGCTGGCTTACTGCAGCCGAGTGCAGGGTGTACCAAGATGGGCGTCGGGATGTCCAAGCGCTGACGTCAACACGGAGCGTCACTTCCGGTGTTCCGCCCACTGACTTCCGTTTGCGCCGAGTCGCTTTATTCCTCTCCCAGGAATCGGATCTGGCATCGGGAGCATTTGTGCGAGTACAAGTACCCGCGCAAATGCTCAGTATCGGTCCCGATACCGATACTAGTCTCGGTATCGGGACAACCCTAACCAAAACCATATGATATGAGGTCAAACCTTAACGCTTTCAATTTGTATGCAATCAGGCAGGCCCTTGCACTACATAATTGAAGGTAAATCTAAAGAAAATCAGACAACCAAAATTGTATAGTGTATATATCCAGCTTAATAGCCTAAAACAGAGGTCTGCAAACTGCGGCCCGGGGGCCGCATGCAGCCTTTTGTTTGCCTTTATCTGGCCCTTGGCCACTGTTCCTCTCACTGATACAAGAGACCATCAACAGAGCAGTATTCTTCCCACTAATACCAATAATGGGGCACTATTCCTCCTACTGACACCAATGATTGGGCATTATTCCTTCAACTGACACCAATGATGGGGCATTATTCCCCACACTAACACCAGAGATGGGGCACTATTCCTCCCACTGATACCAATGATGGAGCACTATTCCTCTCACTGACACCAATGATGGGGCACTATTCCTCTCGCTGACACCATTAATGAGGCACTATTCATTCCACTGACACCAATGATTGGGCACCATTCCTCTCGCTGACACCAATGATGAGACACAATTCCTCCCACTGACACCAATGAAGGGGCACTATTCCTCCCACTGATACCAATAATTGGGGATTATTCCTCCCACTGATACTAATAATGGGGCACTATTTCGCCTACTGACACCAATGATGGGGAATTATTCTTCCCACTGATACTAATGATGGGGCACTATTCCTCCCACTGATACCCATAATAGGGCACTGTTCCTCACAATGATACCAATGATGGGGCACTGTTCCTCTCGCTGACACCAATGATGAGTCACTATACCTCCCACTGACACCAATGATTGGGCATTATTCCTCCCACTAACACCAATGATGGGGCACTATTCCTCCCACTGATACCATGATACCAATAATTGAGGACTATTCCTCCACTGATATTAATAATGGGGCACTTTTCCTCTTATTGACACCAATGATTGGGCATTATTCCTCCCACTAACACCAGAGATGGGGCACTTTTCCTCCCACTGATACGAATGATAGGGCACTATTCCTCTCGCTGACACCAATAATAAGGCACTATTCCTCCAACTGACACCAATGATTGGGCATTATTCCTCCCGCTGACACCAATGATTGGGCATTATTCCTCCCGCTGACACCAATGATTGGGCATTATTCCTCCCACTGACACCAATGATGGGGCACTATTCCTCCCACTGACACCAATGATAGGGCACTATTCCTCCCACTGACACCAATGATGGGGCAATATTCCTCTCGCTGACACCAATGATGAGGCACTATTCCTCCCACTGACACCAATGATGGGGCACTATTCCTCCCA
The DNA here is from genome assembly GCA_037952925.1 of Lithobates clamitans. Classification (NCBI taxonomy): domain Eukaryota; kingdom Metazoa; phylum Chordata; class Amphibia; order Anura; family Ranidae; genus Lithobates; species Lithobates clamitans. Next base: position 6,171,880 of record JBBGZY010000305.1, on the reverse strand, counting down.
CTGATACAAATAATTGGGGACTATTCCTCCCACTGATACTAATAATGGGGCACTATTCCTCCTACTGACACCAATTATGGGGCACTATTCCTTCCACTGATACTAATAATGGGGTACTATTCCTCCTACGGATACTAATGATTTGGCACTATTCCTCCCACTGATACCAATGATGGGGCACTATCCCTCCCACTGACGCTCCCACTGACACCATCCTTTATACAAAGAATCACTGCTAAGGTCAGGTGTACCTGACCCCAAGTAGCTTAAGTGCTAGGAGTGCATGATTTATCTCATATGCTGCAGGGTGCCAGTACTAGTACTGAACCAGCACTCCCTTTTGATGGTACAACTCATTCATGACAGTTCAAAACATTGCTGTTACAGGGATCAGCACTGTAACAGCAAAGTGTAAAAAAAAAAAAATCCCTGATCATCTATTGTTTTTTTCCAACTGGCGGTCAGCTTGCTTGTAAAAGCAACCCTAGAAGCTAATTAGCCGCTGAATTGCTTTTACAAGCAGTAGGAGGGACAAGCAGTGGGAGGGACAAGCCCCCCTCCCCCGCAGCCTTCCAGGGCTTTCTCGGGCTCTCCTGTCCCATCGGGGAACCCAAGAATGCAGCTGGCAGTTCCACTGGCTGACCATGGAACTGATCGCAAACCAGAATGGCTCTGACCATCTCTATTATCTAAGAAACCTTCTTTATCACTTCTGGTTTCGCCAAACATAAACAGCGCCATTTTTAAATTGGGAAAGCATCTGATCACACTGATCTTAGTGTGATCAGATGCTGTTAAGGGCAAAGGAGAGATCTGGGGTTTATTAGACCCCAGATTTCACAGTAAAGAGTACCTGTCACTGCCTATTGCTGTCACGGGGATATTTATGATAAAAAAAGGGACAGTGTACAAATAAAAAATAAAATAAATAATTAAAAAAATAAGTAAAATGCCCCTGCCCTACATGCTCTTGCGCAAAAGCATCAGTCCTGCGTCGTTACGTAAACAGCGATCACACCACACATATGAGGTATCACCTAGTAATTCTAGCACTAGACCTCCTGAGTAAATCTAAGGTGATAGCCTGTAAAGGCTTTTAAAGCATCGCCTATGGATAATAAAAATTACATAGTTTGTCGCCGTTGCACGGACATGCACACTTTTAAAAGAGCATACAGGGGACCCAAACGCCTAGTGCATTAGCAAAGATTTATTATAAAAGAAAAAAACAAATAGCCAATTGAATACTCACAAAAGACAGAAGAAACATGCATGACAACAATTTCTCATGGTCAGTGAGCGTTGTAACAAGTGAGCAGACTGTTGGCAATGCCGGCAAGTTGATGCGTTTCGGGGGACACATACCCTTCCTCAGAGCTCATACATGAAATATTATCTATCTATCTATCTATCTATCTATCTATCTATCTATCTATCTATCTATCTATCTATCTAATCTATCTAAGTTAAAAAGCAAATATGTTTACCAATGCAGACTTGTGGAGGCGATTTATTAAAACTAGTGCACACGAAATCTGGTGTAGCTGTACATAGTAACCAATCAGTTCTAACTTCAGCTTGTTAAAACCTGGAAGCTGATTTATTACTATGCACAGCTGCACCTGATTCTGTGTGACCCGGTTTTAGTAAATCTCCCCCATAGTGTCTAGAATTTCCCTTACTTTGGTAAGATCTCCTCTCACATCTTATTGTATCTCGAGAGAGAGGAAATTAAGGACAATCTTGTGGTTTAAAATCTTTCTTGCTCTATCCAAATAAAAAAAATATGTAAATAAAAAAGTCTTGGCTTTTTTAAATGGAAATTAAATTAAAGTGACACTAAACTCCAGTGTAAAAAAAAATATTTTCAAGTATATATTCTTAACTAAAGTTAGGCCCCTTTCACACAGGCACCACCGTGAAGCGGGATTTGCTTGCTCAGGGGGGGATCTCTCCACTAGTCCCCGTTGAACAGATGGATGGCAGGTCCATGTTCGCTTTGCTATGCAGAGAGGACATGGACACAGCCCACTCTTGTCTATGGGATAATCGGATGGAAACGGACCACCCGCTGACATCCGCTGCTCCATAGAAGAGACTGGAGGGCCCGATCTGGTCCGCATAAAAAAACTGACAAGCCAACCTGATTGGATCGCCTGTGTGATAGGTGCCTAAAGCTTTGACAAAGAAACTTGGAAGCCGATTGGTTTCTATGAAGAGCTGCACCAAATTTTGCACGCTCCAGTTTTAGTAAATCAACCCCAATGGGATCTGTAGTGTGCATAGTGCAGTGAACATGACTGCAACTAACATGCACTGCCTGTTCCAGACAAATAGAAGTGAGGGGGGGAAAGGAGGGTTTCTGGAGCTCAGGGAGCATATATCCCAACTTTCTGAGATGGGAATGAGGGACACCTATTAGCAAAAGTATGTAGTGTGGCAGTGCAGTAAGCTGTAATGGGGTATGTCATCCAGGATTTTTAACCAGGCGAGTTGAGGGGCTCCAGGGTGGTTATGTAATTTTGGAGGAAACTGTGTTTCAGTTTCCTCTGTGGTTGGAAAAATCTAGTTGGGGACCTGGAGTCTGGAGATTTCATAACGATCTGGGTGGGAGGAAATCTCCAGTCCTGGGACCAGGATTTGGGAATAGCCAGGACACTGATTGTTCAGGTGGGTTCTGAGCTAATAATAGAGTCAGGACCAGGGTTCTGGGTTCCACCTTCCCGAGGAGTCCAGGTGTGCAAGGGAGAAGCATGCATGTCGGCATGGTGCAGTTTGACTGAGCAGATGGAGGGCCCAAGCCTGTGGGCTGGAGCAGCTAGGAAGCTGTGAAAGAGAGTGTCAGTAGAGGTATAGAGAGTGTACCAAACAGGGACACTGTTACAGGGTCAAGAGGACCAAGGCCAAAGCCTGGGCAGCAGTGCTGACCAGAGAGCCAGATGGCTTGATATTTTTCATTAACATTGTTGCTGTGTAATGTTGAAACCCCTGCGTGGGAATCCTGGATGTTGAAACCCAATTGGGGGCGATATCAATGGCACCTCTGTGTAAACATTCCGGTCTCTCAAATGCGTCGCTTTTTAACCCTCCTGGTTCATTGGCTCCCTCTATCAAAGTATTTAGAGACGTTATGTTGAGAGACTTAGAACAAATAAAGGTCAAAAAGGTCAAAATGCAAAAGGATCTTGAAACGGGCTTAGAATCCCTTTGTAACAACAAATCCTTGGTTATCCGTCCCGCGGATAAGGGTGGGGGGATAGTCATCCTAGATCGGTGCGACTACCTTAAAGAGATGCACTGTATCTTGGATGACTCAGATACTTACACTCCCCTCAACAGGGATCCTGTGGTTAAGTACAAGAAAGAGCTTGAGGCTATTGTGGATAAGGGTTTTCGTGGTGGTATTTTGGATAAGAAGGAAAAGCTGTTTTTGATACCAAGTGCTCCCCGCACGCCGGTAATTTATTACCTCCCGAAAATCCACAAAAGCTTAACTTGCCCCCCAGGGCGCCCGATAGTCAATGGTATTGACTCGGTCACATCCCGGGTGGGCAAGTATATAGACCACTTCCTACAACCCTTAGTCCAGAATGTTCCCTCATTTGTTAAGGATACTAAACAAATCATTAACATGTTGTCTCATATTACCCCTAAGCAAGATTTATGGCTGGTCACGGCTAACGTGACTTCGCTTTACACCATCATAACCCATAATTTGGGATTGGAGGCGGTTGGTATGTATTTAACTAGAGACTCTGGCCTTGTTCCATCCCAAATCAATTTCATTATGGAACTATTAAATTATGCCGCCAGCAACAACTACTTCTGGTTCGATCATCAGTTTTTTCGCCAGGACAGGGCTGTGGCAATGGGGGCCAAATATGCCCCCAGCTTGGCCAACTTATTTATGGCCAAGTGGGAGAAGGACGTCGTCAAGGCTCAGGACAGACCACAGGTAGTCCTATGGGCTAGGTATATTGACGATGTCCTCCTCCTATGGGATGGCAGTAAAGCTGAACTCCATTCTCGATTTAAAGATTAGGGTTAAAGATAACAGATTAGTGACCTCAACCTATTTTAAGGCGACTGATAAGAACTCTTATATCCCCTTAGACAGTTGTCACTATGAACCTTGGTTGAGAGCTGTTCCTCTAGGACAATATGCACGCCTTAGGCGCAATTGTACTGAGGTTGAGACTTTTGACAACCAGGCAGCCGTTCTGAACAGTAGGTTCATGGAAAAAGGTTATGATCCGGGTATGTTGTCTAGGTCACTGAAGATAATACGGGATAGAGATAGGTCATCGCTCTTGGAAGCAGGCCAAAGACGTGTAGACAATACTGATTTTTGTTTACCGTTTATTACAACCTTTTCAACACAGTACCGCACTGTTAAGGATTTGGTCAAGAAACATTGGCATATATTGACCACTGATCCAGTCCTTAACACAGTTCTACCCAAGAGCCATCGTATTGTGTTTAAAGGAGCGTCAACGCTGGGTAATAAAGTTGCCCCTACAGTTCAAGACCCGCCCAACATCAATAGATGCCTCTTTCATAATCTTACCGGGTATCATAAGTGCAAAAATTGTCAAGTTTGCTCCCTCAATAGATGCTGGGATAGAAAGATCTGTCAATTCACTTCTACTAGCACCTCACGGGTCTATGAGGTGAAGCCCTTTATAACTTGTTCATCCGAGGGGGTGGTTTACCTTATACAATGTCCCTGCGGATTGCAATACGTGGGGAGGACTAAAAGGGCCCTTAAAGTCAGATTAACCGAACATATAAATAACATCAGAAGAGGATTCGACAAGCATCCAGTGTCAAGACATTATGACGAGGTGCACAGTAGAGACCCTTCCAATACTCTCTATGTGGGGATTCACAAATATAGACCCCACTTGAGAGGGAGTTCATTAGTCAGAGAGATTTCTAAGTGTGAAATGTCTTGGATACATAGATTGAGAACATATGTCCCTTTCGGACTCAATGTGGATACGGACGTAAACGCATTTATTAATAACTCTTGAATATCATATAACTTCCCATCTGTATTGGTGGATTTTGATATGTTACGTGTATTATCCTATTTCTCATTTTGGGTGTTGTATGTTGATGTCGGTTTTTTCTCATTTCTCAAAAATAATTTTCTCTAAAAATAAGATCATGTAGTAGTAGATAATGGGTATTATGCAATTGTTGCCTTTATTGAGCCTCTGTTTATCTAGATTAATGCAATTGCATCATCCAAACCACTTTTTTTCATTCAAAACATTTTGATTTACAAGCGATATTTAAGTTAATCGGCTTTGGTTGCACTTTTACAATGATCCACTAGAGGTCATTATTCATTCTTTAAGTAATGACCCCTTAGTAGTGGCCCTAATGCGAGTTATATTCAACTTCCGTCATATGGATCGATTAGACTATTTAATTTTTTGGTAATGATTTGTCAAATGTTGCTACTGGGTACCACAGAAGTAATTTGACAATGGCCTCTTTAACATAGATATTTTTAATTTCTAATTTTTTATTTTAATATTTTTAGAATAATTGGAATGATGCTATTATTGTTTATTAGCCTCCAATTTAGTAGCCAGTTTACACAGTATTTTGTGAGCCTTATTTACTGTTGTGGTGAGCCTCATTTGGATTGGCCACCGAGAATATCTGTGCCATGGTTGTTGATGACATGGCATTAATATTCCGTTTTACTGTTTAGTTTATAATTTCACTTATCCCCTTAATTTTTATAGATATACGCTTAAGTAATTTTATCTACTCACAGAAAAAGGATTTCCGCATTTGAAATTAATATTTGTGATGCGGCAATTTTTATCCTTTTTATTTTCATTTTTAAATTTTTTTACCATTAGTTCGTGTAGAGACATGCTTCCTGGATTTGCGGTCCATCGAGTAGTTGCTGTTGGTCTATGGATAGACTGGGGCTCAAAGCGAGGCTTGGTTATGTTCCTTCACTATTTAGGGAGGTGACGTAGTGCGCCGCCCGTGCCCCTGTAAGACGTGATGTTGTCACGAAATGCGTAGGGCGGAGCAGGACGACGCGCTGACATCACCTCCAATCTGTGCTCGATCTCCAGTAGGACGGGTTTGTCTGAGTCCACACGGCCAGCGGACCGGACTTAAGGCTTTCCTTTCTGGATGACATTGTAAGTGTGATTTTTATGAGTTGTAATAAAGTCCTTAAAGGTTTTACACTAAGTGAGTTCCATCTTCATTTTACGGTACGCTTCTTCTACGAGTTGGTCCATAACCCTTGATGATTTGATGACCTCATAAGTGGATACCGATGCAAGTCCCAGTTGCAAGTTTCAGCTGTTTTGCGAGTTATGATCCTCTGTAGTGGGGGATCATGGCTTTCCGGTAAGGAGTGACCCCTTCCATTCTTGGTGGTGGACTGCTTTTCACGGAAGAATAATTTATATTTACTTGGATTTTTTCTTCATATAGGTGGTTTATTTAATTGCCACCATTTTAGACTATTATTTAGTTCACATAGTTTTGGACTTTTAGGTTGCATGGGTGGTTAACCCTTGATGCCACTGTATTCCTTAGTTCATTTAGATTTTCAGTTCATCCTGATTGGACACTGTTTTCACTGTTTCTATGCACTTTTTGTAATTTATTAGCACAATTCTTTTTGTTTTTTATTTTTTCAGTGCTATATGGGGGTCATATTGTCAGAATCGCTGCTTTTTCACTATGATATGCTGACACTCTGTAGAGCAGACCTCTGTCTAGCAGCTCCGTGAAGAGCTCGGCCACTGGCCACCCCTTCCTCGGCTCTCCCCCCCCTCCTTTCTAACCCACATCCCCCTTCCTATCCCCCTACCGTCAGACCTACTTCAGACGCTGTTCTTAGTCGGCCGACCGCTCAGGACACCCCGCGGCTCCGGCCCAGCCCCCCTGGACCACCACGCCAATCCCTCTCCCCTCTGACTCTCCGGCGGCCACCTTCAGCAGCCGGTCGGCCGCTCAGGACACTCCGCGGCTCCGGCCGCCCTCGGCAGGCTAGCCCGCAGCTCTCCACTTCTCCCCCTGCAGCATTCTGCCGGTCCCCCCTCTACCCATCCGGACGCCGCCTAGTCAGCTGCTGTACTGCCTAGTCAGCCGGCCGGCCGCTCGGGACTCTCCGCGGCTCCTGGTCGGCAGGTTACAGCACTTACCGTCCCCCTCTACTGACCAGCCGCTCCGGCGGATCCGCACCCCTCTTCCTACTGACCATCTTCACCGGACGGTGTGGGCAACAACGTCAGGATAGCCCGCGGCTCGGGCCTAGCCGGCAGCCATCTTGGTACTCCCTCTGCCGGCCAGCCACGGCTTGGGCCCAGCCGACGGCCATATTGGTACACCCAGTGCCAACGGTGCAGCATCCGAGGATCCCCTCCTGAGGCCATCAGCCCCCAGCCACACCACCGCCCGATTGGACCCACTACCCCCTAGTCCATCTAATCAGCCAGACCCCCCCCCCCTCTGTGGCCCCACCGCAGCCGCGGTCTCAATCACCACGTTCTAGCCGCTAGAGTCGGTGGGACAGACCACGGCTGCAGCCTAGCCCAGTCAGCTTGCCACCACAACCCCCTCACTGTTGTCCAACAGAGCCCCGTGCCCCTCTGCACTGGGAATCACCCCTCCTGCTACTGGACCTCACTGCGGGGGCACTAGAGATTCACCGGGGGCCAGTCTACCTCAAATAGCCTGAGACCCAGCCACCGCACCACCTACCGCACCAGCTCCCCCTCCTTCACCCTCGGGACCTTCAGCACAGGTAAGCCACCGGGGGCACTCGAGAAGTTGATCCAGGGGCCCTTGTCCGATCGCCCCTCGGGGGGGTCAGGAAGGAATTTTTTCCTCGACTGCACCATTGGCCTACGCAGCCAGGGGTTTTTTTGCCTTCCTCTGGATCAACGAGAGGGAGGTGGGCAGCCCACCTCCCTCTAGTACCTCCGCTCCAACACTCAGCCGTCACTCCCACCACTCCAGAGCAGTGGTCAGCCATCCGATCCCTCCATCCCCCTGCAAGGCTATCATCGCCACACCAGTGCCTTCGTCATACAAATTTCTTTTCTAGCAACGCCGCCTTCCGCATCATGTGCAACTTCAAGTACACAGCAGACACCCTCCACAGGCTAAGAAACACGGCCGCAACTTTACCGACCACCACGCAAAAAAGACTAAAAAAAGAACAATTACTAAGGACCAACCCACAATCAACCATCAAAGGCAGGGAGACACCGATCCAACCACAACAACTATCATGCGCCCTGATCAACACCAGATCTGCAGTCAAGCACAGGCTGGAAATCCGCGATTTCATCATCGAAAACAACATAGACTGCCTCTTCATTACAGAAAGCTGGCTAACTTCCGACTGCAACACCATCCTAACTGAATTGGTGCCCAAGAACTACAGTATCCTATCTGAGCATAGAATAGGAAAAAAAGGAGGAGGTCTAGCAGTGATTTTCAAATCGCACCTGGGGTTCACCAAACCAAACTTACAGAACTCAGTGCCTTTCATGGAAACACTCTCACTGCATCTTCAAACAACACCTCAAGACACCATTCACATACTACTATGCTACAGACCACCAGGACCAAAGACCAATCTCCTCACACCGCTCACTGAATTCTTCTCAATGCACACCTTGAAAACCAAAAACCTTCTGGTACTTGGGGATTTCAATCTGTGGGCAAACTCCGCCCAAGACCCTATTGCAACCGCCTGCGTTAACCAAATGGAAGAACTTGGCCTGCAACAACTGATAAATGCTCCTACGCATGGTTCAGGACACACTTTAGATCTCATCTTCAAACAGAATATGGACATCGACGTATTGAACAACACCCCACTACCATGGACGGACCACCATGCTATCAAATTCAAAATCACCACTAACACCACCCTCCAAAAACAGAAACGGGCAATAGCAACACACTGGAATAGATCTCAGAAGAAACTACACTCTGAACTCTTCAAAACTACATTGTCGAGCAAAATTCTTCTGCTAAACCCAAACCTCTCAACGGAACAAACACTCAACTCCCTAAACAATGTTTTACTACAAACAGCAGACTCCGTGGCGCCAAAACGCAGAACACCCGTCCGCACAAAAAACTCGAGTTGGTTCAATGGCACTCTCACCCTACTCAAGCAAGAACGCAGAAGATCTGAGAGAACTTGGAGAAGAAATCCCACCAAGGAAAACCATGCTAACTACAAAGCACTCACGGTGAAATACCACAAGGCAATCTTCAAAGCCAAAAAAGAACATTTTGCCGACACCATCTCATCCGCCTTAAACCGCCCACGGGAACTTTTCAAAATAGTTGCTCAATCAATGAACCCGACCTGCCTAGAGCCCCCTGCAAACGATACTCAAGAATTCTGCAATGAGTTATCAGATTTCTTCATCGACAAAATCGACAACATTCGGAAAGCAATTCATCAGAAAATAACAACCAACCTCACCCAACCAATGCAAAAAGAGGATATCGACACGAACATCACTCAACCACCGAAGTTCTTTTTGGCCCCAATCACCACGGACACGACTAAAAACATCATCGGAAGCCTTCGCGACAGCACATCACCGAACGACATCATCCCCACCAAATTGTTCAAAGAATGTTCCGACATCCTGGCCCCCACCCTAACACATCTCATAAATCAATCATTCAAAGAAGGGACTGTGCCAACCTCCCTCAAGCAAGGCATCGTCAAACCCCTGTTAAAGAAACCTAATCTCGACCCTAAAGACCCTAACTGCCGCAGACCAATAACAAGCCTCAACACCATCTCCAAGATTATAGAGAAAACAGTAGTACAGCAGCTACAACACCACCTGGAGACACACCACCTCCTGGACCCTCTGCAATCAGGCTTCCGCCCAGGCCATGGCACAGAAACAGCACTTCTCAAAATATGGGACGACGCCCTCGAAGCAGCAGATGACGGGGAGTCTTCTGGTACTGTTAGACCTCAGCGCAGCATTCGATACAGTGGACCACAATACTTTACTTGTCCGCCTCTCAGAAGTTGCAGGAGCCACAGATTCTGCCCTAAAATGGTTTACATCCTTCTTAGAGAATCGCTCTCAGACAGTGAAACTGGGAACATTCACCTCGGAATCTCGGGCAGTCTCCTGTGGAGTCCCTCAGGGCTCACCCTTGTCACCAGTGCTATTTAACATCTACATCCGCCCGCTTCTCAATATCATCAGGAAAACGGACCTCTGCTTCCACTCATACGCAGACGACACCCAACTCTACCTTCGCATTAATGGACAAAAAGATCATCATCAGCAACTACAGAAATGCCTCACTTTAATCAATGACTGGATGACCGCTAGCTCCCTCAAACTTAACGAATCAAAAACAGAACTTCTTCTCCTGCAAGCCAACAAAAATTCCAAAATTAAGACTCCGTGGACACCACCCTCCATCCTCGGACAGACCATCTCCCCCAGCACCAAAGTCAAGAGTCTCGGAGTCATCTTTGACTCAGGAATGACAATGGATGCACAAATAGGATCGGTGGTGAGCGGATCCCACCACCTCCTCCGCCTGCTTCGCAGACTCATCCCCTTCATCCCAGAAGAGGACAAAGCGGCAGTTGTGGGAACGATCATCAATTCCCGACTCGACTACGCAAATTCCCTCTACGTAGGTCTACCCCAATATCAGCTTGCGCGCTTGCAACTCATGCAGAATACGGCGGCAAGACTGTTAACAGGAAAAAAGCCCTGGGAATCCATCTCCCCATCCCTAAAAAGCCTACATTGGCTAACTGTGAAGAACCGGATCATATTCAAGACCCTCTGCCTCACCCATAAATGCATACAAGGAAACGCTCCGCAATATCTCCGGGAAAAAATAAAACACTACACACCGAATCGCAGTCTTCGATCAGCTAACCAAAACCTCCTCCTCATTCCCAAATACCGCTACAAAGCAAAGGGAGAACGTAGATTTGCAGTCCAAGGACCTCGCCTATGGAATGCTCTCCCAACCAACCTCCGCATGGAAGAAAACCACCAGGCCTTCAGGAAAAAACTAAAGACCTTCCTTTTCTAGAAGCTGGCTACAGAGAATACATCTAGCGCCTTGAGGCGATTCAGTTCGCAATTGCAGCGCTTTACAAATCATTCATTCATTCATTCATTCATTCATTGATTTATATCACATCATTTAGGTGTTTCATTTATTAATTCATTATTTAGCGCAGTTTTCCTCTTTGTTTTTTCGAATCCCGGATGGACTGTTCGTTTTTGTTTAATAAAAGTGGGCCAACAAGCCCTTAAATCAGGGACAGTTGGGAGCTATGCACTGAGGATGTTACATGGGGGCAGAAAAAAAACACAAAAAAGGTTTTCATAAAAACATTTTTTGGGACCATTAAGTAGTGGATGTTTATTCATTATTTTTGAAAAATACTGACATTGTTTAGTGTCACTTTTGGTAAAAAAAAATCCTAGCCCCTACTTGTTCCTTCATCCTCCGAGTCTACAGATCTACAGTACATAAATATGCAAAACTGCAAATCAGATCAGTCTTTTTGTAGCTGCCCAACAAGTTTACATTGTTTACCCTCTTAGAGCCAGCTATACCTGATGACTTACATATAGATCTATTAACTGCCTATACATTCATTCCCGACCTAATTTATAAAAATGTTTTGTTTTTGTTTTGTACATTTTGGGACTGATAAAATATCTTTTGTTTTTCGGTCTACAGTGCACACCTGATGAGGCCATTATGCGAGATCCCATTTTTCCTCTTGTATTTTTTAATTTATTTTATATTTTGAAGAATGCAAACGAAGAGGGCAGGAGCACCCAAAACTCCCGGGTGGGCAGGAATGGACCCAAAAATGATGGCACCCTGACAATCATGTTTGAAAAATGAAAACATTTAAGCAGCCTGAAGCGAAGTCAACCCACCAGACTCTACTATTCGAAATATCAGTTTTGGGTGAACTGATCCTTTAAAAGGTTAGGTTATTTCTTTTTAATGTACAGTGAGCTTTTATATTTCATATTGTTGATGTGGTTATTGGACCAGGGCAGAGCTGTTGTTCCAGGGCAGGCTATTGTCTAATTGTTCCACATTTCTGGATTAAACCTAATCATTTCCTGCAAGCTTCCTCCCTTATAAAAACTGTGACTTACAAATCATACTTCAAAAGTGCAAGTAGAAGTTATGTGTATATCTCCTAGCTTGTGTTGGTTTCATAAATGAGCTTAGGGCCATCTAGTGGACACATGTATAAATACAAATGACTCCCCCATTCTCCACAACATTTAAATCAGGAGTGTCAAACCTTTTGACCTTCTAGTGTCACATTGGAAGAAGAGGAATTGTCTTTGGCCACACATAAAATACACTAACAATAAGGATAACTGATGAGCAGAAAAAGTCGGGAAGATCAGTTAATGATCATAGATAGATAGATAGATAGATAGATAGATAGATAGATAGATAGATAGATAGATAGACAGTGTACCTATCTGAGTAATAAAACTTCCTTTTTTGTAATATTTTTTATTAGAAAAGTAAGAGGGAAACATAAAACTAGTGCAATATTTGACACTGTTTTTAATAAACTAACGCCTCAATATCTGGTTCGATAGACGCAGTAGCAATTCTCAATGAACTCTCAAGGTGCTCATCAGATACTTCGGTCTTAATTTAGTCCTTCATTTGCTTCAATCTTGAAAATAGTTGCTCACAAATATAGGTGCTGCCGAAAACTGATGACACAAATAAGACACGATTGTGAATGTGTGGGATATTTTTCTTTGGGAAGATAAAACTTATAAACGATCCCTCAAACAGACACTGTCATATTTGTATTTGGCCGCTAAGTGTAAACGCATTTTTTACAAAGAAATTCCCCCAAAAAGTGTACATTTTTAAGAAAGTTTACAATTTTGTGCTTAGCAGCATTCATGGCCTTCTTGTGGGCTGCAGGTTGGTCACCCTTAAAGTCTAGCTATAGCCAAAACTGTCAATCAGCTGCCAGATGAATCCCAACAATATTGTTGGGAACCTTGCCCTATCCTGTCCTGTGAAGCTGACAGCTTATTTTTGGAGAATAAGGATTGAGCATTTCCATAGTCTCCTCTCAGACATAAGACTGCAGCACTTTAAATATGTAACAAGTCACAAAGTGAAACCTACAGCAGAGAGCTGATTTGTGTCATGCATTTGTGAACACAGCCATAAACTGTACAGGCACCAGGGCTATGTTATCTCCAAACCAGCATATCAATACAAGAAGTAGATGTTGACTCAGTGTGAGACCTAAAACTGCTAGGAAAAAGTGGAAAGTGATTGGGTGGCAGAGTAAGAATTGCTTCTAGGCGCAAGGTGTACTAGTGATGGGTTCAAATATGGAGCCTCTCAGCATTATCTTGTTATTAATAAAACCTATCATACAAAGGTGTAACGCAATATAACAAATGCTGTAAAAAGTCTTATTCTATCTAACAAAGACATCATAAGGGCTCTTGCAGACAGCTGCAAAAAAAATATTGTTTTTCGCTTATTTTTTATGGATCTTAATGCAGGTGTATGATTTGTTATGTCCCCACAGCTGTGTAAAGATTAGTTAACTTGCGCTGCATTCAGATCTGTAAAAGCAAAACAGAAAAATCTGTATCCTGCATATGAATCATATTTCACACTGTATGTATGTAAACATTTTTGCTAATGTTTACAGGCATACAACGCAAATGTACTCTGTTGGAGTACAAGAGTCGCTTGCATCCTAGCAACAGAAGGACACTAAGCAGCAGAAGACTCCTGAGTTCTAGCAACAGAAAGGACACCAGGTAGCAGAAGTCCTCTGCATTCTAGCAACAGAAGGACACTTGGCAGTTTCCTTTTATAAATAGTGTGTAATGTGACCATCAGAAGCAGGCTGGGCAGCAGGCACCGAACTATCAGAGGCAGGCTAGGTAGCAGGCACCACACAATCAGAGTCAAGCTGAGCACCAGGCACTGGGCCATCGGAGGCAGGCTGGGTAGCAGGCACTGGACTATCAGGGGCAGGCTCAGGACCATCAGAGGAAGAATGGGCAGCAGGCTCAGGATCATCAGAGGCAGGCTGAGCAGCAGAAAAAGGACTGTCAGAGGCAGGCTGGGTGGCAGGCACAAGACCATCAGAGGCAAGCTGGGCAGCAGGCACTGGACCATTAGAGACAGGCTTGGCAGCAGACAGAGGATCAGTGAAGCCAGGTTGAATAGCAGGAAGAGGACCAATAGAATCAAACTGGACAGTAGGCTGGGACCAGTGGCATTAGGCTGGATAGTGGGTGGCATATCAATGGAGTCAAACGGGGTAGCAGATCAGTAGAATCAGGCTGGGAGGCTGGAACATCGGCTTGGTGCATATTGGCTTTGAGCAGTGTTTGAGTGAGTCAGTCTGTCCCAAGGATGGATAGAATGTCCTAGAAAGGCTTGAGCAGATATTATTGCAGTAGAGTACAGTCAGAGTACTGAGATTCCTGAATATAAAAAGGGAGTAGTCAGAGCTGAAGCCAGATCAGAAGTGGGCTGACCCATAGTTGATGCAGTGGCAGGCAGGACTAAAGCAGCTGGCATGGACTTGGTAGGCACAATTGACATTGGTGGGACTGGAGCGAGAGTCATGGAGGCAGGCTGAACCAGAGTAAGAGACATAAAGGCAGGCTGGACCAGATTAGCAGGCATGGAGGCGGACTGTACCAGATCAGCAAGCATAGAGGTGGACTGGACTGGATCAGCAGGCATGGAAGTGGACTGGACTGGATCAGCCGGCATGGAGGCATGCTGGAATGGAACAGCTAGGCTAGATTGGAATAGTTGGCACAGGCTGGACTGGAGTAGAAGGCACTGGAACAGGCTCGACTGGGGTAGTAGGCACCATCTCAGGCTGGCTTAGAGTTGCAGACATGGAGCCAGGAACTGGCACAAGATCTGGCTGAACAGTGGTTGCAGCAGGAGGAGACAGTGGCAGAATTGTATGGGTTGGAAAAAACTTCCTTTTCTTTTTAGGTTTGGACACTGGAATCATGCAAGTGATTGCAGGGCTTCAAGCAGATTGTGCTGCTGGTGGAAAAGTGACAGTACTGATGTAGCACCCTCTAACATAGGTAGGTGCTAGAGTGAGGATTTTGTAAGGGAAACTGTCAGTACAGGTAAATTTGGGCAGGCCTATGCTTCAGGCTAGGCCTACTTGTTTTTGATCTGGGGGGGCAGGTAGTGGTTAGTGCAGCAGTGGGTGTGACCACCTGTGCTTTAGTTCTGAGGTGCCTCCCTGCTTCCAGGAAGAATGATCTGAAGGGGGGCAGGGCCTAGGACTGGAGTGGCAGGAAGCTCATGTGAGGAGTTCTGACCAATCCCCAACTGGAATTGGCAGAAGGCAGGCCTCCCATATAAGCTGAGGAAATGGACCATGGGGGGGAGTTGTCGGCTGGGAGACGTGGAGAATGGAGTACTAGGCAGCAGCAGGGGCCCCATCCCCATCTGGGGGGGGTGCGAGGCCTAGCGGAGGAGCCCGGGAGAGCTGGGAGGCAGCTTCATCTTTACACGGTCATTGATGAAGAGTTCTTGAACAAAGGGGCTGGAGAAGCTGCCGGAACATATGTCCAGTTAAAGTTCTCCATCATGGACTCGGGGTAGGAGAAGGTCGGTGAGTGGACCACAGTGGAGTTCTGGATGAGGCATGCCAGGGAAGCTGGGTGCGAGGCAAGAGGAGACTGTGGGGAGAGTGTGAAATCGCTGCAGCCTGAGGGTACAGGATTTGCAGGCCGGACTAGCTGGGAGCAGTAGTCCACCAATCAGCACATGTTACTAAATGACTAGGCCGCCAGGGAGAGGTACTGCAGACCTCTGGCCTAGTAACAGTGCAACCAATTATAGCCAGCAACTGAGACTGTTCAGAGTGGTCTCTTTTGTCAAAAGAGGATGATGTGACAGAAATAACGATAATCTACTGTGGAAGTTTGTGCAGGAGGGTGGAAGTCCTGGGAGCAACAATTTGCAGGAGATACGCAGATCAGGAGAAATAGTCTGCATGGTGTAATGCAGGAGGAGCGTCTGTAGATATTATGTGTACATCAGTACTTCACGGCTCAACCTTTTGTTCTAATTCTTAAATATGATGGCAAAGCAAATGTTCTATGGGCATCCCATATTTCCTTTCCCCCAACCAAGTTATATCCCCCAATAAACAAAACAAAAACAATGCAAAATGACTGTTCATTCTTTCAGAAGGTATAGATGGAGGTGTGGCAGCAGGGTGATATGGTGGATGTTAGTTACTAATAGCAACCAAGCGCTACACTGAGAAATGGAGGGAAAGAGGTTGCAGTTGCAGAGGAAGATTTCTGAGGGGTTGCCAAGAGCAATGGAGCACTAGAGGGAGACTTCGAATAATTAATTGCAGGGAAGGTGCAGCTTGTGGGAGCAGGACAGTGATAAAAACTAGGAAGTATGAAGTACTTGGTAGCAGATGTGGGTAACGAAGGAAGAGTTTCTTGGTTTCTAGAGGTAGGTATATACAAAATAATTCTGCGCTGCCCTGGAAAGAAACAAGCAGCTAACACAACCAACAAGATGTTACAAAAAGAAAACCACAATAAGTGTAGCGCTATTGCAATATGAAAACATCCAATGTAAAAAACGTTAAACCAAAAGTTCCAAATGTAAATGATAGGGAAGAGTCATCCGTATATATATTGTTGGCTATATAGTGGCGACCCCACTGTCGCCACTTTTCTACAGCACTGTTTTTATACTGATCTACATGTGAGTGTATATCTTATTTTTTAATAAATTCCACTTTTGTATACGGATTCACACTATGTGGCCATTCCTTCCTTCTCTCCACTTGTCACCACCATCATTTGGTTTTTAACACCGCTCCGAGGGATACAACAACGTGTGGTTCGTTCCATATACTTCGATCCTCTGGGTTCTGGCATCGCTTTGAGGGACCCAGCAACTTGTGGGCCACTCCATAAACATTGCCCCTCCGGGCCACCTACAGCCACTCACCACCTAAGCCTTATCCGACCCAACCCGGCGTATGTCCCGTTGGGTCCATCCAATCTGGTAAGCCTCTTCATTTTCGGTGGTGGTGTGTCTGTCTTCACTTCAGATGTTTTATATTCCTGCTTGAAGTGTCTAGTTCCTGAAAACTCCCTACTAATATATATACGGATAACTCTTCCCTATCATTTACATTTGGAACTTTTGGTTTAACGTTTTTTAGATTGGACGTTTTCGTATTTCAATAGCGCTACACTTATTGTGGTTTTCTTTCTGTTTCTAGAGGTAGGACTGAATGGTATAGTGTAGTTTAGTGTACATTTACCTTGTCTAACTAGAGAGTGCACAGCAGTAATACAATCTAACAAAACCTGTTGAAAACAAGCTGAGTGGTACTCAAGGAAGTTAACTTTGTCATCTTCCAGCAACCATACCAAAGGCTCATCCTGATGTATATTAAATGGAGAAGTGAAATCATCATGGTCATTAGATATGGCAAGGCTAATTCAGAACAAGGTATGCGCCACCTGAATGTACCTTTCGATAGCGAGACCCTGCAAAATCTGGTGGCAAAAATCTTTGTCCTCTGTTGCTAATAACACGCTACAGATCACCTCCTCTGGATGCATCTTAAATTAACAGACAGCAAATGCTGAAACCAGATACTTCCCAATTCCCAAGTGCAGCTGATCTGAACGTTGGTGGACTCAGTGTTATGTAAGGGATACTTCTTTTTCTTCTTTTTGATTTGTTTTAGGTTTCAGTATTTACCCTATAGAGGTGCAGCACTTAATCACGTTATCTGTATACACAGGCACATCACCTGTGCCGGTAGTCATGGTAGCAGGGATGACCAGATGAGTGGGTTACACTAAAAGTGGATGTAAACCCTCGCATATACCCAGTGAAGTGAACAGCCTCAGATGATACACAGCGATAAAACAAATTTCCCTACATAAGTTTCACTTGTATATCTGCAGTCTTCGGCTTTATATACTGTTTAGAAAATGCACGTCCTGATAGAATGTTCTCTTCCTGATTCACCTGTGGGAGTGGATTCTTATCATACACTGTGAGATAGCTGATTAGAGGAAAGGCACACACCCCCTCTCCACATCGACAGAGACTTGCAGATCTTTGCTGTGAATAGACCAGCTCTCTGCTAATCTATTTATAGCACCCACCCTAACACAAAATTCAGCCTGGTTTTATCACAGTTGATGGAGAACTTGTCAGAAGTTATCATGCTGATAACAGAAGGACAGAGCAGGAGAAAGTCATGGGACATAGGGCTTTGAAGAGAGATAAGAAAACACCACAGATATATGTGCCCAGCTCAAATTTCATGAATCGGGTTTACATCCACTTTAGGGAAAATGGAATCATACTGAGTATAACCAAAAAAAGTTTATTAATGTACACAACACCCATCCAACACCAACAAACCGTAAACAAGACAAAAGTGAAAAAGGAAGTTGCAGTATCATCATTACTGACACACAACCTCTTCTAGAGGTGTCACCAATGCAACAACCAGCATTAATGTCATCAACACAGAGGTCTGGCCTATTCTAAAGGGGTCATCACAGTGACAGGTAGCATCAGCGTTATCATTATAGAGGCCTGACCTCTTTTAGACAAGTCAACACAGAATGAGCGAGTAGCAGTACAGTGCCCTCCTAGCCTAACCCTGAGTGCAGCCCCCCTCCATCAGTGCAGCTTCCCCCACCAGACTATCCCCTTAGTACTGATTCCCCTCTTCCCCAATAGAGTCATGTGATTGGAGAGAAGGTACAACCTCTCTCTGCTCTAAACAGTTGACAAAAGAGGAAAAGTGGCACTGTACTTTTAATACCTTAGGCAGTGCAGTGCCATGTAAAAGAAAGAAAAACGAATGTGGTCACAATATCACCGGAGTGTGGATTGCACCCTCCTCAGTAAGCCACTGCCACACTGGATTAGATCTAGATAAGGTCAGCCTAAACAGCTGAAAATGTCATTTTCTTAGGCATTTAGTTACTGTGCACTGTTTGACTTTGCTGTACAATCCCTTTTCTGCATCACCTCAATCAATATGTCATGGTAGTGCAACATTTATGGTGAGTATAAGGGGGTCGATGAATGCCCTTTGCAAAGACACTGCCACTTAGGCCTGCATACGTTTCTTAAAACGGAACTTCAATCTCTCAATCACCAGTCACTATTTTAATCCTTATGCTGCTAGCATTAATAAATAGATAGGAAAGTATATTATACTTAAAACTTCTAATTTTTAATTTTTTTTTGTACAGTTCTTTATCTGCTTCCTGGTTTCCAGGCCTAGGCAAATTATGTCATGCATCTCAGGAGTCTTCAGGAGGGGAGGAGGGGTTTTCTCAGCTAAGCAAACCCTCCTGCCTGCATGCCTGAGCGAAGGATAGATGGATTCCAGGAAGTAAATGCTATATGAATCATCTGCCCTTATTTAACCACTTGCCGACCGCCTCACGCCTATATACGTGAGCAGAGCGGCACGGGCAGGCAAAATCACGTACCTAGTACGTGATTGCCTTCCCGCGGGTGGGGGGTCCGATCGGACCCCCCCCCTGTGCCAGCTGCGGTCGGCATTTGGTTGGGAGCGATTACAGACGAGGGGGAGACCATCCGATCGTGGCCCCCCCCTCGCGATCGCTCCCAGCCACTGACAAACATCCCCTGCCTCTGTATAGTACACAGAGGCAGAGGATGTGATGTCATCTCTCCTCGGCTGTCAGTTTCCGTTCCAGCGCCGAGGAGAGATGACATGTAAGTAAGTGCACAACACAAACACACACAGTAGAACATGCCAGGCATACATTACACCCCCGATCCCCCCCCGATCGCCCCCCGATCCCCCCCCAATCACCCCCCCCCCTGTCACAAACTGACACCAAGCAGGTTTTTTTTTTTTTTTTTTTTTTTTTTTCCTGATTACTGCATAGTGTCAGTTTGTGACAGTTAGCAGTGTTAGGACAGTTACTGTAACCCCCCTGTAGGTCTAGGGTACCCCCCTTACCCCCCCTAATAAAGTTTTAACCCCTTGATCACCCCCCCTCACCAGTGTCGCTAAGCGATCATTTTTCTGATCGCTGTATTAGTGTCGCTGGTGACGGTAGTTAGGGACGTAAATATTTAGGTTCGCCGTCAGTGTTTTATAGCGACAGGGACCCCCATATACTATCTAATAAATGTTTTAACCCCTTGATTGCCCCCTAGTTAACCCTTTCACCACTGATCACCGTATAACCGTTACGGTTGACGCTGGTTAGTTAGTTTATTTTTTATAGTGTCAGGGCACCCGCCGTTTATTACCGAATAAAGGTTTAGCCCCCTGATCGCCCGGCGGTGATATGCGTCGCCCCAGGCAGCGTCAGATTAGCGCCAGTACCCCCCCTAATAAAGTTTTAACCCCTTGATCACCCCCTGTCGCCAGTGTCGCTAAGCGATCATTTTTCTGATCGCTGTATTAGTGTCACTGGTGACGCTAGTTAGGAACGTAAATATTTAGGTTCGCCGTCAGTGTTTTATAGCGACAGGGACCCCCATATACTATCTAATAAATGTTTTAACCCCTTGATTGCCCCCTAGTTAACCCTTTCACCACTGATCACCGTATAACTGTTACGGGTGACGCTGGTTAGTTAGTTTATTTTTTATAGTGTCAGGGCACCCGCCGTTTATTACCGAATAAAGGTTTAGCCCCCTGATCGCCCGGCGGTGATATGCGTTGCCCCAGGCAGCGTCAGATTAGCGCCAGTACCGCGAACACCCACGCACGCACCGTACACGCACCATACACCTCCCTTAGTGGTATAGTATCTGATCGGATCAATATCTGATCCGATCAGATCTATACTAGCGTCCCCAGCAGTTTAGGGTTCCCAAAAACGCAGTGTTAGCGGGATCAGCCCAGATACCTGCTAGCACCTGCGTTTTGCCCCTCCGCCCGGCCCAGCCCAGCCCACCCAAGTGCAGTATCGATCGATCACTGTCACTTACAAAACACTAAACGCATAACTGCAGCGTTCGCAGAGTCAGGCCTGATCCCTGCGATCGCTAACAGTTTTTTTGGTAGCATTTTGGTGAACTGGCAAGCACCAGCCCCAGGCAGCGTCAGGTTAGCGCCAGTACCGCTAACACCCACGCACGCAGCGTACACCTCCCTTAGTGGTATAGTATCTGAACAGATCAATATCTGATCCGATCAGATCTATACTAGCGTCCCCAGCAGTTTAGGGTTCCCAAAAAAGCAGTGTTAGCGGGATCAGCCCAGATACCTGCTAGCACCTGCGTTTTGCCCCTCCGCCCGGCCCGGCCCAGCCCACCCAAGTGCAGTATCGATCGATCACTGTCACTTACAAAACTCTAAACGCATAACTGCAGCGTTCGCAGAGTCAGGCCTGATCCCTGCGATCGCTAACAGTTTTTTTTGTAGCGTCTTGGTGAACTGGCAAGCACCAGAGGCCTAGTACACCCCGGTCGTAGTCAAACCAGCACTGCAGTAACACTTGGTGACGTGGCGAGTCCCATAAGTGCAGTTCAAGCTGGTGAGGTGGCAAGCACAAGTAGTGTCCCGCTGCCACCAAAAAGACAAACACAGGCCCGTCATGCCCATAGTGCCCTTCCTGCTGCATTCGCCAATCCTAATTGGGAACCCACCGCTTCTGCAGCGCCCGTACTTCCCCCATTCACATCCCCAACCAAATGCAGTCGGCTGCATGAGAGGCATTTTCTTTATGTCCTCCCGAGTACCCCTACCCAGCGAACCCCCCCAAAAAAGATGTCGTGTCTGCAGCAAGCGCGGATATAGGCGTGACACCCGCTATTATTGTCCCTCCTGTCCTGACAATCCTGGTCTTTGCATTGGTGAATGTTTTGAACGCTACCATGCACTAGTTGAGTATTAGCGTAGGGTACAGCATTGCACAGACTAGGCACACTTTCACAGGGTCTCCCGAGATGCCATCGCATTTTGAGAGACCCGAACCTGGAACCGGTTACAGTTATAAAAGTTAGTTACAAAAAAAAGTGTAAAAAAAAAAAAAACACAAACAAAAATATAAAATAAAAATAGTTGTCGTTTTATTGTTCTCTCTCTCTCTATTCTCTCTCTATTGTTCTGCTCTTTTTTACTGTATTCTATTCTGCAATGTTTTATTGTTATTATGTTTTATCATGTTTGCTTTTCAGGTATGCAATTTTTTATACCTTACCGTTTACTGTGCTTTATTGTTAACCATTTTTTTGTCTTCAGGTATGCCATTCACGACTTTGAGTGGTTATACCAGAATGATGCCTGCAGGTTTAGGTATCATCTTGGTATCATTCTTTTCAGCCAGCGGTCGGCTTTCATGTAAAAGCAATCCTAGTGGCTAATTAGCCTCTCGACTGCTTTTACAAGCAGTGGGAGGGAATGCCCCCCCCCCCAACATCTTCCGTGTTTTTCTCTGGCTCTCCTGTCTCAACAGGGAACCTGAAAATGCAGCCGGTGATTCAGCCAGCTGACCATAGAGCTGATCAGAGACCAGAGTGGCTCCAAACATCTCTATGACCTAAGAAACCGGAAGCTACGAGCATTTTATGACGTAGATTTCGCCGGATGTAAACAGCGCCATTGGGAAATTGGGAAAGCATTTTATCACACCGATCTTGGTGTGATCAGATGCTTTGAGGGCAGAGGAGAAATCTAGGGTCTAATAGACCCCAATTTTTGCAAAAAAGAGTACCTGTCACTACCTATTGCTATCATAGGGGATATTTACATTCCCTGAGATAACAATAAAAATGATTTAAAAAAAAAAAAATGAAAGGAACAGTTTAAAAATAAGATAAAAAAATAATAATAATAAAGAAAAAAAAAAAAAAAAAAAAAAAAGCACCCCTGTCCCCCCTGCTCTCGCGCTAAGGTGAACGCAAGCGTTGGTCTGGCGTCAAATGTAAACAGCAATTGCACCATGCATGTGAGGTATCGCCGCGAAGGTCAGATCGAGGGCAGTAATTTTAGCAGTAGACCTCCTCTGTAAATCTAAAGTGGTAACCTGTAAAGGCTTTTAAAGGCTTTTAAAAATGTATTTAGTTTGTCGCCACTGCACGTTTGTGCGCAATTTTAAAGCATGTCATGTTTGGTATCTATGTACTCGGCCTAAGATCATCTTTTTTATTTCATCAAACATTTGGGCAATATAGTGTGTTTTAGTGCATTAAAATGTAAAAAAGTGTGTTTTTTCCCCAAAAAATGCGTTTGAAAAATCGCTGCGCAAATACTGTGTGAAAAAAAAAAATGAAACACCCACCATTTTAATCTGTAGGGCATTTGCTTTAAAAAAAATATATAATGTTTGGGGGTTCAAAGTAATTTTCTTGCAAAAAAAAATTATTTTTTTATGTAAACAATAAGTGTCAGAAAGGGCTTTGTCTTCAAGTGGTTAGAAGAGTGGGTGATGTGTGACATAAGCTTCTAGATGTTGTGCATAAAATGCCAGGACAGTTCAAACCCCCCCCAAATGACCCCATTTTGGAAAGTAGACACCCCAAGCTATTTGCTGAGAGTCATGTTGAGTCCATGGAATAATTTATATTGTGACACAAGTTGCGGGAAAGAGACAATTTTTTATTTTTTTTATTTTTTTTTGCGCAAAGTTGTCACTAAATGATATATTGCTCAAACATGCCATGGGAATATGTGAAATTACACCCCAAAATACATTCTGCTGCTTCTCCTGAGTACGGGGATACCACATGTGTGAGACTTTTTGGGAGCCTAGCCGCGTACGGGACCCCGAAAACCAAGCACCGCCTTCAGGCTTTCTAAGGCCGTAAATTTTTGATTTCACTCTTCACCGCCTTTCACAGTTTCGGGGGCCATGGAATGCCCAGGTGGCAAAAAAACCCCCCAAATGACCCCATTTTGGAAAGTAGACACCCCAAGCTATTTGATGAGAGGTATAGTGAGTATTTTGCAGACCTCACTTTTTGTCACAAAGTTTTGAAAATTGAAAAAAGAAAAAAAAAATTTTTTTTTCTCGTCTTTCTTTATTTTCAAAAACAAATGAGAGCTGCAAAATACTCACCATGCCTCTCAGCAAATAGCTTGGGGTGTCTACTTTCCAAAATGGGGTCATTTGGGGGGGGTTTGTGCCACCTGGGCATTCCATGGCCTCCGAAACTGTGATAGGCAGTGAGGAGTAAAATCAAAAATGTACGCCCTTAGAAATCCTGAAGGCGGTGCTTGGTTTTCGGGGTCCCGTACGCGGCTAGGCTCCTAAAAAGTCCCACACATGTGGTATCCCCGTACTCAGGAGAAGCAGCTAAATGTATTTTGGGGTGCAATTCCACATATGCCCATGGCCTGTGTGAGCAATATATCATTTAGTGACAACTTTGTGCAAAGAAAAAAAAAAAAAAAAAAAATTGTCACTTTCCCGCAACTTGTGTCAAAATATAAAACATTCCATGGACTCAACATGCCTCAAAGCAAATAGCTTGGGGTGTCTACTTTCCAAAATGGGGTCATTTGGGGGGGGTTTATGTCATCTGGGCATTTTATGGCCTTCAAAACCGTGATAGGTAGTGAGGAGTAAAATCAAAAATGTACGCCCTTAGAAATCCTGAAGGCGGTGCTTGGTTTTCGGGGCCCCGTACGCGGCTAGGCTCCCAAAAAGTCCCACACATGTGGTATCCCCGTACTCAGGAGAAGCAGCTAAATGTATTTTGGGGTGCAATTCCACATATGCCCATGGCCTGTGTGAGCAATATATCATTTAGTGACAACTTTTTGTAATTTTTTTTTTTTTTTTTTTTTTGTCATTATTCAATCACTTGGGACAAAAAAAATGAATATTCAATGGGCTCAACATGCCTCTCAGCAAATTCCTTGGGGTGTCTACTTTCCAAAATGGGGTCATTTGTGGGGGTTTTGTACTGCCCTGCCATTTTAGCACCTCAAGAATCGACATAGGCAGTCATAAATTAAAGGCTGTGTAAATTCCAGAAAATGTACCCTAGTTTGTAGACGCTATAACTTTTGCGCAAACCAATAAATATACACTTATTGACATTTTTTTTACCAAAGACATGTGGCCGAATACATTTTGGCCTAAATGTATGACTAAAATTGAGTTTATTGGATTTTTTTTAGAACAAAAAGTAGAAAATATCATTTTTTTTCAAAATTTTCGGTCTTTTTCCGTGTATAGCGCAAAAAATAAAAACGGCAGAGGTGATCAAATACCATCAAAAGAAAGCTCTATTTGTGGGAAGAAAAGGACGCAAATTTCGTTTGGGTACAGCATTGCATGACCGCGCAATTAGCAGTTAAAGCGACGCAGTGCCGAATTGTAAAAAGTGCTCTGGTCAGGAAGGGGGTAAATCCTTCCGGGGCTGAAGTGGTTAAGATGGCCTCAGCCAGAAATGATAGGGGGTGTTTTTCAAAGTGATTTATCAACAAAACAAAGAGTAGAGACAGGGATGGATAGGTGACTTTGCTTTGAATACTAAAAAATGAATTAAAAATGCTTGCAGGCTAATTGGCTCCTGTCTAAATTGGCCCTGGTATGTATATGTATAAATGTGAGTTAGGGACCTTAGATTGTAAGCTCCCTGAGGGCAGGGACTGAGGTGAATGTACAATATATATGTAAAGTGCAGCGTAAATTGATATTTAAAGAGGAGGGCCCATTAAAAAAAAAATAAAAGTCAGCGGCTACAAATACTGCAGCTGCTGACTTTTAATTGGACACTTACCTGTCCCAGGGTCCAGCGATGCGGGAGATCGAAGCCCAGCTCATCTCCCCCTCCGTTCGACGGCACCGGCATTGCAACTGTAGGCGCCGGGCTGTGGCTTCACAGCCTGGCACCCACTGCGCATGCGTGAGTGGCGCCGCGCGCCGTGATTGGTCGCTCAGTCACCTGGGACCTGTAATGGGTCCCAGATGATTGACAAGTGGGAGGGAACAGAGCCGAGTCCTTCCTGTGCCGAGGGGGAAGTGATGTCACCAGCCCAGGCACTGAAAGAGGCAGACTACAAGGGACCCCCTAGCAACAGGCATTTAGAGTTAAGTTAAAAAAAAATCCAAATTTTTTTTTTTTTTTTTTTTTAGGCACAGTCATGCATTTTTTTTTTTTTTTTTTAGGGTGGAACACCACTTTCATATTCCCAATGCACATGTTCCTGGTATAAGCTCAAGATTGGAGTGTTGCAGCAACAACCAGCTGAATACTGGTTCAAGTCACAACATAGATATTTGCCAGCACACCAAGGATTGGCACAAAAGTGTTGTCCAAACGGGTGGCTTACTGCATGATCACAACACAAGAAAGGTGCAATGTTTCGGAGTCACGCAGGACCCCTTCGTTAGGTATGTGACGAAGGAGTCCTGCGTGACTCCGAAACATTGCACCTTTCTTGTGTTGTGATCATGCAATAAACCACCCGTTTGCATGCCACTTTGTGCCGATCCTTGGTGTACTGGCAAATATCTATGCAGCGTAAATTAATGGTGCTATATAAGTACTTGTAACAAATAAAATAAAAGCATAAATAAAAAGTGTTTTGGTTTGTGGTGCTCAGATTCAGTGTAATTCTAATTTAAAGTTGAATTTACTGTTTTATTTGAAACTGGCCACATACAGGACATGCAAATGCACATATTAGAAAAAACCATGGTAGTAAATTGTAAATAAAATACAACTACCATTAGGGAAAAAATAACCTGACTAGGAAATATTCAAGGACATGCAAAGATGTTTTTTTTTTTTTTTTTTTTTTTATTAAGAGTATCGTGTATCCTTAAAATGATCCTTTCTAATATATGTACAGAAATATTCAAGCAATCCTCATATTACGTATGTATAATTGTATTCCCTTTAATTGCAGGTCTATATGTGGTTTGCAATGCTCAAAGCAGTCTCCATTTATAGTATTCTTCACCATAGATGTCGTTGACAAAAACAATATAGAATATAACAAATTCAGTAAAGATAATATTACAAATCAACACCTGTCTGAGAAGTTTAACATACTACTTCCAGGGCACTGAAGCAGAACCTACTGAGAGACTGTGAAATCTCTGCCCTGCAACTAATACACAAATCAATGGCTACTTTCATCACACAAGTGGTTTGATTTTTAATCTTAATATACTGTATACTGCCCTGTATGAATACTTCAAAAGCTACATTAGAAGCTTGATTTACCATTAAATATATATATTTATAACAAGTGTATCATATGAAATACCTGCTTTACCACAGCCACCGCCACTGTCTTCCAAAACTTTCCAGGCATTGTGCTCAAGCTTTGTAAATTCAAATCCCCTCTTAGGACTAATATCCTTGAAAAACAGTATGAAGTAGGGACAGACTGAAAATATGCATCCTCTGAAAGACCACATTGTGCTACAGTGGGATTTAATGTCTGTGTCTTTGCATAGTTGTAGTGCAGCAGTGCCATGTGAATGGGACAGATAAACGTCACTTGTACTAGTAGGAGGAAAGGCTACATTGCAGGCATTTTTGGCACAGTAACTACATTCTCATTGTAAATTAAATCTACAATGTGTTTAAAATGTAACATTGTGATTTGTCAGAAAATCTTAGCATGCTGTAAAGATGTAATACTTTACTTTACTTATAATTGCTCATAAAGTAAAGTAAACATCTTTCACGTTCTCAGTTCCCCCTTACTGTAAAGCAGGGGTGCTTAAACTTTTAGGAGCAGATCGAGGGCCACTTAAAATAGTTGTGGGCCATAATTACAGTAAATGAAATGGTCCAAAATGTCAAAGTTTGAATAGTATAATGAAAACGTAACCACTTAAGCTCCAGAAGATTTTACCCCCTATTTTTTGCTATGCGATACTTTAACTGGCAATTCTGCAGTCATGCAACACTGTTCTTTTGGTGGTATTTGATCACCACTGAGTTTTTTATTTTTTGCTATATAAACGAAAAAGGACCAAACATTTTGAAAAAAAAATACTGGTAATTTTTTTTTTACTTTCTGCTATAAAACTTATCCAAAATTTTTAAAAAAAATCTAATTTCTTCATAAATTTTGACCAAAGTGTATATTGATTGGTTTGGTGAAAGTTATAGCGCTTACAAACCATGGGGTTGATTTACTAAAGGCAAATCCACTTTGCACTACAAGCGCACTGCAAGTGCACTTGGAAGTGCAGTCGCTTTAGATCTGAGGGGAAGATCTGAAATGAGGGGAAGCTCTGATGATCTTATCATCCAATCATGTACAAGCAAAAATGCTGTTTTTTATTTTTCTTTCATGTCCCCCTCGGATCTACAGCAACTGCACTTCCAAGTGCACTTGTAGTGCAAAGTGGATTTGCCTTTAGTAAATAAACCCCAATGGTATATGGACTGGATTTTTTTCCTTTATATACTACTAAAGGCGGCGATCAGCGATCTATAATGGGACTGCGATAGTGCAGTGGGAAATCTGACACTTACTGATGCTGAGGAGAACTAACTGCCCTTGACATCACCAGTGACAGTGTCACTAATACTGTGATCAGTGATAATACTATACACTGTTACTGTACTAATGACACTGGCTGGGAAGGGGTTAACATCTAGGGCGATCAAGGGGTTAAAAGTGTGCCTAACTAAGTGTAATGTGTGTAAAGTGTACTGCTTTTTATGAATGGTCTCTCAGTTTCTCATCCCTGCTTTTCAGGGATGAGAAACTGACAGATCGCTTCCTCTGTACAGAGCTCTGTGTTGTTTACCAAACTGTAACCTTCTGACAGGCTCCTGCTGTGTACAGTCACAGTGGGAACCAGGCAGGGGCATGCGATCCAATTCCATAGGGTGCCAGTTTTGGGGAAACATGTTGGGCGGAGCTAGTGTGTGACGTCATCCCGCATGAGCCTGCGGCCGTGCTTTATATCATTGCTATTTTCTTCTGGATATATGTAAGCGCAATTTTTTAATTAACGGTGATTTCTTTTAACTCTGTTACACTATGAGGCTTCATCTCTTTTATCTTTAAATTGCTTGGCTAACGATTGTGTGGACGTGGAGCACATGCCTGAACTGCATTCTAGCAGTGGGGACACTGCAGCTTTTTCCCATTGATCGGATCATTTGGCTAACGAGATACCTGATGGTGAGAGCATTAGCCATTTGGGAGACATATCAAATACTGTTTTGATCTCTATAATTTGAGACCTCCACTATTTGGTAAGAGGCCAACACTTATATTACTTGGAAGAGCACTTGGTGCACTGAGCACTTTTGGAGCACTTGGATGAATATGATTTTAATGATTATGGACTTTTTTTGATTTTATGGTTATTCATTTTGTATATTTATGATATATATTATTGTTCACATGAATTTTTGAGATATATTTGTATGTTATTTTGTATGGTTTATTTTTCAACACTTTATACACTTTTGCATGTATATTTAAAGGGATAGCGCACTCAGTTTTTTTGACAATTCATTTATTGCCTTTCATTGCTCTTTAATAATTCAGACTGAAAATTTCCAGGACTACCTACCTACATACCATACGTACCAATATTGCATGCATTGCATTAACTTTGTAATGCTAGTAAATAGTGATGTGCAGCAGATGGCAAAAGCATTCAGAACATGTAAGCAAATCTATTTCCAGATTTCCCAGGGTGCCAGCATTTGAAAGCATCGTTTTGAAAACTGCATATTTTATAGAAGAATTGCAGAATGCACACCTGGGATATCAGGGGAATGGTATAGCATCTTTTTTGGTTTCAACTTCCTATCCCAATTCAACCAATTATATCACCAAAATGACAGATGAAAGCTGGGTGCTATGAGCAACAGCAAAATTTCTCTTTTTACAACCTCTCCTGCATGATTGAACTTGACAGATAGTAAGCCACGTTTAAAACATCCGCTTTCTCTTAGTTGTTTACAATGTATTAGTAATTACAGTCAGGGGCGTATCATGAGAGGAGTGGGCCTGTGTGCAAGATCACAAGTGGGCCCTATTGTTAAAGAGGGAAAAAAATGTGAAAGTGGGCGTGGTTTAAATTGGGCCTAATGGGCGCAGCTTGAAGGAGGTGTGGTTAGAGTCTGAGATTACTTACATAGTGCAGAATGTGGTAATCTTAAATGGGGAATGTACAGTCCAGAGTATACGGTAGTGGGTAGTATGTGCAGGAGTGCGGAGTGTATGGCAGTGGGCATTATGTAGACATCTAAAGTCTCCCGTGAATCATGGGAGTCTCCCGCATTTGGCTGTGGGCTCACTGACACTCGCGAGCGCCGGACGATCTCCCGGATTTATACTCCACACTCTACCTCTAAGGGCTCTTTCACAGGCGGACAGTGGGGTGGCTGACCAGTTCTTTTTACCGCTCCCTGCTTATGCACCCAAATCCTAACCATTCAGTCGCAGCCGTGGCATTTTTACCTGAGTCAGCAGAGTTTGATTGGCAGAACAGCCTGTCAAGCTCACCCATTGAGTTCAATGGGTCCGCTCTGCAACTACTTGTGGTACGGTCTCACAATGTCAAATTGCTTTTCAGCAATTTAAACAGAAAATAAAAGCACGCACCAGGAGGCAGCAGAAAGCACCTCCTGATAGCCCGTCAGCTGCTGCTATACCACCTTCTAAAAAGAAATCCACCACAGATTGCTTTTCAGAGGATTGCATGCATCATTGCAAATGTGAAAGAGACCTAAACGCTGACATTTCATTTCGCTGTCCATTTCACACTCACTATTACCCTGAACATTACTTCCCAGACACTTCCCATGTAACCCCCCCCCCCCCCCACCTTATATCAATGGCCAACTATTTCCCAACCCACAGATGACATATATCATTCATCAACCAATTCCCACCCCCAACATGTATACACACCACAGGCCTCTCCATACCTTCTGCTGACAGGCATTACTCCCAGCCTCTTCCTACCCCCTAATTGACAGACGTTATTCCAGAGTCACTTTTTTTCCCCCACCTCCCCAGCATCCATCCCTGGTAATTCCACAGATACCACCACTGAAAGTCATCCTTCCCCAACTGACTCACCTCCACCCACAGACATTCCCAACACTGTCATACCCTCCACACTCCTCTTCTGTACATACTGTCCACTGTCATACCCTTCACACGCCTCTCCTGTACATAGTGCCCACTGTCTTACCCTCCACACTCCTCTCCTATTGTCATGGACACACTACTTCCAGACCTGCAACAGGGCTCAGGCGCATCCCCGCCAACAGGTCCCCAGTAACGAACAGGCGTGCTCCAATGCGCATACGCCGATCGCGGAGATTGTGCGTGCGCGAAGCGCACAGTAACGCGGCTTTTGAGACCAGTGGCATTTAAGAGGGGCTTCCACCATTCAGCTCTTGCTGTTTGATCTGCAGCTTCACCTGTGACCTGTTCCTGTATTCTGCATCTGATCACCTTCTGACCTGGCTCTCTGACTACGCTGCAGTCGATCTGATCCACTGTGTATGACCCGGCTTATCTGACCTTGCTTCTGCCTGCTGTGTACACCCATGTACGTCTGCTGCTTCTTGGCGCACCTGCACCCAGCTGACCTGCATCCAGCAGACCTGCACCCTGCTGACCTGCATCCAGCTGACCTGTATCCAGCTGACCTGCATCCGGCTTACCTACACCCTGCTGACCTGCATCCAGCTTACCTGCAGCCTGCTGACCTGCATCCAGCTTACCTGAACCCAGCACTCCAGCCAGTTCCAGTGCCTCCCAGAGGACATCATCTCCAGTTCCAGAGAATCCACCAGGCACTCATACCCCCCTGTGCTCCTGCGGTCACTGTCCCCAACTCCAGTGATCTGGGAACCAGGGCTGTACGAGAGGTCTCCCTCTGCATGTCAGGCTCACATACGAGGTACGTGTCAGCTATACATACTGTCCACTGTCATGCCCTCCACACTCCTCTCCTGTACATACTGTCCACTGTCATACCCTCCACATTCCTCTCCTGTACTTACTGCCCACTGTCATAGCCTCCACATTCCTCTCCTGTACATACCGTCCACTGTCATACCCTCCACACTTCTCTCCTGTACATACTGTCCACTGTCATAGCCTCCACAATCCTCTCCTGTACATACTGTCCACTGTCATACCCTCCACACTCCTCTCCTGTACATACTGTCCACTGTCATACCCTCCACATTCCTCTCCTGTATACACTGTCTACTGTCATACCCTCCACACTCCTCTCCTGTACATACTGTTCACTGTCATAGCCTCCACACTCCTCTCCTGTACATACTGTCCACTGTCATACCTTCCACACTTCTCTCCTGTACATACTGTCCACTGTCATACCCTCCACACCCCTCTCCTGTACATACTGCTCACTATGATACCCTCCACACTCCTCTCCTGTACATACTGTCCACTGTCATGCCCTCCACACTCCTCTCCTGTACATACTGTCCACTGTCATACCCTCCACATTCCTCTCCTGTACTTACTGCCCACTGTCATAGCCTCCACATTCCTCTCCTGTACATACCGTCCACTGTCATACCCTCCACACTTCTCTCCTGTACATACTGTCCACTGTCATAGCCTCCACACTCCTCTCCTGTACATACTGTTCACTGTCATAGCCTCCACACTCCTCTCCTGTACATACTGTCCACTGTCATACCTTCCACACTTCTCTCCTGTACATACTGTCCACTGTCATACCCTCCACACCCCTCTCCTGTACATACTGCTCACTATGATACCCTCCACACTCCTCTCCTGTACATACTGTCCACTGTCATGCCCTCCACACTCCTCTCCTGTACATACTGTCCACTGTCATACCCTCCACATTCCTCTCCTGTACTTACTGCCCACTGTCATAGCCTCCACATTCCTCTCCTGTACATACCGTCCACTGTCATACCCTCCACACTTCTCTCCTGTACATACTGTCCACTGTCATAGCCTCCACAATCCTCTCCTGTACATACTGTCCACTGTCATACCCTCCACACTCCTCTCCTGTACATACTGTCCACTGTCATACCCTCCACATTCCTCTCCTGTATATACTGTCTACTGTCATACCCTCCACACTCCTCTCCTGTACATACTGTTCACTGTCATAGCCTCCACACTCCTCTCCTGTACATACTGTCCACTGTCATACCTTCCACACTTCTCTCCTGTACATACTGTCCACTGTCATACCCGCCACACCCCTCTCCTGTACATACTGCTCACTATGATACCCTCCACACTCCTCTCCTGTACATACTGTCCACTGTCATACCCTCCACACCCCTCTCCTGTACATACTGCTCACTATCATACCCTCCACACTCCTCTCCTGTACATACTGCTTACTGTCATACCCTCCACACCCCTCTCCTGTACATACCTCTCACTGTCATACCATCCACACTCCTCTCCTGTACTCCCTGCCCACTGTCATACCCTCCACACTCCTCTCCTGTACATACTGCCCACTGTCATAACCCCCTACACTCTTCTCCTGTACATACTACCCACTGTCATACACTCTTCTTCTCCTGCATACACGTGTGTTTGAACTTCGGGGTGCACACCCTAATGTAATAGGCTGAGCACACCCACCTATGGCCTGTCACTCAGCCACAGACAGAAAACAGAGCAGCCCGAGTGCCCAAATCAAGTACAGTCACGGCGGCCGCTCGGGCCGCTCTTTCCTCTGTCTTTGGCTGAGTGACAAGCGGATGTGATGACATCCTCGCCAGGAAATGCCAGTCCGTGCGAGGTGGAGGACTGTAACAAAGTCCCGCCTCCTAGAAAGATGGAACACTGATCCAATGATACACTAAATTAGTGTGACATGTATCATAGGAGGCAGGAGTTTGTAACAGTTGCCGCCAGGATATTCAAAGGGAATCCGTTTCAGAGCTCTGTGTGATCAGCGTCACCACCCTAAAATGAGTTTTTGCAGGTTGGGATGTCTGATTATGTGTAAGGGAGAAGTGCGGAGTGTATGGAGGTGGGTATTATGTGTAGAAGAGGATTGGGGAGTGCATACATTACTAATATCTATACAATGAGTGCTATTCCCTATATTTAACACTGGTATCTGTACACTGAGTGGAACTGATATCAGTGTTAAATATAGGTAATAGCACTCACTGTATAGAGATTAGTGTTATGTATAGGTTATAACACCTAGTGCATGAGCAGTCACTGTTACACTAAGCCTGTTACACTAAGCCTGAATAATGCACACACTAAGCTGCTGGTGATCACTGACCTGCACACAAGGCAGACTGCTGCTTTGTACACTCTGCCACTCGGCACTCTTCTTGGCACCGACTTGCTGTTCCCCACAGCGGAGATGTGGACTGTGGCCCGTCCCTCCACTGAACACAGAGGGGGACAGTAGGCGGTGTGTGTCTGTATTTAGAACCCCTCAGAAGGAGAAGTAACAGGAACAGTTGCCCTCATTCGCATGGCTCTGCCATCCCTCTCATCCCAGCCAGCACAAGTCCTTCCTCCTCTCCCAGGGCCACTGCATCAACCGCAGACAGGAACCTCTCATGGGGCCCCTCACTGACCACTGAATGCTCAGTCCACCCCTGGGTGCTGTATACACTTAGTGACAGGCGCAGCCAGGGACATCTTTAATATTGATTGGACCATGGACATACAATTTATTGGGACCCCCATGCAATTTCGCCCCCGATCATTACACCATACCCCCTCCACCATACTGCCCCCATTATTAAACAGTCCCCCCTCCCCCATACTACCCCCAACATTACACAGGACCCCCTCCTCCATATTACGCCCCATTATTACACAGGATCCCTCCCCATACTAACCCCCATTATTATACAGGACCCCTCCCCCATACTAACCCCATCATTAAATAAACACAGGGATTATTGTTGAGGGTAGAGAGGCGGGGAGGGGAGTTATTGTTTAGGGTGGGGAGGGGGTTATTGTTTAGGGTGGAGAGGTGGGGAGGGGGGTGATTGCTTAGGATTGAGAGGCGGGGAGGGGGTTATTGTTTACGGTGGAGAGGTGGGGGGGTGTTTAGGGTGGAGAGGTGGGGAGAGGGATTATTGTTTACGGTGGAGAGGTGGGGAGGGGGTTATTGTTTAGGGTGGAGAGGCGGGGAGGGGTATTAATGTTTATGGTGGAGCGGTGACTTATTGTTTAGGGTGGAGAGGGTGTTATTGTTTAGGGTGGAGAAGCGGAGAGGGGTGTTATTGTTTAGGGTGGAGAGGTGGGGAGGGGGTTTATTGTTTAGGGTGGAGTAGTGGGGAGGGGGTTATTGTTCAGGATAGAGAGGTGGGGAGGGTGTTATTGTTTAGGGTGGATAGGTGGGGAAGGGGTTATTGTTTAGGGTGGAGAGATGGGGAAGGGGTTAATGTTTAGGGTGGAGAGGTGGGGGGGGGTTATTGTTTAGGGTGGAGAGATGGGAAAGGAGTTATTGTTTAGGGTGGATACGAGGGAAAGGGGTTATTGTTTAGGGTGGAGAGGTGGGGAGGGGGGTTATTGTTTAGGGTGGAGGGGTGGGGAGGGGGGGTATATTTTTTTACACACACTTGTTTTTTTTTCCTCTCTGCAAGGAAAGAGAGAGATATAATGTATCTCTCCCCACCATTCACAGAGGGAGAAACACAGGGGCGGGCTTCACTGTGACTGATTACTGTGGTAGCCAATCAGAGGCTATCACAGCGATCAGGTGACCCAGAATTTTATCAGGATAAAATCCAAACCCATAAAAACAACTAAAACAAATAAAATGGATGGCCGCTCAACTCACATCATATGCCCCCACCTGTTACAATGTTATAGAGGTCTGACGTTCATGCTGTAGGTCCCTACCTTTTGCAATTCACACATGTGCATCTTCAGGACTGTGGAAAATTTTGCATTTAATTTGGAAATCAAGGTCCCAGAGTCTGGAGAAAGAGTGGAGATACACAGAATCCAAGTTGCATGAAGTCCATGATGTTGCATGAGTCAGTAATGATTTGGAGAGACATGTCATCTGCTGGTGTTGGTCCACTGTGTTTTATCAAGGCCAAGTCAAGTCAGCGCAGCCTTCTTCTAGCAGGAAATTCTAGAGCACTTCATGCTTCCCTCTGCGGACCAGCATTATGGAGATGCTGATTTCATTTTCCAGCACGACTTGGCACCTGCCCACACTGCTAAAAGTACCAATACCTGGTTTAATGATCATGGTATCACTGTGCTTGAATGGGCAGCAAACTCGTCTGACAGTTGAAGGCCGCTATCAAAGCAACCTGGGCTTCCATAACACCTCAGCAATGCAACAGGCTGATCGGCTCTATGCCACGCTGCATTGATGCAGTAGTTCCTAAAAGTAAATGGAGTCCTGACCAAGTATTGAGTGCATACTATACTGTACATGGACATACTTTTCAGTAAGCCAACATTTCTGTATTATAGATCCTTTTTCTAATTGGTCTTATATAATTTTCTAGTTATCCTGAGAAACTGAATTTTGGGTTTTCACTAGCTGTAAGCAACAATTATCAAAATAATTCAAATATATCACTTTGTGTGTAACACATCTATATAAAATATATAGAATATATAGAATATATTGGCTGAACCGATGGGGATACCGTTAACAGCGATCTGACATCCAGGAGGCATCTGCCATTGCCTTTGGAGGATTATATAGTTGTGACTTCACCTTATAAGCCCATCCCTCCCCTAAACACTGGTGAACCTGCCTATACTAGCTAACAAGGCTTGATATAAGCCACAGGCCATCGTTAATGGGCTCGTTTGGAGTAATTTATATTTGATGCACTCGTTTGATGCCACTGGATGAAATACCGGTACTTGAATTCCCATTGTGATGTTACTTTCCAGATGGGACATTTGAGACAAGTCTAATACTGGAATCTTCGGTACCTCTGTCTGTTTTAGAGGTGTTTTCTTTTCCTCCCCTCCATTGTGAGGACATATTACTGGCGTATTATTCTTATCCATTTGGCAGGAAAGAAGCGACCGTGGTTCTGCATCTTTGTCTGTATGTGGTGTCCCCCCTATCGGTCTCAGGGTTTACCAGCACCTACCCAAAGAAGTCCTGAGGAAGCTATTTTCAGCGAAACGCATTGACATGAAGACATGAAGGAGTTTATGGACTATACTAAGTGACCTCTTTACACAATGTGTAAATTTTAAAATGTCATTTTTAAAACTTTGTATAATAAAGATTTTTTTACTTTGTCAAACTGCTGCCTCGTGTTATGCCAGTAAAGTCCGCTATATTTTGATGGAGTTTTTGACTCATTCAATCCTCTTTTATAAAATATACGAGTTTCACTTTTTGAATTGAATTACCAAAATAAATTAACTTTTTGATGATATTCTAATTTTATGAGATGCACCTGTATATACTGTAGCGTATATGCAGGTGCATGCAGTGTACGTATATAGCGTATAGCATTAATGTGGTATACTTTTTTATGACATATGTAACATAAGTTCTTTAGATAGTTTTATACAGTATACTGTAGGTTTATAGTATACCATTTTCTAATTTAAATGATTTTATATCATTTTTTTTTATCATCTTGTGTCTTGGCCCTAATGAAATCAAATTCAGGTACTTACACTAGCTGCACTGAAAATAATATGTCACTATTTACTAATGAATATACGGTATAGCTACACTCATGCCTTAAAAGGATATGGCAATTGTTAAAGTTGAAGAAAACCCT
This sequence comes from Lithobates clamitans, assembly GCA_037952925.1. NCBI lineage: Eukaryota > Metazoa > Chordata > Amphibia > Anura > Ranidae > Lithobates > Lithobates clamitans. The sequence goes on along the minus strand of JBBGZY010000305.1, from coordinate 6,134,104 downwards.
AACTATAACTATATTTTTTAAAATGTCCCCTCCTTCTACTTATCCTGCATAACCTGTATAAGAAGATCAGTGTATATGCCTATTTTTCTTCCGCTCCTGTCCTGACATGTAATCCTGCAGTTATAGCGTCTACAAAATAGAGGATAGATTTTTGCCATTTTTTTTTTTTTTTTTACTAGTAATGGCGGTGATCTGCAAATTTTAGCGGGACTGCGATATTGCGGTGGACAGATCGGACACTTTTGACACTTTTTTGGGAGCATTGAAATTTATACAGTGATCACTGCTATAAAAATGCACTGATTACTGTATAAATGTCACTGGTAGGGAAGGGGTTAACACTAGGGGGCGAACAATGGGTTAAATGTGTTCCCTGGGGGGGTTTCTAACTGTGGGGGATGGTACTGACTAGGGGAGGAGACATATCACTGTTCGCAATTACTACAAACAGCAGATCTGTCTCTTCTCTCCTGTCAGAATGAGGATTTGTGTATTTACATACACATTAAATCCCCGTTCTGGCTCTCGTACCCGCGATCACGGGTGGCCGACGGTGATCGCCCCCGTTGGACACACACACACCGGGTCCCCATGTTTATTAAGCACTGAGAAAGCTTCAAGAATGCTTGATAAATGCCCATGAAAGTGTTGCTTTTCTAGTGGGAAGTGCTTAACTGTTTGCCAACTGTATAACATACATATATGACGCCAAGGCGGCTCCTCTGTGCCAGATCATGTACTAGGTATGTGATCTAGCACTTCCGGGTAGGGGGCGGCGGCCCGGCTGTGCTGTGAATAAACCAGTGGATGATTGTCGGCACCCGGTGATCATCGGTAATTTGCACAGGACAAAGCCTGGTCTATGTAAACAAGGCAGAGCCCTGTCCTGTCAGCAGGTAATCAATGGATTTGCTTTCCCCGCAAAGCAGGGAATAAAATCCATTACTTAGTAAAAGCACCACACACACAGTTCACCAAAACACAGACTAGACACTTATTTAATCACCGTAGGCGTATAACCCCTGCCCAGCCAGTGTCGTTAATACAGTGACAGTGGATAGTTTTAGCACTGATCACTCTATTAGTGTCATTGGTTCCCAGTCCCAGTTATGCCGCGTACACACGAGCGGACTTTACGGCAGACTTTGCCCGGCAGACTTTTCGACAGACTTTCTGAATGAACGGACTTGCCTTCACACAATCAACCAAAGTCCGTTGAATTCGTACGTGATGACGTACGACCGGACTAAAATAAGGAAGTTCATAGCCAGTAGCCAATAGCTGCCCTAGCGTGGCTTTTTGTCCGTCGAACTAGCATACAGACGAGCGGACTTTTCGACCGGGCTCGAGTCCGTCGGATAGATTTGAAACATGTTTCAAATCTAAGTCCATCCAACTTTTGAGAAAACAAAGTCCGCTGGAGCCCACACACGATCGAATTGTCCGACGAAATCCCATCCGCCGGGCAAAGTCTGCCGTAAAGTCCGCTTGTGTGTACGCGGCATTAGTGTCTGAATGTCCGCCGCAATATCACAGTCCTAAAATAAGTCGCTGATCCCCGCCATTACTAGTAAAAAATAAAAATGTCAGTATATATCCCATAGTTTGTAGACAATATAACTTTTGCGCAAACCAATCAATATATGTTTATTGGGATTTTTTACCAAAAATATGTAGCAGAATACATATTGGCCTAAATTTATGGAGAAATTTGATATTTTATAGTAGAAAGTAAAAAATATTGTTTTTTTTTTTTATTCAAAATTGTCTGTCTTTTTTTTCTTATAGCGCATTTGGGTACAGCGTCGCACGACAGCGCAGTTGTCCGTTAGGCCACTTTCACACATGGACTGTTCATTTCAACAGTTCAGACACATTTTTTCAAAGAAAAAAACTTATGAAATTTACATCAGTTCTTCATCAGTACCTCATCAGTTGTTTCTTACTGCCAACGCAAAAACAGATGCATAAACGGACCGTTTGTCTGTTTACATCCGCTTTTTGTCCATTCCGTTATTTTAATGGAACGAAAATAGGGCTTTGATCTGTTCCAAAAAATGGATGTTGACAGATGTGGATTTGATGTAAATGGATGATCATCCATTTATATCCGCTTTTCTATAGAGATGCATTGATGTCTGTTTTTTCAACCGTCATTGGATTAATAAAAAACGTATAAACGTTCTGCATGTGTGAAAGGGGTCCTAAAGTAATGCAGTGCCATATCGCAAAAAATGGTCTGGTCATGAAGGGGGGTAAATCTTCTGGAGGTCAACTGGGAGGAATAAGAGGAAGTAATGTAGTGGAAATGGTCTACTTGGTGGAAATGGTCTACTTGGAAGTGGGGCTAGGTTGTGGTGTGATAGCAGACATTTTGTGAATCCTCTGCAGTATTGATTCATATACTTTGATCTCTTTGACACTTGGCTTGGTCCAGTTCAACTTTGCTGACGTAAAAAGCATTGCCACTGGCAATAATTCTCAATGCCTCTGCTCCTACCTGGCACTGCCAGTATTGATTGCTGGCTTGATGCTTCTGCCCACTGGCAATAATGCTCAATGCCTCTGCTCCTACCTGGCACTGCCAGTATTGATTGCTGGCTTGATGCTTCTGCCCACTGGCAATAATGCTCAATGCCTCTGCTCCTACCTGGCACTGCCAGTATTGATGGCTGGCTTGATGCTTCTGCCCACACACAGAAGCAAATGGTGTTACCACACGGCTGTTCTGTACAACCAAAAGTGGCTGGAGCTTCTCTGTCCTAGTTCTTATTTCCCAGTGCATTCTGGGATACTGGAGCCTCCACTGTCTCTCCTCCAATGCCTAGCTAACTTTTCATAAATAAAAACAAAAAATAAATAAATGACTGCATCGCAACCATATATTTAGTGCACAAACATGCGTCAGTGTGACAGTCTTTTTGCTTCTCATGCCGCGTACACACAAGCGGACTTTACCGCAGACTTTGCCCGGCGGATGGGATTTCGTCGGACAATTCGATCGTGTGTGGGCTCCAGCAGACTTTGTTTTCTCAAAAGTTGGACAGACTTAGATTTGAAACATGTTTCAAATCTATCCGACGGACTCGAGTCCGGTCGAAAAGTCTGCTCGTCTGTATGCTAGTTCGACGGACAAAAAGCCACGCTAGGGCAGCCATTGGCTACTGGCTATGAACTTCCTCATTTTAGTCCGGTCATACGTCATCACGTACAAATTCGACGGACTTTGGTTGATTGTGTGTAGGCAAGTCCGTTCATTCAGAAAGTCCGTCGTAAAGTCCGTCGAAAAGTCAGCCGGGCAAAGTCTGCCGTAAAGTCCGCTCGTGTGTACACGGCATTACTCCATCTGAATTGTGATGTTTACAGTCTCTGCAATCAAACTCAATAAAATTGTGAGTAAAAAAAAAAAATATCTAAAAATCAAAATAATAATAAAACATAAATCCGGTACTCCCCTTTAACCAACCGGCCCATAGGCAAATGACGGCTGCAGGGCGGTTGGATAACTCTGGGAGGGCGTACAGTGACGTCCTCCCAAAATCCTGCTTTCGCGCACCCCCTGGGGTGCGCACCAGTGAACATCTGTGACCGCCGGGTCCAGAGGACCCGGCGAATCACGGATCACGGTAAACGACGGATCGATCACGTCATGTCATGACGCCGGTTCCTCCCTCCCTTCTCTGTACTGATCGGTACAGAGGGGGAGAGATCGGATGGCGGCAGCGCTGTGGGCTGGATCTGTAGTGCCCACAGTGCTGCTCTGTAAAAATTGCTGTCACATTCATGGATCCATCCATCCATGCTCAGCAATACCCTGCAATACTCTGCAATACCCTGCACTACTCTGCAATGCTCTGCAATACCCTGCAATACTCTGCAATACTCTGCAATACCCCACAATACTCTGCAATACCCTGCAATACCCTGCAATACTCTGCAATACCCTGCAATACTCTGCAATACCCCGCAATACTCTGCAATACCCTGCAATACTCTGCAATACCCCGCAATACTCTGCAATACTCTGCAATACCCCACAATACTCTGCAATACCCTGCAATACCCCGCAATACCCTGCAATATTCTGCAATACCCCGCAATACCCCACAATACTCTGCAATACTCTGAAATACCCCGCAATACTCTGCAATACCCCGCAATACTCTGCAATACCCTGCAATAATCTGCAATACTCTGCAATACCCTGCAATACCCTGCAATACTTTGCAATACTCTGCAATACCCCGCAATACTCTGCAATACCCCGCAATACTCTGCAATACTCTGCAATACCCTGCAATACCCCGCAATATCCTGCAATACCCCCCAATACCCTGCAATATTCTGCAATATCCTGCAATATTCTGCCATACCCAGCCATACTCTGCAATACTCAGTGATACCCAGCCATACTCTGCCATACCCACCAATACCCAGCCATACTCTGCAATACCCAGCCATACTCTGCAAAACCCAGCCATACTCTGCAATACTCGGTGATACCCAGCCATACTCTGCCATACCCAGCCATACTCAGCCATACCCAGCCATGCTCGGCCATACCCAGCCATGCTTGGCCATACTCAGCCATACTCAGCTGTACTCGGCCTCTGTATGTGGCCAGGCTGTGGAAGTCTCACACATATAGTATCGCCGTACTCCGGAGGAGTAGGAGAATCTATTCCGGGTGTCATTTTTGGTATGTACATGCTATGTGTTAGGAATATTGTAAAAATGGACAAATTGTGTTAAAAAAAAAAAAGCGTTTTAACCACTTCCCGCCTGCTGGCCGTCATGCGTCGTCCTTGACTTTGTGCGGGGATATCTGAATGATGCCTGCAGCTACAGGCATCATTCAGATATCAGCTTTTTCAGCTGGCGATTCCCTACACCATAAGAGTGATCATAGCAGCTGTTCCACTGCTTGATCGTTCTTACAGGAGGCGAGAGGGGACTCCCCCCCTCCTGCCGCCCTCAGGTGCTTCTACCGACTCAACGCTACGATCGAAGCCAGGATCGTTTTTTTATTTTTTTTATTTCAGGCTTCCCAGCCTAGAGGTGAGATGTGGGGTCTTATTGACCCCATATCTCGCTGTAACGAGGACCTGTCATGCCATATTCCTATTACAAGGGATGTTTACATTCCTTGTAATAGGAATAAAAGTGATCAAAAATTTATTTTTTGAAAAAAGCAACAAACTAAAATAAATAAAGTAAAATGAACAATAAAAAAATGTATTTCCCAGTGTCCCCGTGTGCTCGCATGCAGAAGCGAACGCATATGTAAGTCCCGCCCACATATAAAAATGGTGTTCAAACCACACATGTGAGGTATCGCTGAGATCGGTAGAGTGAGAGCAATAATTTTGGCCCTAGACCTCCTCTGTAACTCACAACATGTAACCAGTAAAACATTTTAAAGCGTCGCCTATGGGGATTTTTAAGTAGCGAAGTTTGGCGCCATTCCATGAGCGCGTGCAATTTTGAAGGGTGACATGTTAGGTATCTATTTACTCGGCATAACTTCATCTTTAACATTTTGCAAAAACATTGGGCTAACTTTACTGTTGTGTTTTTTTTTAAAGCAAAAAAAGTTTTTTTCTATATATATATATTGTTTTGGGGTTCTATGTAATTTTCTAGTAAATAAATGATGATTTTTACATGTAGGAGAGAAATGTCAGAATTGGCCTGGGTGCTCCAGATTGCCTGAAGGTGCTCCATGCATGTTGGGCCTCTGTATGTGGCCACGCTGTGTAAAAGTCTCACACATCTGGTATCGCCATACTCGGGAGTAATAGCAGAATGTGTTTTGGGGTGTAATCTGTGGTATGCATATGCTGTGTGTGAGAAATAATCTGCTAATATGACAATTTTGTGAAAAAAAATCTTGATTTTGCAAAGAATTGTGGGAAAAAATGACAACTTCAAAAAACTCATCATGCATGTTTCTAAATACCTTGGAATGTCTTCTTTCCAAAAAGGGGTCATTTGGGGGGTACTTGTATTTTTCTGGCATGTTAGGGTCTCAAGAAATTAGATAGGCCGTCAGTACTTCAGGTGTGATCAATTTTCAGATATTGGCACCATAGTTTTTGGACTCTGTAACTTTCACAAAGACCAAATAATATACACCGATTTGGGTTATTTTTACCAACGATATGTAGCGGTATAAATTTTGGCCAAAATATATGAAGAAAAATTACTAATTTGCACATTTGTATAACAGAAACGAAGAAAAATGCATTTTTTTACAGAATTTTCGGTCTTTTTTCTTTTATAGCGCAAAAAAAAAAGAGACCCAGCAGTGATTAAATACCACCATAAGAAAGCTCTATTTGTGTGAAAAAAAGGACAAAAATTTCATATAGGTACAGTGTTGCATGACTGAGTAATTGTCATTCAAAATGTGAGAGCACTGAAAGCTGAAAATTGGTCTGGTTATTAAGGGGGTTTAAGTGCCCAGTGGTCAAGTGGTTAAGATGACCGTGATACTCTATTCATCTTTTCCTTGTATCCAGTGATCAGTGCAACATCACACACCAGTTGAAAAACCTGCTCACCTTAGGTAAATTACAACATGCTCATCTTTATTAATCCTTGGATCTGCTCGCATGGGTCTTCAAACTACGGCCCTCCAGTTGTTCAGGGACTACAACTCCCATCATGCCTTGTCATGTCTGTGAATGTCAGAGTTTTACAATGCCTCATGGGATGTGTAGTTCCACAACAGCTGGAGGGCCGTAGTTTGAAGATCCCTAGCAGGTGATCAGCCTTCTCCACTCCTCCACAGACTCCAATTAATCTTCAACTTCCCATGTACTGGTATCTTCCCAATAAATCACATGAAACATAAAGGCAAATACATAGTGCTTCCCGTTTTATCTCTTTTATTAAAAGCCCCCAATAAAATCTCACTTACAGGAATAACATTACAAACAAGCACTCCTATTAATATCTCATTAGCCAGCTCTCCACTCTCTGCAGCGGCTTCTACCTCTTATGGAGTGTGTGAATTTATTGGGGGCTTTTAATAAAGGAGTTAAAACGGGAAGCACTATGTATTTGCCTTTCTGTTTCATGTGATTTATTGGGGAGATACCAGTACATGAGAAGTTGAAGATTAATTGGAGTCTGTGGAGGAGTGAAGAAGGCTGATAACCTGAGCTGATCCAAGGATTAATAGATGATTAATAAAGTGGATGTAAACTCCATTCATGAAATCTGACCTGGGCACATACAGTATCTCACAAAAGTGAGTACACCCCTCACATTTTTGTAAATATTTTATTATATTCTTGTAAAAAAAAAAATGTTATTATATCTTTTCATGTGAAACTGAAGAAATTACACTTTTCTACATTGTAGAGTAGTGAGTGTACAGCTTGTATAACAGAGTAAATTTGTTGCCCCCTCAAAATAACTCAAGACACAGCCATTAATGTCTAAACCGCTGGCAACTAAAGTGGGTACACCCCTAAGTGAAAATGTCCAAATTGGGCCCAAAGTGTCAATATTTTGTGTGGCCACCATTATTTTCCAGCACTGCCTTAACCCTCTTGGGCATGAAGTTCACCAGAGCTTCACAGGTTGCCACTGGAGTCCTCTTCCACTCCTCCATGATGACATCACAGAGCTGGTGGAAGTTAGAGACCTTGCGCTCCTCCACCTTCCATTTGAGGATGTCCCACAGATGCTCAATAGGGTTTAGGTCTGGGCCAGTCCATCACCTTTACCCTCAGCTTCTTTAGCAAGGCAGTGGTAGTCTTGGAGGTGTGTTTGGGGTCGTTATCATGTTGGAATACTGCCCTGCAGCCCAGTCTCCGAAGGGAGGGGATCATGCTCTGCTTCAGTATGTCACAGTACATGTTGGCATTCATGATTCCCTCAATGAACTGTAGCTCCCCAGTTCCGGCAGCACTCATGCAGCCCCAGACCACTCCCCGCCGCCCATAGGAGCCCGCAACCTGGCAGCTGCCTGCAACCCGCCCATAGGAGCCTCAACCTGGCCACTGCCCGCAACCCACCCATAGGAGCTTGCAACCCAGCTGCTGCCCACAACCCGCCCATAGGAGCCTCAACCTGGCTGCTGCCCGCAACCCGCCCATAGGAGCCTCAACCTGGCTGCTGCCCGGAACCCGCCCAGAGGAGCCTGCAACCCGGCTGCTGCCCGCAACTCGCCCATAGGAGCCCGCAACCTGGCCACTGCCCGCAACCCACCCATAGGAGCTTGCAACACAGCTGCTGCCCACAACCCGCCCATAGGAGCCTCAACCTGGCTGCTGCCCGCAACCCGCCCATAGGAGCCTCAACCTGGCTGCTGCCCGCAACCCGCCCATAGGAGCCTGCAACCTGGCTGCTGCCCGCAACTCGCCCATAGGAGCCCGCAACCTGGCCGCTGCCCGCAACCCGCCCATAGGAGCCTGCAACCCGGCTGCTGCCCGCAACTCGCCCATAGGAGCCCGCAACCTGGCCGCTGCCCGCAACTCGCCCATAGGAGCCTGCAACCCGCCCATAGGAGCCCGCAACATGCCTGCAACCAATGGGGTAAGTGCCAGGGTAGGGGGTTGCAGCTGACCGACCAAACATGGGGGGTGTTTGTTTGCTGTCCCCACAGAAAAAACAGCCCCCGCCACCGACTTGCTGTAATTGTGCAACAAACTCGTGAAGCCGGGCAAGTCCAGCAATAGCTTAGCAAGTCATTTTCAAACTTGCAGCACAATTGCTTGCTTTCTGGGTGTGTTCTGAACACACGGATTGTGGTGAGAATGAGCCATACTTTATTTATATATGTTTACAAATGTCATGTATGTCAGTGCCAGAGAGAATGAGACCTCCCTCACTCTATCCACTAATAACATATAGGGCTTTCCCTAGAGATATGAAGTATGATACAAGTGTCTACCCATCTATGACCTGACATGTTATATTTCTTATACAATATAGAAATGTCAGCACGAGAAGTGGGGCTCTATAGAATGTGTCAGATCTACAGCAAGCTAGGACAAAGCAGTCCCTATGTCTCTATGTACATGTAGTGACCCGGGGACGTCCAGCACTGGAATGCTGATATAGCGGAAGTGAGAGGGCTGTAGATGAGACTGCAATGTGAGCCTCCGAAGCCCAGGTGGTGCTGTCTCCATCGGAGCGCTCAGCCGTCAGTCCAGCCACCGCTGTAGACCAAGCAATCCCCCCCTTCCCCCTCCTCCCGGCCTGTGTATGTGTGTCAGGCTCCTCCTATCACTCTAGCTGCGGCCTCCTGGATTTTCTCCCGGTTGAGGCCTGTGTGACATGTCCCCTACTGACTGACTGTCTGCAGACTCCGGAGCCGCGCTCTTCGGGATTCTGCTTGTTGTCTGGCATGGAGTAAGAGGAAAGATGGCGGGAGGCGGGCAGAGCCACTTTCTGGATGGTGAGAGTGTTGTCTGTATACGGTCTTCGTATTGTGTGCAGCATTGCTGGGCTGTGTTCTCTCACAGCGTACATCGGCGGGGGCACGGATTAGTCAGGCTCTGCACCTTTCTCTAATGCACCATAATTTATGTCTGTGTCTTTTATATCACAGGCTCCTCCACTTCCAGAGATGTTGTGCTCCAGGGTATTGCAGGCTACAGAGCAATGCTTCCAGTGCATGCTCCAGATGTTTACATGCAATGGTTGGAGGTCCCCATGCAGTGAGGACATGGGGCAGCTAATTGTTAGGCTAGGGGGCCTCGAGTTCTGTCTGCCATCTGTGAACAAATGGTTGCACAGGCCACCAGTCCCGGGGATCTGTGTGCACGGTCCGGATGATCTGTATGCACGGTCCAGGGGATCTGTGTGCACGGTCCGGGGGATCTGTGTGCACGGTCCGGGGGATCTGTGTGCACGGTCCGGGGGATCTGTGTGCACGGTCCGGGGGATCTGTGTGCACGGTCCGGGGGATCTGTGTGCACGGTCCGGGGGATCTGTGTGCACGGTCCGGGGGATCTGTGTGCACGGGCCGGCGGTCCGGGGGGTCTGTATGCACGGTCCAGTGGATCTGTGTGCACGGGCCGGCGGTCCGGGGGATCTGTGTGCACGGGCCGGCGATCCGGGGGATCTGTGTGCACGGGCCGGCGATCCGGGGGATCTGTGTGCACGGGCCGGCGATCCGGGGGATCTGTGTGCACGGGCCGGCGATCCGGGGGATCTGTGTGCACGGGCCGGCGATCCGGGGGATCTGTGTGCACGGGCCGGCGATCCGGGGGATCTGTGTGCACGGGCCGGCGATCCGGGGGATCTGTGTGCACGGGCCGGCGATCCGGGGGATCTGTGTGCACGGGCCGGCGATCCGGGGGATCTGTGTGCACGGGCCGGCGATCCGGGGGATCTGTGTGCACGGGCCGGCGATCCGGGGGATCTGTGTGCTCGGGCCGGCGATCCGGGGGATCTGTGTGCACGGGCCGGCGATCCGGGGGATCTGTGTGCACGGGCCGGCGATCCGGGGGATCTGTGTGCACGGGCCGGCGATCCGGGGGATCTGTGTGCACGGGCCGGCGATCCGGGGGATCTGTGTGCACGGGCCGGCGATCCGGGGGATCTGTGTGCACGGGCCGGCGATCCGGGGGATCTGTGTGCACGGGCCGGCGATCCGGGGGATCTGTGTGCACGGGCCGGCGATCCGGGGGATCTGTGTGCACGGGCCGGCGATCCGGGGGATCTGTGTGCACGGGCCGGCGATCCGGGGGATCTGTGTGCACGGGCCGGCGATCCGGGGGATCTGTGTGCACGGGCCGGCGATCCGGGGGATCTGTGTGCACGGGCCGGCGATCCGGGGGATCTGTGTGCCCGACAGCTCCCGTGCACCGCCAGTTTTCTGTCAAAATCTCCAACTACATCACTTCAGGTGACTCTCCAGCACCAGTTTTTTTATTTGCTCTCTACTGGCATGTGCACCCGACAGAATAACAGAAACCCCCGGCAGCTGTTGGAGAACTCGACAAGTTTTTCTCGGGTCTGCTGCAGTGCACAAGGTATATCACTTAGCCAAGAGGGGGGAATTTGGGACTTTAAATGAGGCACAATGTTTGTGCCTCCATCCCGGGTTCAAATACATAAAAAAAAAAAAAAAAAAAAAAATGTATATGTATCCATTATGTTTATGCCATTGTGCATGTATACATATGAAAATACTTTTTTACTATTGTTACAAATAAAAAGTGATTACTATATACCCTACCTCCACAAGTCAATTGCCTCATTTAAAGTCCCACATTCCCCTTTATGTACAAGGTACGTCACTAAGCTTTTTTATGAAAACTCGTGGAGTTCTCCCACAGCTGGCGGAGGTTTCTGTTGTTCATTCGGGTACACACGCGCACATGGGCAGTAGAGCCAACTTGTCAAAATCTGCCGCTGGAGAGTCACCGGAAGTGACGTAGTTGGTGATTTTGACGAGTTGGCTATTTTGGCAGAAAACTGACGGTGCACGGGCTCTGTTGTGCACACAGATCCCCGGGACTGCTGGCCTGTGCAACCATTTGTTCATGGATTGCAGGCAGAACTTGAGTAACCCTAGCCTACAATTAGCTGCCCCATGTCCTCACACCCTCAGGGACTCCCGGCCATTGCATGTAAACATCTGGAGTAGTTACAGGCACTGGAAGCATTGCTATGCAGCCTGCAATAACCTGAAGCACAGCATCACTGGAAGTGGAGTAGCCTGTGATATAAAACACACAGACATATATTATGGTGCATTAGAGAAAGGTGCAGAGCCTGATTTTGAAGAGTTGGCCATTTCGACAGAACACCGGGGGTGCATGGGCTCTGTCTGCCCAGGCCGGCTGGGCACCAGACACTGACAGTGCAGGTTGGAACTCTACGAAATCTGTCTGCATGGAACTGCATGGATCTGTGGTCCATGAGTTCATTCTGCATCGGCCAGCCGTCCACAGACTATACAAGAATGGCTTGTCAGTCTATGGGTTCTGTCTGCATGGGCCAATATCTATGGACAGTCGCTGGAGATGTGGGTGTTGGTAGGAAATTTGTCTAGACCAGTGGTTTTCAACCTTTCTAATACTGTGACCCCTTGATAAAATTTCCCAAGTCGTGGGGACCCCTAACAGTAAAATTAATTTCGTAGCGTGGGTTGCCAGCACCCAAGGCAAGACAAGTAATTTGCACCCCCAACCCACTGACATTTAGTGCTCCCCGAGTCCCTTCTACTCGTATAGTATTAAAACCTCTTATGTTACATTTTAGGATGTACCACTCTTTCTCTTTGTTCTCCTTTCTTTCCCTTTGTTCTCCTTTCTTTCCCTTTTATCTCAATCCTAATTTCTTGTTTTTTCCCCCATCCCTCTCTCTAGCCATCTTTCTTGTTCTTTCTCTTATTCTTTCTCTCCATCTTTCTTTGTTCCTCCCCCTCTTTTTCTCTCCCTTCCATGTATTCTCTATTTTTATTCCTTGGTGGGGGAATGGGATGAGTGGCATTGCTGGCGTGGAGTTGGGATGAGTGGCAGTTCTGGTGTGGGGTGGGATCAGTGGCACTGCTGGGGGGAGTTCTGATCAAACAACTTAGGTGTTCTTGATCAAGGTCATCTGCTGATCTGAGAAATGTAGTGGGAACTTTTAATGGCAACTCTAATCACAGATAAGTGTTACTCACTATTACTCCGGCTTCACTGTGTCTCCAGCTCTGTGGTGTCTTGCGGCAGTGACACCTATGCCAAAATCAGGAGATAGGGTCTCCTCCAGCCCCTCCCACTTCACATTCCTCACCAGTCAGCTGACCTCTAGTCTCTGCCCACCACCCATGCCGTGAACTGAATGGGTGGCTGCGAAGAGGCTGAGTGGGCGGCCGCGGGTGCTAGGAACAGCCCAGCTGGGTGGCCACAGGCTCCAGAGAGAGCCCTGCTGGGCGGCCGCGAAAAGGTTGGGAGAGTTGCGTGGGCTTCAGGAACAGCCCAGGATTTGGTGACCCCAGGCAAATCGTCATTCGACCCCCAGGTTGAGAACCACTGGTCTAGACCATATGCTTCACCTTGCATCTGGAATCATCAATAATGAAGTTATCTGGTCTGGAGGTTCATGGGCTCTGTCTACATAGGCCAATCATCTACGGACATTGGGAGCTGGCAGTGCAGAGGGTCTGGGGGCATGGACTTGAGATGAACAGGGTTTAGGTGCGTAGATGTTGGTAGGAAAATTGTTTAGGCCATACCCGTAATCCTGCATATGGAATCATCATTAATAAAGTTATTCATGATGCAGTTGTTATGCTGTCATGCTCTTACTGGAGGTAAACTGCAGTAACCATTAAACTGATTTAAATTCACAGGAGGTAGTTTCCAGCAATGTATAAATGAACAAAATCGAGTCAACTGAGAGTTGCTTAGCCATTCACAGGGAGCTTTGTATTCTATGAATGAATAGCTTCCTCGGGTGGTTGGCTGAGACAGAAATCATGGTGTCATCCTCCTGCACCACTGCCTTAGCCAGGCAAAAGAAGGTTTGTATTCATTTATAAAATACAAAGCTGCCTGTGAATGGCTAAGCATCACTCATCCTGACTCGATTTTGTTCTGGGTGTGGATGGGAAGTTCCCATTCCACTGCCTGAACACAGTGCTGCATAGAGTATGTAGCAGAGGGTATATACAGTTTAAGAAGCACTCCCAACCACTGCATCTCTTAGTGAAGGTAATAGTTTGTACCAGATTGGGCCTTACAAACGACATTAACTACACTAAAAGCTGAAGATCCACTTTAGGCTTCTTGCACACTTATGTCTAAAAACGCAACATTTTTAGGATTCCAGGCTTTTTTTTTTTTTTACAGATGTAAGTGCAGACCTTTGTTTTCAATGTGTCTGAACACATAGGGCGTAAACATGAACTGCATTTAGATCATTAAGAAACAAAAAAAACAAAAAACATAAGCATTGCCAGTCAGTATTTTATGTGTTCGTACATTGTTAATTTGAATAGATTAGAATTGCTTTCTGGGAGCTAGAATTTACTTTACGCATTTAGGTGCAAAATAAATGCAAGAAATTTCTGCCAGGAATACTGATGTTCAAATATCAGTATTGTGTGCAAAGTACCCTTAAGTTTTTAGGTTCTCATCTTCACGTTTCCCTGTGGCCAAGCAAGAAAATAATTCTCTGCACCTTTAAAAAAAAAAACAAAATGTGGCCGCAGGGAAATCGCATAATGCTTTGGCACCATGCATTTTAACGTTTGGAAAACCGTATCCCGTATTTCAGTGTATAGGGTTGCCATAGAAGGTAATGGCACCCCCATGTGTCTGCTTAAAAGCAGCAAATTTTTGATGCAGCTGCAGAAATGCATGCGATTACACGCCTTCCGTCAATAATGTGAACCTGGCCTTAATCGCATGCCAGTTTCTGCAGAGAAGTGTAAACGGGAGTGTAACAAGTACTGTTTTTTACCTACTCTCTACTGGCTTATTGATAAGTTAGGACATTGAAACAAAGCAAGTGTTTTCTCTGCACTATCACATGAATTAAGATCTGTATTGAATGCCTCACGACTACCAATTAGATGCCAGTTTGTGCTGAAAATTCCAATTGGAGTAAAAGCTTGAGAGATACTTCTCAGTGGCCCTGCTGTCATGCATTCTATGTTACAGAACGTGGCAAAATGCTTAGCTTTGTTAAAATTATTTTTTTCCGCTGGTGCTATTCTCACCAACATGCAGGGCAAGGTAACAGTGTCTCTGAAAAGGGCTCTCCCGCAACCAATATATAGTTTCCTTACCTGCTTTCCCAACATGAATCCGATGCTGCATCTGTCCCTTGCTGCCTCTACATCAAGAACTGGCTGATTAAAGACCGCTGATCACTCATCACTGTGGATGGGGCAAGAGCAGCTGGCTGAGATTCTGGGCCAGCTACCAGTCAGGCATCTGGATGGGTTCTGACATTATTGTCAGGATCTGCCCAGAGTCTGGACTGGTTGTGTGACGTCAGTAGGAAGCGGGCTGAATGTGGGTCACAGGAATGCACTTAGCATTGGCAAGACTTCTTATTTAAAGTGATAGTAAACTGTCACATAAATAAAAATGAAGTGGGGCTCCCCTGCAGGGTAAGTCATAATGTACTAGTATGTACCACATACTAGCACATTATGACAGACTTACCTGTAAAGCGATTCCCTACCACGCAGCGCTGTCACGAAACCCCAGCACTGCCATCTTCACTAGGCCTTCCTTCCAGGCTTTTTCGGGCTCTGGCTGTATGAATGGCCAGGGCCGCAGTGACGTCACAGAGCTCTGAAGGGATGACACGGGTATGCCGTCCCTTCAGAGCGCATGTGCCGGTGATGTTACCGGCAGCATCCCTTGTGAGTATCTCCCAAATAGTGCAAATTTAGGAGATATTCACTGTACCTACAGGTAAGCCTATAGTAAGGTGGAGTTTACCTCCACTTTAAAGCGGAGTTCCACCTATAAAAAGAACTTTACATTACTGTGCAGCAAATAATCTACTGCTGCTCGGAGATGTGTGTTATCATTTCCCAGGAGACAGTGGGCAGTGCCGAGGGCTAGAATCACAGGATTTGGCCATCACAAGGGGGCGGGTACTTCCGACGCCCATTGTGATGGCATCCTGTGTAGTTTCCTGCGCCGCTACGTGCTTTTACTGCGCATGCTGGGAATACACCAGCGCCGTATCCCAGAAGAATATGCATGTGGGCTTCGCCTGCTCACAAGTAAGATGGGAATGCCCAAAAAGGCTCAATCAGGTATTTTTTTTAAATAAAATAATTAGAAATGAAGTGCTAATGACCAGTAACAATTGTTTAATATACATTCTGCAATAGTCTGAGTTCCTTTAAAAAAATAAAAAAATCAAATATGTGGGTGGAGCTCCGCTTTAAGTTTTACTAAAACAAAGAGGTAAGCTTTAAAGTTGTTTTAAATGTTATATTTTTCCTAAAATAAGAAATATATTATATTATACTTACTTTCTCTGTGAAATAGTATTGCACAGAGCGGTCCTTTACCGGGATTTGTGCCGGTGTTCTATCAATATGTACCCTCCGTCAAAAAGTGCCTGCGCAAGTGCAGGATGGAGCCGCACTCCAGCTGATTTCCCGATCAGCTGGAGTGATGCGACCATGGCACATGCGCACATCACAGGAGGCATTTTTTGACGGGAGAGGAAATTTCACTGACACAGTTGAAAGCTATTCACAGAGCGGAGGGGGACACTGTAGTTGTTACATTATGCCTCGCTGTTGCATGTCGGCTTGTGGCTGTGTTGAAGGGTGGGTTTTGTCTGTGTTGCAACCCGCCCTTAGACACAGGGAACAGGCGCTGATCAAGACACTAAAGCCGATGTGCAGCTCTAACAAAAGGCGACCATGAGCAGACTGAAACCCCACCCTGCAAGGGCGAGGCACAATATGAGAACTACGGTGTCCCTCCGCGCTGTGAATAGCTTTTAATAGTGTCCGTGACATTCTCTCTCCCATCAAAAAATGCCTCCTGTGATGTGCGCATGCTCCATGGTCACGTCACTCCAGCTGATCACCAAATCAGCTGGAGTGCGGTCCTGTGCATGCATAGGCTTTTTTCGATGGAGGGCACATATCGATAGAACACTGACGAGAAAGGGAACGCATTAAAATGTAAATAAACGTTAGAGCCACTTGTAGGCCTCTTGAACACTGCAGCTTAAAAAAGATCACTACAGCTTTTTTTTTCTGAGCTTAAATACAACCCATTGATTGTAATGTGGCTATGCACACAGAAGAGCAAATAAGTGCTGTGCATTGTTCAGTTAAAAAGAAAAATCTGCTTTTTTTTCGGTCAGTAATTTACACCTCATGCGTGCAAATACACGCAAGTATGCGCAGATGTATATTTGCCTATTGTACAGAACGAGAAAATCTGCATGAAATTGTGCGAACGCGTGCAAAATTAGGCAAATACATATACGTGAAAACACACACAAATACTTACAAAAAAAAATGCCTGAAAAAGTAGATACTCAAATAGGAGTATCGTGTGCAAGAGGCCTAAAGGCAAAGCACTGCGTAAATTGATGGCGCTATATAAGTACCTGAAATGAAATAAAATAAAATAAAATAAATAAATAAAGGTGCAGGGTGGGTTTTTGTCCAGTGTTTTTTTTAGTATTGTTGTCTTGCCTTCTTGCCTGCTGGGAAGTTTCACCCTCTCTGTTGGTCCCAGGTACAGAAAGTGATGATAGTGAGGTGTCGCTGGGACAGTAAGTGATGGGAAAATATCCCCAATGGGACACAGATAAAAATACTGTTTAGGGTCCACTCCAGGTAGAACTATTTTGCATTTTTGTCCTTATTTCCCTTATTAAATTTATTCTTGTTTTTATACACTGTTATCCTCTCACACAAAAACCCGTGCTAGGGTCATTAAAAAAATGGTTCTTTCCTCTTTATTTCCATTTACTAAAACTACTGGTGGCCACTGCTGTTTCTTCAGCCACTGGTCTTGTATCATCCTCTATAGCTTATTCTTCTGTGAACGGCAATGTACTTGTGCTGCCACTTGCTGTAGTGGGCATCTCAGACTCTCATTCTAACCCACTCCTCACATTGTGTTGTTTTAAATGAGTGACAGGCCAGGAGACGCCTGGCCTGTCTCACCTACCATGACCCCACACAGTGACTGACAGTCCATCCACGGCTGTGATTTACAGGCTGTGCAAGTGTCCTTTTTAGTGTGTCATAATGCATTATAAAGCTATTGACAAACCTGGGACGGCAGAGCAGTTTGCAGTTATGTGGGTGGAATTAGAGTCTTGAAAGGCACACTGATCCGCCACAAATGTCCACAGTCCCACCCAAATGAACGCCCGTAGTGTACACTAGTTTCCATAGCATTATGGGAATTGTAGCCTGATGGAACAGGAAGTGACATTGGTCCCCTGTATGTAGCTGCTAGTTCCTACTATAGCGATGATGTCCCACAGTTTTTAACCACTTGCTTACTGGGCACTTATACCTCCTTCCTGCCCAGGCCATTTTTCAGCTTTCATCGCTGTCACACTTTGAATGACTATTGCGCGGTCATGCTACACTGTACCCATATGGAATTTTTCATTTTTTTCGCACAAAGCGAGCTTTCTTTTTGGTGGTATTTAATCACTACTGCGTGTTTTTCAAAAAATGACCCACAATTTTGACACAAAACAATTTCATAGTTTTGTTATAAAATTTTGCAAACAGGTAATTTCTCTCCATTGATGGGCTGCACTTATGGGCACTGGTAGGTGGCACTGATAGGCAGCACTGTTTGGCAGCGCTGGTGGGCACTGCTTAGCAGTACTGGTGGGCACTGGTATCTGGCACTGATGGGCACTGCTTAGCAGCAGTAGCTTTCAGTGTGTGGGACCGATGTCCTGTTTACACAAGCCGGTAATCGGCTTATTTTTTTCTCCTCACGCTGTTAGCATGGGGGGGGAGCCGATTGCTGACTTCTGTTTACATCATGTGATCAGCAGTCATTGGCTGACAGCTGATCACGTGGTAAGGGGCCAGGATCGTGATCACAGAGGCTGTTCATGTACATAGTATGGTTACAACTCTAATTACAAAAAAGTTGTGACTGTGTGAAAAACCCAGCTATAAACACAATGCAATGATTTGCAAATCTCGCCTCTGAATGAAAATAATTTACTCTCCCTACACTGTAAGACCCCTTTCACACTGAGGCGCTTTCACGCTAAAAGAAGCGCCTGAAAAGCTCACAAAAACCTATTTCCATTAAAATTAATGAATGCTTTCACGCTGGGGCAGGGCGGTGAAAAAACGCCTCTCTCCATTGAAATGAATGGAAAGCTCTTCAAAAGCACCTGAAAAGCTCTTCAAAAGCGCTCAGTGTTTTTACTGGCAGTTTAGTGTAAGCACCTCAGTGTAATGCCCCGTACACACAGTCGGATTTTCTGACGGAAAATGTGTGATAGGACCCTGTTGTCGGAAATTCCGACCGTGTGTAGGCTTCATCACACATTTTCCATCTGAATTTCCGACACACAAAGTTTGAGAGCAGGATATAAAATTTTCCGACAACATAATCCATTGTCGGAAATTTCGAACATGGCCACACATTGATTGAAATTGGGCTGGTCACAGCTCAACTAGCTGAATTTAAAGCGGAGCTCCACCTTAAAAAAAAGTATTAAAAGCCAGCAGCTACAAATACTGCAGCTGCTGACTTTTAATAAATGGACACTTACCTGTCCCAGGGTCCAGCGATGTCGACAGCCAAAGCCGATCAATCGCTCGTCTCTCGGCTGCCCCTGCTGCCATCCTCGGTCAGGGAATCGGGAAGTGAAGCTTTGCGGCTTCACTGCCCGATTCCCTACTGCGCATGCGCGAGTCGCGCTGCTCGTCTTCACTGCTCCCCGTTGTGTTCTGGGAACTGTGTGTTTCCCAGAACACAACGGGGGGGGGGGGGGGGGGCGCTATCTGCGGCTATCTTTGCCCGGAAGTGGGTGATTCCCATTTCATAACCAACATATAATAAGAATCTTATAAATTCATCAACACTGTTGGACCTGCAGATTGAAGAGACTAGATGCACAATTTGCGTAATTTATCCACAAATTCACTTTTTTTTTTTTTTTTGTATTTTCTCAGCAAATGCAAGCCTTTCCACTGTTACATTGATGCTGACATTTCAGCTGTTGAGAATTTACTTGATGTACAAGGCTGGTGAGTGATGCAGCCAATCAGCTTACACCAGAAACGTAAATATCCAACTGGACTTTGCTGATCCTATAAAGGAAACCTGTTATGAGAGATACATGCAGGCTGCCATTTCTAATCATTTTGAATAAAAAAGCTCGTTGCTTGGCTTTCAGACTCATGCTTTGATACTTTCAGTACTTTCTAAATCACTGGTCTATAACGTGTATATAGATAATGGTCTATGTATATAAAATATGTATGAAATGTTAATTTCCATTTGTTGCCTTTCACAGAGTGAATGTAATATTTGATCCTAAGAGGAAATATAGCCTTATGCACATTAGACCAGAAAAATTGAAAGAACATTTGACAAATAAGGGAAATGGCTTAAGGGTCCTTACATACAGCAATCCGCCCGACGGACTCTGCTTTGCTCAGCGGGGGATTACTCGTTGATCCCCCGCTGAGCAGGCGGATGACAGGTCCGTCTCCGCTCACTGTGCAGAGACGGACCTGTCAGAGCCCTGCTCTCCTTTATGGGGAGATCAAATGAGGATGGACCGCCGGTCTGTTTTCATCCGATCCACCAGACGGATGGAAAATAGGGTCACCATCTGTCTGGATTCACGGACCGGATCAGATCTGATAGCGGCGGATGTCAGCGGACATGCGCTGACATCCGCCACTCCGTAGGAGTGAATGGAGCGTCCAATCAGGTCAGCCTGAAAAAGTGACAGGCGGACCTGATCGGAAAGCTTGTGTGAAAGGGGCCTTATACTAGCCTAACATCCAGCAGGCTGAACAGGAAACGGTCACATTTGCTAAATGTTTCTCTTCCCACTGCAGCTGAACCTCCCAAACAATGAACAAACCTGCAGCTCACCCTTAGAACACACTAGAATCTCTATACGCTTTGTACAATGTGCAGAGGTCTCCTTCATACGTTTTCCTCTTTTGTTCAAATGTTCTTTAAGTCTTCTGGTCCAATGTTTTGCGGTTCCTACTCAAACCTTTTCACGGTTCCAAAGCCAAACAGCAATGTTTGCCTGATCTTGGATCTCAGGAGGCTCAACAAGTTTCTGCTAGTGCAGATGTTCTGTATAGAATCAGTGTGGTCGGTGGTGGTCTCTCTAGATTTCCCAGCATCAGTTTATATTAACAAGTTGCCAACCAGCCGCAGCAGTTGTACTGCGGCAGGTTGGCATGCCTGCGCAAATCGCCGTCATTTGTAAGTTGGCCACTTTAAGGAGCTATGGGGGGAGGGCGGGCGCGTGCCGATGCGCACACCTGCAATGTCCGCCGGCCACCCGCGATCGCTCCTTGGAGAGCCAGAACGGGGATCTGTCAATGTAAACAGACCCGCATTCTGACAGGGGAGTAGAGAGAGATCTGCTGCTCCTAGTGATCAGGAATGGTGTTCTCTCTCCTCCTCTAGTCACTACAATACACCCCCCACAGTTAGAAATACCTCCCTATTGAATACTTAACCTCTTGATCGCCCCCTAGTGTTAAACCCTTCCCTGCCAGTGACATTTATACAGTAATCGGTGGCTATTTTTAGCTCTCATCGCTGTATAAATGTCAATGGTCCCAAAAAAGTGTTAAAAGTGTCCGATCTGTCCGCCGCAATGTCACAGTCCCGCTAAAAATTGCAGATCGCCGCCATTTCTAGTAAAAAAAAAAAAAATGTATCTTCATTTTTTAGAGTTAAGCATAAACTGTAAATCCTTAAAATACAAATACTGTAGTTGGTGCCTTTTAATAAAAGGACATTTGCCTGTCCAGGGGTCCAGCGCCATCCTTACCTGAACCACTTCCTTGTCCATCTTGGGGTCCTGGCGCCGGCATGTTAATTGTGGGAAACTGGCTGTGACTACTTTCAGCTTCACAGCCGGCTACATGTGTGAGCTGTGTTGTGCCTTGTGAATAGACTTGCAGCCTCTGGGGACCTGTGATTTATCCCAAAAAGTTGCAGGAAGGGAGGAGGGCGACCTTCCGGTCAGACCTCCAAGGCGATCTGACCAGGAGAGGGAGCTAGTGCTTGTGACATGCCCCAGAAGATTGAGGGGAGGACTTGCAGCGGATCAAAACCAGGTATTTGCTTCTTCACCGCCCCCTGTTAACATTAGTCCTGCAACAAAAAGAAACTGACATTTTACACAATTTACAAACATTACGGGTATTATTCGTGTGTTACGCAAATGCCAGATCCAGAGAGGCAAATAACACAGCCATTATTTCTTATGGTAAATTGACTTTATTATAATAACAGCGATCATAGGAAATTTACCGTAATCTGTCTCTAAAATGGTGAAAAACCTGATTTTATGATGTCTTTATATGCTGTTGGGGCCTGAGAAATACCCTGTACTGAAAAAACTGGGTATCGGGCGATTCTCCTCCCCACCATCCCTAGCATGCAGTGATTGGTGGCTAAGCCATCAGATGTTGTCATGTGGCAAATTGCAGGGAAGGCACCATCAGTGTGAGTTTTATCTAAATTAAATAAGAAGGGATGTGCTGACAGTTGATCGAGGAGGTGAGGAAGAGAATTGGACGTAATTAAATTCTATAAAGTACTAAACACTGAAGTTGTCATAATTTAAAAATATCTTTCAGATAATCTACTAAGAGTAAGGATTTACTGTTGCCTTGAGTTCTTGAAAACATGTGGAAGTGGTATCCATTAGCACTAAATGGTTTACTAGTGTCTTAGTTTGTTGTCAATTAGAACTGTACTTGCATTGTCTGATATATGGACTGGCTCTGCTTTGTTTTAGCTTTGGGCAGATCAGAGTCCAAGAAAGGCTCAGGTTTTAAAAATTGGAATGTTGAAAGCGCGGACGAAAGTGAAGGTGATGTTGAAAAAGAGTAAGTACAGTTCTGTGGTCTATGCATTCCATTTTGATGCACATTGGAAAAAAGTAGTGTTTACAATTTCATTTTTTTTTGCTATTTTTCCATCTATTCTTGGTGTATTTGTTACAAGCTGCTGCTCCCAAACTTCCAAGTACTAGTAATCCTAAAGTAATCCACGTCCCTAGTACTATATTTTTCTTTCCAGTGAGAACCTTTGCTTATTTTAGCATTGACGGAATTCATGTTGGCTTTGCACAGTGTGCTCTGCTGCGCTAACCTGTTGCATGTGGAATTGTGCATCAAATTCTGCGCTTAGAAATTTTGAGTGCCGGTGGTATGCATATTAAAATGTAAGCTGTATGCATACAATAACTTGTATCATCAGTATTGAGCTAAGGCTGGCATTAAATTAATTAAAAAAAAATGGGCAATTCAAACTAATTCATAATGTACAAGAGGCTACCTCTGTGAAAACTTAAATTGTCAAAGCAACCAATAGTTCAGTGATATTGGAAGCTAAGGTAATGATGCTCATCTTGACTTTTACTGGAAATTGTAGACTTGGATAAATCCAATTCCAACCCCTAGTAAACAGTGAGGTCATCCATGACAATAATTCCATAATACCAGTAGGAAGCTTTGGAGGCAGTAGGGTCTGAACCAATCTTGTCTTTTAGGCTACTTTCACACTGAGATGGGTTCTCAGGCGCTTTAGTGCTAGAAATAGCCTCTAAAAAGCACCATTCATTGCAGTATGTCTTTTCACACTGGGGCGATGCGCTTGCAGGACGTTAGGAAAAGTCCTGCAAGCAGCATCTTTGGGGCGGTTTGGGAGCGCTGTAAATAGCCCTCCCAAACCACCCTGCCCATTGCAATGAATGGGCAGTGCTTCCAAAACACCTGAAAAGCGCTTTGAAAGCTTTAGTGCTAATGGCCGAGCACTGCCAGTGTGAAAGGGTTGTCTATCTGTCAAGATTTTGTTGGCATGTTTGTTTCAGTGAAGGTAACTTCCATTTGTGTGTGCATTTTTTTTCTTCATATGCTTTTGTTTATATTGTCCTGGCTTGTGATAGGCTTGCTTTAAAGTAGAACTCCACTGCATCTGTGCACCACAAATCAAAAATGCTACTTTATTCATTTTTAATATTCAAAGCAAACTCCCCTATCCATCCATGCCTCCATGCTTTATTTTTCTGAGAAATTACTTTGAAAAACGCCCCCCTAGCATTTCTGCCTGTGACACTCTTGAGTAAGGGCAGATGATTCTAGCATTTACTACCTGGAATCCATCTGCCCTGAGCTCTGGCATGCAGCCAGGATGGTGAGCTAAGCTTGAAAAAACCCTCCTCCTCCTCTGAAGACTCCTGGGATGTATGCCATAATTTGCCTAGGCATGGAAATCAGAAAGTAGCTGAAAAAAGTTTAAAACAAGTAAATATGATGTACTTTTCTGTCTATTTACTAGGGCTAGCAGCATGAGGATTACTAAAGATGATTGGGAGAGTGAAGTTATACCTTGGCCACATCAATACTGGATACTTTCTCCCCTTCCTTCCCAGGCCAATTTTCAGCTTTCAGCGCTCTCACATTTTCAATGACAATTGCACGGAAATTTTTATCATTTTGTTCGCACAAATAGAGCTTTCTTTTGGTGGTATTTATTCACGACTCAGTTTTTTATTTTTTGCGAAAAAAGAGCGGAAATTTGGAAAAAAACAATGTTTTCTTTATTCTATTTTAAAAGAAATCCAATAAAATCGAATTTTTTCATAAATTTAAGCCAAAATGTATTCTGCTACATGTCTTTGGTAGAAAAAAAAAAAAAATCCTGTTAAGTGTATAATAATTGGTTCGTGTGATCACGGACAGATGTACGCAGATGATCATGTACAGATGTGCGCAGGTGATCACGGACATATGTGTGCAGAAAATCATTGGGACATGTGATTTTACTGGGACATATGTGGGGGCAGGTGTTTTTACTATTTGGGGACTCGTGTTTTGGGACATTGTGTTTTACACTGTGTGTTACTATGCTGGTTATCAGTTTGTAAAAAGCTGTAAAGAAAGAGCTCATACACACTGATCACCAGCCGGCTGCAGCGATCCGCTCTCCTCACCGACAACTTCTGTGTGAGGAGAGGAGAGCTGATCGCCTAGCAACAGGTTGATCCAGAGGAAGGCAAAAAAAATCAAAGCATGATCCAATTTACTCTAGTGGGGTAAAAAAAAATCCTTCCTGGCAATAGGATATTCCCTGCAGAAAAGAAATTCACCTTTGGAACACGTTGCATGTTACCCCTGTATTTAGGGTGTAACATGCTTCAGTGCCCCTCCTCCATGTGTCATCGCGACCGCCGGCCACGTACATCGGCACCCCCGCAGAGTGCGCGCCTGCTATCCCGCTTAAAGGGACCAGCGTACAGCTCCGACGGTTTGCGGGATCGTGCCGACCTGCCGCAGTATAATGACAGATACAGATAGTGTAGCGCTTGTGTATAAAACGTGATTGAACACAAATATCAGACACAAGGATACTCAACCCAATGATCATTAAATGAAAAATACAAAAATGAGAAACACTGTGACTGGTGATGACTCTAGTTCAAATCTCCATATGAAATGTATTCAAAAACTTCATGTGAAAATCACCGCGGTGAGCAGGGTATATGGTTGAAGTGAAAAGTACCACCACCAAAAAACTGGGAGGCTTACTGGAGCGTTTGAACCCACAACAATTATAGTGACCACCAACAAGTTTAATGACGGCGGGTGGTTGGCAAGAGGTTAATCGGTACAGTTGTCATCCGAAAATACAATATAAATACACTACAAAACAGGACATCACTTCTGATATTTATATATATTTTTTTCATTCTGTCATACGAGAGTTTTCGGAACTTTAGTAACCTCTCCATTTTCGATATGCGACTAGCATGCAAAAAAAAAACACGATCTGTCGTCCGATTTTCGAATCGTGTGTACGGGCCATTAGTCCATTCGCATGTCATTCAGATTTCTAAATGTAAGTCCATTCAGAGGTACGGGCAGAAAGCTGGAGGACATGTCTGCAGGAACCTGACATTTCCCCTCTTTAGGGGGGAATGTGGCCTTTAAGCAGTGTAGACATAGGATCCTTCCATTGATAATGGGAGGTAAACATATTCATCAGTAAAAAATACTTGGCTATAAACCTTATTATTTTTGTTTTTTTACCTACACTACTGTAATTCTCAGGGGAGGAAGCTCCTGAGGAAATACACACAAGGACACTGACGTGTGTGTGTGTGTGTTGTTCTGCCCTCGGTAATCACACCACTTATGTGGCAATAAAAGTTAGCATTTAACAAACTAATTATTTTGCATACAGTATGATCAGCTTGTTGCATGTTTGTTGTGATGTAACTGCACTGATTGTGCTGATTAATTTGTGAAACGCATAATATTAGTTCCAGTGTATAATAGCATGAAAACATGCATGTACCCTGTTTTCACCATCCGTTCAGGGCCCAAACATTTTTGTGATCTGGTGTGTTGCAATAATGCGTGTTAACACATTATGTGTGTTTGTGATGTCATTCATTTTCAATGGCACCACAATGCACTTTCATACAAGCAACACAGCTCTATCATACAAGCATTGCAATGCATGGTTTCCGACTACTGTGCATTGTGGTGCAGTTGTTTTGCTTTAAATATTAGGGGAATACGACTCATGATGCATTTACTTCCTGGAATCCATCTGTCCTTAGCTCAGGCAGGAGGGTGCTCTTATCTGAGGAAACCCCTCCTCTCCTCCAAAAAAATTCAATACTAAGGTTGTATGGCTCAGAACAGTGGGAAACAGAGTCTTACTTTGAAAGTTTGCAGTCAGGGTGTCATAGCCGAGGTGTCCTCCCCCACACCAATAGACACAGTCGTCAAGAAAAAAAAGCAGCCATCAACTCCATAACATCAAGTATATTTATTGTAAAGGCTTCACAGTGAGTACAGTCAGCAGCACACGCATTTCGGCGATAAGTCTTGTTCACAGCGCACACATATGTTGAAAAGCATGAAGGTTTGTAGATAAAAGACTATCACATGACTCTTGCTCTTCTCCAATCAGCAATGTGTTCAATTGAAATCATGTGATTGGTTACAAATTATCAACAGATGTGAAGATGACAAGTGAGAAGCAAAGAGTTTAGCTATAGTACAACACATGATATACAAAATGTACAGAGACTATCTTGACATATGAAAAAATACATATGTGAAAAACTCTAAGAGTAATCTTTAATGAAAAAATATATATTTAAAAATTCATAAGGTGTAAAGTATAAAGACAATGCATAAAATATAGTACACATTCAAAGTGTATAACAAGCAATGGGCATAATACAATGCCCATAACTCCAGGACTTGAACTTATTTCATAAAAAGGTCCCTTCTAGAAGACTCCTGGGATGTATGATGTCATTTGCCTAGGCAAGAAACCAGGAGGTAACTGAAGAAACATAAAAAGAAAAAAGTTTAAAACCCGTAAATATGATATAGTTTATGAACTAATGCCAGCAGCATAAGGATTACAAATAGTCAATGTTGAATGAGAGAGTGAAGTTCCGCTTTAAGCATTTAACAATAACATACACAATTCATTGTTGCTTAGCTTTAAATTAGGTACTTCAGTCAGTTCTGATAGCTGATGTATGCTTTAAGATGGGCAAGATGGAGTTGCTTAATCAGGCCTTCCATTCTGCAGCTCTGTCGTCTTCCCAAGTATATGATTATATGTGCCCTCGCTCCCTGCTGCCCTCCATTGCCTGCCAACTTCACTTCCTGTTGAATCAGCCCCTTTGAAATAATTAGGCAAGATAGTTGGTTAAATAGCAAAAGCCCAGCTACTGACTGGAACTCATTTACCTGCCAAATGGTAGCTAAAAATTATATTTATTTTCTCTAAAAATGGCCATAGCAACACTCCTTTTTCTTTTTCTTTTCTTTTCTTTTCTTTTCTTTTCTTTTCTTTCCTCACCAGCTTGGATAGTCTGTATTTGGGAAAGTGTTCTTGGGTGCTGTAATTCCAGCTTTATTCTTGGCAAGCGGATCCCCCCCAAGGAGTGAAATGTTGTAACAATGGAGAATGCTTTAAGTGGGACCACTAGCAGTCAATTGTTTAGAAAGTACATCAATTGGGGTATGAATACCGCTTTTAGAATATCTGCTCTACCTGCCAGGGAGAGCCAGAATTTGTACCATAACCATACCATAACCTTGTCTCTGAAATAGAAAATAAAATGAGCTATAGTCAAATGGCAATAGTCCAGTAGATCGGGGGTAGTTCGAATGCCTAGGTACTTGAAAGAGGTTGTATTCTGAACTGGGCAGAAGTAATGTCGAGTCTGTAACTCCATCCAAGGGTAGAAAGACCAATTAATAACCAGCAATGAATATTTCCTGAAACAGGAAATTATAGACATGGTTGCTCTCAGTGAGGGGCCCATATTGTCAGCATACAACATAAATTTCTTGTGAAGGGGTCTATATCGGAAGTCTTCGACATCCTCGCTAGCCTGCCATCCCCACCTTCTTTGTGTTGATCATATTCACAGCTTCCCGCTTATGGGAGGTAACAATGTCACAAGTCCTACTTCTACTTAAAGGCTCCCAGTCTTTTTGTTAGGCAATCATTAGTTTTCTTCGTCAGGACTGCACATCGCTCATTCAAATCTTCATTTTTGTCTGCAGTGGTCTGAACACACTTTTGACACCAAAGCAGGTCTGGATTATTGAGACCCTACTTTCCAACTGCACAGCCTTACTAGCAGTATCTCTCAAACACTCAGTGCCCCAGCAGGAGTAAAATTTCTATCTAGGGGAACATTAAACCGCAGTTTCACTTACATTATCCCACACTCCTGTAAGCTTCCTCCTCTCCTTGCTGCTGCATACGTCCCAACTTTCTAAAAGAGAGAGACACCTTTTAGCAAAAAGTATGTAGGCTAAGGACACACCCATTCTGCACCCCAATTACATGGGAAAGGGGCATTTTAGTTTATTTTATTTATGAATGGAGCCCCCGTTCAAGCAGGGCTCCCGACAGCCCCTTAAGGAGCTCTTGATGTTAGAGGCATTTTCTGGGCTTCCTAATCATGTGATCAAAATAATTGGCTGTCACAGTGATCTCTAGATTGTAGCTGTCATCCAACCAGCTCCCGATTTATAAACAGTGACTGGTAGCTGTCAGTCCCCTCTGCCATGCTGCCACATATGCATGTGACAACTGGTTATTGCAAAGACTACATATATGTGAACTGTTTTTTTTTTTTGTCAAGCATTGTGAATTATGTTCAGCCAGTATTGATCTAGACAAGTGTTTCTCAACTCCAGTCCTCAAGGCGCCCCAACAGGTCATGTTTTCAGGCTCTCCATTATTTTTGCACAGGTGATTTGCTCAGTTTCACTGCCTTAGTAATTACCACAGCCGTTTCATCTGAGGGAAATCCTGAAAACATGATCTGTTGGGGCGCCTTGAGGACTGGAGTTAGGAAACACTGATCTAGACATCCCTATAAGATTGCTCAAACTAGGCAGTCCATTTTTGTTCAAAAGCAACTCTGTAATTGGACAATGAAGGAGCAGCAACACATTGATGAAGACATCCCTGCATTCTCCCCTCCTGTAAGCATTTTTGCAGTTGGCCCAGAAATGTTTGTTCGGTTGGGTAGGTTGAGGGTGCTAGGGGGAAACTCACACCTAAAACCAGCAGCTTAACACTTGGCACCCTAAAGGCCCAGTTCACAAATGTCAGACATTATTATTATTATTATAGTCCTGGTGGCTTTATTACACTTTGACCATGTATTACAATCAAAGCCTTTTCTCACAGCAGTATTTTAGTAATCCACAGGTTGTTCCAGACCTGCAACTTTCATTGATGAAATTAACTTTTAAACATCTATGCTGGGCATTGATAGAAGAAAGAATTCTTTTTGATATCTGTCGGAAACTCCACTTTGGTAATTTCCAAGGATTATATTTTGTTTTATGTGAGGTACGTGGAATTATGCAGCCACAGATTTGCATTTTTAGACCCAACACAGTAAATGCTCAATTATTTTTAGGTCTTTTGTGGCACATGCTTTATTGCTAAAGTTACCAGCAGGTGTATATGAGAGAGTCTGCACTGTCAGGATTCATAGTAATGTACAGTTATTCAGAGAGAAGGGAAAATCACTGATCCCAGTAAAACCAATGGCAGATGCAGAAATGTTTCAGTTTAGTTCCTAACAATCTCATGATTTAGCCAAGACTGATCAACGCCTCATTTTCCATTTTTGCATTCATGTATACTGTGCATTTAGGACTGAAATCAACAAAACAGAAACCTTTTATACCATGTGACATTTATAACTCTCTGAAATATAAATATAAATGAGAACAAGCCATGTAAAAATTTTTGTATACACATTACTTTTTATTCTTATTCATAGTGATGTAAACTTACTCAGCCTTGAAGAAAGTGATGGATCCATGTCTGAGCTTAGAGAACACAAGGCAAGTTGAAAATGTTTTTGCTTCCATCAGCTCACTTGTCTGCAGTTAAATGCATTTTTAAAAAGAAAGCATCATGTTTTCAGTGTGTTTCCTCCCTTTTTTTGTATGGGGAAAAAAAAAAAATACGTACAACCCCAATTCCCAAAAAAGTTGGGACATGAAAAAAGAATGCAATGATTTGCAAATATCATAAACCAATTTATTCACACTAGAAAACAACACATGTTTAAACTGAGAAAATGCACCAATTATAAGAAAAAAAAGGTAATTTTGAAATTGATTGAAGCACCATTTCTCAACAAAGTTGGGACAGGGCCATGTTTACAACCATGTAGCATGCCCTTTTTATTTTAACACCCCGTAAATGTCTGGGAACTGAGGAGATAAGTTACTGGAGTTTTGGGAAAGGAATTTTGTTCCCTTATTGCCTGATATAGGATTCTAACTGCAGTCCTTTCATCTTTGTTGTATTTTTTATTTCTAGATACATCAAATATTTTCAATTGGTAAAAGGTCTGGAATGGACTGCAGGCAGGTCAGTTAAGCATACCTGTGAACTTTATTATATAAACACAAACTTTGCTCTCACCCTAAAAAAAGAATTATCTTAAAATAAGGCAAAAACAGCTGCAGCATTCAGAATTAAAGCGGTAGCTGGGTGTGTTTTTTGTTTTTTTTTGTACCCTGCAAGGTAATGTGCTAGTATGCGATCGCATACTAGCACATTATGTTAAACTTACCTTTAAAACAAAGTCCTTCCAGCATGGAGCTGTCACCGCTGGAGGCACTCCCATCTTCACCCGGTCTTCCTTCCAGGTTGGCGAACTCCAGCTGTGTGACTGGCCAGAGCCACGATGATGTCAGTCCTGCCCATGCGCGTGGGAGCTGCCATTTATAGCACAGGACTCGGGTGGCCGTTCCTTCAGAGTGCATGCACCAGTAACTGGCTGCATGTACAGTTAATATGTCCTAAATGGTGCACGTTTGGGAGATATTTACACTACCTGTAGGGTCTTATTATAGACATACCTAAAGGTAAGAGTCAAGGATTGGAGTTTAATTATCCGTCTGTGTAAAATGTGTGTACAAACGTACCACGTTAAACCATGAAAAACTCATATAATTTTTCCTTACAATACAACTCAAATCACCTGCAATGTGATAAAAACACAAAATTGTGAAAAATCTAAATGTATACAATAATAAATCCATATAAATAAACTTGAAAATCGTTTGTGCCAAAAGATCACAAAGATTTGAACAACTGCAATATGCAACTTTCCAGTCAGTTCAGAAATGCAGCCCATGTGATAAAACTATGAAACTACTTCTTCATCTAAAAAGTGACATAAATCTTAACATGTATGTGCTCTTCTCAACCCCAAACCAGAAGCAAACTAGATGGGTTCTCACCTTCTAATGAGGACCTTTTTAAATGGTAAAGGTCACACAACACCTTTTCCCCGTTAAGAGCCGAGAACTACTCCAGTACACTGGCAAGTTGGTGATTGTGCAAATGAAGAGGTTATGTAATAAACAATGGCCATAAAAGATACAAAAAGAATACAGATAGTGTTCTCTGTAAATAAATTACCCAGACTCTTCTACTATGAAGTCAGCTGTTGTCATAGATGCAGAATGCAGTTTAGCATCGTCCTGCTGAAATATGGAAGGCCTTCACTGAAAAAAGACGTCATCTGGATGGGAGCATATGCTGCTCTAAAATCTAGGTATATCTTTCAGCATTGATGGTGCCTTTCCAAATGTGCAACCTGCCCATTCCATATGCATTAATGCACCCCCATACCATCAAGGATACAGGTTTTTGAACTGAGCGCTGATAACTAGCTGGAAGGACCTGCTTCATTTTAGTACAGAGGATGTGGCATCCATGGTTGCCAAAAGGAATGTCAAATTTCAATTTGTCTAACCACAGAACAGTTTTCCACTTTGCAACAGACCATTTTTATGAACTTTGGCCCAGAGAAGAAGATGGTGTTTCTGGATCATGTTCAGAAATTTTGCAGTTGAAGTTTCTTTGCATGATAGAGCTTTGCCTTACATTTTTGAATGGCAAAGCAAACTGTGTTCATAGACAGGAATTTTTGGAAATATTCCTGAGCCCATGCAGTGAAGTCCATCTCAGAATCATGCCTGTATTTTAACTACTTGACCTCCGGAAGATTCAGGTTTGGTTTACACCAGTGCTTTTTTTGGTGCTTTTTTCAAAAACGCACTATAGTTCAATTAACATGGTTTGCTATGGGACACTTTTTCACATCTATGCTTTTTTTAGCTGCTGCATTTCTGGAAAGGGTCAGGGGCTTTTTTTAGTACGTAAAACAGTGCTTTTTTTGGTTTAGTGGTGAAGCTGCAGAAAAGCATGTAGTGCGTTTTTGCAGCTTTTCACATTTATTAATCTGCCAAACAACAAATTGACCAAATAAAAGCCTAACAAATGCAAATGGTAAAATTGTGTGTGCAAAAATGTGCAGCAAAAACTGCAGAAATGTTTTAAAAACTGCATAGATTTGTCCTGAGCCTTACCCACCTTCATTACCAGGCCATTTTTTGCGATACAGCGCTGCATTTACTTTAACTGACAATTGCGCGGTTATGCAATGCTGTACCCAAATAAAATGTGTCATCCCCCCCCCCACACACACAAAACAAGCTTTTTTCCCTTAACGTCTTTCAGGACAGCACCTTGAGAGCGTGGCTCCACCCACTTGACAGGAAACACACCTCCACCAAACTTTAAAAGGAGGCTCCTTCCCACTTATCATCAGTTTATGTGTTTCCTCCGGCGGGAACACATGTGGGGGTTTGGAGCTCTCAAGGTTCTGTCCTGAGAGAACAGGCTCCCTACTCCACTATTTTTACCTACCTCAGGAGAGCCGATTCCTCCCATTTTCCACAGGCTTACGGGTGCCGGGTGGATGGGCTCCTTCTCCCTCGTCAGTGCTCGAGGAGAGCCAGGACTGCTCCGGGTATTGCTGCTCCCAGGCAGGGGCGTCAGGCATGTCAGGCATTTCTGTTTGTTTTTTTTTTCTTGCCTGCACATGTTTTTTCCCTGACGCCGCCGCCATCTTGGGAAGGGCAGTCAGAGGACTGCATCCGCCGGATGTGAGGTATCCGGAAGTGGGGCGGCATCCATGGAGCAGGCGCCAGGCGTCATTTCCGCCGGAAGCGCAGGGGGAGGAGGGAGGAATAGGTCTGGTGCCTATTTATTGCCGGTTCCGGTCCGGCGCACAGGTGCTATTGGAGTCCGGAACCGGCGTTTTCGCCACAGGCATCACGCTGCTGCCTCAGCATGGATTCAGGAACCGCAGCGAGTGGAACAGGCACAGGCACCAGCAAGGCCCAGGTAAGGAGCAGACTGTAGTTTCTGCTCAGCTTTACTGTGGGGTCTCTCTCTAGCCCTCTTCTCTCTAAATGTTAGTGAAGTTTGAGGGTATTTTTTCCCCCTGGTGGCGGAGGGGCCTGTCAGGGCACATGAGTCTGATAGCTTTTCTCACTGTGCACCTGTGGTGAGCAACCTTGAGTAATCAGGCTGACTCTAAAAGATGGTTTGTCTTTTTTCTCTCTCTTTTTTCCCTTATCATGGCAGGCCAAGAGCTCTGACCCTGGGATTAGAAAGAAATGTCCTTCATGCAAAATTAAGTTAAATGAAGGCTGGAAAAAGGCTTTATGTCAAGCATGTATTGACTCCTTGGTGAGGGAAGAAACCACTTCCGCATGCAGTGATCTAATCGCATCTGCCAAAAAGGAATTGGATGCTACCATTCAATCCTTCAGATCCTCACTCACCTATCCATCTGCAAGTCAGCCCACTACCTCACAGTCCTCTCAAGGCTCACTGTTAGTCCCGGCAGTAGAGGCGGAAATGGGTCCTCTGAACCGGGAAGGGCTTTCCCCATCCCATTCTAATGAATCGAATGAGGATAGTGATGAGCTGGAAAATATGTCTTCCAAGTATAAATTGTCTTTGGATCAGGTGGATGGCCTTTTAAAGGCTATTTATGCTACTCTAGGCCTTGAGGAAGAGCATAAGGAGATGTCTTTACATGACAAGATGTATGCAGGGCTTAGTGAGTCTAAGTCCCGTACCTTTCCAGTCCATGCAGTGATTTCTGAAACAATCAGAAAAGAATGGGCTGACCCTGATAGGAAACCATTTTTCTCTAGGGCTCATAAGAGAAGGTTCCCTTTTGATGAAGACCCAGCAGCTCTTTGGAATAAGGTTCCAAAACTTGATGCAGCCTTTTCTCAGGTGTCAAGATCTACTGATCTAGCATTTGAGGACATGGGGATCTTAAAAGACCCCATGGATAAAAAAATGGATCAACAGCTCAAGCGGACTTGGCAATCCATTATGGGCAACCTTAAGCCAGCAATGGCAACTACTTGCATCTCCAGGAACTTGGAGTATTGGGTAAATCAGCTTAAAGCTCATATAATAGCAGATTCCCCTAAGCAAGAAATCCTTGACTCCTTTTCTACCCTCTCAGCAGCCGTAGCCTATGTCTCTGATGCCTCAGCAGAGTCTATCAGGATGA
Organism: Lithobates clamitans; assembly: GCA_037952925.1. Taxonomy (NCBI): domain Eukaryota; kingdom Metazoa; phylum Chordata; class Amphibia; order Anura; family Ranidae; genus Lithobates; species Lithobates clamitans. The sequence continues at coordinate 6,099,481 of JBBGZY010000305.1, read as the reverse complement.
CAGCTAAGGCGGCAGCCCTTGCTAATTCGGTTAGACGGGCTTTATGGCTAAAGACTTGGCAAGGGGACACAGCATCTAAAAACAAATTATGCGGGGTCCCTTTTCTAGGAGACTTACTGTTCGGCCCTGATTTGGATTCAGTTCTGGACAGGACTGCAGATAAAAAGAAATCTTTTCCTGTCAAGAAGAAGAAACAACCAGTCAAACGGTTTTTTCGTCCTCAAAGGGCTCAGGAACAGAACAAGTCTCAAGAGAAAAAGAAAAGCTGGTCAGGGCAGAGGGGTAAGGGCAGAGGAAATGTCCTTTTCCATCCTCCTGCGTCAGCCAGCAAGACGCAATGACAGTCGGTTACAGGTAGGGGGAAGACTACAAGACTTTCTCCCCTATTGGGCAAGCATAACAGAAAACCAGTACATTCTGAATATGCTAGCCCAGGGTTACAATATAGAATTTTCAGATCTCCCCCTAGAAAGGTACTTGGTGACAAATCTTCCAAGAGATGTAACAAAATCCCTGGCAATGAAGAGCCTATTAAAGGATCTGATAGATCAGGGGGTTATGACTTACGTCCCACAGGGGGAGCTTTATCAGGGATTTTATTCCCGTATATTCCTGATAAAGAAACCATCCGGAGATTTTCGGTTAATCCTAAACCTGAAACCGCTGAACAGATCAGTCCAATACAAAAGGTTTAGTATGGACTCCATCTTCACGGTCAAGAATCTATTGACGAGGGAATGCTTTATGGCATCAATAGACCTTCGAGATGCCTATCTGCATATCCCTATAGCCCCGCAGTCCCAAAGATTCCTAAGATTGGCGATAAATTTGGGAAAAGAGGTTCTGCACTTGCAATTCAGGGCCCTCCCCTTTGGCCTGTCTTCTGCCCCACGAATATTCACAAAAATAATGGCAGAAGCGCTTGCACCTCTTCGCATGCAGGGGATTGCGGTAATTCCGTACTTGGACGACCTACTCCTTTTTGCCCCCTCCAGGGAAAGACTGCTAGACAACCTCGGAAAGACCCGAGGTCATCTAGAAACCCTGGGTTGGATCATAAATATGCAGAAGTCAAATTTTGTTCCAGCCCAGAAAATACTATTCCTGGGGTATCAGATCTGTTCAAGGGAACAAAAGATTTTTCTCCCAGAAGAGAAGAAGGGGAAAGTCCAGAAGGTGGTAGCGTCCTTGCAGGCAAGCCAGCAATTATCAGTCCGACAAGTGATGTCATCCCTAGGAACCCTAACCGCAACCATACCAGCCATTCAATGGGCAAGGTTACATTTCAGGCCTCTCCAGAGCTTTCTCCTGAGAATATGGAATCACAGGTCAGAATCTCTGGAAGCAAAAGTAAAGATACCCACCAAAGTCAAGAGATCACTTTGGTGGTGGAGAAGACAGGAGAATCTGTCAGAAGGCCTGCTCTGGTCATTTCCAATAGAAAAAGTGGTAACGACAGATGCCAGTGTATGGGGTTGGGGAGCTCACTTAGACCAAGACTTCGCGCAAGGAATGTGGTCTCGGACAGAGGCAAAGAGGTCCTCAAATTGGAGGGAACTAAAGGCAGTCGCCTTAGCTTTAGATGCCTTCTCTCCTATCCTTCAAGATTCTCATGTCCGGGTCCTCTCAGACAACGCCACTACCATAGCCTACCTAAACAAACAGGGGGGTACAAGAAGCAAAACACTTCAGTTGCTAGCTTCAAAGATCCTGGTTTGGGCAGAAAAGCATGTTCGGTCCTTATCAGCAGTCCACCTCAAAGGCACCTTAAATGTAGTGGCAGATTATCTAAGCAGAAGGCGGATTCAGGAGTCAGAATGGAGCCTGAATCCGGAAATCTTTGCAATGATTACCAGGGCCTGGGGTCAACCGCAAATAGACCTATTTGCGTCACAGGAAAATACACAACTCCCAGTATTTTTCTCTATTCACAGAAACGACAAGGCCCAGGGGACAGATGCGTTAATCCAGCCCTGGATCTTCCATCTGGGTTACGCATTTCCTCCTTTCCAACTTATCCCGTTGGTGTTAAGGAAGATACAGAGGGAGAAGGTGGCAGTAATCCTAATTACTCCATTTTGGCCAAAGAGGGCATGGTTTTCCACCATTCTACAGATGGCAGTCAAACCATTTTGGCGGCTGCCTCTCCGGCAGGACCTGCTCCTACAGGGTCCAATACAGCATCCGGGAGTGGCCAGTCTAAGCCTCACGGCCTGGTTTCTGAGGAGCAGTTGTTAAGAAACAAAGGTCTGTCACAACCCTTGGTAACTACCTTACTTTCCAGTAGGAAGATAGTGACCAGAAAAATCTATGCTAAATATTGGAAGGTCTTCAACTCTTTTTGTCATTTGACTAAGAGAAAAGTAAAAAATTTAGTGTCAATTTTGGAATTTCTTCAAGAGGGGGCAGACAAGGGATTGTCAGTCAGCACCCTTAAAGTTCAAGTAGCTGCTTTGGGAGTATTTCTAGAAAGACCAATCTCTTCTGAGCCCTTGGTTATAAGATTTTTCAAGGCACTTACCAGATCTAGACCAGCTCCGGCTAAGCACTTTCCCAATTGGGATCTATCAGTGGTCCTGCAAGCCCTTACAAAGGAACCTTTTGAACCACTACAAGGAATCTCTCTAAGGAATCTTACTCTTAAGACCTTGTTCTTAGTTGCAATAACGTCAGCAAGGAGAATTGGTGAGCTGCACGCCCTATCTGTTAAGAGACCCTTTTTAACTATCTACACAGATAGGATTGTACTTAAAACCGATCCGGGTTTTTTGCCAAAGGTAGCGTCAGCACACAATAGGTCGCAGGAGATCATCCTGCCAACCTTTTGCTCTAACCCTTCGGGGGAAAAAGAAGGCAAATTCCACAATTTGGATGTAAGAAGGACCTTATTACAGTATCTGGAGGTAACAAGTAACTTTAGATCCTCGGATTCTCTATTTATACTTTTTTCGGGTAAAAAGAAGGGCCAACAAGCTTCTAAGGGGTCTATAGCTAGATGGCTTAAATCAGCTATTCTAGCAGCCTACTCTCAGTCGGGGCTCTCTCCCCCGCTGGGAATTAAAGCACATTCTACCAGGGCTCAGGCCACTACATGGGCAGAAATGGCTGGTGCCACCCCAGATCAGATTTGTAGGGCGGCTACGTGGTCAAGTTACCTTACGTTTGTCCGTCATTACAGGCTGGATCTTCTGTCAGCCAGTGAACAGGCTTTTGGCAGAAAGGTCTTGCAGGCTGTGGTCCCTCCCTAAGTGGGTAAGTCTCTGTTATCCTCTCAAGGTGCTGTCCTGAAAGACGTTAAGGGAAAAATCAAGTTAGACTTACCGGTAACTTGTTTTCCAGGAGTCTTTCAGGACAGCAGCAACCCGCCCTTATTGTATTAAATTACTATGCTGTGACTAACCATATTCTGATTATGTGTTCCAGCTTGGGCCGGAGGTTCTCTACTACTACTGATGATAAGTGGGAAGGAGCCTCCTTTTAAAGTTTGGTGGAGGTGTGTTTCCTGTCAAGTGGGTGGAGCCACGCTCTCAAGGTGCTGTCCTGAAAGACTCCTGGAAAACAAGTTACCGGTAAGTCTAACTTGATTTTTTTTTTTCTTTTTTGGTGGTATTTGATCACCACTGCATTTTTTTACTTTTTTGTGCTATAAACAAAAAGACCGACCAAAAAAACAATATTTTTTACTTTCTACTATAAAACCTATCATCCAATAAAAATAAAAAATCCTAATTTCTTCATAAATGTAGGCCAACATGTATTCTGCTACATGTTGTTTTTGAAAAAAAATCTCAATAAGCGTATATTGATTGCTTTAAGCGAACGTTATAGCGCCTACAAACTATGGTATATATTTATGGATTTTTTTTTTTTTTTAACCACTTAACGACCGGCCACTGTATATATACGTAATTTTTTTTAAAGATGGATATCTCGGTAACGGCAGCAGCTGCTGCCACAACCAAAGTATCCATCTTTAGGGCCGGCGTTTCTGTACACGATAATGGTGGTCTTTGCAGTGGGTTCGCCACGAGATCACCGTTATCGGTGGCGGGAGAGGTGCCACCCCCCCTCCTGCCGCTTACCGGAGCCGTCGGTAGCAGCGGAGGAGATCGGGACCTGTCACTGCTGAGCTATAGACGAGTGAGGCCAAGATGGCCCCCACCCGTCTCTATACCATAGGACGGCCGGAGCAACGTCATTACGTCTGCTTCGCCTACTTCTCTTAAAGGCACAATTTTTTTGTGTAATTTTTTTAAACTACTTTTTTTTTTTTTGCATCTTAGTCTAAATATGAGATCTGAGGACTTTTTGACCCCAGATCTCATATTTAAGAGGACCTGTCATGCTTTTTTCTATTACAAGGGATGTTTACATTCCTTGTAATAGGAATAAAAGTGATCCAATTTTTTTTTTTTTAAACAGTGAAAAAATAAATAAAATAAAGTAAAATAAATAAAAAAAAAAAAAATTTAAAGCGCCCTGTCCCGACGAGCTCGAGCGCAGAAGCGAACGCATTCGTGAGTAGCGCCTGCATATAAAAACGGTGGTGAAACCACACATGTGAGGCATCGCCGCGACCGGTAGAGCGAGAGCAATAATTCTAGCCCTAGACCTCCTCTGTAACGCAAAACATGCATCCTGTAGAATTTTTTAAATGTCACCTATGGAGATTTTTAAGGGTAAAAGTTTGACGCTATTCCACGAGCGGGCGCAATTTTGAAGCATGACATGTTTGGTATCAATTTACTTGGCGTAACATATTTCACAATATTAAAAAAAATTGGGCTAACTTTACTGTTGTCTTATTTTTTTATTCAAAAAAGTGTTTTTTTTTTCCAAAAAAAGTGCGCTTATAAGACCGCTGCGCAAATACGGTGCAAAAAAAAAGTATTGCAATGACCGCCATTTTATTCTCTAGGGTGTTAGAAAAAAAAACAATATATAATGTTTGGGGGTTCTAAGTAATTTTCTAGCAAAAAAAACTGTTTTAAACATGTAAACACCTAAAATCCAAAACGAGGCTGGTCCTTAAGTGGTTAATACTGCTAATGGCGATCAGCAACTTACAGTGGAACTGCGATATTACAGTGGACATTCTGACACTGACACTTTTTTGACACTTTGCGGGAACCAATGACATTAACTAGTGAATAGTGCTCAAAATATGCACTTTCACTGTGCTAATGACACTGGCTGGGAAGGGGTTAAACATGTGGAGCGATCAGAGTTAACTGTGTCTAGCCAGTGTTTGTGTTTACTATGTGTGCTGTTTTTACTAGGGGAAGAGATGGATTTTAGTCCCTGCTCTGTAGGAACACAAAATCCATCCCTTACCCCCCCTGTCAGAACGGACATCTGCCTTGTTTACCTAGGCATCGCTCCGTTCTGAGTCTCTGCCCGACGATCGGCGTGTGCTGGCAGACATTGAATGCCTGACACCCGCAGATTGGCTTCTGCTGTAAATAATCATAGCAGAAGCAGCCTGTGCGCACCCCCTGTAGGCGGAAGTGCAGAATCACAGCTGCCACCCTGTAGCAGTAAAACTGCTATTGGGCGGTCAACAAGTGGTTAATGCAGTGTCATCTGAGGCCCAAAGATCACGGGCATCTAGTATTTTGCTTCAGCCTTGTCCCTAGCGCACAGAGAATTATTCTCGGAATCTTTTGATATTACAGTAGGTATAGAAAAGAATCACCCCCCTTTTGAAAATCACATTTTGTTGCTTTGCAGCCTGAAATGAAGACAAACTGTTTTTGTTTTATCCAGCTGTATTTACTTAGTGCAACGTATAACATCCAAGTGAAAGATATAACGCCATCATATCGGAGAAAAAAAAAAAATCAAAAACAGAATTACTGAGTTGGAAAAAGGATCACCCCCTTTGTGTCAGTATTTTGTTTAACCACCTTTTTGCTTTTATTTCAGCCTTTAGTCTGCTGGGATATGACTCTACTAACTTTGCACATTTAGACTTTGCAATATTTTCCCACTCTTCTTTGCAGAACTGATCGAGTTCAATTAAATTTGATGGTGACTGTGGGCTGCAGTCTTCAAGTCATTCCATAGATTTTCAAGGGGATTTAAGTCTGAGCTCTGACTAGGCCATGCAAGGACATTGACCTTTTTTTCTTCTTTAACCACTGCGTTGTCATTTTTGCTGTGTGCTTTGGGTCATTGTCATGTTGGAAGATAAACCCTTTTCCAATTGACAACTTTGTGGCAGGGGGGCAGCAGATTTTCTTCAAGAATTTGATGGTATTTTGCCCCATCCATTTTTCCTTCTATCCTGACAAGTGCTCCAGTCCCTGCTGCAGAGAAACGCCCCCATAACAGGATTTTACCATGCCCATGCTTTACTGCAGGAATGGTGTTATGTGGGTGGTGAGCTGTATTTGATTTCCGCAAGACATATTTGGCGTTGAGGCCAAGTAAAGATTTTAGTCTCATCTGACCATAACACCCTTTATCACGTGGCCTAAGAATCTTCAAGGTGCATTTTAGCAAAGCTCAGTTGTGACTGCATGTGGCCTTTTTTGTGGAGTGGCTTTTTTCTTGCAACCCTCCCATACAAGCCACATTTGTGGAGAATTTATTTGTACAGAATTACCACACTTTGTCATAAATTTCTGCAACTGCTTCTGAGTTGCTGTAGGCCTCTTGGTAGCCTCTCTGACTAGTGTCCTCCTGGCTCTTTCATCCAGTTTGTAGCTACGTCCAGATCCAGGGAGGTCTGTGTTGTAACAAATACCTTCCAATTCTTGAGACTTCATTGTGCTTCTAGGCATTGATAAAGCCTTTGATTTTTTTTTTTTTTTTTTTTTGTATCTTTGTGCTTGGGGAGCAACATTTGTACAGTGTATACTGCTATTTTCAGTGCACATTTAGTTTTTGTATTGCTTTATTTCTCTTGTTATACTGGAAAACTTTTATTAATGAAATTTCAGTAAAATTATTTTTTTGTATCTATCTCCTGACTTGTGCCTGTCCACAGCTTTATCCCGGAGATCCCGGTGACAGTGCCCTGTCATCCATAGTTGATTGTTTGCTTTAGTTGCACTACCACGGACCAAAATGCTCCAAGAAAGCTCTTTTAATGCTGAGCTAATCAAAATGACCACCATTAATCGCAGTTGAGTCAAATGGCTTTGTGTGCCATTGAGAAGGTGATTCGCTCCACCTGATTTGAGTTCACAAGTCATTTTTAGAATGGGGTGATCCTTTTTCCAACTCAGTGATTCTGTGTTTTTTTTTTTTTTTCTGACACGTTGATATTATATCTTTCACTTGGATGTTATAAGTTGCACTGAGTAAATACAGCTGGATAAAACAAACTCTGTGTCTGTCTTCGTTTCAGGCTGCAAAGCAACAAAATGTGATTATTTTAAAGGGGGGGGGGGTTGATTCTTTTCTATACCCACTGTATGAACTGTAGATGATGCTATATTTAAGGTCTTTGCAGTTTTATGTTGAGGAACATTCTTCTGACATTTTCTAACAATTTTTAAACTTAGCTTTTTACAGATTGGTGAATCTCTGCCCATGTTTACTTTTGTTGCCAATTAAAGCGGGGTTCCACCCAAATTTTGAACAATATCTGTATGTATTCTCTTCCTTGCCTAGATGCTGACATGCCGTTTAAAAAAATTTAAATCGCCGTAATTACATTTTATTTTTCTATTCTTCTTTGCACTTCCTGGTTCTCCTCCCATGGGAGTAGGTGTGTTTCTAGCCTCTCCCAGACTCCTGGGAGCTAGTCTCAGGCTTCCCAGGATGCCACTGAGCATGTGCGGGAATGAGCAGTGAATGCTGGGAGCACAGCATTCACCACATCCAGGAAATAAATGCTTGTGGGCTTCAAATGCCCACAATGAAGATGGAAACCGCCTGCAGTGAATAATATAAGTTATTCTTTCCGACGAAATCTGACACAGGCGGACATATTACACACAATATGTGAGTATGTAATGCTGAGAAGAAAAGTTTGTGAATGAACTAAAAAAAAAAAAAACGATAGATAGGTGGACCCCCGCTTTAACCTAATTAGTTGCAACATGTTTTTCCAGCTCTTCTTTGTTTGTACCATTCACTTTGCCAGTTCTTTGTTGCCCCGTCCCAACATTTTTGAGACATGTTGCTATAATACATTTCAAAATGACCCTAATTTTTTCTTAAAATGGTACATTTTCAGTTCAACCTCAGCCCCAGGTACTGCCATGTACCCGTACATTGTGGTGTACATCATGGTTTAGAGGCGCATATGCACATTCTCCCAGCTGACCTATGCTATGATCAGACACCGCACAAGTTTGTCAGCAGGTTACAGCCAATCATTTTGGCTGTTTATATGCTGATCAGCTGTGGCCAATCACAGCACAGAGATCTATATGTTGGTAAACAGATCTGGCTGGATTTTACCCTGCTTTCTGTTACCATTTAGAACTAAATGCAAGGGAAGACCCAGCAAGATGATTAGTGAGTAAAAGCATAAACTTGTTGGGCACACAGTTAACCCTTTGCCTCCCTGATCCCTCCTTTCACACAGCCAGTGTCATTAATACAGTAGCATCACTGATCACTGTATTAGTGTCACTAGCAACGTCTGTGTCCCTCCCAGACATTGTCAGTTAGCACCAAGTTGCCTGCCACACTGTCAGTTACTCTATAGCCATCATTATTGTATAGTGTCTATGCTGATCAGTATCTTGACAGTGATCAATGTAACGTTTTGTATGCTAAATCACTAAATATTACTAACAAATATCAGAGTGGGCTTTCAGACTTATGGTATTACATATGCCCCTTGGTGAATGATTCCCTTTCAGCAGGATGCATGCTGCAGACGTAGTTTATACGTAACTTTTTCTGTAACCAAGAACAAAAAAACAGGGGAGGGACCTCCCAGCTGATTGACAGCCTTGGCTCTGTTGCTGTGTGCTGTGGGGGGTCCCTTTCTCTCTTCCTCCCTCCCTTCCTCCCTTCCTCCCTCCCCTTCCTTTCTCCCCTTCCTTTCTCCCTTTCCTTTCTCTTCTTCCTTTCTCTTCTTTCTCTTCTTCCTTTCTCTTCTTCCTTTCTCCCTTTCCTTTCTCTTCTTCCTTTCTCTTCTTCCTTTCTCTTCTTCCTTTCTCTTCTTCCTTTCTCTTCTTCCTTTCTCTTCTTCCTTTCTCTTCTTCCTTTCTCTTCTTCCTTTCTCTTCTTCCTTTCTCTTCTTCCTTTCTCCCTTTCCTTCTTTAGCTCTGCTTACTGAGCTCTGCAGAGTGTAACTTCAACTCTCTGCCCCCTGTTTTCTGACAGCTCAGACAATCTATAAATTCTGGACTTTGAACGGATGTAAAGAATAGAAAACTGCAGATAAACGGGTACAACTTACATAGGAGGATTTGTTTCATATCTGTGTATCACCTGAGGCCAGTCGCTTCACTGGGTTTATGCAAGGGCTTACAACCACTATGAATTCATCAACAACTACAGATGACCTGCACTAGAGCTTATGCTATCACCTTAAACGATCATTTTGCTTTGTTTTATACAAACAAAAATCAGTTTTTTTAGATCCAAGTAGTTTTATGTGTGTTTTGATTTACTTATTTCTTGCAGCCAAGACAATTTAGACCTGGAACAGGGAGAACTGCTGGGGACATATTTAGGACTTATGAGAGAAAAGTCAAACACCTACACTTGAGGCCTGTGAGGGGCAATGCGACTGGACTGAACATGTTGGGAGGAAGCAAGAAATTGGGGTAAATGCACTCATCTAAATATATACAGGTCCTCCAAAAATCGTCCACCACCAAGCATTGTTTACTTTAGAACCTATATTTTAAAAAAAGTTTTTATTTATTTGATACTTTTTAAACTTTTGAAAGTAAGCCCAGCTTCAGCCAAACCATTTTTTTTTGTATTAGAACGGGTAAGAGTTTGAGCATCTGTCGGGGTTTTATTGCCATCTTTGTCCATATTGAGTGTAGTAGTAGTAATTTTGAGGTCTATAGAACCACAGCTCAAAATTATTATCCAGAGTTCATGGTGCATTAGCATCTTGAGGAAGTTAGGTTTTTAATTAAAGATTGTAGCATGCCTATAATATTTAACGCTCAGAGCGGATTATTGTGCAACACCCCCTGCTCTAGAAGACCCGCGGTAGTCTTTATATAATAATCCTAATATAAAATGAATAATAATAAAAGCTATAGTTCATAGCTGCTAGTTTATGGCTGAAAGAGCCAGGTGAAGCCGTTGATCAAGGAAAAGGTTTCCTCCTCAGAGTTACACGAGTGCAGTGGAGGCATCTGGGGTCCAGAAGACCCCTGATGTCTCCATAAAAGGGCACCTATACTCGGAAAGTGCTATCACATAGGGGGTTTGCCAGTCTCCTTGTGATAACGATAAAGTTGACAGAAAAATTTGAAATTGCCTATATTGTGTGACACAAAAAAAAATAATCCAGTCCCCACCGTTTTATTCTACATTTGTGTGCAAAAAATAAAAAAGGCTCTGCACCAAAAGATTTAAAGTGTGCTATCAATCCCTTTTATGTACCTTTTTGCTGCCTATAGCCACCAATCAGGTTTCCTCCCTTATTCAAAGGGAGCAAAGCAAGGAATCTGGTTGCTATTGGCATGGGAGAAAGATGGAGGAATATGGCTCTTTCAGGAAAGGGTAAAGGAAATTTTTTTAACTTGTGTTTTGGTTTGTGCAAAACGTTGAAGTAAAAGGTTTCCTCTTGTCAATAACAGGGACGGTGTCCAAAGCATTGCACCAGCATCTGGAACATTTGTTCAGGGAAGACTATTCCATCACACTAATATCACTCGAACAGTCGTCAAAACTGCTGCACAAAGGTAGGTCATGTTTTTTTGCCCATTTAATTATTACTCATACTTTTGTAGTCTGTTTTTGGAACAATTTCTAAGCAGCTTTTCATTTTTATATTTTTTTATCTGAAATTCTTAAATATAGTTGTTATAACAGCGTACTGCCCGTTCTCTGTTATAGACCGATGACAACCTTTTCTTCATTGACGCTATTCTCCATGGATTTAACATGCCTTACAGGCAGCAGATATTTTATTTTAACTTCCAATTCTTGGCTGTGTGGTAATATGAGGGGTAAATGCCATGACATACAGTATGCTCGTTGTGTATTACCACCTTAGTTCTTTTGCCGCTCAAGTCCCCAGTGTGGTTTAAACCGCACTAAAACTAAACCCTGGGCTTCTGATCTATCCTATCTATCCTATACAGTGCCTTGCAAAAGTATCCCCCCCTCCCTGTCATTTAATTTACAGAACATGCCCACAACTTTGAAGATGTGTGTTTTTTTTTTTTTTATATTGTGAAGCAAACAACAAATAGAACAAAATAACAGAAAAAGTCAATGTGCATTACTATTCACCCCCCTAAAGTCAATACTTTGTAGAGCCACCTTTTGCGGCTATCACATCTCCAAGTTGCTTTGGATAAGTCTCTACGAGCTTGCCACATCTTACCACTGGGATTTTTGCCCATTCTTCCTTGCAAAACTGCTCCAGCTCCTTCAAGTTGGCTGGTTTGCGCTTGTGAACAGCAATCTTTAAGTCTGACCACAGATTTTCTATTGGATTGAGGTCTGGGCTTTGACTAGGCCATTCCAACACATTTACATGTTTCCCCTTAAACCACTCAAGTAGTGGTGCACCGAAATTTCGGCTGGCGAAAAATTTTCGTCTGAAAACGGTCTTTTTGTCATTCGGCCAAATGACAAAAACAGCCGATACCGGAAAGGGGGCGTGGTCCACCCCGGGTGCCGCCCATTGCGGGAGTGTCCCTCCCTCCTGCTCTCCTTGTGTTAGCAGGGACACTAGTTTAGGCACACCTGCCCAGGGGCGGGGTAACCGTCGCCTGCGTCCCTCCCTTCTCAGAAAAACCCTGTCCTCAGGCCGCCCAATCTACCTTCCCAGCGTCTGTGTCCGACTGCGGCTCCTCCCCCGTGGTTGCCTAGTAAAGGGACGCTGTAGACGGTGAAGGTACTATGGCGTGACGGCGTCCAAGGAGGAGGGAAAAAAAGAGTGTGGCGGGAAGAAGGAAGCGGCAGAGGAGAGGACCAGAGGGGAGCCCGTCACAACAAGGAGTAATACAAACTCCAGATCTGGGACCTTGAGGGCTTCCTGGAGAGGTGATGGTGGAGGGGGCTACAGGTCTCAGCATGCTCTGACTGGAAGAGGAGCAACAAGTTTAAGGTAGCGCTACAACTCCCAGCATGCCATGGCAGAGTAAAAGTAAATGTTTTCATGAAAGTGCATCAAACTCCTGCATACCATCTCTTTTGATGCGCCTTCATAAAATATACATACTGATCTGATGGTAGCACCTCTAAAAACATGCATAGAAATTGTGACAGGGAAAAGAACGCACCACACTCATGTGGTTCCAGCCAAAGTCATGTTTGTGCATTTTCATGTGCTTTTGCAGCGCATAAAAATGCAGCACTCACGCACATGAAAGCGCTGCAGTGGTATAATCAAAGCTGATTGGGATCCTTCTGACTGACCATCTCCTGTACCATGTCCCCAGTCTCTGACCATCTCCTGTACCATGTCCCCAGTCTCTGACCATCTCCTGTACCATGTCCCCAGTCTCTGACCATCTCCTGTACCATGTCCCCAGTCTCTGACCATCTCCTGTACCATGTCCCCAGTCTCTGACCATCTCCTGTACCATGTCCCCAGTCTCTGACCATCTCCTGTACCATGTCCCCAGTCTCTGACCATCTCCTGTACCATGTCCCCAGTCTCTGACCATCTCCTGTACCATGTCCCCAGTCTCTGACCATCTCCTGTACCATGTCCCCAGTCTCTGACCATCTTCTGTACCATGTCCCCAGTCTCTGACCATCTCCTGTACCATGTCCCCAGTCTCTGACCATCTCCTGTACCATGTCCCCAGCCTCTGACCATCTCCTGTACCATGTCCGCAGTCTCTGACCATCTCCTGTACCATGTCCGCAGTCTCTGACCATCTCCTGTACCATGTCCCCAGTCTCTGACCATCTCCTGTACCATGTCCGCAGTCTCTGACCATCTCCTGTACCATGTCCGCAGTCTCTGACCATCTCCTGTACCATGTCCGCAGTCTCTGACCATCTCCTGTACCATGTCCGCAGTCTCTGACCATCTCCTGTACCATGTCCGCAGTCTCTGACCATCTCCTGTACCATGTCCGCAGTCTCTGACCATCTCCTGTACCATGTCTGCAGTCTCTGACCATCTCCTGTACCATGTCTGCAGTCTCTGACCATCTCCTGTACCATGTCTGCAGTCTCTGACCATCTCCTGTACCATGTCTGCAGTCTCTGACCATCTCCTGTACCATGTCTGCAGTCTCTGACCATCTCCTGTACCATGTCTGCAGTCTCTGACCATCTCCTGTACCATGTCTGCAGTCTCTGACCATCTCCTGTACCATGTCTGCAGTCTCTGACCATCTCCTGTACCATGTCTGCAGTCTCTGACCATCTCCTGTACCATGTCTGCAGTCTCTGACCATCTCCTGTACCATGTCTGCAGTCTCTGACCATCTCCTGTACCATGTCTGCAGTCTCTGACCATCTCCTGTACCATGTCTGCAGTCTCTGACCATCTCCTGTACCATGTCTGCAGTCTCTGACCATCTCCTGTACCATGTCTGCAGTCTCTGACCATCTCCTGTACCATGTCTGCAGTCTCTGACCATCTCCTGTACCATGTCTGCAGTCTCTGACCATCTCCTGTACCATGTCTGCAGTCTCTGACCATCTCCTGTACCATGTCTGCAGTCTCTGACCATCTCCTGTACCATGTCTGCAGTCTCTGACCATCTCCTGTACCATGTCTGCAGTCTCTGACCATCTCCTGTACCATGTCTGCAGTCTCTGACCATCTCCTGTACCATGTCTGCAGTCTCTGACCATCTCCTGTACCATGTCTGCAGTCTCTGACCATCTCCTGTACCATGTCTGCAGTCTCTGACCATCTCCTGTACCATGTCTGCAGTCTCTGACCATCTCCTGTACCATGTCTGCAGTCTCTGACCATCTCCTGTACCATGTCTGCAGTCTCTGACCATCTCCTGTACCATGTCTGCAGTCTCTGACCATCTCCTGTACCATGTCTGCAGTCTCTGACCATCTCCTGTACCATGTCTGCAGTCTCTGACCATCTCCTGTACCATGTCTGCAGTCTCTGACCATCTCCTGTACCATGTCTGCAGTCTCTGACCATCTCCTGTACCATGTCTGCAGTCTCTGACCATCTCCTGTACCATGTCTGCAGTCTCTGACCATCTCCTGTACCATGTCTGCAGTCTCTGACCATCTCCTGTACCATGTCTGCAGTCTCTGACCATCTCCTGTACCATGTCTGCAGTCTCTGACCATCTCCTGTACCATGTCTGCAGTCTCTGACCATCCCCTGTACCATGTCTGCAGTCTCTGACCATCCCCTGTACCATGTCTGCAGTCTCTGACCATCCCCTGTACCATGTCTGCAGTCTCTGACCATCCCCTGTACCATGTCTGCAGTCTCTGACCATCTCCTGTACCATGTCTGCAGTCTCTGACCATCTCCTGTACCTTGTCTGCAGTCTCTGACCATCTCCTGTACCATGTCTGCAGTCTCTGACCATCTCCTGTACCATGTCTGCAGTCTCTGACCATCTCCTGTACCATGTCTGCAGTCTCTGACCATCTCCTGTACCATGTCTGCAGTCTCTGACCATCTCCTGTACCATGTCTGCAGTCTCTGACCATCTCCTGTACCATGTCTGCAGTCTCTGACCATCTCCTGTACCATGTCTGCAGTCTCTGACCATCTCCTGTACCATGTCTGCAGTCTCTGACCATCTCCTGTACCATGTCTGGAGTCTCTGACCATCTCCTGTACCATGTCTGCAGTCTCTGACCATCTCCTGTACCATGTCTGCAGTCTCTGACCATCTCCTGTACCATGTCTGCAGTCTCTGACCATCTCCTGTACCATGTCTGCAGTCTCTGACCATCTCCTGTACCATGTCTGCAGTCTCTGACCATCTCCTGTACCATGTCTGCAGTCTCTGACCATCTCCTGTACCATGTCTGCAGTCTCTGACCATCTCCTGTACCATGTCTGCAGTCTCTGACCATCTCCTGTACCATGTCTGCAGTCTCTGACCATCTCCTGTACCATGTCTGCAGTCTCTGACCATCTCCTGTACCATGTCTGCAGTCTCTGACCATCTCCTGTACCATGTCTGCAGTCTCTGACCATCTCCTGTACCATGTCTGCAGTCTCTGACCATCTCCTGTACCATGTCTGCAGTCTCTGACCATCTCCTGTACCATGTCTGCAGTCTCTGACCATCTCCTGTACCATGTCTGCAGTCTCTGACCATCTCCTGTACCATGTCTGCAGTCTCTGACCATCTCCTGTACCATGTCTGCAGTCTCTGACCATCTCCTGTACCATGTCTGCAGTCTCTGACCATCTCCTGTACCATGTCTGCAGTCTCTGACCATCTCCTGTACCATGTCTGCAGTCTCTGACCATCTCCTGTACCATGTCTGCAGTCTCTGACCATCTCCTGTACCATGTCTGCAGTCTCTGACCATCTCCTGTACCATGTCTGCAGTCTCTTGACCATCTCCTGTACCATGTCTGCAGTCTCTTGACCATCTCCTGTACCATGTCTGCAGTCTCTGACCATCTCCTGTACCATGTCTGCAGTCTCTTGACCATCTCCTGTACCATGTCTGCAGTCTCTTGACCATCTCCTGTACCATGTCTGCAGTCTCTTGACCATCTCCTGTACAATGTCTGCAGTCTCTTGACCATCTCCTGTACAATGTCTGCAGTCTCTTGACCATCTCCTGTACAATGTCTGCAGTCTCTGACCATCTCCGGTACCATGTCCTGCAGTCTCTGACCATCTCCTGCATCTGCTAGAGGTGCACCGCATGGAAATTTGTTATACTATTAGCAAAGTGTTCTATAAAAATGTATACAGTCGTTTTCGGTATCGGTTTCGGTTTTCGGCCTGTGTACAGATACTCCAGTCTCTGCTGTGGAACTCTGCAGCTCCTCCAGGGTTACCTTAGATCTCTGTGCTGCCTCTGAAAAATGCCCTCCTTGCTCGGTCCGTGAGTTTTGGTGTGCGGCCGGCAGGTTTGCTGTTGTGCCATGTTCTTTCGATTTGGTTATGATAGATTTGATGGTGCTCCTAGGGAACATCAAAGATTTGGATATTTTTTTTATAACCTAACCCTGGCTTGTACTTCTCGACAACATTGTCCCTTACTTGTTTGGAGAGTTCCTTGGTCTTCATGGCAGTGTTTGGTTAGTGGTGCCTCTCGCTTAGGTGTTGCAGCCTCTGGGGCCTTTCAAAAAGGTGTGTATATGTAATGACAGATCATGTGATGCTTAGATTGCACACAGGTGGACATCATTTCACTAATTATGTGACTTCTGAAGGTAATTGGTTGCACCAGAGCTTTTTATGGGCTTCATAACAAAGGGGGTGAATACATACACACATGCCTATTATCATTTTTTTTTTCATTTCTGAAAAATAGCTTTATGTATATATTTTTCTAATTTTACTTCACCATCTTAGACTATTGTGTTCTGATCCATCACATATAATTCAGATTAAAAAAACATTGAACTAAAGGGTGTAATGTAACAAAATAGGTAAAAAGCCGGGGGGGGGGGGGTTAAATACTTTTGCAAGGCAATGTATCTATCTCAAAATGCTAATTTGTGCCTAATTCATACACCATGGGTTATAGGTGTGCACCTTCATGTGATTGGATACTGCCAAAGCTTTAGAGTATATGCCTCCTGGGCGCCACCCCTCTAACCCTACACCACTTCATGAGTACTCGATTTTGTGCTAGTGTCTATGATTGACCTTTCTCCATTACTGAGAAAATCACACTTGGCTTAACTAGTTTTATTATTTTTCTTTATTGTTTTAGCTTTCAATTCTGCAAACAGAAAGCCTTGGCATAGTGCAACCTCACTCTCCTCCATCTTGCACTGCCCCTTTTGTGTACATGGAGACCTGCAAAAGATTTCCTGTTTATGAACAAATAGAATGTGCATTCTATGACAATTGGGTCACTACTGAAAATGTTTTTTTACTCCCCGCCCCTCAAATTTTTTGCTGAACTCTCCAGTGGAAAAAGAGTTTGCAAAGAAGTTACAGGCAGTCCCCGAGTTACGAATACAATGGGGAACACAGGTTTGTTTGTAAGTCGAGGTTCATAAGTCGCAACACTGCATTTGTAAGTGTAACTTCCGGTCGGTACACTGCATTTGTAAGTGTAACTGCCACCTGTGCATGGATGTGGGATGTTCCGGGCGTAGTACGGCAGTGTGGGATGTCTTCAAAAGTGCTCGGAAGGTATCCAGGACCCGCGTGGAGCACAAGTGGCCGGCATTTGAGGCCGTTCGTAAGTAGGAGTCGTTCGAAACTTGGGGACTGCCTGTATATCACTGTTCCAATGAAGATATCCCTTTTGTGAGTGAACTAGACCCTGTGTTTCAGGATCATGCTGTTACAGAACAATTACAATAGTTGCCTTTTGCACTGCTTTCCTGTGTAGATGCCCCAGAATGTGTCACAAGTCAAATTTCCAGAAAGGCTGTAATCTCCATTCACTTGTGCAGACTCTTATGGCTAAAGGCTAAGATAGCTGGAACTGCCTCCAAAGGGTGCCTCACCTCTATGCCTTTCCGAGGAAGACCTCTTTTTGGTGAGGCACGTAATCAATTTATCAATGAGGTCACAGGTGGGAAGGTTTTATTTCCACAGTGGAAGGTCCCAAAACCACCCTCCTCAGGAGCCTCGAGCTTCCTCTAAACGCAGAACATCTGTCTTCTCTAATCAGGCTGCAAAACCCAAGTTCAGTCCTTCCTTTCAGTGCAAGGCTTGGCCCACAAAGGCAACCAAAGCCCTTTTCACAATGAAGGGGAATCCTTACTCCTAAGAGTGGGGCACATCTGTTTACAGATAAACCAGACCTGTAGGTTCATTGGTTGTTTCAAAGAGGTGCAAAATAGAGTTAAACCTCTACCTCCTCACCACTTCCTTTTTTTCAAATCAGCCATAAACTGCCCAAGGACAGTTAGATTTGCAGATTGCACTAAACCACCTCTTATTCCAGGGAGTAGTTGTGACAGTACTGCCACAGGACAGTTTTAAAAGATTCTTCTCAAACCTGTTTATGGTGCCAAAGTGCAATGTAGTGTATTCTCCCTATACTGGACTCAAAATCACTCAACAAATTCTTTCAAATACCAACATTTTTTATGGAATCCTGAAGGTCAGTAGTTGCTTCTGTGAGACCGGCAGAATACATTGCATCAGTGGACATGCAAGATGCCTCATCAGCACGTTCTGTGCTTTCCATTGGCAGACAACCACTTCAAGTTTGTTGTACTGTCCATTGTGATGACTTTGGGAGTAGAGGATAGGACAAAGGTCTTGGCACCTATACTAGCCCTTCTCGTAACTCGGGCATCCAAGTCACAGGTTATCGATCCAAACTTGTGAAGGACTTTCCTACTTTGAAGCTTTTGGAAAATATCCACAAAACAATTTAGATGCCGCAGGCTTTGGCTGGGTTAACAATTTCAACAAATCTGCTCTCGAGCCTTTCCTTCTCCTGGAATACTTGGGTCTGGTTCTGGACACATTCATCCCAAGAAAAAGTATTTCTCTCAGAAAAGCAAGTTCTTTTTCTAGGAGCACATGCTCAAGAATTGAGATCCAAGAGACACCCCACATTGAGATTCTCTGTGAGTTTCTAGGCCTATTGGTAGCCTCTATTTAGACAGGTACCATTTTTCCCAATTCCATGCACAAGCTCTCAAACTATACCTTTCATCAACCTGGAAGAAGCAGGCTGCTTCTCTTGATTTTACCGGTGTTCCTGTCCAGCCAAGTAAAGAATTCCCTATCTTGGTGGGTCACTGCCCTAGTCCCAGCAGTGAGGAAAGTCCTTCTTTCCTGGAAGTCATCACAACAGAAGCAAGTCTGTTAGGGTTTGGAACACTCCTCCCCAGCATAATGGTCCAGGGGTCTGGCTGCCCTGAAGGAAGCGAGCTACGCTATCTCATGGACAACTCACTCTAGCAATAACTGTAGTCTACATCCCAGGAGTGGACACCTGGAAAGCAGATTGCCTCAGCCACTATTGCCTGGGCCATGGGGAATGGGTCTTTCATACAAATGTTTTCAATCTGATCTGCCAAAAATTGAGTAGTGTGGGTGGAAAATCCTAGCCTCCAGATTCATCAAACAACCATCTGCTGCCAGAACCAGGGATCCTCTATCTCTAACCTTAGGTGCCTTGATAATTACCTTAGTTCCACGGTAACAGATGCCTTCCCTCCAATGTGCATCCTACCTCATTTTTTGCCTGGTGTGAAAACAGTCACTTCAGTCACAGTGATTATTCTGTATTTTGGCCTTCCTACAAACATGTTTTGACCAGAACTTGGCTTTAATTACTCTCAAATGTCAGGTCTTGGCCTTATCCATTCTTTTTCAAAGGCATCTGGCTTCATTCTCCCTTGTATGGACCTTTTGTCAAACTATCTTATATTAGGCCCATCTTGCAGCTCCTTAAAGTGGATGTAAACCGATTCATGAAACTTGAGCTTGGCACATATATCTGCAGTGCTTTGTTATCTCTCTTTAAAGCACTAAGTCCATTGGCTTTCTCCTGCTCAGTGTTTCTGTTATCAGCATGATAACTATTGACAAGTTCTCCGTCACAGGAGATAAAACCAGCCTGAAATTTGTGTTGCGGAGGTTGCTATAAATTAGCACAGAGCTAACTATTCACAGAACAGCTCTGAGAGCCCTGAACAATTCAAAGAACAGCTGAAAGTCTCTACTCATGAGCAGAGGAGGTGTGTGCCTTTCCTCCAATCAGCTGTCTTTGCTGTATGCTCAGGCTTCACTGCAGTGCTAACCAGTATGAGAAAATCTCCTAACACAATCTGAAATTTCTAAACAGTAAATAAAGCTGAAGACAGCAGATTTACATGTAAAAATGTAGTGAGATTTATTTTGTCCCTGTGTATCTGAGGCTGCTCACTTCACTGGGTATATGTGAGGGTTTACATCCACTTTTTAAGTTTCCTTGGGATCTCAACTTAGTTCTCTCTGTCCTGCAAAAACCATTCCTTGAAACAGAGATATTATCCTAGAGAGTCTCTCACACAAGCTATACGAAAGGACTGCAACCACCCCAGTTTATAGCTAGCCTTTGCAGTAAGGTGCACATGGAAGGACAATGCACTTCATAAATGAAAAAAAAATTCCCAGCACACTTCCTAGCTAGACTGCAAAAAAACAAACAAAAAAAAAACGAATTGACCATGTCTAACAATTCATGGAAAAACAGAGTTTAATTGCACACATCTCCAAGTTGGAGCACGTAAAGCAGGGGATAAATTAGGGCAGGTTTGCCTAGAGAGAACCCACTCCTTAAAGGCAAAGGGACATAATGGACGCACAGCAAAAGCACAGTGGAAGCTGAAGGCATCCAATGTGTCCAGCGAGCAAGCAAAAAGATGGCAACCACCCAGTTTATAATTAGCCTTTGCAGTAAGGTGCACATGAAAGGGCAATGCTCATCACAATAGGACAAAAATTTCCACATGACACATGTATCCACTGGTGTATATATTCCAACTTGGAGTATTTTATACAAAGTAGCCTTTTTGGTCAGCCTCACATCTGTCAGATGTTTCTGAACTGGCGGGCCTTTCCTCACACTTAACAATGACTAGATTGTCTTGCGCCCAAGGCCAACCTTTCTCCCAAAGGTGGTTTCAGCATATTCCACCTCCATGAGGACATTGTCCTTCCATCCTTATGCCCTTCTGCTAAGCATCCAAAGAAAATCTCTCTACATTGCCTGGTTGTAACCAGAGCCACTGGAGCATACCTCAAAGCTACATATGGACAGATTCCCTATTTGTTCTGTCCCCAGAACCTCACAAGGGACACCCTGCTTAAAAGTCCACCATCACATGATGGATAAGGAACCTGATCGCAGTCTAAAGGAGAAATCTCCTGCGTATTTGTGCCCGTTCCACCAGGTTGTTGGCCAGTTATTGGGACAAAGCCTCTGTTCGTATTTTTTTCAAAGTTTTACCAGGTGGACATTCAATCTTCTGCTGATGCAACTTTTTTTCTCACAGTGGCACTCTTAGGTTGTGTCTCGTTGGGCCTATTGATAGTTATGTCCCTCTTGTTACCCAACTTATTTATGGCCGGGGGTTGTCCCATGGTGTATGAATCTGCCTGTGTCTTAGGCAGTACAATTAAACTGGCTGTAAAGGCTAAACATTTTTTACCTGCATTCTCTGCTGTACAGTGACATGCGGTCCTGTAATGCCCACTATGATAAAATGCAGCATGTCTGCATTTTAATGGCAGCTCCAGGCTGCATTGTAGTCTGAATAGGACACACAGAAAACTTTTTTTTTTTTTTGTGCCCTTGGGGTAACCAACGTTTTTAACAATGCGGTATAACACCAATTATTGTACATGGTACCTTTTTAAATATGGCCCTTAAAATTGAGCACTCCTTCATTGAGATTTGTGGGGACATCTGCAGTATTGGTGAAAACGTGAGTTGGTTGCTAAGAGCAGTGTATCATAGTAAGTATCCATCAAGCCAGCTCAGTACTCTCTCTCAGTTCTGCAAGTTTCTCTACTTGCTACTATGCCATATAAGAGATTGGGTGTCAGATTACAGCTGAGCTGCTGGTTGTTGGCTATTTTCCAAAAGGCTTGTTGACACGGTGTGGTGACTGGCATTTTTCTGCACTGGAAGAGCACCAGTGCTCGGGCACATAAAAAACAGTTGTTTTCTCTGTGCCCTGTTCTCACTGCAGCTCAGCCTGCTGGTGCAGTGCATAGAGTTCCAATAAAATGCAGACATGGCTGCATTTTATCACAGCTCACAGAAAGGCACAGCAGTGCAACACAACAAATGAAGTGTCACTTTTTGCGCTTTAAATAAAGTTGACTAAAAAAAGGAACTGTGTGATGCTCTAAAAAAAAAAAAAAAAAAACGCCAAGCATACTAATCCCAACACACACGTTGCTGTTAAAATGGCTGTGCAATTGAGTAGGTGCTGTGGTGACCAAGGGCTGGAACCATTTGAAGTCAAAACAAAAAATGTCAGCAGCACACCAGGGATCTCCAAAAAGGGGTCCAAAGTTTTAATAGCAATCACATCGTTCTAGCAGAAAGCAACGTTTCGGAGCTACACAGGACCCCTTCATCAGGCATGTCGCATGCCTGATGAAGGGGTCCTGTGTGGCTCTGAAACATTGCTTTCTGCTGTAATGATGTGATTGCTATTAAAACTTTTGGACCCATTTTTGGAAAAGCCTGGTGCGCTGGTGACTTGTTTTTTTTTGCTCTAAAAAATGCATCACAGCAACCGCTTCTATACCTTACTGCAACCCAAAACTGACAGCTGCCCACACGCTGAAACAGAGCATTTAGCATGTAGGCAGTGTGAATGGGCACTAAAAAAAAAAAAAACTGCCTGCGAGTTTAGGCCACATATTGGATGTAAGAGGAAACACCCCCTTGAACTTTTTATAGTTTTGGGTACAGATGGGTAAGGTTAGAACCTCTGCCAAGTTTGTATTACTCTGCATTCCCATGGAGATAGTTATGTGCTTTTTGTCTTGACCTTGATTATAAGAGCCCTTTCACCTATTTTTAGCGGCGTTTTAGTGGCACATTTCGGAGCTTTTACACCCCGCTAGCGGCCGAGAAAAACCGCCCGCAATGCGCCTCAATAGCGGTGTTTTGCCGGCGGTATCCCAGCGCTGCCCCATTGATTTCAATGGGGAGCAGCGGTGGAGGAGCCGTAAACATACCGCTCCTTCACCGCTCCAAAAAAGCTACTGGCAGGACTTTTCCTGACGTCCTGCCAGCGCAGCGCTCCGGTGTGAAAGCCCTCGGGCTTTCACACTGGAGACAATGCTGCAGCTGTTTGAGGGCGGATTGCAGGCGCTATTTTTAACGCTATAGCGCCTGCAAAACGCCCTCGGTGTGAAAGGGGTCTAAACTTATAGATTCAAATATACTTTTTTTTTTTTTTTGCTAAAAATTAACATACATACAGTGCATCCGGAAAGTATTGCGTGCTTCACTTTTTCAACATTTTGCTATGATACAGCCTTATTCTAAAATTGATTAAATTCATTCATTTTTTTCAAAATTCTACAAACAATACCCCATAATGACAACGTGAAAGAAGTTTGTTTGAAATCTTTGCAAATTTATTAAAAATGAAAAACAAAATCACATATACATAAGTATTCACAGCCTTTGCTCAATACTTTGTTGAAGCAACTTTGGCACCAATTACAGCCTCAAGTCTTTTTGAGTATGATGCTACAAGCTTGGCACACCTATTGTTGGGCATTTTCTCCCATTCTTCTTTGAAAGGACCTCTCAAGCTCCATCAGCCGTAGCCACTCTTTTGTTATCTTGGCTGTGTGCTTAGGGGAATTGTCCTGTTGGAAGATGAACCTTCGCCCCAGTCTGAGGTCCAGAGTTTCCTGACTAGTCTCCCAGTTCCTGCCACTGAAAAACATCCCCACAGCATGATGCTGCCACCACCATGCGTCACTGTAGGGTATTGGCTAGATGATGAGCGGTGCCTGGTTATTTCCAGACATGATGCTTGCTATTCAGGCCAAAGAGTTCAATCTTTGTTTTGATCAGACCAGAGAATTTTGTTTCTCATGGTCTGAGAGTCCTTCAGGTGCCTTTTGGCAAACTCCAGGCAGTCTATCATGTGCCTTTCTACTGAGGAGTGGCTTCCATTTGGCCACTACCATACAGGCCTGATTGGTGGAGTGCTGCAGAGATGGTTGTTCTTCTGGAAGGTTCTCCTCTCTCCACAGAGAAACGCTGGAGCTTTGTCAGAGTGACCATCGGGTTCTTCATCACCTCCCTGCTTAAGGCCCTTCTCCCCCGATCGCTCAGTTTGACCAGGCGGCCCACTCTAGGTAGAGTCCCTGTGGTTCCAAACTTCTTCCATTTACAGATGATGGAGGCCACTGTGCTCATTGGGGCCTTCAATGCTGCAGAAATTTTTCTGTACCCTTCCCCAGATCTGTACCTTGATACAATCCTGTCTTGGACTTTATGGCTTGGTTTGTGCTCTGACATGCACTGTTAATTGTGGGACCTTTATATAGACAGGTGTGTGTGCCTTTTCAAATCATGTGCAATCAACTGAATTTACCACAGGTGGACTGCAATCAAGTTGTAGATACATCTCAAGGATGATCAGTGGAAACAGGATGCACCTGAGCTCAATTTTGAATGTCATGGCAAAGGCTGTGAATACTTATGTACATTCATTTTTTTCCTGTTTTTTATTTTTAATAACTTTACAAAGATTTCAAACAAACTTCTTTCACATTATCATTATGGGGTATTGTTTGTAGAATTTTGAGGACAATAATTAATTTAATCCATTTTGGAATAAGGCTGTAACATAACAAAATGTGGAAAAAGTAAAGCGCTGTGAATACTTTCCGGATGCACTGTATCATACCAGACAGCAAACAAAATACAATGGCAGCATATTCCGCATTCTAACCAGACAAAGAATACCATCAAGTTCACAACATATGCATTTGCAATCCATTTAGGAGATATCCTTCATGGTGTTGAACAGGGGCAATAGTGCACCTTCATGAGAACATTTGCATACAAATAATTTAAGGGATAACTAAGGCACACATATATTCTAGCGGTCCAATAATGTGTCAAGACATAAATGCCTTGAGTGAAAACATTCAAGTGCAATCACAACAAGTACAAATATCAATCAGAAGCAGTAGACACTGAATTTTTCCCATCCTCCCCAAACCTTGTCGAATTTGGAGGGCGCTACCCTACTAGCATATGTAGCTTTGTAAAAGGTGGGGGCTTTGTTTATCAGAGCCTACCAAGCACATAGTGATATTGCAGGGGAT
This sequence comes from Lithobates clamitans, assembly GCA_037952925.1. Taxonomy (NCBI): domain Eukaryota; kingdom Metazoa; phylum Chordata; class Amphibia; order Anura; family Ranidae; genus Lithobates; species Lithobates clamitans. The sequence goes on along the minus strand of JBBGZY010000305.1, from coordinate 6,074,456 downwards.
GTCTTCCAGGAGAGAATATGAACTTTCCTAGCATAAAAAAATAACAGGGTGAGCAAATTAGAAATGGCTTTGGTGGGAACCAAAGGGTCTACCAGGCTTAGAAGACATACCTCAATAGTGGGAAACATAGTAATGGCCGTAACCAATTTAACACATGTCCAATATTGTTGCATGCCTGGGCACTCCCAAAATATATGAAGGCAGTTAGCAGTCTGAGAGGACTAACACAAGACAGTTGGAGAACTGTCCGCTGTATAGTTTAGTTAATCTAGCCAGAGTAAGGTCAATTTTAGGAATTTATCCTGGAATTTATTCTATAGGAGTTCATACTGGATCAGATGATCCCTGGCTGACACCAATGTAGTGAAAGGGGCTTCCCACATGCCATCCCAATCATAGTTGTCAAGCCTAGGGACATCATTAACCCATGCATTGCGGCAAGGCAACAGGCGTTTACCTGTTTATGTAAACTATTGTTTATAGATAGAAGAGAGTTCCTTGGTTAAAGGATAAGTTCACCTTTCACAACATATTACATGTTACACCAATAGTCGGGGTGTAACATGTTACACCAATAGTCGGGGTGTAACATGTTATAGATGCAGCCGCTTCTGCACGACCCAACCCCCACCACTAGCCCCCCCCCATTGTTTTGCTACAATCCTAATTAAAGCTGTCTCTGTGGAACTAGCAACTTGACTCAATCAACTACCCTTTAACAGGGGTCTTTTTTGTTAAAAGGGTTTCTAATTCAACCTAGTGACAGGACTGACTTTGTTACGCATGGTGCATGTCACTGAGATCAAAAGTCTGATCCATAAATATTACCCACTCCAATTAAAAAAAGCCTTGTCATAGGTGTGTGCATGCATGGTTGTAGCGTGATGCAGCTGCTCTTAAACATACAACGTTGTCTATTTTTAACATGATCTTGGTGTTGGTGGTGGGTACCTGGTCTTGGCTCTTTTTGTATTAAATACATTTTTCTAATAAAATGTATCCCTTATTAAAAAGCAGCATGGTCCGCCTGTGTCTCTTCTCAGTGGGAATCCTTCCCCTGTAAATCTTCTCTTTCTATGTTGGGGTATTTCCCCTCATTTGCTCTTTTGGTTGGCACTCATCAAATAGACAGGAAATAAAGAAAAATTTTCCAAACGTGTACATTACAGTAAATTGTATTGTAACAAGAACATAAACACAGTATTGGCTGGCATTGGGCTCCCAACACCTGAATGGTCACAGTATCCACTTTAGCCACCCAATTTTAGCAATGGTGAATTGTACCAAATAACTGTATTCTATAGATGACAGATGATGCCCTGCATTAAAGTCTAAAAACTGCACTTGCCTACAGCATATTATAGCTTTTTGTTTGGCGTAAAGCAGGGGTGTCCAACATTTTGACCTTCCTGGGTCACATTGGAAGAAGAAGAAAAATTGTCTTGGGCCACACATAAAACACAAACAAGAAGGATAGCTGATGAGCAGAAAGCAGATCACGAGTTAACAATCACTGATATAGATAAAGTACCTATCTGAGTAATAAAATTTCATTTTTTGTAATATTTTCATTATAAAAGTAAAAGAGGGCAATAAAAAACTAGTGCCATATTGGACACTTTTTTTGTAAACTAACACCTAAATATCTGGTTTGATGAATATAGTAGAAATTCACAATGACTTCATAAGGTGCTCTTCAGATAATTTGATTCTAATTTTGCCCTTCATGTGCTTCATCCTTGAAAATAGTTGCTCACAAATATAGGTGCTGTAAAAGTAACAGTAAAAAGACAAAAATACAATTTTGGCAAATTTTTCTTCCGCCACATGTTCAGGAATTGTAAAAGCATTTTTACAAAAGACCCCCCCTCCAAAAGAATCAAAATTTTTAAGTAAGTTTAGGATTTTGTGTTGGGCCGCAGGTTGGACACCCCTGGTGTAAAGTTTACCAATTGTAAGAGACAGTATGCCAGATTATTTTTTAAAATATGTTCTGTAAGTCAAAAGTAGTCTAAGTTAAGATTTTCATTTTTAACATTAGTAGAGAAGGGCTTTTAACATAGGGTTTTAAATCTTATATTGTTTTTCTTTTTCACATTTAAGCAGTCTGGAAAGAAGAGAAAGGTAAGTTTATAGTTTTAAAACAAACGCATGAAACACCATTTCCCCTAAATTGCTGAGCCAAGCTTAGTGTTTTGTATTTCAAACTGTATGGCTTGCACTCTGCAGCATATCTGGAAGCGCTTTAGTTTTTACCATGAAAATGTATTTATATGTTGGAAAAGGATCTTTTTTTCTATGCTTTACTGTATGTATTTGTTTTACTACAAAGGAAAGAATATCCACCTCATGTCCAGAAAGTAGAAGTTGATGTTAGTAGTATGCCTCAAAAGCCAGGTAAGTTCATCTGTGTTTGTTAACAATTGCTACAACATTGCTCACCGATGGTAGTCCTTTGTACATCTGTCTTGTTAAAGCAAAAAAAGGAGCTGCGCTAACTAAATAATGATATGAGGTAATATTCCATATCCCTACAAGGTGAGCAAAGAGTATGCTACAAGTGGGATTGTGAGATAAATTAAAGAGAAAAAATCTTTGGAAGTAAGTGAAAAAACAACAATATGCCAGAGAAGAAAAATTACAGTGAAAAAATATGAATGTGATGTCAATAAAATAAATTAGTAATGATGTGATATCAATAAATGAATACATTCTGACACTCAAATGAATAGATGTTACCACCTCAGTATAGATAAAAATGTTAAACTCTGTGAAAAAACTAAAACAGCTCATGTGACTGAATGAACAAAAGTCCATGTGTGATAATAGTGATCATACAGAATTAATCATGTATCGCAACTTGCAAAAAAAATGAAATGCAAAAGTCCATGCAAATTGACTCGTGACTCTTCTATGGTGATACAACACAGGACCCCCCAGGAAAAGTGACAAGTAGAAAATGCCTCCACCACAGCAAACACTGCCGCTTACCGGAACACAGTGGTCCCTTATTACAGGGGACCACACTGAGCAGATGGCTATTACCCCAGCTCGGGATCTCTGTGGCACGCAATGAACTCTTCAGCCTCAATAGCGATGGTCCGCAGGTAGGTCAAATCAGGCCCGGTATTGAAATCCCCATAAAATGACAAAGGCTCACATAGTGTAAAACCCTTCACATTTATTCAAGTATTAGAGATGAATGGACACTTACGGTTAAGCAGATAAAAACAGACATATAAAATTGAGCCGGTCGGCCTCGAATATAGCCCGTAGCTTCCGGGACTAAGTGTATATCGGTGACGTCAGTACGTCGCTCCTCCTCCCTACGTGTTTCGTCATCAACAGGACGTCGTCACGGGGCATTTATTCATTTATTGATATCATATCATTATAAATTTATTTATTTTATTGACATCACATTAATATTTTTTCACTGTAATTTTTCTTCTCTGGCATATTGTTATTTTTTCACTTACTTCCAAGGATTTTTTTTCTTTAATTTATCTCACAATCCCACTTGTTGTAGCATACCCTCTGCTCACCTTGTGAGGATATGTAATATTACCTAATATCATCATTTAGTTAGCGCAGCTCCTTTTTTTGCTTTATCTTTGTCTGGTGTTGTATAACATTTTGAGCTGCAGCTTCAAGTTTTTCAGTTAAATTTATTTGTCTCAACGCAGCTCTTGGAGAGGAGCATATGAGGATAATTTATGGACATTTGTGCATAAACATATGCATATGTATGTTCATTCCAGTGGCTATATTAAATGAGTATTACAGCCAAGAAAATTAGTTTACCCACATACACTTCTAAACACATGTAGACACACAGAATTATATGCATCTTGTTGACCTGGATTTTTCTGCAAGCTTCTGGTAGGACAACTCAGTATTTCTGGCATTTTAAAACACCAATGTGCGTCAGACCTGAAAGCTATTCTACCCTTTATGCATGATTACCCTTCATACTGTATATCAAACCAAGCTGTTATTACACAACAGGTTATTCTACTGCTGTACACGAAAAAATTTGTATTTCAAATTTGTGTTTTTATTCTTTTTTTGGTGCATCAAGCAGTAATGACCACAGGTAATCGCTGGCTGTGCAGACAGCTGCAAATACCTGTGGCGGCCAGCGACCTGTCATTTTGTAGTGAACAGGGCCAGTAGCCACTCAGAGATGCAACAGGAATTTGATTCCTGACACTACTATGTGTACTAATCTTAATCGCTGGTGTGAATGTAGCCTTAGGGCCCTACTTATAATGGAGAGCAACTATCACTGTCTGAAACTTCATGGTTGGCATTTTTAGAGCTTTTCATAACGTCGACTGTAGTGTTATGAAGTTCTTTCCTCTTAGCGCAACAGAGAGAAATGCTTGATTGGTAGAGAGGCACAATTCGTTTACCAGGGCAAAACTTTATAAATGCAAGGATCTCTTCCCTTTTATTCTAAGAAAAATGCATAGAACAAAGTTTTTAAGTTGGGCCCTTACAGTGTTAAAAATTGACCATCACAAGTATAATATGTAATAATCTTGAAATATAAAGTTTTTACTGAAGATTGAAGTAATAGTGTTTTTGTTTCTTGTTGTTGAAGGCACTCCAGATGCAAGGTTGCATGATGACGGAGAGTTAGAACCTCAACTTAGAAGAAAGGTTCAGACACGGCGTAACAACTTAAATGAATGCAATTTGCCTGTGACTCCTGTTCAGCTGCGTGTATCGCAGACAGAGGTCTGTTTTAATCCACTTTCATTCTTGTGTGTGTGTGTGTATGCATGTACAGTGTCTCTCAAAAGTGAGTAAACCCTTCACATTTTTGTAAATATTTTATTATATCTTTTCATGTGAAAACACTGAATAAATTACACTTTGGAGACTGGGCCGCAGGGCAATATTCCAACATAAGGACCCCAGACACACCTCCAAGACTACCACTGCCTTGCTAAAGAAGCTGAGGGTAAAGGTGATGGACTGGCCAAGCATGTCTCCAGACCTAAACCCTACTGAGCATCTGTGGGGGGCATCCTCAAGCGGAAGGTGGAGGAGCGCAAGGTGTCTCTAACATCCACCTGCTCTGTGATGTCATCATGGAGGAGTGGAAGAGGACTCCAGTGGCAACCTGTAAAGCTCTGATAAACTCCATGCCCAAGAGGGTTAAGGCAGTGCTGGAAAATAATGGTGGCCATGCAAAATATTGACTCTTTGGGCCCAATTTGGACATTTTCACTTAGGGGTGTATTCGCTTTTGTTGCCAGCGATTTAGACATTAATGGCTGTGTGAGTTATTTTGAGGGGACAGCAAATTGACACCATTATACAAGCTGAACACTCACTACTTTATGTTGTAGCAAAGTATAATTTCTTCAGTGTTGTCACATGAAAAGATCTAATAAAATATTTTCAAAAATGTCAGGGGTGTACTTACTTTTGTCTGATTATATATGTGTGATTTTATATATATATTTATATATACATATATTATTATTTTTTTTCCCCTTTTAAACTATATGTTAATGTGTTATGACTTACATACATCACACATTTGTATATACTGTATGTAGTCTTGCTTGATTTTCTTTTCAAAAGTGTGCTAGTTTTTTCTTATGGCAAGCACCAGTGTTAAAAGTAGGTCTTGTGATATCTTAGGGAAGAAAGAAATGACTGTTGGCTAATTTCACTTCTCACACCCTAATCCATCAGTTATTTAAATTACTGTACTATTTTTTTTTTCTCTGACAGAGCATGGTGCAAAATGAACCTTTTCAATGTTGTGCATCTTGTGGTAAAGACTATAGGAATAAGACAAAATGCCAAAGTTGTGGAGGTACACAAAAACTTTACAGACAAAACACCTCCATGTCTGAATCACCTGCTTCCCTAGCTCGGCCTTCAATTCATCAAAACGAAACTGTAGAAACTCCTGTCAACAAAATAAGTGCTAAGAACTTTTATGGCTCTTGTTATATTAAGGTTCCCATGGAGTCCATTTCAAAAAATGAAACGTTAAGGTGGAAAACAAATACACCAAATGGGAAAATAGGACTTTCTGCTGAAAGCAAGATTACAAAAATTGCAAGAATTAGGAGTACTAGATCATCAGAACCAAATGACACAAGTAAGCAACAACAATTGTTTTTCTTTCCATTTTTATACACTACAGCGATCATTTTTTTCACATGCTTCAAAAGTAGAGTAGATGTCTACATTTCATAATGTCTCAAAAAATAATTATGGTAAACAAAAATGTGTTTAAGACAGGTCTTGTGGCACAAAGAAATGAGAGCGATTATGGTTTACAAAAAACCCAAAGAAGAGAAGGGGGAGTTGACTTTTCTTGATCGTGCATCACAGAATACAGCAGAGTTCGTTCTTAGACTATTTGGGAATGCTCCAGGTCCAGGTTCCTGGACACATGGCAAATAGCAAAGCTTGACACAGCACAGTATAAATCCTCTCACTCTGGCAGCATTGCCTCAGCTTTTTGCTAGCTTCAGTAGGTGATGGACCCGTTCCTCTCTGCTGAATGAGTTTTTTTCTGCTTAAATGCATAGATATGTACTTGAACTGCCTTTGTGTCTCAGTGCTGTTTTTTGGATCAGTCCCTGCAGATGCTTGTATCCAAAAGACACAGTACCAGGACACCTGTGGAGAAACGGGAGAGATATGTGAGCTGCATTGGCACAATATTCCACCTGTGGCACTCACTTTGACAGGCATTTGTACCTGTGAGTTAGCTGGTGGGTTGTTACAGGTTCAGAGCTGTGATCTGCTATGGCGGACCCCAGTCCCTGAAGACCCTTCGGGGTATGTCTGTCCAGCATTAAGTGAAAATTGAGCCAATTCTTGACTCTGCTATGTGTACAGTAAGTACCCCTGTTATGTTGGGGGTTCCCCTTATGCTGTCCCCTGTCACTGGGTGATTAATGGGACTTGCATGCAGGGGGCAGTTTCCCTGTTTCACCTGTGACCTGTGAGCTCCCAGTCTGTTATACGCCTATAGAGAGGTCTGTGGACTTTCCCTGGTCAGTTCTGGATGTGCACGTGCCACCCTATTTGGTTGCCGATTCCTCCATTCTAACGAGCATGCATGGCTGGCTGCCTTTTACACAAGTGCGGCCTGGCTGCACAGGTATTGCCTCCCTGCCTGTGTTATTGCACATTTGAGGGCAGGAGAACTCAGTAGGCATGTGTGGGTGCCATTCTGGTATCCAGCCTTTTTGCAACAGGACATCAGCTGATTAGTTTGTTTACTGTATGTACATCTCCAACAGCACAGTATGCAGCACAACTGGTGACCTCAAAGCCTTCGGGTGGTGGGACACTGCGAGGCTACCCCTCACCCCTTATTGGTGCAAGTATGCAGGATTTGTGTATTGTGCCCCCTTTTGGTGCAATATGACCCCACTAGAGGGATTTGGAATCCAAGCTCCCTTATGCCTGACTGTCTTTGACCCACAAATTTATTTATGGGGCAGCAAACGGGATCTGGCTCTTGGGCAACCTTCTGGTTCTTCCTAGCTCCTTCAGGGGTTTCATCCTTGGGGACCTTCTTTTCAAAGCACAATTCTGTGCTGCCTATTCGACTGATGGGACAGTAGGCAGAAATGCATAAGCATTTATGGAGAGATGACTGTAAGAGGTCTAAATCTCTGTCCCCATAGAATTTTCCTCCATTCCTCCAGCTTGTTAGCACTTCACTTCTGATGTTTGAAGCACAGGGGACTTAAAGAACACCTCATCCAGGTGAGATGCATTGCACTAGTGAGCCATGCCTCTCTTTTATATGGAACAAAGCTTAAAGGCAATCGTGTGGCATCCTGTAGAATCCCAGGTCCTTGTCTGTGTGTAGCGGGTGCAAGGTCCCAAGATTGGAAGGGGGGGGGGACGTCTTTTTTTTTTTTTTTTTTTTTTCCCCGGTATAAGGTTGGACTTGGGCTGCTGTAAACCCACACTGAAAAGGTTAAGTCTGGAATCCCCAAACTTGTTAAAAAAGAGGGGGGGGGCACTTAATTGTTTTTTACTTTGTTTTTGGGCATTGGTGGTTAGCGGAAGCAAAAAAAAAAAGCCCCGTCATTGGTGGTCAGTGTGAGAAAAATAAATGCCCCTGCATTGGTGTTTAGTGGGAGGAACAAAATGCCCCGGTATTAGTCGGAATAATGCCCGTGGCAGTGGTCAGTGGCAGTAAAAAATGCCCCTTTTTGTCAGCGGTCAGAATGGAACCCTTGGTGTTGTGCCCCTGTGTCCAGGGCCGCCATCAGGGGGGTACAGGCAATATACTAGTAAGGGGCCAGAGCGTCCCAAGGGGCCCGCTGGTCCCAGCGCCAGCCTGCACCCCCATACATCAGCTAATGAATGAAAGTGTTAGCACAGCAGGCAGCCGCTGGCTGCGCGGCACTCACAATAGAGAATGACACATATTCTACACAAGCCGCCTTCACTGCTGAGATGGAACCTGCTGCCTGTTACTAGTATTGTGATTGGGCGGGACTCGGGGAGGGGGTGTAGTCAGTCTCGCCAGTGGTGGGAGTGGACCCAGCCCTCTCAGTGCATGCATTGCAGATGCAAGACAGAGAGCAGCATGGAGGGTAAGTCACCAGTTTGCAGTGGCGTTCTGCTGTGCTGTAGATAGGATTGGACCAGTGAAAATAGATGAGGATGATTTTGGGTGGGGACGAGAGTTACATTGTGGAGAGGCTCTTCACAATGTAACTCTTATCCCAACCACAATCATCTTCATCAATTTTCACAATGTAACGCTCAGTGGCAGCCTGTCCATACGTGGCACCACCCCTCTATGCATGCTTCCGGCCCCCTAATCTACATGCAGGGCGCCGGACGCATGGATTCCAATGGGGAATTTTGAAGCACATGATTAGAGAGGCTCTAATTAGCTTCATAATAGGGTGGGCTCGAGGCGCAGAGCACTGCACCCAAAGCCCACCCAGTTGTGTGAGAATAGTGAACGAATATTCGCTATTGTAACACTGATTCCCCTCCTGGCCAAACAGGACGTGGGTTGTGAGACCCATTTACCGATTGGACGAAAGGAGAAGCGATCCCATTGGCCGAGGAAGGAGGAGACGCATGGCCGAAGACAGACAGACCTACCAGCCGTCAAGTCTGATCCTCGGGCCCCTCCATGCAGAGTGCTGTCAGCTCCTCCTGTGGCTGTGGAAGAGAGGAGCACACGCTAATCGCCCCTGTGACACCTCGGACATCTCATCGATCCACACCGACATCGATCCCCACCTGCCGCCAACCTCATCTGGCATCCCTGGCCACAGAGCCCCCTATTATCTCCAGCAACCGGGGGGTGGGGGTTTGGCATGCTGGAGCAACGGGTGGATGGGGGGTCAGGTACCAATAGAGCACCAGCCGCCACTGAACTCCATCATCCTCCTCCCCACCTAAAATCATCCATCCCTCATCCCATACATTGGGATAAGAATGTTAAAAAAAAAAAGTAGGTGCACCGAAGGACTCGTGTGATGGCCAGTGGGTGGATTCGGTGGGCGGGCCCTAGGGACTGTTGGCAGGCAGGCCACGGGGGGCCCAGTCCTGAAGCGGTGTAAATTTCTGATGGCTGCCCTTTCTGTGTCGGTGATTTCCAATCTCTGTTGTTCCATGGCAGTAACCACCATGTCTTACATTGCTCCTGCAAATGCTGACTCCTATGTATGCCTGTGGTTACGGGGGTGAGGGTCTATGACATGTAAAAATTATTATTGGTCGCTGGCTCAAACTAGCTGGTAATCTAGTTGAAGAATCTGCAGGTAGTGAATTTCCTGGTGTGTTCAAAACATACTTCACTAGGTCTGTAGCTGCCCCCTGGGTGGAGCAGATATTTCTATTGTTGCAAACAGTTTTACAGAGCCACAGTTTTATCCAGCTGCTTCTGTTTTCTAAAATACTGTTTAGCTGATTTTCTATTCAATCTGTTGTGTGGAAAAAATGAATTTCTAACACTACCTCTGAGAATGGAAGATCAGCAATGTCATTTTACATTGCAGTGCATCTCTGCAGTATCCTTTCACTGTTTTATACCTTTAAAATACTATAAATTCCAAAAAATACCTGATAATCGTTTCAAAAATCCATTGCGCTCCTGACTGCCTCTTGCATGCTAACAGCTGTCTCTCCTGCCCAGAAATCCAAAGCAGTGTTGCCAGCCTTGCCTTAGTTCTCCCCAGCTGGTTTGCATAATGTCACCTACTAGGTATTTTCCCAGCAAACACTGTTACTGCTGTGATGTCTTTGAGTTGTCTGTCTACACGTTGTGTGTGCAGCAAAGGTGCTCATGGAAGAGGGATTACTGATCTGTCCTTCCAGCAGCTGCCATAGTTTGCAAGGCTTGTGATGACATCACAGGGAGTATCAAAAATGATTTCTATGCACGTAGTAAAAGAAAACAATTCTGGTATATGTTTTAGAGGAGAAGATGGAGGTTTGGAGGTAAATTTGGGTCATGGGTAGAGAATACCTCTAACAATTACGTATGTATTTAGCATAGAAAAAATTTCTATTAGAAAGCTATTTACCTCTTGTTATTCATCTAATTTTCACCACTTCTGTTTTAGGGTATTGGGCACACAGTGTTTTAAATACAGTTTTTTGGATGTCTTTTGCGATCTTAATAGATTTGATTTCTTTGGATAACACTATGCATTATTTATAGTTGCTTACTTGAAAATGTATTTTGTACTTCCAGTAATCCTATCTAGTGATGATGAAGACAATGCCAGCACTGGAAGTACAAGTAGAATAGAAAGCATCTCTCCACGACCTGCTGATTCCGCTTGTTCTTCTCCCGTTCCATCATCTGGAAAAGTAGAAGCAGCGCTGCGAGAAAATAGTTTTATAGATATCAAGTTTAGTAACCCAGCAGAGGCTGACATCACAATTCCCAGGAAAGCAAGAATGAAAGATCAGGTAGTATTTCAATTAAAATATTTATATTTTTTTATTTTTCTATACCGATCATTATATATAATATAATATATATATATATATATATATATATATATATATATATATATATATATATATATATATATATATATATATATATAAATAATTTTTTTTTTTCTTTTTCTTGTACCTTTTTAGGTCTCGCACACACAGGACATTTTTTTTTTTTTGCCTGTAAACACTCCTAAATGTGTCCATGCACACAAGCATTTACAGAAGCTTAGAGGCAGAAAACAAAATACTGCTAGTGCATTCAGGAGCAGCAATGTTTTGACAAAAATAATGCTTTAGCATTTGGGCAGAATAAGTTAATATTCAGGCCATTGAATGAACACTCACGCACATGAAGCACTTAAACACACCAAAACGTGTTTCCAAGGTGTTTTTGATGCTGCTTTTCTCCTGGCGTTTAGAAGAGCAGGGCAAATGTCCTGTGTACATGAGGCCTTATAAGTAGTGCTAAAAAATGGTACCTGTGTTGGTCAGTTTACCCTATTTATGCTGTGTAGATAATTTATTGCTCAAACTAAGTTGTCTGTTCTGCAGAGTGTAGTGAAGAGACTTTTTACTGTCTGGTAAAACAGGCAAGTGCATACATACATTTGAGGATTTAAAGCGCATTCTTGCCAAAAAGAAAAATGTAATATATATACTGCAGCCTACCAGTGGTTACATGTAGTGACTGCATTCGTTTTCTTAAAGGCCCTTTCAGTTTTTTTTAAGGTAATCCTGTGAATTAAGGCCGGTACACACTAGCCGAATATCGACCGTTTCAACAGAAGCTGCAGCCTGTCCAGCAGAAGCCGGCCCAACGTCCGGCTTCTGTCAAACGGGCATGCTGGAAACTAGCAGCCTCAGTTTTTTTTTTCGTTCAGCCTGCTGAGTTGAATGAAAAAAACTGTTTGTGTACCAGGTATTACACACTTCCCATCCCTTTATGTCCACGCTTTTTTTTAATATCCCCCCCCCCCCCCCCCGGTGTATCATTGGGGGGCAGCCATGGTTCTCATACAGTCTAGTCACCCAACAATTCTGCCTTTTGTTCAAATCCATTAGATTAGGGCTGATAGAATTAGTAGTATACAGAGAAAGATGTACTTTCTTTCATACTCATAAGAAGTCACAAAAACCTCACATTTGTGGCAAAATTGTAGTGGTATTAAACCCAAAAGCAAACATTTATTTTAATTCAGCTTACCAATTCTTAGATGTGATGGCTGCATTCATTTTCTTTCTTAGGCTTTCTTTCTTTTACTTATATTTGGTGATGTTTTAAAAGAAAAAGTTCTCTTCCAGATGAATCAGTTTACAGAGATGAGACAGGCCATTTATTACTGATGGGTGTATACAATGATCAGCTTTTATTTATTTATGTAAAAAAAACATGTTTGCTGTAACTAACTTTAAAGTGTAAGCTGGAGTTTGGCTTTGATTGGTTAGTTTATTTAAATCTGCTGGTACATTTAACACTAAACCCCCTCCCTTCAAAAAGAGCAATACTGCTGCTGTCCGCTGTGCTTCCTGTGCTCATTCACCCAGAGTTGGGTGCAATACTGGCCCTATTACCAGGTGAAAATAGAGGGAAAAAGCCTAGTGAAATTAAACTAATACAGCCACCACACTCAGTAATTGGTAAGCTTACAAAATATTACATTTTTGGTTTGGTGTTTAATACCGCTTTAATAGGTATTTTCTGAACTTGCTATAAAAAAAAGGTACATTGGCAAACAAAAAGCCCACCTTTTGCCCCGTCATGCGTTAGTGGCCACAAAAGGTTTTAGACCGAATTCAGAATGTTAGCACCCCTAATTCACTGCCAATAACTAATCGCTGGTATAGAAAAAAAAAATTCCAAATGCCCATTTTAATTACCTGAAGCCAGGGTCACGTGACGATCCTTCTCTCATCTGCTTACCTTTGGGGTCCTCCTTCTGGTGTTCACATTACTGCCCGCGAATTGTGGACACCTCCTCTTCGTGGCATTAACCCTTTCAGCGTCCGGGTCCTCTCTCTGTTAGGCTCCAAAGGCAGGAGAACTCCTGGGCCAGTGAGTGAACTGGTGCGCATAAAGAGGGGCTCCAGGGCAGGAAATTAGCTAGGCTCATAGAGGAAAGTGTGATCTTGATCCATTACACAGCGAGATGGCTTGGAAAGAAGTGTTTGGAATTAAGCCCGCGGACTTGGGTAATTGATGCACAATGCAGTATTTAACCACTTCAGCCCCCTTAATGACCAGAGCATTTTTTGCGATTCGGCACTGCGTCGTTTTAACTGACAATTGCACAGTCATGCGACACTGTACCCAAACAAAATTGACATCCTTTTTTTCCCCACAAATAGAGCTTTCTTTTGGTGGTATTTGATCACATCTGCCTTTTTTTTATTTTTTGCGCTATAAACAAAAAAAGAGCGACAATTTTGAAAAAAAAAAAATTTACTTTTAGCTATAATAAATATCCCACATTTTTTTTAAAAACGCATTTCTCCATCAGTTTAGGCTGATATATATTCTTCTGCATAGTTTTGGTAAAAAAAAATCGCAATAAGCGTATATTGATTGGTTTGCACAAAAATTATAGGGTCTACAAAATAGGGAATAGATTTATGGCATTTTGATTATTATATTTTTTTTGCTAGTAATGGCGGTGATCTGTGGTTTTTATTGTGACTGCGACATTGCAGCGGACAGATCGGACACTTTTGACACTTTTTTGGGACCAGTGACATTTGTACAGCGATCAGATCATGTCTCCTGTCAGAATGAGGAAATGCCTTGTTTACATAGACATTTCCCCATTCTGCCTGTGTACAAGGCAATCACAGGCCACCAGAGGACATCGAGTCCTCCTGACCCACAGGTACGCTTCCACAGTGAGAGCGCACCTGCAACTGAGCCTGCGGAAGCCGCCATACACCTACGGTGATTGGCATAGGAGAGCCATAGTGCCACCGATGGCTGGCAGTCTTTAAGCGGTTAAAGTATAACTATAGGCAAAACTTTTTTTTTCATTTTGAATAGAGCAAGGGAGGGTTATAACACCTGTCAGATTTTATTTTTTATTTTTTGCCATCTGGGTCCCATTGTGAAGATTTCCCTTCACTTCATGTCCCATAGCCAAACAGGAAGTGAGAGGAAATCCCTGCAGATGAAGGGAATTCCTTGGGCCCCCCCCCCCCCCGGATCACCAGAACTAGTGTCCCCATTGGAAGATTTCCCCTCTATTACTTTCTGGGGACAACCCAAAATTTGGTATTTTCTTTTACTTTCAATGATAATTCTAAACAGGACAGATAGAGGGGGTAAATCTCCCTAACAGGGGCACAGACAGCAATAGAAACTGACAAGTGTTCCAATCCATCTCCACTCTATCCAAAACTTGGATAAAGTTGGGCTTTAAATTGGATTACAGTCAAATTCTAACTAAGCCTAAACCTTTTCCCACCCCCCTTCTAAGGCTATTCTAACTACCCTGTAAAAGAAAAGATGTCTACTTAGTCACTCTGGTCCTGTCACATTATCGGCTCCCAATGCGGGCTTCAGTGTAGCGGAGGGACAGCTGACAACGGATGCTCCATAGTAAGCCTATGGGTAACGTCATTGTCCAGGCTCTGCAGCCATTGTCGCTGCCTCTCTACTACACTGAAGTTGGCGCTGGGACCTGATCATGTGACCGTACCAGAATGCCTTCAGAATAGGTAAGTATAGACCTCTTTTTCTTTTACAGGGTAGCTAGTATATTTAGGGGTGGTATTAGGTTTAGGCTTGGTTAGGATTTGACTGAAATTCCTCTAAGTTTGTAAAGCTACAGCGTCAGTCTGTTCTCTATTTCAGTGCCTAGTAAGACAAAATGATGGTGTATTGTGGCAGCCGTGGTACAAATTTTTTTTTTTTCCCCACAGTTTGGCAATTCTGTCACGAATACACCTGTTAAGCGTCGTAAGGTTGCCCATTCAGATGGTCCTAGTGAGCCTTTACCAGTGGGTTATCCAGCATGTGAAAGTATCATCGTGCCATGTCGAAACATACGCGTGGGAACCCTGTATAGAACAATAGTAGAACCTGTTGTGGTAAGTACATAAACACATCCTCTTTCCAAGAGGGCAATATACAGGCTCTCTAATGCCCCGTACACACGTTCCGATTATCGGATGACAAAAGGCGCTTTCAGACAGATCGTTCGATAATCTGATCTTTAGTACACAGTTTTCAACAGCCGATCACGACAGTCCGTCCAACCAAATCCGAAGGGACAAACAGGAAAACTTCAGTTGGGCGACAGCCCATCCTACGACAATCGTGAAATCAGTACAGTATGCGTCCGATAAAAGTCATTTGACAAACACCACGCATGCTCGGAAACATGAAAATAAACCAGAAGCACACAGGGGTCACACGCATTTGACATCATTTAAAATACGTAGCTACGCACAGCGGATGCTTTTTCCAGAATCGCACGACAAAAATCTTACACACAATTTGCACTGTTGTATTCGATCTTAGTTGTATGCAACAAAATGCGAACGATCTATCGTACGATAATCGGAACATGTGTAAGGGACACTGCAGAGACTCGAGAGATTTTTTTGCACTGTGGGAAGGCAAATGCTACTTACTCAAAGTAGCTCCTTTTCTTTCTCGTACATCACGGGACACAGAGCCTCAGTAATTACTGATGGGTTATGTAGTATCTCAAGGTGATTGGACCCCTTACTGGGGATACCTCAGTTTTTTTCGCCAGGGTCTTAGGTGTTGGTCAGGAATAAGATGTGCTGTGCTGAGCTCCAAAGGAATATCCTACACTGGGGCAAGCCATGCAACCGGATCCATTCAAAGTGCTTTTTCAGGCTGAATTGGATGGTACCCGGGCCTCGTGTCCGAAGAAACAAGGTTTTACCTGTAACGCTTCTCTTTTTTAGAGAGCTGGACCCCGGGATCCAGTATTTGTTTGTTTTTTTAGCCATATCCCTGGCGGGGTGCTTTACGGGGCCAGAACTGCGGATCCTCCTTTTCAAGGGGGGCCCCAGTCTCTGAAGGTTTTTTCAAACGGAGCCCACCGCGAGAGGTGAAGATTGGGTCTGTTTAAACAGAACCCTGCAGCTGGATAAGGTAAGGGAGACTCCTCAAGAAATTTTTAAGTCTAGTAGGTTTTCTCCTTTAAGTAAATGTATGCTATGCCTATTGTCACCACCGGGGGCTTCCAAGAGCACATGCCTTTTCATGCTTTTTCTGTCTGTCTCAGTGTCCACGCTGTACGCTCCCCCAGCCAGGCTCCAGGTAGGATGGGTTGGGGGGTTCTCTCCTTAAGGATGTTTCTCCCCATGATTTAGGGGCCAGGGTGGCCTATACAAACAGCGGTAGTATACCACACTACCGCCACCGCGTTTTCGGTAAGTTCCCCATCCACCGGCCCTTCTTTCTCCTCCACCCAGCCTCCCCTCCATGCTTATCCCGAGGATCGGAGCCTTGGCTCACGTGGGGAAGCACACATTTTTGAAAAAACGAGGGGGGCGGGAGGGGTGGTTGGAAGAGGGGGGGTGGAGCATTAACGCGACGTCTGGCATGATTAGACGCCCACATCGCTGGCTGCACAGGCTATAAAGTGCACTCTCTTTCAGGTGCACACAGCCTATGGAGGGACACAGAGCTGACGGCGCATGTGAGGTGGGACACAGGCATTCTCCCAGGCAGCATTTACTTTAAACACCAGACTGGGCATTGGTAGCAGCGGCAGTTGCTGAACTACATCGCTCAGCAGTCAGTGTTTTTTGTGTGATACCTCCACTTTGTTGCTTTGCACTATGGGTAGAAGAGGTACAAATACCCCGAAAACCAGAGGCTCTAGGGGATCTCCCTCAGGCTCTGAGAACCCCCCTTCTGCAGCACCTTCCCCCCCTGAAAGACCTGGGATGGCTGGACAGAGTGAGCCGTCGGGGTCTTGGGCTGCATCTGCTTCTGGCACTTCAGCCCCTGTATACATTACGCAGGAGGTTTTTTCCTCAACCAATAGTGGATTAGAGGATAGATTAATAGCCTTAATCGCATCTTCACTCAGTGGAAGAAAACGCACTAGGTCTCCCTCTGTTACCCAGGACCCTCAAGCAGAGGAACTCTGGGGGAAAAGGAGAGGAATCCCTCACAGAGGATCGGGATGAGACTGATGATTCCTCTTCTGAGGAATCAAGTGTAGAAGGGCCCTCTTCAGCTTCTCAGGATGAGAAGGTGTTAGCGCAAATTCTTGCTGGATTGGTCCGCTCCACATTTAAGTTGCCCATATCTGAGTCAGTTAAAGAACCCTCTTCTTTGGGTTCACTGAAGCCTCCTCAAACAACACATGCTTTTCCTGTTCATAGTTTACTAGAAAAGCTAATTTATTCTGAGTGGGATCACCCAGATAAACATTTTTTTCCGCCTAAAAAGTTTTCAACACTTTATCCTATGGAGGAAAAATTTAGAAAAATTTGGGGTATACCGGCAGTTGACGCCGCCATTTCCTCCGTAAATAAAAGCCTGACCTGTCCTGTCGACAACGCTCAGATGCTTAGGGATCCAACTGATAAAAAAAATGGAATTCCTGTTAAAAAATATTTTTTCCTTGGCAGGTTCAGTAGCTCAACCTGCAGTGGCAGCAATTGGAGTCTGTCAATACTTGAGAGACCATGTTAAACAGGTCCTCAAAGTTTTACCTGAACAGCAAGCCTAGGGGTTGGCTAACCTTCCAGCAGCTTTATGTTTTGCTGTTGACGCAATCAGAGATTCTATCATCCAAACCTCTCGCCTTTCGCTTGGGTTGGTGCATATGCGTAGAATCTTATGGTTCAAAAATTGGTCAGCCGAATCACCATGTAAGAAACTTTTGACTGGATTTCCATTTCCTGGTGCAAGGCTATTTGGAGAGGATTTGGACAATTATATCCAAAAGATCTCTAGTGGGAAAAGCACACTTTTACCAGTTAAGAAAAGGAAAAAACGTCCCTCTTTTAAACGGGCTCAATCCCCAGTGCCAGGAGCATCAGCCTCCAGGCAGTCACGGCGGCCTCCTTTGTCAGGCTCAAGAAATAAATTTCAGAGTCGACCCCAGGGACAAAAGAAGTCCTGGGGGAAGAAGCCTACTAGACAAGACGCTAAAGCCTCTTTATGAAGGAGTGCCCCCCCTCGCTCGGGTGGGGGTACGACTGCTACAGTTCTCAAAGCTCTGGCAGGAAGATTTCCAGGACAGATGGGTGATCTCCACGGTAACTCTAGGTTACAAACTGGAGTTCCAAGTATTCCCCTCCCCTCGTTTCCTCAGATCAAAAGTCCCCAGAGATCCAGAGAAAAAGCAGTCTCTCCTTCTAGCGTTGGAGCGACTATTGTTGCAAAAAGTCATTGTGGTGGTTCCCACGGAAGAGCAAGGATTAGGGTTTTGTTCAAACCTTTTCACGGTTCCAAAACCAAATAGAGATGTCAGACCCATTCTGGATTTAAAGGATCTAAACCGATTCCTAAAGATTCGATCCTTTCGCATGGAATCAATTCGATCAGTAGTCTCCATCCTACAAGGAGGAGAACTTCTGGCGTCAATAGACATCAAGGATGCGTACCTGCATGTACCCATTTTCCCTGCTCATCAAAAGTACTTGCGTTTCGAAGTAGAAAAACGCCACTTTCAGTTTATAGCCCTGCCTTTCGGGCTAGCTACTGCACCTCGCGTGTTTACAAAGATCTTGGCCCCTCCTCTGGCCAGATTAAGGGCCCAAGGTATAACAGTATTGCATACCTAGACAACCTGCTCTTAATAGACCAATCGGTAGCCTGCCTGGACCAAAACTTGGTCACCACAGTCAACTATTTGGAACACCTAGGTTGGATTCTCAACTTAGAAAAGTCTTCCTTAAAACCAGTAAGAAGACTAGAGTATTTGGGCCTGGTCATAGATACAAGCCAAAAGAAGGTATTTTTACCTCAGGCAAAGATCAGTGCCTTAAAAGAACTGATTCAGGTAGTCAGGACAAAGAAGGATACTTCTATCCGCCTTTGTATGAGGCTGCTGGGAAAGATGGTGGCTTCATTCGAAGCAGTTCCCTGTGCTCAGTTTCATTCGAGACTGCTGCAACACAGTATCCTGTCTGCCTGGAACAAGAAAGTGCAGGCATTAGATTTTCCAATGCGTCTGTCTCCTACAGTATGTCAGAGCCTCAGTTGGTGGTTAATACCCGAAAACCTGCAAAAAGGGAAGTCCTTTTTACCAGTTACCTGGACAGTGGTAACAACGGATGGCAGTCTTTCGGGTTGGGGAGCAGTTCTGGAACAGTCTGCGGTCCAAGGGGAATGGTCCAAAATCGAGAGGACCTTACCCATCAACATTCCGGAGATCCGTGTGGCGTATCTAGCCCTAAAGGCCTGGACTCTCAGGCTACAGGGTTGCCCTGTCAGGATCCAGTCTGACAATGCCACAGCAGTGGCTTATATCGATCATCAAGGAGGCACCAGGAGTCGTGCAGCTCAGAGAGAAGTGAACCAGATTTTAGTCTGGGCAGAAAAGCATGTGCCGTGCATATCGGCAGTTTTCATTCCGGGGATTGAGAACTGGCAGGCGCACTATTTGAGTCACCAGCGGTTAGTCCCAGGGGAATGGTCTCTTCACCCCGACGTCTTTTGGGCCATATGCCAGAGATGGGGGGTTCCAGATGTAGATCTCTTTGCATCCAGATTCAACAAAAAGATCGACAAGTTTGTGGCAAGAACAAAGGATCCTCTTTGGCTATTGAAACCCACGTTCTGAAGAGTCATGGGCTTTCAGGTCCTGTGATCTCTACCTTGATCAATGCAAGGAAGCCAGCTTCCAGAGTGATTTTTCATAGAGTCTGGAAAACTTATGTATCCTGGTGTGAATCCAGGGGTTGGAATCCCAGAAAATATGTAATGGGTAGAATTCTTGACTTTCTACAAATAGGATTAGAGATGAAGCTGGCCTTGAGTACCATCAAGGGCCAGGTCTCGGCCTTATCAGTATTATTTCAGCGGCCACTTGCTTCACATTCTTTAGTCCGAAACTTTATGCAGGGGGTGACGCGTCTTAATCCTCCAGTTAAGGCGCCCCTAAACCCCTGGGACTTGAATTTGGTTCTGTCAGTTTTACGGAAACAGCCTTTTGAACCAATACGTCAGATTTCTTTGGTCTTGTTGACAAGAAAGTTCATTTTTCTGGTAGCCATTTCTTCTGCTAGAAGAGTGTCAGAATTAGCAGCTCTTTCCTGTAAAGAGCCTTATTTAATCTTGCATTAGGATAGAGTGGTATTGCGCCCTCATCCTAGCTTCCTACCGAAGGTGGTTTCAGATTTCCATCTAAACCAAGATATTGTTCTGCCTTCCTTTTTTCCAGATCCCTGTTCTACGGGAGAAAGGTCACTACATTCTTTGGATGTAGTAAGAGCAGTCAAAGCCTATCTGGAAGCAACTGCTCAAATTCGCAAAACGGATGTTTTATTCGTACTGCCAGAAGGTCCCTATAGAGGACAGGCAGCGTCAAAATCTACCATTTCTAAATGAATTCGACAAATGATTATTCAAGCTTACGGTTTGAAACAGAAAATTTCACCTTTTCAAATCAAGGCACACTCCACAAGGGCTTCTTGGGCGGTGCATCACCAGGCCTCTATGGCTCAAATCTGTAAGGCCGCAACCTGGTCTTCAGTCCATACATTCACCAGATTTTATCAGGTGGATGTGGGAAGACTTGAGGCTATCGCCTTTGGGCGTAGTGTGCTGCAGGCAGCGGTACAAGGTCCTCAGGTCTGATTACACCCTACGTTGTGTGGTCCCCTCCCCTCAAATAGCATTGCTCTGGGACATCCCATCAGTAATTACTGAGGCTCTGTGTCCTGTGATGTACGAGAAAGAAAAGGATTTTTATAACAGCTTACCTGTAAAATCCTTTTCTTTTGAGGTACATTACGGGACACAGAGGTCCTGCCCCTCTTCTAATACACTTATATTGCTTTGCTACAAAACTGAGGTATCCCCAGTAAGGGGAGGGGTTATATAGGGGGTTGAACTTCCTATCTAGGGTGCGACCAGTGTCCAATCACCTTGTGATACTATATAACCCATCAGTAATTACTGAGGCTCTGTGTCCCGTGATGTACGAGAAAGAAAAGGATTTTACAGGTAAGCTGTTATAAAAATCCTATTATTGCTGCTTGCTAGTTATTCTAAAGAGCCCAGTTAGAATATTGTTCAGTAGGAGTGGGCTGTTTATTGCAACCCTAAAATTACTTTGTACAAAGTGTTTTGAAGTTGACATGTCTTGTTATTATGACGAAGGATCCTTGCAGTAAACTATTCTATTCTATACTAATGAGAAGGTTTATGCCAGACAGATGTATTTCTATTGTTTGTATAGCTTGGACACATTACATACCTGTTCATAGAGTACATAGGTAAATTCACATTTGTCTTCTACCAAAGTATTAGTACCATATTGTTACAAAGACTTTGATATTGACAGATGTTTAACCACTTGCTGATCATGCCTTTTCTGAAACGTATTGTTTATGAGTTTAAATAAGTGTTTTTTGATAGAAAATTGCCTAGAACGTCCAAACATAAAAAAAGTGTTGAACACCCGCGCCTAGGTATACAATCTAAATTATTAATGGTGTGGGTGAACCGCTGCTATCTATGTTGTCCCCTCAGGTAAGCCAATGTAAATGTATAAAAATACAGACAGCGTTTGCTCCACCATAAGCTAATATCTGGTACCACTTCTATTATGGCATATACTGTAGAGATATTGCTGTACTAATCTATGTTAAAACTTAATACATGGCGACAGTGGCAAAAACATAAATCAAAACTATGTTGTGTACAAAAAGTTTGCGCTCTAAGCTTTTGATAATGTCGCACTTAGATGATGACATGTATCAAGCTGACTCTCCCGTGCGTCACTTCCAGCCTAGAGAGTGGAATGCACACCGAGTAACCAGCAGTGTCCATTACTCTTAAAGCAGAACTCCGGGCAAAAACGTTTTTCCGTGTCCTTGTTGCTGATCTCCTACCTTCACCAACTTTGCCATCCATGTTCTTCTGAGCTCTGTAGTTCCTCTGCAATAGCCTGCTGATCTTGCTGAAAAACCGTTATTGCCTGGAAACATCCTGTTTGTAAGACCGCTGGCTTCTATCCCTCTCCTAAGCTTAGCCAGCGGTCTGACACTCTCCCACTTGTAGTTCAATCCACAGCGAGCAGGGAGTTCTATTTCCTGTAGTGGGCGGAGGGGTCTCACAGCCCCCGGTCTGTGCCGCCCAATCTAGGTGGCGTCCTCCTCCTCTCTCCTCCCTCCCTCCTCCTCTCTCCTCCCTCCCTCCCTCCTCCCTCCCTCCTCCCTCCCTCCTCCTCTCTCCTCCCTGCCTCCTCCCTCCCTCCTCCTCTCTCCTCCCTCCCTCCTCCTCTCTCCTCCCTCCCTCCTCCTCTCTCCTCATTTGTTCCCTGCCAGTCCCCGCCCCTCCACACCGCCCCCCACCCGCTATCTCCATGCATAGCCAGATCTTTATCAGATGACCGGATGACACAGCATGGATCTCTGGCTGTGACAGGTATTGTATGCGAGAACACCAATCACTATAATCTCCCGCCAGCATTGTGATCGACAGTGATTGGGAGATTACAGTGATCGGTGTTCTCGCATACAATACCTGTCACAGCCAGAGATCCCTGCTGTGTCATCCGGTGACTTGTGCTAACGATCCCGCTATGCACTGGTAGGCCACTGATTGCTGTTAGAACAATCTCAAAGCTGCAGCAGGAGCAATATTTCTAATACTGTATTACAGCAGAGTACAGTGTGTGTAAAATATAGTTATGGAATGTGTCTACAGTTCAGTAATGATTACATAAAGTAAGTAAGGGCAATATGATTATCTCCTGTTGTGACTGGAGGGGAGAGAACAGATATGCTTTGCATTTATAAGGCTGTAACCTATCATACCGTGTGTTATGTATGGTCTGCTGGCTGCAGAATGAGGGGTGTGATTTATGTTGAAGTGGGCGAGTTCACATTTACATGTACAAGCCTAGTGTACCCTCCCACATGCATTATAATTTGCAAAGCATAATGGGAAATGTAGTCTGATTACAGTGTAAAGAGAGGAGAGAGGATATGATGCAATCCCTATTCTAAGAGATCCTCCCTGCCAGAAAAGATGCTGCATTTTTTTGAATCATAGAGCTGACTTCCTCAAAATTCAATCGGTCATATCTCTTAAACTAAGAAATTTCACAAATGTAATAACTGTTTAGTGTTTTGTGTGTGGGGGGGTGTACTAATGGGGGATTTTTTTTGAAAATCCTGGAGTTCTGCTTTAATCTATAGAGGCCGTTTTAAAATAGTGAAGTTTTTTTCCTTTTTTTTTTTTTTCAGAAAATTTTTTATTAAACAATTCAGCATTACTTCATAGTCAGCAACAGATATTCATAACGTTTCCATACATGCATTGTCTACAAAGGTAATCCGTAGTTGGAGATTATTAACCTACAAATACATAGTGCAATCAATTCTGTAAAGGAGTAAAGCTATACCGCATCTTATTTAAGGTGGATAAACATTTAGAGCCCTACTCAGTAGCTTACCCTCAAGCATTGAAGGGTGCTGAATCAGTCTTTCGGGGGGGGGAAATAACCAAACTCGTGCTAGTACTGTGTGGGATATTATGACAAGCAAGATAGATAGGGAGGGGGGGTCCCCTAAGGTGCGGGGAAGGGGAAAATTCCATTCACATGGATCCACCCCTCCACATCCCCTCACCCAGGGGCGTCTGTCCATGCTGACCACACTTTGTCGAATTTACCCGGGCATTGCCTACTCTTGTGAGTTTGTACAGGGGAAGTATTGAGTCAACCACCTTTTTCCTGGATTCTAGGGTGGGTGGGTTAGCGGACTTCCAGTGCAGCATTATCTCCCTTCTGGCGTAAAACAGGGAGAAAGGTAATGCATAGTTTAGTATATCTGTACCCCTCAACCTTCTCCAGATAGCTCAGCAAGAGCACCATAGCCTCCGCTGGTATCCGTGCCCCACTCAGGTCACTCAACTTCTCACCCACCTCCTCCCAGTATGTCTGGAGCTTGGGACAGGACCAGACCATGTGCCAGAATGTCCCAACATCTTTCCTACATCTAGGGCAACAGGGGTGTTTTTTTTTTTCCTTTTTTACCTTTTTAGTTTTACACAATTATATTCCATTTGTTTTTTACCTTGTAAAATGCCTTGTAATGAATAAATCACTAAAGGATTTTACACCATGAGGAGCTTTCTCTCCATTCATTGCATACCTGTATAATCCAGTTTTGGAGATCTGGAACCATCATTGAAGGTTATCTGTACCTGTGGGAGCCACCAGAGGACACCGCAGTGGGATAGGTCTCCCAAAAAAAAGACATACAAGCCAAGCAGACTTCCCTTACTTTAAGGTAGGGGAGTCAACAATATCTGGTGAGTGAGGAGTGTTTACAGTGTTTCACATGGTGGATGCACAGATATATCATCCTGAGAACTGAGCACGACAGCAATTTATTGCACAGAAAAGAGACTTTGTTTTGCACAAAATCACTGCTTGCACTATAATTGTCACTTTAAAATATTTATTGATTTATTTTCATATCGTAGATTTTTTGGTACATAATTTTGGTTTATGTTTTTGCCACTGTCACCAAGGATTCATTTTTAACCTAAGATTGGTACAGCAATATTTCTACAGTATATACCATAATAGAAGTGGTACCATATATTTGCTTATGGTGGAGCAAGCGCTGTCTATTTTTATTCATCTCCAAACATTATATATTTTTTTTTAGCAGAGACCATACAAAATTAAAATGGCATTTGCTGCAATATTTTGTCACACTGTATTTGCACAGCGGTCTTTCAAATGCAATTTTTGCTGAAAAAATACACTTTATTGAATCAAAAAAACCTAAAATGCAATAGTTACCCCAATTTTTTTGTATAAAGTGAAAGATGATGTTGCGCTGAGTAAATACCTAACATTTCATGCTTTACAATTGCGCACACTTGTGGAATGGTGACAAGCTACAGTACTTGCAAAAATCTCCACAGGGGACTCTTAAAAAAAATTAGCAGGTTACCTATTTAGATGTAATATGTACACTTGCAAAATCTGGCATTCCATCCTCCATTTGCGTGAAGTGGTGCCCCCACTTTCCAGAGGATCTTCTGAATCATGGCAGAATGGTTCTTTGGGTTTTTCTCTAAGCTGTTATCAAAATGAAAGGGGACATTTGCCATAACTTGTATCTCGATGCTCTAAATATTTAAATTTGAATCCAATAGTTAATGATGGAATCCACCTGTCATTGCCTCCCTCCACCAGGTGAATTTTCTAGCGTCTGTGGAATGCACTTGCTTGTACCCATCATTGCAGCATTTTCTACGCTTTACTGTTGGGCCCCTACTAGTTTTTTGCCTTGCCTTTCTGTGTTTCCTCTCTACTTTGGTTGTTCTACCAGTTGCTAGCTACAGTGTTAGCCAGTTCCATTCTTGTGGCATCCCCAGTATGGGCCACTTGGATGTCCTATGAAGGGAATAGTTGGCGAGCGCTCTGTTTACAATGTACTGTATCTCTAACTGTCCAAACATTTAGAGGATTGGGTGGGTACTGAACCTTCAAATATTGTCTCTGGAACCAACTCAGCACTTGGAGCATTTGGGCCTGTTTGTGGACACTTCTTAGCCCTGGGTCTTCTTTCTGAAGAGAAACTTCTGATTCCCTGGTCTTAGATTTGAATTATTTTGTCAGAATCGTCCGACTCTCTGCCTCTGCGTGAGAGTCTTTGGGCTGACGGTAGTCTCCTTCACGGCAGGCCCGTTTTCCCTTTTTCATGCCAAACATCTACACTACAATGTTCTGTTGCTGTGGGACTAGTTAGTCCTATCTCTGAACAGGCCTTGTGGCTCAGGAATCCAACTATAAAGTTGGGGGAAATCCTTTCTTCCTGGTTTTGGAATATTCTCATTGCCAGTGCAAGTCTCTTAATCTTGGTAGGAGTCCTCAGCACCTTGTCAATACAGGGGACTTGGTCATCAATGGAATTTAATTTCCTGATGGACATCCTGAAATTTCAGGTGATTTGGCTGTCTGTTCAGTGTTTGACCACCTTGTTGGAGAGATTTCCGATCCAGATTCAGTCTTCTACAATAAGGGCGGTAGAGCAGATCCTATCCTGGACAGAGCTTCGTGTTCCTGCCTTGCCAGCAATGTACGTTCCAGGTGTAGGTAGGTAGTTTTCCCCAGCTGTAGACACCTGGACCTGGGAGAGTGGTCCCTGCGCCCAGAGATATATTCCAGGACCTGTGTCACAGGTCGGTGATGCTGGATGTGATCTTCCTGGCCTCCAGATTTATCACCAAACTAGAGAGATTTGTATCCTGGTACAGATTACACTGTCAGAAGCAGTATAAGTTCTGTTGGCTCCATGGGATCAGTACATCCTAATCTATGCATTGCCACTGAAATGTCTTTCTAGTCTACTCCACAGGCTCCATGTGGTTGGCCTTCTGGTCATCTTCATTGCTCTGGATGGGCCCAGATGAATGTGGTACACTGCCAGAAAGGCAGGATCTTCTGTCCCAAGGCCAATTTGCCAATATGCTTCTTGATGGCTGGCTGTGACCATGGCTGTTACAGCCCAGGAAGTAAGAACAAGGGCACCTCTGAGTATGTGAACCCTAGAATGTATAAGGTTGGATGTTTACTTCCTACAAGGTCATTCATCAACATGGAAGCCATACTTCATTGGGTGTGAGTCTTGGGACTTGCACCCCAGGAGTTTCTCAGTGCCACAAATCCTGTTCTTCCTGCAGTTAGGTTTGGACCAGCTTTTGGCTCTCGACATTAGTAAGGGTCAGGTGTCTACCATTTCCATTCAGAACTGGTGAGTTTATCTGGCAAATAACTCTTTTTAGTCTTCTGTTAGGAACAAGGTGGTGTTGAATGCCAGAACTTATTTCTAAGATAGTTTCTGCCTTTTAACCTCAACCAGGACATTGTTCTTCAGTATCTGTGTATGGCCGTGTTCAATAAATAGAAATGATGTAGATTTGGTTCAGGCAGTGCAGGTCTGTAAAACAGTAATTTTATAAGCGAAAGAGAAATCCATGACGTACACCTCCTCGCACTTAACATCTTGTATGCCAGCAGCTTTTGAATCCCTTTTTTTTTTTTTTCCTCCTTAGTTTCTTTTTAAGACTTATTTTGTACCTCAATGGAGGAGAAAGAAAATAGGATTTCTGTACTCTGCTACAAAATGGAGGCATGCTGGTAGTAAGGATTATCCTAAGCTGTTCTACTTTTTTTTTTTCTTTTTTTTTTTTTGGTCAGTGTCCCGTTCTTCTGTGGGTGACTGTAAAACCCAAAGGTTTAAGACTTCCTTTGTCCCTCAGTGGACTTAAAAAAAAAAACATGGCTGCAAAAATCCGATTTTTCTGGTGATACAAATCTGTTTCTAGAACTGATATTTTAGGTCTAATGTACCAGTTGAAAAATGTAAATCTGTGTAATAAATATGACTTTTTTTTTTTCTAAACATGACGAGTTTTATCCCATTGCAGAGTGGTTTCCGTTTTAACTGGATATTTTTTTTTTTCTCTACAGTTTTGTTTAGACATCATAAAGGTACAGCTGGAAGGTAAGGATTGATTTTATACTTCTGGTACTTATTAGATGTAATAGAGAAGTCTCCCTTTACGTGCATGGGGTTACCATTATCCTAAGCCAGCCAGTTATGTTGCCTAAAGATGCCTAACCCAGAAGAAGAGCCGATAAAGATGTCAGCAATAGCGAGGGAGCTGGCAGACTTTGCAGCGCTGGAGTGCAGGTAAGTACCAGTTACTGTATTTCCCTTTTTAACAATGTTTACTAGCCTGAAGGGATTAAATGCATAATTCTGTGGTGTTGGGTATATATGTCATATTTTGCAGTTAAGTATAAAAAAAAAAAGAGAAAAAAAAAGTATAATCCCAATGCTTGAGCTTTATATAATGGGGCAGCCCATTGAAATTGTATCTTTTTGTTTTAAATGTTATCCTGATTTTCTGGAGCAGATGTGGAAGGACTTTATATACGATTGATGTTTTTCTTTTTTCCTTAAAGCGGTAGTAAACTTGGAAAAAAAAAATTCCTCCTGCAAGGCAATATCCTAATGTATGCTAGTATGCAAAGTGAGTTTACTAACCCGTTAATACCCAGGATTCCTTTTAAACAACTTAAGGGTACTTAAAGAGGAGTTCCACCCAGGGGGGCCATTAAAAAAAAAAAAAAATTAAAAGTCAGCAGCTACAAATACTGCAGCTGCTGACTTTTAATTGGACACTCACCTGTCCCTGGGTCCAGCGGTGCGGGGGATAGAAGCCCCGCTCGTCCCCCCCCCTCCGCTCGTCGGCGCCGGCATTTCAACTGTGGGCGCCGGGCTGTGGCTTCACAGCCTGGCACCCACTGCGCATGCGCGAGCGGCGCTGAGCGCCATGATTGGCCGCTCAATTACCTGGGACCTGCAATGGGTCCCAGATGATTGACAGGAGGGAGGGAGAAGAGCCGAGCCCTTCCTGTGCCAGGGGGAAGTGATGTCACCAGCCCAGGCAGACGAAGGGGCAGACTACGAGGGACCACCTAGCAACAGGCATTTAGAGGTAAGTAAAAAAAAAAAAAATATCCAAATGTTTTTTTGTTTTTTTTTTTAGAATTTTTTAGATATGTTTGTTTTTTTGGGTGGAACTCCACTTTAAAGAGGTAGTAAACACAGCCCCTCATATGCCCCTTCTTAATAAATCCAGCCTGATAAAGCTTTTCATAACATTCTGCATTGTTCTTTCCGACCTTCAGATGTTTTTTACTTTTTTCATTTGTTTTTAAATTCTTGCTTCCCAGAAGCAGCCACTGCCATCTTATCTACTGTCCTCTGAGTCTGCAGTGCAGTTTACTTCTGCCCTTTGTCTCTACTGTAATCTCGCACATGCTCAGTAATGTTGTAGCCAAGCCTTGTATTCATTCATGATTGCTATACCAACCATGTCCAACATAGCAGGACACAGACAGGTGGGCAAGCATTTCAACAGACTTAATGATCGTGTAGGTTTTTTTTTTTAACACTGTAAGATACTATCCACTATGTGATGCAACTGATCTCTTTGCTCTGGGGTGCTGTGCAATGCGCCAATGTTTACACCCCCTGTGACGTTGTAAGTCACATGGGGTGTTTCAGTAACTGAATGGCACTGTAATATCGCGGGATCTCGGAACAGTGCCGCAGAGAGGAGATGCATATTAATGGATAAACTGGCAGCACAATGAGTGTGCCGTGAATCAGGGAAAATATGCGCATGCACCAGTGACATCATAGATACCAACAGGACAAATTACAGGCAAACGGAACACAGCAATTTGTACAATGCTTATTAATGATTTAAATGGGGAAAAAATTATCGGGGACAGTTTACTACCACTTTAAAGCTTGTACTATAGACAGTGGCTGTATGTCTATATCTCATGAATATATAATTTATATATTTCGCTGCCAGAGAAATTTTTGCACACGTTTAAAAAAAATCATTTTAGGCCTCATTATATAAAAAACAAAAAACAAACCTATATTTTCTGAAAGCAGACACCCTAGAGAATAAAGTAGTGGTAGTTTTAATTTTTTATGTCACTTGATATTATCGCAAAGGTCTAGGAAATGCAGAGTTTCAGTAAAAAACAAAAAAAAGTGAATTTTAGGGCAAACAAACGCAATAACCTACCCATCTATTTTGGAAAATATAAAAGACGAGCTGGCACAAAGTAAATAGATAGACAACATGTCATACTTTAAATTTGCGTGCACCCGTGACATGACGACAAACTTTAGTACCCTATATTTTCTATAGGCGACGCTTCAAAAGCTCTATAGGCCATCAGTTAAGTGTTACAGAGAAGGTCTTGTGCTAGAATTATTGCTCTCACTCCAACATGCGTGATGATATGTAACGTGTATCGAAAATTGATGTTTTGACGCGTAGGTGCCCCCAACGCGTGCATTTATGTTCGTATGTGGGGGCGAGGGGCCTCAATTTTTTGAGGTGGGTGGGACTTTATGTGCTTGAGTGTAACAATTTTTTTACAAATAAAAAAATATATATATATATTTTACATCACATAGGTGATAAAGTCCCCTATGTGATAATTTTTAGGTGACGGGGTTCTCTTTAATGAGACATGCAGGGTCTAAATGTAAATGCATTGCAATACATCCCTTCCTGGCTATTCTAGCCAGGGACACAGAGGCTGACCCGGAAGTGACGTCGTAGTTTCCAGGACACAGCCAGAACTGGAGGAGAGCGGACGTGTGTCTGCTTTTCTCCCTCCCCTCTACCCACCGGCACCCGCCATGTTGATCCCGGGCCTGGGGCGGGGGGAGGGCACCGGTACAGGGCAATCGGGCAACAGCGCAGCTGCCTGAATGCATCCACCTGAACGGCAGAAATATACCTGTCAGTTTTACACAGAATCCAGGTGGCTGCAGCCACCAGATTGTGCATGAAACTCCCCGCTGTCAGGTTTGTATGATGTACAGACCTGGCAGCGAAAGGGTTTTTAAACTACACTCCAGGTAGAAGAAAAATGTAGTAGTCCCTTGTGATATTGGATTCCTGTAGCAGATCAAATTATCTTTTCAGCGTTAGCTCCTGTGCTCCAAAGGAAAAGGGTTTTTTTGGGCTTTTTTTTCTTTCTTTCTTTTTAAGGCACCCATTTCCTCTGAAGACAACCAGTTTTGCATCACTGCCCTTCTGTAGCAGAAGTCCACATCGCTCACTTCTCACAACTGTGCCCCTTTACATTTATCTCTCCATTGCTTTGGTGGTAGGGATGGTTGAGCGGGGGGACAAAGACAGACTGATTTATCAGATTAAAATTCTATTTTCTGTCAGATTGCTGCTTTGACAGCGTGTGCAGCATTTATAGCTGGCTGCTGCATATCAGCATGGAATCTGGCAGATCTGTCCAAGGGAGCTGAATAGCAATCTGGCAAAAATCAATGTCTGCCTTTCTTCTGCCACTCTGCATTTAAAATCCGGAAAAGGTGGAGAGAGGCAGTCTTTGATTTCTGCCAGATCATTACTTTACTGCTTTAGACGGAGCTCTGAGCTTCTTTATATTAATGTACATATTTTCATTAATCAATATGTTTGCCTTTATTATCGTTTTGCATATTGTGAACTATCCCATTACAGAGTTGGTTTTGTGGAGAAAAGGGTAGCCAGACCTACTGTGAACTGAGTGGGGGAAACTTTTAAAAATGTACTTAAGTCAGACTGGAGAAGCACAAGATGTGAGACAATTGACAGGACTACAGTGAAGACAGGGCACCTCCCTCAAATGTTGTAGAAGTAATCTGGCAGGGCCGAACTATCAGGAAGTCGCTTAGATGCCCTGCTGACTCCTCCCACTCACTTCTGCTGCTAGATCTGGAAGAGAGCAGTGTGTTGATATGGAACGAACCTTGAATGATCTCAATAAAGAAGCCATGTATGTGCTAACATCTTTTCATGCTTGGACAGGGAGGTTTTAGAAGATTTTCTACTTGAAGTTCAGCATTTCATTTTAAGGGAAAGCTATGTAAGCACCAGATTTTGCTCTGGTATCACCCTATTGTAACCCATGTAAAGTAGGACTAGAGGGGGAAGAAGCAGTACAAGGAGCCAATCAGTTAATGCTTCCACAAGAAATTTGCTGATGGAAAGATCAAGCAAACAGAGAGATGAGCTGATGACTCTGCTGATTTTTCTTTTATTGTCCAGTCACAGGCTGAGGCAGGTGCAGGACAACCTGGGGAGAGGAAATGGCCTAAATATAACTAAAGACAGCACTTCTTTTTGTGTGTGTTTTTTATTTTTTATTTTTTTGGTGATTTGGATAGAGTGGGGAACACTTGTCAGTTTTGTATTGCTGTTTGTGCCCTTTTTACGAAGATTCACCCCCCATTTGTCATGTTCCACATTTTTGGAACTGTAATTCAAGGAAAATCTTTCAATGGTTACACTAGTTCTGGTGCTCCTGGTGACACCAGAGATTCCCTCACTTTGGGGGGTTTTCCCTCTCACTTCCTGTTTTGGCTATGGCACAGGAAGTAAAGAAAAATTTCTACACTAGGACACAGAGGGCAAAACAATGGACAGGGTTATTGTAACGAAGCGTCCCACACTCCGCTTGAATGCTTCGGTCATATACCACTTCCTCCAGTCTGAATTTAGATATAAGTTATTATAGCCACATATTACATTCAAGAACTAGGCAGGACTTGTTTGGCTGCAAAGCTTGAACTGTTTATTTGAACAAGTTTACAGGCTTTTATACACTTGAGAAGGTTGTTCCCCCTCCTGATCATATTAACCTAACAATACCAACTGTAACCAGAAACATAAATTAAAATGAGCTAATTAACTAGTCATTTAACCACCCTAGGTGACTCAGAGATCTGACCTTTCAGGTCATATTTGCCAACTTTTAGCTTAGAAGACACAATACACATTATCATAAGTATAAACACAGAACACCTTCACTCAATAGCAGGTGCCCCCGTAGCAGATGGACCGGCTCCTACATTGAAGACCATGAAATCCATATCTAAGCAATGCTTTGATTAATCAGGGATTGCAGATGGCATGGCAACAGTCTACAAAACTCTTACAATGTTCCATAATTTTCTCAGTCACCCTGTGCCCCTAATAAACACAGGGTGACTTAGACATAGGAGGTGCATGGGGAGCTGAAACAAGGGTTTCCAAACCTCTCCAAGGGATTCTGGGTTCCATGGGCCCCCCCGGCCAAAGTGACTCCCGTCACTGTTATAACCCTTCCTTACTTTGTTCAAAATGAGAGCGAAAAAGTTTTACCTTTCAGTTGTTTACTTTAAATGATGTTAGCCATTAGACTGAGATCGTCTAGTGGCAGAAAAAGCTACTGCAAGAAAAAACGGTGAAATAATTGAAGGCGGTTTTGTGTAATCTTTTAAAGTGTTGTTCATTTTTTCTTATTTTTGGCTGGTGCTCTGCTATTAAATACACGTTGCTGTTCCTGAGCCATGTTTTTTTTGCTTTGTCTAGCACAGTAAAGCCTTCTTAAAACAGAAGGTGTGTCTCATTCCATCACATATCGCAAAAATAAGCGTATTATTCCTCATTTCAGGACAATGGGGAGAGCATGCAAATCATTACCTTACACGCCATTAGCCAGATGCACATCCAGAACTGCTAGTGTATAGTGCAGAGATAGCCGTTCATCGGAAGAATGCTACCCTACAGTGGTGAAAAGAATGCCACCCTTACAGACTGTTGAAACGATAATTGATATCGTGCTGCTGGCTTTACAAAGAGGTGATGGTTCTGGAACTATGCAGACACCACTGACTCAGAGGTCATTTGGCTGCAGCTCAAGGAACACCTACCAACCTTTGGAGGAAATCTGGTTGAAAATGGCTTCTATATACAGTTGATCCAAACTGCATGGGCCTGTTGGTTTGACAGTAACTTTTTTAATCACTTAAAGCAAAGCTCCAGGCTCCTTCAGAAAAGAAAAAGTCAGCAGCTACAAATACTGTAGCTGCTGACTTTTAATATTAGGACATTTACCTGTCCACAAATCCAGCGGTGACTTCCCTGAGTTGATTTTTCAATTGGCACTGGGGTGCTGCTGCCGCCATCTCGGGTAAAGGAAACTGGTCGTGAAGCCGCAGTTCCCTACTGCGCATGTGCAAAGCGCGCTGCACTTTGTGAATGGCCCGGCAGTGGGCAAAGGAGGAGGATAGTCAAACTTCTGG
This sequence comes from Lithobates clamitans, assembly GCA_037952925.1. Classification (NCBI taxonomy): domain Eukaryota; kingdom Metazoa; phylum Chordata; class Amphibia; order Anura; family Ranidae; genus Lithobates; species Lithobates clamitans. The sequence goes on along the minus strand of JBBGZY010000305.1, from coordinate 6,040,634 downwards.
ATGAGTTTGCCATGGTGAAGTCAGCCGGAAGTGGGAGACCCCCCCCCCAAAGTGCCAAATGTGGCAAGCGGGGGTGCGGGGGAACAAATATGGAGAGCTTTCCCTTCTGGGTGGAGCTCCGCTTTAATATAGCAAAGTGATACATGTACAATTTTTTTGCTTTCCCATGGGAGTTTTGTCATGCAGAAATGTTTACTTTCTATGCAGTGTATAAACAAAAGAGGACAATTTTAACCTGATTTAGTGTTAAAACTAGTGTTACTTTAGCCAAAAAAGTGCACATTTTACTGTATCATATGTTCAGTTTAGGACCACGCTAAATTTACATTTCTCTTACAAAGCGTGGCAAAGTTAAAATAAAGACTTTTTTTTTATCCTGCCTGTATTAATGCATCACAAAAAAATAAGGAAGAAGGGCAGGATGGAGTAAATATGGGGTAAATAGGAACATTTTTTTAAGTGACGGCATATAAAAAGATCACTTCTTTGATCTGAATTAAACAAAGTGTTTACAATGTAGCAAATACACATTGTTACATTTTTACATTCATACTGCTGTCAGTTGTGCTGGGCAGTGAGGGAGCGATGCGATGTGCTGTCTACTGTTGTTTTTTTGTTTTTTTTTCTCGTTTTTTTTTACACTCCATTTAGGGCTCCACAGCGCAGTGCAGTGCTCTGCCGTGTGGTGACCTATGATGCCATCCAGTGCACTGTAAAAAAATACAGCATGTATACATTTTTCCGCCCCATGTCACACCATTGTTGTGGTTTGAATGGGCCACAAGGTAAACAATTTCTCTTGTAGAGGCTTGTAATTTACAGAGGCAGAAAACCCCAGGTCTCTGCCCTTTCGTGTGAACGAGCCCTTTTTGACTCTGCAGATGCTGTTCTATCTATCAGTGACAGTTTACACAGAAGCAGCAAGATTTGCTTCTGTGTTGCGACTCAATTACCCCAACCTGCACGCTAAAAGCAGAAATCCAGAAGCAAACTGTTATTAAATTGCAGCTTACCAGTTCTTAGATATGATTGCTGCATTTGTTTTCTATTTTAGGCTTTATTTCCTTTATTTTCATCTGGTGATCCAGCCAGTTAATCTGATGTTTTTCAGCAGAACAAGCTCTCTTGCAGTGAGAGGGATGAGACAAACCATTTACTACTGACAAGGGGTACTTACAATGATCAGCTTTTATGTACAGTATCTCACAAAAGTGAGTACACCCCTCACATTTTTGTAAATATTTTATTATATCTTTTCATGTGACAACACTGAAGAAATGACACTTTGCCACAATGTAAAGTAGTGAGTTTACAGCTTGTATAACAGTGTAAATTTGCTGTCCCCTCAAAATAACGTAACACACAGCCATTAATATCTAAAACCGCTGCCAACAAAAGTGAAGTTTTTATCCCAAAAGGGGGGGGGGGAACTACTTTACTTTAACTGCTTATACACTGTTAGATGGAGTTTGGCTTCAATTTGTAAGTGTATTTAAATCTGCTAGTCCATCTAACACTCCCCTCCCTCCATACTGACAATGCTGCTGTTCAAAGGTGCCCCCTGTGCTCCTTCATCCAGAGTGGGGGCACTCTAATACAGGAGGTGTGATAATTGCAGGATAACCAGGGGAAAAAGCCAAAAAAGAACTAATGCAGCCATCACATTTAATAACTGGTAAACTACTAAATATTACTTTTATTGGTTCTTGGTTTAATACAACTTTAACAATGCAGCATGTCTGCATTTTTATGCAACGCACCTCAATGCACTGTTATGGTGTGCTCAGAGCACATAGAGGACAATTGTTTTCTACGTGCCCTTGCTTGAACCTGCATTGCTCTGCGCAGACCTTGGCTGCATTGCCCTGTGAGTTGACTTTTACTAAACAAGTTTTGACAGTAAATGCAGCCAGGGAGTTGTGGGGGAGGAGCAGGGCACACCACACATACCCAAATAATTTACATAAGGTTTTTCGGGTATGATGTGCCCCAAAGTTCAAGACTTGTTACAGATAATTATTTACCAAAACACAATTATTTTGCTTTAAAGCATTATTAAACCCAAAAGCAAACATTTATTATATTGCAGCTTACCAATTCCTAAATGTGATGGCTGCATTTGTTTTCTTTTTTTGGCTTTCTTTTATTTATTTTCACCTGGTGATCAGGCCAGTCTGTTGTTTTCAACAGAATAAGTTTTCCCGCAAATGTATAATTTAAGAGTGTTTAGACAAACCATTTACCACTGACTGTTTTCATTTATGTAAAACTTTTATTAAAAAAGGAAGAACATGTTTTGCTGTAACTGCTTATACAGTATTTGCTGGAGTTTGGCTTCAATTTGTTAGTGTATTTAAATCTCCAAGACATTAAAACGACCCTCCCCCCAGAATGACAGTGCTGCTGTCCAAAGGAGGTGTGTTATTTGGTCAGATCATCAGGTGAAAACAAAGGGGGGAAAAAAAGAAAATGAATGCAGCCACCACATCTAATTATTGGTAAGCAGCAATATATTACTTTTTTGGTTTGGGGTTTAAAACCGCTTTAAACATTTCTCGGGTATATAGAGATGAATGGATCTCTAATATCTTTTGGAGCAGAGGGGTGTACATTTATGATGATTACAGTACAGTGCTACCCTATGACATTTATATCAAATGCATTCTCCTAGATTTTTTGTTCCTATTTGATGTGTGTAACTGTGCAGCTTCATTTGTCAAAAATAAGCTCTTAATTTTAATAGTCTTGAAAATAATGCAGTTTTTCCTTCTAGCAGCACCTGAAGATTCAGAAGATGATCATCTGGAGTTATTATTGAATACATCAGAGCTAATAAAGTGCGAATGGTGCAGTGCGCGAAAACTTTCAGTGGTGTTTTTCCAGAGTACAGCCTCCCATTGCCAGAAGCTTCGGTCACAGTTTAAGATGAGCAGACAGAACGTTTTAGGATGGTATGATTCTAATTCTTCAAGTAAGTTTCTGCAAGTCTAAAATTAGGGTAAAGGACAGTTGGCTAGCTGTAAATGAGTAGCACTGTAGGTAAAATGTCAAAATGTGTACTGCTGTCTGCCGTAGAGTAGTGGCTGCTGTTAAAGGGTTCAACAAAAAAACAGAAAATTGCCTGTGCATATAAGGGGCGTCTGTAGATAAAAACAAACTATGGAGCTCTGACTAAAGCCTGGTACACACGGGCGGAATATCAGACAGTTAACAGAAACTGTCCGACGTTCTGCCCGTGTGTACGGCAGCCTGTCCCGACAAAAGCCAGCTGAATGTCCAGCTTCTTTCGAAGGGTCATGCCAGAAAAACATCTGTTTATCAGCCTCCGATCAGCGTTTACAGGCAATGGTTGCGAGCGCTGACTAAGGTGTTCTGTCAGGGGGGGGGGGGCAGTCCTCCTGTCAAAACACAATAGCTCAGCAGGAAGGATCGTTGTACTATCATTGGATAGTTAGTACAGCAGCTCCTCCCGAGCTCTTCAGTTTTTTTTTTAGTTTTTTTTTTTTTTTCTTCAGCCTGCTGGGTTGAATGAAAGAATAACTGATCACATGTACCAGGCATAAAGTTGAATAATTCCCTTGCTGTAGGTATAGGCCATTTACGTACCTCCCAAAGCCCGACCGGAATACATCCAGGACGTTGCTAGGACATTGCGAAGTGAGGCCCTGTTACTGCTCGCTTCCACCATCACAGAAGCGAGCTCTCAAACACTAAGCTCAGAGCTACTGCATCAGGGGAGACAAAATGCTTGTGAGGGTGTTTTCACCTGAGACCAAGCTCACTCTTGTGATGGAGGTGAGCATTAATTACTAGGCCTCACTTAGCAATGTCGTAGCAACGTCCTTGAAGTATTCCAGTCAGACTTCAGGAGGCATGTAAATGGCCTACATGTGTACCAAAGGCATTATGCAACGTTAGTCAGAGCTGCAAAGTTTGTTTTTAACTACCAATAACCCTTTACCTGCATTGACAGTTTTTTTTGCAAAGCTGAACTAATCAAATCAAATTGCAGCAACCACCAATTTTTATCTCCAGAGCCTCTGCTTTCAGAAAATATATAATGTTAAGTGGTTTCTACGTAATTTTCTAGCAAAAATGGCTGATTTTAACATGTATATGAGAAATATAAAAATTGGCCTGGAGAGCAAGTGATTAAAAAAATCACAGGTGCAATAGATTCGTTTCCTCAGCGAAAGGTAACAAAACCCTCTTCAGGTCCTAGCTCCTCCAAGGCCTGGTTCACACCTATGCATTTTTTTATTCCGTTTTCCTTTTTACAGAACCACTCTACGGTCCGTTTTAACATGGTTTCCTATGGGTCATGTTCACATCTGTGCCTTTTATGGAAAGGGCCAGGACTTTTTTCAGTTTTTTTTTTTTGTTCCATAGACTTCAGTGAATATATGTAAAAGATATGAAAGTTGTCCGTCTAACTACACATCACTCCGCGCCAGGACTAAGTCAACAACGATATATATTGTAGTATATTAAATAAATAAATAAAGCAGCTACTTAAATGATTGAAATATATATATATATATATATATAAGGCAATAAAAACCATAAACAACCATGCAAAGTCTTTGAATAAATGGTATCTTATTGCAGCAGCGCTGCGTGCCAAAACCTCCTGGACAAGTTCTTTATATGAGGAAAGCAATAGAAGTGGAGATCTATGATAGCTTCAGTAGCTGTGTTCTGTAGGAGCGGGGAGCTTCTTCCACCCAAAAAAATCACGTGAGGGGGAGTAGACCCCAATGGGAATGCACTCACCAGAAATTCAGCGTATAAGAGCCTTTGATAACACTAGTAGTTCACCTCCTCTAAACGACCACCAGATGTCAGTAATACTCTCAGTTATTGCAGCATAACATATAGGAGGAATAGAATGTCCACATAGTATGATATTGCTAAAATCATTTTATTCAACTAAACATCCAAACATTCCCCCCCATATGATATGCGTACCAGAGAATATAATATATAGAGCAATTGTATAAAGTGCACTGTGCCTGTTAGGTTTCACGGTACCCGGGAAGTCCTCAAGAGCGTTCGCTGTGTGCAGCTGAAACGACACACTTCCTGGTTCCTCTCTGATCCGTGGAACGCACCTCAGAGACGTAATCTACCGGAAGTGACGTGTGCGTTCCACGGACCAGAGAGGAACCAGGAAGTGTGTCGTTTCAGCTGCACACAGCGAACGCTCTTGAGGACTTCCCAGGTACCGTGAAACCTAACAGGCACACTGCACTTTATACAATTGCTCTATATATTATATTCTCTGGTACACATATCATATGGGGGGGTATGTTTGGATGTTTAGTTGAATAAAATAATTTTAGCAATATCACACTATGTGGACATTCTATTCCTCCTATATGTTATGCTGCAATAACCGAGAGTATTACTGACATCTGGTGGTCGTTTAGAGGAGGTGAACTACTAGTGTTATCAAAGGCTCTTGTACGCTGAATTTCTGGTGAGTGCATTCCCATTGGGGTCTACTCCCCCTCACGTGGTGATTTTGGGTGGAAGAAGCTCCCTGCTCCTACAGAACACAGCTACTGAAGCTATCATAGATCTCCACTTCTATTGCTTTCCTCATATAAAGAACGTGTCCAGCAGGTTTTGGCACGCAGCGCTGCTGCAATAAGATACCATTTATTCAAAGACTTTGCATGGTTGTTTATGGCTTTTATTGCCTTATATACATAGACTTCAGTGGATCAAAAACATATTGAAAACTGCAAAATGCACCTGGAACATGCATAGGTGTATGAACCAGGCCTTAACGCAGAGGACCCTCCACACTCTTCTCAGATAGCTTAAATGTAATCGTTACTTTCAGCACAAGGCTTGACTCACTAAGGCCACCAAGCCCTCCCCAAAACCCTCTTCACAATGAAGGGAGTGGAGGGTTATATGTTGCAGTTTGCATCTCTCTGGACCACAGACACCTCAGACCTGTGAGTTCACTCTGTAGATTACAAGATTTCAAAATTCGTACTTAGTACTTTACAGGTTCACTTTACAACATAACTACTTCCAGTTTCTTGTTGACTACTTTTTACAGATACAGGGTACAACTATAGGCGCTAATTATGCGCCTAGCTATGCCAACCTCACCATGGGGTATTGAGAGGGACAATGTCTGGAGACATAACCCCTTCTCTCAGCAGTTTATCTTTTTCTGCTGCTTTATCGATGATATAATAATATTTTAGGATGGTGAATCTGCCTCAGTAGAACTTTTTCTGTCATAACCAATACCACCATATGACAGGTTCAAGGGGTTCTACTCAAATCTGTTTACGGTACCAAAGCTCAACTGGGGTATCTATCCCCGACTTAAAGTCCCTCAACAAATTCCTTCACTTTCCAAAATTCTGTATGGAATCAGCAAGGTTAGTAATAAAGTCTATGGGACTCGAACATGAATAATCAAAAGTGCTAATTTTAAAGGCTTATATGCAAGTTATTGTCATAAATAGTGTTTGGGGACCTGGGTCTTGCCCCAGGGTACATGTATCAATGCAAAAAAAAAGTTTTAAGAACGGCCGTTTTTTCGGGAGCAGTGATTTTAATAATGCTTAAAGTGAAACAATAAAAGTGTAATATTCCTTTAAATTTCGTACCTGGGGGGTGTCTATAGTATGCCTGTAAAGGGGCGCATGTTTCCCGTGTTTAGTACAGTCTGACAGCAAAATGACATTTCAAAGGAAAAAAAGTAATTTAAAACTACTCGCGGCTATTAATGAATTGTCGGTAGGGGCCCTTCAGGTCTGGTATGGATTTTAAGGGGAACTCTGCGCCAAAATTTAAAAAAAAAAAGTGTGGGGTCCCCCCAAAAATCCATACCAGACCCTTATCCGAGCACGCAACCTGGCAGGCCGCAGGAAAAGAGGGGGGGACGAGAGAGCGCCCCCCCTGAACCGTACCAGGCCACATGCCCTCAACATTGGGAGGGTGCTTTGAGGTAGCCCCCCAAAGCACCTTGTCCCCATGTTGATAAGGACAAGGGCCTCATCCCCACAACACTTGGCCGGTGGTTGTGGGGGTCTGCGGGCGGGCGGCTTATCGGAATCTGGAAGCCTCCTTTAACAAGGGGACCCCCAGATCCCGGCCCCCCCTGTGTGAAATGGTAATGGGGTACAAAAGTACCCCTACCATTTCACAAAAAAGTGTCAAAAATGTTAAAAATGACAAGAGACAGTTTTTGACAATTCCTTTATTTAAAGTCTTCTTCTTTCCATCTTCTTCGGGTCTTCTTCCTTCGGTTTTTTCCTCCATCTTCTTCTTCCTCCGATCCTCTGCTTCTTGCTCTGGTGTTCTCGTTCGGCATCTTCCTCCGCGGTGTCTTCTTTCCCGCTTCGTTCTTGGGCCGCTCCGCATCCATGGGGGGCTCCCGCTGTGTGACGCCTCTCTTCTTCTGACACTTCTTAAATAACGGAGGGCGGGGCCACCCGGTGACCCCGCCCCCCTCTGACGCACGGGGACTTCCCTCATGGCTTTCCCTGTGACATCAGAGGGGGGGCTGGGTCACCCAGCGAACAATTTTACCCCAAATTTTCGCTGTTGGGCGAACAGCCAATGTTCGAGTCGAACAGGAGTTCGACTCAAACTCTAAGCTCATCCCTAGTGGACATCCTAGATGCCCATCTACATGTTCCATTTATCGATTGCATCAGAATTTTCTATGTATTCCAGTGGCAGATGACCATTTTAAGTTTGTTGCACTGCCTTTTGACCTGTTCTCTGCTCCTAGAGCGCTCACAAAGATCGTTCTATTGCCTGCCCTTCTCAGAACATCCAAGTGACAGACTGTATGGTCGATCTTTTTCTACAGGATGCATCACTCTTGCAACTCTGAATGGATGTCCAAAACACAAGTAAACTGGCTGGGTGATTAAATTGATTGAATTAAAAAAAAAATTCTGCTCTTCAATCTTCCATTGGCCTAGAGCAGGGGTAGACAACCTCGGCACTCCAGCTGTGGTGAAACAACAAATCCCATCATGCCTCAGCCTCTAGGAGTCATGCCTGTGATTGCTAGGGTCTTGCAATGTCTCATGGGACTTGTAGTTTCACCACAAGTGGAGGGCTGAGGTTGCCCACCCCTGGCCTAGAGTATTCGGCCTAATTCTAGATGTCCCAGGCAAAGGTTCTTTTTCTAATGCTGTGTACACACGAGCAGATTTTTCGACCGGACTGGTCCGACGAAACAAATCCGTCGGACAATCCAACCGTGTGTGGGCTTCATCGAATCTTCAGCGGACCTTTTCTGTTGAAAATCAGACGGACTTTAGATTTGGAACATGTTTCAAATCTTTCTGACGGACTTGAGTCCGGTCGAAAAATCCGTTTGTCTGTATGCTAGTCCGATGGACAAAAAAGGATGCAAGGGCAGCTATTGGCTACTGGCTATGAACTTCCTCATTCTAGTCCGGTCGTACGTCATTACGGTGGAATCCATCGGACTTTGGTGTGGTCGTGTGTAGACAAGTCCGATTCTACGGAAGTCCGTCGAAAGTCTGTCAAAGTCCGACGTGATTCAGTCCGTCGAAAGTCCGGTCGTGTGTACACAGCATAAGAGCCTATTCTTGACAACTAAGATCCAAAAGAAACCCCTCAGTGAGCTACATCATAAGAGTTCTGGCCCTAATGGTTTCCTCAGTTGAGGCAGTTCCCTTCCTCCAGTTCCATTCAAGAACTCTCCAACTAAACATGCTGTCAGCATGGAAAATGCAGACCCTTTACCTGGATCTACCTATGCTTCTATCCCCCCAAACAAGAAATTCCTTGTCGATCATCACTTCAACTCTGACAGTGGGGAAAATCCTTCCTCCCCTACAATTGCCATGTTCTTACAACAGATACAAGTCTGGTGCAGGCTGGAAAAGAGTCTTCCTTGACCGTTCAAGGGACATGGTCAAGGGAGGAGACCAAACTCTTTCCATCAGTATCTTGACGCTCAGTGCTGTCCGGCTGTCCCTCCAGCACTGGATCCACCTTCTAAAGGGACACCCAATTCAGGAAAAGTCATACGATGCCACCACAGTGGCATATATCAACCATAAAGGGGGCAGGAGGCACCTGGCTACCTTGAAAGAAGCTACCAGATTTCTCTTGTGAACAGAAACTCGCTGCCCAGCGATTTCTGCAATTCACATCCCAAAAACGGACATATGGCAGGCAGATTCTCTCGGCTGCCATCGCCTGCACCAAGAATAGTCTCTTCATCCAGGTGTGTTCATTACACTCGGCCAAAAATTGGTGCTCTGCATGTAGACATCCTAGCTCCTAGATAAAGCAACAAGTTTCCTCCACTGAGCATTCTACCGCACCTGTTCCACAAAACCAAAAGAGAGGAAGACGATGATTCTTCTGGCCCAGAAGAATCTGGTACACAGACAAACGCCGACTTTTTTCAGAAGCCCCCAAGCCTGTTGCCAACAGATTTGATCTGTTTTCTTAAGGCCTTCTCTTCCGCCCTGCTTCACAATCTCTGGCTTTAACGGCGTAGCTTTTTAAACCCAGGTCCTAAAGGATAGAAGGGTCTCTGAATCTGTCATTCCTACCTTGCTGAAGGCAAAAAAAGTCAAATTCAGGAAGCTTTATTATCGTACCTGGAAATCTTACTTTGACTAATGTAAGCTCAGTGAATAAGATACCAGAGATTACTTTGTACCCTGGGTTCTGGCCTTCCTTCAAATAGGTATTTTCCAGAATCCAACTCTCAGCACCCTAAAAGAAGTTTTGGTTTTATCCATCCTTTTCCAAAGGCATATAGCTTTGCATTCCTTTATAAAAGAAAAAACCTTTTATTCAAAGTGCTTTCATGTCAGCGCTACCATCAGTCCTGTGTCGACAGTAAAGAATCCTGGGACCATTCATGTGTGGGGTTGCTTCTCAGCCAAGGGAGTGGGCTCACTCACCATTTTGCCTAAGAACACAGCCATGAATAAAGAATGGTACAAAAACATTCTCTGAGAGCAACTTCTCCCAACCATCCAAGAACAGTTTGACTCACAATACCTTTTCCAGGATGATGGAGCTCCTTGCCATAAGGCAAAAGTGAAAACTAAGTGGCTTGGGGAACAAAACATCGAAATTTTGGGTCCATGACCAGAAAACCCCCCAGACCTTAATCCCATTGATAACTTGTGGTCAATCCTCAAGAGACTGGTGAACAAAAAAAAAAAAACACAAATTCTGACAAAATCCAAGCATTGATTATGCAAGAATGGGCTGCCATTAGTTGGGATATGGCTCAGAAGTTGATTGACAGCATGCCAGGGCGAATTGCAGAGGTACTGAAAAAGAAGGGCCCACAGTGTAAATATTGACTGCGTAAACTTAATGTAATTGTCAAGTATTTGACACTTATGAAAGGCTTGTAATTCTACTTCAGTATACCATAGTAACATCTGAAAAAAAAATAAATTTAAAAACACTAAAGCAGCAAACTTTGTAAAAATGAATATTTGTTACATTCTCAACTTTTGGCCAAGGCTGTATGTCCAAGGCATAAAAGGCACCCCCCGGTGTAAATCAGTGTTTATCATAAGGGGTGAAAAGATCCACCAACACCACAGCACACTGGGCCTCTTCACCTTAGACATAGACCACCGAATTATAAGCGGTTTAACAATGCTCAATCGTCCATCAGACACGATCTGGCTTCTAATAGACTTCACTGAGATTAGGAGTCAATCTTGATCCATGACGTCACTGCACACGAGGGCCGCGGCCATCTTGTAGGTTGGAAACTTCCATAGGATGTTAAAGTGGTTGTAAACCCCCTGAGGCCTTTTTACATATAGGTAAGCCTATAATAAGGCTTGAATTGATAAATATAAACAGTACTTCCAGGCTATATAAGTGAATAACAATAATAAATATTACACAAAAAATATATATCTTGTATAAAGTGCTTTGTGCTCCAAAAAGTGCATAAGTGCTCCAATAATATTGCTGGTACTCCACAAATATGAACGGTGTCATGTGCCACACTCCCCTCTTGAGACCCCACTCACCAAATGACATGAACCCACAGCTTTGCAGTCTGGGGTCATCAAAGCTGAGATCAATAGTATCGAGTATAGGACAAATGGATTTCTCTGGAGTCTCTCACAATAGTGGTTTCCATAGATGTTCAAAGGCGGTCAATCTTAATCATATGTCAGAGACAGAGAAGGAACCAATAGTGAAGTATTTTATAAATGGAGCTGGATAGGCGGTACTTACAAAAAACCCGACTTAAATGGGCATCAGTATCCACGAAGAGCGGAAGTTATGTCAACAGTTACGAGGCCGGAAGTACGTCAACGCATTTCGCCCCCCCCCCTCCAGGGTGTCAAGGACATCACTTCCGGTTTCGAATGATCTAATTTATATCTGAGGAACGAGTCCCTCCTCTCCCACAACCCAATAGGAAGCAGCCAATTCCTTTAGGTGTCACAACACTAACTTCCTGGGTAGAACATCATATCCTTTTGACATCTTATGTGCTCATAAAAACTTTTATTACAGTCAGTGATACATATTGTATTACAAGAAAAACATTACATCATATGATGAACTGGGAAACGAAATTGTTTATATATCTATATCTATATGTGTATGTATATGTGTGTCTTTCTGGATAGATGATCTACAGGTAATGTATAATGTATGTAATGTAAAATCTAGTATATGTAATAAAGTCCAAAGGACTTGAGCTTTCCTTTTTGACCAGGTGTTTTTCACACAAGTTTTTCATTCTTTCCTAGATGTGGAGGAACAATGTATTGTCTTAATCCTTGACCAGACCCTAAGCATGGCAGAAAATGCTCTTTTCGAAAAAATTTTAAATGAAATTGGAGTAAAAAATTCTATCCCAAATTTTTTCTCAAAAATTGGGTTTGATGAAGCTAACCGAAGACTCGTAGCCTTTACAAAACACTTGGAAGAAACTCCTCGCAATTCAACAACAAAAGACCACGCAGCAAGAAATGTAAATTTTTTTTATTATTGTGCTTTTTCCTGGTATATTCAACCTGTGCATTACGACCTTGTGCATAGGCAGTTTATTAAAATCTAAAACTAACTGAGACATTAAAATTTCATAAAATTTTTAGCAGACCACTGAAAGTTGTCTACTTGAAACACAGGTGATCTCAGAAACACGAATGAAGCTGCGCAATTCTACAACACAGTTGCAGTTTTTTGATGATGAAGATGAAGCTGGCGACACACACAGCGTCTTCGTTGGTCCCATTGAAAAGTATGTACTTGTTTACCAGTAAGAATTGGTGATTCGTAGCAACCTATAGAATTATATGGAATGTGTGTATAGTTATAGGAAAAAAAACATGGCAAGCTTTTGACTGTAGTTGACTATACTTGGCAGAAGACATAAATGTCTATAATGTAGTAAAAGAAATTTTCCAGGAAGAATTTGCCAATACATTTCTTACAATAAAGCAATGTGGTCGTGCCCGCATATGTAAACAGTATTCGCACCAAACATGCAGTATCACGCGATCGTTATAGCGAGAGCAATAATTCTAGTTCTAGACCTCTATAACTCTAAACGAGTAATCTGTAAAAAAAAAATGTAAAGCTTCACCTATGGAGATTTTAGTACCGTGGTTTGGCACCATTCCACAAGTGTGCTCAATTTTAAAGCATGACATGTTGGGCTTCTATTTACTCAGCATAACTATCTTTTATAGTTTATCAAAAATGGGTTATTCATTGATTGCTTCCTCAGGAAGGAATTTTTTTTTCCCCTGCTGAAGCAAAATGGATCATGCTTTATTCGTTTTGTTTTTTTGCCTTCCTCTGGATCGACTGGGTATAGGATTGTATAATTTTTTTAAATTTTATTTTGGTTGAACTAGATGGACGTGTGTCTTTTTTCAATCAGACTATGTGACTATGTACCAGAAGGGTTGGAACACATGAATCCATTAAGTGAGCCTTGAGCTCTAGAAGACAGTGGCATATTCTATAGTACTCTGTTCCTAGTTTCACATGTCCCTTTGGTAAAAGTTTTAAAGTGAACTTTCATACTACAGTGTACACATTTTACTTTTTTGTTCCTTTTTAGATTGATTGTATATCCTCCTCCTCCTGCAAAAGGTGGAATCTCCGTTACAAACGAGGATCTCCATTGCCTAAATGAAGGAGAATTTTTAAATGATGTAATTATTGATTTCTACCTAAAGTAAGTTACCTATTTGCTTTTATTACATTCATTTTTTTTTTTTAAAGGGCACTTATAAGTTGGAATTCTCTGGTTTGCAAACCATGCAGTTAAACAGTCACAGTTCCTAATCAATGTGAAGTTGAGTACATGTCTTATGTGAGAATCATCCTTTTGGTAGCTAAACCTAGCGTGCCTGTTGAATTTGTGCTAGTATACTTATTAAATGTGAATTAAAATGGGAAGAAATGTGCTTTTTTTTGTAATGCCTAGTACCTAAAGTCGTACCTAAAGTCAAAAGGATTTTTTTTTTTTGTTTGTTTTTTTTTTTTGTTTTTTTTGTTTTTGTTTTTTTTTTTATTGGTGTGGAAGAAGGCATGGCTGAGAGTGCTGACCAGACTGTTCTGGTGGGGGTGCTGTTCCCCTGTCAGAACACAATGGCACAGCAGAGGAAATCGCTGTACTAACGTTGCTTAGTTGGTACAACGGCTCCTCATGAGCTGTCTGGTTTTTTTTTTTATCGTTCAGGCTGCTGGCTTAATCAAAAAAAATAAAATAAAAAAAATAGTGTGTACCAGGCTTTAATGTCCTGTTAGCATGAACTCTATGGCTGCTGTACAGACTAAAGCTGGCCATACATTATACATCTTTCTTGTACAATTTTCCTTTAGATTTACCTAAACTATATAATATGAGGTCAAACCGAAATCCTTTCAATATATGTGCAGTCAGGCAGGCCCTTGCACTACATAGTTGAAGGTAAATCTAAAGGTAATTGAATAGGAAAATTTGTAAAATGTATAACCAGCTTAAAGAGGGGCTCCAGGCTACTTAATATTAGGACACTTACCTGTTCCAGGGATCCCACCGTGTCTTCACCCCAGCCGAATTTTCAGTTGGCTCTTGGGTGCTGCCGCGACCATTGCTTGTAGGGAAAGCTTGCAGGGAAGCCTTGTGGCTTCACAGCCGGCTCCTTACTGCGCATGCACAAAGTTCTCTGCGCTTTGTGAATGGCCAGGTGGCAGGGGAAGGAGGAGGGGGGCCGAACTTCCGGGTGATCTCGCCGATCCCGGAAGTGGGAGCGGGTACCTGTCAAAAATCAATGCTACTTATTTAATTCATAATTCCTTACCTTATCCTTAAATGATGAATTTTTGTGTACAAAAATGTTTATAGTTTCCATTTTATAGATGTGATTTGGGAAGAAGGTTCACCAAGCCTAATTAAAATGTTATAGAATCACTCTGGCTAATTATTAGAATTTTCTTTGTCTGAAACTTTCTCCCATTTTAATGCATGCTTATCCTGTAAGTAAACAGCTGCCTGTTTTTATTTTATTTTACTTTTTTTTAGTTAAAATGTCACTAAACAATATCTATTCTCCAAAAATAATCCATATGCATCTACTACTTAATGGCCATATGATTTATTTTTCCTGAAGATATTTCTTACTGTGCTTTTCTGTCCTCCACAAGCTCCTGGACCTTTTTTTTTAGGCTTACTTTTTTTCTTTGTTTTAATCTGATCTGGCCAGTTACACATATATTAGAAAGCATACACAATGGATGAAAGCGCAACAGAGACACCTTTTGGACAGCAGCATTGTTAATCTGGGACGAGGGATGTTGGATGTACCAGCAGATTTAGATGCAATAACAAATTGAAGTCAAGCGCCACCTAAACCCTTTTTAAGCAGTTTTTTGTTCCTTTTGGGCTGAAGGTTTTACATAAAAGGTTATTATAAGCATCCTGTCAGTGGTAAATGGTTTGTCTTACCCCTCCAATTGCTCCATCTGCAGTACAGCTTTTTCTGTTGAAAAACAGCTGTCTTACTAGCAGGATCACCAAGTGAAATTAATGTAAAAAAGACTTTAAAAAAAAAAAAAAGCTTTTGCGTGTATCACGATTTTAGGCCTCTTTCACACCAGCTGACCGATCAGGTCCGCCTGTCCGTCTTTCAGGCGGGCACGATCAGACCATTCATTGTTCTTTATGGAGCAGTGGATGTTAGCAGATGTGTCTGCTGACACCCACTGGCATCCGATCTGGTCCGCTAAAAACAGACGGGATTTCGTTCCCCATTCGTCCAGCAGATGGCATGACGCCCCATAGAGAACAGCGGTCTTTGTCTACAGCAGAGCAGACATGGACCTGTCATCTGCCTAATCAGTAGAAAGATCCCTCGCTGAGCAAGCGGATCCACTTGATGGATTCTGCTCCGTCTGAAAGGGGTCTTTGGAATACAGACTTGAATAGAGCTTTCATTTTTTCCACCAGAGTTTAGTGTCAATTAAAAGATTAAATGTGCTCCGATCTGCCATCTGGTGGACTTAAAAAGCTATGCAGTCTACAAAGCTAATACAGGTGTATATATAAAATACTGTATATACATTTTTCTAGCTCTTTTTTTTTTTCTTTTTTGAAGAATAAGGTTATATTCTGTTTTCAAATATAAAAGTACAGGCGTTGAAAGAAGATAACAGCTTTCATTATGGTGGTCCCATATGTCATCACTTATAGAAAAATTCAAGAGACATAGTTATTTCACATAGACGTCAGACAGTGGAAGCAAAGCAACTTACATTGGGGGGATAACCAAAATTCATTGGAATAATAGGATATTGATTGACATAGAAGCACAATCCACACCTCATGATGAGTGTGAGTGTAAGTGGATAAGAGATCCAGAGCTGTCTGCATGGGTGTGTTGCCGAAGTCTCAGACCAGAGTTGTACTAGCTGGGGAATGAACCTGATGATGAAGTAGGGCTGAAAAAGAGAATGTAAAGAACAGAAAAGGAAAGAGCAGGTAAGATAAAGGGTGGAAAGGGAGAGAGGAGAGGGTGTTGCAAGAATGGGAGAGACATAGCTGACATGTGGCCAGAAGATTTCACGTTTAAGAGGAAATGGTAAAAAACCAAGGAGAGTCTGAAAAGAATATCCAGATACCCCAGGTGACCATGTACATAGAAAAATGTGTCATGGTGATTTGCTACCAGCTCCTCAAGGTGTTGTATGCGTATAAGTTAAGCAATCCGTTTCGGGATCGTGGGAGTGTCTGTCAGCAATGCCTAGAAATGACATTTTTAGCTGCTATTAGAAGCATAATAGTCCCTTTTTTTTCCTGGATAAAGATGTAGCATTGGTTTTTAAAAAAAGGGATGTGGAGAGACAGAGCATGAAAAAGCACTGTGTGTCTTAAATAAGCAAATACAGAGCATATGGAAGCACTTTATTAAGTGACTTTACATGAAATGTTTGCTGCACACTTACAGTGGCTTGCGAAAGTATTCGGCCCCCTTGAACTTTTCAACCTTTTGCCACATTTTAGGCTTCAAACATAAAGATATAAAATTTAAATTTTTTGTGAAGAATCACCAACAAGTGGGACACAATTGTGAAGTGGAACGAAATCTATTGGATATTTTAAACTTTTTTAGCAATTAAAAAACTGAAAAGTGGTGCGTGCAAAATTATTCGGCCCCTTTACTTTCAGTGCAGCAAACTCACTCCAGAAGTTCAGCGAGGATCTCTGAATGATCCAATGTTGTCCTAAATGACTGATGGTGATAAATAGAATCCCCCTGTGTGTAATGAAGTCTCTGTATAAATGCACCTGCTCTGTGATAGTCTCATTGATAGTCTCAGGGTTCTTTTGAAAGCGCAGAGAGCATCATGAAGACCAAGGAACACACCAGGCAGGTCCGTAATACTGTTGTGGAGAAGTTTAAAGCCGGATCTGGATACAAAAAGATTTCCCAAGCTTTAAACATCCCAAGGAGCACTGTGCAAGTGATCATTTTGAAATAGAAGCAGTATCAGACCACTGCAAATCTACCAAGACCTGGCTGTCCCTCTAAACTTTCAGCTCAGACAAGGAGAAGACTGATCAGAGATGCAGCCAAGAGGCCCATGATCACTCTGGATGAACTGCAGAGAACTACAGCTGAGGTGGGAGAGTCTGTCCATAGGACAACAATCAGTCGTACACTGCACAAATCTGGCCTTTATGGAAGAGTGGCAAGAAGAAAGCCATTTCTCAAAGATATCCATAAAAAGTCTTGTCTAAAGTTTGCCACAAGCCACCTGGGAGACACACCAAACATGTGGAAGAAGGTGCTCTGGCCCGATGAAACCAAAATCAAACTTTTTGGCCACAATGCAAAACGATATGTTTGGCGTAAAAGCAACACAGCTCATCACACTCAACACACCATCCCCACTGTCAAACATGGTGGTGGCAGCATCATGGCTTGGGCCTGCTTTTCTTCAGCAGGGACAGGGAAGATGGTTAAAATTGAGGGGAAGATGGATGCAGCCAAATACAGGACCATTCTGGATGAAAACCTGTTGGAGTCTGCAAAAGACCTGAAACTGGGACAAAGATTTATCTTCCAACAAGACAGTGATCCCAAACATACAGCAAAATCTACAAAGGAATGGTTCACAAATAAACGTATCCAGGTGTTAGAATGGCCAAGTCAAAGTCCAGACCTGAATCCAATCGAGAATCTGTGGAAAGAGCTGAAAACTGCTGTTCACAAATGCTCTCCATCCAACCTCACTGAGCTCGAGCTGTTTTGCAAGGAAGAATGGGCAAGAATTTCAGTCTCTCGATGTGCAAAACTGATAGAGACATACCCCAAGGGACTTGCAACTGTAATCGCAGCAAAAGGTGGCTCTACAAAGTATTAACGCAAGGGGGCCGAATAATTTTGCACGCCCCACTTTTCATTTTTTTATTAGTAAAAGTTTCAAAAATCCAAAAGATTTCGTTCCACTTCACAATTGTGTCCCACTTGTTGGTGATTCTTCACAAAAAATAAAAATGTTATATCTTTATGTTTGAAGCCTGAAATGTGGCAAAAGGTTGAAAAGTTCAAGGGGGCCGAATACTTTCGCAAGCCACTGTATATGTACTTGTGTATTACACAACAGTAAATTGTGGTGTTTACTTTTTTTTTTTGCACAAAGCACTGAAGCACTTGTATATGTGATACTTTTTAAATGTGTTACAGTATTTTATTTTTTATTTATTTTTATTGTGGTGATAGCCAAGTACACAAATAGAAATAGGGAGTAAATAAATACACATTAAAAATAGCACTGCATATTTTTAAATACTCAGTACAAGGCAAAATTGTGTCAGGCTGCAGCAGCTAGTTTACATAACAAGGTGCAGGTGCACTGCTCCCCCTTTTTTTTTCTTCAAACTTGTTTTAAAAAGCTTTCAGACTGCAAGTGAACAGTATGTCATAGATGCCATTCTGGTTTCCACTGACAGCTCTGGGGACCCGATCTGTCAGTGATAGCTGGACTTTAGAGCTCTGCAAAGTGTTGTCTTCTGGTTTTCAAAGGGGACATTTGTAAACCTATTCCCCAGCACAAGGCACCATGCTGTGATTAGTTTAAATACAGATTGTGTCTGTAATGGTGAACTAAATCATGAACAGAGTCACAGGTAAGGGTTTTGTTAGGTTATGTAGTTTTAACATCTCTATCAGTGAAGTGAATGTATGCTGTAAACCTTTTGTCATCTATCATTACAGCCTTTTTTTTTTTTTTTTTTTTTTTTTTTTCAAACCAGGTATTTAGTTCTTGAGAAATTAAGAGAACATGCAGACCGGATCCATATTTTTAGTTCTTTTTTTTATAAACGCCTCAATCAGAGAGAGAGGAGGAACTTACAGGATACCGCTAACTTGACGTAAGTTTGCTGTTTAGCTGATTTAGTCAGTTCTTGTTACTTTTTTTTGCCCATATGCTATGCAGACTATATAACACTTTTCTCTGTTTTAAAAAGTCAGTAGCATATAGTAGCTTTTACAAAGCAGCTTTTATTGACATCACTGCACAAATATAAGCTGGAATTTGATTTGATACTGCAATTCTTTTCCTTTAATGCAGGGGTCTTTTTTTAAAACGCCCCTGTCCCCGGTAGCTTGCGCTCAGAAGTGAACGCACACGCAAGTCCTGCCCACATATGTAAACGCCGTTAAAACCACACAGGTGAGGTATCGCCACGTGCGTTAGAGCGTGTGCAACAATTCTAGAACTAGACCTCCTCTGTAACTCTAAACTGGTAACCTGTAAAAAATTTCAAAACGTCACCTATGCAGATTTTTAAGTACCGAAGTTTGGCGCCATTCCATGAGTTCGCAATTTTAAAGCGTCACTTGTTAGGTATCTATTTACTCGGCGGAACATCATCTTTCACATTATACAAAAAAATTGGGCTAACTTTACTGTTATTTTTTAATTAATGAAACTTTTTTTTTTTCCAAAAAAAAAAAGGCGTTTGAAAAATTATTGCGCAAATACTGTGCGAGATAAAAAGATGCAATGACCGCCATTTTATTCCCTAGGGTGTCTGCTAAAAAAACATATATAATGTTTGGGGGTTCTGAGTAATTTTCTAGCAAAAAAATTATGGTGTTTACATGTAGTAGAGAAGTGCCAGAATAGGCCCGGTATGGAAGTTGTTAAACCCAGCACTGGTGTCAGCAAACCCATTATTAAACCCAGCACTGGTGTCAGCAAACCCATTATTAAACCCAGCACTGGTGTCAGCAAACGCATTATTAAACCCAGCACTGGTGTCAGCAAACGCATTATTAACCCCCATCACTGGTGTCAGCAAACGCATTATTAAACCCAGCACTGGTGTCAGCAAACGCATTATTAAACCCAGCACTGGTGTCAGCAAACGCATTATTAACCCCCAGCACTGGTGTCAGCAAACGCATTATTAACCCCCAGCATTGGTGTCAGCAAACGCATTATTAACCCCCAGCATTGGTGTCAGCAAACGTATTATTAACCCCCAGCACTGGTGTCAGCAAATGCATTATTAACCCCCAGCAATGGTGTCAGCAAACGCATTATTAACCCCCAGCACTGATGTCAGCAAACGCATTATTAACCCCCAGCACTGGTGTCAGCAAACGCAATATTAACCCCCAGCACTGGTGTCAGCAAACGCATTATTAACCCCCAGCACTGGTGTCAGCAAACGCATTATTAACCCCCAGCACTGGTGGTGTCAGCAAACGCATTATTAACCCAGCACTGGTGGTGTCAGCAAACGCATTATTAACCCCCAGAACTGCAATGACCGCCATTTTATTCCCTAGGGTGTCTGCTAAAAAAACATATATAATGTTTGGGGGTTCTGAGTAATTTTCTAGCAAAAAAATTATGGTGTTTACATGTAGTAGAGAATTGCCAGAATAGGCCCGGTATGGAAGTTGTTAAACCCAGCACTGGTGTCAGCAAACGCATTATTAAACCCAGCACTGGTGTCAGCAAACGCATTATTAAACCCAGCACTGGTGTCAGCAAACGCATTATTAACCCCCATCACTGGTGTCAGCAAACGCATTATTAACCCCCAGCACTGGTGTCAGCAAACGCATTAATAACCCCCAGCACTGGTGTCAGCAAACGCATTATTAACCCCCAGCACTGGTGTCAGCAAACGCATTATTAACCCCCAGCACTGGTGTCAGCAAATGCATTATTAACCCCCAGCACTGGTGTCAGCAAACGCATTATTAACCCCCAGCACTGGTGTCGGCAAACGCATTATTAACCCCCAGCACTGGTGTCAGCAAACGCATTTTTAACCCCCAGCACTGGTGTCAGCAAACGCATTATTAACCCAGCACTGGTGTCAGCAAACGCATTATTAACCCCCAGCACTGGTGTCAGCAAACGCATTATTAACCCCCAGCACTGGTGTCAGCAAACGCATTATTAACCCCCAGCACTGATGTCAGCAAACGCATTATTAACCCCCAGCACTGGTGTCAGCAAACGCAATATTAACCCCCAGCACTGGTGTCAGCAAATGCATTATTAACCCCTAGCACTGGTGTCAGCAAACGCATTATTAACCCAGCACTGGTGCCAGCAAACGCATTATTAACCCAGCACTGGTGTCAGCAAACGCATTATTAACCCAGCACTGGTGTCAACAAACGCATTATTAACCCAGCATTGGTGTCAGCAAACGCATTATTAACCCCCAGCATTGGTGTCAGCAAACGCATTATTAACCCCCAGCATTACCCCCCACACTGCACAAATAGCCCCACACTGCACAAATAGCCCCACACTGCACAAATAGCCCCACACTCCATAAAATACCCCCTACACTGCACAAAATTTCTACCCCAGTCACCCCACTAAGGACTTTGCCTCAGTGTGATGGCTCACTCACCTTTCCTGGCAGTTAGGATCATCTGCCTCCCGAGTCCTCTTTTCCTGACTTCCACACAGGCCTGGTGATAGGGGACCCACAGAACACAATCTCCTGCCCTGAGGTAGCAGCAGGACCCTAGATCGGGGCTCTGGTCGAACGTCAGTGCCTAGGTGGGCAGGGTAATGGGCGAATCGATGAGCGGATCCTTCCTCCACTCTGTTCTCTCTCTGGGCTGCAGCAGCGTGCAGCTAAGAGGAGATGGAGAGGTAAAGCTCTTCAGCGCCTCCCCCTCTGTGGTGCCTGGGTGCAGTGCAAAATGATGTCCTAGATCGGCCCTGCCTGCGGGCCATTTTTTAACTTGTCCGCGGGCCCCAAATGGTCCACGACCGGTACTTTGAAACCCCTGCTTTAATGGTATATCATGTTTCCTTTTACCCCTGGTTAAATTGCTGTATTTTGATTGCCTTTTACTTAGATCATATATATATATATATATATATATATATATATATATATATATATATATATATATATATAGTAGTATTTCTAATTTTGGAAGAATTTAGTTTTCCACTTTGTTTCTATAAAGTATATAATCTCTACACTGCTTGCATTATGACTAATTGTGATATAGTTGGTATCACTGAGCTTCAAAGGTGCTATGGCCACAGCATTGCATCTCTCCAACGTATCATTTTTTTCCCCAGAGTTATGCAGTCTGGGCACAGAAACCTATTAAAGAGGTTCTGGACTGTGGAAGCTATCACCCAAAAAGGCAGAGGGCCAAGCAGAGGCTAGCGTATTAGTCCTCGGTATTGCCTGTGGTCAGCTGATACTCTACTGACTTACTATGCCTTGTGCAGCACTCTGTGAAGGCAGCCATCTTGGCAGAGGCAGGGTTTACTTCCTCATGTCAGAGCCTCCAGCAAGGAGAACATTAAGCAGAGTGGTAGTGATTTATAGCTCACACTGCAGGAATGCAACTTTTGAGTTACTTTTGAAGAAAATGTGTTTTCCAAGTTAGGTTGAATCACATCATATAAAGCCTTTCAGTTGTAGCTCTATAACTTGGCTGATTAGTAGTGGGTATGGTGGTTGCAAGCCCTGTTGGTCATTACAGCACAGGCCATGGGAGTTCTACCTCACAGTGAGGAAAACTCAAGTGACTAAACGCTCTAAAGCAAATTTATTTTTTGCATATAAATAATGCCAAAATTGTAAGAATTATATTTTATATTTTAATTATATTATTATTATTATTATTATTATATTGCCACTACAAGCAAAAAAATAAAGAAGGCTCCTTGAGATGCTCGCATTGTTAATTGCTTGGAGATCATTCTCATTTTTTCCTCCTTAATGCAATAGCTTTCTGTTTCTGGGATAAATAGTTTTGTATTTGGTAATTGCTAGAGGTGTTTTGCTTATTGTTGGTCAGGGAAAAAAATCAAGCAAAACTTGAGTAATTTGTTATTTCCCTTCCCCAGGCTGCAGCAAAAGAGGCATGGAAGAGTTAAAACCTGGACTCGGCATGTGGACCTCTTTCAGAAAGACTTCATTTTTGTTCCACTGAATGAAGCGTATGTAGAATCTTGAAATGTAAATCGCTAACTACTTAGCTTACTTGTTTAAAAATAACGAACTGTTGCTACATGAAATCCAAATCTTGGGGTCATAAAGCAACCTTGTGGTATACCCCTGTGTCCAGGTCTTACCGGAGACTAGCAGACTGAGTGTGCAGGTGTGGACACTGGCTATCAAGGGCATAGCGGTAGCTCTGTGCTCTGCCTGGGAGATGGGAAGTTCCATGCCCAGAGTGCTGAGCGAGAAATACAGTGGTTGTACATGGGCACAAGGGTACTGTAAAAAGTCTGGACGACCACACAAAAGGCCTAGGCCAGGCATGTCCAAAGTCCGGCCCGCGGGCCGATCGCGACCCGCTTTCCGGTTTTGGACGGCCCGCTTGGTAATGTTATATAGGGTGTAGTCCTTTGCGCTATCAAGTGAAGCAATCAAATAAATGAATGTAAATAAAATTAACCTAATCTAATGAATAAAAAGTGCTGCCAGACCTAAAGTATATACAGTGCACTAAAAATGGGTATATAATAAAATGTGGTCAGCGCAACTAGGTATAAACAAAACTATTGATAAGTGAAACTATGAATAAAAATCCAAATAAAAATAAAATATAAGCCTGTGCAATCCTGTGCAAAAAAAGATAAAAAATATGTATGTCGTGCAAATAAGCAAACATAACTGTGCAAAGATGAGTATCCTCTGTGCAAATATGCAATAGTGATAAAGTACAAAATAGAGCAAATAAATCCAGGTATGCAAATGTATACATACTACATAGAAGTAATGAAAAATGTACTAATACTGCAAACTGCACAAATCTCCAGATACTGTAATCCAAACGATCGCTTCCAATTTGTCAGCATAGACAGGAGATCACATGATCACAAAAACGCACTCTGGCCAAATCTGGACTATTGGGGCTAACTTCAGCAGGATAATTTGTAGAAGGAAGAGGAGTCCAAATGCTCTGTAGAGTTTATGAAACCATGGTATAGTTGAAAAGTAGACTGCTGAAATTAGCATTATCCATCATGACTGGATTCAGGCATATTCCCCAGCTATATTGATTGATAAAGCGATACACACTCCAGTTTGAGTTAAGAGTCCAGAGAGTATTAGGTGGTGTTCATGAAGATCTCTTATTTTATTTGATACATGCTTTATCATCTCATTTATTGGTGGATTATAGACTCAATGGGCTACTTTAATATCACATCATTCATCATTCTAGTTTGGCTTTGATACCATTGGGACTATTTGTGATAATTATCCACCTCTTTCATTACACGGTGTGTTCACTATTGTGCTTTGTTTATCATTTGTGCAGTTTGCAGTATTAGTACATTTTTCATTACTTCTATGTAGTACGGTCATTTGCATACCTGGATTTATTTGCTCTATTATGTACTTTATCACTATTGCATATTTGCACAGAGATTACGCATCTTTGCACATTTGCTTATTTGCACATGATATACATTTTTTTTTTCTTTTTTTTTTTTTGCACGGGATTGCACAGGCTCATATTTTATTTTTATTTGGATTTTTGTTCAAAGTTTCACTTATCGATAGTTTTGTTTATACCTAGTTGCGCTGACCACATTTTATTATATACCCATTTTTGGTAATTTTGACATGTATACCTTTTGTGGCCCCCAACAAATCCCCGCGCGCCGGGGGCCACAAAAGATATTCATGGTGGCTGCCTTGTGGACAGGGAGGGGGCGGGACGAGTGCCATACATACAGGAGTATTTCCTGTTTACATGGCGGCCTCTGTAAATAAAAGTCCCGTCTCCTGCGCTGCCATTGGACGAGTGTTCTGTCCATTGTAGGAGGCGGGAATTTCTATTAAAGAGGCCGCCGAGAAAACAGGAGTTCCTCCTGCATGTCTTGCGCTTGTCCTGCCCCCTCCCTGTCCCCTCTGAGGCTGCAGATGGGCATGAATCTGGCTGCACTGATGGCAATGGTGAGTCTGCATTCAGGACAATGGGGATGCTGCATTCAGGACAATGGGGGGTGCTGCATTCAGGACAATGGGGGGTGCTGCATTCGGGACAATGGGGATGCTGCATTCAGGACAATGGGGGGTGCTGCATTCAGGACAATGGGGGGTGCTGCATTCAGGACAATGGGGGGTGCTGCATTCAGGACAATGGGGGGTGCTGCATTCAGGACAATGGGGGGTGCTGCATTCAGGACAATGGGGGCTTCTGCATTCAGGACAATGGGGGGTTCTGCATTCAGGACAATGGGGGTTGCTGCATTCAGGACAATGGGGGTTGCTGCATTCAGGACAATGGGGGTTGCTGCATTCAGGACAATGGGGGTTGCTGCATTCAGGACAATGGGGGTTGCTGCATTCAGGACAATGGGGGGTGCTGCATTCAGGACAATGGGGGGTGCTGCATTCAGGACAATGGGGGGTGCTGCATTCAGGACAATGGGGGGTGCTGCATTCAGGACAATGGGGGGGTACTGCATTCAGGGCAATAGGGGGGGGGTGCTGCATTCAGGACAATGGGGGGGGGTGCTGCATTCTGGGCAATGGGGGGGGGGTGCTGCATTCTGGGCAATGGGGGGGGGGTGCTGCATTCTTGGCAATGGGGGGGGGGTGCTGCACCCTTATTTTGCTTCACAGTTCTTTATTTAAAATCTTAAGGTTTTTTTCTGAAAGTATAAAAAATAAAAGAAAAAGAATTGCGCTACGTGCAAAAAAATGTGAAATGAAAATATATTTGTGAAAATGAGAAAAAAATTTTTTTTTTTTTGAAAAATATCTTGCAGCTGATAACTGTAACCCCGATATAAGGGCACAAAGAATAAAAGATAAAAATATGAGTGCAGCGCTAGATGGGTACCACAAATAATGAAATAGTGTATAATAACAATAAGTGCAATTGTGCTAATCAAATACAAATGATAAGTAAACGTCCATTAGACAAATAAACAATGCTTAGTTAAAACAAAAAACCATGAAAAATTGTGAAAAATTCTAACAGTCCTATGCTAATCCTAAGTATTCCTGTGTTTCCTGATTGATCTACTAAGCCTGTTTTGACCCCTCTGAATAAGGGCGGTCGCAGGCTTTCTGGTAAGCCTCCACTTTTTTACTCTCAGGTAACGGGCAGCACTGGTGGAAAAAAGTATAAATCCAGGGTCTCCTATTGGATATTTACCATCCGGATATCTCTATTCACGAACTATTTTTTCTACAATTTTTCATAGTTTTGTGTTTTAGCTATGCATTGTTTATTTGTCTAATGGACGTTTAATTATCGCTTGTATTTAATTAGCATAATTGCACTTATTGTTATACACTATTTCATTATTTGTGGTACCTGTCCAGCGCTGCACTCATATTGCGTGTTGTACGCCGATAAATACGGTATATCCAAATAACACGCCCAAGCTCATCTTTTCACCACACACAGCCACAAAGGCAGGAGAATTCTTGTTGGGCAGTGTATTAGTGCTCGGACAAACACACTTAGACTGAATTTTAATGGTTCAAAGAATGGCAGGCAAAATGGTCGGCCCTCACGCATGTTCACTTCATCAAATCTGGCCCTCTTTGAAAAAAGTTGGGACACCCCTGGCTTAGGCTTTAGGCATGAGCAGTGATACTGCAAGAGGAGGCCAGGAGGCTTAATGTTATTTTACTTTCCTGTTTAAAGTGAAGGTGAAAACCACTGCAAGGGTAACCTTTTTTGTTTTCTTAAAACGTTGATCTTAAAATCATCTTAAATGTGGGCTAACAAGCCCTGACACCTATTTCCCAGTTGGATTAAACTTACTGGAAAGCACTACACATTGAGCGAAATCCCCAAAATATCACTACTGCATGGGAGGGACTGAAAAAGCTAGTTGTGGGATTTTTGCAGTTTTTTTGTGGCAAATGGAAAACCCCACTGAATAAACAAATTTGCATCCTAATATAATAATCCTAATAATTGTTAATAAATAATAAAATGAATAACATGCAGTATAATTGCACTGCAGAAATCTGCACAGGATAAGTAGAAGCTTGCTTGAGACTCATAAATGTAAACCTTTGCAATCACATCTGAGTATGAATAAACTTCCTGTAATTCCAAATTTTGAAAGGTACAGTAATCTGTGATTTTTTAAAGGAACTGTAGTGTAAGGTCTGACGAACCCCAAGCTGCATGGGGAGAATAGGAAAGATGTACAGTGCCTTGAAAAACTATTCATACCCCTTGACATTTTTCACATTTTGTCATGTTACAACCAAAAATATAAATGTATTTTATTAGGATTTTATGTGATGGACAAACACAAAATGGCACATAATTGTGAAGTGAAAGGAAAATAATCAATGGTTTTACTTTTTTTTTTTTTTACAAATATCTGAAAAGTATGGTGTGCATTTGTATTCAGCCCCCTTTACTCTGATACCTCTAGCTAAAAAATAACCCAAGCTTTGAACATCTCACGGAGCACTGTTTAATCTATCATCTGAAAATGGAAAGAGTATGGCACAACTGCAAACCTACCAATGACAGGCCGGGCAAGGAGAGCATTGATCAGAGAAGCCACCAAGAGGCCCATGGTAACTCTGGAGGAGCTGCAGAGATCCACAGCTCAGGTGGGATATTCTGTCTACAGGACAACTATTAGTCATCTACACCACAAATCTGGCCTTTATGGAAGAGTGCCAAGAAGAAAGCCATTGTTGAAAGAAATCCATAAGAAGTTCCGTTTGCAGTTTGCGAGAAGTCATGTGGGGACACAGCAAACGTGGAAGAGGGTACTCTGGTCAGATGAGACCAAAATTGAACTTTTTGACCTAAAAGCAAAACACTGTGTGGTGGAAAACTAACACTGCATATCACCCTGAGCACACCATCCCCACCATGAAACATGGAGGTGGCAGCATTATGTTGTGGGGATGCTTTTCTTCAGCAGGGAAAGGAAAGCTGGTCAGAGTTGATGGGAAGATGGATGGAGCCAAATACAGGGCAATCTTAGAAGCAAACCTATTAGAGTCTAGAAAAGACTTGAGACTGGGGTAGAGGTTCACAAGCAGGACAACAACCCTAAACATACAGCCAGAGCTACAATGGAATTGTTTAGATCAAAGCATATTCATGTGTTAGAATGGCACATTCAAAGTCCAGACCTAAATCCAATTGAGAATCTGTCGCAAGACTTGAATGCTCTCTATCCAATCTGACAGAGCTTGAGCTGTTTGCAAAGAAGAATGTGCAACAATTTCACTCTCTAGCGGTGCAAAGCTGGTAGACACATCCCCAAAAAGATTTGCAGCTGTTATTGCACCAAACGGTGGGTCTCCAAAGTATTGACTTAGGGGCTGAATACAAATGCACGCCAAGCTTTTCAGATATTTTATTTGTAAAAAAATTTAGAAAAACTTTTATCATTTTCCTTCCACTAAACAATTATGTGCCACTTTGTGCTGGTCTATCACATAAAATCCCAATAAAATACATTTACCTTTTTGGGTGTAAATTTGTAAAATGTCAAGGGGTATGAATACAGTACTACCCTCATTTAACCAAACTTTGCATGTCAGTGACAAAGATGGTCAGATTGCCATTTTAACCGCTTCAGATCCGCGCTATAGCCAAACGACGGCTGCAGCGCAGACCTACTTTGCCGGAAGGGCGTCAATAGACGTCCTCCCGGGCTCGAGCGGCCTGCGCCCCCCCCTGTGATCAGCAAATCTGAGACTCGCTGGATCACAGATCGGAGTAAGGGGTCGATCTCGACCCCTTACCAAGTGTTCAGCTGTCAGCCAATGACTGCTGATCATGTGATGTAAAAAAGCCGATCACCAGCGGCTTTCAGAGGGACATCGGTCCCGATCAAGGAGAGCAGCCGCCAGCTCATCTGTGCCCACGGTGCCACCTATGAATGTCACCAATCGGTGCCTCATCAACAGTGCTGCCCATCAGTGTCACCTACCAGTGCCACCTTATCTGTGCCGATCAGTGCAGCCTATCAGTGCCGCCTCATAAGCGCATATCAATGAAGGAGACTGTGAAACATGATTTTTTTTTTTTTTTTTAGTTTTCGTCTTTTTTTTGTTTGTTTAGCAAAAAATAAAAACCCCAGTGGTGAATAAATACCACCAAAAGAAAGCTCTATTTGTGTGAAAAAATGATAAAAATTTCATTTGGGTACAGTGTTGCATGACCAATTGTGATTCAAAGAGTGACAGCACTGAAAGCTGAAAATTGATCTGGGCAGGAGGGGGGGTTAAGTGCCCAGTAAGCAAGTGGTTAAATTTGTGGTGAAGAAATGATACATTTTATATAATCCCCCTACTAGAACACAGCTCAGTGCTCAATAAAATTGGGCAAAGAAGGCCCTGAAATGTTCTTCATTAGCTGGACTGAAATTCATGAAAAGTGCTACTTCTGGGCTGAACCCTCACACTGTAAACATACTAAACACTTGCCTTTCCTGCAGCCATTGATTTAAAATTCAGCAGTTGATTAGGCCGTATATTTGAAAAAAAAAACTTCGCTCTGGCCCAGTTAGTAAAGTGATATAGCAATTAGACCCTTTTCACCTGCAGTGCCTTGCCGTTGGCGCTAAAGCGCCGTTTGTTTTTGCAATGTTTTCACAGTGCTTTTCAGGCGCTAGCGGGCCGTTTTTTTTCTTTTTTAAGGTCCCTTGACAACGGGACCTTAAAAAACCCTGAAAAGTCCAATTTTGTGGTGCTTTTATGCTATATATAGGCGATTATGAAGCGTAGCCCATTCATTTCAATGGGCAGGGGCGTTTTGGGAGCTCTATTAATAGCATCTCGCAAGCGCACCGCCCCAGTGTGAAAGCACACACTGCAGAGAATGGGAGGCAGTTTTCAGGCGCTTTACAGGTGCTATTTCTAGCATTAAAACGCCTGAAAACTGCCTCCGTGTGAAAGGGGTCTTAAAGTAGAACTCCAGCCATACAGCGAAACATGTCATTGACTGTTATGAGAACTGTTTTGTTGGCGATTTGTAATTTTGTTTGGCTACTTTTAAAATTCACACCCACCTGACACCACTATTCAGAATTTGCAGATTGAAGCACCTTGCTGCTTCACCTACACACTCCTGAGTGGACTATAAATGAGGTTTATCCCATTAGTGAGCCTGCCTTCTGGAGCAACAGTACTTTCAATCTTGTCCATTAAAGCTTTTGTTAACCCAAAAAACAAAACAAAAAAAAACAGATCCTGTTCCCTTAAAGCATGTTATACAGCACAGTGCTTGTGCTGTGTCATTTGCCCCCCTGTAACACCTAAAAAACCTGGCTGATCCTGCCTGGCTATACCCTCACCCCTGTAAATTGACCATGCTTTATCATGGCTGCTGAGCCCTGACACCGTGGTCAGTTTACGTGTCTCCGTCATCTGCAGCCCTGCTCTCTGTCTCCTGTGTCGTCCTTCTCCCCTCCCTGCCTGTCTGCTTATGTCAGCTCTCATTATAAATATATAATGCTTCCATCCCCTCTGTATTGTAACAATAAGTTCCCCTGTGTCTGTGTTATATAATAAATATGCTTAACTGTACCGATAAAACAGCGGCTCCCTGCCATCACGTGGCTCCTCGGCTCTCTCCCTCTCCTCCCGGCTGATGTAAGCGGCAGTGCTTGGCCCTGCCCACTGGAACTGTCAGCCGGGCTGAGGAGAAAGGAGGCACCTGAGCGCTGGGTGCTGATGTGTTAACAGTACAGATAAGCATATTTATTATATGACACAGGCACAGGGGAAATTATTGTTATAATACAGAGGGGATGGGAGAGACAAGGAATTCAGATACCGTTTGGGTCATACTGTCGTCTACAGGAGATATGAACACTGGGAAACAGAAATTTCGAAACCAGCCCCCAGTGTGACCCATTCTCTACCCAGCATGCCTTTGATTTTTGCTAATGGCCTAGGGGATGGGCATCTTTTCTAAATGTCTTTCTCTTTTTTGTGCCAGCTTTTTTTTTTTGCCTTCTTTATCCATTGACTTTATTGGCCGTAGAGACCATAGCAACTATCCAAATCAGCATTTCTTCAGCCTGACATTGGAGGCCTTATCCAGACATTGCTGGTCTGGGTGATTTGGACTAGCCTGGAATGTGACCTTCAGGCGTTATGCTTTGCATTGTGTTACTTTCTAGACCTGAATATACTGATAAAAGATAGCCACCGAGGGCTTTCAACGTCCAGAGCCATCACATAGTCCCCAGTGTGAGACCCTAACTCTGAAAAGTCTTCTGAGTAAGGCCAGTTGAGCTACAGCAACTGAAGCTACCCTACTATCCAGACTTTTGGGTGCCTTTCAGATTTCTCACCATCGTTTAACATGGTAAGGGTTAACACTGAGGGACTGAGCACTACATTCGTCTGCTGGGTGGAGTGTCGTCCTGCACTCTTTTTCCCACCATTCAGCATGAGGGAAGCAGTATCCTGCTGCTGCTCCCGCTTGCAGGCACCATGTGGATCTCTGGTCTCCAGTCCATTTTCACTGCCCTCCTGCAGTGGCTTGGTCATCTCCAGCTATTTGACCTTCATCAACACCCGCAGTTATGAGTAAGCAAGGCCTTGCCTCGCACTTTTTGACTAGTTGCATTACTGCTACGTGGGCATAAAATGTCTGCACATAGTCACAGGGGGACAGTCCCACTGCCACAGGTAACCCCAGGCCATAGTCCCCTTCCAGTTCTTGTGGTGCCTACTTTATATCCTCTGAAGAAACCAGTGCCTGTAATCTGGAACCCAGTACCCTTATAGTTTTATATGGTCTTTTTCATGTGAATCTTCCTCAGCCCTTTCGGGTGGGGCCAAGTCCCCTGCGCTATCTTCAGAGACTATCGTATCCACTCTCTGAACTGGACTGCAGAGGTTCTAAAGGTGCTCCAGTCCCACCTGAGTCTGCTTGAAATGTTCCCCTTTGAGAGGGAATTTGTTAAACTAGTGTACTACTTTCAAAGGAACACCAGTAATCAGGTTGAAGGTGTGCTTAGCTTTAAGGATTCTGCTGACAGGCTTGCCTCAAATCCCAGTGGCTGGTCTGCCCTCCATCCTGTGTTGGCCCTGACCCTAATCTGTCAGCCTGTGGCAGGTTGGATTTGTTCCTCCAAAAAGGATCTCACCTTCACCAGGATGGACCAGTTTCACAGAGTGAGTGGAGATAATGTCTGGAGACTTGGACTCCTTTCACACATGCTGTGTGCAATCAGGTACGCCTGTCCGTTTTTCAGGCGGACCTGATTGGACGATGCATTCATCTCTATGGAGCGACGGATGTCAGCGTTGACATGTCCGATGACATCCGTGCAATCCGATCTGCCAAATCCAGACGGATGGAGACCCTATTTTTCATCCATCTGGCGGATCGGATGAAAATGGACAGGTGGATCCGTTTTCATCCAATCTTCTGTAGACTTGGCATTAAAGCTGGCCATAGATGGATCGAATCTCGGCCGGATCAGCAGAGACCGGCTGAGATTCGGTCCATCTCTGGGCAGGCTGATTGTACCCAAGTTGATCAGATTTTTAGAATGTTATTACCAGTGGCTATAGACACTAGCATTGATCATTGTTTTCTGGCCGGAACAGCTCCCTGCCAAGAGAAAAAAAAAGCTCATTGACCCCTTTTCTACATAGGACTCCCTGGCCTACAACCCTCAGGCTCTGGTCTGATTTTCAATATGCTCTTTCTTCCTGTATCAAGGCCGAGGATTACAACGTTGTCTGTTTTACAAGCTGAGAAGTCTTTCTGCCCTCGCCTCCTCAGAAGAACTGGTCTTAGTGCTGGAATAGGTCGCATTTCCACTGTTTAGTACCCCTTATATGTTTCTTTCCTCTCCACATGTGTTCTGTAAGTGCCCCTGCACTTCCTGGTCCATCTCACTAAACATTTTGAATTATGTGACTGCTCTCCAGACTCTCACCCAGAGATCCTCCAGCATCTCTAATGCCCTGATATTTACCAATTATGGTCAGGACTGTCCTTCCTTGCCAACTGCCCCCTCTGATTTCTTCATCTTGCATTGGTCCTTCTCAACGGTCATAGGAACACCACCTGTTTTTTTTTTTGTTCTTTTTCGCATCAGATTTTTTTTTTAAAGTGGCTGTTTGAACCTCTGCTGATCCCTGTTTCAGCTACAAGGTGCTTCTACTGTAATTTGTTTGGGCCGTTAACTTTTTTTGTTCTTCTGAGCTGCTATTTTGACTGTTTTTTGTTTGCCACCCTTAGATTTATTGTTTGGGAAAGTCCTGTGGTCTAAGAATTGACTCCTGTGTCCTGTACTGTATACAGTAATTATCCTCTGTGACCTCCTTACTGCTTGCTGAAACTGGAGCCTCACAGAGTGGGCAGGGTTAGGAGTACACTGGGGATGTTTACCAGCAAAGCTTTTGCCAGCATCCAATCATCTGAATGTAGCAGCAATATAATCCATGGTCTGTCAACTCCTGAACTATATTCCAAGATATGGAAATGCCAGGTATGTCAAAATTCCTGTTTTATTTTTTGAGTGCATTAAGTGACACCGGTCCTGCACCTCTGTGTTTTTCGTTCTAGGCTTTGGTGTAATAAAACGGAGGCATGCTGGGTAGAGGATTTGTTATACTGAGGGAATAGCTTATGATCTTATAATTCTTCTGTTTGTCAGTGTCCGGTCTTCCTGTAGGTAGCAGTATAACCCTACTGCATCTGAAATCTTGCGTCTCCCGATTGACTTCAAGAAATAAATTTAAGTTTAGGTTTGCTCTTGTGCTGTTTTCATGCAGCCGTGTTTGTCCGGGCATGGCTGCCCATTCATTTGAATGTGAAATGCAGGCAATAAGTTCCTTCCACCTTTTCTAAAATCGTAGGGGGGAAAAAACCCACCATGTTTTCCAATGCGTGGGGGTGTTCATTTATTAAACAGCAGTGTGTTTTGCTGCAAATGCGGGAATGTGCGATTTACACACAGTCCTGCACCTGCAGAGATGTGAACTTATGGGAAGTACAAATAATGTTATGTTCTCCAGCCCCTAGTGTTTAAACTTTGTCAGATTGGTGGCACTTCTCAGCGCAGTAGTGTTTGAATGATTCACAGTTCTGGTGCTCTCTCCCAATTTCCAGTGTCTGTGCAATGGTACTTGCACACAGGTGATTTGTGTTTTCAGGCAATTTTCAAAATTGTTTTTTGAATTTACATTGCATCTGGAAAGTATTCACAGAGCTTCACATTTTCCACATTTTGTTAGGTTACAGCCTTATTCCAAAATGGATTAAATTCATTATTTTCCTCAAAATTCTACAAACAATACACCATAATGACAACATGAAAGAATCTTGTTTAAAATCTTTGCAAATGTATTAAAAATAAAAAATAAAAAACAACATATGTACATAGGTATTCACAGCCTTTGCCATGACACTCAAAATTGAGCTCAGGTACATCCTGTTTCTACTGATTATCCTTGATGTTCCTACAACTTGATTGGAGTCCACCTGTGATAAATTTACTTGATTGAACATGATTTGGAAAGGTCTGATCAATATTCCTATCGCACATGTTCGTGGTAGAAATGGCTCTTAAAATGGTGGGTGCTGCAGCCATTACCAGTTGGGTCCTGGAAACATCAAACAAGCGTACATATTCGCCAGCACACCATGGGTCGGCAATTTTCGTCCAAAAAGTTTTAATGAAAAAGATCACATCACAAAGGACGGTGCAACGTTTCGGAGCCGCGCAGGACCCCTTCATCAGGCATGATGATGTGATGATTTGGAAAGGCACACACCTGTCTATATAAGGACCTACAGTTAACAGTGCATGTCAGAGCACAAACCAAGCCATGAAGTCCAAGGAATTGTCTGTAGACCTCTGTGACAGGATTGTATCGAAGGAACAGATCTGGGGAAGGGTACAGAAAATTTTTTGCAGCATTGAAGGTCCCAATGAGCACATTGGGCTCCATCATCCCTAAATGGAAGATGTTTGGAACCACCAGGGCTCCCCCTAGAGCGATCCCCCAGCAAAACAGCAATCGGGGGAGAAGGGCCCTAGTCAGGGAGATCCCGATGGTGACAGAACTCCAGCGTTTGTGGAGAGAGGAGAACCTTCCAGAAGAACAACCATCTCTGTAGCACTCCACCAATCAGGCCTGTATGGTAGAGTGACCAGACAGAAGCCACTCCTCAGTAAAAGGAACATGAAAGCCCGCCTGGAGTTTGCTAAAAGGCATCTGAAGGGTTCTCAGACCATGAGAAACTAATTTCTCTGGTCTGATGAAACAAAGATTGATCTCTTTGACCTGAATGGCAAGCATAATTTCTGGTGGAAATCGTGCAACGCTCATTACCTGGCCAATACTATCCCTAGAGTAAAGCATGGTGGTGGCAGCATCATGCTGTGGGGATGTTTTTGAGCGGCAGGAACTGGGAGACTAGTCAGGATCAAGGGAAAGATGAATGCAGCAATGTACAGAGACATCCTTGATGAAAACCTGCTCCACAGCGCTGTTGACCTCAGACTGGGGCGAAGGTTCATATTCCAACAGGACAATGACCCTAAGCACACAGCTACATGACAGCTCCGTGAATGTCCTTGAGTGGTCCAGACTTGAACCCAGTTAAACATCTCTGGAGAGATCTGAAAATGGCTGTGCACTGATGCTCCCTATCCAACATGATGGAGCTTGAGAGATCCTGCAAAAAAGAATGGGAGAAATCGCCCAAAAATAGATGTGCCAAGCTTGTAGCATCATACCCACAAAGACTTGAGGCTGTAATTGGTGCCAAAAGTGCTTCAACAAAGTATTGAGCAAAGGCTGTGAATACTTATTTACATGTAATTTTCTTTCCTTCTTTATGTTTAATACATTTGCAAAGATTTCAAACAAACTTTTTTCATGTTGTCATTATGAGGTATTGTTTGTAGAATTTTGAGGAAAAAAATTAATTCATTTTGGAATAAGGCTGTAACATAACAAAATGTGGAAAAGTGAAGCGCTGTGAATACTTTCCGGATGCACTGTTAAGTTGAACTAACAAACATTGTTTTTGAATTCCGTTTATTTTTTTTTTCCATTTAGTTGGGTTTGCAGCTAGTTCTGAATTTCTTTATTGGCTGTCTAAAAATTGTTAGGCTACTGAGACTAAAGGAGAATGATGCAGGTCAACATTTTGGTGTATAAGCAGAAGTATAAAAGTTGAGAGATATTTGGTGAAATTCTTTAAAGAGGAGATCCAGCCAAAAAAAAAAATGTAAAAGTCATCAGCTACAAATACTTTAGCTGCTGACTTTTAATATTAGGGCACTTACCTGGTCCAGGGAGCTTGCGATGTCGGCACCTCAGCCGATCTTCGGATCGACTCACCGGGTGCTGCCGCCACCATTCCTGGTAAGGGAACCCGGCAGTGAAGCCTTTCGACTTCACTGCTGGTTCCCTACTGAGCATGTGTGAAGCGCTCTGCGTTTTCTAATTGGCCTGGCGGTGGGGAAAGGTGCCAAATGTGACACCGGGGGGGGGGGGGGGGCATATAGGCGGAAGTTTCACTTTTGGGTTCCGCTTTAAAAAGCATAATCGCTATTACACAACCAAACGTAGACATTGAACCTGTGTAAAAAGGACCTCTTTTAATGACATTTATCTTTGTTTTCTAGTGCCCACTGGTTTTTAGCTGTCATATGTTTTCCTGGTCTAGAAGAACCTGTGTATTATCCAAACTCTTTCTACCAAGCTGGGACTTTGCAGCCTGCATCACAGGCAGATGACAGCAGAACCTCTGCCATCCCAGGAGATTCACAGGCTTGCCTGCAAGGTTCTTCTGCCAAGCCAACTGCAAAGAAATTATCCAAGAAACAAAACCTTGCTCCAAATGACACAAGCTCTGGGACTGTTGAAAGTGACTCATCTGGGACAAGACGAGGTCAGTATGTTGGAAGGCATGCCCTTAGAAGAAATGAAGAACAACAGGAGACAACTGCAACTCTTAAGTCTCTCTTTCCACAAACAGACTCGACTCCTACAATTGTAAATGGAATAACACATGAATGTAAAACACCATTAAAGCATCTTGGTAAGTATACTATGATGCAGAGTACTGTTGTGAGAAGACACAAATGGAAAGTGGAATTGTTTATTAGATCAGGGCTTGGCAAATTTGCTTTGAATCAAGGAGCAAGCTAAAAAAAAGTTAGGAGCCAGTTGTTTTTTTTTAAACTAACAAAGCTTTTTCTTTCATACATCAAGGGACACAAAGCACCATATTAATTACTATGTGGGTTATAGGCCACCTTCAGGTGATGGACACTGGCACACCCTAAACAGGAAGTTGCCTGCCTATATAACCACTCCCATACCTGGAGCAACTTAGTTTTTTCACCAGTGTCTAAGGTGTTGGTCACGAGTGAAGATGTGCTCTGAAGAGCTCTGCTGGAGGGATCCTTGCTGGATTTAAACAGCCTTCATAGACCAGATCCATCCAAAGTGCCACTGAGGCCAAGGTGGATGGTACCCGGGCCTCGTATACGAAGCACGAGGTTTTGCCTGTAATGCCTCTCCTTGCAGGGCTGGACCCTGGGACCCAGGGCTTTTTGGTCATGCTTACATTACCTAAAGCTTTTCCTGGCGGGGTGCTAATACAGGTCCAAGGGAGTGTAACCCTGATAAAAAAGGACCCGGTCCTTGAAGGTTTGCTAATGCAGCCCGCTGTGATGGGTGAAGTTTGGATCTGTCTGACTTCAGCAGTATCCTGCGGCGAGGATAAGGTAAGGGAAGTAACCTAGGAACTGTAAAAAGTCCACCTTTGGTTTTTTTCTTCCGTGGGTAAAATGTTGTCATGCCTTAAAGTCTCCACTAGAGGGAGTAAATGCACATACCTTTAACGTTGCCTCTCAGTCAGCTCTGTGAATGCCTAAGAGCAGATGTGTGGTCTCATTCATGTGCAGTATGCACATGAAGTGTACTGCCCCAACCCCCCCCCCCCCCCACCTCGGTGGGTGCGGTGGCTTCCCATATATTTTGTATGTGTATCGTGTTTTTTCTGTGTCACAGCGGTGGATGATCCGGCCTGCCCCCCCTCCTCGCACTGGGTCTGCCGCCTAGCAAGACCCGAATGCTGCGCGTGCGGAGGGGGCGTGGCTTAAGCATGGCTTCGTGTAGGGGACGTAGTGTCCATGAGGCACACAGAGCAATGGCTGGGGACACAGAGTTTGCAGATACAAACGGTGCTTGTTTCGGCAGCACATACACAAAAAGATACAACTCTTCTCAGCGAAAGAGCTGGAGATACAGCTGCAGATCACACAGGAGCGGTGGGGTCACGGAAGGCGCTGCATACAGGCATTTTCCCAGTAAAGGAAACACTTTTTACTCAGCACCAAGCTGAACTCTATTAGCAGCATTGTATGCTAGACTATTGCTCAGCAAGTAGCGCATTTACTTAGTGCCTCTGCTTTTATGCTTAGCACTATGGCTCCCAAAAAGGACACCACAAAGAAGGTACCAAAAAATTTTACCCCCAGGTGCTGGGAACTCCAGTTGTGCCTCCACACTGTCATCCTATCCTGAAATATCAGATGTGGCAAGCCAGGGTGAGTCATTTGAACCAATTGGTGGTGCAGCTGCTTCTCACCTCTCAGCCCCTGTATACGTGACTGAAGATGCATTTCCTCCGCACTGCTGGGTCTAGAAGGAAGATTAGCAGCTTTAATCGCATCCTCCATCCATAAGGATAGGAAGCGTGTTAGATCCCCCTCTCCCACCTCAGACCCTTTACCAATGGGACAGTGGGTAGAGGATGAGGTGTTACCCTCAGGCGATCAGGAGGAAAAACAAACCGATTACTCTTCTGCGGAGGAGACCACGGTGGATGAACCTTTTTCAAAATCGCAATCTGAGAAATTGCTGGTACAATCTCTTACGGAGATGGTTCATTCCACTTTCAAGCTACCCCTAACAGAGTCAGTTGAAAGTTCTGTTTCTTCTTTAGGTTCCTTAAAATCTGCACAGCCTTTGCATGCGTTTCCTGTCCATGCATTACTAGAAAAGCTTATTTATGCTGAATAGGATCACCCGGATAAGCATTTTCTCCCTCCAAAGAGATTCACAGCACTCTATCCCATGGAGGAGAAATTCACCAAAAAATGGAATGTACCAACAGTTGACGCTGCGATTTCCAGTGTGAATAAAATTCTAACTTGTCCAGTAGACAATGCACAATTGCTTAAGGATCCAACAGTTAAAGGTTGGAATTCCTGTTAAAATCCTCTTTTTCCTTGACAGGTGCCGTTATTCAGCCTGCAGTCGCAATAGGCATCTGTCAGTCCCTAAAGGACCAGTTATTCGGTTTTGCCATAGACGCCATGAAAGATTCTATTCACCAGGCGTTCCGCCTTGCGCTTGTGCTAGTACACATGTGTAGGATCCTGTGGTTAAAAAATTGGTCATCCGAAGCACCATGCAAAAGGCTCCCGACTGGTTTTCCTTTTCATGGGGATCCGCAAATACATCCAAATGATTTCTAGTGGGAAAAGTACTCTTTTGCCAGTACACTTGCACCAGGGGCATCCGCCTCTAGGCAGGGGCGACGGCCTCTGCCGTCAGACTCTAGAGGAAAGCCTCAGGGTCAGGCCCAAGCACAAAAGAAGTCCTTGGGGGCGGAAACCTGCAAAGCAGAAATCGAAAGCCTCATTATGAAGGGGCGCCCACCCTCACTAGAGTGGGGGGAAGACTTCTGCAATACTCAGAAGTCTGGCAGGAGGAAATTCAGGACAGATGGGTCATCTCCACGGTGTCTCTAGGATACAAACTAGAATTTTGGGAGTTTCCACCGTCTCGTTTTCTGAGGTCAAACGTTCCCAAAGATCCAGGGAAAAGGCAATCTCTGTTTCGGGCACTAGACCGATTACTGGCTCAGGGAGTGATCATACAAATCCACAGAAGAGCAGGGTTTGGGGTATTATGCAAACCTCTTTACGGCACCAAACCGAATGGATATGTCAGACCCATTCTAGATCTAAAAAATATAAATCAGTTCCTGAAGATCCGCTCCTTTCGCATGGAGTCAATCAGGTCAGTGGTTTCTATCCTACAAGGAGGAGAACTTCTCCCGTCTATCGACATCAGGGATGCATATCTGCATATCCCTATATTTCCCACTCAGCGAGGGTTTTTGCGGTTCAAGGTAGAACAGCAGCATTTTCAGTTTGTAGCCTTGCCCTTCAGGCTAGCTACTGCACCCCGGGTGTTTACAAAAGTTCTGGCCCCACCTCTAGCCAGGTTAAGGGCACAGGGCATAACAGTATTGGCGTACCTAGACGATCTATTGCTAATAGACCAGTCAGTGGCTCGTTTGGAGCAAAGCGTGCGCATTACAACCAAATACCTGATTTGGGTTGAATTCTCAAACTAGAGAAGTCTTCCTTAAAACCGCTAAAAAAGGCTGGAGTACTTGGGTCTGATCATAGACACAGCCCAGAAAAGAGTGTTCTTGCCTCAGGCAAAGATCAACTCCATAAGAGAGCTGGTGTGGATGGTGAGGTTGAAAGGAGATCCCTCCATTCGCCTTTGCATGAGGTTGTTAGGAAAGATGGTGGCTTCATTCAAAGTGGTTCCCAATGCCCATTTCCATTCGAGACTGTTGCAAAACAGTATCCTGTCTGCTTGGAACAAAACTATTCAAGCTTTAGATTCGCCAATGCGGCTGTCCCCAAAGGTTTTCCAGAGCCTCAGTTGGCTCAGTATCCGGGAATCTGCAGAAGGAAAAAACCTTCATACCAGTTACCTGGAAAGTGGTAACGACAGATGCCAACATTTCAGGTTGGGGAGCAGTACTGGAAAAGACAACTGTCCAGGGACAGTGGCCTAGAACCGAAAAAGCCTTGCCCATCAACATCCTAGAGATTCGGGCAGCGCGTCTGGCTCTGAAGCCCTGAACATTCAGGTTACGTGATTGTCCTGTCAGGATCCAATCCGACAATGCCACAGCTGTGGCCCATATCAATCGCCAAAGGGGCACTAAGGGTCACGCAGCTCAGAGTGGCGGACCATATTCTAGCTTGGGCGGAAAAGGGTGTTCCCTGCCTATCGGCAGTCTTCATTCCGGGAATAGAGAATTGGCAGGCGGACTACGTGAGTCGCCAGCAGTTGTTCACGGGGAAGTGGTCTCTTCACCCCAAAATTCTTTCTGGCTATATGCCAAAGATGGGGGATCCCGGACGTAGATCTTTTGGCGTCCATGTTCAACATGTAGTTGGTCAACTTTATGTCAAGGTCAAGGGATCCACTCGCATGCGAGACAGATGCGTGGTGACCCCTTGGGGTCAGTTTTCACTGAGTTAGGCTTTATTCCCTATTCAGTTGCTGCCATAGCTTCTTTGCAGGATCAAGCTGGAAAGAAAGCCAGTAATCATTGTAGCCCCAGGATGGCCCAGAAGATCCTGATATGCAGAAATCGTAAAGATGGCGGTGGAGGATCCATGGTCCCTTCCACTATGGCCTGACCTACTCTCACAGGGGCCGATCTTCCATCCTACCTTACAAACTAAGCTTGACGGTTTGGCTATTGAAGCCCACATTCTGAAGAGACGTAGTCTGTCCGGTTCAGTGATTTCTACCTTCATTAATGACGCCGGCTTCCAGAGTTATACATTATAGATTCTGGAGGGCTTATGTTTTCTGATGTGAATCCAAGGGTTGCCACCCTCAGAAAGATAATATAGGTAGAATTCTTGTTTTTTTCTACAAGTACAAATGAAGCTGGCCTTGAGTACTATTAAGGGCCAAGTCTTGGCTTTATCGGTCTTATTTCAAAGACAACTTGCTTCGCATTCTTTGGTCCGGGCTTTTTATACAAGGGGTAATGCGGCTTATTCCGCCAGTTAGACCACCCTTGAGACTTGAACTTAGTTTTTTGTCGGTATTGCAAAAATAGCTCTTTGAACCGTTACAGCATACTCCCTTGGTCCTTCTGACAAGGGAAATAGTGTTTCGGGTTTCTATGCCCTCTACAAAAGGATATCGGAGTTGGCCGCTCTTTCCTGTAAAGAAGCTATATTTAATTATTAAGGTGGTTTTAGGTTTTCACCTAAACCAAGATATTGTCCTACCGTCGTTTTTTTTCCAAAACCAGGGTCTAGGGTAGAGAACTCACTACATTGTCTTAATGTAGTAAGAGCGGTCAAAGTCTATTTAAAAACAACTGCTCTGGTCTGAAAGACTGATGTTTTATTATGCTGCTAGAGGGTCCTAGGAAGGGACAGGCAGCGTCGAAATCCACTATTGCTAAGTGTATTCGGCAAGTTATAAGTTAGGCCTAATGGTTAAAAGGTAAGATTTCACCTTTTCATGTCAAAGCGCACTCTACTAGAGCAGTTAGTGCTTCTGGGGCACTGCGTCACCAAGCCTCCATGGCTCAGATCTGCAAGGCCGCAACTTTGTCTGCAGTCCATACATTCACCAGATTTTATAAAGTGGATGTAAAAAAGGGCATGAGGATATCGCCTTTGGGCGCAGTGTGCTGCAGGCAGCAGTATTGGTCCTCAAGTCTGTTGGCGCCCTGCGGGTTGGGTCTCCCTCCCCTCAAATAGCATTGCTATGGGACGTCCCACATAGTAATCACTATGGTGCTCTGTGTCCCGTGATGTACGATAAAGAAAATAGGATTTTTATAACAGCTTACCTGTAAAATCCTTTCCTTGGAGTACATCACGGGACACAGAGGTTCCCTCCCCTCTTCTTCTGGGGTATATGTATATGTTTGCTGCACAAACCGAGGTGCTCCCAGTATCTGAGGGGTTATATAGGGAAGCAACTTCCTGTTTAGGGTGTGCCGGTGTCCATCACCTGAAGGTGGCCTATAACCCAGATAGTAATTATTATGTTGCTCTGTGTCACGTGATGTACTCCAAGAAAAGGATTTTACAGGTAAGCTGTCATAAAATTCCTATTGTTTTCAATGACTAAACCTTTTCTCTTATGTAGCCCTGATGTGTAACTTTACAGATGCACAACGCAGGGTACTCACCTCTGCCATTACAAGAGCGCACTCTCTCTGATTCAAATGCCATGAATGCATTCTCTCCAGTTTTTACGGTGTCCAGCTCGATGCCATGACAATTGGGTAGATCGCACACCTGCAACGTCTAAATCCAGGAGCGATGTTGCTGTGGCACTCCAGCCGCTGATGCCCACTCTCTCTGAAGCTCTCAGATTCAAACATCACACATTCGCTGTGCACCATCTACCCCAGTGCCATGATGCTGAGCTCATCACCTGAAATCTGGGGATAAATAGGAAAGCATTTATGTGCTCCTTCATGTATGGTTGCTGCCATTGCTGAGCTCCTTTTGAAAATGCTAGTTACTAGGCTTCCTGTGCTCTGAACACACAGAGTGAGGCAGTCTGGCTCCTGGGGATAACCCTGAATGACCAAAGCAGTAATTGCAGCCTCCATGTTTCCGTACAGCAGGCTTCCTGTAGTGGAAGTTGGGTTAAGTTGTTGCTGTGTCCAGTGAGCGCCCGGGTCAGACATGCCAGCAGGCAGGGGATTACCTCCTCGCACTCCTCTCGGTCGCTGGCTCGGCTCTCCAGTGACTCTATGAACTGCTCCCAGCTCAGCCTCTACTCCAGCCAGTGGTGCAGGGAACTCTGGTGCCGGGAAACCACTGACTCTGGTGCCGGGAAACCACTGACTCTGGTGCCGGGAAACCACTGACTCTGGTGCCGGGAAACCACTGACTCTGGTGCCGGGAAACCACTGACTCTGGTGCCGGGAAACCACTGACTCTGGTGCCGGGAAACCACTGACTCTGGAGCCCCCACGTCCCTGAGCCGCCACCTCCCCCAGCTGGGCCTGCTCCAGCAATACCCTGGGGAGGGTAGCAGCAGCAGCGAGACCGACGGGGATCTCCAGCAGAACTGCACTCTGCTGGCTGCTCGCTCCT
Organism: Lithobates clamitans; assembly: GCA_037952925.1. Lineage (NCBI taxonomy): Eukaryota > Metazoa > Chordata > Amphibia > Anura > Ranidae > Lithobates > Lithobates clamitans. The sequence goes on along the minus strand of JBBGZY010000305.1, from coordinate 5,996,750 downwards.
CCCGCCATGTCAGTGGCTGTCGTGCTGCTGTCTTCTTACCCCATCCCCGGGTCGTCTTCATCCCTGCTGCTGCCGCTAATAGAGTTCCCCGTAATTTACCAGTGCTCTGTTGTGACCAGAGGGCCTACTCCACCTTCCCAGCCAAGACCAGCATCCAGCGTGCCCTGTAATTGCAGCTGAGGAGCCTGTCACTGACTAAAGCCCAGGTGCCACGATGCAATTTCTAGTGGACCTGGTGCCTAAGATTTGTTGAGCCCTGGTCTATTATGCCTTGTTTCCACTGAGCGGATCAGTTTGGGTCGGTACAGTTTGAATGGCCTAGAATGGTCCGGTCTATTCTGGTGAGCGTTTCCACTGCAAGTGGGACCACAAGGGGCCATACAGGGTTTGGAAAAAATGCCTCAGCATAGCACAGCAGAGGGTTTTCTGTCAGCCAATCAGTGGAATGCATCGTAGCTCCACCCTAACCGAACCGTTCCATTTTTTATGGCCCCACATCTGAAGCACGACCCTGAATGGAATGGTACGGTTCAGTTGTATGGGCCGCTTTCATAATGGAAACGCCCAGAATAGCGTACCGAACCGATCCGCTCATTGGAAATGAGGCATTAGATCACAAACTATTTTTTGGGACAGTAAAGCTAACCCTTTACTGTGACTGCTTTACCCTTTTGCTCGAGCATGTTTGTTAATTGGAGAATGAGAAGGGAAGCTTCCATTTCAGGTTTCTCATGTTCTTATTTTAAAGATTCCCTTTAGTAGTCCTGTACAGTATACACAATGAAAGTAGTAAACTGGTTTCTTCATCGTCCATTGAGGAACCCAGGAATTTAAAAACAGTCACAATTTTACAACTTTGACATGTGTTAATAAAACTGTACATATAGTCACAACTGCTTTGTGTAACCAGGTTAATCATACCTTGTTTTTTTCAGAACGAATTGGGCTTTCTTTTGGTGGAAAATGGTAATGGATATCTCCTGATTAGTGTTTTTTCTTTATATTAATATTATCAGAGGAAATCTGGCCCAAAATAGTGTTAAAAATAATATATATTTTATAAATTTAGCTGTATATTTCTTGCCATTACCATAATTTACCACCAAAGAACATCCCAAAATACAGTGATGGAAAAAGTATTTGATTCCCTGCTGATCTTGTACATTTGAGAGACAGAATAATTAAAAAATCCAGAAAAACACATTTCAAAAAAAGTTATAAATTGATTTGCATTTTAATGAGTGAAATAAGTATCTATCAATCAGCAAGATTTCTGGCTCCCAGGTGTCTTCTATACAGGTAACAAGCTGCCTAAAGGGAGTGCTCCTAATCTCAGCTTGTTACCTGTATAAAAAACACCTATCCACAGAAGCAATCAATCAGATTCCAATCTCTCCACCATGGCCAAGACCAAAGAGCTGTCTAAGGATGTCAGAGACAAGATTGTAGACCTACACAAGGCTGGAATTAACTACAAGACCATCGCCAAGCAGCTTGGTGAGAGGGTAACAATAGTTGGTGCGATTATTCGAAAATGGAAGGAACACAAAATAACTGTCAATCTCCCTCGGGCTGGGGCTTTGTGCAAGATCTCGCCTAGAGTTTCAATGATCCTGAGAATGGTGAGGAATCGGCCCAGAACTACATGAGAGAATCTGGTCAATGATCTCAAGGAAGCGGGGACCATAGTCGCCAAGAAAACAATTGGTAACACACTACGTTGTGAAGGACCGAAATCCTGCAGCGCCCACAGGGTCCCCCTACCCAAGAAAGCACATGTACAGGTGTTTGCTAATAAACATCTGCATGATTGAGAGGAGAACTGGATGAAAGTGTTGTGGTCAGATGAGACCAAAATCAAGCTCTTTGGCAGCAACTCAACTAGCAGTGTTTGGAGGAGGAGGAATGCTGCCTATGACCCTAAGAACACCATCCCCACTGTCAAACATGGAGGTGGAAACATTATGCTTTGGGGGGTGTTTTTCTGCTAAGGCAATGTACCATCAAATCTTGGGTGAGAACCTCCTTCCCTCAGCCAGGGAATTGAAAATAGGTCATGGATGGATGGGTCTTCAAGCATGACAATGAATCAAAACAGAGGGCCATGGCAACAAAGGAGTGGCTTAAGAAGAAGTACATTAAGGTCTTGGAGTGGCCTAGACTCCAGACCTTAATCCCATAGAAATAATGTTGAGGGAGCTGAAGCTTCGAGTTACCAAACGTCAGCCATGAAACCTTAATGATTTGGAGTGGGACAAAATCCCTCTTGAGATGTGTGCAAACCTGGTGGCCAACTACAAGAAACATCTGACCTCTGTGATTGTCACTCATTAAAATGCAAATTAATTTATAACTTTTTTGAACTGCGTTTTTTTGGATTTTATTGTTCTGTCTTTCACTGTTAAAATAAACCTACCATTAAAATTATAGACTGATCATTTCTTTGTACGAAATCAGCAGGGGATCAAATACTTTTTTCCCTCGTTGTAAATTTTCCTGCTCCTGACGATCGCAGCAGTACCAAATACGTGTATGTTAGTTGTTCCTGTAGTACAGCTCAGAAACAATGGTGTACATTTTGGTTTTTTTTTTATATCTTGCGTAAAACACAGACACTAATACGAATTTAAAAAAAAATTCTACCCAAAATATTCTGACTGTGACCTTTGACTCCAAACTAACACTAACCCTGGCTCATTTTTTATTTTACTTTTTTTGCATTTTTTTTTTTTAACACAGTTTTGTTTGTGTATATCTTCCCCTCCTGCAAGAAGAGAAAAATGCAATGTATCTTCCTCTTCATTCAGAAGAGGAAGTAAACACTGGCAGGCTTACAGTAACTGATCACTGTGATGGCCAATCAGAGGCTATCACAGCGATCAGGTGACTCAGGTCCTGATCGTTAGTACGAGACCCAGGGCTCTCGATTAGAGCTCGGTCTCTGCGCTGAGAGCTCGCTGTGCGTCGCGCTCCTAGTACAAAGACAGATATGCATACAGTGCATCCAGGAAAGTATTCACAGCTATTCACCTTTTCCACATTTTGTTATGTTCCAGCCTTATTCCAAAACGGAATTAAAGTAATTATTTTTCTAAAAATTCTACAAACAATACCCCATAATGAAAACGTGAAAGAAGCTTGTTTGAAATCTTTGAAAATGTAATAAAAATAAAAAATGAAAAAAATATCACATGTACATATGTATTCACAGCCTTTGCCATGACACACAAAATTGAGCTCAGGTGCATCCTGTTTCCACTGATCATCGTTGAGATGTTTCTGCAACTTGATTAGAGTCCACCTGTGGTAAATTCAGTTGATTGGACATGATTTGAAAAGGCACACACCTGTTTATATAAGATCCCACAGTTAACAGTGCATGTCAGAGCACAAACGAAACCATGAAGTCCAAGGAATATTCTGTAGACCTCCGAGACAGGATTGTATTGAGGCGCAGATTTTGGGAAGGGTACAGAAAACTTTCTTCAGCATTGAAGGTCCCAATAAGCACAATGGCCTCCATCATCCATAAATGGAAGAAGTTTGGAATCCGAGGACTCTTCCTAGAGTGGGCCGCCGAGCCACATTGAGCGATCGGGGGAGAAGGGCCTTAGTCAGAGGTGACCAAGAACCTGATGGTCACTCTGGCAGAGCTCCAGCATTTCTCTGTGGAGAGAGGAGAACCTTCCAGAAGAATGATCATCTCTGCAGCCCTCCACCAATCAGGCCTGTATGGTAGAGTGGCCAGACGGAAGCCAGTCCTCAGTAAATTGCATATGACAGCCCACCTGGAGTCTGCCAAAAGGCACCTGAAGGACTCTCAGACCATGAGAAACCAAATTCTCTGGTCTGATGAAACAAAGATTGAACACTTTGGCCTGAATGGCAAGCGTCATGTCTGGAAGAAACCAGGCACCGCTCATCAGCTGGTCAATACCATTCCTACAGTGAAGCATGGTGGTGGAAGCATCATGCTATGGGGATGTTTTTCAGCCGAAGGAACTGGGAGACTAGTCAGGATAGAATGATGAATGCAGCAATGTAAAGAGACCATCCTTGATGAAAACCTGCTCCAGACCGCTCTGGACCTCAGACAAGGGCGAAAAAAAGACTTGAGGCTGTAATTGGTGCCAAAGGTGCTTCAACAAAGTAATGAGCAAAGGCTGTAAATACTTATGTACATTTTTTTCATTTTTTATTTTTAATAAATTTGCAAAGATTTCAAACAAACTTCTTTCATTATGGGGTATGGTTTGTAGTATTTTGAGGAAAATACTGAATTTAATCCATTTTGGAATAAGGCTGTAACATAATATGTGTAAAAAGTGAAGCACAGTGAATGCTTTCTGGCTGCACTGTATATTCGGCCCCACAGAAAAAGACCCGCTTCTGTAAGGCTGAATATATGGGTATGGAAGGGGTTAAAGCACTACTTTGATCCACCACCCACCTACAGTGAGTTTGTCATCTCCCGCCTCCTAAAACCCTCATCAACATCAGCTGCACGGGTTTGTGAGTATTGAGGGCTTGCCTCACATTGCACCTCTTTCCTTAACAATATGAGACACAGCATGTGTTCAAGGACAGTTCTGCTCCCATGGCTGACCTCACCCTTTACCTGGTTCGGGGGCATTTTCTCAGTATTCCCAAATGAACCGGACACCTATTATCTGGAACCTGAGACCCCTTAAAATGTTCCACATTTTGTAATGTTACAACCAAAAATGTAAATGTGTTTTATTGGGATTTTATGTGATAGACCAACACAAAGTGGCACATAAATGTGAAGTGGAAGGAAAATGATAAATGGTTTTCAGGATTTTTTACAAATAAACATCTGAAAAGTGTGGCGTGCATTTGTATTCAGCCCCCCTAAGTCAATACTTTTGTAGAACCACCTTTCGGAATTACAGCTGCAAATCTTTTCAGGATTTCACTAACAGTTGAGTTCCCTCCTTAGATTCAAGTTTGCATAAACTGGCTTGGCCCTCTATTCTGTGCTAACTGTAACATTGATCTGCGAAACCATTTCAGAATTGGTAAAATCTCCTAAAGAAGTTCCCTCCATTGTGGGAATAGGCCTGTTTTTATATAGTGGTTGGAGTAAATGTCTGGCGTCTTGTGCTTCAGTTGTGACAGCCTACTACAAGTCTCAAACCTGTCTCTGTGCAAATGTGTAGGGCACTCTGGCTGCTTGCTTGGAGCACTGGTGAGATGTCGAACAATCATCTGATTCAGTCAACCTTTGCCTAGCATTGGCTGTACAGACCTGTTCTTGACACTGTTACTAGCGATGCTATGGGTGGCCAGAGTGTGCTCTTCCCATAATATAGAAGATCTATGGGAGGGTCGGAGTAATCAATCTCTTTATCTTAAAAATAGTGTATATATATATATATATATATATATATATATATATATATATATATATATATATATATATATATATATATATATTTGGACCATTGCTCATAATGCTCCTCTGTTCTTCAAGTCCAGATAGTAAATGGTATAAAAAAAACGACTGAAATATCTACTTTTCATGCAGAAAGCAGTGCTCGGGCTTCTTCTAGTGCCAGCAATCTAAATGCTAGGGTTTTCTAACAAAAAGGGAAGGGTCACTGTTCAGGCAGCATTGCTGTTTGCTTAGCTGTTAGTAAACTTTGCTTTCCTAAAAACTTATGCCAGGGACTATTTGACGAGTACTTAGTCAATATCACCCACAGAAATAAGATTTCCTGTATGTGTGATTGGATCGTTTCTTTTTTGCAGCATATTTTCACTTATTACAACACTTGGAACATTCATGTAATTATAGCAGACATTCTGCCTACTAAGCACTAAGGAAATGGGGAGTAACTGGAATGCAGTGCAGTTTCAGCAAAATAATAGCAGGTGAACCTTTACAATTAAAGCTTAAAGTGTTACTAAACCCACAACAGTAAAATCAGTCTGTATAAGCAGCAGAGCATGCTTGTTCTACTCACTGTGGAACTTAAGGGGTTAATCCTCTGCATTGTGTAAAAAGGCTGTTTTATCCTGTATGCCTAGATCCTCCTCCTCCTGCACTGTCTATCTGGGGAAGGCCAGCAAACACACAGGCAGTAGCCAACCTGCACAAGCTTAGTTGTGTCTTTTATGCTGGAGAGAACAGTTTCTTGTTCTCAGAGCTAGCCAGGGCACAGGATATTGACATCACACATGTGGGCGTGTATTCAGGCTGTAGTGAAAATCTCCACCTTCCTGAACTCTCAGCACTGAAGAAACTGTGCAGTTTATGGTGTAACTAATGTATACAGATCATCCAAAAAGGTATAAAGTGGCAGTATTTTAATGTAGAAAGAAGATTTATAAGCTGTGGGAACTGTGGGGAAGCGGATGAACTATTTTCATATTACTGGGTTTAGTAACACTTTAACTTAACTTAGACAAATCTCTAAATACACACGAAATACATTTAAGGGACCGACTTATTTTGTTTGTCAATAGATGTGTATTTCTGTCCATCCAGTACTGAAGTTTGCCCAACTCTGTTGCACTCACAGGAAGGAGCATGACACCACTGTCTTTGTTCTTATTAAGAAATGCAATGCTCACACCACCCTGTCTCCAGCCTGTGATTGGACAGTGGAGAAGCAGCACACTAAGACATCCCTCTGCTCTTAACCTCATGTCAGCTTGTAAATTGTTGGCTCTCGGTGCTGTCACTGCTTCTCCCCGGTCTGAGAGCTGCTGTACAGGGCATTGCAAGAGGCCAACAAGGAATGGTAGTAGCGCTGGAGGAAGCTTAAAGGAGAAGTACAGCCTTAGCGTGTTTGGCTGTACTTCTGTGTATCACATAAGTGCATTTTGTTATGCGCCCCTGTTACCCGTTTTCAGCAGACAGCGGGTAGACATCACGGAGCCAGTCCAGGCTGGGGCAAGATCGCGACAATATGGCTGGGATCCGCCCACAGACCTGGACCGGCACCTGGCTCAGCCTCTCAGCGAGCCACAGGGAGCTCAGAGCGATCAGCGGTGTTGGATCACATGGTTCTCATTCTTAGAGCTAGTGGGGGACAGATGCAGCATCAGACCGATGCTGCATCCACCTATGTATGATTCTTGGGGGAAAAAAAACCCTATACTTCTCTTTGAAGGCAAGTATTTACTTCTTGATCCTCTCTTTGACTAAACAAGTATTTAACCTTGAAAGTGTATGTGGATAAATGTGTAGCGCTAAAAGTATTTATCGTGACAACCTGGGAATAATACCAGGCAAGTGATGTACTTTTTTTTTTGCACGTATTTACATGCACTTGGTACTAGTTACACGTTATTGTATTATTTAGATTGTCTATTTTCAATTTACAAACAGATTTGTATTTGTGTTTATTCATTTATGGTTTTTGAGTGTATATCACTTGCCTGGTATTATTCTCAGGTCATCACAATAAATACTTTTAGCGCTACACATTTATCCACATACACTTTCACAATTTAGTCTTATTGCTGTGTTGGCAGCTTATCCCTTTTAGGAGGCGCAGTAATTTATGTCTACATTTTAAGTATTTAACCTTAACAGGGTTTAGAAAAATTCTGATTATTCCTTTGCAACCATGACCAGAATCTTTATATTCATTTGCACTTGTAGTACAAACGTGCAGGGATATCAATTTTGCCGCAGCATGTTTCTCACCTCATCCAGCCGCTGTTGTATCTTAAAGAGGAAGTAAACTCTGATTGTTGTGTTTTTTCTTCCTTCCGTGCAAAGTAAAGGCATAATGTGCTAGTATGCATCACATACTAACACATTGTGACACTTACCTGCAAACGTAGCCCGCGTCGTCCCTGCTGGAGGCCGCATCCATCTTCGCCCATCTTCCTGCCACGGACTCCAGCTGTGTGACTGGCCGGAGCCTTGTAATGTCACTTCCGTGCATGCACGCAAGAGCCACCAGTCACGACACACACTTCTGAAGTAACGGCATGGGCGGCGCACGTTTAGGAGATATTTACAGTACCTATAGGTACAAATTATACAGGAAGGTTTACTTCCTCTTTAAGGTGGTTGGGAGGGTGTAAAACTGTGGCTCAGCTGCCTATTTTTAAAGCAAGTATAAAAAATGCCTCTTAGTAGTCAGAAATTCAGACTCTTCATTCCTTGTTCCTCTAAGTGTCTTGCTTCACTGAGAGGACTTGAGACATTTTACAGATAGTATCCTGTCCTTGGCAGTGTCCTTAGGCCCATGTCACAATTTCCGACTGTGCCAGAGACTGGATCGCTGTGCACAACAGGACAAGGTAGAGAAGTTCCGGTTTCCACAGATTGCTCCGTCACTGACTGGATGAGCGTGGCATCACCCTCACTGGTAAATTGTTTTCTAGCCATTTCTGTCAGTGAGGAGTGTACTCGCTCATCTTGCCAGTGAAAGAAAGTGTCTGAGCAGTGGGCTCAGGAAGGACACAGACAGATTGCTTAGCTGGGCAATTTTCGCTGCAATTTGGAGCGATTTTGGCGCTTGCGCCAGGATCGTATTTGTGATGTGGGTCTTTTCTCTTTTTTAAAGGGTTATTATTGCATATGAAAATTTAACAATATTTGAACATCAGTGTAAATTTTTAAACCTGAATATTCTTCGAAATGCTTGAAAGGTGTTAAAATCATTAAATCATTAGAAGTGATGCAAATACTAAAGCGCTGAAGTGGATTTGGTGAATAAAATTATGTGAAAAATTATTATTAAAAGATATCCAAATAATATAGCTGCAATCAATATTGTGAACTACACAAGTAGACAATTGAGTATAAGTGAATAACTGCGCTGATATTAACCTCTTAATAGTGCACCTTAGTGTCCTAAATGACCATAAATATGTGATTTAAAAAACATTATAAATATGTGATTGTGAATAAATAGTCCTCCTGAGAGTTTAACAAACACTTAATAGATGAATAGACACAGATAAAACACCCATAGATTATATACCAAAATTGTCCTTTGTAAAAAAGTATCAGGATTTTTTAAGTAAGCCAAAATAAATGATAGGAGGTTCAATGATGAGTGTGCTTTAGAATAAATAGCAACAGGTTCAACACCAATTTCACAATTAAACTGCCGTTGGTTTATGGTGGGATACTTTCGGTTTTCAGCAAATTTCCACGACATGCAAAGCAAACACAGAAAAAAAATCCATTGCGCAGAGATTTAAACCAGAGTGATGCTAAATGTAATAATACTAATCTCACTCACATATCCCCATTCGCATGATCGCATGAAAGAAAAAATGATCAGCTGCATTCAGCTAAGCGCTGGAGGCTCCTCATCCACCGCCAGTGAACACACACAGACACTGCTGGAAACGTCACAGGCTCCTCCTCCCGATGCGTTGCGTCACCAGACACGTGACTTTTTCAATGATTTCATTAAATCATTGCCATGCTCTTTTTTTCCTCTTTTTGATTCTAAACAACATTTAGGATTTGAACAACAACTCTTAAAGCAATATTAAAAGCAAAACTTTATTATATTGCAGCTTGCCAATTCTTAGATGTGATGGCTTGCCCTACTTTTCTTTTTAGGCTTTCTTCTATTTTCATCTGGTGATCTGGCCAGTAAGTCTGTTGCTTTTCAAAAGAACAAGCTCTTGCAGCTATATTAGTCACAGGGATGAGACAAATGATTTACCATTGACGGATGTGCTTACAATGATTAGCTTTTATTTATGTAAAACATTTATCCCAAAAGGAAAAAACGGTTGCCGTAGCTGCTTATAAAGTGAGAGCTGGAGTTCAGCTTCAATTTGTTAGTGAATCTAAATCTGCTAGTACATCTTACACTCCCCTCCCTCCAAACTGACAATGCTGCAGTCCCTCCTTTACGTGTTCATCCAGAGTGGGGGCACGCTAAAACAGTGTTACTGGCCAGGCCACCAGGTGAAAACAGAGGGAAATAAATAAAGAAAACTAATGAAGCCACCAGATCTAATGATTGGTGAGCTGCAGTATATTACATAGTTGGTTTTGGCTTTAATACCGCTTTAACACTAACTTTTCAGTGTAGGCCTAGCCAAAGAAATTACATCTCAGTTGGAAGTTAGCACCAATATGATGAATGTTTCTTAAGCAAGTGCTTTCTATATAAAGATGCTTGCTTGTTTACACCCCCCATGGCCAACTGATATTGGAGAAGAGGGGAACTGATCAAGTGAAATTGATTTTTAGCAGACAATCATGCATGTCAAAGCTGAAGCATTCATGTGTATGAAAAGGTCTTTTAATAACATACAATTTCTTTTGACTGTTTAATGTCTGTGGCTAGCTTTAAAATCATTACATAAGTTTGTAATTAAATCTAACATGGAAAGAAAGGGTATGTAGCTCACATGAAAACAAATAATAAAATAACTTTTTTTTTTTTTTTTTTAAGCTTTAAACTGCTGTTAGGTGAATAGTATACAGTGTTTGCACAGCACAAAAAGGGGGCAGAGCAAGCAAAAAGAAAAAGTAAGGGCAAGAGGGAGCAGATATGATTGAAAGGTGCCTGACACTCCTAAGCAACCTGTCAGTGTCCCTCCTCTGCCCACTTCTCAGAAGCAACTGGCACGCAGATAGAAGGAAGGGCACCTGTAAGAGAGACTGGTATTTGAGCAGTGGCTGCTGGAAGAGTCAGGCTGTGGTGAAAGTGGCTGAGTGTTGGACTGAGAAAGGGACAAAGACGGGCAGCACTGGAGCAGGCACCTGTCAATCGACCTTCTGAAGCCACCTTTCAAGTGAACAAAAAGTCACATGAAACAGCTTCCAGAGGGAAGAAAATGAATGGGGAACCAGGGAAGCATGAGGAGCATGTGCAATGACAGTGGCCACATAGTGGCAAAGATAGCAGCCGGTCCTTTGGCTCCTAACAGTAGGGAAGTCTATAGGAAAGGCAGGATCAACCAGGTATTAACTAATAAGGAAAAGGAAAAACTTTATGCTGGTGAGTTTCTGCATACGGGTATAAGATCTATCTTTTAAAAAGAGAGACGTAAATAGATTTTTTTTGGGTTTAATGACACTTTATTTGTGCTGACAGTAGTCACATAATTTGTTACAGCAATGGACACCACTGTTATGAATTTTGCCCCTTTAGCAGTCTTTTAAACTAAATTGAGATCATGTTAAAAAGCAAGATTATCATTGCATCCCAAAGAAGCCAGCTTACCTATACCTTCTCCTGTGTAGTGAATTTTAAATTGTCACATATTCTTTATAGATGTTAAACTGCAACAAGAGAATTGTGCAAATGTGCTTTCTGTTTCATCTAGTATTCACTCCAAATCCAGCCCATGTGACCTACTTAAATTGTGTTTTATCCCACACAGATGGTTTGCACAGAATACAAATAAGCTATACTGATTCACCAGATGACTTGAAAAAGAATGAAGAGGAGTTCATAGATTTTTCAGATGACCAAGATAATCTGGTATGTGAAATAACTAACTGTAAAGTTTCATAAACATTTTTTTATTTACAGCACAGTTGAGCGGTGAAATGGGATGCTAGAACACATATCTAATGTGAATGTAAAGTTATGATTTGCACATCTGTGAATTTTGTTTGACAATACTGCATGCGTCGTATTCATACAGAAAAGCCTCTTTTATTAAAACATTGATTGTCCATATGCAAAATAAGCCATTTTGTAATTTAAAGTTGTCAAAAGTAGTATTTCTGCAGCCGCAATCATTTTCTAAAATTGGACAAAAAATGTATGTGTCATGTCTGTAACCATACAAACAAGATATTTGGGGGGTACACCCTAAAAGATGCATTAAAGCTGGTGCAGCCATAAGACCATACAGCAGAGCAAAATATTACAGCGCACACATGCAAAAACGACGTTTACCTCCAGCAGGGCTAGTTTAAAACACCTAGACAATCTAAAAAATATTAGCAAAAAATATGGGGAATTGGTCACACCATATTCTATATGGTGCTAAGCCCACTTACTGCGACAAAGTACCCCATGATTAATGGGTCCTACACTATCCATGGATTGGGAGATCCTGCTTCTCTGAACCATGAGAGCAAACACTCTTCTATATGGGAGAACTTTGAGGTCTCCACCTATGACACAAGTGGACACTAATGAGAACACTGTAGGGTTAAGGCTGCTCCTTTCAGGAGATTGGATGCAGGCAAAGCTGTTACAACTGCTCTGCCTAACCACTCCCAGCAAGTTGTTTTGTTTAATTTTTTTTTCTTTGCTAGTGTCCTTAGAAAAGTGGAAGAAAAAAAAAATGTTGTTGTTAAAGTGATTGTAAAGGATCGTTTTTTTTACCTCCACTGTGCAGTTCGTTTTGCACAGAGTGGCCCCGAACATCCTCTTCTGGGGTCCCCCGACGGCTCTCGCGGCTCCTCCCCGCATCAGATAACCTGATAGGAAAAGCGCTCTCCCGAGGGGGTTACCTTGCAGGAGCGTCTACAGACACGAATTCCCGGACTCGGCCCCGGCGCCCGCATCATTGGATTTGATTGACAGCAGCGGGAGCCAATGTCTGCGCTGCTACCAATCTATCCAATCAAGAGCCAGGACCCCGTGGAGAGAGGGACAGCGCCAAAGAGATGAAGGGGCTCAGGTAAGTAAAACGAAGGGGCTGGGGGTCCGGTGACTGCCAGGTGTTTTTTCACCTTAATGCATAGGATGCGTTAAGGTGAAAAAACACAAGGGTTTACAACCCCTTTAACCACTTACCAACCGGCCCATAGCCGAATGACGGCTGCAGGGCGGTTGGATAACTCTAGGAGGGCGTACTATGACGTCCTCCCAGAATTCCCCTCTCGCGCGCCCCCTGGGGCGCGCACCCGAACACATCCGTGACCGCCGGGTCCAGAGGACCCGGCGCATCACGGATCCCGGTAAATGGCCGCTGATCGCGGCCGTTTACCATGTGATCGCGCCGTCAAATGACGGCGCGATCACATGTAAACAGACCGGCGTCATCTGATGACGCCGGTTCCTCTCCTCCCCCTCTCCTCCCCGCCTGTGTACCGATCGGTACACAGTGACCGGAGAGGCGGATGGATGGATGTCTGCAGCGCTGTGGGCTGTATGTGTAGTGCCCACAGCGCTGCACAGAGACATCCAGGCTTCCATCCATCCCTGCTCAGCCATCCCTAACGCTCTGCAATGCTGTGCAATACTCTGCAACACCCCCACAATACTCTGCAATACTCTGCAACACCCCCACAATACTCTGCAATACTCTGCAATACCCCCACAATACTCTGCAATGCTGTGCAATACTCTGCAACACCCCCACAATACTCTGCAATACCCCCACAATACTCTGCAATACTCTGCAACACCCCCACAATACTCTGCAATACTCTGCAATACCCCCACAATACTCTGCAATGCTGTGCAATACTCTGCAACACCCCCACAATACTCTGCAATACTCTGCAACACCCCCACAATACTCTGCAATACTCTGCAATACCCCCACAATACTCTGCAATGCTGTGCAATACTCTGCAACACCCCCACAATACTCTGCAATACCCCCACAATACTCTGCAATACTCTGCAACACCCCCACAATACTCTGCAATACCCCCACAATACTCTGCAATGCTGTGCAATACTCTGCAACACCCCCACAATACTCTGCAATACCCCCACAATACTCTGCAATGCTGTGCAATACTCTGCAACACCCCCACAATACTCTGCAACACCCCCACAATACTCTGCAACACCCCCACAATACTCTGCAATACCCCCACAATACTCTGCAATACCCCCACAATACTCTGCAATGCTGTGCAGTACTCTGCAATACCCCCACAATACTCTGCAATACCCCCACAATACTCTGCAATACCCCCACAATACTCTGCAATGCCCCCACAATACTCTGCAATGCTGTGCGATACTCTGCAATACCCCCACAATACTCTGCAATGCCCCCACAATACTCTGCAATGCCCCCACAATACTCTGCAATGCCCCCGCCATACTCTGCAATGCCCCCACAATACTCTGCAATGCCCCCACAATACTCTGCAATTCCCCCGCAATACTCTGCAATGCCCCCGCCATACTCTGCAATGCCCCCGCCATACTCTGCAATGCCCCCGCCATACTCTGCAATGCCCCCGCCATACCCTGCAATGCCCCCGCCATACTCTGCCATGCCCCGCCATACCCCGCCATACTCCGCAATACCCCGCCATACTCCGCCATACTCCGCAATACCCCGCCATACTCTGCCATACTCTGCCATACCCTGCAATACCCCGCCATACTCCGCCATACTCCGAAATACCCCGCCATACCCTGCCATGCTGAGCCATGCTCAGCTGTACTCGCCCTCTGTATGTGGCCAGGCTGTGGAAGTCTCACACATGTGATATCGCCGTACTCAGGAGGAGCAGGGGAATCTATTTTGGGGTGTAATTTTTGGTATGTACATGCTATGTGGTAGAAATATTGTATAAATGGACAACTTTGTGTTAAAAAAAAAAATGCGTTTTAACCACTTCCCGCCCACCGGCCATCATACAACGTCCTTGACTTTGTGCGGAGATATCTGAATGATGGTTGCAGCTACAGGCATCATTCAGATATCGGCTTTTTCAGCCGGCGATTCCCTACACCATGAGAACGATCATAGCAGCTGTTCCACTGCTTGATCGTTCTTACGGGAGGCGAGAGGGGATGTCCCCCCCTCCCGCGCTTCTACCGACTCACCGCTACGATCGAAGCCAGGATCGTTTTTTTTTTTTTTTTATTTCAGGCTTCCCAGCCTAGAGGTGAGATGTGGGGTCTTATTGACCCCATATCTCACTGTAAAGAGGACCTGTCATGCCATATTCCTATTACAAGGATGTTTATATTCCTTGTAATAGGAATAAAAGTGGTCAAAATTTTTTTTTTTTTTTGGAAAAAAGCATCAAACTAAAATAAATAAAGTAAAATTAACAATAAAAAAAATAAATAAATTTTAAAGCGCCCCTGTCCCTGCGTGCTCGCATGCAGAAGCGAACGCATACGTAAGTCCCGCCCACATATGAAAACCGTGTTCAAACCACACATGTGAGGTATCGCTGCGATCGGTAGAGCGAGAGTAATAATTTTGGCCCTAGACCTCCTCTGTAACTCAAAACATGTAACCAGTAAAAAATTTTAAAGCGTCGCCTATGGGGATTTTTGAGTAGCAAAGTTTGGCGCCATTCCACAAGCGCGTGCAATTTTGAAAGGTGACATGTTGGGTATCTATTTACTCAGTATAACTTCATCTTTCACATTATGCAAAAACATTAGGCTAACTTTACTGTTTTGGTTTTTGTAAAGCACAAAACAGTTTTTTTCCCAAAAAAAACGCGTTAAAAAAATTGCTGCGCAAATACCGTGCGAGATAAAAAGTTGCAACGACCGCCATTGTATTCTCTAGGGTCTTTGCTAAAAAAACATATATAATGTTTTGGGGTTCTATGTAATTTTCTAGCTAATAAATGATGATTTTTACATGTAGGAGAGAAATGTCAGAATTGGCCTGGGTGCTCCAGAACGCCTGAAGGTGCTCCCCTGCATGTTGGGCCTCTGTATGTGGCCACGCTGTGTAAAAGTCTCACACATGTGGTATCGCCGTACTCGGGAGTAATAGCAGAATGTGTTTTGGGGTGTAATTTGTGGTATGCATATGTGGTGTGTGAGAAATAACCTGCTAATATGACAATTTTGTGGGGAAAAAAAAAAGTAAAAAAAAAACCTTGATTTTGCAAAGAATTGTGGGAAAAAATGACAACTTCAAAAATCTCACCATGCATCTTTCTAAATACCTTGGAATGTCTTCTTTCCAAAAAGGTATCATTTGGGGGGTATTTGTACTTTTCTGGCATGTTAGGGTCTCAAGAAATTAGATAGGCCGTCAGTACTTCAGGTGTGATCAATTTTCAGATATTCGCACCATAGCTTTTGGACTCTATAACTTTCACAAAGACCAAATAATATCCACCGATTTGGGTTAATTTTACCAAAGATATGTAGCGGTATAAATTTTGGCCAAAATATATGAAGAAAAATTACTAATTTGCAAAATATTATAACAGAAATGAAGAAAAATGCATTTTTTTACAGATTTTTCGGTCTTTTTTCTTTTACGGCGCAAAAAATAAAGAACCCAGCGGTGATTAAATACCACCAAAAGAAAGCTCCATTTGTGTGAAAAAAAGGACAAAAATTTCATATAGATACAGTGTTGCATGGCTGAGTAATTGTCATTCAAAATGTGAGAGCACCAAAAGCTGAAAATTGGTCTGGTTATTAAGGGGGTTTAAGTGCCCAGTTGTCAAGTGGTTAAGATTTGTTTTAAGGCAGCCATACATAGATGGAAATTCATCCGGTTCAGCAGGGACCAGCCAAATTTCGATCCATGTGTGGGTAGACTGGTTGTGCTTAAGTTGATTTACTGATAGACTTCTGTACAAGCAGCCTGTCGGGCTTGTCCTGAAGTCGATCTACTGATCTGACTTCTGTACAACTAGCTTGTCAGGTTTGTCCTAAAGGATCAGTGCTGCTGGCAGCACTAATCAATGTGTTCTGGTGGCGGAAACATCTCCCTGCTGTCAGAACACAATAGCTCAGTGGGAAGGATTCCCCCATCCATCCCCAATCACATCAAGTGCGTGGTTGGGGGGTAAATTGGTCCTTTTTTTTTTTTTTTTCTTTCATTCAACCCGCTGGTTGAACAAAAAAAAAAACAACGTATGGCCTGCCTTCAAGCAAGTTTCTTTTACAACTGCCGAGACCTTGCGTGTCATTTTTAAGTCTTTCCAGATCAGCTGATCCTTGGCAAAGCCTGGGAGGCCTTACTGGGACCCAACGAAAAGATGCTGTGGGTTTGGCCTGTCACCTGCCTTTGTGAACTGGATACTGGGTTTCAGACATGCAAATGAAGTCCTGCAGTGTGCTTTACAGGTCCAGGACTGTTGTTCACACTTCATGGTCCCTTGTTACTGAAGACCCCAGCAAGAGTTTGACCACCAGAGGCAGCATCTGAGTGCAAGACCTTACTGTGCTTGCATGCCCCTTGAGCTTCTTGCAGCTCTTCCACCTAAGGTTGTTACACTTGCAAGGCCTAACTTTTTGGGCATGTCTTCAAACTCATAGGGACCTTACAGGTACCATGGCCTTCCCCTCCCTCTCCACAGCAGCAGAGGACATGAGGACTATTTCACACAAATAGCAGATCACTAGTGTGTAGGGGTGAGAGTTGAAAGGGTCAGTCTTAGGGCCAGTGGAATGGGTTGTTTATCTACTCTGGGTCCCATCACCCTTCTTCTGATAGTTGCTCCCTATCTGACTTTCTCTCGCCACTCTGCTGCACTGTCTGCCACAAAAACGTACTCTCATCCAGAGAGGAATTTCTGACACAATGAGGTTGATTTACTAAAGGCAAATCCACTGTGCACTACAAGTGCACTGGGAAAATATAAGCTTTAAACTGGCCTCTGACAAAGACAGAAATGTATTCTTAAGAAATGGGCCTCCAGGCCAGCCAAGACTGGTGCCAAGACCTGTACACAGTGATGCCCCCCCCCCCCCCTACTTCTTAGAGTAGGGAAAGTCTTTTGACCTTTTGTTCCCAGAAAATCTCATCTGCCCTGGATCTAGAGTGTTACTTCCAAGGGTTACAAACTGGAGTTTCTCATTCAGCCTCCTCCGTATTTCATGCCTTCAAACCTGCATCCTTCCCGTCTTTGTGAGCAGACCTGCTTGCTCCTGTCCAGCAGCTCATCTCAAGCAATCATTACCTCTGGCTTCAATAGACATTGGCAGACCATCTTAGATAAATCTCTGGAAGAGAGCTTGTTTTGAAAAACAGACTTACTGGCTGGATTACCAGATGAAATTAGAAGAAAGCAAGCCTAAAAGAGAAAACTTATACAGCCATCACATCTAAGAATTGAATATAATGCTTTAAGTCTTTTATTCAGGATGTAGCTCCTATCCCTCCTCCTGTTTGTTACCCTGTGCCAGAAAAGAGCTGGGTGGGTGTTGTTAAATGAGAGCGCTCTCTAGACTCCCCCCCCCCCCCCCCCTTTTTTTTTTTGCCTTGCATGTACTGGTTAGACTCTTGCACGAAGGAGAGAGTACTGATGCTGTGGAAGTGTTTTTTTTTTTCCAAACAGACTTTCATGAGGACTCCTTTTTACCACCTTTCTCTAATCTCTGATAGAGGAACATTGTACTAGTTTGTATTCTGTTTTGCCTTGGGTTACATACCCTACCCCTCCTAGGGTCTGTGCTTGTATATTGCATTTGCCACTTCATCCTCTGTGCCCCACTGGGACCTCAGTCTGGTTCTCTTGGCTTTGCAGAAGCCACCTTTCGAGCCTTTTAGGGATTTTCCCTTGTCTGACTTTACCCATAGGATTATCTTTGTTGTTTTTATTATCACATCCTGTGAGGAAAATCGAATTACCAGCCACATTCTGTAAGCAGTCTGACTAGGTGTTGCACAGGGACAAGGGCAACTTTTCTCCTTAAGGTGGGCTTTGTCTTTCGTCTTAGGATATTGTCCTTTCTTGCTTATGACCTTTTCCGAATCATCCAAAGGAAATTTCCCTCCACTGTCTGGAGATTTTACCTTTCAGATATTTCCTCCTTTAGGCAATTGAAATGCCCCTTTTGTGCTTCCTAAGGTTTTCATAAGGGCCTTCCTGCATCCGCTCCACCATTGTTAGGTGGATTCATTAGTCTATAGTCTGAATGATAGAATTCCTCCCCTCTGTTTTAAAGCACATTCTACCAGATCTGTTTGAGCCTCGTGGGCTTTTCAGCATCATGCATCTGTTTTTTAGATTTGCAAGGATATCGCCTGGGGTTCTGTTCAGGTGTTTTAAGTTTTACCAGGTAGACGTTCAGGCCTCTCTTGATGCCAGTTTCAGACATAAGGATGCTTCAAGCTGCTATGAGTCTGTCAAGAATTCCTGACTCATTTGTTTGCTGTGTTGCCCACTCCTTAGTTGTACTGCTCTTGGAAGTCCCAGTTTTAATTATTAAAAGGAGCCTGTCCTGTACAGTTTGATCAAAATAGAATTTTTGACTTACAAGCAAAGTTTATTTAATGGAGTACAGTACGGGGTACAGTACAGTACGGGCCACAGGTCCATCTCCTCTGTCCTTATGATCTCCCTATTGCTTGCTACAAAACTGAAGCTAGCTGGGAGTGGAAGGGTATGTTATCCTAGCAATTTTTTTTTCTGCCAGTGTCCAGTCACCTAACTGTACCTACATATAACCCAGTTGTAATGATTTTACAATCTACTGCATTCCAGGAATTTTTTTTGTGTCAAAAATCCTACTTTCTTACCTGTAAAATCACTCCTACTACTACTTGCTGGGAGTCAGATGGTTTATGCAGGGCTGTGCCAGCAGCTCTACTTTGCCATTGTCAAACCCCCCATGCCCAACATTCTTTAATACCACCCAGTGTCTTGTGTGAACTCTAAGAAAATGATTTCTTTTTCACAGGTTTTAACTCTTCCTCACCTAAAGTGATTGTAAACTATTATCTTGTAAAACAACCCATTCAGTTTAAAATAGAAATGAAAGGCAAAACCTTTTTGTATAGATATTAGAATACATTATAAATACCTTTTTTTAACTTTTTTATAACTGATCATATTTCCTTTGTTCTCAGCTGCATAAGAGCTGGGGGTGGAGAAGCAGCAGCACACTGAGCTTTGCAGTGAATGGCTGTGCAGCGGGGGCGTATCATGACAAGTTTGATCATTGGAGGAGAGCACACGAAGTTCCCAGCATAGCTAGAGAACTGACCATGGTGTGCTCTCCTGCTTAGTGTGGTGAGTTTTTAATAGGAAAGCAGAGGGAATAGCAGGAACACCAGGGATTTTACACAAAGGAAGTAATACAAAGAGAACAGGATATTTTCTCATACAAGTACATGGTACCGCAGGTACATATCAGGAATATGAAGTATTGGGGTAACAAACACTTTAAAGGGGTTGTAAACTCTTGTGTTTTTTCACCTTAATGCATCCTATGCATTAACTTGAAAAAACACCTGGCAGTCACCAGCCCCCCCCCCCCCCTCCCCCCGTTTCACTTACCTGAGCCTCTTCATCTGTTCAGCGACGCCCTGTCCCTCTCTTCACGGGGTCCTGGCTCTTGATTGGATAGATTGATAGCAGCGCAGCCATTTGCTCCTGCTGCTGCCTATCAAATCCAATGGCCCGAGGGGCGGGGCCGAGTCCAGCATTTGTGTCTGTGGGCGCAAATGCTGGTCTCGGGAGAGCGCTTCTCCAAGGCGGTTATCTGATGCGGGGAGGAGCTGCGAGAGCCGCCGGGGGACCCCAGAAGATGAGGTTCGGAGCCACTCTGTGCAAAACGAGCTGCACAGTGGAGGTAAGTATGATATGTTTGTTATTTTAAAAAAAACGATCCTTTACAATCACTTTAATTTGTTTTTTGTTTGTGTCATTGGAAAAATGAAGCACCATTCGGTGTACTAATATGTGAAAGAAATCTACACAACAGGGGCAAAGATAGCAATACAAACCTTGCCAAGATTCAAATTCTTTCAATTTCTCTATCCATAACAACATTAAAAAGTTTTAGGATGGAGTTTTGTTTTTTTTCAATATAATCCAAAAATATCAGTAGATATTAGCTGTCCCAATTATATTTCTTACTTTGCCATGTGTAATTATAATTCCTCTTTTGTAGGATGAAAGCAGTGATGATGGTGGACTTGCTGATGACAATTTCACTTCAGAAGCAGGAAAATGGCATCTGAAACCTACATTCTGCAAGCAGTAAGTACACACTGAGTTTAAAGAGTTGATCACCTTTTAATTACCATTTTCCAAAAAGATTCACCATGCATTTTACAGTGAGGGGAAAAAAATTATTTGATCCCCTGCTGATTTTGTACGTTTGCCAACTGACAAATGATCAGTCTATAGTTTTAATGGTAGGTTTATTATAACAGTAAGAGACAGAATAACAACAAAAAAATCCTGAAAAACGCATTTCAAAAAAGTTATAAATTGATTTGCATTTTAATGAGTGAAATAAGTATTTGACCCCTTCGCAAAACATGAATTGGTACTTGGTGGCAAAACCCTTGTTGGCAATTAGGGGTCAGACGTTTCTTGTAGTTGGCCACCAGGTTTGCACACATCTCAGGAAGGATTTTGTCCCACTCCTCTTTGCAGATCCTCTCCAAGTCATTAAGGTTTTGAGGCTGACGTTTGATAACTTCAGCTCCCTCCACATATGTTCTATGGGATTAAGGTCTGGAGACTGGCTAGGCCACTCCAGGACCTTAATGTGCTTCTTCTGGAGCCACTCCTTTTTTGCCTTGGCCGTGTGTTTTGTGTCATGGTCATGCTGGAATACCCATACACAACCTATTTTCAATTCCCTGGCTGAGGGAAGGAGGCTCTCACCCAAGATTTGAAGGTACATTGCCATGTCCATCATCCCTTTGATGCAGTGAAGTTGTCCTGTCCCCTTAGCAGAAAAACACCCCCAAAGCATAATGTTTCCACCTTCATGTTTGATGGTGGGGATGGTGTTCTTGGGGTCATAGGCAGCATTTCTCCTCCTCCAAACACTGCTGGTTGAGTTTCTGCCAGAGAGCTTGATTTTGGTCTCATCTGACCACAATACTTCCACCCAGTTCTCCTCTGAATCATTCACATATTCATTAGCAAGCTTCAGACGGGCCTGAACATGAGCTTTCTTGAGCAGGGGGACCTTGTGGGCGCTGCAGGATTTTTAACAGTGTAGTATGTTACCAATTGTTTTCTTGGTGACTATGGTCCCAGCTGCCTTGAGATCATTGACCAGATTCTCCCAATTAGTTCTGGGCTGATTCCTCACTTTTCTCATGATCATTGAAACTCCACGAGGTGACATCTTGCATGGAGCCCCAAACCGAGCGAGATTGACAGTTACCGTATTTATCGGCGTATAACACGCACTTTTTTCCCCTTAAAATTAGGGGAAAATAGTGGGTGCGTGTTATACGCCGATCCCTGCTAATTGTGATCTATCGGCGGCGATCGCCGCCGACATTCACATAGCGTGTCGTTTTAAATATGGTGCCGCGGAGTTTGGAGGGACTCGGCGGAGCTGAACGAGCGCCGACGAAATCACAGTGACTGCTCGGAGCCGAGGTACATAGTCGAGTGTATTCAGCTCTTTCCGGCGCCGCTCACAGATACGCCCAGTCCCGCCATTGGACCTGTGTTATGTCCATCATAGGGCGGGACTGTGAGCGGCGCCGGAAAGAGCTGAATACATTCGACTATGGGTATCTCGGCGGCGTTCGTTCAGCTCAGCCGAGTCCCTCCGAACTCCGCGGCGCCATATTTAAAACTACATGAAGCTATGTATATGGTGGCGACGTCAAGCATGGACACTGGGGGCAAGGCTGCACTGGGGCAAAGCTGCACTGACAAGACTGCACTGGGGCAAAGCTGCACTGACAAGACTGCACTGGGGCAAAGCTGCACTGACAAGGCTGCACTGGGGCAAAGCTGCACTGACAAGGCTGCACTGGGGCAAAGCTGCACTGACAAGGCTGCACTGGGGCAAAGCTGCACTGACAAGACTGCACTGGGGCAAGGCTGCACTGACAAGACTGCACTGGGGCAAAGCTGCACTGACAAGGCTGCACTGGCGCAAAGCTGCACTGACAAGGCTGCACTGAGGCAAAGCTGCACTGACAAGGCTGCACTGGGGCAAAGCTGCACTGACAAGGCTGCACTGGGGCAAAGCTGCACTGACAAGGCTGCACTGGACACTGGGTCAAGGCTGCACTGACACTGATGAGGCTGCATTGATGGGCATTTTAATGTAAGTTTTTTTTCCTTAAACTTCCCTCCTAAAAGTTTGTTTCCTTAAAATTCTCTCCTAAACTTGGGGTGCGTGTTATAAGCCGATAAATACGGTAGTTATTTTGTTTTTCTTCCATTTGCGAGTAATCACGCCAACTGTTGTCACCCTCTCACCAAGCTGCTTGGCGATGGTCTTGTAGCCCATTCCAGCCTTGTTAAGAGTGCTCCTAATCTCAGCTCGTTACCTGTATAGAAGACATCTGGGACCCAGAAATCTTGCTGATTGATAGGGAATCAAATACTTATCTCACTTATTAAAATGCAAATCAATGTATAGCTTTTTTGAAATGCATTTTTCTGGATATTTTTGTTCTGTCCCTCACTGTTAAAAAAAACCTACCACTAAAATTATAGACTGATCCTTTTTTTGTTTTGTTTTTTTTGTCAGTTGGCAAACATACAAAATCAGCAGGGGATCAAATACTTTTTTCCCCTCACTGTAGCTTCCCCAGCACATTACATACCACTCCTCTGCTATGTAAATAGTTGCCCCTGTTCCCCTCCATACATGTTGGCCATTCCACAGGCTGTCAGAAAAAAAAACTCCTTTGTAGCTGACACCCTTCTATCCTGC
Source organism: Lithobates clamitans (assembly GCA_037952925.1). Classification (NCBI taxonomy): domain Eukaryota; kingdom Metazoa; phylum Chordata; class Amphibia; order Anura; family Ranidae; genus Lithobates; species Lithobates clamitans. The sequence goes on along the minus strand of JBBGZY010000305.1, from coordinate 5,973,276 downwards.
CTTAAAGTGATTGTAAAGGTTTGGGGTTTTTTTTAATAAAAAACATGTCATACTTACCAGCTATTTGCAAGAGTTTTGCAGGAGAGCGGCCATGATACTCCTTTTTTTGGGTCTGTGCTCCTGGCTCCTCCCCTTCGAGTGCCCCCACGAAGAGCCGATTTCCATTGGGGCACTCGTGCGGGCGCACCCCTAAGTCCTGCTGTTGCATCCATTGACACAGATAACAGGACTCCGTCCCACCCTCCGGCTCCCGTGTCAGTGGATTTGATTAACAGCAGCGGGAGCCAATGGCTCCTGCTGCTTTCAATCTATTCAATGAGGACCCGAAACAGTGGCTGGAGCTGCTGTGCTCTTTTCTGCCACTGAAACGATCGGGTTCAGGTAAGAAAAAGGGGAGCAGCTGCAGCACAGGTTTTTCACCTTAATGCATAGAAATGCATTAAGGTGAAAAACCATGAGGGTTTACAACTCCTTTAAAGTTAGGACCGGCCAGATGCTAGCAGTGCACCCCTAGTGGCCATTTTAGGTTAACACCATGCATGCACTATGCACTCACTCACCTGCACTCAGCAGCTGAGCTATGCCCCTGCTGCTACAGAGAGAGCCCACTGTTTGAACGAGCCAGAGCATCAGCTGTTAGGGTTACAGTTCTGTCATCTGGCTCATCCTACCGTTAAGGCAGGACAGTGTGGGGTCAGGTACCAATGGGTTTTTACCAACAGGCTGCGCACAGCCCACATGTTTGTAGGTGGCCAGCAAAAACTATTTTAACAGTAGAGGAGTTGTATGTAATGTGCTAGTGATGTTGGATTGCAGAGGGGATTTTTGGGAAAATGGCCCCTAAAGGTGCACTAACCCTTTAAGTGATTGTGATATACAGATGTAACAAACCGTATACTTTAGGTAAATAAAGTCAAGACAAAATAAATTCCATATCAGGGACTCCTCTGATAAAGCACTTGTCTCAAATGACCACCTCTGCATAGCAGCTCTAGACATTCTACTGGTCATACTGATTCAGAAAAAATAGAATGTGCTCTTTATGAGCTAGTGACAAGATTGGTGTCTGGGAGAGGAGGAAAGTAGTGTGTGTGGGATGGAGGAAACTGGTGTATAGGAGAGGAAGGAAATAGTGTAACAAGGAGGAGCCTTTTATCTAAAGGGGGGGGGGGGGGATTGGCGTTCAGGAGAGGAACGAAGCAGCTTGTAGAGGGGAGATAAATAAGTGGGAAAAGTGGGAAGCTCTGCATAGTGAAAAACAGGGGAGCACAATATTAAGGATGAGAATGGAAGCTGTAGTGTAGAGCCGCTCAGGATTTGTGTAAAGCTGTTGCCTGAAATGTGGAACTAAGCGCTCTTCTATTCTATAGGACAAAGACATTGCATGTATAATAGCACTGCCTTGTAAAGAAGGTCACTGATCATATGTACAGCTTTAGCTTCATATAAATGTTGTAACTGTGTTTGTTTATTTTATAACATGATGAAAAAATATGTAACCCCTGCACTTTGCTGGTGTTCTTCCACAACAAGCCTCTAAAGTGTTTTGCTAAGTTTCCCTAGAGAGGACACAATTCTATAGGGTATGGCAGCTGTCATGTTGAAAAGCTTGGTGTTACCAGCTGGTGTTTATTAATAATTAGGAGGCAGGAAAGCTTGCTGAATGTAAGAAACCAGGTGGGAACATGTACCTGTAAATATTTTTCTCTGTTTTAATTTGCCAGAGACCTTCTTTTTCCATTGAAAATCGGTGAGGTAACACTAAGGTGTGTCCTATCTTTAGCATTCTAAAAATGTAAATTCAGTGCCTAGTGTTGAATATGAGGTGATGTTAAACCATAACAAAAATGATAATATTGCATTCTGTATAGAAAAGAATAATTGTGACCTTTATTGTATCCTTTGACCCTCCCACTTAAAGTATATGAGCTTCTTTTTGGCAGATTACAGGAGTTTTTCTGCTTTTTTGGTAGCTTTTGGCCTGCACAAAATTGCTGCAAAATGCAGTAAAATTGCGCAACTTTCTGCCTGAAAATGAAAAGCTCAGGTGTGAATGCAACCTTAAATTGTAATCTCTAATGATCAGGGCCCTCTGATTCTTTCTGTATTAAATTGTAGTGTAATTGTACTGTCTGCCCTTTTGTTGTAAAGCGATACGTAAACTGTTTGTGCTGTATTAATCCTGTACACAGGCAGTCCTCGGGTTACAAACAAGATGGGGTCTGTAGGTAAATTAGGGCCAAAACAACTAATCGATTAATCGACAACTAATCGATTATGAAAATAGTTGTCAACTATTTTCATAATCGATTAATCGTCCAGCCGATTAGTTGGCCTGCATACAGAATGCATTATTTGTTTACATATCAGGTAATACAGTGCAGCACACATACAGCTCAATACACCATCCATACATGTCAGTAAGTGCCTGAGAACTTGTGAATGTGTGAGGAGCAATGCCTCATGGGACATGTAGTCCTGTGCAGGAAGTGAGTGGTTCTAAAGTCCCCGCTAACAATTAGAAAATCGAACCAACGTTCTTAAAATTACTTTTTTTTTTTTTTTTTTTGAAGAAAGACATTGTTTTTGTATGCCCAGCATGTAATATATTACAGTTCTGTCTGAAAATCGGCGAAATGGTCTTTAATTTTGTTTTCTTTAAATAAAAAATGTGATATCTATCTGAGTCTGATGATATTTAGCAGATTCAACCTCTAAGTGCCGGTTCACACGGGTGGCTTCAAAGTCATCCGACTCTGAAGCCACCCCGTAAAGCGCGACTTCTGCGCAGCTTGCAAAACGACTTCTGTATAGAAGTCAAAGCAAGTCGCTCCAAAGTGGTCCAGGAACCTTTTTCTAAGTTGGAATGACTTGAGTCACTCCTATTACAACGGTTGCTTAGCATTGAGTGGAGCATGAGTTGTCAGGCTGCTAAGTCGCCTGACAGGTCGCCCCAGTGTGAACCAGCACTCATAGTATATACAGTATCTTCTCAGAGTGGATTAGAGATTTTGCTCCCTAACCATATACCGTATATACTCGAGTATAAGTCGTTCCGAGTATAAGTCGAGACCCTAATTTACCACAAAAAAAATGGGAAAAACTTATTGACCCGAGTATAAGACGAGGGTGAGAAATGCACAGCTACTGTAAGCTGAAAAGAGGGTCAACATTGCCCATTTGCAGCATCACTGTGCCCATTTGCATGCCTCACTGTGCTCATTTGCAGCCATAGGTCCCCTGAACTTCAAACTCGGTAGTTAAGGGTTCCTAGATGCCCCCTAGCTGCAGCCAAAATTTGGGGTCTCTGAACTCAAAGGGTCCCGAAATGACATTGCTGCAGATGGACACAGTTGACCGAATTTGGGGCCCTGTATCTTGGGACCACTTAGTGCTAAGAACCCCAAATTTGGTGTGCAAACCCAGTGGAACTAGCACCGTAAAATTTCCAAAGCTGGGGTTACTAGCACCAAGTGGCCCTGAGATACAGGGCCCCAAAAATCAGTTCCGAAAATGTCAAGCACTTTTCTGCAGCAGAAAATGACATTTTCCGAACCGGTTTTGGGGCCCTGTATCTCAGGGCCACTTGGTGCTAGGAACCCCAACTTTGGATATGTTATGGTACCAGTTCCACTGGGTTTGCATACCAAATTTGGGGTTCCTAGCACCAAGTGGCCCTGAGATATGGGGCCCCAAATTCGGTTCAGAAAATGTCAAGCACTTTTCTGCAGCAGAGAATGACATTTTCCGAACCGATTTTGGGCCCCCGTATCTCGGGGCCACTTAGTGCTAGGAACTTCAGCTTTGGATATATTATGGTACCAGTTCTACTGGGTTTGCACACCAAATTTGGGGTTCCTAGCACCAAGTGGGCCTGAGATATGGGGCCCCAAAGTCGGTTCGGAAAATGAAATTTTTTGCTGCAGAAAAGTGCTTGACTCGAGTATAAGTCGAGGGGGGCACTTTCAGCACAAAAAAATGCGCTGAAAAATTCGACTTATACTCGAGTATATGCGGTAGTTGGTTTTTTTTATATTTACCACTTCATATAGATATTTAAGAATAAATTGCCTTTTATTAAACGTTACATATTAACTAAATTATACACCACACTTTTTTTAAGGTTAATATCCGATTAATCAATGTAATCGAAATAATAATTTTTTTTTTTTTACAAGAAAAATCGAAACAAAAATTGGCCTACTAATCGATTATCAAAGTAATCGTTAGTTGCAGGCCTAGGTTTGTTAAGTTTATTCTGTTTGTAAGTTGAAACAGGTACATTTTTCAAGTGTAGCTCCAGCCAAAAAAACAATTTTTAAGCTTTTTGGATAACATAGGGAAGGGTTATTATCACCCCTGTAACATTTGTTTTGCTGTCTGAGCCCCTGTTCAGAAGATTTCACCTCACTTTCTGTCCCAATGACAATTGGATTTTGAAAATTTTGGTTTGTTGTGGAAACGAGCCTTGGTGATAAAGCATCAGTGGAGGTACATTTTTGCCATAATAACTTTTACAGGAGTGAATTTTCCTTTTTATAGGGGTAGATTTCCTCTTGCTTCCTGTTGTCTCCCTCCGTTTGTATGTAGGAGTCGTTTGTAAGTCGGATGTTTGTAATTGGAGACCGCCTGTAATAATAATTATTGTACTTGTCCCTGAGTTTGATTTTTTGGTGATCTTTGAATATGTAGCTAAAACCTCATATTAAAAAAAAAAAAAAAAAATTTTTTTAAAGTGACATTAAACAATATCCTCCTCCAAAAATTATCCATACATATTCACAACTAAATGGCCCTGTGATCTATTTTTCTGTAAATATTTTCCTTGAAGTTCTCTGTGAACTCCCAAACATCATTTTATTTTTTTTCCCCCCTTGCTTCTGTTTGGAACAAGTAATGCTCGTTAATTGTGTCATGTGCACTGCTCTATGCACACTACACACTCCATAGTCCATCTCAGCAATAAGAGACTACTATTTCCTACATACAGTGACACCATGGAGAAAAAACATAGCCACCCTCCAACAGAAACTTACTTGAATATAATTTTTTTTAAAGCAGAATTAACCCTCCACCCATTTTTTTTTATTGTGCCCCAGGAGCTTTTAGCCATAATGTGATAGTTTACACAGCATATTGGCATATTATGGCAGGCGTACCTGGAAAGCAGTCCACTCCATTGCTGCGCTGTTGATGCTTCTGATGATTACAGGCATTGCCATCTTCTCCCAGTCTTCCTTCTGAGTTCTGAATCTTTGACAGCTTGGATGGTCAGGTCGTGATGGCATCACTCTTGTGCATAGGAGGCACATCTTCACAACAAAGGGTGGTGTTGTAAGTGTATGCTGAGCTGTGCTTGTGTAGTTGAGTGTACAAAAACCCTGACAGGCAGGGATTAAGGAAGTAGAAACCACTAGGGGCTCTTTATATCATAAAAAAACCCTGGATATTGCACAGGCATCCCACCCATGCAACTCAAGTGCTCAGGCAGTGTAGAAGAGTATAACTGCTTCGAGGGAAAAAACATAGTGAAGCGCTTACTAGTCATTTCTCTTTAAGGTGTAAAGTAAGTTATTTAAAAGCGATCACAAAATCAGGTCACTTTTATGTACTAAGACCTATGAGCTTTGAGCACACCATACTGCTGCTTCTTTTGGAGTAGTTATAAGCTGTTACTTATTGCAGACTTCGAATTTTTTGACAAAGATAAATCATTGCAGAACATTTTACACCTTTAACGCGACCTATAAACGGTACAACTCAATTGAAAAACCAACTGAAATCTTTTTGGGGGGGGAGTAAAAATAAAATGCGGTAAAGTTCAACTGTTCTAGTAGGTCTTTCCTGGCATTTTCTTAGTCGTATCCTATAGCATAAGCCATGGTCTGCAGAGAGCTTCCAAAGCATCAGAGGGATCTCATTGTTAAAAGGTATCAGTCAGGAGAAGGGTACAAAAGAATTTCCAAGACATTAGATATACCATGGAACACAGTGAAGACAGTCGTCAAGTGGAGAAAATATGGCACAACAGTGAACTTACCAAGAACTGGACGTCCCTCCAAAATTTATGAAAAGCCGAGAAGAAAACTGGTCAGGGAGGCTGCCAAGAGGCCTACAGAAACATTAAAGGAGCTGCAGGAATATCTGGCAAGTACTGGCTGTGTGGTACAAGTGACAACAATCTCCCGTATTCTTTATGTGTCTGTGGCAGAGTGGCAAGATGGAAGCCTTTTCTTACAAAGAAAAATGTCCAAGCCTAGCTAAATTTTGCAAAAACACATCTGAAGTCTCCCAAAAGCATGTGGGAAAATGTGTTATGGTCTGATGAAACCATGGTTAAACTTTTTGGCCTTAATTCCAAAAAATTATGTTTGGCGCAAAAACAACACTGCACATCACCAAAAGAACACCATACCCACAGTGAAGCATGGCGGTGGCAGCATCATGCTTTGGGGTGGTTTTTCTTCAGCTGGAACAGGGCCCTTAGTCAAGCTAGAGTAAATTATGAACAGTTCCAAATCAATATTGGAGCAAAACCTTCAGGCTTCTGATAGAAAGCTGAACTTGAAGAGGAACTTCATCTTTCAGCATGTCAACGACCCAAAGCATACATCCAAATCAACAAAGGAATGGCTTCACCAGAAGAAGATTAAAGTTTTGGAATGGCCCAGCCAGAGCCCAGACCTGAATCCGATTGAAAATCTGTGGGGTGATCTGAAGAGGGCTGTGCACAGGAGATGCCCTCGCAATCTGACAGAGTGTTTTTGCAAAAAAGAGTGGGCAATTATTGCCAAGTCAAGATGTGCTACGCGGATATACTCATACCCCAAAAAGACTGAGTGCTGTAATAAAATCAAAAGGTGCTTCAACAAAGTATTAGGTTGAAGGTGTGCACACTTATGCAACCATATTATTTTAGTTTTTTTATTTTTACTTCCCTCCACCTAAAAGATTTCAGTTTGTTGTTCAACTGAGTTGTACAGTTTATAGGTCACATTAAAGGTGGAAAAAGTTCTGAAATGATTTATCTGTGTCTTACATCACAGAAACCTGACATTTTAACAGGGTGGTAATCCAATCAACAAAAAGTGGTGCCAAACAAATAAAGTGAAAGTGAAATATTGAGTGAAAGCTGCCCCTTCAACAAATGAAATAAATCACCTAGCAATCGTTAATGGTTAGTACGCACTGACATTTGTGTTTGGTTCGATATATGTTGCCAACAACATACAGTGGATATAAAAAGTCTACACACCCCTGTACAATGAACAGTCCTCATGTAGTGGAATAAATACACTATATAGTGACAGGTACTCTTAATTAGCCAAACTGTGCTCCACCTTCACTCGTGTGAGAAGATTGCAGATTCACTGAATGTAACAATGGGATACTTCATAAGCTCAAGTCCTTTTAGAGGGCAACCTTTGTGTTCACAAGGCTATATGACTCGGTGTAAACATATTGCGCTATGTGATTATTTCTGTTTACACCGAGTCAAACATTTCCCTCCAAAAGGTATCCCATTGTTACATTCGGTGAGTCTGCAATCTTCTCACACGAGTGAAGGTGGAGCACAGTTTGGCTGATTAAGAGTACCTGTCACTATATGGTGTATTTATTCTACTACATGAGGACTGTTCATTGTATGATTTTATTTTTGTGTGGTTATATGTTATGCATTATGTTCACAGTTATAAGCATATGCGAGTTAGCGCGAACCTTTTTATATGTTCTACTTAATTTTAACAGGGGTGGGTAGACTTTTTTTATCTTCTGTTTGTTGTTGGCAACATATATCAAACCAAACACAAATGTCAGTGCATACTAACCATTAATGTTATGAATTTCATTTTGTCGTTTACTATGGTGTGATAGCAGGCTTACTACTAGAGATTTGTTTTCTTGTTAGTTTATATTGTTCAAGATACTTATGCTTCCTTTCAGACCATGCATTCTACTTATGGATTCACTGAGAGGTCCTTCTCGATCTACAGTAGTAAAAACATTACGAGAGTAAGTTGTATACATTTATATCTTCTTCTTTTAACTTTTTGGTGCCATTTCTTTCTTGGACTACAATTACCTTTCTATTACCTTCTTTCCTAGATACCTAGAAGTAGAATGGGAAGTTAAGAAAGGAACAAAAAGAAGTTTTTCCAAAGAGGTTATGAAAGGTTCCAATCCTAGAGTGCCTCAGCAAAACAATTTCAGTGACTGTGGTGTATATATTCTCCAGTATGTGGAAAGCTTTTTCGAGGTAAGTGTACCGGTATGGTATTTTATTTAATGTACTGTGTGTATGTATGTATGTATATATATATATATATATATATATATATATATATATATATATATATATATATATATATATATATATACTGTAGTTGACCCTCCTCTCATTTACCTTTCTGGTGACATCCCTTTGTCCCAATATTTTATTTATATGGTAAACTCTTGGTATTTGAGGAGGTATCCTGTCTGATGGACAAACCGGTTATTGCTTAATAATAATCAAGTAAGCTGAGTGGAGAGGATTCATAGGTTTTTTTAAATTGCATTCACTGTATATATCAAGACCATGTAGTAAGCTTATTAGGAAATCATATGGATAGAATATGTGGAATTTGTACTAATAGCTCCTCATATCCGTTCTAAGGCCAGGATCTTGTCAAAGCAATGGAGTGTTTAACCCCTTCCCGACCAGCTACTGCAGTTGTACTGCGGCAGGTTGATTCGCCTTTTGACCAATAGGGTGCGCACCCGCGGCACCGAAGCCGATGCACATGACCGCCGGGCACCCGCGATCACTCCACAGAGAGACAGAACAGAGATTTGTCATTGTAAATAGACAGATCTCCGTGCTGTCAGGAGTGAGGAGAGCAATCTTTTGTTCATACATAGTATGAACACTGATCGGTCTCCTCGCCCAGTCAGTCCCCTCCCCCACAGTTAGAATCACTCCCTAGGGAACACAGTTAACCCCTTGATCGCCCCTAGTGTCAACCTCTTCCGTGCCAGTGACATTAACACAGTAATCAGTGTATTTTTATAGCACTGATCGCTGTAAAAAAGCCAATGGTCCCAGAAATGTGTCAGGTGTCCGATTTTGTCCACCATAATATCGCAGTCTCGATAAAAATTGCTGATCATCGCCATTACTAGTAAAAATGCCATAAATCTTCCCCCTATTTTGTAGTTGCTATAACTTTTGTGCAAACTATTCAGTATACGCTTATTGCGATTTTTATTACCAAAAATATGTAGAAGAATACTTATCTGCCTTAAACTGAGGAAAAAATTGGCTTTTAAAAAAAAAAAAAAATGGGGATATTTATTCTAGCAAAAAGTACAAAATATTGGGGTTTTTTTTTTGTTTTTTCAAAATTGTCACTCTTTTTTTGTTTATAGTGCAAAAAATAAAAAATGCAGAGATGATTAAATACCACTAAAAAGAAAGCTCTATTTGTGGGGAAAAAGGACGTAAATTTTGTTTGGGTACAGGGTCGCACAACCGTGCAATTGTCAGTTAAAGCGTTGCAGTGCCGTATCGCAGAAAAAGGCCTGGTCATTGAGCAGCCAAATCTTCCAGGGCTGATTGTAAATGTTCAGTACAGCTGACAAATATATGGGCACTTTTTTTCTTTTTTTTTCGCATTAAAAGAAGCTTAATCTGTATGAAATATTATATATATTTAATTTTCATACAGTGTTGCATGACCGCGCAATCGCCAATTAAAGTAGCACAGTGCTGAAAAGCAAAAAAATGGCCTGGTCATGAAGAGGGTAAATCTTCCAGAGGTTAAGTGGTTATGTAATACTTTTATATTGATATCTAATATTATCCTGACTGAATGGATTGCAGACATAATCGTTTTGCTTTATTATACCTTTCTGCATCACACTTTTCCAGAACCCCATTCAAAGTTTTGATCTGCCAATGAATTTGACCAACTGGTTTCCTGAACAAAGAATGAAGACGAAACGTGAAGAAATCCGGAATCTTATTCTTACTCTGCAGGAGCTTCAAAGTAAAGACAAGAAAGGACAGAGGGATCTTAGCACAACACAGCCCACTCCACCTGAGAGAACAGAGCAGATCATCAATGATTTTGCTTTATGAGCATTTCATCTGTGGCATGCTACTCTGCCTTCAGAAAAACAGAGTTGACTTCTTTTGAAACTTATTTTGAGGTTTGTAACCCTGGAATGGAACATTCACTCTTCATAAATTTGAGTGCCGTGTGACTGTCGTTCAGAGTACAGGTCCCCCCAACAATTGTATGAACAATTACACATCTGTACATAAGACGATGAGGCCATTTTCTTTTCAGTATTTATAAAATGATTTTTCTCTTTGCATTCTTTAGAAGTGTTTATGTATTCATAACGGTGACTAAAAAAAAAATCTGAAGTACACTTCAAAATAAAACAGAATATTTATAGGCTCACATTTCAATGTGTATTCAGTTTGGCGGCCCACTGTGTTCATTTCTGTCTCATAAGAGCAATATATACATAATCCGTCCGGTTTGGGATTCTGCGTTTATCCAACTTTCACACTATTTATAGATAATATTTCAGTTAGGTTTAGTTTTATTCAGCTGTCCGTTCATCCTTTTTTGCAGAAAAAAAAATAGGAGCAGTGTTAAATGTGTTTCTTATGGTAATCACAACGCTTGCTCAAGTTTAAAAGCTGTGCAAACATGCTAAAGGAGGTTTAGACATTTTAGCTGCATTTTATGCCATTGTTGATACATTTTGTCCCTAATTTAATATTTATTTGTATTTCATGTCTGACTATTATGCTGTATGCATTCTCATATTTTTTAGGCATATACTTATTCTGTGATGTAGAGAGGGCAGTACTTTTTGTGAACCATTGATTGTGAAAATCTAGGTGATACCTTCTCTAAGAATTGTTTGTGTCACTGGCATTGAGTGAGTTAAAGTGAGATAAAGAGGAGCATAAGTGAAAATCGCAGAGCCCCATAGCAAAAATTTATGGTGCTTCCTTCCCAAACAGAAAAAAAAAGTGTCACCGAATAACACCCTAGTTACTACAGTGATATGGCCCAGGACCCGAGCTACAGAATATATTATTTTTAACCAGGAAAAAAAATGTATGCATCAAATTTAAGAGCAGTGGGGAAACAATGTTATAGGTCCTGTTCATACTATAATATTGCACTTTGAACCTGTATGTTGAGATTGTGTTTTAGCAGTACACAGCAACAAATGTTAGTTGCACTACCATTTATTGTCTGTGGAAACACAACACTTTGAGCCTACCTTAAGAAAAGAACTTTGGTGAAATAGACTACTTGGCAACAAATGACTACTGAGATCATGAACATCTTGGTCCATGCTTTTACAGTATAACATATAGTGTGCACGGGTATGTAACCTACAGTGCGGTTTCCATACATGCAACATAAGACACACTGTCACCTTGGCCAAGCAGGGCAAGTGTTTCGGCATAGCCCCTCCCCAGTCACCTTACACTCACTTTACCAGTGATTCTGGGCTGCTCTTACCTTCTCAGCTATCCAAAATACCCAGCAATAATGGGTATGAAAGGAGCATATATGACCTTCTTTCCTGTGACAGTGCACAGATCGAGCAGCCAATGGTTAGGGTCAAAAACTGTCACATGTTAACACCAGTGATTTTTGTTCTAGCTGTGGAGTACGAGGTGGTCACTCTAAGGGGGTTGGGAAAGGTTTATTTGCAGAGACAATGTCACTTTTACTGCATCGATAAGGCAGGAGTATCTTTTTGACAAAGGGCATTAGGGTGCTGAATTCAAGCCATAATCCTCCCTAGGCAAAATAAAAATTTCCCCTACCAAGCTTTTATCCCAACCCTACACCCAATAACCACCACTCGCCTTTGCAGTCCTTGACCACTGCCTACCCATGAGTAAGCCCGAACAAACAATTTAGCAGGAGAGGAGGTAAGCACTGTCAGCCACACCACATGTAACTATCGGGCAGAAGAAGGAACCCAAATGATTGCTCACCCTCATGGCCGGACCCCCGCTCTACCCTGGGGCCCTATAGCACCAGTATGATGGTAGTTTTGCCAGACTGTTCGATACTAATCAGGTCACAAATCTCTAGCTGAAGTACCTAAAGTATCCTAAAGTGCCCTTTTGTAGTATCCTACAAAAGCAAACCTAGTGCCAGCAAACTTTAAAACTATTGCTACTGCTAAGATTCACAAAATTAAATTACAGCCATTGCAATGCAATTTATTGTGTAGATATTTGTTTGATGCTGCTGTTGTAGAATACATTTCGATTCATGCCAGTTTGCTGTGGTGTTCTCTGAATATACTGGGCAGAAAGTCACCCGTGTGTAGGAACATATTGCCCCCATATTACTTGGTAGTTACATTTCTGTAGTTTTGCTGAGCCACTGAAATATTTTACATAGTTAACCAAACTATAATTTCAAACTCTTATATACATGCCAACATGTAATTGTATAATTAACATTTATATTTTCAGTTATGGAGTTTAATTAGGAAATGGAAATTTTATTTATACCAGTCAAGCTGTGTTCACTTCATTCACCCGAATGATCTATGTTCAGCACACGATGGGGAATATGAAGTGAACACAACTTTGACTAGAATATAATCTTTTAATTTCTCCATGGAAGCACTGCATTTATATAAAGCAAGCAGAATCTCTTTACATTTGGCTTATCATGATTAGAGGATTGTGATAAGGTAGGGAAGTCTTGGTATCTGCAAGCGTAACAGGCATGTGTAGCAGCAGAGGACCTACCACAGGCAGTGCTTCTTCCTGTTTATTCCATCCTCCTTGTTGCAGTGTGTCAGAGTGCCACAGAGTGGTGGAGTCTGGAGGTGTAGACTTAGCCAGTCTTGGAAAACCAGGTTTGCGGCAGTATCTTTGGTCCACTCAAATAGTTTAGGACGATAGAGACTTGTTCCGTTTGAGGTTTCGCCATCATCTTTTTTTTTTTTTTTTTTGCAGCAAGTCATGGTGCTGAACTAGGATAGGGAAGGCTAGTACGGAATTCAGTAAATTGTAGCCAGCGGTGACCATGGGTCAGTGCTCAGAAAAAGCCTGGAGAGAAAGATATTAGGATCAGTGGCGGGAGCTTCGTGAGTTGCGTCTGCTCACTTTGCCCAGTTTGGCCATGCCCAAAATATTTTCTTCTTCTTTTAGTTCTTCAACCCCATTGAATCCATTGAATAGAAAAATACATGTATGTCTTGCTAGTGTATGAAGTTTTTATACGGCTAGGACCAAAGTAGGTTAATGGCAATAAGTGATTACACGATATTGGTGCATTTAAAAAGAAATGGTAATAAAATACAGATTTACATGCCTTTCCTTGTTTTCTCTCAGTGTTTTTTACAGCAACACTGCAATCTTCTCTTTTGTATCTAGCTGTCTGATTTATGATGTAGTGTTGTCAGTACCACTGACTTTTCCATATAAATGCAGTTTTTGAAAAGTGAGCTTATTTTATCTAACTCCATGGATCAGTACATTTTTAAGATTATCTTATAAACAAAAATATATTTTTTAATTCCCTTTAAAGGTAATTTCAACTAAACACTTTATCAATATATCCAAAGTGTCCATGACACCATTGCAACTTGAGAACAGCAGCTGCCATTTTTTTCTCTGCAATATACTGTATATAGACGAGACAGCCGTAAGAAGATGCAATACAATTTATGGTGTACATGCACAGAAACCACACTCGTTTAGAATGCATGTTTATGCCATGTTTGGAAACCTCCCTCAAAGACTTATTCTGGGGGAACAGTAAAGCTGGCCATACACTAGTAGAATTTCACGTGAAAATTGCCTTTGCAGTCATACGTTCGATTCTTCTTGGTGGGATGATCTTTAATTACTGCAGTGGTGAGACAATTCAAACGACATTTGTCATATCATCTAACTGATGAGATTTCTCAGATGAACGTTCATTCAAAAATCTACTAGTGTACGGCCAGGTTAACAGTTTGCTTTGAAAAACCTATCCTGAATTTGATCTTTTCACCAGACAGCTCAGATTGGTCGGTGAATGCCTGTAGAAAAATAAATATTTCCCAGTCCATGCTTGAGTAATCCACATGCCTCCTAAGGTCTTGTTCAGTTGGTGGGGTAGTGGGGGCGCAAACTCAGGCAGTAGAGCTGCGGGTTGCTGCCCACCCCAACCTCCCACCCGATCAGGGGCATGCAGCCGCTTAGGACTGCTCACACGCCGTGGCAAAAATGAAGCCCCCTGTTGCACTTGGTGGGCATAATCACTGCCAAACCCAACATATTACCGTTATTGGGACCACGGCGTAAGTGCCTTCTTCAGGTTTGGTCCTTGATGCTTAAAACGGTGGTGAGGAGGTGACATATCGCCTGTCAACTGCCCTCTGGAAAGCAATTCAAGGGCCGCCACGCGCAAGAACAAGCTCTAACAGTGGGGCACATCAATTTTTTTAACATAGCACCCTACTTTTTTAATATGAGGATAGTCCCTTATTTGAAAAGGCTGCATTTAATGTCATCTTAGATCTCTACAGATCGTTGCAATTTTGGTTCACTAATAACAAGATGGAAAGATTAGTGTTTACTAGAAGTAAACATGAAAATGATTTGATGTGAACAAATGTGGCTCAGTACATCATGTAGCTAAGCTATGGCATTTCTGTAATATGAATTTCCTGTGGCATCCTTTACGCACCCATCGTTGCTCAGCATTTCTAAACAAGTTACATGACTTAATAATAAGCACTACCAGGTGCCTACACATGCATGTAGATAGGTGCCTTAGAGCACATTCCTTTTTTTAACATTTATTATTTTAGAAAATCTGCTTTTTAAGTACTTCCTTCACCTAAAATTGACCTTGGTAACTTGATGTGACCTGATAACTAGTCACCAGAGATCTCAAGAGTTCTAAAAAGCCCCATACAACCTGAAACAGAACCTAGTTTTGGACCTCCGAATAAACAAAACTGTCTGCAATAACATGTTTGTGTTTAAATTGTATTAGCAAAATGTTATTGTCATGTTGTAGTACAACTAACATGAAAGTAAGTGTCTAATGATGTTTCTGTTTTCATATTTTTTTTTTTTTTTTTTTTTAGAATAATATGTTAGTGCCTTGCATCCACTGTTCAGTCGTTGAATGCCATCAGAACAACTATATGACATATAAGATGCAAGTGCTGAAAATTCAATTTTTTACTTGTATCGAGTTTGTTCACTCCCCAGTATAGACTGGTAATTCATAATGAAAGTACTGTATAGCCTGACATATACATGTATTGTAAGTGGTTTTGTTTTCCCCATTGTGAATGTGAAATGTTCAAAGTAGGCCATAAAGCCAACAACATAATTGTCCAGTGATAGGTATAGACTGAGTATTTCTTGGCTACTGACCTGCATAATGCTCTGGTCAGAGTAAATGTATCTCATATCTTTATACTGGATAAAATTTGACTGCCATGTCCCTAATTTGCTTTTAGTCTGCAAACCTTTATTACTCCTTGTTAAACCATTTTCCACACCCCCTTTTGGGTCCATTTCTTTCCTTGACAGAATCTGTTCTCTGAAAGCAAGCAGTTTAACAGTGAGTTTTCATCACTGATCAGGATGGTCATTCGTTCGTATTTGTC
Organism: Lithobates clamitans; assembly: GCA_037952925.1. NCBI lineage: Eukaryota > Metazoa > Chordata > Amphibia > Anura > Ranidae > Lithobates > Lithobates clamitans. Next base: position 5,957,619 of record JBBGZY010000305.1, on the reverse strand, counting down.
TTATCTTTTGGATGAGGAAACGTGTATTTTATAAATGTATACAGATTGTTGAAGTGCATAATCTTTCAAACAAAGTAGTGTTAAATCTATTGCAGTTATTAGCGCTGTAATAGTTTAATTCTCTAAATAACATATTTATTATTTTTGAAATAAAGCGCAACCTTGAAAAAACTCACATGAAGTATATTTTTCAATTGAAATCCCGGGTTCATTGATGGCATGTGTTTTTCGTTATCATATGAGCAGAGCTAATTAAAGAAGAGGAACAACATTACATAGGGAACAATGTCAGACCTTCAATATTTGAATGTTGCCATTGCAAAGTCCTAGATGAAAGCATGGATCAAAATGTCGGAACTTTTTAATACACAGCCCCTCTGATAGGCAAGAGTGACATACAACAAGGGCTGCATTAAGAGCTCTAAAACATTACTTCTTAATAAAGAAGCTTAAAGGAATGCATGATGTGCTGTGAGCCACACTGTCTTCTAAGTGATATGTAGACGCCAAGACCAAATATAGCTGTGCATTAACTTGACGTTGGCTCTGTACAAAACTGTTTAACGACGGGGGGATCCCCTCTCGTTCTGGGGCGGTGTCCTATGATGTCGCCTCAGTGTCACCGCTCTTGCATGCCCGCAGAGCGGTAAAGAGCCGATATCGCTACTCTTTGAATATGTAATCGACTGTGTCCAATCGCAGCGAATCACATGTAAATGCAGAAGTGCCATTTATCAGCTCTTTGTGTGAGGCGAGGAGAGACGATCAGCGGCATCTCCTTGCAGGGGAGAATGTACAGGTAATCTGTGCCCTGATTACAGTGCCCAGCAAGTGGTGCCAATCAGTGACCCAATCAGTGCTGCCTTTCACTGCTGCCCATTAGTGCCGCCTATCAGTGCCCATCAGTGCGGCATATTAGTGCCTGCTCATCAGCTCACATCTGTGAAGGAGAAAAATTACTTATTTGCAAAATTTTCTGACAAAAGAAAAACTCTTTATTTTTGGTCTTTTTTCATTTTTTGTAGCAAAAGATAAAAAACCCAGCGATGATTAAATACCGCCAAAAGAAAGCTCTATTTGTGTGGGAAAAAAAATAACAATTTGGATACAGAGTTGCATGACCGCGCAATTGTCATTCATAGTGCGATAGTGCTGAAAATTGGCCTGGGCAGGAAGGGAGTGAAAGTACCCAGTATTAAAGAGGTTAAGGACATATAAGGCTTTTATTTGATGTACACTTTTAATAAATGCCCTGGTTATAACTGACATGACGATCACATGATCGAAAAACCACGATTTCTTTTTGATTGATGGTAGAGATCAGGAGCTATAAGTGACTCCCTGTCCTGCAGCTCGGAGCACTCGCAGCTGTACACTTTTAGCTTTGATAGATGACATTCTTTCAGCATGGGGCATCATGCAGAGGAATGTTTTTCTACATGTTGCCAGGAGTTCAACTTGGCATTTTAGGACCACAAGCGGCAATATATACAGTTAGTTCTCATATGTGTAATTTATCTGTCAATCTCCGTTTTTATTTTTTTTTTTATGGACAACCCAAATTTTCAGAAACATGGCTTTATTAGCCAGATTTTAAATTTGATTAAAGTGATTTTAATTACCTGTGTACACCATTACTAATACAATTTTAACTTTTTGTTTAAAAATTGAAGTAATAAATGCTGAACTTTTATATTTACAAATGCAGCTAGTGATAGTACATCAGTTTGACTTGATATGAGCCTCTTGTAATTCCTTGTTCAGTAACACTGGAAAATACTTATTGCATATTTAAGAGAACATAGTTTTTTTTTTTCTAAATGGGGCAGACAGACACAGTTGGAGGAGGACTTGAGACTCTGGTATGGTCAGACCTGCTCTGCAAAGAGAGAGGAAGCAATAAAGCCCCACTCCCCCCAATACTTTCTGAATCACAAGTATAGAGATACATAGTTACATAGTAGGTGAGGTTTAAAAAAGACACAAGTCCATCAAGTCCAACCTATGTGTGTGATTATATGTCAGTATTACATTGTATATCCCTGTATGTTGCGGTCATTCAGGTGCTTATCTAATCGTTTCTTGAAACTATCAATGCCCCTTGCTGAGATCACCGCCCATGGAAGGGAATTCCACATCCTTGCCGCTCTTACAGTTAAGAACCCTCTATGTAGTTTAGGGTTAAACCTCTTTTCTTCTAATTTTAATGTGTGGCCACAAGTCTTGTTAAACTCCCTTCTGCGAAAAATTTCCCTATCGTGGGGTCACCAGTATGGTATTTGTATACTGAAATCATATCCCCTCTCAAGCGCCTCTTCTCCAGAGAGAATAAGTTCAGTGCTCGCAACTAGAATCCTTCAGACCCTTTTATTAGCTTTGTTGCCCTTCTTTGTACTCGCTCCATTTCCAGTACAACCTTAATGAGGACTGGTACCTAGAACTGGACAGCATACTCTAGGTGCCGCCGGACCAGAGTCTTGTGTGTGTGTGTATGTGTATATATATATATATATATATATATATATACATACACACACATACACAAACAATTCTTCCTCAGTTTAGGCCAATATGTATTCTTTTACATACTTTTGGTAAAAAAAACAAAAAATTTCAATAAGCGTACATTGATTGGTTTGCGCTAAAGTTATCGCATCTACAAAATAGGGGATAGATTTATGTCTTTTTTTTATTAGTAATGGTGGTGATCTGCAATTTTTTTTTTTTTTTTATCGGCTGACAGATGGGACACTTTTGACACTATTTTGGGACATTTTGACATTTATACAGCGATCAGTGCTATAAAAAAGGAATGTGTAAATGTCACTGGCAGGGAAGGGGTTAAACACTAGGGGGCGATCAAAGGGTTAAGTGTGTTCCCTCAGTGTGTTCTAACTTTAGGGGGGGGGGGGCTCACTAGAACATGACAGATCACTGCTCCCGATCACTGGGAGCAGCAGATCCCTGTCATGTTGCTAGGCAGAACAGGGAAATGCCTTGTTTACATGGGCATCTCCTCTTTCTGCCTCTCCATGCCATGATCGTGGGCCACTGGCGGACATAGTGTCCGTGGGAGCCACTGGCACGCTCCCGCGCCAGCAGCATGCACGACCCCGCTAGCCATCGATGACGGAGTGACGTACGGGTACATTGTTTTGCGCACCCGTGCCATTCTGCCGACGTATATCAGCGTGAGCCAGTTGTCAAGTGGTTAAAAATCTACAGGCTTGTCTAACTATTTCAATACATTGGATGTGCCACACACAAAATAGTCACCATAGTACATAGGGCTTGCGTAGCATGTCCAGTCCTTCTGCCTTGTGGCCAGGACCTCACCTTCCACTCCCCAGCAATTCTCGCCTTTAATTAATCCGTGCCAGAGTTGCTGTTTACATACAGCAGCTCTGGCAGTTGCTGCTGTAAAAAAAAAAAAATAAATAAATAAGCTGTCTGACTTGGTGTTTATCAACAACACTGTTCAGACTGGAAACACAAAGCAACGTTGTTACTTTATATCTATTCTGTTTAATTTATCTGCAGATCAAATGAATTAACTTCAATCTGCAGATGTCAGTTAAGGACCCCTTCACACTACAACACAATTCAATTCTGCTCCTGTGCATCTTTATGCTAGTTTTTCTGCATGGTGCTTTTTTTTTTTTCAAAGGCAACTAGTTTTTGTGGGAGAGAGGTGGGTTAAAGGATAAGTTCACCCATAATAAAATGAACACTTGCAGAGCACTGCACCTACGATCAGCAGATCATCCAAATATGCTTATCTACATATTCCTATTTACCCATCTTATCTGCACTTTGAAGTAGATGAGACACTTCCAATTTGTCACACTGCCATTTAGCCTATCCTTTGCACCTAGAGTATTAACAAATGTACTTGTACCTTTTACAGCCCTCCAAAGAACTCTGGGCATTCAGGTAACGGGGTACTTAGATGACCTTCTTCTGAAGGATTCACCTCCACTTCAACCATCGGCAAACATTCAAATAAACATTTAGACGCTTAATTCCTTTGGTTTGGTAATTAGTCTGCTTTCCAACCTTCCCTTCACCTAAAACCATTAGGCCTCATTCTAGAGACAGCCCAGGCAGAAGCCTTTGTTCCACTGAACAACAAAATCACTGCTTCAGGATCTCGTGCTCAAATCTTAAAACCAGAGAGGCATCCCTCAGTAAGATTCTCTAAGAGTTCTGGGCCGCATGGTAACCTCATTCAAGGCCATCCCTTTGCTCGATTCTATTCAAGGCATCTCCAATTCAACATTTTGTCAGCCTAGAACAAGAACATTCCTGTTGACCTTCCTATGTGCCTCTCCAGTCAAGCAAGGAATTCCCTAGCTTGGTGGATTTGTAATCTAGCCTCAACAGTCAGGAAATGACTTCTACCACAACTACAGAGGGTGATAAAAACAAATGCCAGCCTCACTGGCTGGGGTGTAATGTTCCATTCCTTCACAGTTAAGGGAGCATGGTCACCCAAGGAAGCCAAACTCTCAACCAACATTCTGGAGCTCAGAGCAATAAAACTAGCTCTGAATCACTGGAACCCTATTCTAAAGTAATTGTTATTAAAAAAGAAAACAAACCTTTACAAACATGTCATACTTACCACCTCTCTGCAAGGGTTTTGCACAGGAGTGGCCCGATGCTCCTTTTCTGGGGTCCCCCGGTGGCACTCCTGGTTCCTCCTCTTCTCAAGTGCCCCCATGAAGAGCCACTTTCCATGAGGGCACTTGTGCGGGTGCGCTCCCGAGTCATTGGATTTGATTGACAGCAGCGGGAGCCAACGACTCCGGCTGCTATCAGTCTATCCAATGAGGACCCGAAACAGTGGCTGGAGCTGCTGTGCTCGTCCCTGTCGCTGGGCTCAGGTAAGAAAAAGGGGGACTGGGGGGCAGCTGCAGCACAGGAGGTTTTTCACCTTAATGCATAGAATGTTGGTTCTCTTTGCCTTGCAGAAACTATCATTTGAACCCATAAGGCAGTGGTTCTCGATTTTTCATGGCTGTTTGTTGGGGCAATGGCTGGTGTTAGCGCTTCAATCATCACGGCACCATGGTTGATATGGTGTCAGGATGATTGAAGGGCAGTATTTCTATTATTACAGTGTAATATAAAATAGTTTGTCATCATAATGTAGAATCCGTGGGAGCCCTGAGCGTGTCACTTGCCACGTTGCCTGCCACCAGATGCAGCTTGTCACCTGCCACCAAATGTGATTTGTCACTTGCCACCAGATGCAGCTTGTCACTTGCGAAGTCGCCTACCACCAAATGTGATTTGTCATTTGCCATGTTGCCTGCCACCAGATGCAGCTTGTCACTTGCCATGTTTCCTGCCACCAGATGCAGCTTGTCATTTGCCACATCGCCTGCCACCAGATGCAGCTTGTCATGTGATGCGAAATGTCACCTGCCACGTTGCCTGCCACCAGATGCAGCTTGTCATTTGCCATGTCACCTGCCACCAGATGTAGCTTGTCGCCTGCCACAAGATGCACCTTGTCATTTGCCACGTCGCCTGCCAGGGTCACCAGATGTGGATTGTCACTTTATTGGTGCAGCACTGGTACACAGTGGCAGGCACAGTGAGGGCAGGAGAGCGGTGATGCGGGGTGGGCAGTGAAAGATGATATCTTTCTGCTCCCTGCCACCGCACCTCAGACATTGAAGAGGCCCGCACTGCGAGGGCAGAAGAGTGGGGAGGGTGGAAAGAGATGTCATCTCTGCTTGCCTGCCCGCTCACTTCTCTCATCCGCCCGGCCACCGGCTTTCTCATTACTCCCGCCCACTGAGGCCTGGCTGCAGAGAAGCCACAGCCCGGTGGTTGGGGACCATTGCATTATAGGACAGAGGCCACACCCCCTCTGCATTGCTTTCTAAAAAAAAAAAAACTGAGGTCTCATGAAGTGGGGTAGGGTTTGGGAGTGTGTCCAGCAAAGCGATGGCAGTCTCAAATCACCTGAAGGTACCAGCCTTTAACTCGGGGTCTGTGAATATCAACCTGTATCCTGTACTGGATTCCAAGATATGAAGGTAAATGGCTAAATCTAAATTCCTCTTTTTTCACTCCAAGTGTTGTTGTTTTTTTCAATCAGGACTTTTCTCTACATCGCTGCTTGAACTCATCTTGTCTATTGCCGCTATGTGGTGCAGCCATTCTCAACTTGGCTTTTGGAGTGCAGCTTGCAGACCCCAATGGATTGGATGTTGCAGTGATAGCCTGTAAATGACCATCAAGCATTTGGTTCCGGTTCTAAATAGGCCAGGCAAAGCACTGGGAGCCAACTCACTGAGTGACTGGTGGTTTTGTTGCAGACAGGTTAACATTGGGATTGAGAGCTGACGTGTTGTGCATGCTCCATTTGGAACTTCAATCCATTCCTGCTGCCTGCTTACAGTGACTTTGGTCAATTCCCCCATAAACACTGATTGTTTCTTTCCTGCAAGAAAGCTAGTGGAAGGTTTTTTACCTCAATGCAGAGAATGCATTAAGATAAAAAGCCTTTTGACTTTAGAACCACATTAAACCAATTCTAAAGGCTTTTGGTTTTGCACAGAGCTGCACCCCTCTTCAGGGGTCCCCTGCTGGTACTCGCCACTCCTTTTCTTCTGATTACCCCCATAGCAAGCTGTTTGCTATGGGGGCACTTGTGCAGGCTTGCTCTGTTGACACATTCAGCGAAGCCTCCCTCCCCTTCCTCTCTTCTCTTCATTTTGACTGACAGAAGCAGGAGCCCCTAGTGAGACCAGGAAGAGGAATAAGGAGCTGTAGCAGATGGATAAGTGTTTGAGATGGGGTCTGGGGGAGGAGGTGATATTGAAGGTTTTTTTTTTTTTTTTAACCCTAATGCAGAGATGTAAATAAATGTTTAGCGATTTGGTTGATCTATGGGAATTATCTATTTGAAATGGTCTTTGAGGCTAGTGGTAAATCTGAGTTCCCCACAGAGTATCCAGAACAGGTCACAAATCTAGAAGGAAAACCAATACTTCAAGTCTAAAAAAAATTCCATTCCTGCAGCCCCAGGATTGGTATGTTTTGTTAGAGCAGTAACACAAGAACTGAGAGTAGTGAACCCAACGTTGAACTTTAAGGACAATTTGAATCTGTTAGTAAGAGCTGCCCTTTGGTAGCTTCAGTGTAATTCATTCTTGGAGATTAAGGCAGCAAACAAGGGTGGGAATATTGTGATCATGGACATCATGAAGTATGCTGCAAAGTGTCAAAAACATTTACAGAATCGTAGTTGGTATGAACGTATTCTGTGTATCAATATGGATTGAGACAAAATTACCTTTTTTAAAATAATAAATTGGGCCTCTGAGGAGAGTATCATTGATGTAAGCCCGTAGAACTTGACACCACCACCTTTCATGTACAATCTCCCTCCCACATTTTATTTTGAACAGAATGGGAGAACTTGTATATTAAAAAGCGGATTGGTGAAAGGATTTGTCAGTTCTCAAGGGGAGGCAACTTTAATCAATTGTTCCTGTAAAAAAGAAAACAGACAGATTTGGGATCTAGCGGCAACAACCCCCCCCCCCTCCCGGGGTTAATGGCAGTTTGAGCTTTAGTTCCTTTTTGTAACAATTTTTCTTTTTTCTTTTTTTTATTAAAATTAGAAAATTTTAAAAAATACGAGATTAAATATATGAAATATTTTTATAATCTGCTATAGTGATACATTACCCAAGTCTAATTTGGGACAATGAGGCTGCTACCTTCTAGTATGTATATGTTTGTACTCGGATTGATATTCACCTGCTTTTAAATTTTATGTGTATATATACAGTACACACATAATTTAGAGCATTGATTGACACCTGCCTAAAACTTTTGTGCACTGGTACTGTGTGTGTGTAAGAATGCTTTCAAAAATATATATTTTAATTGTTTTTAAAAATGTACAAAATGCAAAGTGAGTGAACAGAAGGAAAATCTAAATCAAATCAATATTTGGTCTGACTATCCTTTGGCCTCAAACCAGCATCAATTCTACTGCCGCGTACATGCGGTCGGACTTTTCGGCTACAAAAGTCCGACGGACAATCCGATCATGTGTGGGCTTCCCCGGACTTTCAGCGGTTTTTTCCAGCCGCAAAACTGACGGACTTTAGATTTGAAACATGCTTTAAATCTTTACGTCGTAAATCCGCCGGACCCAGAAATCCGCTCGTCTGTATGCTAGTCCGACGGACAAAAACCGACGCTAGGGCAGCTATTGGCTACTGGCTATCAACTTCCTTATTTTAGTCCGGTGTGCGTCATCACGTACAAATCTGTCGGACTTTTGTGTGATCGTGTGTAGGCAAGTCCGGTCGTTAGAAAGTCTGTTGAAAGTCCGTCGAAGGTCTGTCGGACTTTTGTAGCTGAAAAGTCCGACCGTGTGTACGCGGCATTACACTTGCACTAAGTCAGGGATTTTGTAGGGCAAACAAACTGATGAGAGGCATTGAAGAGCTCAGCTATGAGGAAATATTTATTCTCTCTAGAGAAGTAGCGATTAAGAAGGGATATGATCATCAAATATAAATAAATATATATATATATATATATACACACTGTATTTTTCGCTCCATAAGACGCACCTAGGTTTTAGAGGAGGAAAACAAAAAAAATATTCTAAACCAAATGGTGTACTAAAATATTTAATATTATACTACTACTATATGTTGGTGGTAATCAAACAGCAATACCACCACCCCCCCATCAAATCAGCTCAGCTACACTATACCTGGGTGGTGGTGGTGGTGGACACAGCAACCTCCCCCCTTCCCAGATCAGCTCAGGGTGGCAAGGGAGACACAAACACCACTTCAGCCTCTTCTATCACAACAACTCAGGTGACTGGGCATTGGATTCCATGCCAGACCACACCTCCCAGCCCCTTATCACCAGCTCACCTCAGGCAGCAGAGGACACTGCCATTAAGATGCACGATGCTGGCTGGCTTTCAGCCTCAGATGCACCCAGGTAGCAGCTAGGAAGGAGGACTAGGGACATAGTTTGCAGCAGCAGCTGCCGGTGGAAGGAGCAGGAAGTGAAACTGGACCAGACCATGGCGCTGGGGGTGTTCCGGCTGGAAAAAAAAAAGCCAGGGATCTTGCCGCTTTCGGGATGGTGTCACCCAACCTGGGTGCGGCGTGCACCCCCATAGCGACTCCACTGACACCTTCCCCCATGTTTTGGCACGCGGGGCAGACCGCCTCCCCCCACTCCCCCATGGTATGCCCCTGCCAGGAGGCGCCTCACATCCTTTCCTCTCCTCCACAGAGAAGCCGAGCGCCAGTATTCTGTCGGGGGGCTGTGCCTGGTCAGTATTTGCTCCATAAGACGCAGAGACATTTTCCCCAATTTTTGGTGGGAAAAAAGTGTGTCTTATGGTGTGAAAAAAAAGGTAAGTGGTTCATATAGTAAACTTGGTTTTGAGATATTCTCTTTCGGGTCACTACAGAGGACAAGGGGGCACTCTTAGACCCCTTTCACAGTGGGGCAGCCCGTGCATTCGTGGTAAAGCACCGCTCGTTTTAGCTGAGCTTTACCGCTGTTTAACCACTTGCCAACTGCCCTATAGCCAAATGATGGCTGCAGGGCGGCTGGATAACTCTGGGATCACGTCATATGACGTGATTCCAGAAGACTGCTCCCGCGCGCCCCCTGGGGCGCACACACGGGAACATCCGTGACCGCCGGGTCCAGAGGACCCGGCGCATCACGGATCACGGTAAACGGCCGCTGATCGCGGCCGTTTACCATGTGATCGCTCCGTCAAATGACGGAGCGATCACATGTAAACAAACCGGCGCCGGTTCCCCCCTCCCCTCTCTGTACCGATCGGTACAGAGGGGGAGAGATCGGATGTGAGCCGCGCTGTGGGCTGGATGTGTAGTGCCCACAGCGCAGCTCAGTGACATGTACAGTCACATCCCCCCCCCCCCCCCATGCTCTGCAATGCTGCAATGACCCTGTGCAACCCTCTGTAACCCTGTGCAACCCTGTGCAATACTCTGCAACCCTGTGCAATACTCTGCAACCCTGTGAAATACTCTGCAACCCTGTGCAATACTCTGCAACCCTGTGCAATACTCTGCAACCCTGTGCAATACTCTGCAACCCTGTGCAATACTCTGCAACCCTGTGAAATACTCTGCAACCCTGTGCAATACTCTGCAACCCTGTGCAATACTCTGCAACCCTGTGCAATACTCTGCAACCCTGTGAAATACTCTGCAACCCTGTGAAATACTCTGCAACCCTGTGCAACCCTGTGCAATACTCTGCAACCCTGTGCAATACTCTGCAACCCTGTGCAATACTCTGCAACCCTGTGCAATACTCTGCAACCCTGTGCAATACTCTGCAACCCTGTGAAATACTCTGCAACCCTGTGCAATACTCTGCAATGATTCTGTGCAACCCTGTACCATACCCCGCCATACCCCGCCATACTCCGCCATACCCCGCCATGCCCCGCCATACTCCGCCATACCCTGCCATACCCCGCCATACTCCTCCATACCCCGCCATGCCCCGCCATACTCCGCCATGCCCCGCCATACTCCGCCATGCCCCGCCATACTCCGCCATGCCCCGCCATACTCCGCCATGCCCCGCCATACTTTGCCATGCTCAGCCATGCTGAGCCATACTCGGCTGTACTCGGCCTCTGTATGTGGCCAGGCTGTGGAAGTCTCACATGTGGTATCGCCGTACTCAGGAGGAGCAGGAGAATCTATTTTGGGGGGTCATTTTTGGTATGTCGTCATACGACGTCCTTGACTTTGTGCGGGGATATCTGAATGATGCCTGCAGCTACGGGCATCATTCAGATATCATCTTTTTCAGCCGGCGATTCCCTACACCATAAGAATGATCATAGCGGCTGTTCCACTGCTTGATCATTCTTACGGGAGGCGAGAGGGGACGCCCCCCCCTCTCGCCGCCCTCAGGTGCTTCTACCGACTCACCGCTACGATCGAAGCCAGGATCATTTTTTTTTTTTTTTATTTCAGGCTTCCCAGCCTAGAGGTGAGATGTGGGGTCTTATTGACCCCATATCTCACTGTAAAGAGGACCTGTCATGCCATATTCCTATTACAGGGGATGTTTACATTCCTTGTAATAGAAATAAAAGTGATCAAAAAATTTATTTTTTGGAAAAAAGCCTCAAACTAAAATAAATAAAGTAAAATGAACAATAAAAAAAAAAAAAAATTCCCCGTGTCCCCGTGTGCTCGCAGTCAGAAGCGAACGCATACGTAAGTTGCGCCCACATATGAAAATGGTGTTCAAACCACACATGTGAGGTATCGCTGCGATCGGTAGAGCGAGAGCAATAATTTTGGCCCTAGACCTCCTCTGTAACTCACAACATGTAACCAGTAAAATTTTTTAAAACGTCTCCTATGGGGATTTTTAAGTAGCGAAGTTTGGCGCCATTCCACGAGCGTGTGCAATTTTGAAGGGTGACATGTTAGGTATCTATTTACTCGGCATAACTTCATTATTCACATTATGTAAAAACATTGGGCTAACTTTACTGTTTTGTTTTTTTTGAAAGCACAAAACTGTTTTCTTTTCAAACAAAACGTGTTCGAAAAATTTCTGCGCCAATACAGTGCGAGATAAAAAGTTGCAACGACCGCCATTGTATTCTCTAGGGTCTTTGCTAAAAAAATATATATAATGTTTTGGGTTTCTATGTAATTTTCTAGCAAATAAATGATGATTTTTACATGTAGGAGAGAAATGTCAGAATTGGCCTGGGTGCTCCAGAACGCCTGATGGTGTTCTGTGCATGTTGGGCCTCTGTATGTGGCCATGCTGTGTAAAAGTCTCACACATGTGGTATCGCCGTACTCGGGAGTAATAGCAGAATGTGTTTTGGGGTGTAATTTGTGGTATGCATATGCGGTGTGTGAGAAATAACCTGCTAATATGACAATTTTGTGAAAAAAAAAAAAAGAAAAAAAAAATCTTGATTTTGCAAAGAATTGTGGGAAAAAATGACAACTTCAAAAAACTCACCATGCATCTTTCTATATACCTTGGAATGTCTTCTTTCCAAAAAGGGGTCATTTGGGGGGTATTTGTACTTTTCTGGCATGTTAGGGTCTCAAGAAATGAGATAGGCCGTCAGTACTTCAGGTGTGATCAATTTTCAGAGATTGGCACCATAGCGTGTGGACTCTATAACTTTCACAAAGACCAAATAATATTCACTAATTTGGGTTATTTTTACCAAAGATATGTAGCGGTATAAATTTTGGCCAAAATATATGAAGAAAAAATTACTAATTTGCAAAATTTTATAATAGAAACGAAGAAAAATGCATTTTTTTACAGAATTTTCGGTCTTTTTTCTTTTATAGCGCAAAAAATAAAGAACCCAGCGGTGATTAAATACTACCAAAAGAAAGCTCTATTTGTGTGAAAAAAAGGACAAAAAATTCATTTGGGTACAGTGTTGCATGACTGAGTAATTGTCATTCAAAGTGTGAAAGCACCGAAAGCTGAAAATTGGTCTGGTTAGGAAGGGGGTTTAAGTGCCCAGTGGTCAAGTGGTTAAGCAAGGCTTTTCGGCCACTAGCGGGGCACTTTTAACCCCGAAAGAGGGATAAAAACTCCCGTGTTGCGGCGCTTCAGAAGTGCTGCCCATTCATTGCAATTGGCAGGGGTGTTTTGCAGCGCTCCCAAACTGCTCCAAAGATGCTGCTTGCAGGACTTTTTCTAACGTCCCGCAAGCGCACCCCCCGGGTGTGAAACCCCCCCCCCCCCATGCAATGAATGGGAAGCAGTTTTCACACGCTTTACAGGGGCTATTTCTAGCACTAAAACGCCTGAAAACTGCCTAAGTGTCAAAGGGGTCTTACATTTGCTTCTTCACAAGAGTTTTAAAAATGTAGAATAGACTAGAACTAGTTCTTTCAGCTCAGTAGATTGTTTACAAACGAGCTGGATGCATTCCTAAATGCAAAAATATAACTGGATTGCTAGCATTCATCTTATCAGTAATAACATCAAGGGTAGATGATCTAGGGCAGTGATGGTGAACTTTGGCACCCCAGATGTTTTGGAACTACATTTTGCAAACTGCCTGAGCATCATGGGAAATGTAGTTCCAAAACATCTGGGGTGCCAAGGTTCGCCATCACTGATCTAGGGAATATCTCTCCCAGTCTGTCTTGAAGAGGAGTTCTCAGCCTTGGAAAATGGGCTCTCCTAAAGTTTTCCTCCACTGGAGCAAATTAGATTATGCCTTATAAGGGTTTCTTTGCCTTTGAATTAATTGTGGGTATAAGATTATGTATATGGAGGATTTATATTTGTTTTTTCTTTTGGTTGAACTAGATTGAACTTTTTTTTTCAACCCGACTAACTATGCAACTTAACTTTAAGAGAGTAAATTTTCTAAGGCTCTCCAAGACTTAGACTGGGGAGAATATTGTCATCAAAGAACAAAGAGCAGAAATGGGAATGTTTAAAATTGACTGTATGCAAACACACTGCAAAATACATGGGCAATATGTTTAAAAGCTTACCGTATATACTCGAGTATAAGTCAAATTTTTCAGCACATTTTTTTGTGCTGAAAGTGCCCCCCTCGACTTATACTCGAGTCAAGCACTTTTCTGCAGCAAAAAATTTCATTTTCCGAACCGACTTTGGGGCCCCGTATCTCAGGGCCACTTGGTGCTAGGAACCCCAAATTTGGTGTGAAAACTCAGTGGAACTGGTACCACAACATATCCAAAGCTGGAGTTCCCAGCACTAAGTGGCCCCAAGATACGGGGCCCCAAAATCGGTTCGGAAAATGTCATTCTCTGCTGCAGAAAAGTGCTTGACATTTTCTGAACCGACTTTGGGGCCCCATATCTCAGGGCCACTTGGAGCTAGGAACCCCAGATGTGGTGTGCAAACCCAGTGGAACTGGTACCATAACATATCCAAAGCTGGGGTTCCTAGCACCAAGTGGCCCTGAGATACGGGGCCCAAAAACCGGTTCAGAAAATGTCATTCTCTGCTGCAGAAAAGTGCTTGACATTTTCTGAACTGATTTTTGGGGCCCTGTATCTCGGGGCCACTTGGTGCTAGAAATCCCAGCTTTGGAAATTTTATGGTGCTAGTTCCACTGGGTTTGCACACCAAATTTGGGGTTCTTAGCACTAAGTGGCCCCGAGATATGGGGCCCCAAATTCGGTCAACTGTGTCCATCTGCAGCAATGTCATTTCGGGACCCTTTGGGTTCAGAGACCCCAAATTTTGGCTGCAGCTAGGGGGCATCCAGGAACCCTTAACCACCGAGTTTGAAGTTCAGGGGACCTATGGCTGCAAATGGGCACAGTGAGGCATGCAAATGGGCACAGTGATGCTGCAAATGGGCATTGTTGACCCTTTTTTCCACTTACAGTATCTGTGCATTTCTCACCCTCGTCTTATACTCGGGTCAATAAGTTTTTCCCATTTTTTTGTGGTAAATTAGGGCCTCGACTTATACTCGGAACGACTTATACTCGAGTATATACGGTAAGCGTAAAACTTAAGTGGCTCACATTCAAAGTTAAGAAAGCCATAAAGAAAAAAAAAAGGCATTTAAAAATAAAGGAACGCTCTCCTGTATTTGAAAGCTACAAAGACTATAACAAAAGGAAATGAACAACAAGTTGCAAGGAGAGTACAACACAGCCCCAAACATTCTTTAAATATACTAATGGTTAAAAGATCAGATCTGAGCATGTAGGCTCTTTACAAGATACTTTAGTGACTAAAGACAAAGAGAAGGCAAATTTATAATGGGGAAAGTATGGAAATAGCCTCAAATGAACCACAATGGCTCAAAACTGATATGGTCCAGAAACATTTAGATAAAATAAAGGTGGATAAAGCACCTAGACCACATGTTCTCAAAGAGTTGAGCTCTAATATTTTTAAACCATTGTTTTTAATTTCTGGAAACTTTTTAATGACTAACAGTAAAGCCCCATACACACTATCAGTTTTTCTGCTGATTTTTATCTTCGGATTTACCAAAACCATGTAGTGCAAGGGCCTGCCTGATTTCATACAAATTGAAACGCCTAAGGTTTGACCTCATATTATATGGTTTTGGTAAATCTAAAGGAAAAAATCAGCAGAAAATCTGATAGTGTGTATGGGGCTTTAAATTGCCCTCAATATGCAGTGCCTATATTTAAAAAGGCATCAAAGGGAAAATGCTGGGCACAACAGACATTTTCAGAAAAACAATAGAGGGCCTTACCTGGCTACCTCCAAATAATATTAAACTGCTCTACCAGCATCCATTCTTCTGCCCAACTTTCAAATTATTTACAACTGACAGAAGGGGCATTCTATGGATGGTAAGCTAAAAACATTGTTGGAGGCAGTGGCGGCTGATGAAGTTTTAGGATGGGGGGGCTCCAGACCCTGCCTGTCCTTTTTGACCTCTCCAACTTGGTGAAAATGTGCGTAGTTTCAGCGAAATAGTGGGCGTGGCTCTAAGGTGATGTGGTTACCGTCTGAGATGAACGAGGGATGGAGGGCCAGCAGGCCCAGATCCTACACAACAATAAAAATATGTGTATTCTAGAAAGTTTAACAGTCAGCAGATAAAGATACTCCAAATACCTGGTGTTAGCACTCATCCCGGCACCATGGTTGTTATGGTGGCAGGATGATTGAAGCGCATTATTTCTATTATTACATTGTAATATAAAATGAAATCATTCAACTCACCATAATGCAGAATCAGTGGGAGCCCTGAGTATGTCACTAGCCTCGTCGCCTGCCACCAGATGCCACCAGGTGCCCCCAGCAGAGGCCATCCTTACATGCAGCCTGTGTCCCATGAACTGCAGCCAGCCTGTGTCCCATGAACTGCAGCCAGCCTGTGTCCCATGAACTGCAGCCAGCCTGTGTCCCATGAACTGCAGCCAGCCTGTGTCCCATGAACTGCGTCCAGCCTGTGTCCCATGAAATGCAGCCAGCCTGTGTCCCTGTGTCCCATGAAATGCAGCCAGCCTGTGTCCCTGTGTCCAGCCTGTGTCCCTGTGTCCAGCCTGTGTCACATGAAATGCACCCAGCCTGTGTACCACCAAATGCAGCCAGCCTGTGTCCCTGTGTCCCATGAAATGCAGCCAGCCTGTGTCCAGCTTGTGTACTTACCTTGCTGTGGTGTCCTCTCCTGCGATGTCTCCTTCCACTGGCAGCGGCGATTCCGCTCCTCATACTTCCTGATTCCTCTCTCCCAGGCGCAATGGGAGAGTGAAAACAGGAAGTGACATCAAACTCAGATGTCAATCAAACCGCCCGGTCGTAGTAATCGATACTACAAGCGCCGGGCGGAAGCTACTCGGCACTACGGAAAGCGCCGCAAGGCGGGCTAAACACCCACAAATGAAGCGCCATGTCTGCAATCTCGTGATTGCATAGACGTGGCGCTTCCCATAAGTGCACTGTGTCCGGCGTCCGAACACAGTGCATTTAAGGACCTTTTTTTGTATTTTTTTTTTAAAGGGCCAGCTTAAAAAATTTTTTTTGACTTTTTTTTGTGTCTGCCTGGAGGGGGGGGGGGGTGGCGCCCATGCGCCCCCTATGGACCGGCCGCCACTGGTGGAAGTATGTTTGCCCCTCCCCATGTGGAAAGCAATGCAACTGTGTCACTTCCTCTCATCTATAGAACAGATCTCAACCTTTACCCCCCCACCCACACAGTTTAAGAAGTCTAGAGACAGAACCACCCTGCCATAGTTTATCCCAACTCTATCAAAGCCTTTCTCGTCCACTGGATATTGTCAATCCAAAATACAAAGAACAATTGGAAAAAGACTTGGACATCACATTTACGAATCTGCAAAAGGATGGGATTCTGTAGATGACACATAAAGCATATATACAGGACATGGCTTATAACATACTGGCTTGAAGATATAGAGTTCCCAAGAAATCACACAAAATTTTTCCTCAATGTGTTGGAGATGTCAGAAAGAGGTAGGCACCGTGTCTTTTGGTCCTGTCCTGGAATCATAGGCTTTTGGAAACAGGTTTTGCAGGTCATCCTCAAGCAGATGGGTATGCAGATGCCAGATGATTCAACGGCATTTCTCCTCCATCTGACCCCAATGTCAATGAAATGCTACAAACAATTCCTACTAATACACCTCCTGAATGCGTCCAAGTCTTGTATACCAATTTACTGGAAGCAAGCGAAAATTCCTCCTATTAGCCTATAGTTATTTAGGGTTAATGAACTCCAAACTATTGAGGAATTGATGGCGGCAGCTAAATCCAAGGAGGAAAAACTTCATAAAATTTGGTTCTATTGGACCATGTTTACTTATTCTCAGAGTATGACTCCCCAGTGCATGAGACCTAAATAGTATACACTTCAATTTGGATTTTCTGCTGAACCATTGCAGTTCACCCACGGATCTTCTCAAATAGCCACTTATATCCCCTCCCCTCTATACTATCCTTCACCCCCTTCCCTCTCCCTTCTCCCCTTTTTTGTTTTCTTCTTTAACCTTTTCTCTTCTTTTCTGTCTTTCTTGCCTCATTTTTTTATACTTAGACCAGTCTTATATACAGTTATCTAGCTCTTCTACGTGTTACACGACCAAATATAACTTCTACAAGTTTGAATACATTGTAAGAAGACTATAACCTTAACTTTTATAACACATTATTCATCTTTGTGATTAATATGCTATGCATACTATGCTGCATTGAGACCTATATATAGGTTGTAGTTTGGTCATGAGACACTTACAGTTTTCTGATGCTTTTACATGTCATTGAATATACTGCCTTGCCTAATGCAAGTAACTACAGACCAGCTAGTTTAACTTCTAAAGTCAAGAAGATAATCAAGAGTTTGATTTTTTTTTTTAAACACAGAAGAGTTTTTACCAGAAAACAAAATTATGAGTGGTAGTTAGCATGGAATCATAAAGGACCAATATTGTCAAGTTTTGCTTTCTTTTCTTGAGGAAGTAAGCAAAAACGGCTGTACATACAATATACTTGGACTTTGCTAAATTGTTTAACTGAGTTCCTTAAACACAGCTAATGTGTAACTTAAAGCCTATAGGCTTAGAAAATGGGTAGAAAACTGTCTAAAGGACCATATTCAGCGAGTAGTAATTCATACTCTGAATGTACTAAGGGTATTAGTGACATACCTCAAGGTCCAGTGTTGGGACCCTTACTTTTAAACATATTGATAAATTATGAAGAATTTGGGATTACAGCATAATGGACATTTCTGTGTTTGCAGATGACACCAAGCCATCTATCCTTACAGGATATATCCGAATTACAAGCAGACCTTAATGCACTGTTTGATAGGGCAACTATCTGGAAAACTAGGTTTAAAGTGGTTTTAAACTCTAAATGCTTTTTTAGCTGCATTAGGGTGAAAAAAAAGGCCCAACTAACTGTCCCCCCCACCAACCCTGAACACTTACCTGACACCTCTCACTGCCCCAGCACCACTCTCATCTCTTCCTGTTCTCATAGGAGACACTGAGAGCCGCAGGAGCCATAGGCATCTGCTGCTGTCGGTCAAACTCCGGTGAGGTGAGGGGCGTGGCTTGCCAACACTGTGTGCCTTTAAGATTATCTGATTGCCAACAGGGGATCAGGAAGGAATTTTATCCTGCACTGCATCAAATTTGACCATTATTTTATATGCGTTTTTTAGCCTTCCTCTAGATCAACTGTGGGTATAGAGTTCGGTAAATGAATGTTTTCTATCCATTTATTTTTCTATTGGTTGAACTAGATCTACTTGTATTTATGAGAAGAAACAGATGACTAGAAAAGTACATACACAGGAATTGGTCAAGCAAGTGTCACTAAGTATGATGAGGATAATGACCAGTGGAATGTTAGATGATATTGTATTAAGCAGTCATCAAGATGTTGCCAATTATTATGTAGACTTTAGCCATGTATCTCAAGGGCGAATGACTAAATGTATCAAGGATGTCATTAGGCAAGTATGATAAGAAAGATAACCATGGGTAAAGAGCTGTTATCACGATCTTTAACTGCACCCACAACATTTTCAGCTAAAATGTTGACTTTTAACCCCTTTGTAATATGTTTAAGATGTTTTGCTTGATCTGACTAAACCATTTGAGGTCTATATAATTATAGGACATATCAAGAATCAAAGTTTTATTTTTGGAGAATTTTTCTTCCAGAATGTTTTCACAGAAAAGTTGATATTGAAACCATTCAAAGGGGTTAGAAAGGGGTTCATCCTGTGACATTTCCCCAAACTTTTGTTTTCCTGTAGATTCTTTTCTGAGGTCCATAACTTTCACTTACAGCAATAACAAAATGCCCCAGAAGGGTAGTTTTTGCCTTTGTGACAAATGATTCCACCATTGTGGTTAGGTTTGAAAATTAATCCCTAGGCATCATAACTTGGTTTTTGCCAATTTTCACCATTTATCATGCCTGTAAAATATCTAATCCACATGTCTGCAGATACTCTGAAACTGAGTTAGCAATATCAAAGATGTGCATAAACAGGAATGAGAATGAGCAAGACTTCATATTGAATCCAAGCATTAAGTAGATTTTTGGCCTCACTGTATTACAGGTTACTTTGGGCTTAATTGTTTTACTTACCAAAGAAGATGCGCACCCAAATCCCAGCATTACCAGTCCTAAGTTTAAGGGGAATGACCCCCAAATAAATACCATTCTTTCTGTGCACCAGGATATCATTTTTCAATTGTTAAATATTAAGATTACTTCAGGCTTTTTTTTATTCAGTTGCTAAAGATGACCACCCAAATCCCAGCATTAGCAGTCTAGAAGTGAGTAACAGACCTGCAAATAATATTTACATTTTTAGTCAGTCAATAATAATGATTATTTTAGGTTTTTCAGGTTCACATGCTGAAAATTATAGTCCAAAAATGGGTAGCTGACCCCAAAATAATTGATATCATTCTTACTGTGCCCCAGAATATATATTTTTTCGTTTTTGTCAGTTAATTAGATTCGATCAGGTTTTTCTTGTTTCATGTATTGAAAAAGGCAGGCACCCATTGGTCTGCCACATCATAACGTGTCTCTTCCAGCTCTTTCCTGAATGCTTGGACTGCACAGTCAGCACACTCAGCACAGCAGTGTTGACCCCTGCAGTTCACAAGGTGTGCCTGCAAGGGCTGCTTTTAATTCTGGTTGTGGAGTATGCTAAAGGGGAGGAGAAGGACAGGCGTTCAACATCAGTTTTTACTTCTTATGCCATGTATGTTGCTGCCTAGCAATGCAGGCACATTGAAAAGAAGTGAGTTGCCAGGCAGCATCCATTAATCATAGCTGGGAGTGTGGGGGTAGAATGGTTTCGAGAGGCAGGCTAGACACTGACAGGAACAACAGGTAGAAATGACAACTAGGTAAAGTTTCATTAACTTTTTGGCCACATACTCAAGGCCCACCAGATGATCTTCTGGTGGGTCAGTCTTTCCCTGAGTGCAAAAACCAAAGGGGTATATTTATAAAATTAGAAAACATTCACTGCAGTTGAAAACGTCCACATGCTTTAAATGACAACAAATGATTCACCTTCAGTGAATATTTGGTGAAATTCACTGCTTTATAAATGTGGCCAAAAATATACTGTACGTATGTGAAAGTTACTTCTTTTTCACTGTGCTGTCATTACAAGAATTCAAAAAAGAAGTGCCAGTAAGTGGCTTTAACCAGTTCTCATTTTAAACAATATACTCTTTTATATGAGCTATATAGTTCTTTCACTGAAAGAGAAATGCAGTCATTATAACATTACCAGTAAGCGTACAGAAGATTAGGTGTTTTTTTTTTACTCAATGTACTGTAAGTAGAAGTACAACCTATATGTTGGGGAACCCTAAACAGAACCTTAGAAATCTGATCAATGGGATCTGCTGGGGTTTGGGTATACTGTTGGATTTTATGTTACTGTGTTATTTCATTATCAAACGTTCAGGAGTTAGAAGCAGACATGGGTACCCACTATATTTCTGTCTGAAAATCTGATGAATACTGGATCAAAAATGCCCACTGAAAACCTGTTTCTGCACAACGATGAAACCTGTTTTGCAGCTATGGACAACATTAAGTGCCACTTTTCATTGATATGTCCCATCTGTCTCTTAGTTTTGTATGTGGATGCTTTGTTCAGACTGTTAAAATTGACTTTTTGGTAACTTTACAGAACTATATGAATACAATTCTGACATGCTACAATATACAGTTGTATAATTTAGAAAAAAAACTGTACTTTCTACAAAGAAAAGCTCTGCTTTAGGCCAAAGTAAGCATTTTCTTGGTCTCCCCTCACCCAGTTATCAGACTGCAACTTTGCAGTAAGTCACAAGGTGGGAAGCTGCACCAGATTAATTGCACAGGTTGCTCCGTAAAGCGTTCAGCCCTGTCCAGTCCTGTCCAGCTGCAGCCTGCCATAGAGATTTGACAGGCTGTTGCACCAAGGCTGGACGCTGAACCTGTTCCTCCTGGGTGAACTTAAACACTGGGAGGGATGCACTGCAGCTGGATGGCTAAACTGAATATATGAAATGTATCACCCCACAGTGAAAAATCCTCTCCACCTATCAAATTTTTTAGAGCCAGCAAGCACTAATATGTGCTTCACACACAAAATATTAAATAATTAATCAAAATGTGCAGCGCTCCAAGATATACATATATATATCTATATAGATATAGATATATATAGATCTATTTATATATATACACAGTGAAAATGATATCGAATAGAGATAAATCAAATCCTGGTGTCATTGTATGAACAATATATAAGCAAATCATATCTGCATACAAAAACATTTTATATGAACACTTTCATCAAAAATTTCTGAAAATGCAGTACTCTTGTGAATATTGTGAATCAAAACTAGTGTCCAATAAAAAAATTATTGTAGTGGGTCCAATTCTGTGTGTCATTTTGTCTTGACCACAAAACACCACTATCTTCGAAATTAACCCTCTCCACTCGTGAAGCTTCAGAGGAAGTCCATCAGGACGTAACATGTGAAGTGAGTGGATCCTCAGTCATAATCACACTGGTGGCCGAAGTTGTACACATCCTATCAGGAGACCTATACATAGGGCCAGGAGAGTGGATGCCAGTTGATCTGTATCTAAAGCAAATTTTTTTTATCAGGGGTCTTCAAACTATGGCCCTCCAACTGTTCAAGAACTACAATTCCCATCATGCCTAATCATGCCTGTGAATGTCAGAGTTTTACAATGCCTCATAGGACATGTAGTTCCGCAACAGCTGGAGGGCCAACAGTTCAACAGTGATCGAAAAAATATTAATAACATAAAATACAATAACTATTATATACACATATAAACAGTCTCACAAAAGTGAGTAACCCCCTCCCCCCCCACACACACACACATTTTTGTAAATATTTTATTATATCTTTTCATGTGACAACACTGAAGAAATTACACTTTGTTATAATGTAAAGTAGTGAGTGTACTGCTTGTTTAACAGTGTAAATTTGCTGCACCCTCAAAATTACTCAACACAAAGCCATTAATGTCTAAACCGCTGGCAACAAAAGTGAAAATGTCCAAATTGGGCCCAATTAGCCGTTTTCCCTCCCAGGGTCATGTGACTTGTTAGTGTTACAATTTCTCAGGTCTGAATGGGGAGCAGGTGTTAAATTTGGTGTTATCGCTCTCACTCTCTCATACTGGTCACTGGAAGTACAACATGGCACCTCATGGCAAAGAACTCTCTGAGGATCTGAAAAAAAGAATTGTTGCTCTACATAAAGATGACCTAGGCCAGTGATGGCGAACCTTGGCACCCCTGATGTTTTGGAACTACATTTCCCATGATGCTCATGCACTCTGCAGTGTAGTTGAGCATCATGGGAAATGTAGTTTCAAAACATCTGGAGTGCCAAGGTTCGCCATCACTGACCTAGGCTATAAGAAGATTGCCAAGACCCTGAAACTGAGCTGCAGCATGGTGCCCAAGACCATATATTGGTTTAACAGGACAGGTTCCACTTAGAACAGGCCTCGCCATGGTTGACCAAAGAAGTTGATTGCATGTGCTCAGTGTCATATCCAGAGGATGTCTTTGGGAAATAGACGTATGAGTGCTGCCAGCATTACTGCAGAGTTTGAAGGGGTGGGGGGTCAACTTGTCAGTGCTCAGACCATACGCCTCACACTGCATCAAATTGGTCTGCAAGGCTGTCCTCCCAGAAGGAAGCCTCTTCTAAAGATGATGCACAAGTATGCCCTCAGTTTGCTGAAGACAAACAGACTAAGGACATGGATTACTGGAACCCTGTCCTATGATCTGATGAGACCAAGATAAACTTATTTGGTTCAGATGGTGTCAAGCGTGTGGCGGCAACCAGGTGAGGAGTACAAAGAAAGTGTGTCTTACCTACAGTCAAGCATGCTGGTGGGAGTGTCATGGTCTAGGGCTGCATGAGTGCTGCTGGCACTGGGGAGCTACAGTTCATTGAGGGAACTATGAATGCCAACATGTACTTTGACATGCTGAAGCAGAGCATGATCCCCTCATTCGGAGATTGGGCCGCAGGGCAGTATTCCAACATGATAGCGACCCCAAACACACCTCTAAGATGACCACTGCCTTGCTAAAGAAGCTAAGGGTAAAGGTGACGGGCTGGCCAAGCATGTCTCCAGACCTAAACCCTATTGAGCATCTGTGGGGCATCCTCAAATGGAAGGTGTAGGGGCGCAAGGTCTCTAACCTCCACCAGCTTTGTGATGTCATGGAGGAGTGGAACAGTGGCAACCTGTGAAGCTCTGGTGAACTCCATACCCAAGAGGGTTAAGGCAGTGCTGGAAAATAATGGTGGCTACACAAAATATTGACACTTTGGGCCCAATTTGGACATTTTCACTTAGGGGTGTACTAACTTTTGTTGCCAGCGGTTTAGACATTAACCACTTGCTAAACAGCCGCTGTCATTATATGGTGGCTGGTAGGCTCTCCTGCGCGAATCGCCATAGCCGTATGGTGGCAGGCGCAGTCGCGAGTGGGCGTGCACCGCTGGTGGCGCGTGCTGCGGGAGCGTGCCCGTGGGTTGGGCGGACCCGCGATCGCCTAGTATAGAGGCAGAACGGGGTTCTCCCTATGTAAACAAGCGGATCCCCTGACAGGGGACATGACAGAGATCTACTGTTCCCAGTCATCGGGAAAAGTGATCTCTGTCATGTCCCAGGCAGCCCACCCCCCTACAGTTAGAACACACTTAACCTCTTAATCTCGAAGAATGTATATTGGCCTAAACTGATGAATAAATGCGTTTTTTTATTTTTTTTTTTGGATATGTATTATAGCAAAAAGTAAAAAACTATTTTTTTTAAAAATTGTTGCTTTGTTTATAGCGCAAAAAATGCAGAGGTGATCAAATACCACCATAAGAAAGCTCTATTTGTAGGAAAATAAGGACGTAAATTTTGTTTGGGTACAACATCACACAACCGCGCAATTGTCAGTTAAAAAAGACGCAGCGTCGTATCGAAAAAATAGCCATTAACCCCTGCCGACTGGCTCACGCCGATATACGTCGGCAGAAGGGCACGTACAGGCATATTAACATACCTGTACGTTACCCTTTAAGACATGGCATTGTGGGCCCGCGCGCCGCGAGCTCCATGATCATCTCACAGAGAGGAAGAACGGGGAAATGCTGATGTAAACAAGCATTTCCCCATTCTTCCTAGTGACAGGACACTGATCACCGCTCCCTGTGATCGGGAGCGGTTATCAGTGTCGTGTCACATGTGGCCCATCCCCCTACAGTTAGAACACATCCCTAGGACACGCTTAACCCCTGCAGTGCCCCCTACTGGTTAACCCCTTTACAGCCAGTCACATTTACACAGTAATCAGTGCATAACTTTTGCGCAAACCAATCAATAAAAGGTTATTGCGATTTTTTTTTACCAAAAATATGTTTAAGAATACGTATCGGCCTAAAATGAGGAAAAAAATGTTTTTTATATATTTTTGGGGGATATTTATTATAGCAAAAAGTAAAAAAATAATGGGTTTTTACAAAATTGTCGCTTTTTTTGTTTATAGCGCAAAAAATAAAAACCGCAGAGGTGATCAAACACCACCAAAAGAAAACTCTATTTGTAGGGGAAAAAAGAACGCCAATTTTGTTTGGGAGCCACGTCTCACGACCACGCAATTGTCAGTTAAAGTGACGCAGTGCCGAATTGTAAAAAGTGCTCTGGTCTTTGGGCAGCCAAACGGTCCGGGGCTGAAGTGGTTAAGTGGGCAAATCCTTTCCGGTTTAAACATTAATGGCTGTGTGTTGAATTATTTTGAGGGGACTGCATATTTACACTGTTATACAAGCTGTACACTCTCTACTCTACATTGTAGCAAAGTGTCATTTCTTCAGTGTTGACACATGAAAAGATATAACAAAATATTTACAAAAATGTGAGGGGTGTACTCACTTTTGTGAGATACTGTATATATAAATATATCAAAGTGAGTCCATCTTTCAGTGCCAGTCCATATAGATATATACTGTATAAAATCTGTAAATCGTGTAATCCCATACACCAAAAACAATTCTGTGTGTATAGGCCTTTGTTCACCATGGTGCCCTTCACCCTGACAGGGCTGGGCTCAGCCCTTCCTTCTCAGAGCTGGCCGCTCAGCTGTCAGCTAATTGCCAGCTCCTATCTCTCCACAGTTACTCAGCTGTTAATGATATCCTGCTCATCAGTCCTTTCCTACTTAAGCCGTTCAGCCCAGTGGATCTCTGCCTTCACCTTGGTCAACATCACAGAAACTATCTCCTGCAATCCTATTCAAGACTTGCTTTGCTGACATCCCTTCTGGCTCCAGATCCTGCTTGCTGTTCCACTACATTGATCCCTGACTTCTGGGTTGGCTGACTATCCATTCCGGTTACTGAACTTTGGCTATGTTTTGACTACGTTTGTTCTTTTTACTTTTATTATTAAACAAGTGTGATTTAACTGTACTTCTGTCTCGGCCTGATTTCATGGTTTCTGACACACCCCACCTAAGGCTGACTTTTCATCTGCTTGGGCTGACCCCACTATCTAAAGGAGGTTGGTATGCACCTTTGCAGTTTAAAAGTGGCACGACTTCCACTGACAGATCAAATACAGTCCACAGCTCTCAGCGTAGTGTCATATATGTAAGAGGCAAAAAACCCAGACCTTTGAGAAAGCCCATTGGGCGCTACGCGTGAGGTGGGCGGTGATGTAATCATGCTGGACAGAGCCAGGTGGAGCTGCACAAGCCGAGGATAGTACTGAAATAGTCCTGTATTTGACTTCTGAATCTTGAGTGGTATTTTTAATCTTAATAAATATATTGTATGGGCGATCTGCAGTATGTTTTTTCTAGAGGTGCACCGGATAGAAATTTTGGTGCCGAAACCAAAAATGCAGGATGCACTAGGCCAAAAAAAACTAAGCCAAAAATTACAGTTTTTAAAAAATGCTTATATTTTTATATATAATTGTATTATATTCGACTGTTTAATTAATATTATCAATTTAAATGAATATGAATTTATTGTCGGCCATTATTGGCACATTAAGCACAATAAAAGCTCAGGAAAAATGTATCCCTTTAAATTCTATGTATGTCTGCACACTGGTCCATTGGGCTTCCATTGTGGTGTTAAAAAAACGTTTGCAATAAATCCATCAGTATCACCAGCAAAGCAGCTTCATTATTATCCCATTAAAGAAGAAGAGAATGTGTGCTGTATTTCGAGATTTCATAATTTGCCACGTCACCAAGATTATTTCTCCATTACGAACGCTAGTTTACAAGACCAACTGCTTCTGGCTCGTCCTTGCTTCCGAGCATGCGTGTTCGTACTTTTGACCTATGTCTGACGGACTTGTGTACACAGGCTCGGAAAATCTGACAACAGACATTTGTCCGCGGAAAATGTTATAATCTGCCATCCATTTGTCTGCGGAAAATCTGACAACAATTGTCAGATGCAGCACACAAACGGTCGGATTTTCCACCAACAGCCTGTCATCACACATTTCCCGTCTGAAAATCCGATCATGTGTACACGGCTTTAGTCGTTAACCACTTCCCCCCTGCCATATAGCAGAATGATGGCCGGAAAGTGGTTCAGTTATTCTGACTGGATGCCATATGACATCCAGCAGGATAAGCCGCGGTTGCGTGCCCGTGGGGGCAAGCAGCGAGGGGATCGTTGGTGTGGTGTGTCAGTCTGACACACCGCATCACCGATCTTGGTAAAGAGCCTCTGATGTAGGCTTTACCATGTGATCAGCTGTGTCCAATCACAGCGTAAACAGGAAGAGCCGCGTATTGTCTTTTCCTCCACTCGCACTGACAGACGCGAGTAGAGGAGAGCCGATAGGCTGCTCTCCTGCTTATCAGTGCAGCCCCCCCAAGGATGCCCACCAAGGATGCCCACCCAGGACCACCAGGTATGACCACCAGGGTTGCCAATCAGTGCCCATTAGAGGTGCCAATCAGTGGCCATCAGTAATGCCTGCCCATACCTCCTCATCAGTGCTGCCTATCAGAGCCATCTATCAGTGCCACCTATGAGTGCCCATCAGTGCCACCTATCAATGCCCATCAGTGCTGCATATCAGTGCCCATCAGTGCTGCATATTAGTGCCTCATCATCAGTGCTGCCTTATCAGTGCCCGTCAGTACAGCCTTATCTGTGCCCATCAGTGAAGGAGAAAACGTACTCATTTACAACATTTTATAACAGAAACAAAGAAAAACTTTTTTTTTTCGAAATTTTCAGTCTTTTTGTTTAGCAAAAAATAAAAACCCCAGTGGTGATCAAATACCACCAAAAGAAAGCTCTATTGGTAGGAAAAAAATAATAAAAATGTTGTTTGGGTACAGCGTTGCATGACCACGCAATTGTCATTTAAAATGCAACAGTGCTGAAAGCTGAAAATTGGCCTGTGCAGGAAGGGGGGGGGGGGGGGAGTGCCTTGTATTGAAGTGGTTAAACTGGCTGTTAACCCAGTATTATAAAATCACACCATCCTCTCTGTAATATAACAATAAGTGTCCCTGTGTCTGTTTTATATATAAAAACATGCTGATCAGTACCTATATCAGAGAGGCTCCCGGCGATCAGGAGACTCCTCTGCTCTATCCTCTGCCCGGCTGACAGCTCCAGTGGGCGGGCCAATCACTCCCACTAACGTCAGCGGGGGAGGAGGGGAAGAGAGATAGCCAAGGAGTCACGGGATAGCCGAGGAGTCACGTGACTGATTGTAGTGAATCCTCAAAAAACGTTTCACCAAAAACGTGCAAACAATGATTTCAAAATTGCTTGTTGCTCGCCTCCACCAGTGTCACAGGCTGCTCACCTCACAATTTGACCCTTGTTTTACCAGAGGGTCAAATTCAGCAATTTTCCCCTCTGGGGATGACAAATATCTCTGGCATGGAGCTGGCGCTTTAAATCTTCCATCTCTCACACTCTCTTGAATAGGATCTTGAAAACCCAGATACCTCTCACCCAATGGCAGATATATAAGGAAAGAGAACTGCAAAATCTAGTGCTCTCCATTTTCTAACATTTATTTATCAAATAAGGAATAGATAAAACACTCACAAGTGTGGCATTTCAAGCCATGCTAGCTGAATACGCATAAATTTAACGGTTCCATGAGATGGCCGTGATGTGATGCCAGTACGTAGGCTCCACCCCCTATATGCGCTATGTCAGGGCGTAGACTTCTTCAATAGCTTGTTCAGCTAACATGGCTTGAAGTGCCATGAGTAAAACTATCTATTCCTTATCTGGGAAATAAATGTTTTAAACCGGACAGCACTAGATTCTGCAATTCTCTTTCCTTATACAGTATCTCACAAAAATGAGTACACCCCTCACATTATTGTAAATATTTTATTATATCTTTTCATGTGACAACACTGAAGAAATTACACTTTGCTACAATGTAAAGTAGTGAGTGTATAGCTTGTATAACAGTGTAAATTTTCTGTTCCCTCAAAATAACTAAACACACACCCATTAATGTATAAACCCCTGGCAACAAAAGTGACCTCTAAGTGAAAATGTCCAAATTGGGCCCAAAGTGTCAATATTTTGTGTGGCCACCATTATTTTCCAGCACTGCCTTAACCCTCTTGGGCATGAAGTTCACCAGAGCTTCACAGGTTGCCACTGGAGTCCTCTTCCACTCCTCCAGGATGACATCACAGAGCTGGTGGATGTTAGAGACCTTGCGCTCCTTCACCTTCCGTTTGAGGATGCCCCACAGATGTTCAATAGCAGCGGTCTCAAACTAGTGGCCCTCCAGCTGTTGTAAAACTACAAGTCCCATCATGCCTCTGCCAGTGGGAGTCATGCTTGTAACTGTCAGCCTTGCAATGCCTCATGGGACTTGTATTTTTGCAACAGCTGGAGGGCCGCCAGTTTGAGACCCCTGCTCAATAGGGTTTATGTCTGCAGACATTCTTGGCCAATCCATCACTTTTACCCTCAGCTTCTTTAGCAAGGCAGTGGACATCTTGGAGGGGTGTTTTGGGTCGTTATCATGTTGGAATACTGCCCTGCGGCCCAGTCTCTGAAGGGAGGGGATCATGCTCTGCTTCAGTATGTCACAGTACATGTTGGCATTCATGGTTCCCTCAATGAACTGTAGCTCCCCAGTGCCAGCAGCACTCATGCAGCCCCAGACCATTACACTCCCACCACCATGCTTGACTGCAGGCAAGACACACTTGTTTTTGTACTCCTCACCTGGTTACAGACACATACGCTTGACACCATCAGAATCAAGTAAATTTATCTTGGTCTCATCAGACCACAAGACATGGTTCCAGTAATACTTGTCCTTAGTCTGCTTGTCTTCAGCGAACTGTTTGTGGGCTTTCTTGTGCATCATCTTTAGAAGAGGCTTCCTTCTGGAACAACAGCCATGCAGACCAATTTGATGCAGCGTGCGGCGTATGGTCTGAGCACAGACAGGCTGACCCCCTACCCCTTCAACCTCTGCAGCAATGCTGGCAGCACTTATACGTCTATTTCCCAAAGACAACCTCTGGATATGACGCTGAGCACATGCACTCACTCTCTTTGGTCGACCATGGCAAGGCCTGTCCTGAGTGGAACCTGTCCTGTCAAACCGCTGTATGGTCTTGGCCACCATGCTGCAGCTCAGTTTCAGTGTCTTGGCAATTTTCTTATAGCCTAGGCCATCTTTATGTAGAGCAACATTTTTTTTTTTCAGATCCTCAGAGAGTTCTTTGCCATGAGGTGCCATGTTAAACTTCCAGTGACCAGTATGAGAGAGTGAGAGCGATATTACTAAATATAACACACCTGATCCCTATTTACACCTGGGACCATGTAACACTAATGAGTCACATGACACCTGGGAGGGAAAATGGCTAATTGTGCCCAATTTGGACATTTTTACTTAGGGATGTACTCACTTTTGTTGCCAGCAGTTTAGACATTAATGGCTGTGTGTTGAGTTATTTTGAGGGGACAGCAAATTTACACGGTTATACAAGCTGTACACTCACTACTTTACATTGCAGCAAAGTATAATTTCTTCAGTGTTGTCACATGAAAAGATATCATAAAATATTTACAAAAATGTGAGGGGAATACTCACTTTTTTGAAATACTGTATATCTGCCATTGGGTGAGAGGTATCAGGGTTTTCCTGAGCCTAATAAAGAGAGTGTGAGAATCGGAGGATTTAAAGCGCCAGCACTACACCAGAGATATTTGTCACCCCGCAGGGGTCAAATTGTGAGGTGGGCATCCTGTGACACTGGTGGAGGCGAGCAACAAGCAATTTTGAAATCATTGTTTGCACTTTTTTGAGGATTCTTTTTAGTAGCGCAGCACTGTTTATTTTAATTATAGATAAAAAAATGGCCTGACTTGGCATTTTTTAATTTACACAAGCACCACCCACACCGACACCCCCGCTCCCTGTCCAGTCAGAATAAATCAGTCTGGACTTATGCTGCTACCCTCAATTGCATTCCTTGAATTAAGGTAAAAAATGTTTGGGTAGCACTATGCCCCCTCACCCCCCTTTTCTTACTTAAGTCCTCACTCAATCCAATACAATACACTACAGATGGGTACAATGCTGTACCCATCTGTAGTGGTTCTCCCCACTCTCCAATTGGCTCCTGCTGCTGTCTGTTAAATCCTATGATGAGGGAACAGGGTTGAGCCGCACTTTCTATATCAATGGATGGAGGCAGTGTGGCTCGGGAGTGAGCCCACAGGTGTGCCCCCATAGCAAGCAACCAGGAGTGCCAGGAACATTATTGCTATGCAAGTGCTTATGCACAGCAGCAGGCATCATGACCTGCATCTTGAGGTGTGGTCCCAGAGCATCCCCTAACCTGGCTGCATGTTGGGGGACTGCCAACTCCACTTACCTCACAGGATGTATGCATTTCACACTATACACACTATACCTATCTCTTTTGTGGTCAGATTTATAGATGAATTCACCAAAGCATGTAGTGCAAGGGCCTGCTTGAATACTTTCAAATGGTACTGGTTAAAGTTTTGTTGTCCTATTATCTTGATAGGTAATTGCAGAATGTAAAAATGTTGTTCAATTTGTACAGTGTGTATTTATATTTTTGTATTATAACACTTCTTACCTGTCCATTGGGCTGCCAATAGTGTAAGTAATGAGGGGCTGGCCAAAGTAACACACATTATTTATGCATTCAGCTCTCAATGAAGTGGAGAGGGTTACCTGTCCACTTCACTGTCCCCCCCCTAAAGTTTTTACAATGGTCCATCAGAGGGTGTTAGGAATCTGATAAGTGGACCTTATACTTTTGTCTTTAAATACTCCTTAAAATAAATGTTATACTTATGTTGGCCAAGAATGTTTGTGTCTAATCTGCTTGCAATTTTATGTGCAAAAGTACTAATTTTTTTTTCTTGTTTGACTCCTTCAAACCCACAGGAATGGCAGACTGTGGCATCCCAGTTTGCCCAGCGGTGGGACTTTCCTAACTGCAGAGGGCAATAGATGGCAAACACGTCCACATTGTCCCACCCCCCAACTCGGGGTCATACTATTATAATTATAAGGGGTTTAATAGTATTGTGTTGTTGGCGGTGGTGTCGGCGACATACAAGTTTTTCTATGTGGACGTGGGGAAGAATGGCCGGATGTTGGATGGTTAGAGTCATCGCCCAGACCGAGTTCTACAGACGGCTCCAGAATGGTGGCTTGGGCTTGCCACCTGCGGAAGACAACGTGGCTGGTCTTCCATTTGTGTTCATCGCTGATGAAGCGTTTGGGCTAGGTGAACATCTGATGAGGCCATTTCCCATGAGGACCCTCACCCCAGATCAGAGGGTTTTTAACTACAGGCTGGCCAGAGCCAGAAGAGTGGTGGAGAATGCTTTTGGCATAATGGCCAGCCAGTTCCGCCTATTTCTGACACCAATCCACATGGCGGAATATAAACTGAACCATACTGTGCTTGCCCGCTGCATTCTGCACAATTATCTATGAAAAATGCAACAAACTATGTGGCCTCAGTTGGGACTGAGGCCGGCTTTCATGATCCTTTAACCCTGACGGCACTTGAAGCTGGTCGTCCTGGCTTGCCGCCCCCAAAGCGAAGTGAGACAAAAATATCTGGAGTACTTTGCGGGTAGGGGGGCCATTGATATGCCAGCAAATGTGTGAAACATTTTTAAAAGACATTTTTATTTTAAACTGAACTAATTTTGATTTGATTTACTGCTTGTGTTTCTTTTAGCTGCCTCCTAGGTTCTCCAATGGGCTTTTCTTTTTGGCCATTTTCTTCAATAGTGCAAACGTAATTTATTTGATACATGAGGTGACAATCTCTTCTTCAGCTAACTATTATGTTGTGGGTCTGCTACACACACACATTGTTTTTGTTGTTAATGTATGTAATGCATTAATTATAAAAATATTCATCCTTTTCAGCACCATGAATTAATTGTTTTGAGTCCCTAAAATGGCCTGTTTTGGACCAATTTTAGAGCACTGTGTGGGTTATTTACTAAAGGCAAATCCACTTTGCACTACAAGTGCACTGAAACTGCACTGAAAGTGCACTTGTAGTGCAAAGTGGATTTGCCTTTAGTAAATACCCCCATTGTCACTGTAACTACAACAACTTACTCTAAAAACTGGTATTGAGCATTGAAATAAGAAGCTACACATTGTTGAGTATAAAACATTTTACTCCGTGCACATTCACATGTGCGTTAGAAAAGGGTTTTTGAACAAACCAACATCTTTGGTGTATAACATTTTTATGGTTGACATTAGAAATAGCCTTTTTTGGTTAAACAGGCATGTTTAAAACCATAATAACATACACAACTTAGGAACTTACAAAGTTCAACTTTGAAAAATTGAAGGCAATATCAGACATTAGTATGCCCTTACTGTGTTGATCTTGCCTTCATCAGATGGGGTGATGTCACCTCTGTAAAAGCCAAATTTTGAAGATGCACACAAATTGGAAGTCAAAATGTAGATTTCCCTCCTGATCCCATGCCTAATATCAACATGTGCTAGCTCCCATCATGGGGGATCAATGGACGTGTTTCGGGGGTGCAACCCCTTCCTCTCACCTACTTGAGTTGCGAGGAAGGGGTTGCACCCACAAAATGCGTATATTGATATCCCGTGATGGCAGATTGCACATGTTGACACACTGTGTGCATCTTCAAAATTTGGCTTTCTAATTACTTTAAAACTTGATTTAAAAGAACAAATTACATGACAAAACGGTACAATTTTTGTGTCTTTTAGATTCTGCTTAAAACATCAATGATGTTCTTCATTTTTTGTTGAACATCATTGATGTTTTCCTTTATCTTTTCTAAATCATGATTGCACAACATGATTTCCCCAATGAGGACGTGTGCACTTGCACTGGTGAAATGAGTTTCTTCTTCCACAACATCCATATCACCTAAAATAAAAAAAACACACCATGTATTATAAATATACAGCCATACATCTATTACCTGAAGCTGTGGTCTCAGACACTCACCTGTTGTGGTCAATATTTTGCCCAATTCATGTACCTCGGAATCCACATCTTCAGGTTGTGGTGTGGAAACTTCCCCTTCTTTAGGAGGTGTGGTGTTCTTGGTGTCCTCTGATGTCCCGAGTCTTTTCTCCCCTATGTGAATAAAAAAAAAGGTATACTTAGCACACAGATATTTGAGGCAAGAAATAGTAATATGAAACATTGCTTGGAAGTGTCGTACAATTGTCTGTTTTGGCAGAGTTCCAAGCTGAAGACATGATGTTTTTCCCTTTCTTCAAACTGGAATACTTACCTTTTTTGTTAAAGTTTCACACATGGAGACACCCCTAGTATCCACTGGAGCACCTGTGTGGTACACCCTAAAAAAGGTGTTCTGGTGTCCCACACTAGTGCTCCTGCGTCCAGATGTGTAAACAGCTGCTGAGTGTCCTCTCCTTACACTGAATCAAGTTTGCATTCCATTCTAGTTAAAACACATCTAGACAACAATGTAATAAACTTCTTTTAATACAAACAGGGCTGAACAAATGTAGTTAACCTGCATCTGCCAAAAACATTGCATTAGTTCCAAGCTGAAGACATGATTTTTTTCCCTTTCTTCAAACTGGAATACTTACCTTTTTTGTTAAAGTTTCACACATGGAGACACCCCTAGTATCCACTGGAGCACCTGTGTGGGACACCCTAAAAAAGGTGTTCTGGTGTCCCACACTAGTGCTCCTGCGTCCAGATGTGTAAACAGCTGCTGAGTGTCCTCTCCTTACACTGAATCAAGTTTGCATTCCATTCTAGTTAAAACACATCTAGACAACAATGTAATAAACTTCTTTTAATACAAACAGGGCTGAACAAATGTAGTTAACCTGCATCTGTCAAAAACATTGCATTAGTGGGCGAACGAACGATGTTTACTACGAACGATTACTGTCCCCACGAACCGGAGACTTGCCATTTTAAACTGTACAACAGTAAAGAAAAGCACATGGAGCAGCATGCAAGTAATAATAATAATATTATAACATAACATTATAAAATAAAATAACACGTGTGCATCGTACGTACGATTTGTGAGTGGAGGACAGAGTACCGTAAGTGCGGATCGTGCTAACGAAGGTACAATTTTAACTTGGGGCATCAGTGACCTATACTGCTTATAGATTGTGGCCTATATTGGGACAAGATTAGGAGAGTTTAGCCTGACATTAGGGTTTGTCTTGTGTTGTGTCTTGCAGAGAAAATGGATTATTATTATTATTATTATTATACAGTATTTATATAGTGCCAACAGTTTACGTAGCACTTTACAACTTGAGGGTAGACAGTACAAATACAATACACTTTGATACAGTAGGAATCAGAGGGCCCTGCTCCTTAGAGCTTACAATCTAAGAGGGAAGGTCAAGAGATACAAGAGGTAATAACTGTGGGTGATGTGCTGATTGAGAAGATAAATGTACAGTTGTTAGGTGGGGGCCAGATAGGCTTCTCTGAAGAGATGAGTTTTCAGGGATCGTCTGAAAATGGATAAAGTAGGAGAAAATCGGACGGATTGGGGTAGAGCATTCCAGAGGATGGGGGAGGCTCTGGAGAAGTCCTGAAGGCGAGCATGGGATGAGGTGACAAGGGAGTTTGAGAGCAGGAGGTCTTGGGAGGAGCGAAGAGAACGATTGGGTTGGTATTTTGTGACTAAGTTAGAGATGTAGCTGGGGGCCAGGTTGTGGATGACTTTGTAAGTTATAGTTAGTATCTTGAATTTAATTCGGTGACTGAGTGGCAGCCAATGGAGGGATTGGTAGAGGGGTGTAGCAGATGCTGAGCGGTTTGTGTGGTGGATGAGCCTGGCAGCAGCGTTCATGACGGACTGAAGTGGGGATAGCCTATTTAGAGGTAAACCAATGAGGAGGGAGTTGCAGTAGTCGAGGCGGGAGATGACCAGGGAGTGGATTAGAAGCTTTGTGGTGACATTGGTTAGGAAGGGGCGTATCTTGGAGATGTTGCGGAGATTGAGGCGGCAAGCTTTGGATAGTGATAGAATGTGGGGTTGAAAGGTTAGTTCAGAGTCCAGGATTACACCTAGGACCTTGGCGTGGGGAGATGGGTTGATAGTTGAGCCGTTGATATTGACAGGGAAATCAGGGGAAGTGGCACCTGACGGAGGAAATATCATGAGCTCGGTTTTGGATAGGTTGTGTTTGAGGAAGTGATTTGACATCCAGGCTGATATGTCTGCTAGTAAGTTGGTAATGCGTGAGGAGACAGATGGAGAGAGCTGGGGGGTGGAGAGATAGATTTGGGCGTCATCAGCGTAGAGATGATATTTAAAGCCGTGGGAGGCAATCAACTGACCCAAGGAGGTGGTGAAGATTGAGAAAAGGAGAGGTCCAAGAACAGCTCCCTATTAAATGGACTCCTCAGGCTACCAATTTTGCCTGTCAAATAATTGATGTCTGCCCTGGGGTACAAAGGCTTCACCAATTTCAACAGTTTATCCAGCGTTGCCTTCCTCTTTATTTTGTTATGACCCCTAATAAATTTGTCAGTAGGCAGGTACATTTCAAAAATACAATGTCAAATTAACAAGGGACACCAACACCAACCAACCTCTTTGAGGTTAAAAAATAAAAGATAATTATGGTGTTGTGGTAACTTGACACACAAAACGACAAAAACGATTATGGAGATCACTAGAAAAAAAAATCAGGAGATCTTGATAAAAAGAAAAAAAAAAAAAAAGGAGATCACTATTAAAAAAAATTATAAACATTATTCTGGAGATATGGAGAAAAAAAAAAGAAGATTATTCAGAAGATCACGAGAAATAATAAAGAAATCAGTTTGTCAGAACTCTGTGTGAATATCAGCAGCAAAACTACTTCATTATTCTAGCATTATAAAGAAGAAGAGAATGCGCTGCATTAAAAGATTAAAAACTTTGCAGCGTGACGAATGTGCTATCTCCATTACGAACGCTAGTTTTACCAGACCGAGCGCTTCCGTCTCGTACTTGATTCAGAGCATGGGTGGAATTTTGTGCGTAGGAATTGTGTACACACGCTCGGAATTTCCGACAAGTTTTTTGTCGGAAAATTTGAGAACCAGCTCTCAAACAGTTGTTGTTGGAAATTCTGACAGCAAATGTCCGATGGAGCATCTACACGGTCGGAATTTCCGACAACAAGCTCACATCGAACATTTGTTGTTGGAAATTCCGATCGTCTGTATGTGGCATTACTCTTGTTGGGTGCAGGAATGGGCCCTGCTGTTAAATATTATATAAACATTTTTAATTACATGCCACTGTTAAACAGGGGCAGAATAATTGGGCCTTGGGTGTTGGTGGTGCCACAACACTGTAACCCCTCACAGTTACTCTTGTTGGGCGCAGGAATGGGCCCTGCTGCTAAATATTATTTCAAAAATTTTAACTACATGTCCCTGTTAAACAGGGGCAGAAAATTGGGCCTTGGGTGTTGGTGCCCTAAACCAAAAATATTGTTGGAAGCTAGCATCATCAAGATTCAGGAGGAATAGGATAGGCAGTCTTCAAGGGATCCCAGATCCATAGCAAATTCAATCAGTTACATCAGCATCAGGTGCTTTATAGCTGCTGATCCAGGACTGATTCATTTTTATAAATGTGAGCCTATCAACTGAGTCTGTGGACAGGAACACTCTTTGATCCGTTACAAACCCTCCAGCCGCACTAAATGTGCATTCAGAAAGCACTCTGGATGCAGGACAGGTCAGTAGTTTGATTGCATATTGAGCAAGTTCTGGCCAGTGATCCATCCTCAAGACCCAGTAACCCAGTGCATGCTCTGTTGGAAAGGTCTCCAAGTTTTCTCTTGCCCCTAGATATTCCTGCACCATATAATGCAGACACTGGAGATGGTTGCTTGAACCTATCAGACCATGGCGCTGAGGACTGAAAAATTATTTAAAGGCATCGGTCAGCTGGCCACCTTCTCCACCGCTCTTCCTCTGACCGAACGAAGCCTCAAATACATGTTGTCCGGCACCAGGAAATGGTAACCTCCCAGGGTCTGGAAAGGCGTTACACAAACTTTTATTCAAGGCCTCCTGAAGATGTTTCATACTCTGCTCCCTCTGCGAAGGAGGGTGATTTCTGCAACTTTACCCTTGTAACGTGGATCAAGAAGTGTTGCCAGCCAGTAATGATCCCTCTCCTTGATACCGCGAATCCTAGGGTTCTTTCGCAGGCTTTGCAGAATCAGGGAGGCCATGCAGCGTAAGTTTGCAGAGGCATTCGATTCTGAGTCCTCTGGGTCACTAAGGATCACATTATCCATAACTACCTCCTCCCAGCCACGTACAACTCCTTGGGTTTCTGGGGACTGAAAACCATCCCTTGAAGACTGCTGCGTGTTATCCTCTACATCCATGCTGACACAATCCTGCTCTTGCTCCTCCTCTTCTTCCTGTGTGTTTGATGGCCCTGTAGGAATGCTATCTGGCTAAAGGGGGCCTTGAGAGGAAAGGAAGTCCTCCTCTTCCTCAAGTGCTCTGTCCATGATTCCACGAAGCATGTGCTCTAGGAGGAAGACTAGAGGGACAGTGTCACTGATGCATGCATTGTCGCTGCTCACCATCCTTGTGGCCTCCTCAAATGGTGACAAGACAGTGCATGCATTCTTGATTAGTAGCCACTGGCATGGCGAAAAGAAGCCAAGCTCCCCTGTCCCTGTCCTGGTGCCATATTCACACAGATACTCATTGATGGCCCTCTGCTGTGTGTGCAGCCCCTGCAGCATTGCCAACATTGAGTTCCACCTGGTGGGCATTTCACAAATGAGGCAGTTGGTGGGCAGGATGCATTCCCTTTGAATGTCAGCCAGTCGAGCACTGGCATTGTATGACCGGCGGAACTGGCCACAGACTTTTCTGGCCTGCCTCAGGAGATCTTGTAAGCCTGGGTACCTGGTCAAGAAATGCTGCACCACCAAATTCAGGACGTGTGCCAAACATGGAACATGGGTCAAGTGTCCCTGTTGGAGGGCGGAGAGGAGGTTGGTGCCATTGTCACATACAACCATTCCTGGCTGAAGCTGGTGTGGCGTCAACTACCACTGAGCCTGCCCCTGCAGAGCTGACAGAATCTCTGCTCTAATGTGCCTCCTGTCCCCTAGGCAGACCGACTCAAGCACTGCATGGCATATTTTAGCCTGACTGCTTGCGTAGCCCCTTGAACGCTTACGGAGCACTGCTGGAGGACAATTCTGCAGAAGAGGCCTGAGAGGAAAAAGAAGAGGAGGAGTTGGAGCAGAGAGTTGTGGCAGAATCAACACTAGCTTTTTGGAGGCGTGTTGCTGCTCCAACAATGCTGAACCCTGTCCTGCATCCTTCCCAGCTGCCAGCACAGTTACCGTGAAGGAAAGGTAACGTCCCTGCCCATGCCTGCTGGACCATGAGTCAGCGCTAATATAAAACTTACTGCTGACCGCCCTATCCAACTAGGCCAAAACATTGCCTTCCACATGCCGGTAGAGAGCCAGAATGGCTTTACGTGAAAAGAAATGCCGTTTTGGAACCTGCCACTGTGGTGCAGCAAATTCCACAAATTCACGAATGGGGGCAGAGTCTACCAGCTGAAAAGGCAGCAAGAGTCTGCCAGCTGAAAAGGTAGCAGTTGCAGTGCTAGCAATTTGGCCAAGCTAGCATTTAGACACTAAGCATGTGGATGGCTGGGACAGAATTTCTTTTTACGGTTTAGCAACTGGGGTAGGAAAATTTGACTGCTGAAATCATTTGGTGGTGTACTGCTAGCAGATTGGCTGCAAGTACTTGTGACACGTATTGCTATACCTTCATTCCTCTCAGTGCAGGCTTTTGAGAGGACTGGAGGTATAGTAGGGTTTGAGATCCCAGATGAGGAGCAAGGAGAAGTTCGCTTTTTTCGATGATGTGGGTCTTTCAAGTGCTGTTGCCAACGGACTGCATGGCAAG
This sequence comes from Lithobates clamitans, assembly GCA_037952925.1. Lineage (NCBI taxonomy): Eukaryota > Metazoa > Chordata > Amphibia > Anura > Ranidae > Lithobates > Lithobates clamitans. The sequence continues at coordinate 5,917,526 of JBBGZY010000305.1, read as the reverse complement.
TCATCATATGTCTGGTCAAGCATGTGGTGCTCAAGCAGCTGATGTTCTGGCCATGCTTGATCCGCTTCAGACTTAGGTTGCAAACAGCAACGGTGTGATCTGCTGCACACGCATCGAGAAAGGCCCACACCAAGGAGCTTTTAAAAGTCAGCGGGGAGTCAGCAGCGCCCTGCAACTGCAGAGCTCTGTGGTGTGATGCAATAGGGTGGCTGCCCTTAAGCTGCTCCCTGGAGGACATCCTGCCTTGTTGGAGTTGTGCCTCCTCCTCCTCACTTTCCTCCTCTCTTCTCTCAGGCACCAGAGTACAGTCAGTGACCTCATCATCTCCTCCCTCTTCATCACTGGAGCAAACTTGGCAGTATGCTGCAGCTGGGGGAAAATGACTGCCAGTTTCTTGTCCTTCTGTGGTACCCCCCCTCTCTCTGTAGGCTTACGTTACTCCCTTCCTCAACCTGGGAACCAACATCAGAGCCTTCAAATCGCTGCGCATCCTCCAGCAGCATGTAACCGACACTGTGGCCGAATAATTCTGGGGACTCTTCTGTGTACAATGATGGGGCTACGGAAGGGGTAACTGTGGACAAGGAGCCAGTGGAATAGGCCGCTTTGGCAGCTGCGTTGGAAGGCAAATTATGCTGAGCCTGGGTGACAGAGGATGAGGATGGCTTTGTTATCCACTCCACCATGTTGTGGCTCAATAGCACGTCCAGCAGCAGAAAAAAAGGACAAGCATGCCCCACGACCACCTGCAGAGGATGCACTATGTCCACGACCACCACTGTGGACTGTAGACACAGAGGCTGCTTGCCCTCTTTTAGTAGCCTGTGAGTGTCTGCTTCTCCTTGGTGGCCTTTCGGACATGATGTTATTTTTTGTAACACCACACTACACTGTATTATATTTTGTGTACACTGGCTCAAGTGTATTAAAAACTATACACCACTGAATGCACTGTATATATACGCTACGCTGAATGCAGGGTATATATATATATATACTGTAACAATCTGGGGTGATTATGCTCAAGTTGTGTATGCGTTTTCAGGAACACCGGTCAGTCCAGACTGTATTTTTAAGGGCGTGGCAGCCCAATTTTATTTAAACAAAACAAACTTCACAGAAAGTCTTCCCTCGCATGGGGTTCCACCATCATTGTATAACAGAAAACTTCAGCCTCCTGGCTCACTCACTCTTAGTCAAACTCCCTCCTGGAGCTTACTTGCTCAGCTGCATGCTGCTTGGTCATGGGCCACATCTGCCTCCTGCAGACATACACGCTCAGACTCCTAGAGATCGCCTGTCTGTCTTTCGTGGAGCCGTCTCCACCTGAAAGCCCTTCTGACTCCTACACCAGGCTACCTGCCTGAAGGGTGGAGCTGTTCCCAAGTGTGGGCCAAGAGCTCTCTTCCTGAGGGGAATATAAACCCAGCCCACAGGTGTTCAACCATTCCTGCCTTTGCAAAAACCAGGCTGAAGGAGCTAATATACACCGTAACCTTTGGTTGCCCCATTGTGTATATAAATATATACACAATGGGGAGGGAAAGTATGCAGACTCCCTTACATTTTTCACTCTTTGTTATATTGCAGCCGTTAGCTAAAATCATTTAAGTTATTTTTTTTCCTCATTAATGTACACACAGCACCCCATATTGACAGAAAAACACAGAATTGTTGACATTTTTGCAGATTTATTAAAAAAGAAAAACTGAAATGTCACATGGTCCTAAGTATTCAGCCCCTTTGCTGTGACACTCATATATTTAACTCAGGTGCTGTCCATTTCTTCTGATCATCCTTGAGATGGTTCTACACCTTCATTTGAGTCCAGCTGTGTTTGATTATACTGATTGGACTTGATTAGGAAAGCCACACATCTGTCTAGACTCTAAGACCTTACAGCTCACAGTGCATGTCAGAGCAAATTAGAATCATGAGGTCAAAGGAACTGCCTGAAGAGCTCAGATATAGAATTGTGGCAAGGCACAGATCTGGCCAAGGTTACAAAAAACGTCTGCTGCACTTAAGGTTCCTAAGAGCACAGTGGCCTCCATAATCCTTAAATGGAAGACGTTTGGGATGACCAGAACCTTTCCTAGAGCTGGCTGTCTGGCCAAACTGAGCTATCGGGGGAGAAGAGCATTGGTAAGAGAAGGAAAGAAGAACCCAAAGATCACTGTGGCTGAGCTCCAGAGATGCAGTCGGGAGATGGGAGAAAGTTGTAGAAAGTCAACCATCACTACAGTCCTTCACCAGTCGGGGCTTTATGGCAGAACGGTATGTGTGGAGAAAACCAGGCACTGCTCATCACCTGTCCAATACAGTCCCAACAGTGAAGCATGGTGGTGGCAGCATCATGCTGTAGGGGTGTTTTTCAGCTGCAGGGACAGGACAACTGGTTGCAATCGAGGGAAAGATGAATGCGGCCAAGTACAGGGATATCCTGGACGAAAACCTTCTCCAGAGTGTTTAGGACCTCAGACTGGGCCAAAGGTTTACCTTCCAACAAGACAATGACCCTAAGCACACAGCTAAAATAACCAAGGAGTGGCTTCACAACAACTCCGTGACTGTTCTTAAATGGCCCAGCCAGAGCCCTGACTTAAACCCAATTGAGCATCTCTGGGGAGACCTAAAAATGGCTGTCCACCAACGTTTACCATCCAACCTGACAGAACTGGAGAGGATCTGCAAGGAGGAATGGCAGAGTATCCCCAAATCCAGGTGTGAAAAACTTGTTGCATCCTTCCCAAAAAGACTCATAGCTGTATTAGATCAAAAGGGTGCTTCTACTAAATACTGAGCAAAAGGTCTGAATACTTAGGACCATGTGATATTTCAGTTTTTCTTTTTTAATAAATCTGCAAAAATGTCAACAATTCTGTGTTTTTCTGTCAATATGGGGTGCTGTGTGTACATTAATGAGGAAAAAAAAAGAACTTAAATGATTTTAGCAAATGGCTGCAATATAACAAAGAGTGAAAAATTTAAGGGGGTCTGAATACTTTCCGTCCCCACTATATATATATATATATATATATATATATATATATATATATATATATATATATAGTGGGGCAAAAAAGTATTTAGTCAGCCACCAATTGTGCAAGTTCTCCCAGTTAAAAAGATGAGAGAGGCCTGTAATTGTCATCATAGGTATACCTCAACTACGAGAGACAAATAGTGGAAACAAATCCAGACAATCACATTGTCTGATTTTTGAAGGAATTTATTTGCAAATTATGGTGGAAAATAAGTATTTGGTCACCTACAAACAAGCAAGATTTCTGGCTCTCACAGACCTGTATCTTCTTCTTTAAGAGGCTCCTCTGTCCTCCACTCATTACCTGTATTAATGGCACCTGTTTGAACTTGTTATCAGTATAAAAGACACCCGTCCACAACCTCAAACAGTCACACTCCAAACTCCACTATGGTGAAGACCAAAGAACTGTCAAAGGACACCAGAAACAAAATTGTAGACCTGCACCAGGCTGGAAAGACTGAATCTGCAATAGGCAAGCAGCTTGGTGTGAAGAAATCAACTGTGGGAGCAAAAATTAGAAAATGGAAGACATACAAGACCACTGATAATCTCCCTCAATCTGGGGCTCCACGCAAGATCTCACCCCGTGGGGTCAAAATGATCACAAGAACCATGAGCAAAAATCCCAGAACCACACAGGGGGACCTAGTGAATGACCTACAGAGAGCTTGGACCAACGTAACAAAGTCTACCATCAGTAACACACTATGCCGCCAGGGACTCAGATCCTGCAGTGCCAGACGTGTCCCCCTGCTTAAGCCAGTACATGTCCGGGCCCATCTGAGATTTGCTAGAGAGCATTTGGATGATCTAGAAGAGGATTGGGAGAATGTTATATGGTCAGATGAAACCAAAGTAGAACTGTTTGGTAGAAAAACAACTCGTCGTGTTTGGAGGAGAGAGAATGCTGAGTTGGAACCAAAGGACACCATACCTACTGTGAAGCATGGGGGTGGCAACATTGTGCTTTGGGGCTGTTTCTCTGCAAAGGGAACAGGATGACTGATCCGTGTACATGAAAGAATGAATGGGACCATGTATCGTGAGATTTTGAGTGCAAACCTCCTCCCATCAGCAAGGGCATTGAAGATGAAACGGGATTCACGATCCCTTTGGGGGGCCTTTTGTTAGACGCCCGGTGCATGCCGCGGGGTGACTGGCAGCAAACTTGCTGCTTGTACTTGCCTGCGGACCCGGTCGCCTTTTTGCATCGGTGGGTGGCGGCTGCATGACCCCTCCCACAGTCCGCTGTGGGGGGTGCCGTGCAGTTGTTGCTCAGGGTCCCCCCACCTCGCTGGTGTCTATGAGTAATCATTTGTGGGTACAAGGCGGTGATTATGCATTATTATTGTGTTAGGTTTAATGACCATTCTAGTCATTCCTGTGTCAGTTTTTACTTATTTTTTCCTGTTTTTTCTCTTATCTATTTACTTGCCGCTCTATTATACACCCTGGAGCTGCATGTGCAGTCCCCTATTTTGCTGTCTTCCCCTCAGTTAAGGCCGTGATATCAAGGCTGTTATATACCTCCCACTTCACTTACAAAGCCTGTATAGACTTTTTCTATGACAAAGTGTTAAGCCTGTATAGACTTTTTCTATGGCACTAGCACGAAGCTTCAGGAGAATGCCGTAACACAGGACGCTCCCTTGCTGTTGTCATGGCTTTCATTTCCTCCTTCCCCCAGGCGGAGCGGCGTCATGATGTTACCATGACTCCCATCTCCTCCTTTCCTCAGGCGGAGCGGTGTCATGAGGTTACCATGGCTCCTATCTCCTCACTGGAGCGGCGTCATGATGGGCGAAATTTGCACGCCAATCAACACCGCACCTGTCCTCCTCTCACTCCATATTAAGCCACCGGATGCCGAGTCAGTGTCATTGTCCTGCTCGGCGGTGGTGGTTACAGATCAGACGAACGAAGCTCCCTAGCACACTGTAGTGCAGCCCCACTACTAACACGGTAATGCTGCCTTTCGCCCCCTCTTTTTGTTCTTATTTGACTGGTAACTCCAACATGTTGTAGGCTCTCTGTTTTGCCTTTTTTCATGGAGTTTTCATGCAATGTATACCATATATTGCAACACATAGAGGGTATTCCTGTTCCAGTTTTTGTAATCAGGTCTCTCCTTTTTTGTATTATATTATAGATCCTGCCTGTGTAGGAAACTGTTATCCTCTGTAACCTTCGGAGCTGCTTGTGCTTTTAAGGGGCCCCCGCTCCCTTGCCGGTACCTTGGGGGTACCTGTCTATATCCATTAATGAAATCCTTCATGAACCAGCACTAGGGTAAGCTATGTATATTAGATTTTTTTCATTCTTATGCCCGGCCTGGACGCAGATCCGCACAGTGAACATCGTGCCCTGCGTCCATGCGGTGGTGATCATGAATACAGGGGTTTCTCCTTGTTTAGAGGGACATCAGCCTATTCGGGTCTTTTCTGTGTTTCAGATAATCCCCTCTTGGTTCTCTGTTTTTTGGATCCCTCCGGGATAGTGCTGCCCCTCTTGAGCTCGCTCCCCTGGGGCCACACGGTGGGACCATTGTGGATAAGACGGGGCCAGACATACGCCCGTTTCCTTTCTGAATTCTTGTGGCGCTCTGTACGTGCTTACCTCCGAGACTTTGACAGTGAGCCTTCTTCCCTGAATATACTTGGGTATGTGTATCATCTCTTTTATATAATTTATTTTTATCGTTCTTCCTGTTTTTTGATGTCAAGCTGTACAGAATGGTTTAGGATGCAGGCAATGTGTACAATACATATGATCTCTAATTACGTCAATTTATATTTCATTATGTAGTGTAATTCCTCCTACAAGTTGCCCCTGATGAAAGGACTCTATGGGTAGTCCCGAAACGTGTAGGCCCAGGTGGAAGACTACACGAATATACATTCGAATTCTACATCAGTATATTCCTCTTTTTATTACTCCATTGTTTATTCAATGTTACTGTATCATACTTTTTCCCATGTGTATTTTTGTATACTTGTACCAATAAAATTGCTTTTACTACTTAGTTGCCTTTAAAGTCCCACCAATTTTTGAGGGGTTATTTCTTTATATATATATATATATATATATATATATATATATATATATATATATATATACAGTGCCCCTGGAAGATGACAGGTTTGTCGAAACGGCGTAGTTGCGGGACAGGATTGCCCCTAACGTAGTGGACCCACCTACCCAAAAGGTGTCATTTTTCCAGAACTTATCGGGGTACCATCAGTGTCGTAGGTGTCAGATTTGCTCACTCAACAAAAGCAAACAGAGGAAAACTGAGTCCTTTATATCTTCCAGTACATCTAGGGTACATAAAATAGAGCCCTTCATCACGTGCAGTTCGAAGGGGGTTGTATATTTGTTGCAATGCCCGTGTGGGCTGCAATATGTAGGCAGGACCAAACGGCCCATGCAAGTCTGACTAGGAGAACACATCACAAATATTAAAAATGGCTTTCAATTTCATTCGGTGTCCAAGCACTATGCGCTGCAACATAATCGCAACCCTGCAAATACTTTATTTTTGGGGATAGACAGATATAGTGCTCATTGGAGGGGTGGTTCCTTAGTTAGGGAACTGTCTAGACTTTAAATGGCTTGGATCCATCCGGTCCGGTGCTATACCCCTCATGGCCTTAATATTGACACTGATGTAAACGCCTTTACTGACAATGGTTAGAACATCTCATTGTGGCCTCAGTCTGAGCTCATGGTTGACCTGCTTGGGGAGGGGAATACTGCACGGGGCACCCCAGTTTTAAGTATATATTGGGGGTGCTCCCATGTGAACAGGGCTGCATAGTTCCTTTGTATCATATTGGTTTATTTTATATGCCAATGTGTGAGGTAGGTTTCCAATAAGAAATTTTTTTGGTTAATTGGCTACTTTTTGTGACTCTTTTGATACACTAATACAAACCCCTTGTCCTAGTAATACCATTTTTATGGGAGCATATGGGGAGATCTCTTGTCCCTAGGGTCTAGGATTGGAGATATTGTTAATTCATCGAGTATATAACCATACGAGAACCAATAAGATTGGGGGGAAATAGAAATAGGTTAATCTCCCCCGTTTATAGATAGTCTCAGAATTTTTTGAATTTTTCGGTGACCCCAGTTCGCTCTTGCGATCCGGGGGGATCAATTATTTAGTTATAATATCTGTTCTAATATTGAGCAATCAATTTGATCTACTGAAAAATTTTGGATCTGTCAGGCACGCATCTAACATTGCTCGTGAGCATGCGTGGTGGGATCCCCATGCATATTAGGTAGTGTTTCTTTTTTTATTATATGCATGTCAATAGTATTAAACATTGGGTGGTGTGTAGCTATGGTGGGTCTGTGGTCTCCATAATACCCAGACTGCCGTTTGCAAATTTTGGGTATAAAGATACAACCTCTGACTTTCAATCTTCATTACCATTGCATGCTGGGAATGTAAAGATTGCCGTTTTAGTTTAAATCTCTTTCATAAGGAAACATCTTTTTGTTTTATACATAGAGAAAATATATATTTTTTTTAAATAGGTAACATAAGGTTACAAATATATCCTAATTGAGTCACTCCAGTAACAGATATTATTTATTTTAATATAAAAAGGGCGTTTTTGCCCACTTTTAAGATGGCGACGTCAGCACTGGACACCTTGATCTCAGAAAGGGGCGTTCTGTGGAGCTGATAGGATACATATAGGTGGTGAGTCAGCACGCCGCCCGTGCCCCTGGAAGACGTCAGGTTTGTCGAAACGGCGTAGGGAGGAGCAGCGTGCTGACATCACCACCATCCATCGCTGATCCTGGAAGCAACGGGCAGCAGTCTGGAGCCGGCCGGCTTGTGATTTTAAACGCGAATTTGACATGATTAATTTGTAAGTGTGTTTCTTTATTCTTTTAATAAATTGTTAAACTGTGTTACGCTATGGAGTTTTCTCTCATATATATGTCCATGGGGAACGAGCGTTCATGTACCATTTAGAGGACCCCTTGAGAGGTGACACTTTTGGGATCCGCTCTCAGCAGAGACCCTGTGGCTGGGGGAGACAGCCACACGCTCACATGATCTCCCTAACAAGATATCATTCGATCTGGTAAGGGGCAGTTGGTTTTGAGGTGGAGGAACTTTCCTGTCATCACGCTCCTCAGGGTGACAATATTGCATGTCTCACATCGCTTGGATGACTGGTGTATTCCCCCTTTGAAAGACTTTCCCATCAATGAACTTTTTTTATTCTATGGACTTTGCTTGCTCCATCCAGCTTTGAATCTGACCTCTCATGTTCAGTTTTTTAGGTTTATTTTATGGGATTCATGTTGATTTTTTCATTATTTTAATTTCAATTTTTTCTTCACTGTTTATTCATTTTATATGGGTGCACAAGCTGCAGTTATTTAAGTGATTTACTTTTGCACTCACCTACCAGTGGCAGCGCAGCCTTTTTTGTATACAATATATATATATATATATATATATATATATATATATATATATACACACACACACACACACACACACACACACACACACACACACACACACACACACACACACACACACACACACACAGTGGGGGTTATTTACTAAAGGAAAATACACTTTGCACTAAAAGTGCACTTGAAAGTGCACTAAAAGTGCACTTGGAAGTAAAGTCGCTGTAGATCCGAGGGAGACATGCAAGGAAAATAAAAAAACAGCATTTTAGCTTGCACACGATTGGATCATAAAATCAGCAGAGCTTCCACTCATTTCAGATCTACCCCTTAGATTTAGAGCGACTGCACTTCCAAATGCACTTTCAGTGCACTTTCAGTGCAAAGTGGATTTGCCTTTCGTAAATAACCCCCAGTATCTCACAAAAGTGAGTACACCCCTCACATTTTTGTATATAAATAGGGGTGTACTCACTTTTGTTGTCAGCGGTTTAGACATTAATGGCTGTGTGTTGAGTTATTTTGAGGGGACAGAAAATTTACACTGTTATACAAGCTGTACACTCACTACTTTACATTGTAGCAAAGTGTCATTTCTTCAGTGTTGTCTATTGAAAAGGTAGAATAAAATATTTACGAAAATGTGAGGGGTGTACTCACTTTTTTGAGATACTGTGTATATATATATATATATATATATATATATATATATATGTATATATCTCAAATACACTGCCACTAACTAAATAACCAGCCTGCTTAATCTAACTCAAGATATCTCGTCTCCGTCCACACAAACAACAATACACGCGGCCGCTATGTAAGCAGCCTTATATAGTGTGGGGCATGGACTTAGTACCCCTGAGCCATGATTGGCCAAAGGCACCCTGCCTTTGGCCAATTATTGCTCTCTCAGCAGAGCGCACTGTGATTGGCCAAAGCATGCAGGTCAGGTGCATGCTTTGACCAATCATTATACAGCAATGCACTGCGATCTCGCAGTGCGTTATGGGGCCTTCTGTGACGCTCAAATTTTCCACAAACGCCCCATAATATTCACTGTTTGGCAAACGGGCGAACACCCAATGTTCGAGTCCAACTTGCGTTCGACTCAAACATGCGTTCGACTCCAAAATCGAGTTCATCCCTACTTTCAACCAAGAAGCTGGACTAGCAATTCTGCCATCAGCCACTCTTCTCAGACATCCATCACATTGAGTCAAGGAACTTTTTCACACCATCATGGTGGATAAAGGTTTCACCTCAAGACTGATGCTAACTTGCTGTACACTATGCATGCTTGAAAAGGATTATCACATTACTCTACTAAATATGCCGCCAATAATATTTTTTACAGAACATTTTAAGAAATTTGGAAGTCTACAACTTCAGGATAAATTGTGCAGTTAAATATTTTAATTTCACTCAGATGAGTTCCTACAAGTTTTGATTTTTCTTGGTCCTTTTGTTCCTTAGTGACTTTAGACAGCATTATCTAGGCATTTGCACTGCTAAATTTAATGCAAATAAATACAATAGTCATAACAGTTTCTTTCTCAAAGGCTATCACTTGTACATGTGACTAGAGCTTCTTGAAGATGCATGCCTTTGTGCACAGGCAAGGCTATCAAGTAGCTGGCTAATTAGATGTTGCTGTTGTATTGGCTTTCACAGCAGGATAGAATAACCGTTAGTAATTCTTGTAAAAAAAAGTTTTAGATTACTCTGCATAAAAAATGTATGCATCTCTGGTCAACATTTGCAGAGTGGCTTCAGAGGCAGAAGTGACATTTAAGAATCCTCTTGAGACTTTTCACTGTTCCCTTGTTCTTTGTAGATATTTTTTCACAACACAGTACATAACGTCATACGTTTGTTAGAGAAAAACTAAAATAGATACATGCAAGGCTGGGAAGGATTTAATGCTTGGGTCTTTCCTAATTAATTTTCACATTTAGGATGTCTGAAGGTGTTTATTAAACAACTAGGAGCAGACGTAATATTGAACTATGGCTCAAAAATTATCAATTCTGACACTATCCGTTAAAAATAACATACTAACATGCATAGGAATATAGAGTAATTCATTAAACTTCTGCTATAATGTACTTACTGTATAAATACCATTAAAATAAATTGTTTCTCTGATTTAGAATGACAGACATGACTAGTTACAGTAAAAAAAAACAATGTTCAGCATTAATAATATGATTTTTTTTATAACAGCTTACCTGTAAAATTCTTTTCTTTTGAAGTACATCACGGGACACAGAACCATAGTAACTACTATGTGGGTTATAGTCCACCTTCAGGTTCTGGACACTGGCACACCTTAAACAGGAAGTTGCCTCCCTATATAACCCCTCCCACTACTGGGAGTATCTCAGTTTTGCAGCAAAGCAATACATGTGTATACTAGAAAGAGGATCGGGACCTCTGTGTCCCGTGATGTACTTCAAAAGAAAAGGATTTTACAGGTAAGTTGTTATAAAAATCCTATTTTCTTTAATCGATCATCATGGGACACAGAGCATTAATAATTACTATGCGGGGTGTCCCAGTGCAATGCCAACTGAGGGGAGGGAGACACAACCAAGTAGGGCACCATCAGAGGATTTATACTGCTGCCTGCAGTTCACTGTGCCCAAAGGCGACATCCTCATGTCTTTTTACATCCACCAGATAGAATCCGGTAAATGTATAGATTGAAGACCAAGTTGTGGCCTTGCAGAATTGAGCCATGGAGGCTTGGTGATGCACTGCCCACAAAGCACTAACAGCCCTAGAGGAGTGCGCTTTGATTTGAGAGGGTAGAACTACCTCTTTAAACCATAAGCTTGAAAGATTACTTGTCAAATCCATTTAGAAATAGTAGATTTCGATGCTGCCTGTCCTCTTTTAGGACCTTCAGGCAACGCAAACAAAAACATCCATTTTCCGAATGTGAGCAGTTGCTTTTAAGTAGACCTTGACTGCTCTCACCACATCAAGAGAATGTAGTGATTTTTCTTCCATAGAACAGGGTTCTGGAAAAAGGAAGGTAGAACAATATCCTGGTTTAGATAAAAACCTGATATTACCTTCGGTAAAAAGTTAGGATGAGGACGCAATACTACCTTATCCTTGTGAACAATAAAAATGGCTCTTTACAAGAAAGAGCAGCCAATTCTGATACCCTTCTTGCAACACATATGGTTACCAGAAAAAATAGTTTCGTTGTCAAAAAAAGGACCAAGGAAATATGTCGTATCGGTCCAAAAAAAGGCTGTTTTGTAATGCCGACAAAACTAAATTCAAGTCCCAAGGGTTCAGGGGTTACCTAACCGGAGATTAAGCCGTGTTACCCCCTGAATAAATATGAAACAAAGAATGCGAAGCAAGTGGTCGAAACAATACTGATAAGACCAAGACCTGTCCTTAGAAAGTACTCAAGGCCAGCCTTATTTCTCACCCCATCTGCAGAAAGTCGAGGATTCTACCTTTGACCTATTTCCTGGGGTGCAACTCCTGATTTCACACCAGGAGACATATGTTTCCCAGACTCCATAATATATAATTATGGAGGCCGGTTCCATTGCATTAACCAAGGTAGAAACTACTGAACCTGACAGCCCACGCTTCTTTAAGGTGTGGCTCTCAATAGCCAGACCGTTAAATTTAGCATTTGTAAAGTAGGATGGAACACCGGACCTTGCGATAGAAGGTCTGGCCATGATGGTAGGGTCCATGGGTCCCCTACTGCCATCTTTACGATCTCTGCATACCAAGATTTTCTGGGCCCCGCTGGGGGTCACAAGAATCAATGACTTTCCTTCCTGCTTGATCCTGCGAAGAAGTCGTGGATGCAGGCAGAATAGGAGGGAATGCATAAATCAGTGAAAACCAACTCCATAGGAATAACAAGGCATCTGTTCCGCATGCTAGCGGATCCTTTGTTCTTGACACAAAGTTGTCGATTTCTTTGTTGAACCTGGACACAAACATATCTATGTCTGGGATCCCCCATTTTTAACATATTGACAGGAAGATATCGGGGTGAAGGAACCATTCTCCCGGGAACAGCTGCTGGCGACTCAAGTAGTCCGCCTGCAAATTTTCTATTTCTAGAATGAAGACTGCCGATAGACAAAGTACATTGTTTTCTGCCCAAGATAGGATATGATTCACCTTTCTCTGGGCCGCACAACTTATTGTGCCCACTTGGTGATTAATATAGGCCATCGCTGTGGCATTGTCGGATTGAATCCTGGCAGGACAATACCGTAAACTGAACGTTCAGGCCCTCAGGACCAAGAGCTCTGCCTGAATTTCTAAAATGGTAATGGGAAAGGCCATTTCTGATCTGGGCCACTTCTCTTGGATAGTTGCCTCTTCCAGGACTGTTCCCCAACCTAAACAAAAAAGGTTGGCATATGTTGTTACCACTTCCCAGGTAACTGAATGAAGGATTTTCCCCTTAGTAGATTTTTGGATGTTAACCATAAACTGAGGCTCCGGAGCACCCAGTCTACAGTACCTGGTATTTCCAGGTGGTCTCTCATCCATGTACTAACCAGGCCCGACCCTGCTTAGCCTCCAAAATCAGACGAGATCGTGCGCTATCAGGGTGATGTGGCTGTAGGCTTTGGAGTCAGATGCATTGGGAATGTAGAGCTTGAACCCTTTGTTCCAAGCTGATAGGATACTGTTTTGCAGCAGTCTCTAATGAAACTGAGCATAAGGAACGGCCTCGAATGAAGCCACCATCTTTCCCAACAACCTCAGTTGAATAGAAGAAATTCATCTTGCTTCGACCACCTAAATCAGTTCCTTTATGGCGCTGATCTTTGCCTGGGGTAAGAATACCCTTTTCGGGGTTTACCTATAATCGGACCCAAATATTTTAGACTTCTTCATGGTTTTAAAGAAGATTTCTCCTAGGTTGAGAATCTGACCTAGATATTCCAGGTAGTTGAATGTGGTGACCATACTTTGGTTTAAGTGGACTACCGACTTGTTTATTAAGAACAGATCGACTAGGTAAACCATACTCATTATACCTTGGGCCCTTAATCTGGCTAGAAGAGGGACCAGAAAAGTAGATATTACTAGTGAGCGAGGAAATAGGCATATGGAGTTATGCATCTTTGATGTCGATTGACGCCAGAAGTTCTCCTCCTTGTAGAATGGAGATAACTGATTTGGATTGACTCATACGAAAAAAGATTGGTTATATTCAAGAATTGATTTTTGAGATCCAGAATGTCCATTTGGATTTGGCACCGTGAAAAAAGGAGGTTTGAATCAAACCCCAACCTCTGTTCTTACATGGGGACCCCCATGATCACTTTTTTCTTTTTCTCTGGATCCTTAGAAACGTTTGATTTGAGAAAACGAGGCGACGGAAACTCCAGTCTGTACCCTGGAGCCATTGAGGAAGTCCCCCATTCGTCTCGACACTCTTCCTGCCAGATCCTTGAGAACTGCAGAAGAATTACCCCTATTCAAATGAACCTGACGGTGGAAGCCGCCGTGACTGCCTGGAGGCTGATGCCTCTGGCACAGGAGAAGGAGCTTTAAAACGAAAATACATTTACTCCTTTTCTTAAATAGCAAAAAGGGGTGCTTTCCACTAGAATTTCTTTGGATGTATTATCCAAAACATCCCCAATAGCTGTTTCACTGCAAAAAGGAAGACTAGCCAGGAGCTTCTTACGAGGTGCTTAGCGACGGGCGCAAGGCCTGAAGGATAGAATCTCTCATAGCAACTATTGCAAACATAAAGCTGACTCCTGGGCCTGCTGAGAAGGATAACCTTGAACACCTGTTTAAACTGGTCTCTCAATGATTAAGCAATTACTGTCAGGGCAGGCTGAGACATTCAATCTGCCAGAGAAAAAAAAGTGTCTTTTTTTATTCCAATAGGAATTCCACCTTTTTATCCGTTGGATCTCTAAGCATTTGAGCATTGTCTGACGGACAAGTCAAACTTATTCACAGAGGATATAGCAGCATTAATTGTTGGTATACTCTACTTAGGATAAAGTGTGAAAACTTTTTAGGAGTGAAAAAAATGCTTATCTGGGTGATCCTCTCAGATACAAAAAAGCTTTTCCAGCAACAAATGGACAGGAAAAGGCATGCACAGCTTGAGGAGGCTTTAGTGAACCCAAACATTCAGTTAAGGGTACATAAACGTGGAGCGATCATTCAGCAAGAAATTGCACCATCAATCTTAAGATTGGAACAGCTAATTCTCCCGCATTTCAGACCTCAGAAGAGGAGTCATCAGCCTCACCACGGTCCCCTGAGGGAATTCGTCTTCTCCTGCCCCTAGTTCCTCAGTTTGAGGGTCCTGGGTAATGGAAGAGAACCTGTCGCATTTTGACCCACACTGGGATGTGATTAAAGTCGCTAAAAAATTTTTTTTAATTATAAAACAAACAGGGGCTGCAGTGTTAAAAACAGTTGCAGACATTTCATGGCCCTGATGCTCAGTCTGACCAGCCACCCCCTCTCAGGGGAGGATGCCATTTGTAGAGATGAGTAGGCTTTTCAGAGCTAGAGGGAGACCCTTTTAGCTCTTTTTTGGGGGTGTTTCAACCCCCCATTGTGACCATAGCCCTATGCACAAAAGCAGAGGTACTACCAGAAGAAATCGCATCCACTGCTTGAGCAATAGTCCTGCTGATGCAAATAGTAAATGTGTCAAATATGAAATGCCTGTGTCACCAAAACCTCTTTCATGCTCTTCTTTGCTCTTATGTCTCTCCGACAATTTTGCAGCCAGCATAAATGGAGTTTTTCTTTTTTTAAAATACTCCTGCGTTAAAGGATGCCAACGCCATGCTAAGTCCCGCCCCCACCATCGTATTGCACCCCCCCTCCTTTCTTTTTCAAAAAAAGAGTTTTCCCGCGCAAGCACGGGCCTCCGATCCGACAGGTTGAGCTGAGTGAGGGAGGGATGGCGTGGAGGAGACCTGGAAGCCGCCGATGTGTAGGGGCGGAGAAAGAAAACGGCATTGCTGATTGTTTTTAGCTCTCACTTATACTCAGCCTCTAGAAGAGGGGAAGAGTTCAGCTCAGGTGGGTGTCTGGAGGAAGCAAAACCCCCCAAACTTACCGGAGATCTGCCTGCTAGCTGGACCCAGTGGTGACACTTAGGCATGACAAAATTTACTATAAAGGAGAAATTTCATAAGAAAATTAAAAATTTCCTTAGAAAAACTCCACTTACCTTTCCCACCGCAGGGTTTTCTGTGGTAAGACCAACAGACCCAATCTTCACCCTTCACGGTGGGTTCCATTAACAAACCTTCAGGAACCGGGGACCCTTGGGGAACCCACAATCCTGGACCTGTAAAAAACACCCCGCCAGTAAAACTTTATGGCCTTAATACCAAAAGTACTGGATCCCGGAGTTAAGCTCTCTAAAAAGAGAAGCGTTACAGGCAAAACCTTGTTTCTTCGGATACGAGGCCCGGGTACCATTCAATTCGGCCTAAAAAACACTTTGAATGGATCCAGCTGCATAGCTAGCCCCAGCAAGGATTGAAAAAACTAAGAGAATAAAGTTCTCTTAAGAGGGCAAGACACCGAACACTGTGGAAAGTACAAAACACCTGCTTTATTAGTACAAAAGTATACACCACACTAGTTGAAGTAATTAAAGAAAAAGCAAGGATTGCTCCAGAGGAGCTCAGCACAGCACATCTTCACTAGCGACCAACACCTTAGACACTGGCGAAAAAACAGATACTCCCAGTAGTGGGAGGGGTTATATAGGGAGGCAAATTCCTGTTTAGGGTGTGCCAGTGTCCAGCACCTGAAGGTGGACTATAATCCACATAGTCATTACTATGGCTCTGTGTCCCGTGATGTACGATTAAAGAAAAGTGTTTACTAGATCCTACGTGGTTGTGTTGTGTCATGTCAGGTTATCTTGGAGTGCAGAGGGGCATACACAGAATATTATGGAAAATTTAGGATTTACTTGTTTTACTTCCAAATTGTTCACTGCAATCTTCTTCAGTAAAGCTGGCCATACATGGTCGAATTTTTTTTGAAAATCTGAAAATTTGTGCGTTTTGTGGTCCAACGGTGCCACCATTGATTTCGAAATCCAGCCAACCAAGCCTTCAATTTCACCTCATGTTGCTACAGAAAAGAATTTTTGTGGCTGGGAATCTTCTTTTCTTTATGGGAATTTTCTTTTCTTGCACATGCGCATTTCTTTTTCGATTACATTTCTCGCACGATTCTCCCATCATTGATTAGAAGATCGTTCGGTTTTCAAAAAATTTCCAACATGTCCGATTACTCAAATTTGACTGCCGCACGAAAATCGGCTGTTGCTGCAACCCATTAATGGTGCGAAATATGAACGAAAATTCTTAGATAAGGTTTTCGAAAGAAAATTCGACCCATATAGGGCCTGCCTAAGACTGTTTTTTTTGTGTTGTTTTTTACCCCAGATAGTTTGCTTCAAACCTAAAGCTAACCATGCACTTTGCAATCTTAAATTGTATCAAATGTTAATTTTTTTTCTGTTTTGGATAAAGTAGAGAAGGGTTAGAATTACTGTCATATTTTATTGCTGCCTGTGTCCCTGTTGAAGAAGTTCACCCTCTGTATTTGTCCTGCTGACCATTGTCACTGGGACTGAAAAGTGGTGAAAAGTACAAAATACTGAAGCTGGCCATAGACACTTTGAATCTCGGCCTGTTCAGCAGGGACCAGCCGAGATTTGAACCGTGTATGGGCAGGCTGAATAAAAATCTATGGCTGTCTTAACCACTTGCTGACTATCCTATAGCAGTTTTACTGCTGCAGGGTAGCAGCTGTGTGCAGGATCACGTGTATATATGTGATCCTGCACTTCCGGGCAGCGGCCTCGAATGTGTGCCGATTATATACAGTGGGAGCCGATCAGTGGGTACTGCAGACTTAATGTCCACCGGCACCTGCAGAGAGACAGAATGGCGGTCGCTGTTCTGACAGGAGGGAAGGCATGGATCCTGTGTCTTTGCAAAGCAGGGACTAGGATCCATGTCTTCCCCTAGTAAAAGCACCTCCCACACTGTAATAAAACACAGGCTAGGCACACAGTTAACCCGTTGATTGGCCCTGATGTTAACCCCTTCCCAGCCAGTGTCATTAGTACAGTGACAGTGCATATTTTTTATGCACTGATCACTGTGTTAGTGTCACTGGTTCCCAAAAAGTGTCAAAAGTGTCAGTATCCGAATGTCCACGTCAATATCTCAGTCCCGCTATAAGTTGCTGATCGCTACCATTACTAGTAAAAATAAATAAAAATGAATAAAAAATACCACATAGTTTGTAGACGCGATAACTTTTATGCAAACCAATTAATATACTCTTATTGGTATTTTTTACCAAAAATATATAGCAGAATACATATTGGCCTTTTGTCAATGTTTTATTAGATATGTTTAATAGCAGAAAGTAAAACATATTGTTTTGTTTTTTTCAAAATTGTCAGTCTTTTTTTGTTCATAGCGCAAAAAGTAAAAAACACAGAGGTGATCAAATGCCACCAAAAGAAGGCTCTATTTGTGGGGGAAAAAGGACATAAATTATATTTGGGTACAGTGTCGCATGACCACGCAATTGCCTGTTAAAATACAGCAATGCTGTATAGTAAAAAATGTCCTGGTCATTAAGGGGGGAGTAAATCTTCTGGAGTTGAAGTAGTTAAGTTGTAAAGTAGAAAAAAAATAGACAAATCTTCCAATAAGGACACTTTTTGAGTGATAACTGTTTAGAAGAGGATTTTCTTTACTTTTGAGAGATTTCCTTTAATTTCCTGTTGTGTTTAAGAGTGGATGAAAAATCAGCCCAAAAGGGACACAGGCAGCAAAAAAACAAATAGAAACAAAAAACCTTTATGGCACATCTGTCCAGTGAGCAGGACCTTACATACCAAAAAGCAGAACTGTCAGTGGAAGCAGTAATAGCAAAGGTGTGTATATCACAAACACTTCATCCCCAAATTGCAAACCTTTTGTTTAACAGAACAGTAAACATATACGTATTTAAACTGTGCATTTAGTTGTTTGCATGGCTTTCTACTATAAAAGGACAGGTAGCCAAAACTATATTGAGACCATTGTTAATAACATAGTCTTCTGTCAATCTTCTCTTGATTTTAGTTTTTTTTGCCAACTAATTCTTCTTTATTTGACTTGAGTTGAAGATTCGCAAACACATACTTCCTTGAACTCTGTGAAACTATGCCCTGCCAGTAGGCTTAAATGTGTCGCAGAATTTGCAGAGCCTGCCTTCTAACTACAGAGGTGCTGAGAGGAGAAGTTTTAGGAGGTATCAGTAAAGGAATCACTACATGTAGGCAGCAAAGTACTATGGGATATGTAATCCTTACAAATTGAAATTAAACTAAATGAATGAGGAGCAGAGAAGTTGGAAGTTTGTGGAGAATGGTGGAAAGAGACCGTTAACAGACAGGTAGCACTGTCTAACATGGACAGAGATTTGTCAAAAATTATAGTGCTGTAAAAAAGTATTTGTCCCTTCCTGATTTTCATATTTGCATATTTGTCACACTTAAAGGCTGCATTCACACCTGCGCATTTTCAGCTCATAAAACGATCGTAAAACGCCCAAAAAAAGCCTGAAAATTGCCCAACAAGCAAAATCCCATTGATTGCAATGGCACCTGTTCACATCTGAGCGTTTTGTCACCTGAAGCAAAACGCCTGAAAAGCGCTTCAAGCTCACAAAAGAACTTAAGCTTCTTTGGGGCAGATTACAGGCGTTTTTCTTCTTTTTACTTTGGTGACCTGTACAAAATTGCGATAAAAATGCACGACTTTAAAATGCTCAGGTGTGAATGCAGCCTAAATGATCCAGATCATCAAACACATTTTAATATTACAGAAAGATAACCTAAGTAAATATAAAATGCAGTTTTTAAATGATGATTTCACTTATTAAAGGAAAAACAGCTGTCCAAACCTGCCTGGCCCTATTTGAAAAAGTAATTTCCTGCTCCCTTGCTTAATTATGAATGAACCGTGATTAACCACATTTTTTGTAAAAAATGTCACTTGCCACGCCCAGGCCTGATTACCACTAGAATCAAGAAATCACTTAAATAAAAGCTGTCTGACAAACTGAAGCACACTAAAAAATCTCAAAAAGCAACACATCATGCCGTGATCTAAAGAGATTCAAGGACAGATGAGCAACAAAGTAATTGGCATGTATCAGTCTGTAAAGGGTTACAAAGCCATTTCTAAGACCCCTTTCACACTGGGGCGGTTTGCAGGCACTATTGCGCCAAGAATAGTGCCTGCAAACCGACCCCAAACAGCCGCTGCTTTGTCTCCAATGTGAAAGCCACTGGAGCGGTGCGCTAGCAGGACGGGAAAAAAAGTCCTGCTAGCAGCATCTTTGGAGTAATGAAGGAGCAATGTATACACCGCTCCTTCACCGCTCCTGCCCCTTGAAATCAATGGAGCAGCGTGGCTATACTGCCGGCAAATCGCCTCTGCAGTGGTTTTTAACCCTTTCTCGGCCGCTAGCGGGGGTAAAACCGCCCTGCTAGCGGCTGAATACCACCGCTAAAACGACGGTAAAGTGCTGCTAATAATAGCGGCGCTTTACCGCCGACGCACCACCTGCTCCAGTGTGAAAGGGGCCTAAGGCTTTGGAACTCCAGTGAACCACGGTGAGAGCTACTATGTGGTGAACCTTCCCAGGAGTAAGAACACAAAGGCTCGTCTCACATTTGCCAAAATACATCTCAATTATCCCCAAGACTTTTGGGCAAACATTATGTGGACTGATGAGGCACAAGCTGAACTTTTTGGAAGGTGTATGTCCCATTACATCTGGCACAAAAACTAACACAGCATTTTATAAAAAAAACATCATACCAACAGTCAAACATGGTGGTGGTAGTGTGATGGTCTTATGCCCTGTACACACGGTGGAAAAAATGGAAAAAGTGCGATCGGATTGTGTTGTCGGAAATTCTGATCGTGTGTGGGCTCCATCTGACTTTTTCTGTCGGAATTTCCGACACACAAAGTTTGAGAGCAGAATATAACATTTTCCCACAACAAAATCCAATTGTTTAAATTCCGATCGTGTGTACACAAATCCGACGCACAAAGTGCCATGCATGCTCAGAATAAATTAAGAGATGAAAGCTATTGGCTACTGGCCCATTTATAGTCCCAACGTATGTGTTTTACGTCACCGCGTTCAGAAGGATCGGATTTTCCGACAACTTTGTGTGACCGTGTGTATGCAAGACAAGTTTGGCCCAAAATCCATTGGAAAAAATCAGATGGATTTTGTTGTCGGAATGTCCGATTAATGTCTGATCGTGTGTACAGGGCATTAGTGTGATAGTCTGTGAGAAAGCAAGGAAGGGTGCCCCAGGGATTTTATGGGCAAGGGATAATATCAGATAAAGGAGTGTAAAGTATGTATAAAAAAGTACAACATTTTTTGGTTTACAAAAATACAGTTCACGTAAACTATTTTTGTAAACAAAAATACAGTTCACGTAAACTATTTTTGTAAACCAATACATTTTGTACTTTTTTATACATGCTTTACACTCCTTTATCTGATATTATCCCTTGCCCATAAAATCCCTGGGGCACCATTACTTGCTCTCTGTATACGGGATGTGGCTTGGGTTTCAGCTCTTAATCTATAGGTAGCTTCCAATAATTTTTCTCCAATAATGGGTAGTAGATATCCGGCAAGTCCCCTTTTTTCTGTCTACCATTAGTTGTTGCAACATTAGGAGTTTAACAGCATGGCGGACTTTTCTGGACAGGCTTAGGATGATTTTGGGTCTAATCTCCAAAAGGAGTATGGCCAAAATGAGTCCTGTGAATCTGAACTATGCTTTCTAATTTCCAACCTCCAAAAATGGTTGGAAAAGAAATCTTTGATATACTGGCACATTAAGACATTTGAGGAATACACAAAAGAAGACCTAAATCCTTTAGGTCTCCGTGTACAAATTTTTCCCTCTTTTGAAAACATCGACTCTATCTTCAAACTAGCCTGGGAAAACAATCTTTAGCTCTGTTTAAACAAAATGATGAACCTCTTAATTGAAGAATATCAAAAACACTTAGTTGACATTGATGCCAACATAGACAAACTTTACTCACAAATAAAGCTGCTAAATACTCATTCTAGCTTCTTGGAACTGAATGAAAAATTGAAAACTCATATTGAACTTTTCAACAAATCCATACTCTCCAAGAAGGAAAACAAATTCCTTAGGGGCAAACAGGCCTTCCAGGAAGGAAGGGCCTATAAATGGCACCAACAGGCAAATAGCAGGACCACACAACGAGGTTCTGCACAAGCATACGTACTTGCACGGTTTTGAAACGTGGTCTGCGCCTGCTGCTGGGTACTAATATCTATTTTTATTTTTTGGCACTGGATTATTGTGGCTCGTAAGATTTTCTCTCCATCTGAGTGGAACCTGTCCTGTTAAACTGCTATATGGTCTTGGCCACCATGCTGCAGCTCAAATTCAGAGTCTTGTCAATCTTCTTATAAACTAGCCCATCTTTATGTAGAGCAACAATTCTTTTTTTTTTTTTAGATCCTTAGCTCTTTGCCATGGTAAACTTCCAGTGACCAGTATGAGGGAGTGAGGGAGATAAAAATCAAATTGAACACACCTGCGCCCCATTTACACCTGAGACCTTGTAACACTAACGAGTCACATGACACCCGGGAGGGAAAATGGCTAATTGGGCCCAATTTGGACATTTTCACTTAGGGGTGTACTCACTTTTGTTGCCAGCAGTTTAAACATTAATGGCTGTGTGTTGAGATATTTTGAGGGGACAGCAAATTTACACTGTTATACAGGCTGTACATTCACTACTTTACATTGTGGCAAAGTGTAATTTCTTCAGTGTTGTCACATGAAAAGATATAATAAAATATTTACAAAAATGTGAGCTGTGTACTCACTTTTGTGATATACTGTACCCCACAATGTTTTTACATGTATGCCAGTTACAATTTGCCTATACCATGTATATGTCTCTTTATTAGAAGATAGATATTTATGTACTGTCTTAACACCCCAGATCTGCTTTCTTATTTTTACAGGTTCTGCGTCTCCATTCCAAGGTTATGCCCCACTGTTTGGCTTTGTCACATTGCAGATACCTATGTTTAATGGTCTCCCCATTCTCTCTACTTTCCTGCCTTTGATTTTTGGTGGTGGCACGTTCGGCAATTAGGTCCCCCAGCACAGGAAGACCACGCGACGCCTTACCACCTTGGGGCCTCTCTTTTGGGCTTCCGTCCCCACTTCCGCATATCGGATCGGCCTTCATGCAGGTCCGCACATACTCAAACTGCCTTCTCCATCCTGCCCGGGACATCTCCGTCCACCCTCCGTGTCGGCGGATGACACGGTGGCGTTGGACACCGTCGGAGTCATGGGATCGCTCAGCTGTACCTGTTAAATCCCCAACTAGTTTGGTGTCACAGCTGATCGGGGGAACCTAGTCAAACCTCGGGACAAGACCCACAGTCAGCTGACGCCTATCTCCTCCAAGATTGGGTAACATCCCCCTCAGGAGGAGTTACTGACCCATATATACTCAATTATACCTTTAGAGTCGGCTCACATTGAGGCAGCACGACTTCCAGCGCGACTGCCTCAGACGACTTGAACACGACTGCAGCGGCAACTTGCAAAACAACTTCTATATAGAAGTCTATGCAAGTCACCTCAAGTCGTCCCCAAAATAGTACAGGAACCTTTTTCTAAGTCGGAGCGACTTGCGTCGCTCCGATTAGAACGGTTCCATTGTACAAAACGGGACGCTACTTGTCAGGCGGCTAAGTCGTCCTAGTGTGAACCGGCTCTTAGCAGTTGCTACACAGCCAGGATCTTTCCACTGCTTAAGGGGATTCAGTTTTTACTGACAGTTCAAAGTAAGTTGACCATATTCATTCCTATGTAGCTTTCCTCTTCTGACTAGATCCTACTACAGTGTGCTCATCAGCACACTATAATCACAGCCCCATTTAGGCTGCTTGCTACATCATCCAGATTTTTTACCTAGTTCATACTATTATGCTCCTTAGAATGATGTCTATCCCACACTATTTAGTCTACCTACTTATATGCATTTGTCCTATGCAACTTTTGCACAATCAATTTTACCCTTTGTTCCTTTTTCCCACCTGCAGAAACCTGCTTTTCTGCCAAAATCACTATACTTATACAACATACCTTTTGTTGTTTAGGGGTCTCATCTTGGCTTTACACCGATCCTCGTGGACTCAGTTGCCTGACAGTGCCCCCCTCCCTTGGCAAAGCTGCTGTCCCGCTTTTTTTTTCCACTCCCCCTTTTTGTAACTACTTTCTGGTGAACCATTTGCCACTGTATGGCTAGAGAACATTGTACATGTTTTCCATTCACCACTGAGAGCCCCTCCTTGTGACTGACCCATATGATGGGGCCACCTGAGATGAAGACCTTGACCTAAGCGGATTCTAACATGTATATTAATTCTACTAATGATGGTCATGCTGTAA
This sequence comes from Lithobates clamitans, assembly GCA_037952925.1. Taxonomy (NCBI): domain Eukaryota; kingdom Metazoa; phylum Chordata; class Amphibia; order Anura; family Ranidae; genus Lithobates; species Lithobates clamitans. The sequence continues at coordinate 5,893,464 of JBBGZY010000305.1, read as the reverse complement.
GTATCTTTGGATCCATAACTGCCTGTCCTCCACATCTCCCATGCTGTTCCCCAGATTGTTGCTTGTACAGTTTTTTGCTATTATCATACTATGTGTAAACACATATAGGTATATGACCTTTGATTTGACAATTCTTCTTTTGCTGTTGTGTTACTAGATAATACAGCTTGCTTCAAATCAGTCCCTGAAGAAAGAATTTAACTATTCAAACATATTTTGAAACATGTTGGGATTTCTGAATTAATGTATAGGTGATCGGCCTCCCACTATGAGACTAGCTCCATGATTCAGAATTCAGCTGTATATTGTTGTAGCATGGCCATCTCCTTTTGGTTTTAACATTTTCACATGTAAACTGTATTTTTGTAAACCAATAAATGTTGTACCTTTTTATACATGCTTTACTTTCCTTTATCTGATATTATCCTTTGCCCATAAAATTCCGAGGGGAACCCTTCCTTGCTTTCTCTCTGTATATGGGATGTGGCTGCTTGGGTTTTAAGTTCATAATCTATAGGTAGCTTCCAATATTTTTTCTAGTGTGATGGTCTGGGGCTGCTTTGCAGCTTGAGGATCTGGGCGACTTGCCATAATTGATGGAATACTGAATTCTGAGTTATACCAAAAAATCCTAAAGGAGAATGTGCGGCCATCAATTTGTGGCCTCGAGCTCAAAGAGTTATACAGCAGGACAATGATCTGAAACACACCAGCAAGTCCACCTTTGAATGGCTCAAAAAAACAAATTGAAAGTTTTGGAATGGCCTAGCCAAACTTTGGATTTAATTTAGATTAAGATGCTGTTACATGGCCTTAAATGGGCTGTTCATGCTGGAAAACTCTCCAATGTGGCTAAAACAATTAAGCAAATGAGAGTGGGCCATAATTCTTCCACAGCGATGTGAAAGACTCATTGGCAGATATTGCAAACGTTTGATTGCAGTTGTTGCCACCAAGGGTGGCACAACCAGTTTTTAGGTTTAGGGGGCAATTACTTTTTCACATAGGGCCAGACAACTAGCATTTTCAGAAGCAGAGGCTAGCAACGACATTTTATATATCTCTCTAATCATGGTAATTATTTATAGTGCAGAAATATTTTCTTTTAATCAGTCACTTACTGTTTTTTTTTCTGATGCTAAATATAAGGTTTTATAATACAACTGCAAGAATATCTCACCTGCACCTTCATGGTAGTGACCGGTAGTATATTTTCTTGGACTATTCAAGAAAGCACCTGCTCCCCATTGCCTGAAGGAGAATTTGAATTTACACAGTGGTGGGAAATAGAATATTCACAGGTTACCTTCTGCTACTACTAGAAAACAAAGTTAACATGCGGTATATGGGTCTTCACATCATTTTAAGAAAGGCAGATGTCATATACTGAATGTTTAGCTTAAAAGGTCCCCAGCCCTTATCAGCCCTTTTATAACAGATAAGAAGTGGATGTGAGCTACACTAAGCTTCCTTTCTATATAGCTGCCATATGGCCTTACCACGACCATACTACTGCTTTAAAAAATACTTTGGCGCTTTTATAAAGCACAGTGTTGTGTGTTACAAATGTACTTTCCAGTCTACTTGCTTCAGCACCCTCAAGCAGGTGGAGTCCTATTCATTTTCATTATTGTCTCAAAAAAAGTGTCAGGAGGATTCTCCACTTATCCTGGAGTATTCTCTGCTGAGTTATAAAGAGATCAACTTGAAACCACAGGCTCCACATTGTGCTCATTATTTTATGAATGAAACATGGAATGCAGGTGCATTGTGGACTAATCATTGTGATGACCTGTAGAGAGAGGTATCTGTATTGCAAATCAACCCCTAAGGTTGAAAAATATCACTCAAATAGCTAGCAATAATAATGCCTAGCTTAAAGGGAACCCATCATTAGAGAAATGTAGAGACTACTATTGATGACCTTGGAAAATGCTATATGCCTGACTGCTATGCTGAACCTACCCCACAACCTTCTTAACATGGGCAAATGCCTGGCCATTTGGACATACAAATTTAGGGTCAGTGTCTTTTATCTGTTAGCTCCTTTACATACACAACAAAATGAGACATTTAGCTGTCCCTGAATGTAGCAAACTATCCATAGCTAAACCGCCATGTCAATGTGGCCTATAGAGTGCTTATGGTGTGCGATGTGGGTGTTCCAGATATAAACAAATGGGCACTTCCCACACCTATAACTGGCCTTTGCAGCAAGGAGCACATGGAAGGGTGATGCATGTCAAACAAAACCAAAGAAAATTCCCAGCTAAACTTACCAACCAGCCTGCAACCAACCTAATTATCCTGTCTAACAGTATGCGTCAAAAACAGCAGTTTAGTTTGCACACATGTGCAAATGCGTAAGCTGCAGAGCCACTTCACGGCACCCCAGTATTATCTGCAGTCCTAACTCTAAATTTATGAGAGCCTCTATAGTAGAAGAACATGCATTATAAAGAATAGGCAGAGGGCAGGTGAGCCTGCAGGGAGCCCACTCCTCCTCATACGTGTGGGCAGTGGCCATTTGTTTGTACTGTTGAAATACTGGTGAGGGGACACACTAGATGCCTTTGCTGCCACTGTGCTATATGCTGGATGTCCAGTGCACCCCTGTACCTTTAAGGAGGGGTGTGTTCCCTCCAGGCTCACCTGCTCTCTGCCTATCCATTATAATGCATGTGCTTCTACTATGGAGGCTCTCAAAATTTAGAGTTAGGACTGCAGATAATACTGGGATGCCATGAAGTGGCTCTACAGCTTATGCATGTATTTGCAAATGTGTGCAAACGAACCCTTTGTTTTTAACGCATACTGTTATGCCCTGTACACACGGTCAGACATTGATCGGACATTCCGACAACAAAATCCATGGATTTTTTTCCGACGGATGTTGGCTCAAACTTGTCTTGCATACACACGGTCACACAAAGTTGTCAGAAAATCTGATCGTTCTGAACGCGGTGACGTAAAACACGTACGTCGGGACTATAAACGGGGCAGTAGCCAATAGTTTAATTTCTTAATTTATTTTGAGCATGCGTGGCACTTTGTGTGTCGGATTTGTGTGCACACGATCGGAATTTCCGACAACGGATTTTGTTGTCGGAAAATTTTAAAGCAAGCTCTCAAACTTTGTGTGTCAGAAATTCCTATGGAAAATGTGTGATGAAGCCTACACACGGTCGGAATTTCCGACAAGGTCCTATCACATATTTTCCATCGGAAAATCCTATCGTGTGTACAGGGCATTAGACAGGATAACTTGGTTGGTTGCAGGCTGGTCGGTAAGTTGAGCTAACCCTTATGGGCTTCACAGAGATATCTTCATTGTACTGGAGTATTTTCTTGTTGTGCTTGTATACTGTGGATATTCTTTCTGAAAAAGTCAGATATGTACCGTATGAATGTTATTTATTACATTTATTTTGATGGATATTAACAGTTTATCATGTCCCAAGTGTTGTAAAGAATAGCCCCATTACATTTGGACTTGAAGTGTGAAGCTAAACCGTTAAAACAAGGGGTGTAAAAGCAAACGTAAAATTTAGGAATCACAAAAAAGTCAGTGGGTATGCTAACCGCCTGTATTGAGAAAAAAGTCATTTTAATTAGATCCAGTTGTCTAAACATTGGGGTTTGGAACAATCAGATAATTAACAGACATTAACAAATATCTTCAAGGATGTTTACTGTAGATTTTAATAAAGTAAAATACAGTAACTGAAGTATGAAATTCTGCTTTGCACATTATTTTGTGGTTGCGAGTGGAGATCAGATGATGTCAAATAACCTATATAATGGTCATATAAATAACATTTGTTTTCTTTTTTAATAATTTTTAAAACTTTGCTCTTTAATTCCTTGCCAAAGGCAGCCTCAATTCCCTATGGCCTTGTGTCTTAGAGAGCTTCTGTGAATTAGATGATGCCACGTTACATAAGAAAGTCACACAGACAAGAATGATGGTAGGGGATAAATGAACAAAGGAAGAACACAGTAATGATCATAGTGTGTATGTGTTATACTGTATATCAATTAACTTTTTCCAATGTATATTACAGATACAGGGGAGTTGAATAGTAAGGCTTTGTCACTAGAACAACTAAAATAGAAATTAAAGCAACATGCAGTTATCTCATAGGTTGTATCACAATGTATATAACAACAGTTCCTGCTAAACTAATGCTGCAATTGGACCATATGTAAGCCACCACCCACACTTTGCAGTATATTGCACGTATGTGTTTTTTCGCTTAACATGCATAGGGCAGCTTGTTCATTTTAATGGACTGCCCTACACATGACAAACGCAGCAAAAAACATAAGTAAAGTCTTAAAGGGGTTCTAAAGGCAGAAGTTTTTGTTTAACTTAATGCATTATGCATTAGGGTAAAAAAACCTTCTGGATGCAGCAGCCTGCCAGCCTTCCCAATACTAAGAGAAGGGGAAATTTGGGACTTTGAGTGAGACGTGTATCTGGACAAAAAAAGATATAAATAAATGGATTGCACAATAAAGAGAAAGTTTATTCATATACATGGTACATAGCAGATATGACGAGCTGATGGGCATATAATAGACATGAAACAAAAGTTCCATTATTGCACATGATACATAAAATCAAAAAACAAAGCATAATGTAAACGCATGATTGAATAAAAAAAATGCATTTAAAAGCTTGACGTGTTTCGTGGATGAAGTTCTACTTCTTCAGAAGCAAGTGCATAGTGCGCATCTTTAAAAAATATTCCAAATTACTCAAATGAAAATTTATTTTATAGCCTTCCCTATACTTACCTGAGCCCCATCTCGATCCAAGAAGCTTGCTTTTGGGGGCACTCGGCAGGGGGAGGAGCCAGGACCGCCAGCTGGGGACCAAAAAAAAAAAAAGAAGATTGGGGCTCCTCTGTGCAAAACCATTGCACAGAGCAGGTGAATATAACATGTTTGTTACTTAAAAAAAAATGACAACCTTTAGAATCACTTTAAGCTTTGTGTGATTTTTAACCACACGTCTGCTGTGTCTGTTGCATGGTTGCTGGCTGCAATTGGGGTGCCATTATCAATGAAATGTTTATGCGCCACACAAGTGTGAATGCAGGCTAAAACCCTTTATACAAAGCCAAACTTACTGCCAGTGCTGAATAACCCCACCAAGTGTCCTGGACTTCCCCACCAGGAATGTATATCCTAAATGTCTATCAGCAGGCTGGGATAAGGGCAACAATATAAGTCTACTCTGGGCAGGTAACGTCATGTCTGGTACTTACATTGTGCTTCAATGTATGATAGCAAGCAGGGGTGTACTGTAACTAGAATTGTGAAAGACCTGGGGTTCTCTGAGGAAAGCAATAATGTGACGTGTTACATATGCCATGGGAAATGGTGATTGTGCTGTAATTGTTCTAACAGTGGGAGGGGCTTACAGCAGAATTTCAGTCAACCCACTAGGTGGCTCCAACACTTCCCCCTTGGTCTCCACCAATATGGAGCATACGCAGATGTGCCTACAGGGTCTGCCCTGCTTTCTGGGACCTGGCAAAGGCCATTGGCACATCTTCGCATGCGCAGGCGACAGGAAAGGTTTTGGAGTGTCCTGGTAGCAGTCTTTGCACGCGCGCACATGGCCGGGCAAGCAGTTTATGTGCAGATGTGCTGCTGGAATCTCCCAGGACCTGAGCCCTGTGGCATATCTGCATACATACAGGGGTGGTGTAGAGAAATTCTCCCGAGGTAACATGTTTCTTACTTTTAAAAAAAGCTGCTTTGTAACACAAATAAATCACTTGTAAAAAATATACATTTGTAAGAGATGGAGCCCAAAGAGACCAGGCATCACAACATGCCCTTTAGGCTGAAGGTCTGCTTTAAAGGGGTTATGGTTGCACTGGATATTGAGGGTGGTCTAAATGGGCCTGGTTAAATAGTTAAATAGTCTAAGCCTACTCACAGTACACGCTGCCAACAAAATATTCCTTAACTACTGTACCACAGACACATAAACCTAATGATCTTCTAAAAAAAAAAAAAAAAAAAAATCAATATAGACAAAAACATTAAAATTGTTGTAATCTACTTAGCAACCAGGAACTATTGAGACAATGAACACTTTGGTTAGGAGTATGTAATGTACAGCAGTTAGCGCTTTGTTATGTACAACAGTCTAAAGAGTGCAGTGGACTGTATATATCATAGTGTCCCTTATATCGCTGGTCAGCAGGGGAAAAATAAGATGGGTGGAGTTTTTGGTCTATTTGAGTCAGTGGTCATTGGGAGAAAAATGGTCGGGGGTGGAATATTGTCTGCCATTAGAGGTTAGGGTTAGAGAAAAATACCCAGTGTTGCTGGTCAGGGGGAGAAAAAATCCCCAGTAATAGTAATTAGCTGGGGGGAAAATGGAAGAAGAAGGATCCAGAGCATGTACTGCCAGTTGGACTGCTCTCTGTGCTGTGTCTGTCACAGACACGGCATAGAACATGGAGCAGATTTCTCCTTATTAACAAAAGAACGTCATACCTCTTTCTAAAGCTAGGTACACACTATAAGTGTACCCGCAGGGTTGAATGAAAAAAAATCTGTCAGCTCCAGCCAGAGCCGCTGTACTAACCATGCAAGGTTAGTTCAGAGATCTCCCCCCTCAGCTGTTGTGTTCTGACAGGGGGACAGCCCCCCCTTCCAGAACACTCCGATCAGCGCTTTCTGCCATTGGCTGAGAGCACTAATCGGGAGTCGTTTGGATGCTGGTTTTCCAGCATGCACGTCCGACATACACACAGGCCGAATGTCTGGCCGTTGTCTTCCGACATTCTGCTCGTGTGTACCCGGCTTTTTAGAAGCAAGCTCTGTCCCATTTCCAGACTTAGAAGAGTGGTGCAGGCATATAGCCTCCACCACTCTTTGTTAATTCTCCTCAATATATCTAATTACTTCCACAACTAAGAAACATATACATTAATTGTCTTATTTTCCAAAAGATTTGTAGAGTTCTATTCTGTTTGACCAGCCTTGTGATCCATTTAAAGGGTATAGATTTGAGGTGCTGGATCATAGTCTGTTCTAGTGAATTATAATGGGACAAGGTTTGATTCATGCAACCTGATGCTCTGAATAAGAGAGTTCACATACATCAGGAGGCTTCATGGAGCACCCTGAGAGAAGTCTGAATATTTCAGAAACTTGGTAGCCTTTGTGCTAAAGAAAAGCTAGCCTAGGAAAGCATAGGGAAACATAGACTAGTAAAACTGAAGGTAAGCATGCTGGATCAGTCTACTCACCCCTCTTCTAAATTAGAGATGAGCTCTCAGTTTGGTTCAAACACAGGTTTGACTCGAACTTTGCTTATCTGAACGTCTGACTTTTAGCTTGTTTGGCAGGATCTGAACGTCATATATTATTGTTTTTTTCTACTGCTACTATATATGATAGCTTCCTCTGTCAATAGTTGTTAAAAATGCAATGGGTTCTGGCACCCACCATGTCCTTAGCAACCAGTGCTATCACCTGGCCATAGTCATTTGCTAGCCAGAAATCCCCAGGCATGTAAACAAACAGGCACGGAAAGTGCTGGCATAACTGAACAAACAAACCCAGGTACATTCGGTTCATCCCTATCCTCAATCCCCCTAGATTAGTAAAGTATATAGTAAATATAAAAGCTTAATCTGTATGGAGTTAATAAATAACCAAAAATTTTAATTTTTACATTGTGCCTTTTTGCAAAATTGTGAAAATCAAATGTACGCAAAAATGTAAATGCAAATTTCTCTAAAATTCTGAAGGTTTTCATTTTTCCCTTACAGCTTTCAGAATTTGTGAAAGACCCCCAAAACCATATCTTTTCTAAAAGCATATGAGCTCTAGAATAAAAAGAAGGTGCTACTGATTTTTTAGACCCTGTGGTATTTGTGAAAATATTTATCAAACCAATAAATACACTAAAACCATTATTAGCAGATAAAAACAGAGCTATATTTACAAAATTCCTGCTAAATCACTACTAAATATAAAAGCGGAACCTGTATGGAGTTAATAAATAACAAATATTTGTAAATTTTAAATTGCGCCTTTTTGCAAAATAGTGAAAATCTAACGTACCCAAAAATTTCTCAAAAAATCTGGAGATTTTCATTTTTCACTTACAGCTTTCAAAGTTTGTAAAAGACCCCCCAAACCATATATTTTCCGAAAGAATATGACCTCTGGAATAAAAATAAGGTGCTACTTATTTTTTAGGCCCTGCGGTATTTGTACAAATGTTTATCAAAACAATATTTTTGCTAAAAATACACTTAAACCATTATTAGCAGATAAAAACACACCTAATTTTACAAAATTCCTGCTAAATTCCAACTAAATATAAAAGCTTAACCTGCATGGAGTTAATACATAACAAATATTTGTATTTTTTACATTGCACAATTTTGCAAAATGGTTAAAATCGAATGTACACAAAAATGTAAATATACAAATTTCTCTAAAAATATGAAGGTTTTCATTTTTCCCTTACAGTATTTAGAATTTGTGAAAGACCCCCCAAACCATATATTTTCTGAAAGCATAGGACCAGTTGAATAAAAAGAAGGTGCCTTTGATTTTTAAGGCCCCATGATATTTGCGCAAATGTTTACCAAAGCAATATTTTCGCTAAAAATACACTAAAATCATTAATAGTGGATTCATACATGGCAAAATGTACAAAATTCCTGCTAAATTCCTAGTAAATATAAAAGTTAAAACTGTATTGAGTTAATAAATAACAAATATTTGTACATTTTAAATTGCACCTTTTTGTGAAATGGTGAAAACTGAAGGTATGCAAAACTGTAAATAACAACAATTTACACTCAAAATCCGGAGGTTACCATTTTTCACTTACAGCTTTCAGTATTTGAAAAGACCCCTCAAGCTAGACATTTTCTAAAAACACTGTAGAATAAAAAAAAGTGTTACTGATTTTTTGTGCCCCGCAATAATGTTCATCATATCGCTATTTTCATTAAAAATACACTAAAATCATTAATATTACACATAAACACATGATAACTTAATGTAACGTAATGTAAATTCCTGCTAAAGTAGCACTAAAGCCTCGTTCACATATGGCATGCTAAAGTGTATGCCCATGGGGGGCCATGTTTACCTGCACAGGTGTTCTGTGAATCCCCGTACAGGCAGTCCAATTTATTTCAATTGGGATGCAACGGCTGCACAGGCATAGCTGTTGTTCCCAATCTGACATCCATGTAGGTGTGGGTACATGACCCCGAACGCAGACAGTGTGAGCTCAGGGACATGCATACGGACCTACAAGGATTTAAAATTGGGAGCAATGGCTCTGTTCGCACAGTTGCTGCATCCCAAATTACATCAATGGGACTTCTTGCACAGAGATACACGGAACACCTGTACATCCCTGTAAAGGTACGCTGCGTATGCCCTGTGTGAACATGGCTTTAGGCCCCTTTCACACAAGCAGACCGATTGGGTCTGCCTGTCCGTTTTTCAGGCGGGTCCAATCGGACCACCTATTGTTCTCTATGGAGAGACTAATGTAAATGGACATGTGTCCATTTACACCCGCCTGCATCCGATCCAGTCCAGTCCGCTAAAAACAGACGGATGGAGATTCCATTCCCCATCCATCTAGCAGGTCAGATCGTATGGCATCTGATGGAAATGGACAGGAGATCCATTTCCATCTGACTGCCCCATAGTGAACAGCGGGCTGTGTCCATGTCCACTCTGCATCATTGGAGCGGACACGGACCTGTCATCCACCTGCTCAGCGGGGATCAGCAGACAGATCCCCCGCTGAGCAGGCGGATCTGCTTGACAGAGGCGCTCCATGTGAAAGGGGTCTTACCATAAGCGGACGTTCCATTAGGGGCGCCGCCCCCCTGACGTTTTATGAGGTTTTTTTTTCAAGCCACATTATTAGAGCTTGAGGCTCTAATTGGCTTGCAAAAGGTTGGGCTTGTGACAATAGCAATTAATATTCGCTATCGTCTTCCGGCTTCTCCTCCTGGCCAATATAGATGGATCGGGTTGGCCGGGAGGAGAAGCTGAGGAAGCCGTAGAGGGGTGAGTGCAGGGAGGAGGGGGGCGTCACCGTGGAGGAGTGAGTGTGGACGGACCTGCGGGGGTCTTACTATGTTTGTGTTTTGTGGTTTTTTTGTTTTGTTTACAGTCATTTTTTCATTTTTTTTGTTGGGGGGGGGGGGCATCAAAGGTCTAAACAGACCCCCATATCTTTTTTTTGGGGACAGAGAAAGGGACTGAAGATAGTCCATTTTCTCTGCAGCACTTTACTTGAATGAATGAGGAATCTGTATAGAGATTTCTCATTCATTCAGAAAATGACAGTCTTTTACATTGTAACACTCAATTGTATCAGCTGTCAGTGGATATAGGAGCGATCGCTGTGGGCTTCCCCGGACTTTCAGCGGACTTTTCCAGTCGCAAATCTGACGGACTTTAGATTTGGAACTTGCTTCAAATCTTTACGTCGTAACTCCGCCGGACCCAGAAATCCGCTCGTCTGTAAGCTAGTCCGACGGACAAACACCTACGCTAGGGCAGCTATTGGCTACTGGCTATCAACTTCCTTATTTTAGTCTGGTGTACATCATCACATACGAATCTGTGGGACTTTGGTGTGATCGTGTGTAGGCAAGTCCGGACGTTAGAAAGTCCGTCGAAAGTCTGTCGAAAGTCTGTCGGACAGGCTGTCGGACTTTTGTAGCTGAAAAGTCCGACCGTGTGTATGCACCATAAGGGAATATTTAATTGACTACATTAATTGATGTATTTTAGACATGTTTCTACTATGACAATCCCATGGTGTTCACATATTCAGGGCTATGAAAGCAGAATGCTCTAGAGACTTGATCAAACTTATTTTATAGTGTGTCCTGTGTTCATCCTTGCACAGTTGATTTCAGAGTGGGATCTTGGTTTCACAAAGCCCTTTAGGTTAACCATGTGAGTCTGGCATGATGCTTGAACAAGAATTGGGTCACCTAGGCTTACTCCTAGGAGACAATAATGAGTTTTTCTGTCAGGGATGCTTGTTTGCTCACAGAGCTCTTCTAACTAATTGGAAAATCACTATGTGACCTATGCAATACTTCTCTGTGTGACCAGTACAAGGCATATAAAATCCATTCTGCACAGGTCTAGTTCATTAGGTGAGATGCATGATTAACTGTAGAAGGTCCTGGCATTACAAACAATGCGTAGGTTTTTCCACAGCCAACTAGTCTCAGTCCACTGTCACTAAGTTAGGCCAAATATTCAAGAATACAGGTAAACAGACTGAATCTTCTCATCACTAGTGATACTGACTAGCATAATTTTGGATTAATTTAAATAAATGTATAAACCTCTGTAATGCCTTAATTTTACATACAACATACTCTATAAAAGCCATAAAAATCTTACCTCAACCTTTCTATACCAAACTTTGGTCTCCAATGAAAGAGAATGAGCTCAGCGTTGTAAGAACCTGGACTTCCTCCTGGTGATGAAGCAGAGATTATCATCTCAAAGAGGATTTTTTACTAGGTAATTCTCAATTGTAAAAAATCACTGGAAGGAAACGTCCATATGTTACATTGTTTATACCAGACAGATGCTTTTAACATGGTATCCAGTTTACTTAAGGCCTCAGGCACAATATGAAACCTAAAAATGCCAGAAAAAAAAGCTTGAAGAAGCTCAAACTAAAAATGCATGTTTTCCTACATTTGTATCACACGTTCATGAGTGTTATGCCGTGTACACATGAGCGGACTTTACGGCAGACTTTGCCCGGCAGATGGGATTTCGTCGGACAATTCGATCGTGTGTGGGCTCAAGCGGACTTTGTTTTCTCAAAAGTTGGCCGGACTTAGATTTGAAACATGTTTTAAATCTATCCGTCGAACTCGAGTCCGGTCGAAAAGTCCGCTCGTCTGTATGCTAGTTCAACGGACAAAAAGCCACGCTAGGGCAGCTATTGGCTACTGGCTATGAACTTCCTTGTTTTAGTCCGGTCGTACGTCATCACGTACGAATTCGTCAGACTTTGGTGGATTGTGTGTAGGCAAGTCCGTTCATTCGGAAAGTCCGTCATAAAGTCCGTCGAAAAGTCAGCTGGGCAAAGTCTGCCGTAAAGTCCGCTCATGTGTACACGGCATTAGTGTTTATAAGCACCCCTCGGCTAATTTTTCACTCCCAAATACATATGCATACACACACACTATATTACCAAACGTATTGGGACACCTGCCTTTACACACACATGAACTTTAATGGCATCCCTCTTCTGGGAAGGCTGTCCACAAACATGTTAGACGAGAAGGTCTGGCTCACGGTCTGCGAACTAATTAATCCCAAAGGTGTTCTATTGGCAAGCCAGTCAAGTTCCTCCACCTCAAACTCTCTCTTCCATGTCTTTATGGATCTTGCATTGTGCACTGGTCCAAATAATTTGGTGGAGGGGGGATTATGGTGTGGGGTTGTTCTATAGGGGTTGGACTTGGCCCCTTAGTTCCAGTGAAGTGAACTCCTAAGGTGTCAGCATATCAATACTTTTTGGACAATTTCATGCTCCCAACTTTGTGGGAACAGTTTGGGGGTGGCCCCTTCATGTTCCAACATAACTGCGCACCAGTGCACAAACAAGGTCAATAAAGACATGGATGAGTGAGTTTGGGGTGGAGGAACTTGACTGGCCTGCACCTCAACCCGATAGAACACCTTTGGGATAAAGTGCAGACTGCAAGCCAGGTCTTCTTATGCACATTAGTGCATGATCTCACAAATGAGCTTCTGGAAGAATGGTCAAACATTCCCACAGACACACTTCTAAACCTTGTGGACAGTCTTCCCAGAAGAGTTGAAGCTGTTATACCTACAAAGGGTGGGCCAACTCAATATTGAACCCTATGGACTAAGACTGGGATGCCTTAAAGTTCATGTGCATGTAAAGGCAGGTGTCACAATACTTTTGAAAATATAGTGTGTGTATATATATAAAAAATTAAATATGTGTATGTAAGACTACTTTCACACTGAGGCGTTTTTAAGGTGCTAAAGGGCTAAAAATAGCACCTGTAAAACGCCTCCCCTGCCAACCCAGTGTTAAAGCCTGAGTGCTTTCACACTGGAGTGCTGCGCTTGCAGGATGGGAAGAAAAGTCCTGCTTCGCGGGCCCTTTTAACCATTTTTCGGCCGATAGCGGGAGTTAAAAGTGCCCCGCTAGTGGCCGAAAAGTGCTGCTAAAATGACAGTAAAGCGCCACTAAAAATAATGGTGCTTTACTGCCTACACCCCGCCCCAGTGTGAAAGTGCCCCACATGTATGTATGCTCAAAACATCTCAAACGCTCAAAGAAGCAGATTTTTTGAGCTTCAGTGGTGTGCATGGGGCCTAAATCAACACTGTTGCTAAATTAAAATATTGGGAAAAAAATTCCCCTGTAAAAGAAAAAAACATGACTTATGATTCTTTCCTTCATGGCCCCTGTGTTGCTTCTGTGTCCTGCAGTGACATAGGGGCCAGCAGAACGATCCAACACTACCAAATGTATGTAGGATGAAGAGGATTCTCTGGGCAATGTACTATATTGACACTTCTTTAAAAGGGAATCTTTTTCTACCGTTTCATATTGCAATAGTGTTGCTATAGGCATCATTGTTTGTAGCCTCTTACAATATAATCTACTAGCATAGGCATGGAGGCAAGAAAGTCTCCTATCCTTTTCTAAGTCACAGGACTATGGAACTCCCATTAGTAACTGTTGAAAATACAACTTTAGTGTGTGTGTTTTTTGTTTTGTTTGTTTTTTACTGTCAAATGTGCTTATAGGAGTTTATGGTCACAGCATACACTTTCATTTTAGAACATTAGCATTGTAATAGCAATACAAACAAGAGTTCACTCTGGATCTCCTAGGGTTCTTGAACATGAAGGTGTTTTTATGTCTTGTGTTATATCTAATAGACATGCGATATCTACAGTAACTATGGTGTCCGTTTGTAAAACTGTGAAAAGCGGCAATCCCAAGGATTTGTCCATGTACTGAGCAGAGTGTTTTGGTGAACTTCTGGTACTGTAATCCCGCTATGTCTCACAAGATTACAGTAACAGGGATCAAAAGGAGAAGCGATCTACACCGCTACATAAACAGGCACTCAGGAGAGCGATTTTCTCTGTAAATGCCAGAGAAACGGACAGATAAACGGACACCTATGTAAGAACTGCGAGTCAATTTACTAAAACTGGAGATGGCAAAGTCTGGTGCAGCTGTGCATTGTTACCATCTATTTAAAAAAAAGTAATTTATTATTATTATATACCGGTATTTTAATATTTATTTTTATTTTATATATATATTTTTAAATATTATTTTAGTATAGAGGGGGCCCCTTCTGCCAAGGGGGTCCAGAGCAGTTTCCCTCTTTGCCCCCTTATAAATTCAGCCTTTCACAGAGGTGAGGGGAAGTCTTCTAATGGGGACACCTGTTCCAAGGATTTTTCTTTTAAAAGAGAAGTTTAAGTTTTTTTTTTGTTTTTTTTTTAGAAGTCATACTTACCCAGGTGGATGCAGCATCGATGCGATGCTGCATCTGTCCCCAACCGACTCTGAGACTGAGAACTAAGCAATTACCCCTCTGGGCTGTGGAGGGGGTGGGAGTGGCTGGCTCAGGCTCTCAGTGGCTTGCTGAGAGGCTGAGCTGGGTGCCAGGCCAGGAATCTGGGTGGATCCCGAGCATATCTACTGGGTCAGTGACGTCAGCCGATAACTTTATCCCACTGTCTGCTGAAAACAGGTCACAGGAGTGTAGAACGAATGCACTCCTGTGATCCACAGGAGAAGTACAACCAAACGAGCTTCGGCTGTTCTTCTCCTTTAAGACATTTCTTTGAGTCTCTGGGACAGGAAATGGCCATGGGCCAAGAATTTTGACTTTTCTAGCTTTGGTCTATGGAGCAGTGTGAGTGGGCCCATAGCATACGATACTGCTGCTCAGATTTGTAAATATCACATGTGCTACATCACAAACGGCGTTCACAAAATTCTTCTGGCAATTTCCAGCAAATGAGCTTACAATCTAAGAATCTCATACACATACACATACTAAGGCCACTTAAGACAGGAGCCAATCAACCTACCAGCATACCTTTTGAGTGTGGGAGGAAACTAGCGAACCCCCAGGCAGGCACACGGAGAGCATGCAAACTCCATGCAGGTAGCATCCTGGCTGAATCTGGACCTTCATTCCTGCAATGCCGTCCATGTGAAAGGAGCCTTACATCTGTCAACAACTGTGCAGTGCAAGGGCCTGCCTAAGCGGATACAAAGTGATTGCATAGTTTAGGTAGGTCCTCATATTACATAGTTTTGGTAAATCTAAAGTTGATTGTACAAAGATTGAGGGTTGGTTCGCTCGCTCTTGGGGCAACGTGTCCCCGTACGATTCCTGCATGGTGTGTTTTAACAGCTCATTCACTTCAGCAGGCTGCAAAATGCACTGGACTGCACAAACCTAGTGCTTGCACTACTTTAAATAATGCACTGCACCACATCGCATAGTGCTGTGGTATTATGTAATTTGGTACCTGCAAATGCACTACGTTTGTGATCTGCGTTCAGCGTGCTGTTAACAATACATTGGCACCTGCATGCAGATCGCAAGGACAGAGTGTTTAACCACCTCAATACTGGGCACTTACACCCTCTTCCTGCCCAGGCCAATTTTCAGCTTTCAGCGCTGTCGCTCTTTGAATGACAATTGTGTGGTCATGCTACACTGTAATCATGTAAAAAAAAAATTTAGCATTTTCTTCAAACAAATAGAGCTTTATTTTGGTGGTATTTAAATCACTTCTGAGTTTTTCATTTTTTTTCAAAAAAAAAAAAAAAAAGACAAAATTTTGAAAATAAAAAAAGATTTTCTTAGTTTCTGTCAGTATATTTTGTAAATAAGTAATTTTTCTCCTTCACTGATGGGCACTGATGAGGATGCACTAATATGCCACACTTATGGGCACTGATATGTGGCACTGATGAGTGGCACTGATGGGCACAGATAGGCGGCACTGGTGGTCACAGATAGGCGGCACTGGTGGGCGGCAGTGATGGGCAGCACTGTAAGCCAGCACTGCCTGGCATCACTAATGGCCACTGAT
This sequence comes from Lithobates clamitans, assembly GCA_037952925.1. Lineage (NCBI taxonomy): Eukaryota > Metazoa > Chordata > Amphibia > Anura > Ranidae > Lithobates > Lithobates clamitans. The sequence goes on along the minus strand of JBBGZY010000305.1, from coordinate 5,877,288 downwards.
TGCTGGCACTTGTGGGCACTGATTGCTGGCACTTGTGGGCAAAGGTGGGCACTGATTGCTGGAAGTGGTGGGCACACATTGCAATCAGGGCACTGATGATCAGTGCCCTGATTAAATTTCTAGATGTCCCCTGTGAGGAGATGCAGCTGATCGGCTCTCCTCTCCTCACACTCTGTTGGTGTGAGGTGAGGAGCGCTGCAAACCGGCATCTGCAAGGTTTACATGTGATTGGCTGTGATTGGACACAGTCGATCACATGGTTAAAGGGCTGCGGGTCTTTACAGAGATTGGGGTCGTGCCATGTTGCTAGGACACGGTGCGGCCGCAATTGCCGAGCGCCATCCCAGGCGTGCAAGAGCTGTCATTCTCGGAGGGCATCATATGACGTCCACCTAGAATGAGAGCCGCACCGCCCAGCCGTTATTTGACGTTATTTGACGTTATTTGACGGTGGGCGGGCGGCAAGTGGTTAAATACAATGTGGGAAACGCACACAGAACACACACGGAACGCACTTTAAAAAAAAAAATATTTTCAACAAGTCCCCAAATATTATCAGTTCATCCAGCCAGCCAGACATCTTGTGAGCTGATAAGTTCCCGTGTTCTCTGCCTCTGGACTATTATCAGTCAGCCTTGTTCCCTGCTATCAGCTGTTATGGAGAAGGGGGGAGTTATGAAGTCTTAATCTGCTCCCTGTCCCGGGGTGACAATGCTGAGCAGTACAGTTGTTGCCCTAGAACAGCAGGTAGGTTTATGACAGGATTAAGCCCTGGATCACACTGCTGCGAATTGTAATGCGACTTGCGACACATAAAAACGCATGACAAGTTAAAGCACATTTATTTCAAATGCAGCTGTTGCAATCAATGCAATTCAAGTCCCAGTGACTTCAAAAAAAGGTTCTTAAACTACTCTTATATGACTTTAATGTGACTTAGAGTTGCATGAAAGTCGCACTAAAATTGCACAACAATAGGGTTGCTGCAGTGTGAACTGAGCCTTATGCCTGAAAAAAAGGTTACAGCGCACATATACAAAAATGACATTTAAAGGGGTTGTAAAGGTAATTAAAAAAACAAAAACAAACATGTTATACTTACCTTTACTGTGCAGCTCGTTCTGCACAGAGTGGCCCCGAACCTGCTTTTCTGGGGTCCCTTGGCGGCTGTTTCAGCTCCTCCCCGCAAGAACTAACCACCTTCATGCGAGCTCCCTCGCACGGTGGTTAGTTCTTGCGGGCGCGCTCCCGTGATACAGCCGGCGGCTATAGCCGCTCAATGTATCACTCGGCCCCGCCCCCCGGCGCGCCGCGTTATTGGATGTGATTGACAGCAGCGCGAGCCAATGGCTGCGCTGCTTTCAATCCATCCACTGTAGCCAATCAGCGGCCAGACTGAGCGGCGAAATGGATGTCGGGAGCGAGCGGCTGACTTTCGAGGGGTCAGGTAAGTAAAACGGGGGGGGGGCTGGGGGCGGCGGTATTATCAGAAGTTTTCTCACCTTAATGCAACATTTTTACCTTTACAACCCCTTTAACTCCTACAAGGCTATTTAAAAACACCTGAGCATATTCAGAAAATATGGGGATTTAGTTACTACAACATATGGCCATATAGTGCTAAGCCCACTGTTATGTCAAAGTACCCCAATATCAGTGGGGTATTGGGGTGCTTTGACGTAGTAGTGGGCTTAGCACTATATGGCCATATGGTGTAACTAAATATGCCTTGCAGGAGTTAAATGTCATTTTTGTATGTGTGCGCTGTAATCTTTTTTTCTGTTGTATGGTCTTATGGCTTCACCATCCTTAATGCATTTTTTAGGGTGTGCCCCCAAATCTTTGTTTGTCTGAGCCTTATGCCTGGTACACACAATGAGAATATCGGACGATTGATCGTCTGTTTTTTTTTTTGTTTTTGTTTTTTTTTGCATGTTAGTCTCATTTCGAAAACAAATAGGTTACTAGAATTACAAAAAAATTTCAGAAGACAGAAAACTTCCATGATGATGTCATCATGTATTGTAATGTATTCTTTCGTTTCCAAGCATGCTTGGTCTCGTCATGCGTTCTGTACTGATTAAATGAAAATCATACAATCTGGTATTGTACGAGAACATTTTTCGCGTTTGCCCCTTTGGATAATTTTGCATGAACTGTTGTGATTGGCTCTGGAAAGTTGTGTGCTAACAATCAGATTCTCGTACGATCACTTTGGAAAGCATATTTTTCATCTGATTTTCTCATTGTGTGTACTAGGCATTAGGCTTGGTTTACTGTGATACGATTTTGATGTGATCTGTAATCCGATTATGTAGTGCGACTTTGGTTACGCTTTGCATGTTTTATGGGTCCAAATTGCACCAAAGTATCACATGAATATTTTCCAAAATCGCACAGCAAAGAATGGCATTGATGAGAATAGGCACCATTGAAAAAAATGTGATTTCCATTGTCATGTGATTCTGAGCAACTCTCGTTGCATCTTAAGGCCCCTTTCACACTGCTGCGACTTGAAAGTTGCACAATTTTGCTGCAATTTCAGGGAATGCCTGTGTAAACTTGAGGTCTATGGACCTCAATTTGCCTCAAAGTCAGACCAAAGTAGTACAAGGACTACTTTGAAGTCGGTGCAACTTGAAGTTGCACAGATATGAATGGTTATCATTGGGAATCATGGGGTACGACTTGTCATGTGACTCTGATGTCTAAAGCCGCAGGAAAAGTCGCACAAGTGTGAAAGGGGGGCCTAAGGCTCCAGTCACATTTGTACGACTCCTAAGTTGTCCCAACTTTGGATGGGTGCAACTTGGATACGACTTTGTCTTTGACCAGTGATAATAGACAACTGTTGCATTGTGTAACATTTTGAGGCTTAACATTGAAGTCTATGGCCCTCAAGCTGCATGAACGTCGGACCATTCGCTGCAACTTAGTCGCACATACAATATATATTTTTTTTATTTTAAAAAGGTACATCCAATGTTATAAAATCCCCCCCACCACCAATCAAATTTTGAGCCCCCTCCATCTCCACATATACGCACATACAAACGTTAACGCATGTATTGGGGCGTCTATGCGATGAGTGCGATGTTACATATCGCCACGCACAAGCTGCCTCCTAACTTTTTTTTTAGCTGGTTCCCATTTGTCAAGCCCTGTCCTAATGCGCACACACATGGGACACTCTTTTTTTTTTTTTTTTTTTTAAAGATATGTTTATGGAAAGTTTTATAGAAACAACAACCAATAAAGGTTACAACTGCAACAATGTGTGACTGTAATATCCAAGGTGGTATGAGTATGACAAGTCACACACTGGACACTAAGGAGTGAGAAGCCCCACATAACAGGAGAAGTTGGGTGATGAAGAGCACAGAGCTGTACCTGGAAGAATAGGGGGAGGGGAGGAGGTCAGACAGGTAAGTGGTCCCTCAGCAGACAGGTGCCATGTCATTGCAGTGTGGGAGGGAGTCTCCATAGACGAGGTAAGGTGTGACAGACGCTGGGTGAGGTCAGGGAGCTGTCCACGTGCTCCGCCCTCCTCTCCCGGCCATTGGCTGCTGACGTCAGCGGTGGCTGTGCTCCGGCGGAGAGGCAGAGCGGAGCAGTATTGTGGGGTCAGAGAGTGGACGAGGCCCCTCCGGATCCGGTAAGTGATCAGTATGTGTGTGATCTGTCCTCTCCCCCCCACAGCCGGGCTGTGCTCTGATCTTTGTACAGGAGGATCGCTCTCCTCCTCCCCCCCTCTCCTGATCCCAGATGGATCCCTCTTCCTGATCCCTGCCCATGGACTCCTCCTGCAAGATCATTCATTGTGTGTGTGTGCTGGAAGTTTGTATGGGAACTTGTGTCCTTGTGTGTGATGACAACATGATCACATCGTACAACTTCCCTCCTCTCCATGGAGGAACATGGGAAAACTAATGATTGACAACACAGGGGACAAGGGTGACAGCTCATGTCATCTACTACCAATGACTGCTCAGCCACTTACCTCTCCTTGATTACCGATCCCACTCCCTGATCCCTCTATTTAATCCCCGATCCCACTCCCTGATCCCTCTCCTTGATTACCGATCCCACTCCCTGATCCCTCTATTTAATCCCCGATCCCACTCCCTGATCCCTCTCCTTGATTACCGATCCCACTCCCTGATCCCTCTATTTAATCCCCGATCCCACTCCCTGATCCCTCTATTTAATCCCCGATCCCACTCCCTGATCCCTCTCCTTGATTACCGATCCCACTCCCTGATCCCTCTATTTAATCCCCGATCCCACTCCCTGATCCCTCTATTTGATGCCCGATCCCACTCCCTGATCCCTCTATTTGATCCCCGATCACACTCCCTGATCCCTCTATTTGATCCCCGATCACACTCCCTGATCCCTCTATTTGATCCCCGATCACACTCCCTGATCCCTCTATTTGATCCCCGATCACACTCCCTGATCCCTCTATTTGATCCCCGATCACACTCCCTGATCCCTCTATTTGATCCCCGATCACACTCCCTGATCCCTCTATTTGATCCCCGATCACACTCCCTGATCCCTCTATTTGATCCCCGATCACACTCCCTGATCCCTCTATTTGATCCCCGATCACACTCCCTGATCCCTCTATTTGATCCCCGATCCCACTCCCTGATCCCTCTATTTGATCCCCGATCCCACTCCCTGATCCCTCTATTTGATCCCCGATCCCACTCCCTGATCCCTCTATTTGATCCCCGATCCCACTCCCTGATCCCTCTATTTGATCCCCGATCCCACTCCCTGATCCCTCTCCTTGATCCCCGATCACACTCCCTGATCCCTCTCCTTGATCCCCCTCCTTGATCCCCGATCCCTCTCCTTGATCCCCTATCCCTCTCCTTGCTCCCTGATCCCTCTCCTTGATCCCCGATCCAGCTCCCTGATCCCCGATCCAGCTCCCTGATCCCTCTCCTTGATCCCCGATCCCACTCCCCGATCCCTCTCCTTGATCCCCGATCCCACTCCCCGATCCCTCTCCTTGATCCCCGATCCCACTCCCCGATCCCTCTCCTTGATCCCCGATCCCACTCCCCGATCCCTCTCCTTGATCCCCGATCCCACTCCCCGATCCCTCTCCTTGATCCCCGATCCCACTCCCCGATCCCTCTCCTTGATCCCCGATCCCACTCCCTGATCCCTCTCCTTGATCCCCGATCCCACTCCCCGATCCCTCTCCTTGATCCCCGATCCCTCTCCTTGATCCCCGATCCCTCTCCTTGATCCCCGATCCCACTACCTGATCCCTCTCCTTGATCCCTGATCCCTCTCCTTGATCCCCGATCCCTCTCCTTGATCCCCGATCCCACTCCCCGATCCCTCTCCTTGATCTCCGATCCCTCTCCTTGATCCACGATCCCTCTTTGTGATCCCACTCCCTGATCCTACTTCCTTATCCCTCTCTGTGATCCCAGATCCCACTCCCTGATCCCTCTCCTTGATCCCATATCCCACTCCCTCTCCCTGATCCCACTCCCTGATCCCTCTCCTTGATCCCTGATCCCTCTCCTTGATCCCCGATCCCTCTCCCCGATCCCTCTCCTTGATCCCCGATCCCTCTCCTTGATCCCCGATCCCACTCCCCGATCCCTCTCCTTGATCTCCGATCCCTCTCCTTGATCCACGATCCCTCTTTGTGATCCCACTCCCTGATCCTACTTCCTTATCCCTCTCTGTGATCCCAGATCCCACTCCCTGATCCCTCTCCTTGATCCCATATCCCACTCCCTCTCCCTGATCCCACTCCCTGATCCCTCTCCTTGATCCCATATCCCACTCCCTCTCCCTGATCCCTCTCCCTGTGCCCTATCCCAGACAATGCTTTACCAAGTCTCTGACAAGTGATGTGCTCTGGATCCAGAGTGCTGCCAGGTGGTGATCCTGACATTTCCTAAACTTTTGTATTCATTTTTGTTTTGTCAGTAATTTGTAATGGGGGTAATGTTATTGTAAGCAAGCCTTGGCTCCTGGCTGCATTGATACCCCATTGGATAAATCTAGGTTCACACTATGCCAGTTTACCTATGCAGGTCAAAGGTCCTCTCACCCCATGGGCGTGTGCCCGGCACACACACTAATCACCCCCTGCTACCCGCAATGCAGCTCTCTTCCCTTCTCTCCCATTTGCTACTGCTGTGGGCGCACATAGATATTTCAGGATGATTGGTAGGGTTGCCACCTCACCCCTTTAAACCCGAACACTTATGAATTACACGGGTTCTGAGGCTAGTTTAATACAGATAAGGCACCGAGTGAGTTTAATCACTACCCTAATTAGTCACAGAACCTGTGTAATTAATATGTGTTCGGGTTTAAAGGGATGAGGTGGCAGCTCTAATGATTGGGGGAAGGGGTAATGTTGTTTACCCGCCCCTTCCCGAATGAACACAGTGAGAGATCAGTACCATGTTTTTGAGCTTTGAGGGGCACACCCTAATGCAACAGGCTGTGCACACCTATGCTCTTATCTTTTCCACAATCGCAGCCGCAGGGAAAGCACATAGGGCTATGCAGAAAGAAGGAAGAAAGATTCATTCATAAGAATCCAGTTCCCAGCGTGTTTTTCATGCTGGGACAGGAAAGAGTGCAGTTATATGCAGTCCACACTATAGTGCAAACTTATACCCACCTTTCTGTCAGTGGTCCCTGTCTCCTACTGGTGCCAGCATCTTCTTCTGTGTGCCAGTTTTCAGGCATTGAGATGAGGTTACTCCTGCGCATGCATAGTAGGCCATCCAGGTAGGTCAGTTTTATTGAAAAAGAGATATTGCCTGTCTCTTCTGCAAGAAAATCCTACCTGCTTGCAGTGAACAACAGCACAATGTTAGTTCTGCTTTAAATGGTTGAATTTGACAGATAGGGGTTGATTGAGGCTTGGTTCACACTGGAACCAGCTGCGGATCACACAGGAACGCTGTGCGTCCCCATTCTCCAGACAAATCAGGACCGAATCTTTCAGCTTCTGACTTCAGCTTGTTCAATTAACCCCTTGACACTGGCCGTACGCAAATATGCAGCCTCTCTGTGCCTAGTCCTTAGCGCAGAGGAGCCGCATATTTGCGTGAATTGCTGCCCATGCACCTGTGCGAAGAGCGTGCGCTCCTGGCACGGTCAACACCGTCTAACAAAAGCTTCCAATCGCTCTTTGCGATCGGGAGGTTTCAGATCACATGACCACTGTGACCGCCAATCACGGCGGTCACGTGTTCTTAAGCCCCACCTCCTGGTGTCATAAACCTCTTAAAGGGCCGGGAGGCGACAGCGCTAAGATGTTAGGCTTTGACAAAAAAAGAAAAAACCTGGAAGTAGAGCTGCACGATTAATCGTCAAGAATCGTTATCACGATTTTGTTGCGATCTTGATTAAAGTGTTTCATGATTCTTGCTATGTAAAGTATTCTCTCTGCTCTTCTGAAGCCACAGCCATCAAAAGAAAGGAAGGGAAAACTGGGCAGTCTGCCAAGAATCATAACATTCTTTATCAGTTGAACTTAAGCATAAACATTGTAACAATTTGTCAATGGAATAGACTTTGTGTGTAAGTGAGGGAAGTTTAACCACTTAAACACTAAACCTTTTTCTGACATTTGTTGGTTTCAAGTTAAAATCATTTTTTTTTTTTTTGCTAGAAAATTACTTAGAACCCCCAAACGTTATATATTTAGTAGAGACCCTAGAGAATAAAATGGTGGTTGTTGCAATATTTTATGTCACACTGTATTTGCGCAGCAGTCTTTCAAATGCAATTTTTTTGGAAAAAATTACTTTAATGAATTAAAAAAAAAAAAAACTAACCAGTAAAGTTAGCCCAATTTTTTTTGTATAATGTGAAAGATTTTACGTCGCGAGAATCGTGATCTTTTTATTCCAAGCAAAAAAAATTTTGATTCTCATTTTGGCCAGAATAGTGCAGCTCTACCTGGAAGCTGATTTGGTTTCTATGCAGAGCTGCACCAGATTTTACACTGTTCAGTTTTAGTAAATCAACCCCACTGCGCCACCTTTTTAACGTGCCATGCTGCCTTAGGGCTCATTGATAGAGGCTCTCTGTTCTAAGCCGCCGTCTGCTGTGTGTGATCCACTTCGAAACCCATAGATGCAGACACAGTGGCTGCACAGACAGGATTGTGACATGCGTGCTGGAGCAGGTATACAGTGTCTGCATTCAGATCCATACACATGACTGTGTCTATGCAGCCGCTTCATCTACATCCATTTCTATGGGCTGCCCTCACACAGCTCCGAGGAGGATTCACACACAGCGACTGAGAGAACAGGTCTCAGTGCCCATCTGAATGAGCTTTTAAATGTGAACAGTCTCCTCCCAGCTGTATTTTAAAAAACTGTGGCTCAGCCACCTGATTTTACCTCCCCTTAGGCCACCTGTGTGAAAGAGGCCTTAGGCCATGTTTCCGCTATTGCGTCCCCAAAGTCGCGCGATTTTACTGCAATATTTTGCCGAAACTTGAAGCAATGCCTGTGTATTCTTGAGGTCTATGGACCTCAAGTCGCATCAAAGTGGGACCAAAGTAGTGCAGGGACTACTTTGAAGTCGCTGCGTCTTGAAGTCGCACAGATGTGAACGGTACTCATTGGAAATCATGGAGTACGACTCGGCATGTGACTTTTCAGTCCCAAATCGCATGAAAAGTCGCACTAATGAAAACCTAGTCTAAAAGAGTTGAGAATGTTCCCATGAAATGTATAAACATTCACTCCAATTATGTGAAAAGCAATCGTGTTCACAGGTTCTGTCTGTGCACTGTTGGGTAATTGCGGTCTATTGTGTGACTATTGTCCTAAACACAGGAAAAGTGATCTGGGAAGTAATAAACTTCCTGCACACGGCTGCCTGCGGTTGTACAATGTAACATTCAGGTGTATTTCCCCATTCGAGTGTCACGTACGGCTGCCCATAACAATCGATAACTGTACACAAGTTTAAATGTGTACAGACCTACCACTTGCAAACACATCTAGGATTGTACATCTGTCTGCATGCGCGTGTTTATTGGTGTATACCCACCTCCCAGATATTGAATTCTATGGGCAGCTGGACCAGACCCCCAACTATTTTAGTCAATTATCCTAAACGTATTAGAGTGGATCTTTTATAAATGTCAGCCATGGACAACGCGGGTTATAATCATGGTACATCGTCATGGGCCAATGTTTGCCCCGTCATTCAACTACTAGCCAAGTAAAGCAAATACCATGCCTTGAATGACATAGATAAAAGGGTGACAGTGGAAAGGGGTCCCATTATCTTTCCCCACTTCTAGTATATAGGGGCCCCTAAAAGTGGTCATACACGTATTGATTGGTGATCAGTCTAGGTACGAGCTGTTGTAAGTAAACAATTCATCATCGAGTGATGTAATCTATACAGTATCCATTCTTTCTGGTAAGTTGTAATTTCAGTCTGGTGAAAGTGATCAATGAATTAATCTGTATTGTGACTGTTTGCCTGACATGCATGCAGATATTTGATTGATCAGAAACGATCAATAGAATTCCACCACAACTGATTGATTTGCCAGCACCAAAACCAAGTAAAAGTTTGCTGTTTCACACTTCCACGTCAAGTTGCAGAATTTTGCAGCAATTTTACCGCAAGTCGCGGCCGCGATTTTGACATGATTTCAGGGAATGCCTGTGTAAACTTAAGGTCTATGGACCTCAACTCGCATCAAAGTCGGACCAAAGTAGTACAGGGACTACTTTGAAGTCGGTGCGACTTGAAGTCGTACAGATATGAAAGGTACTCATTGGAAATCATGGGGTTCGACTTGTCATTCGACTTTGCAGTCCCAAGTTGCACAAGTGTGAAAGGGGCCTAAGGGACCCGTTCATACCAGCAGTGCATTACAACATGCAGCCGCTAGTGTGTGCTGTGATGGAATTAGGGAGGTGGACTGATTACAGCTCATCACAATGTTTACCTTTTTTTTCTTTTTATAACTTTATCGGAATGTCACAGAGTAACATTTCATTCATCTTTGTTCACCACAGCACTTGGATTGTTTCACAACATAATGCATTAAAAAAAAAAAGAATTGCATGTTCTACTTTTTACAGTGAACTGAACACATAGGGCTCAAGGCAAATTACTGTTGAATGGAGGGACTATGGTTTATGACTTTTTTTTTTCAGTTATTTGAGTCTCATCAGGTGATTGCATGAATGATCATATCAATACGTGTGTGGTCATATTCAGGCCCGGTTCACACTGATGCGACAATCGCTCTTATATTGGAGCACTTGTCGCATCAAGAAGTCGGACCCCATTCAGTGCAATGGTACTGTTGTAATTAGTATGACTTGACTTGGCTCCGAAAAAGGTTCCTGCACTACTTTTGGTCTGACTTTGGTATTACTTGCATTGACTTCTGTTAAAGAAGTCGCATGTAAGTTGTGCTGAAATCATGCTGGGGTCCGATTCTGTAGTCGCAGGCAGTGTGAACCCGGGCTATGGACCTGTTCACACCACAAGTAGTCAGTGCACTTTGTTTCTGCATCAAAAACGCATGAATAGTAGGTTATATGTGGCTTAATGCAAGCATTGAGATGTGTTTTCATGACTCTCACTTGAGAACGTATTAAAGTGATTGTAAACGATCACTTTGTAAAACAACCCATTCAGTTTATAATAGAAATGAAAGGCAAAATTTTTGTGTACAGATATAAAAAAACATAAATAGCTTTTTCCCCCCCTTTTTTTTTTTATAATTGATCCCATTCCCTCTGTTCTCAGCTGCATAAGGGGTGGAGGGAGGAGAAGCAGCAGCACACTGATCTTCTCAGTGATCGGCTTTACAGCAGGGGCATATCAGGACAAGTCTGATCCTTGGAGGAGAGCACACTGAGTTCCCAGTACAGTTAGAGAACTGATCACGGTGTGCTCTGCCACTTAGTGTGGTCAGCTTTCAAAAGGAAAGCAGAGGGACTGGCAGGAACACAGGGGATCTCGCATAAAGGAAGCAATACAAAGGGAACAGCATACTTTCTCTTACAAGTACATGTTACAGCAGGCACATATCGGGAATATGAAGTGTTGGGGTAACAAACATTTTAAGCAAAAACACCAGTGGAACTGGTTAAGGATTTACACTTTGCTGGATTTCTCCAAAATTTCATACACTTGCGCAGCATGCATTTCCCGGCAGGAAGTCAAACTATTGACTTTTGATGACTGTGTATGCCTAAACTTATATTTACCGTAATAATTATTTAAAAATCTTCATTTTGTAAAGCGCTGCACAAACTGTTTGGTGTTATATAAATAATTAACCTTTGCATTACTTGATTGTTGCAAGCCGCTTTGCTAGTTAAAGAACATTAAAATACAGGGAGCAATCGCAAAAATGTAGTTTCATCACCCATTCACAGATGTAAGTGTTATGTATTGGCGTGTGTTGTACCAATACCTGTTCATTTGATTCAGGTCCCTATGACATGTACAGGATCTCACAAAAATGAGTACACCCCTCACATTATTGTAAATATTTTATTATATCTTGTCATGTGACAACACTGAAGAAATTACCCTTTGCTACAATGTAAAGTAGTGAGTGTATAGCTTGTATAACAGTGTCAATTTTCTGTCCCCTCCAAATAACTCAACGCACAACCAAAAGTCGAAAGTTGCTTTTAAAGTTCCATCAAAGTAGGAAGCCGGATGCTGCGGACTAGGCCAAAGCCGCAGCCTCGCCTAAAAACTCCTGCCCACAGCTTCTCAGGACCGGGGTGGTGTCCATCAAAAAAAAAAATTGCGAATCGTGTATCGAGTTTTTATATGAAAATTAGGATTTTCATCGTAAAAAAAAAAAAAAATACAGAGAGAGAATTTTTATTACGATGAAAATCTTGATAAAAAAAAAAAAGATAAAATATATGTTTTTTTATAATATTTTTATTAAGATTTTCATCGTAATAAAAATTTTCTCTCCTTTTTTTTGTATTTTTTCTTTTTTTTACGATGAAAATCCTAAAAAAAAATATAGTGTGTGTGTATGTATGTGTGTGTGTGTGTATGTATATATATATATGTATATATATATATATATATATATATATATATATATATATATATATATATATATATATATATATATATATATATATATATATATATATATATATATATATATATAAATTTATTAGTTGTGCTCATAAGTTTACATACCCTAGCAGAATTTATGATTTCTTGGCCATTTTTCAGAGAATATGAATGATAACACAAACTTTTCTTTCACTCATGGTTAGTGTGGCTGAAGCCATTTATTATCAATCGGCTGTGTTTACTCTTTAAATCATCATGACAACAGAACCTATACAAATGATCCTGATCAAAAGTATTGTGTATTACCCCCTTTAACATCAATGACAGCTTGAAGTCTTTTGTGGTATTTGTGGGTGAGGCTCTTTATTTTCTCAGATGATAAAGCTGCCCATTCCTCTTGGCAAAAAGCCTCCAGTTCCTGTAAATTCTTGGGCTGTCCTGCATGAACTGCACATTTGAGATCTCTCCAGAGTGGCTCAATGATATTGAGGTCAGGAGACTGAGATGGCCACTCCAGAACCTTCACTTTATTCTGCTGTAGCCAATGACAGGTCGACTTGGCCTTGTGTTTTGGATAGTGGTGCAACGGTTCATCACCGATCCATGATCCAAACGGGTCAACCTGTTCGAATCGGCACACCACGTGATCCGCGGAGCGCTCTGCTGCCTCGGCCTTTCCTAAGGCCGTGGCTTCAGCCTATCTCTGGAACGGTGGCCATCTTGGTACACCCGGCGGCGGCGGTGAGCTGCTCACTGACGTCATCACCCCTCTGGCCGGTGTAACGACATATTCGGCGAACCATTGCAGTTTGATACGGAAGTGACATCCCATCGCCGCCATCTTGCTACACCCCACACTCGTCCACAGTAAGGATGCACTAAGAAGGGGGAAAGCGGGCATGTTGTTGCACCCACCAGAGTTTTGCATTTTACACGTATTTATAACAGTAAAGTCAGTTTATATAGTGAAATACAGGACTTACAACTCCGTCTGACTACTTAGATCTTGAATTTTAAAAGCAGCGTAGCCCTGCTCATCTCATAGGTTTGCTAATCTGACAGAAGTTCGCTGCTTTTAAAATTCAACATCCAAGCAGTCAGACGGAGTTCTAAGTCCTGTATTTCACTATATAAACTGACTTTACTGTTATAAATACGCGTAAAATGCAAAACTCCGGTGGGTGTAACATGTCCGCTTTCCCCTTCTTAGTGTATCCTTAGTGTGGACGAGTGTGGGGTGTAGCAAGATGGCGGCAACGGAACGTCACTTCCGTAGCAAACTGCGATGGGTCGCCGAATATATTGTTACATCGGCTTCTATTCTGGTAAGGTAAGACTAAACACTAGTCTTCCTATACTGTATACCGTGGGGAGATGTCTGTGGATATACAGTGTGGGAGATGTCTGTGGATATTACAGTGAGTGGGGGAGATGACGTGGATATTACAGTGGGAGAGATTGTGGATATTACAGTGAGTGGGGGAGATGTCTATTACAGTGGGAGAGATTGTGGATATTACAGTGGGGACTCGGAGATTTTGGATATTACAGTGGGGGAGATTTTTTTTTTTTTTGCTGATCCGAAAAATGATCCGATCTGTGACTCTGATCCGAGGAATGATCCGAACTTTGAGTTTTTTGATCCGTTGCACCCCTAGTTTTGTATCATGTTGGAATGTTCCATGCGCAGCTTCCTGGCTGATGAATGCAAATGTTCCTCCAGTATTTTTTGATAACATACCGCATTCATCTTGCCATCAATTTTTACCAAATTTCCTGTGCCTTTGTAGCTCGTATCCCCAAACATCAGCGATCCACCTCCGTGTTTCACAGTAGGATTGGTGTACCTTTCATCATAGGCCTTGTTGACGCCTCTCAAAATGAAGCGGTTTTGGTTGTGGCTTGTCTCTGTGCTGTTTGGCATGTTATAAGTGGGATACTTTGTGGCATTTGCGTACTAATGTCTTTCTTCTGGCGACTCGACCATGCAGCCCATCTTTCTTCAAATGCCTCCCTACTGTACATCTTGAGACAGCCACACCACATGTTTTCAGAGAGTCCTGTATTTCAGCTGAAGTTATTTGTGGGTTTTTCTTTGCATCCCATACATTTTTCCTGGCAGTTGTGGCTGAACAGTAGTTGTGTTTCATATTCCCATCGCACACGTTCTTGGTATAAGCTCTAAAGGTTGGGTGCTGCAGCAACAACCAGCTGGATACTGGTTCAAGTCACAATGTAGATACTTGCCAGCACACCAAGGATCAGCACAGGATGGTGTCCAAACAGTTTAGTTTATTGCATAATCACAACACAAAGAGGTGCAACGTTTCGGAGTCACACAGGAACCCTTCGTCATCACATGCCTGACGAAGGGGTCTTGCGTGACTCTGAAACGTTGCACCTCTTTGTGTTTTGGTCATGCAATAAACTAAACTGGACGCCATCCTGTGCTGATCCTTGGTGTGCTGGCAAGTATCTACATTCAAATTTTAGTTGGTCTACCTGACCGTGGTTTGGTTTCAACAGAACCCTTCATTTTCCACTTCTTGATTAAAGTTTGAACACTGCTGATTGGCATTCTCAATTCCTTGGATATCTTTTTATATCCCTTTCCTGTTTTATACAGTTCAACTACCTTTTCCCGCAGATCTTTTGACAATGGACTCAGAATCCAGAAACGTCAGTGAAGCACTGGATGAAAGATGCAAGGGTCTGTCAGGAGTCAAGATACTCAAGATACTCATTGACCTTTTTATACACACACACTAATTACAAGCAAACAGATCACAGGTGAGGATGGTTACCTTTTAATAGCCATTCAAACCCCTTTGTGTCAACTTGTGTGCATGTTATCAGGCCAAAATCAAACTGGCCTGTAAACTTTTGATCAGGGTAGTTTTGGGTAGTTTCTGTTGTCATTATTAAAGAGTAAACACAGTTGATTGATAATAAATGGCTTCAGCCAAACAATAACCACAAGTGAAAGAAAAGTTTTTTTTGTGTTATCATCATAAATTCTGGCAGGGTATGTAAACTTATGAGCACAGCTGGTATATATGGACTGCGTCCTTTTCCGTTTTTGCTGGAACTAAACATGACGAATCGGAGGTAGCCTGATGTAAAGGAACATCTGGCCGCCCATAAAACCATCACGGGTCCCACAGTCAAAATGCAGACACAAATTGAATGGATACGGATATCATAAAATCTGACATTCATCCCTTCAGCTTTAATTCGGGGGGGGGGGGGGGGGGGGATTTGTTAAATACAGTACCCTGCCGAACAGAGCACAGTGCCCTGTGTGAGCACCGGTTCTATCATGAAAACTGATAATGAAATCCTTTTACATCAGTGTTTTTGCATCCATCTTTATTTCAGTTTGCATCAGTATAAATCTGTTTTGCACATGTTTGTATTCTTAGTCGTTGAAGAAAATAGTCATATATGAACAAAAAAAAAAAGTATTTCTTGCATAAAACGGACGTAAACGGAACTGATCTAAACAGATAACACCTGTTTATATCTTCAAAAATGGAAAAGGACACAAGCCTTCTTCTCTGAGGCCATGAACAGACTGGGATGTAAGCGGATCTAATTAGACGTACATCCATTTACATTGCCTGCTCATAGACATACATTGTGGTTCAGTCTGGATCCATCTGAAAAACATGCCTGTGTGAAATGGTTCTGAATGAAGTGCATGTCGGGAATTGTTAGAACCCTGATGTCACCTGTGTTTTCAGTATGCAAAGGGCTGCAGGAGTCATTGACTTTACAGCAGTGTTCTTCTGTTCTGTTGGTAAGGCAAATTATAACCAAACCCAGTTTCTAGACGTATTTTAGGTTCACGGCTAATTTTAAAAGTAGAAACGTGGTCACCTGATTTGTCACGCCTAGTGACCTCTCCTTAATAGGATCAATAAACGTGTCTATCTTCTTCAAGGAAGTAGGGAGTGATCCTGTAATGAGGCATTCAAGTGTCTGCTCATTATTCTCAATGTGTATGATCTCAATCTCTGTCTTTTTGGCATTCTGTTAGATTGTACTTGATGGGTGAGTCTAGTAGGTATGTGGGCACGCCTCCTAAAATTGTAGCCTTTTTATTAAAGCAACCCTATCTAGGCATACAAGCATAGTAATGTAATGCCATTATGGTGGCCCAAGTCTTAAATCGCTAGATCTAGGTTCATATTAGATCTCTAGTTCACGTTGAGCAAATTTTTGCTATGGGCAAAGGTGTTGGCTGTCCGAAGGGGGCTTGAGATCACCAATACAACTGAGTTTTAAAACAAGGACCATCAAATAGGTATTTTTAAATAGGCTTACTTACGGTACTATAACTGTATGTACTGATAGGGTCACATTCAATCCTTTGCTAAGAGAAATATGGAAGCTTCCATGGATGATCTCCTTCTAGAAACGCTAACAGCTTGGCTGCTTCATTACCCAAAAAAGAATAAGTATGTGGAAAAGCAATGTTTGAGTCAAAAAATATTTAGTGGCTATTCAACGTTCTGCTATTTGCTGCAGAAGAATGCATAATAAGTAGAAACCCTATTCTTTCCTATGTGGGTAGTTCTCATCTATGCTATGCTGTGCAGTTTAGTGTAAGTCCTCGTCCACACTATGTACAGTCATCTGCGTTTTCCCATTTTTGGATAAGAACAGGTCACTACTAAGGCACATAGAAAACAATTGTTTTCTATGTTCTCTGTTCACACCGTAATGCTGATATGATGTGCAGTGCTGAAAATGGAAACCATACCGGCCCATTCACACCAATGAGTATGCATCATCACATGCAATACAGTTCACATGGACCTGAGAGAATTCAGCCTTAAGCTACTGGATGAAACTTCTCTCGGTAAAAATTTAGCAATCACATGATGATTCAGTAATTAGTGTTTTTCAGGTTACGTTAAAATCTGACTACGTATTTGGATCCCTCTGCTTAATTATGGGCTGATGCACACTGAGCCATACACTGAAAACCAGTGTCACTGTGCGCCCAGAATGACAGGTGTTTGTGTACAGTCACCGATACAATTCTATGAGCGGCTGTATGCTGATGAACATGTATCAGAGCATTTGCTTGCATACAGGGATGGATGTGCGCCCTTGGAGGCAGACAGTTTGCATTAGTAAATCAGTATGTCTTGTTGCACTTCTTTTACTCCCCTGTGCAAAGGCCACATTTCTATACTTAAAGATAAAAGGGGTTGTAAAGTCTAATTAAAAAAAAAATAAAACATGTGGTACCTACCTGCTTTGTGCAAAGGTGTTGCACAGAGTCACTTGAGCCTCCTCTTCTGGTGCTCTCAGCCCCTCCTCTTCTCTCTGTGCCACCATAGGAATCTGCTTCCTATGGTGGCACACATGTGGGCTCGCTGTGTTGTTGTGCTTCACACACAGCACAGCTCCCTCCTTACAGAATTTAATTGACAGCAGCAGGTATACTGCTACTTCTTTCCTGGAAATGCAAGGGGAGAGAGCCAATACAGATGGGCACAATGCTGGATCAATTTTTTTTTTTTTTTGGGGGGGGGGGGGTTATAAATGCTGTAACATTATTTACCTTAAAGTGTTGCTAAGCCCAGGATCCTGCATTCACTATATCTGGTCTCCCACACTACACAGAACATGGAAATGCAATTATTTTAGTAAATATAAAGGCTAAATACCTTTTCTCATCAGCAGTATATAGCAGTCTTGTGACTTCTATCAGTGTCTGGTTAAAGCTTGTAGGAGGAGTTTTCATTCTACTCTCACTGTTCTTTGAGACTGCAGGACCCCTGACCCTCACATGCACCCTCCCAAAAAAAAACACTTTCTAGCAATACACACCAAACCAAGCATGTGCAGATTGCCTCCAAGGCTCTGTTCTATCAGGAGATGGATTGGGGACTGTGGAAGAAGGGGCGGATCAGAGAAGACAGGCTCAAACAGCCTTTGTGCACAATGCAGAGGATTCACCCCTTAGGTTCCACAGTGAGTATAACAAGCATGCTTTACTGCATAGACTGTTTGTTTTTACTGTTGTGGGTTTAGTAACACTTTAATGCAGGCAATGCCTTAAGGTTAAAAACAAAAGTCTTTCTAGCCTTTATAACTTCTTTGTATAGTGTAGTGTTGTACAAATGCTATAAAATGGAAAGGTTTAGTCTTTCTGCAGCTGAACACAGGTGAACGGTAGTAAGAGAGGGGTCCACTGCAGCTGAGTGGCCCAGAAAGCAGAGACCCTTCAGTCTATTAGCTAAAAGCTCAGCAAGTGAAGATTTTCTTTTAGCCAAGAAAATAGCAATCATGTTGCATTCATGCAGAACTCAAGTTGTAAACTTTCTAAATTTGGTCCAGAAAATCTCATTGTATTTGAAATGTCAAACTCACTTTTCTAGTGCTATTTTGTGTTGTCCTTAGCTTAGCAGTCTTAGCTAAGCCTTACCTCCCAGAGATATAAAGTATGCAAAGGCCGTCTACGTAGTTAAAGTTTTCTTTGGTTTAAATGCATGAATAAACCTGTTCATTTATTTTTAAACCAAGAATGCATTCAAACACATAAGCTTGCATTCACACCTGAGCAGAGCGTATTCCTGGTGGTTTTTGAAGCGTTGCCTTTGCACTTGTATCAAGCTTCAGCCATTTGTTTCCTGGGCTTGACTAGGGGAGGAGAGGAATCCTTGAGGTACAGAAATGTGCAAAAGCGTTCCATTGAAGTCTATGGGGCCAAAAACGCCTGACTACGCAAAAAATATTTTTTTGAGCTTCGGACATAGAACGTAGGGCAGGGATCTCCAAACTTTTTTAAGCAAAAGACCAATTCACTGTCCTTCAGGCTTTAGGGGAGAGTAGAAAATGCCCCAACATCAGTGCCTCATCATTGGTTTTAATGAGAGAAATAATGCCCCATCGTTGGTATCAGTGGAAGAATAGTGCTGCATTTATGGTGTTAGTAGGGGGAATGGTGCCCCCTCATTGGTGTCAGTTGGTGAGTAGTGCCCCAAGGGCCAGATAAAGGCAAGCAAAGGGCCACATCCGGCCGTAGTTTGGAGACAACTGGCGTAGGGTGACTGAGCATACAAATATGAACAAGAGTGGAAGAGTGGGGTTTTTATTTTTGAGCACAGTATGGTATAAAGAAACCAGCTGAGACGTGAAAGGTGGTATTTCGGGAGTATGAAAAAAAATTGCAAGATTTTGTGCACATTTTACAAAACGCACACAAAAATGTGCATCACGCTTTTAAAGCCATTCATTGTTTATGGTACCTCAAACATGGCAAGCAGACGCACATCTTTTTTTTCATGTAAAAAAATGCATCATGGTTAAAAATCACATAAAACCCAACACTCAGCAAGCTGCATAACATACGCAGGTAGGGCAGCTCCTTGAAAGAAATGGACGCCCTGTTGGTGTAGCATGACAACAAGCAAAAAAAATCATATGTGTGATGCCTACCGTCGCGTGTCATAATGTGGGTTGGGGCCATAGGTTTTAATGTAAGTTAATATCTGT
This sequence comes from Lithobates clamitans, assembly GCA_037952925.1. Taxonomy (NCBI): domain Eukaryota; kingdom Metazoa; phylum Chordata; class Amphibia; order Anura; family Ranidae; genus Lithobates; species Lithobates clamitans. Next base: position 5,857,674 of record JBBGZY010000305.1, on the reverse strand, counting down.
ATTTTTGTGAATATGCTAAAGGCATGATATTTATTACCTTTGGCATTGTTCTTGCATTTGGCATAACTCCCTCTTATGTTTTAGACCGTCTTCTGATCCATTTACAGACTAATCTGCTCCCAATGATGTTTCTGCTCTTGTTGGCGTATCTGGTTTCGGGCAGCATTGAATGGACTGTTTCTTTTGAACATTTCCATGTTTCCCGTTTCTTGCTCATCCCTGGGATTAGCAAATACTTTTTGTTTTCCTTTAACATTTCCTGCTTTGAAAAATGATGAGGATTGCTTCCTGTCTGCAGTAAACCAAGGGAAACCTAATATAGACTACAGTACGCCATGGCATGAGCACACATCCAGCATTATGAAGAATACTTAGAGATGTAGCCAGTGAAGACCAATACTGTGTATTCCAGAAGGTCATTGGTCACTTTACTTTGTTTAGATACTTCATAGGCATGGGAACATTTAAGGAAAGGGAGATGTTTCTCCTTGGGGATCCAGATGGCTTGCATTAGTGCTCTCACAGTACTTGGTGTCATTTATAGAAATCTTGTATGAATTGTTGGACACATTCAAACTGTTTGTGCTGCCTTCCGTATTACTGGGGGATTTGGATGATTCTACACTTAGACAGTGCATATGGAGAAGTGATCAATGGAAATGTGTTTCTGAGATGTAATCCAATATGTTGGCTCACATAATCTTCATGCCGTAAAGTTGCCCACCAGTAAATTACAGTTTTTTTGCGCTGTGTCATCCATCTGGAAGTCATTAACTTTATTGATGTCCTCTACTGTCTTCCCTCCTACATTCTTGAGCAGATAATGTTCATCCATTGCTTTTGCATTTTTCTTTTAGTTGTTACATTTGGTTTACAATATATTCTGTAGCTTCCTTATTGCTGTTTGTTGTCATTATCGATCACATTATTTTTATCTTCAGTTGCATCTTGCACTAAAAGTCAGTTAAAGTGGTTATAAACCCAAAAACTAAAATACAGTATATTTCATCTTACTGATCCTTAAATATGGTGGTTGCATTCTGTTTTTTTGGTCTTTTTATGTATTTTTATGTATTTTTTTTATTACAGGGTTTCACTGAAATTCAGATTGGACTTTCATTAAATTAGAAGTTCAGACAAAAACAAACTAACTCTAAATCTACTCGCAGCCACACTCTGAAACAAATCTATCTAGCCCTGTAAAGAAAAAATTGGTATGCATACCTTTCCTGCAGCCGCTCCAGTGCCATGCTGAGGAGAGTCAGCCGACAATGGATGGAAGCCCCATAGTAATGCTATGGGTGATGTCGCTTCCCTGGCATTTCCCAGCCATTGTCGGCTGTCTCCTGCACACAGCGTCCGCTGCTGGAGACCTGATCGGCTTCAGAAGAGGTAAGTATAATGATTTTTGCTTTACAGGTTTAAAATGTGGCTGTGGGTAGATTTGGTTTTTGGCTGATCTTCTACTTTAAGACTCCCTTTGCATGGGTGCTTTGCCATGCTGCAAATCCCATTAGCAGAAATCGAATTGCTGCGACTGCGATTGACAGCTGCATGCAGTCAGCAGTGTCTGCAGAGTCTGTACACTGCAATGATGTGGACTGTCAGCGGCCGCAACTATTCATGCCTGTTCACAAAGACAGCGATCACAAAGTGCTATCCGCGCCCATTTGTCAATACCAGTCGCAGGAATCAGATTCCCGTGACTGGGATGTGCAGTGTAGTAAAACGTTAATGCAAATGGAGCCCAAAGGAGTCCAACTCTGTTGTGAGAAAGTGTAAGCTGCTATATTTTTTGCCCATTGGGGAGATTCCCCCGTGACCTCTTTTCCAGAGATGCAATGGAATGTGAGAAGAAAATCTCAAGTGTGAGGGGAGTACCCCTATTAGACAGTTGTCAACATAACAGTTGTCCTGATTGCAAGATCATCTGTTCTGGTGACCATTCTAAAATATTGGGATTTTCCATCACTTTTTGGCTATATGTTAATGGTTACTGAGACAAAAAGAGCGGGAATCTGCCTAAGCGGGGGGAAAAAAAAGACTGGTGTTCTAATCCATACCTGTTTCTTTCAAAGGGAAGGAAATGTTTTGACTAGGCATACTGTACACTTTAGTTCTCACTTAAAGGGGAACTAAAGTTCTGCTATAATACACTGTGAGCAGGAAGTGGTCTCCAAACTGTGGCCCTTGACACCAATGACTGGACATAATTCCCCCCACTGTGATTGGGCACTATTCTTCCCACTGACATCAGTGATGGAACCATATTCCTCCCACTGACAACGAAAAGCTATTCCTTCCACTGACACCAGTGACGGGACATAATTCCTCCCACTGACGCCAGTGATGATGGGGCTCAGTTCTTCCTACTGTGCTATGTAGTTTCTTTACTCTCAATGACCACTTAGCCTGATACATTGTCTACTCCCACTGACACTGGGGCAATTTCTACACACACTGGGCACAGTACGGCCCCTATAAAACCTGAGGTACTGTAAACTGGGCCTTTTATATAGAAAGTTTGGAGAGCCCTGCTCTAGGACCATGACCCAAAGTATTGAGGGTGTCAGAAGGAGGATAACAAACTTGGTTCCCTTTCATTGAGAGAATGAACATTGTTTATAAACTAAAGTCCCATCCATCAAATGTACCCCCTATGCCTCTCTAGTTGTAAATGACATGCCAAATGTAGCATGTTAGGGGGTCACCTTCACTCAAAGCGGAAGTTCCATTTTTGGGTGGAACTACGCTTTAATTGCTCCTGTCTAAATTGGCCCTAGTATGTGTTTGTATGAGTGTGGGTTGGGGCCTTAGTTTGTAAGCTCCTTGTGGGTAGGGACTGATGTGAATATGCACAATATGTAAAGTGCTGCATAGGTTGTGAGTGCTATATAACATACCTGTAATATTCCTGCCTAAAATTTATGCAAGTTGACTTTCGGCATATAGTATATAAGTAATACTACAGCCTACATCCCGAGAAGAGGAATAATGTCTGGGATCAGTGGCGGCTGGTGGTAATCACCGCCCCCCCCCCCCCTTCCCCCCGGTGGTTGGTCGGGTGATTCGGTCCCAGCACTCTCCCCATCTAGGTTGTGGGCTTCCTCCTGCTGGCGGGGGGTGGCTTCACCCTGTGTCTCCTCCTTCCTCGGTATCACAATAGAATCGTTTCTCCTCTTGGCCAATCGGGCCCCAGGACCCACTTCCGGAGCTGGGATTGGCCAGGAGGAGGATCAGGAAGACCACCCTTTTTTAAAGCCAATTAGAGCCTCCAGCTCTAATCGTGTGCTTCTAAAAAAAAAAAGCTTAAAAACTCAGCTTTGGAATCCATGCGCCCTGCATGTAAATTAGGGGCAATTTGCATGGATTAGGGGGGCGTCGCCCTGTAAGGACCGACCACCGCTGTCTGGGGCCAGGATTTTCTTGAATGTGTGCATTGTGTCTTGATGGTTAATAATATGAAAAGCAATGATCTTTATGAGACACATGACTGAACTTCTATGACATTTATAAATGTGGGGGCATAAGTCACAGATGTATCCAGATAATCATAGTTCAAGCAGGATAATAGTGATCGTTTTAGTATGTATGATCTGTACAGCTGATTATACACTGTATAATATAATAGTTGAGTAACACATTTCACATTTTCATGTTATATGAACTTTAGGCCAACAGCTAAATACACAGTTGAAATACAAAAAGAAAAAAAAACTTTTACTTGGCTAAAGATTTTCATTTCATATCTTGCAGTTCAGAGATTTATTCAGCTTTGCCATACAGCACAGTGCTGTATGCAGGGGACGGGACCTTATCTTTCTCTTTTTGTAGTTTTGTTGTAGTTTTATTTTTTGTAGTTATTATTTATTTTGTAGTTTTTATTTTGTATTTATTATTTTTGTAGTTTTATTTTCACTCAAAAGTCTCCACACCAAACTAATGAACTCATATATCTTTCACTCTGCTCTTTCCTCCTAACAGCATACTCCTTGCACTGTAGCACACCTGCTTGGCTCTTAGTGCTGCTTCTCTCTCTTCACCTTTCTGAACTGTGTTGTACAGGGACTACAAGAGGCTGATTCCAAGTCTAATTCAGGTTCTTATGCCACGTACACACGGGCGGACTTTTCGACCGGACTGGTCCGACGGACTTTCGAATTAACGGACTTGCCTACACACGATCACACCAAAGTCCGACGGATTCGTATGTGATGACGTACACCGGACTAAAATAAGGAAGTTGATAGCCAGTAGCCAATAGCTGCCCTAGCGTCGGTTTTCGTCCATCAGACTAGCATACAGACGGCGGACTTTTCGACCGGACTCGAGTCCGTCGGAAAGATTTGAAGCCTGTTTCAAAAGTCCATCAGATTTTTGACTGGAAAAGTCAGCTGAAGGTCCGATGACGTCCACACACGGTCGAATTGTCCTCCGGACCAGTCCCGTTGAAAAGTCAGCTCGTGTGTACGCGGCATTAGACTACCTGCATTTACAAAGATCACCTTTAGTTCACCTTTTAGGCCCCGTCCACACTGGGCTGACTCCGCCAGCTCTTGGGCCGCCTGTCTGTTTACACCCGACTGCCCTCTGATCCGATAGACGAATGGGGACTGGAACGGATGTTCGGAGGGTGTAAACGGATATTTGTCCGCTGACACCTGCCGCTCCATAAAGGACGAATAGACGTTCCGATCGGGTCCGCCTAAAAAACTGACAAGTGGAACCTGTTGGTCTGCTCATGTGAAAGATACCGAACAGAAAATAGAAAAATAATTGCACATATTTTTGGAGAAAAAAAAAACTACATTGATAATTTTTTCCTGTAGGAGCCTGCAAAGCATTGCACCCGTAATCGGTAGATCAGGGGTGCAATGTGGTCTCCTGTAGACATGCATGTAACATGCTCCAAAGGTGAACTTATCAACATTATTATGTGTCTTCCTCAAGATCAGTTTTAAAGCAAAGTGTAGACTTTTCTGTCTTTCCTTATATTCTATCTATCTATCTATCTATCTATCTATCTATCTATCTATCTATCTATCTATCTATCTATCTATCTATCTATCTATCTATCTATCTATCTATCTATTATATTCTCTCATCAACTATGTAGTGCAGGGGCTTGCCTGATTTGGCTAAAAATCAAATGAATTGTTTAGGTTTGTCTTTATATTAAATAGCTTGGTAAACCTAAAAACTATTGTATGGGGATTATACAATCTGATTTTATAGTGTATGGCCAGCTTTAAATAATTTTATTTTGTAGTAGCGTCTGAATAATCTCCTAGTTTTGACAGTTACCCACTCCCACTTCTGTTCGGATTGCGTAGGTGATCCAAGCATAGGTTCTCCTCTTCCCCTCCCTCCCCACAGTCTTCTGGGACACATCACAGGTCCCAGAAAGCTGCGGGACCATTCACAAAGGACAGTGTTGTGGCTCACGCATGCAATGTGGGCAGCTGGCTGTTCAGCCGTGAGCTGTCGCAGCCGTGTGGCCACAGATAAGATGCTGGGGACCAAGAACCGATGGAAAAACTGCTCAGGTGAGCACAGCACTGGCACCTGAGACAGGCGAGTGTCCGTTTATTAAAATTCAGCAGCTACAGTTTTTGTAACTGCTGACTTTCAACCCCTTCCTGCCCTTGCCAATTTTCAGATTTCAGTGCTGTCACATTTTGAATGAAAATTAGTCCTGCAACACTGTACCCATATGACATTTTTATAATTTTTTTTTTTTTTTTTATATAGATAGAGCTTTTATTTGATAGTATTTAATCACCACTGGGGTTTTATATTTTTTTGCTAAGCAAATGAAAAAGACCAAAAAAATTTTGAAAAAAAAATACAACATTTTTCTTAGTTTCTGTTTAGGCTTTCACACTGGGGCGGGAAGTGCGTTGGCGGTAGAGCCTAGAAAGGGTTTAAAAACCACCGCAAAGTGCCAAATGGGCACCACCGCTCCTTCACTGCTCCAAAGATGCTGCTAGCAGGACTTTTTTTAACATCCTGCTAGCGCACCACTCCAGTGTGAAAGCCCTTGGGGCTTTCAAACTGGAGACACAGCAGCGGCTGTTTCAGGTCGGTTTACATGCGCTATTTTTAGGGCAATAGCGCCTGCAAAACTACCCAGTGTAAAAGGGGTCTTAATAAATTTTGCAAATAAGTAATTTTTCTTCTTCACTGATGGGCACTAATAAAGCTACACTGATCAGCACTGGTTGACACGAATGAGGTTCACTGATGATCAGTGCCCTGATTATAATTGTAAACAATCACTGTGCCCTGTCAGATTTCCTGGTTATCGACTATCCTTTCCTCACACAAAGACCGCGTGCGAGGAAAGGAGTGCCGGTAAACGACAAGTCTGTTTACATGTGACCAGCTGTGATTGGACACAGCTGAGTACATGGTAAGAGGATGTTGTTATTGGCCCTCTTGACACAGCTGATCATGGCAAAGGACACCGCGGTCACAGAGCATGCGGGAGGCGTGCATGTGGGAGAATGTCCATGGTTCCTTAGTCAGGAGCCAGTTATATATCAAAAATGCCTTGTCCATTATATTTGCTTCTTCAGAAGAATCTTGTGGCACACCCATATGGCTGTCAATACATTCCACTGTACAAAGGGCTGACTTAAAGATGAGCTTTTAGCACAAAGTTAGGTAGATTCTATTGTTCTGGCCATGTCAAGATACTTATCTATGAGTCTGTGGGGTAGGGCAACCTACTGCTTTATGACCCGTCTAGTAATAGGATACAACAATAAATAGTTTCTTTGTTTGAAAACTCATTTTAGGTAAAAGCTACTCCCAGTATATACTAAAGTATATAGCCAACATAGAAAGCTTCCAGTGTTTGTATGGAGAGTCAAAGTGTCCACACAGCCCTCTGAATACATTCATCCATTTTGTTCTAAGCAGATGGTACTGCAATTGTTGTAGTACTCGGGGTATTGTGTGTGTTATGTACTTCCTGAAATGTCACTTAACAAAAGATTGAAACCCAACACATCCCCTGCAATTCAATCCCTCACCTGCCCTGTGTCGGGAAGAATTGGGGATCATGTTAACATACCTAGCATAAACACTCCTGTGATCTCTTCATGTCTGACTCAAGGAGAAAGACAGACTCGGGATCAGATATTATTCTTATTCATTGTGGGATGGGTAGGTCCAGCAAAATGTATTTGCGCTACATCTTAGCAGTTTGTGTGTGTGTGTTTTCTTTTGTCTGCAGCCATTCATTACACAGAAAAATTGTCTTGGGCTCCTTTTTACATTAGCGTGTCTCCAAAGTCACACAATTTCCAGTGTGACTATGATCTGGCTTTACATTCTCTGGACCAAAGTTGCATCAAAAGTCAGACCAAAGTAGCGCAGGAACCGTTTCTGAAGTCACAGCAACTTCTGTAGTGTCAGTAGAAATGGCTCTCTTAGAAATGCATTGCATTTCACATGTCCTGCAACTTGGGATCTCACAAGTTAGATCCCAAGTCGCACAAGTGTGCGATCACTTAAGAAGTGATCATTCCTTTCTTGAAATGGTTACAGAATTATTTTTAACCACGTAATTCACACATGGGTACCACAATATTGTGTCCAATATTAAAGTGACACTAAACAATATCCTTATTTTTTTATCAGAATTTACATGCAATTCTCCTCTTCCAACTTCTCCCTGTGCAGCGGAGCTGGTGGGGAGGGAGGTGCGGCTACCTCCTTCCCTCCTCACACAGGAGGCTACTGTGGCTGATCCAGCAGCAGAGAGAGCAGCCCAGCAAGTCTTCCTTCAACTGCAGTGGTGTGGTAAGAGGCTTCTCCAGCAGGAATTCCATGCTTTTGCTCAGAGTGACGCTACCGCGGCGCTGGCTGAGTGACGCTACCGCGGCGCTGGCTGAGTGACGCTACCGCGGCGCTGGCTGAGTGACGCTACAGCGGCGCTGACTGCTGCTACCACATCTCTCACTGAGTGACTGCACCTCCTTTTTGTCTGATCTTGCACTTTGTTTTAACCCATCAGGTTGGATAACCTTTGGCAGTGAAGTGTCAAGTCAAATTTTCCAATCTGCTTACTTGGGCACTGGATCAACATGGTGGCCGGGGCACTAGAATTTTTAGGAGAACGTCAGCAATGGCAGCCTCTAGATTTCTATAGATTTCTAGACGTGTTTCCTTTATACTTTCTAGATCATGAACCCAGCATAAATACACAAACGAAGAGTTCTGACTTAATTTGGTGCAAAGTTCAGTCTCATGAGGTATTGTGTGTGTGTGTGTGTGTATGTGTATATATATATATATATATATATAATATATATATATATATATAATCTCGATATAGAGATCTATATGTATAATTATAATTTTTTTTAATGTTTTTATCAGGGCAGCTTCTTTGTTTATTAACCAACACTTTCATTAAGATGATAAACCCTAACCAAAGGTAGCTTGTAAAAGAAGCAGGAACATACTTACAGACTTAACAGTCTTTTAAAACTCTACCTCAGCAGGCATTCCTGGTATGCAGTGGAGTTTTAAAGCAGTAGTAAATACCACTCGGTCACTTGTACCTACAGGTAAGCTTAAAATAAAACTTACCTGTAGGTACAATGAATATCTTCTTAACGTGCACCGTTTAGGAGATTTTCACAATCTCATCAGCTGCTGACGTCACCGGCGCATTCGCATTGCGCTCCTAAGTGAGGGCACACTGAATGTGACTTCAATCCAGAGCGTTGTGCCACAACCATGACTCTCATGTGCATGAGTGGGGGTAATGTGATCCCAGTTCAGCCATTCAAACAGCTGAGGCCCACAACCCATAAAGAAGGCCGGGTGAAGATGGAAGGAAGCCCCGTCAGCAGTGACAGCACTGCATACTAGCACATTATGCCATTTACTTGCAGGGGCTTTTTAAAAAAAAAGATTTCACAACCACTTTAAGATACAAGCTGCTGGAAAGAATAGTATACTTCTGCTTTGTTTAAAGGCTACCTTTAGTTTTGATGCATCGCCTTAAAACAGAATTCCAGGTATGCATTTTTTAAGTGAATGCAAAGCATTCTCTGACTGGATGAGGGGGAGAGTGTGATGTCACCTCCCAGCCTCTCTGCTTCATCCAGTCAGAGAACAAACACAACTTTTAGCTTTGAGTGGCACCTGTTTGCAAAACACTAGGGCAGCTGCTCAGCATACCACACAGAAGCTAGCAGAGAGCACTGTGATGTCCACTACAGTGATCTCCAGCTTCTAGAGCAGTGGTCTCCAAACAGGCCCGGGGGGCCAGATGTGGCCCTTTGCTTGATTTTATCTGGCCCTTGGGGCACTATTTCATGCACTGATGCCAACAATGGGGCATAATTACCCCCAACTGACACCACTGAAGGGACAGAATTCCTCACTGTGAAACCAACTATGAGGCACAATGTCTCCCTATGACACCCAACAATTTATCCATTGTCACTTCTTATGAGTTTAATGGATGTTTAGTCACTTTTTTTATGTGATTTTGCTCTTTACGCATATGCACTTTACTTTGGATTTTATTTATTTCATCACATTTATGCACTTTGAGTTAGTGCCACATATCTCTACTTACCTTATTGTTTTTCTGTGTGGGAACACTGCCGTATGTGTGGCGGCTTCTTAGTCCTCTTTAGCTGCTTTGGCTCGCCTTGGTTTTGCGCATTCGTTTTCTTCTTTGTTACCCAACAATAGCACAATTCCTCCCAATGACACCCAGTGACAAGGCACACCAAAGATGTTTATCCCCATTGATATCGGGAACTTTTCTACTCCCAATGGCTACAGTCCGGCCCCCCTAAAGTCTGAAGGAAAGTAAAGTGGCCCCCTATTTAGAAAGTTTGGGGCCCCTTGTTCTAGAGAGATTCCACAGGTACATGGACCCATGTAACTCTAAAAATATCAATATTTGGAATTCTTTAACCACCGGGCACTTAAACCCCCCTCCTATCCAGACCAATTTTCAGCTTTCAGCACTGACGCACTTTGAATGACAATTGCGCGGTCATACAACACTGTACCCAAATGAAATTTTTATCATTTTTTCACCACAAATAGAGCTTTCTTTTGGTGGTATTTGATCACCTCTGCGGTTTTTACTTTTTATTAAAAAAATGTAAAAAACTTAATTTTAAAAAAAAAAAATGTTTATTTTTTTATATTTTGTTTATAAAAAATTTTAAACGGGTAATTTTTCTCCTTCATTGATGTGCGCTGATGAGGCGGCAGTGATGGGCACTGATGGGTGGCAGTGATGGGCAGCACTGGCAGGTGGCACTGATTGGCACTACAGGTGGGCATTGATAGGTGGTACTTGTGGGCATTGATAGGTAGCACTTGTGGGCACTATTAGGTGGCACTGTGGGCACTATTAGGTGGCACTGTGGGCACTATTAGGTGGCACTGTGGGCACTATTAGGTGGCACTTTTAGCGGGCACTGATGAGGCAGATGTGCCTCTTCCACTTGGGGACCGATGTCCCTCACATCCGATCCGGTGATCGGCTTTTTTTTCTACTCGCGCTGTCAGCGTGGGTAAAAAAAAAAAAAACGATTACCGATCTTTTGTTTACATCATGTGATCAGCTGTCATTGGCTGACAGCTGATCACATGGTAAGGGGCCGGGACCGGCCCCTTACACAGATCTGTGATCAGCCGAGTCTCAGTGACTCGGTGATCACAACGCACCCGGCGCGCGCCCTGTAGGGCGCGCGCAGGGAGCGTGCACAGGGGAGGCCGTCATATGACGGCCTCCCGGGAATGTAGGTCCGCGCTGTGGCCGTCATTTGGCCATAGCGCGGATGTCTAGAGGTTAATGACAGGGTCACTTTAAGACGCCTTTCACACTGGGGCCACCTGTATACAGTGCTCCCAAACCGCCCCAAAGATGCTCCTTGCAGGACTTTTTCTAAACTCCCGCAAGCACACCGCCTGAGTGTGAAAGCACTCGGGTTTTTAACACCCGGGCGGCATGGGAGGCCGTTTTCAGGTGCTTTACAGGCGCTATTTCTAGCGCTAAAACACTTGAAAAAACGCCTCAGTGTGAAAGGGGTCTTAAGTTCTAAGTAGCCTTTAAATGCAGTGTCTTGTAATAGAGAATATAGAGTGAGCAGCTTTGCTGAAGTGACGACTGCAAGTATTTTGTGTTCGTATTTTTTATGGTAGATGTAAGAGAGTCCCAGAAGCTTTGCATACTTAGTAATAGTGTATAGTCATTTTGCAGGCCTATATAATGATGCAATGTTTCTCCGATATAACAAGATTCAGATGTTTGTAGCTACATTTCACTATTTTTAGCCATAAGTGAGTGTTTTTCATGCAGCTCCTGGTAATTTTGGTAACTGTGTGGTTATGAGAACATGTAATCTGGCAGGTTCATTTGCAATGTCATGTGGGTGATGTTGTTCTCGGGTGTATTACACGAGGCAGACAAACGATCTATGTAATCCTTTCGTTAGAGAGACTTCTCTGGATGGATTGCTTATTACGCATCCCAAAGTGTGCAGCCTCATTGTACTACAAAACCCTTCTTTGTTTTTAGGAAGAGCAATGCCATTCTGCCCTGAAGGCTTAGACAATTTTGGTCTTATTTCTAAAACAATCATTTTGAAAATCACTTCTGTAAACTGAAGGAGACCAGCACAGAGAGCAAACACACAAAGGTCAAATTAGATCAGAGGAGGGTAGTGAAGTACTGACACTGAAGAAACTTCCATTGAAAGAGGAATTCATTATTCCCATAAATTGTGCGTTTTGCTTTCTTCTTTTTTTCTTTGCTATTGCAATTCAACTAATGCAACAGAAATGCTGCTAGTTTTAGTTTGTCAAAAACTTTATGCATATACAGTGGATATAAAAAGTCTACGCTCTCCTGATAAAATGTCAGGTTTTTGTGATGTACAAAAATGTGACAAAGATTAAATAATTTCAGAACTTTTTCTACCTTTTTTAATTTGAGCTATAAACTGTACAACTCAATTAAAAAAAACTCGTATAACTGGGATGTAACTGTGTTCAGAATTAAGCAATCACAGTCAAACTCATGTTAAATAGGAATCAGTACACACCTGCTATCATTTAAAGTGCCTCTGATTAACCCCAAATAAAGTTCAGCTGTTCTAGTAGGTCTTTCCTGACATTTTCTTAGTCACATCCTACAGCAAAAGCCATGGTCCGCAGAAAGCTTCCAAAGCATCAAGGGGATCTCAATGTTAAAAGGTATCAGTCAGGAGAAGGGTACAAAAGAATTTCCAAGGCATTAAATATACCATGGAACACAGAGAAGACAGTCATCAGGTGGAGAAAATATGGCACAACAGTGAGATTACCAAGAACTGGACGTCCCTCCAAAATTGATGAGAAGAAAACTGGTCAGGGAGGCTGCCAAGAGGCCTACAGCAACATTAAAGGAGCTGTGGGAATATCTGGCAAGTACTGGCTGTGTGGTACATGTGACAACAATCTCCCCTATTCTTCATATGTCTGGGCTATGGGGTAGAGCGGCAAGACGGAAGCCTTTTCTTATGAAGAAAAACATCCAAGCCCAACTAAATTTTGCAAAAACACATCTGAAGTCTCTCAAAAGCATGTGGGAAAATGTGTTATGGTCTGATGAAACTAAGGTTGAACTTTTTGGCCATAATTTCAAAAGATATGTTGGAAGCAAAAACAACACTGCGCATCACCAAAAGAACACCATACCCACAGTGAAGCATGGTGGTGGCAGCATCATGCTTTGGGGCAGTTTTTCTTCATCTGGAACTGGGGCCTTAGTCAAGGTAAAGGGAATTATTAAACAATTCCAAATACCAGTCAATATTGGCACAAAATCTTTGGGCTTCTGCTAGAAAGCTGAACATGAAGAGGAACTTCATCTTTCAGCATGACAACGACCCAAAGCATACATCCAAATCAACAAAGGAATGGCTTCACCAGAAGAAGATTAAAGTTTTGGAATGGCTCAGCCAGAGCCCAGACCTGAATCAGATTGAAAATCTGTGGGGTGATATGAAGAGGGCTGTATACAGGAGATGCCCTCTCAATCCGACAGATTTCGAGTGTTTTTGCAAGGAAGAGTGAGCAAATATTGCCAAGTCAAGATGTGCCATTCTGATATACTCATACTCAAAAAGACTGAGTGCTGTAATAAAATCAAAAGGTGCTTTAACTAAGTATTTATTTAAGGGTGTGCACACTTATGCAACCATATTTTTTTATTTTTACTTCCCTCCACCTAAAAGATTTCAGTTTGTTGTTCAATTGAGTTGTACAGTTTATAGGTCACATTAAAGGTAGAAAAAATTCTGAAATTATTTATCTTTGTCATTTTTTTTTTTTTTTTTACATCACAGAAGCCTGACACAATTTTAACAGGGGTATGGAGACCTTTTATATCCACTGTATAAAGTGTCATTAAACCAACATCATAAAAAACTATCAAAAAAAGCTGTATTACATGCTGTTCATACTCCGTCACTATGGGATTTGTTTTTCGTACTCTGGAAAAAAAGAGAAAAAAAAGGGGTTGATCCTGCTGTTCTCTATCTGCACCTTCTGTGCAAGTCCCCAATTCAGCTAGGAATTTTGCAGAGCAGTGTTGGCAGCTCTGCACATGCTCAGTTTTCCGTAAGTTTCTATGCTGAACATTTCCTTCCTATCACATCTGAGCAGCCCATGTGACTATAGAGTCACACATGTGGGTGTATACACAGTGGTAAATGACAGTGCACTCCCTCCCCCTCCTCCATGCCCACTAACCGACTAAACACAATGGGGGTGGGATTTTACATCTTGATTGATGGAGGCTTTACCTTCTTGTTATTCTAAGGCCGACCATACATGGAGCAATTTCCTATTCTGCAAACACAGGTTGCAGGAAAGAAATTCGCCATTCTCTTCTCCTGGCGTGGGAAGCCGTCCCTGGCATGAAGTCCGCTCTCCGCTGACGTCACTGCCATCAGTCGAGGCAGCGCGTCATCCCGACCTTCCAAGTCTGGATCTGCCAGCTGCCTTGACTGATGGCAGTCTCAGCAAGCCGCTGAGATGGCCGCTCCTTGCCCCTCCACAGCTCAGCGCTCGAATGAGCGTGGAGGAACAGAGAGAAGAGACACAGACTGACAGTCAGCAGCTCTCCTCTCGGGGATCTGTGAAAACCGAGCCATCAGCGATGTTCAGTGGTTCGGTTCTCAGTGCAGAGACAGCGGGGGGACAGATGCAGCATCGGTCTGATGCTGCATCCACCTAGGTAAGTATGAATCTCAAACCCCCCCCCCCCATTGTTCTGTGTGTGTTTAGTATCACTTAATTTTAGTAATACAAATGTATTATGTTGTCGAAACAGAAGCACAGGAATTCTTAGACTGCAATTTAAACTGCCTACAGAAATGGATGTTGGCAACAAAAAAAGAAAAAAAAAAAGAAACGTTAGCCCGCAGGGGATAACCCTGCCCACAACCATCATGCCTCAGGCTTTTATTGGTATTCTCAGGAGAATACATGTCTCTTCATCAACTCTGTTGATTTTTTTATTTTTTTTCCTTTACGTTCAACAGCTGCTGTTATGCTGGATATGCTAAAAAGGAGCTCCAGGCTCCTGTGTAAAAATGAACAGTCAGTAGCTGGAAAAACCTGTAGCTGCTGACTTTTAATAAACATCCGCTCACCTGTCCCATGATCCAGCGGTGTGCTCACCCCAGCCGGATCCATCTCTTGTCTGTCCCCAGCGCCAGCATGTTAACTGTGGGCACCCAGCTGTGACAGCTTGTGGCTTCATAGCCAGGTGCCCCGTGTGCGAGCCGCACTGCACATTGTGAATGGTCTTGTCTTCTGGGACTTGCCACATGTCTCAGAAGACTGTGGGGAGGGAGGGGGGTGAAGAAATTTCACTTCCAATCGCCTAGGTGATCAGAGCGAAAGTGGGAGCGGGTACCTGTCAAAATAAGGTTACCCCCCCCCCCCCCAAAGTGCCATTTCTGTACCAGGAGCTGGGGAAGAGGCCTTAAAACTTCCCTTTCTCTTTTTTAAGTCCTTAAACTGTCTCCAGCCAGCTACTGAGTGCAGGTTTTCCCATATTATACTGCAGGTGTGCCCTGTATGTGTACAAGCAGCCACAGATAGTTCACACAGAGACTGCAAGTCTGAATGATTCTTTACTATTCTAATTGAGCAAGCAACGCTGATAGTTCATTTATGAAAAGGAAAGATCACACAGCACTGCAGACTGTGTGATCCATCTACCAGCTGCTTGTAAACACAACCTTGGCTGATGGATCTTTCCCTTTTTATGAATGAAGGATCAGCGTGTCAGGCCAGAGCTATGTATGACACAGCCCCTGATCATTCATTCCTAGAGTGCAGCACTTGGTGGTCCATCAGAAGGGCTGTGTAGGACAGGAGAAGGAGGTTATGGCCTAAAGGGGTCAGCTCATCGAAAAATGATATATTGTATTTTGTTGGTAGCTAGAAAGTTGCATATAGTTCTCAGGGTCTCTGATTGCGACATTTCAGTGCTCGAGTTTTCAGGTCTGCACGTCTTTCTACAACCATTACAAAGGGCTCCCTCTGTTCATGATGGATTTTCATTCTTTCATTTATATTCTGGAGAATGCAATAGGAATAGCTGGAATACACAAGAATGAACGAGAGCAGAGCCAGGAATCGGAGAGGAAAGATGTCACTACTGTAGTCCCGTGAGGTCAAAAACATAACCCACTAGGCTCAATTTGTACCAAAATATCACTTCTTGATGAACTGGCCATTTAAACACACTTTTTTTATGGATCACATTAGATGTTAATAGACTTTACATGCTGCCTGGATTTGCCCTTTTTATAAAGTTTTTTTTTTCTTTTTCCTATTTCAGAATCTACATGATGAAAACAGCTTATGAATGAAAGCAAACTTCAAAATTCATTATTATTTTTTATGCCTTATCAGTGTGAATAGAATTTGGATATAAACCTTGCAGAATTTTAGGCCCCTTGCACACAGGGCCATCCAGCTGCAGTGCGTCCCTCCCGGCATTTTAGTACACCCGCGAGGGATAGGTGCATGTTCTTGAACCTCGTCCATAAATAAACAGGGTTCTAAACGCCAGTACCTCAGCATTCAACTCTGTCCAGCCATAGTGTGCCATAGACTTTGACAGGGTATGTATATCGGGGCTGGAGGCTGCACCTGTCCATTTTGTGCGCAATTAAGCTAGATGGCCTTGTGTGCATAAGTGTTCTTAATAGTCAGGGATAGTCTTTTAAATCGTATACCAATACTGAATAAAAAAAAAAAAAAGAAATTGCAAGAAATTACATTTTCAGTTTTTTTTTTTTTTCCTAAAAAGACCCTACAAGTACAGAAACTTGCCGAAATGCACATGGCTCTCAAGCCCTGTTGTGGGCTGACAACACAGCATGTTTATGGACTGCGCTTTGTGGACTGCGCTCTGCACTCTCACATCTCTAAAAAAATATATAGATCATTAGAAGATCCAAGATAAGGATCAGGAGGGCTAAACAGGCTAGATAGCACAGGAAGTGTGCAGAGGACACAGGGCAGCTTTGCATTTCTGACATGAGCAACAGTTTGTTTTTTTCACTTGTCAAACAGATATAAAAAAACACACTCGCATGCAATTAATAATAGACCAAAAGGGAGTGAATAAGAGACGTTTATTGGGAGGGTTACACTTTGATACATACCTGTCTGGGTGTGTAGTCTTCACCAGAGGACAGTATAAGAAGGGCGCTCTGCAGATACACACATGCAGATACAAAGCTTCCCCTGTAATTATTTTTTCAAGTGCATTTCCAATCTCCGCAAAGCTTTTTACTTGTCTTGTAATTACAGAGTGAGTGGCAATGGCAGTAAAACACAGCACTGTTGGCCAAAGCCAAGCAGTTAAGACTGTAATTACAAGCAGCTAAAAGAGGTTTATTGTTATCTGGGAAATGTATAGGAAGTAAACGTGTTTGTTACTGCCTGAACTGTAATGGTTTACAATTTTTACTGTGAGTAATCACGGCCATTCTCTGCAGTTTCCTCATTTTTTATTTTAAAGGATAAAAGTCCCCTCGGGAGCAGTATTCGCTTATTAGCGCATTTAGGTAATACCTTACTGTTGAGATACGGTGTGGGGGGTGTTGCTGCAAACCCCCAACCTGCTTTTCCTTCCCACCTATACCTATAGATTGACCCTCAACTCATCCTGACATTGACTTGTCCTTATGCTACTCCTGTAGCATAAGGTTTATAACCAATAGGTTTTTTCCTCCAGGGCCTTTGCTTTTAGAAAATATATAATGTTTGGGTGTTCTAAGTAATAATTATTTAGTAAAAAAAAAAATGCAGATTTGTACATGTATGTGAGAAGTGTCCAAATTAGCTTGGGCAGCAAGTGGTTAAGCAGTTACAGTAACAGTTTTGTGTGTGTTTTTTTTTTTTTTCTCGCTCGAGAAGAAAAAGGTTTTACATAAATTTAATAAAAGTCGATCATTGTAAGCACCCTTGTCAGTGGTAAATGGCTGGTCTCATTTCTGTAACTGATACATTCTGCTGGAAAGCTTGCTCTGGTAAAGTAAGTTGAAAAATAACTGACTTATTGGCTGAAGCACCAGGTAAAAATGAAGAGGGCAAAAAAGCCTAAAAAAGGAAAACTAATGTAACCATCACA
The DNA here is from genome assembly GCA_037952925.1 of Lithobates clamitans. Lineage (NCBI taxonomy): Eukaryota > Metazoa > Chordata > Amphibia > Anura > Ranidae > Lithobates > Lithobates clamitans. The sequence goes on along the minus strand of JBBGZY010000305.1, from coordinate 5,839,985 downwards.
TTTTAAAGCGGAACTAAACCGCCAGACCATATGCAAATTTGGGGCCCCCAGGAGCTTCCCAGGAGCTTTTTGCCGTAATGTGCACATATGCACAACATAAATATATTATGGCAGACTTACCTAGCAAAGCAATCTTCTCTAGCTCTGTGATGTCAGCGCCCTCCTCCATCACTTCTGTCTTCTCCCAGACTTCTTCAGGGTTTGGCGTTTCACCACATTATTGTCTGGGCCTGCATGGTGTAATTCCCATGCATACACACAGGAGTTTCTTCTTCCTTGCACAGAATTGCGCTGGACTGTACACTGATGTGCGCACATGTGGCTCAGTGTACACTTCCAGAAAGTGTTGACAGGCAGGGTGAAACAAAGCCTGCCTGTCAGCACTACAAAAGCAAGTAGTTCAGTTCTTAAGGATTAGCTTTAGAAATGGCCCTATTCGCACAGGCACTTGTGCATCCAGCTTTTCTAAATTCATTATAGATATAAACAACTTTTGGGCTTCATTCACATGGGTGCTGAAGCCCATAAAATGCGAATGGGCCATTTGTTTATGTAGTAACCTGAATGGGGACACAGTGCAAGCTTTTTCTTTCTTCAGAGGACAAAAGGTCTCTTATGTGATGATTTTTTAGGTGACAGGTTCTCTTTTAATGAGACATGCAGGGCGCCAGTACCGGAGATGTGTGGAGGCAATTGGGCAGCAGCGCAGCCGACTGAATGCTTCCACCTGACAGATGGGAGTCTGCCTGTCAGTTTTATACACAATCCCGGTGGCTGCAGCCATTGGATTGTGTGTAAAAAACCCCCTGCTGTCAGGGCCGTACGACGTAGGGACCTGGCAGCGAAAAAGTAAGAAAACAAAAAAAAATAACCTCATACTGACCCTCTAGGAAGGGCGCCTGTAGGCACATGTCTAATGTGCCTAGTGGAAAATCCGGCCCTGTGAGCCTGTCAAATTTAATTCCTGTTTTAAAACAGGTTTAGGATATATTCAGATGCACTGGGGTGTGTTTGTGAGTGCATTTCTAACGCATGACAACCAAAAAAAAAATGCAGTTTCCACCAGCATATTGCATTTGCCCAGTGCTGAAAAAAATACAGAATACACCACTTTGTTTCTGCGCAATGCAGTGCGTTCAAATGCATGCAAACAGGCACAAATGCACATAAACTCAATGCACTGCAAGGCAAGAAAAAAGCACCAAAAAAACAAATGCAGTGCATGTAAAATGCACGCCAACGCATTCCAAAACATTACAAAAAAACACAAAGCACTGGAACGTACATTCATGAATGTGTTGTGGTGGGAATGAGCAATGAGTTATATTGCCCTACCTTGGCAAAGAGTATGTAAACTTTAAGTAATTTCTTTCTTTTTTTTTTTCTGTCATTTTTCTTTTTTATATGCCACCAAAGTGTTTGTACAACCCAGAGAAAGCAAGTTGCATAGACTTTTGCCTTTCAATTGATATATTACCAGTTTTGACAGTTATTGGAAGTAGTAAGCATTATAAGTAAGGCTAGAAACAAATCTTCTAGTAAACAGATATAATCCGAATACAATTCTGCACCATAAGCTTACTTGACAACTTTTTTGCTCTGTAGTAGCAGCCTTCTTGGTCTAAGACTGTGAAATGATGTGCTGATATTTTCCTGAATGTAGAGATCTGCAGAGAGGAATGTACAGAATGCTAGGCCCAGACACACTCCCCACTCAGCCCTGTTTTTCTGTCGCTGGAGAGATTTTGTTTGCAATTTGCATTGATTTCAAGTCTCCCCCCTACACAAAGCACATCAGGCTCATTGTCACATGGTGCAGTGTTTTGTTGGTCTCTACAAGTCTAGTAAGCAAAGCCTATAGAATTCTAGTAAGCCTAGTGCCACTTGGAGATGTCAGAGCAAGGGCATCCCTGCTGTTTAAGATTCTATAGTGACATCCAGATTTCATTCTGAAAAAGCGATCTAATCCAAATACAATTAAAATAGTTTTAAAGCACAACTCTGGGAAAATGAAGACTTCTTGCATGCTGTACTGATGTATGAGCATCATTACTGGCAGAAAAAAAACTTGATAATTCGCTGAATATCTTTTGTACGTATTTGCAATTATGCACTCAGGCCTAAAAATATATATATAAATATGTGTGTGTATATAGATGTGTGTGTGTGTGTGTGTGTGTGTGTATATATGTATGTGTGTATATATATATATATATATATTAATTATAATATTGATTTATTTTACTGATCTATATGCAGCGCATGTTTGCGTGTACAGGCACATTAAAAATATTGGCCTTCATTTACATCGGTTAAAAACGTTGCGTCAATGTACAAAGGGCCTCCAAGTCCTGCCTTGCAGTGAGCCTCCCTCCACAGACCTGGGACTAGTATGGCGGCTGTCGCGGGGTAGAGAGGAGAGAGACCCGTGAACATGTAAAACATCCCTTCTGGTTTTAACTGTCACATTCCCTGGCCGCTGTGACCAGGTAAGAGACTATTGGAGCGTAATCTGTGGTAAATTTGCTTCAGTGGAGGACAGGTGAGACATGAGGGGTCTAAAAGACGGCTGTTATCTCATTTTAATAAAAAGAACTAAAATAGTATCATATAGGGGACTTCTTTTCCCCTATGTGATTAAAAGGTTTAGTGTAAAAAAAAAAAAACAAGAGGGTACAGCCAAGCACTTAAGGTACAGCCAATACACTCATACATGGCTACACACAAAAATCATATTGCATATCGCAGCGCATGCTAAAGTGAATGCAATAATTTTAACTAAACTGATGACCTGTAGGGGCCTTTAAAGCATCGCCTATGGAAAATTTAGGGTACCAAAGTTTGTCATTTCACGGATGCCAACAATTTTAAGGCTTGACATATTTGGTATCTTTTTACTTGGTGCAAAGTCACCTGTTAGGACCCTTTCACACTGGGGCGGGGGCGGCTATTGTAAGCGGCGCTTTACCGTCGGTATTCGGCCGCTAGCAGGGGGCGGTTTTACCCCCCCCCTGCTAGCGGCTGAGAAAGGGTTAAAAACCACCTCAAAGCGCCTCTGCAGAGGCGCTTTGCCGGCGGTATAGCCGCGCTGTCCCATTGATTTTAATGGGCAGGAGTGGTGAAGGAGCGGTATACACTCCACTCCTTCACCGCTCCGAAGATGCTGCTAGCAGGACTTTTTTCCCGTTCTGCTAGCGCACCGCTCCAGTGTGAAAGCCCTTGGGGCTTTCACACTGGAATCAAAGCAGCGACACTTTCGGGTCAGTTTGCAGGCGCTATTATTAGCGCAATAGCGCCTGCAAACCGCCCCAGTGTGAAAGGGCCCTTATATTTGAGCAAAGAATGTATATATGGCGTTTGTGTGTGTCCTCAAATTAACGTCAGTGTAATTTTTACTGAAATGTGCTTTATAAACCCGTGCACTAATGTGACGTTAGAACCACTACCATTTTATTCTGCAGGGTCTCTATTTTTGGGGCTGTTGAGTAATATTCAGGCCTAAAACAAAACATTTTTTTAAATGCCTGCAAAAAAAGTGCAAAAACAGCTCTGACAGTAAAAAAGTTAAAGGGATAGGCTCCAGCGCCATCATCCAAATGCAGGATTCACTGCCTAGTGATTCACGGATGCATAACAAGCATGAGGACTTTTCTGGATGCATGCTTATGGTGATGAATAAAATTAGACTTAAAATACCAAGCTTTTTCTTTTATAAGGTTATACCCAATTTGGTAGATGGCAATCAGGGATCCTAAAGTATGAATTTCTGTCAGATATTGTCATAATTGTATTGTGAATGTCCAACATTGATCTCCTCATTGCTCTTCTGCTTGGCAAGGTGTTTGAATTGACTTTCACTCCAGTTTAATTGTTGTTTTTTTGAATGGCTGAGCTTGTTGCAAGTGTATTTTCTGCTGTTTCTGCAATACAACTTTATTTGTAGCAGGCTTTTTTTTGGATTGTATAACCAAATACACAGCAGCTGACCAATTAAAAGTCTCTGATTTGGGGAGAAGCGTCTGCTGAAGTGTGATGGGTATTTGGTTCCTCTAGAGCAGGGATATGCAATTAGCGGACCTCCAGCTGTTGCAGAACTACAAGTCCCATGAGGCATAGCAAGACTCTGACAGCCACAAGCATGACACCCAGAGGCAGAGGCATGATGGGACTTGTAGTTTTGCAAAAGCTGGAGGTCCACTAATTGCATATCATTGCTCTAGAGCAGTGTTTCTCAACTCCAGTCCTCAAGGCGCCCCAACAGGTCATGTTTTCAGGCTTTCCATTATTTTGCACAGGTGATTTGATCAGTTTCACTGCCTTAGTAATTACCACAGCTGTTTCATCTAAAGGAAATACTGAAAACATGACCTGTTGGGGCGCCTTGAGGACTGGAGTTGAGAAACACTGCTCTAGAGGATATAACAAGAGTTGGTGTTACGGAAAAAGGTGAATACATGATGTTGGGGACTTTTCCATGTTACTACCTTTAGGAAACGGAAACAGCTGCTGTGCTTTTAGTTCAGAAGGAGAAATGTACATAAATGTAATAATCCTTTTGGGTGGACACTAAAGCCCCATACACATTATTAGATTTTCTTCATATTTTTGTCATCAGATTTACCAAAACCATATAATATGAGGTCAAACCTTAATGCCCCGTACATACACGGTCGGATTTTCCGATGGAAAATGTCCGATCGGAGCGTGTTGTCGGAAATTCCGACCGTGTGTGGGCTCCATCGGACATTTTCCATCGGATTTTCCGACACACAAAATCCGTTGTCAGAAATTCCGATCATGTGTACACAAATTCGATGCACAAAGTGCCACGCATGCTCAGAATAAATAAAGAGATGAAAGCTATTGGCCACTGCCCTGTTTATAGTCCTGACGTACGTGTTTTAAGTCACCGCGTTTAGAACGATCGGATTTTCCGACAACTTTGTGTGAACGTGTGTATTCAAGACTAGTTTGAGCCAACATCCGTCGGAAAAAATCCTAGGATTTTGTTGTCGGAATTTCCGAACAAAGTCCGACCGTGTGTACGGGGCATAAGAGTTTCACTTTGTATGCAACCAGGCAGGCCCTTGCACTACATGGTTTTGTTAATTCTGAAGACAAAAATCCTCAGAAAATCTAATAGTGTGTATGGGGCATAAGGCTGAATTCACACCTAAACGTTTTCAGCTCGTAAAGTTCCAAAACGCCCAACAAGCAAAATCCCATTAATTTAAATGGCCCCTGTTCACATCTGAGCGTTCTGTCGCCTGAAACAAAACGCCTGAAGCTCAAAAAAGTACATGAGCTTCTTTTTAGGCAGATTACACGTATTTTTCTGCTTTTTACATTGGTAAAATTCTGTAAAACTCAAACACACAAATGTGTAAAGTTTTTTTACTTTACCAAATTCTAATACAGTGGCCTCCAAACTGCAGCCTGTTAGAGAGATGCAGCCCTTTGCTTGCTTTTATGTGGCCCAGAAGCACCATTCCTTCCAGTGACACCAGCAACTGGGCACTATTTCTTCCAGTGACATCACCGATGGGGCACTATTCTTGTGTATTCTGTATTTTTTTTTTTTTTAACTCCCAGTAACCTTTATACTTGAAGTATTGTTTATCCCCACTAATGCTGGTCATTTTTCTATTCCCACTGGCCACAGTCTGCCCCCCAATTAAGTCTGAAGAACAATGAACTGGCCTTTTAGGAAAGTTTTGAGACTCCTGTTTTAAAGGATGGAGTGACAACCTGTGAAGAATCCAGTATCATGCAACCGATTGCACTGTAAACTTATGGTATGCGGCGGTTGATAACATCTGTTTGGGTCTCGCTGGCTGACGATACACACTTCATATGTTGCTCTGTTGGCAATACCCAAATTGACAAAAGTTGATTTTATGGATCAAGTTTGTTACATAGTAGGTGAGGTCGAAAAAAAGAACACAAGTCCATCAAGTCCAACCTATGTGTGTGATTATGTGTCAGTATTACATTACATATCCCTGTATATTGCGGTCATTCAGGTGCTTATCTAATAGTTTCTTGAAGCTATCAATGCTCCCCGCTGAGACCACCGCCTGTGGAAGAGAATTCCACATCCGTGCCGCTCTTACAGTAAAGAACCCTCTACGTAGTTTAAGGTTAAACCTCTTTTCTTCTAATTTTATTGAGTGGCCACGAGTCTTATTTAACTCCCTTCCGCGAAAAATGTTCATCCCTATTGTGGGGTCACCAGTACAGTATTTGTAAATTGAAATCATATCCCCTCTCAAGCGTCTCTTCTCCAGAGAGAATAAGTTCAGTGCTCACAACCTTTCCTCATAACTAATATTATTATTATTATTACAATACAGGATTTATATAGTGCCAACAGTTTGCGCAGCGCTTTACAACATGAGGGCAGACAGTACACTTACAATACAAATCAATACAGGAGGGATCCTCCAGACCCTTTATTATTTTGTTGCCCTTCTTTGTACTCGCTCCATTTCCAGTACATCCTTCCTGAGGACTGGTGCCCAGAACTGGACAGCATACTCCAGGTGCGGCCGGACCAGAGTCTTGTAGAGTGAGAGAATTATCGCTTTATCCCTGGAGTTGATCTCCTTTTTAATGCATGCCAATATTATGTTTGCTTTGTTAGCAGCAGCTTGGCATTGCATGCCATTGCTGAGCCTATCATCTACTAGGACCCCCAGGTTCTATTCTATCCTAGATTTTGAAGGCGTCCGATGGAAAATTTTCGGTTGAACAACACCTGCATGCAGGCACTGTTGGGGTGTTTTCACCGGCTGTCAGAAACCAATAAACTGCTGCAAGAGATGTGTCCATCCCTTCTGTAGTGCATGGAGGAACCTATTAGATTTATCTTGTTCAGCCCATAGGCTATCAATATGTATATGGGCAGCTTTAGACTCTGAAAGAGATAAAAGAACCTGCCAGTTGAATTGCCCACTGGATTCTACCCTAAGCTGATAAAGAATGATGGGCATATTCTTTAAATAGGAGTAGCAATTATTATATACATAACGAATGAATGAAACACTAATTTAGTGATCCGTATAAAAGAGATGGCGAGAAAAGAAAATGACTATTTTCTGTTAATGCATCCTGTGAAAAGGATAAGGAACAAAGACACTTGAGCTATTGGTAACACATTGTTTCTGTAATGTGCTTTTTTTTTTTCCTTTAATCACAACTGACAAAAGAATTCATTATTGATCTAAAAAAAAGAGAAGCTAGCATCTCTGTTAACAAGAGTAAAAGCCCAGGAATCTTGATCTTAAAGCAGTACTAAATCCAGAAACAAAAATGTGTTCTATTGCAGATTACCAATTTTTAGATGTGGTCCATGCGTACATTTTCTAATGCCTTTACCTTCACCTGGTGATCCAGCTAGTAAGTCTCTGTTATGTTTCAACTTCCTTTAACGGACCAAGCTGTCCAGCAAAAGTGGCAGTAATGCAGCGTACACACGGTCTGACTTTTCGACCAGACTGGTCTGACAGATGCTGACGGACCAAATCCGATGGAAGCCGACGTGTGTGGGCTTCACCGGACCTTTAGCGGACTTTTCCGGCTTGCCTAGGTTTCATGCTGACAAATTTTCAATACTTAGATCTCATGGAGTCTGAAAATATATAGTGATAGACTTCTGACTTTGGGTCAGTGGCTTAGAAAGTAATGAAACCAGAATGGTAACATAATAGGTTACTAGTATGTTCAAATTGAGGTCATTAAGGCCCTGTCTGACCATCCGCTTAAAGTGGTTCTAATGCCTTAAGATTTTCTACTTTGTTGCATTTTTCTGTGTTCAGGATCCCCCAGCCCCCCCATATACTTACCTGAGCCCATTTTCCATCCAGCGTTGTGCCTGAGAACAGAGGCTCTCTCCCTCCTCACAGGGCAGATTGATAGCAGCGGGAGCCATTGTCTGCTGCTGCTGTTAAATCCTATGACGAGGAAGTGGTGCTGTATATGTCTATAGATGTAGGCAACGGTGCTTGGGATTGAGCCCACCCGTGTGTCCATAGGATGCAGTTTGGATCCTATAGTGGGCACTCGCCGAAGAGGGAGAGCTGCGGCGGTGGGGGGTGAGGGGACCACATAAGAGGATGATTAGGGCTGCTCTGTGCAAAACCATTGTACAGAATAGGAGTGTATAACATTTAATTATTATTTAAAGAATCATGGTAATTGTATTTGTTAGAGAAATAAAGACACCTTACAGCTACGACTACAGCTGTAAACACATTCTGGGGTCTTAACAAGTGCCACCCCTGCTAGTTTCTGTTTCAACGTGAAATGGCTCTCTGCCTGTACAGTAATTATACTGTAAGAGCGGAGTTTGCATTTAGACAGGGAGGGCTCCTTTCCATGGCAGTATGCTGGCATGTTAAGTCCTCCTACCTCCTTCTCCCCCCTCCTCTTGCTTTCAGCTGAGCAAAGGGGTGGGTAGACATAGCAGTCTTGCTCTGTATTCTGGTTGTGAAGCAAACACGGCAAAAAAACTCAGATCACTCCTAATTAACAAAAGCTTACACTTCTTCTGTGGTAATTAAAAGGGTAGTATGTTGTTTGTTTTTGTTTTCGTTCCCCTTTTATACTTGGGTGGATCCAGCATGGGACCGATGCTGCATCCGGTGCCTCTACATTTTTTTACCTGTAAAAAAAAAAACATGCATTTATTTATCTTAGAGGTGAACTTTGCCTTTAAGGTGTAATCATGTTACTTCCAGGTTGGTGCTTCTTCAGGTGTCTGTCAGTGCCTGCATTGACACCTCTTATTGGCTGTCCAGCAGTGGGGTTCTTAGCACCTAGAAGAAGATGTCATCGCAGGGGACTGGCGATTTCAGGAAGGGCAGTCCCCCCACTTCTAACCAGTGGCAGCGAGGGGCCTGTGGGAGGGCACTTTTAGATGAGCATTTCTGGCTTTACAAAGTTAGGAGGGAAAAAATGCATAGTAGGATAGGTTAGAGGTGGGTGGGAAAGTGTTTTTAGCTTGGATAGCAAAGTTTGGACTCACTGCCTGCTGGAGAGCAAAGTACTAGGAAGTGAATTTTTTTGAGAACTTATTTTCAAGCACCAAAGTCACTTTGTGAAATGCTATAATATGACCTGTTTTGAAATGCTGGTTACACCTTGTTTTTAATTGTTGTGTCTTACTTGGGTGTGACTGTTCCTATTGTTAGTACTAATAACTCAACTTTATGCAGGTATTATGATTCACAGTTTGTAGCCTTTAAACAGTACATTATAGTACACTAGACATTAGATTAGTGCTCTTCTGCTGTTTGCCTGAGATTTTTAGCAAAAAAATTGTTGAAGTATTGGCATTCAGCACGTTTGGTTCTATAGTACTCGTAAGAACAAGAGTGTGTACATGGGCTGTATCCAGGACCTGTGTGACGCTGCATGCAGCACTGTCCTAGTTCTCAACCCTGTCCTCAAGTACCAACAACAGGTCATGTTTGCAGGTTTCCTTGTACAGGTGCTTTAAATCAATGGCTTGGTATTTTGGACAGCTAAGAGAAATTCCCAAAACATGGCCTGTTGGGTACTTGAGGACAGGGTTGAGAACCACTGTCCTAGACCAAGGAGCTAGAGCCCGCAACATGGATGGAATGGAAGGTTTAGAGCCACTGCCAGATTTTTTTTTGCTTTATGTGCATTCCTGTCCCTGTGACAACTAAACTCCCCCCCCCCCCCCCTTTCTTGTATAGGTGTCAGGAATCCGGGAAGTAAAATCACCGCAGTAGGGTCACATACAGAAGATAGAGATGGACGGGACTTTCAGGTCTTTCCCACCAAATAAAAAATGGCTTTAATTGGGCTTCATGGGGGCAGTGTTTATGCTTTGTTTTGCAATTGTGTGAGTCATTCATGTCCATACATTGTTTTTTATACATAGTGATTATTAAAGAGGTTTTTAAAGTGGAAGTAAAGGCAAACCCTAACTAAAGCCTAGTACACAGGTCAGGTACACACCACAGCTCAGGGCAGGACAGCTCAGGTCGGAGCCGCTGTACTAACAATCCAACGTCAGTACAGCGATCTCATCTGTGACAAAGACTGCGGAGATCCATCTCTCGTCATCACAACGGCGGGGGCTCGTGCATCTGTAACGTGTTATATCCGGAGCATGGGTGTAACATGTTACGAAAGGTGAACTTATCCTTTAAGTTTTGACAAAGAAAACCTGGAAGCTGATGGGATTCTATGCAGACTTGCACCAGATTTTGCACCCTCAAATTTTAGTAAACCAACCCTCAGCCCACCCCCCCCCCCCCCCACTCCTTTAAAAGAGGCTCAGAAAAAAGTAGTTTAAATAGCTGTGTTAATGCAGACTTTATTGTATACAGTAGATGTGTGTGTGTTTTGTTTTTTTTTAAACTTTTGCCCATACTTACACCTTAAAGCGGTTGTAAACAGCTGGACGTGTGTTTTTAATTTTTTTTCTTACCTGCAAGGCAAAGGCATAATGTGCTAGTATGCATCACATACTAGCACATTATGTGACACCTGGAAACCCCATGGCCACCTGTGCAGTTCCTTCAGAGCCCTGTGCTGTGACTGGCAGCTCCCAGGCACGGGAGTGACGTCATCGTGGCTCCGGCCAGTCACAAAGCCAGAGTCTGCGAACCCGGAAGCAGGATGGATGATGATGGAAGCGCACGTGCCAATGATGTCCCTGGCTGAATGTACAGTAAATATGTCTGAAACGGTGCATGTTTAGGAGATCTTTACACTACTTATAGGTAATACTGATTATAGGCTTGCCTATAGGCAGCGCTTTTTTTCAGGGGGGAATTTGGTGGAACTCCTTTCCACCACCTCTGGCTCAGACCCTTGGGGGTGCCTGCTCACCACAATCACTTGTAAACACAGAAGTCCGGTTTCTGTGTTTTACAAGTGACAGCTCTGCACTCTGTGTGTAACCCCCCCTGAACTCTACACTCTGTATGTAATGCAATCCTGGTATTTAATGCCCCTTTAGGACCCTCCTACTGTTGGTGAAATTTGACTGAACATACCCACTATTTGATGTGATGTGGAGGGGTTTTGGAGGGTCGTGGTTGAATTCCAGCACCTATTGTTTAAGAAAAAAAGCCCTAGTATAATTCAAAGATGGAAGTTTACTTCCTAATCAAATTCAGCTAGGAGCAAGGGACTTCAGAATTTCAAAGTTTCTGAAACTCACATTAAAAGCAAAAAACATATATCTAATTAAAGTAACGGAAATAATGTACTGGTTGTGTAGTAGTCTTGACTGAGGTTCTTCTATAGGACTGTATCTTCTGTTTGATCAGGATGCTCTTCAATGCAGAACTATCTGCCTTTGGTATCTCTTGTGTCCTTAGATTCTTTAAGAGGTGCATGCTGTGTCATTGTTTGCTAGAGCAGTGTAACCTGCAGGAGCGGATGTCTGTCATTTTTCTTTATAATTGCTTGAGCTGTAATTGAAGTGAGCCATGCAATAAAACAATACGGTAGAATAAACCCAATGTACTTGCCTACTTCCATAGTCCTCAAGAAAATACTTTGCTCCCAACAGGAAGCACAGTGGATATATATGTAACATATCTATGTATATTTGTTTGTTTTGTTCTCTATTGTGAAATGCCTGCTCCATGCAGTGATCTAGAAACTTTTGGAAAGGACACACACTATGCAGGTCAATCACAATTAACATATCTGCTGTGCTGATAAATATTTTTATTACGCATTTATTTTTGGCTCTTGACATTGCTTTTATTCTTTTGTATTGGCTCTTGTGTTTTGTAGTATGCTTTCAAAGGTTTTGAAAACCTACAGCATTACAAATCATTGAGGAGATTACCACTGTAAAACGGATTAAGAGGGGCTAAGAGGAACATTAGGTGATTTACAAAGGACTAATGTTTCCACTTCAAGTTATTGCTGTAGGAGTCTGTTGCAGCAAAGTAAAAGTGGTGTGTAGGGTGGTTCTACTGACATAATGATTTCTGAATCAAACCAAGGAGCTTACATTTTATTATTTTTAGTAACAGTTTAACCCCATGTTAAAAGGGTTGTTTAATTAAAGCATACCTTCAGACTAAAAGTAAATAATACACAGTAGTTGTGCTTTTAGTCAAATGGAACTGATAGCGAAGATCAATATACAGTATATGAACTGGATCTTCAGTACTTCTGGCCGTATTCTGGTCTTCTGACGTATTTCGGTCGATTGGTGTCACTGACCTCCTTCAACACATCTTTTATGTCATCGGTTTTGTATGTCAGCCACAAATATTTTCTATTCTTGCTGGTATAGTTTTACTTTTGTAGAACTCTTCAAGGGGTTTATGAGTTCAGCAAGGGTAACTAAAAATGATGACCCCATTGACAAAACTGAGCAGTTGTTTCAGGAGAAATTCAGAGGAAGTCAAAGGGTCTTCTTTTTGGGTGGATAGAACAGCTCTGGAAAAACATATTTAATGTTATTTTTAAAATCAAGTGTCTGTCTTTTAGTTAAAGTGATATTGAACCCTATTTTTGTAACCTTTTACGATATTGTATGCTGCGTCTTCAAACATGCTTGGGACTGCGCAGACCTATATTAAAAAAATAAAACATTTATAATATGGAGCAGACTACGTGATCAGTCCCAGTGTAGCATCTGGAAGATCCTCAAACGAATAACTTGGGAAGCAGCAGTCAGCATCAGAGCATTATTTCCAATACAGACGGCTGGAGGTCGGACTGCAATGATGTTTTTCTAAAATTGTTGGACCTGTGCAATTTTAGGGCTTGACACGTTTGGTATCTATTAACTCAACGCAACCCCATATTTTATTTTACCAAAAAATTAGGTATTGTATTGTCTTATAGATATAGATTTGGTAAACATTTTACAGAAATATCGAACAACATTAAAAATTGCTACTGCCACCATTTTATTCAACAAGGCCTCTTCTTTGAAAAAAGGTATACTTGTATGAGGATTTTAAGGAATTTTGCAGCAAAAAAAATGCAGATTTTACCTTGTATGTGAAAAGATTAAAATATTGTCCTGGGTTTGGTTAAAGCTTAAATGTGCACTTTGTGAATTTTTTTATTTCACATGCGATTCTAGCAGCTGGTTTTAGTATTGTTTCTCACTTGATTAATCGCTCTTTGTTATGGAGTGTCTTGAACAAAAGCAAACTATAGTTTTGAGTACCATGAGAATTAATGTTTGATATTATTACCTGGGAGAAATTTGGACCCATCTTTCTGTCAACTTTCATACCGAAGAAAAAAGGAAAATTGGTCCTTTTGCTTTACTGTTGTAAAATATATTCAGCAATTGGGCATTATGATGTAACCATATTTCCAACCATAATATCGGATGATCCAGGCTTATCATATAACATCCTTGAAGGCGTCATAAAATCTTCTCTCATTTCTATAGTTGAAGGATGGAGGGTCAAATGATTTGCAGCACCCATTAATTTATCAAAATCTGTTTTTATTAAAATGTATGTCTTTTAAGTTTTTGGATACAGTGGGAAAGAATAAAACTCCTGTTGGGTTTTACTGCTGTCTTGAGTTCTGTTAGGGCCCATACACACTGGTATATGATTTCATGTAGGCTCTTGCTGCCAACAGAATCCTATGAAAAAAAAAAAAAAAAAGTTCTGTATTGCATGTGAACTCATGGACATATAATGGGCTCCTGCAGCTCAAAAAAAAAAAAAAAGCTGCTTTTACAGGCATTTGAGCTTTTATTTCAGCTGGAAGAAGCTTGTACTTTTTTTGGGCTCTTTTGCCCGTTTTTCTTGAGTTCCTTTTGAGTTCGTTCCTTTTGAGTTCGTTCCTTTTGAGTTCGATCCTTTTGAGTTCGTTCCTTTTGAGTTCGTTCCTTTTGAGTTCGTTCCTTTTGAGTTCGTTCCTTTTGAGGCTGTTCCTTTTGAGGCTGTTCCTTTTGAGGCTGTTCCTTTTGAGGCTGTTCCTTTTTGAGGCTGTTCCTTTTTGAGGTCGTTCCTTTTTGAGGTCGTTCCTTTTTGAGTTTGTTCCTTTTTTTGAGGTTGTTCCTTTTTGAGGTCGTTCCTTTTGAGGTTGTTCCTTTTTGAGTTCCTTTTGAGGCTGTTCCTTTTGAGGCTGTTCCTTTTGAGGCTGTTCCTTTTGAGGCTGTTCCTTTTGAGGCTGTTCCTTTTGAGGCTGTTCCTTTTTGAGGCTGTTCCTTTTTGAGGTCGTTCCTTTTTGAGGTCGTTCCTTTTTGAGTTTGTTCCTTTTTTTGAGGTTGTTCCTTTTTGAGGTCGTTCCTTTTGAGGTTGTTCCTTTTTGAGTTCCTTTTGAGGTTGTTCCTTTTTTTGAGGTTGTTCCTTTTTTTGAGGTTGTTCCTTTTTTTGAGGTTGTTCCTTTTTTTGAGGTTGTTCCTTTTTTTTGAGGTTGTTCCTTTTTGAGGTTGTTCCTTTTTGAGGTCGTTCCTTTTTGAGTTCCTTTTTGAGATCGTTCCTTTTTGAGTTCCTTTTGAGGTTTTTCCTTTTTGAGTTCCTTTTGAGGTTGTTCCTTTTTGAGGTTGTTCCTTTTGAGCTTTTTTGAGCATAAGCGTTTTTTTTTTTGTTTTTTTTTTTACAAACCCTCCCCTCAACGATTTTTTTCCTATTTATTATTATTATTATTATTATTATTATTATTATTATTATTGGTTTTTTTTTTTTTTTTTTTGTGTGTGTGTTTTTCAAGCTTCCATGAGCTTTTTCGCACATTTCTGGGCACTTAGGCACTTTTTTCTGCTCGAAAGTTCCTCTCAAAAATTGGTGTTTGGTGGGGGGTTTTTTTGCCCGTAAGAGCATATGCCTGTAAATTCCTGAAAAAGCCATAGTGTGCATGGACACATTGGCTAGCATTGAGGGGAGTTCCCAGGCAGAAAAAATAAGAGCACAAAAAAGCCTGCAAGAGCCATTTCTTTGAGCTGCAGTGAGCCTGATCCGTATGCCTGTATGAGCTGAGCAGCGGCATTTAATAGGGTCCCTATACGCTGGATGCGTGTAATTATTAAAGAAAAGGTTTACGTGTGCCCAGCTCTCAATAGGCTCCATTTGCAGGACTGTGTGCACATTTTTAAAAATATATTTTTATTTTATTCAGCTAAACACTGCTCCAGATTTTGCAGAGCTGAGTGTATGGGCCCCGAAGCATATCATAAGTTGTGTTGAGATCTGTAACAAAAAAAAAAAGTATGCATCACAGATTTGTATGCAACATATTTTGCAGCCATGTGCATGAGCCCTTGAGCAAGTGTGGGAAAATCTGCAACACCGCCAGAAATGGAAGGTTACCATAGGTCCCTGCCTACTCTTTGGAAAAAAAGATATGTTAGACCTGTAATGCTGGTGCATTTTTGCATGTCTGATGAAACCATTGTCACTGGCATGGTAAGTGAAGGGAAACCTCTCTAATGGAGTCTCTGATAGCAGTCAAACCAGACCTGGGGTTCCCAAATCTATCCACAACACAAATTTGGGCTGGACATATTTTAACTTTTATTTTTATTTTTTTTGATGGTAAACTGGTAATGGTTACAGAGACAATATGTACAGTCTTCATAGACAGCAGTTTAGAAGAAACACACACTGAATTTGCCAGCAACTTCCTCTGGAAGTTTTATGCAAATAGAACTTTATGAGCAGTTATGTAAAATGGGAAACCCTATTCATTTTTTATTTGCCTGGAAAATCCCTAAATTCTTTATAAGTTAAAATTTACATATTAACATGTTAAAGCTGGACTCCAGGCAAAACAGCAACAGTATAAAGACATGTTATGGCTTGCCTTAAAAAAAAAAAAAGCCAATGCCCCTAGCCCTGCACTTTCACTTTACACGACCGTCCACCACTATGCTCTACCTTTATGGAGGGCAACCGGTCATGTATCAGACCATTGTAGACCTAATATGCAGCTCTGCCATAATAAAGTCTGGGGACCCTTTCTGGGGATTCTATTTCAGTATCTCCCTACCCACCGCTAGATTGGCACCATGCCAGTCACGTGCCTGCCTATCACCAGGACTACAGTCCCAGAGGATCACAGGACATGTAATTCTTGCTAAAAGTTTGGCAAATGTTTGTTACACACGCTGATCTTTTAAAAGCTGAAGCCTGTGTGAGCAATGCCTTAAAAGGTAGCTCCGCCTTCGTCAGAAAAAAAAAATACAAATGAATATAGAGTATACTGTATAACTGCAACACAAGTCCTTTTGTGATATAATGTTATTAAATATAAACTTTCCTTTTCAATCTGCAGCACTGTAGTTTTCTGTAAAATGCAATATGGCTACAAGGAGGTGTTCTGTACACAGATGGTGTACAGAACGCCCCCAGAAATGCCATTTCCTGCTTGAGTGATTAGCTTACTGATTTTTCCGGAAGTCTGCATTAAGGTACAAGTCCGATTTTTTTTTTTTTTTTTTTTTTTTTTGGCATCCCCTGCAACAAAAATGTCATTTTTGATGAAATACTCCTAAAGGGAAATCATGTCTAAAGGCATGCCGACCTTGTCGCTTTCCTCATTCGAGCCCTGCAGGTATAGCAGCTGATTGATGGTGATAAAATCACTCCCATTTAGACTTGCTTTGCACATGGAAACAGACAAAAAAAAACAGCTATTTCTTCAGAATAACAAAATGTAGGAATCTACAACAGTTTAACCACTTGCTTACAGGGCACTTAAACCCTCCTCCTATCCAGACCAATTTTCAGCTTTCAGTGCTGACGCACTTTGAATGACAATTGCGCGGTCATACAACACTGTACTCAAATGAAATTTTTATCATTTTTCCCCACAAATAGAGCTTTCTTTTGGTGGTATTTGATCACCTCTGCAGTTTTTATTTTTTGTTAAAAAAAATGTAAAAAACTGAATTTAAAAAAAAAAAAAAAATTTATTTTTTTTTTTATTTTTTTACATTTTGTTATAAAAAATTTAAAACAGCTAGTTTTTCTCCTTCATTGATGTACACTGATGAGGCGGCACTGATGGGTGGCAATAATGGGCACTGATCAGTTACACTGATAGGCAGCACTGCTAGGTGGCACTGATTGGCACTACTGGTGGGCATTGATAGGTGGCGCTTGTGGGTATTGATAGGTGGCACTGTGGACACTGTTAGGTGGCAATGGCAGGTGGCACCGATGAGGCAGATGTGCCTCTTCCACTTCGGGACTGATGTCCCTTGCAGCTGAGCAGGTTATCAGCTTTTTTTCCTACTCACGCTATCAGCGTGAGTAGAAAAAAAAAAAAGATTACCGATCTTTTGTTTACATCATGTGATCAGCTGTCATTGGCTGACAGCTGATCACATGGTAAGGGGCTGGGACCGGCCCCATACTCGGATCGGTGATCACCCGAGTCTCAGTGACTCGGAGATCACAGCACACCTGGTGCGTGACCCGCAGGGCGCGTGCACAGGGGAGGGCGTCATATGACTGCCTCCCGGAAATTCAGGTCTGTCATTCGGCCATAGCGCGGATGTCAAGTGGTTAAAATACTTGCAATGTACATAGATCACCCAGAGGGGAATTTTTTTTTTTTTTTCTCACCAAAAGTGGAGTTACTCTTTTTAAAGCTAAATTGATACATTAGTCCAGCTTGGAACAATGTAAGTACACATATTACAAATCTGGCTGATCTCTGTGGAATTAGAGAATCTCTGTAGTAGCCACCACTACTACAGTGATCCTTATGCCACGTACACACGATCAGAAATTCCGTCAGAAAAATCTTGGATGGTTTTTCCGACGGAATTCCGCTCAAGCTTGGCTTGGATACACACGGTCACACAAAAGTTCTCTGAACTTTCAACGATCAAGAACGTGGTGACGTACAACACTACGAGGAGCCGGGAAATGCAGTTCAATGCTTCCGAGCATGCGTTGAATTGTTTCTGAGCATGCGTGATTTTTTTGCGCGTCCGAATTGCATACAGACCAACGCATTTTCAGATAGGAACTTTTTCCCACCGAAAAATAGAGAACCTGTTCTCAATCTTTTGCTGGCTGGAATTCAGCTAGCAGAAGTCCAATGGAGCATACACACGGTCGGAATTTCTGACCAAAAGCTCACATCCGACTTTTGCTGGCAGAATTTCTGATCGTGTGTACCGGGCATTACTGTCTTCCTAGTTCCATGCCATGTCTTCCTGGTCCTGCTTTGGTCCAGGATAGAGCAATTATCCTGGATCTATCAAAAAAACTAACAAAAAAAAAAACCCTGTAATAATATGTGACATACTAGGATGCACCTGACGGATCATGATAAAATATGTGCTTATATACATGTAATATACATGTAAAGTTCCAGAATATTTGCTGAAATAAAGTATACATACATCCTTTTTTATATTGTGAGTATTGTGTCTAAACCAGAGTGTTTTTTAGTAATCTCATCTGGGTGTTTGAGTCTCAGCATGTGCTGTGATATGATCCTATTTGTTTTTTTCAGCTTGTAACAGTTCTGTCTTCAATTGGCTTTTTAATTAGTTGATTTGGTGTTGAAGATGTGCTCAGTTATAGTAAGATGATCATTCCTAGATCATGTATCACCAGCGAGGTTATGTCCACCCTTTGGCACTCCAAAACAAAATGAAATACTATTGCTGGCTTTGTATAGATTACCTTTCAGCCTACATTTATTTCTCTAGAAAATAATGAACTCTGTCACGTTTAAAGGGTGGTATAAAAGAAAGTACAAAACAAATAGGAACACTGGAGATCTATGGATACTATTTACCTGTAATTATATATTCACTGTAATTGTAAGATCTTAAATGTATTATTGTCCTCAAGCAACTCCCACAGGGTCACTTTGCAGGAGGTGAAGGTTCGTAAACCTAAGCAGAAAATCGTACAAAAAAAATAAATAAAAAAAAAAAAAAAAAAAAATACAATACTGCTTTCAAAGTGATCGTATGATAATCTGATCATTAGTACATAGATGTCGTTCACGACAGTTTATCTGTTGATATCCGTAGGGACAAACACATTTTTTTTTTCTTTTTTCGGGCGATACCAAATTTTCATTTTAATCAGTAGAGTTGTCATCCAGAAATAAAACACAATACATTACATCACTTCCAAATTTTTATTCTGTTGTACAAGAATTTTCGTAACTTTAGTAACCTTTTTTATTTTTGATGTGAGACTATCATGCATAAAAAAAAAAAAAAAAAAGACCATCATTCCTCCGATAATCTCATTGTGTGTACCAGGCATTAGAGTGGGGATGCATTTAGATAAAATGGATTGCAGGTGTGTGTCCAAAGTTCATCCGTCATGTTGATTCATCTGGGGGAATTAACAAAGAGTAGTGCAAATACATGCTTGTACACTCTGTAAATGTCTGGGGACTGAGGAGACCAGTTGCTGGGGTTTTGGGAGAGGAATGTTGCCCCATTCTTTAAGATTCTAACTGCTCAACAGTCCTGGGTCGTCTTTGCCCTATTTTTCATTTTAAGGTGCAAAAAATATTTTCAATTGGTGAAAGGTCTGGACTGCAGGCAGGCCATTTGAGCAGCTGGACTCATATACTACAAAGCCATGCTGTTGTCATAGATGCAATATGCGAGTTAACATTAGCCTGCTGAAATAAGCAAGGCTTTCCCTGAAAAGGATTGTGTGGATGGGCGTTTATGCTGCTCTTAAACCTGGATATATCTTTAATTATTAATGGTGCCTTTTCAGATGAGCAAACTGCCCATTCCATACGCACTCATGCACCCCCATACCATCACAGATGCAGGCTTTTGAACGGAGTGCTGAGAGAATAAGTGGAAACATCCCTCTCTTCTTTAGTCTGGAGGATTTGGCACCCATGGATCCAAAAAAGAATGTTACATTTCGATTAGTCTGAGCACAGAACAGTTTTCCACTTTGCAACAGACTTTTTTTTTTTTCCCCATTCATCTTTCAGGACAGCACCATAGAGAGACACCGGCTCCTCCCCTCTTAGGAAACACTGCCTTCCAATTCAACATTTAAACCTCATCCTCCCAACGGCCCCTCAGTTCAGGTGTTTCCTCCGGTGGGGAGACACTGCTTGGGAACCGAGGCGGATCAGTCAGGGAGGCTGAAGCCAAAAAATCTGTCTGTGGAAGAGGGGGAGTCGGGTCTCTCTAGCTCTTTCCCTCTATTATTTTTTATTCAGTCAGGTAAAGGCTGGGGAAGCCATACTTACCTGTTTTTTAAACTGAATTAGCGCGCCTCAGCCTCTCTTGGGGAAAGAGACAGCTAAGGGGGTCTGTATTTCTTCTGCCCAGGGGGGCGCTGTGGGAAGTGCCTGAGTCTCTCCTGCTCAAGCAGCCAGCGTCTGAAGCTCTATGGCCGGGTCGGATGACGGGTGACGTCAGTTCCGGCGAGGGCGGGCACTTCCGACGATTCCGCGTCTTCCGGTTCCGGACGCGGAGAAAGAAAACGGACCGAGCGTTCGGCTGGTGCGACCCTCTTGCTTTGCTGTAGAGTCAGCTATCGGGGGAAACGATCGACCACCATCCTCAGCGGACATGTCGGAGACAGAGGTCTCTAGAACTGCTCCAGGAGACAGTAGCACCAGCCATGCTAAGGTAAGTGGAACCCTGGGGTGGTGTTCCCTTACCTAAATCCCGATAGCTTCACGGGTGTTCTCCCCTCACTGGTGGTCGGGGGGAAGGGGAGTGTGTCTGGGACCCTGGTGGTGGTTGGTCCTGGGGGGAGCACTCCTGGTGGTCCTCTGTAGAAGCACTGGTGGGATTGGGCATTTACGGTGACTCTCTCTCTCTTTCTTTTTCAGAAAGCCACAGAGAAAAGCAAGTCGCCTCATGGTTCAAAGAAAAAATGCCCCTCATGTAGAGTTAGTATGGGGGAATCCTGGACTAAGGCACTTTGCAAGGAGTGCATTGATGGATTGGTCAGGGAACAGGCAGCAGAACAGGGTACAGATCTTGCTGCATCCGTCAAGGAGCTTTCTAGCACCTTTCAGTCCTTTAAAGCACTCTTTTCTAGCTTCCAGTTGCCGCAAGCCCAAAGCAGTCCTTTACCAGTGCAGCAGAGTGTTACACCTAGCCCAGTGGATACTCCCTCTGTTAGTGGAGAGAGACCAGGGGGCTCCAGAGTGGATATTGAGGAGGAGCCAGATAGCACCGCTCCAGATTCTCAAAGGGAATCGGATGTGGAGGAGGTGGATGGGGAATCCACAAAAACCTCTCGCTATAAGCTTTCCCTGGACGAAGTGGAGGAGCTCTTGGGAGCTATTCACACCACTTTGGGTATTCAGGAAGAAAAGAAGGTGTTATCGCTCCATGACCAAATGTACAAAGGTCTTGGGGAACAAAAAAGGAAGGAATTCCCAGTCCATGATGTGTTGGTTGAGGCCATAAAGAATGAATGGAAAGATCCTGAGAGAAAACCTTTCTTTTCAAGGGCTTTGAAGCGAAGGTTTCCTTTTTCAGAAGGGGAGTCTCTAGTCTGGAATAAAACCCCTAGGCTGGATGCTGCTTTTTCTCAGGTTTCCAGGCAAACAGATCTCTTGTTTGGCCCAGGTTTAGAAACTGTTTTAGACCGGACGGCCGATAAGAAAAAGGCCTTTCCCATTAAAAAGAAATTTGGGGAGCAGGCTAAAAGAAAGTTTCGCCCTCAAAGAAAATTTGAAGCCCCAAAAGGAGAGCGGCAGAAAAAAGCTTGGGGGCAGAAGGGTAAGGGGCGGGGAGGGGCGATTTTTCGCCCTCCTGAACAGCCCAAGAAGACCCAATGACGGGGTAACCACGGTGGGAGGAAGATTGGGGGCCTTCCTCCCACAATGGGAGATGATCACCTCCAACCAGTTTGTGTTAGGGATCATAAGAAGAGGTTACCAGCTAGAGTTCTCAGAACCCCCTCAGCACAGACTTCTGGTCACCGAGCTGCCAAAGTGTGCAGAGAAAGCGTCAGCTCTTCTATCATCCTTACATGAGTTAGAGGAACAAGAGGTGATAGTGAGGGTGCCTGTAGAGGAGACAGGCAGAGGCTTTTACTCCCACATTTTTGTGGTCCGCAAGCCGTCGGGAAAATTCAGACTTATCATGAATCTGAAGCCTCTGAATGTCTCAATCACCTACAGAAAATTCCGGATGGATTCTATCTATTCGGTGAAAGCGCTTCTTCCCCCAAATTGCTTCATGGCGTCAATAGACTTAAAGGACGCTTATCTGCACATTCCAGTCGCAGAAAGTTACCAGAGGTTTCTCAGACTGGCGGTGAAAACTGGGGAAGGAACGTTTCATCTACAGTTCAAAGCACTCCCCTTTTGGACTATCCTCTTCCCCCCGCATCTTCACCAAAGTGATGGTGGAGGTCCTGGCCTTCTTGCGGCTCCGAGGCATCTCTGTAGTCGCGTACCTGGACGACCTGCTCCTGTTTGCTCCTTCCCTGGAGCAGTTGTACCAGGATCTTCAGGTAGCAAGAGACAGCTTAGAAAACCTGGGATGGCTCTTGAACCTGGAAAAATCCAGTTTGGTTCCGGCCCAAAAGGTTATCTTCCTGGTCTATGTACTGGATTCGACAAAACAAAGAGTGTTCCTTCCAGCAGAAAAAAATCCAGAAGGTGGACGGAGCAATATTACTGCTCCAGAGCAGCAGTCAGATCTCAGTAAGGAAAGCAATGTCAGCGCTGGGCTTACTGACTTCCACACTTCCGGCAGTTCAGTGGGCAGGGCTGCACTTTCGCCCCCTACAGCTGTTTATTCTGAGTGTCTGGGACCACAGTCCAGCATCTCTGGACTCCCTTATATCTGTGCCAAGTCAGGTCAAAAGGTCCCTCTGGTGGTGGAGGAAAGGGTCCAATCTCTCACAGGGTCTGGAGTGGGTTCTTCCAGTGTCCAGAACGGTTACGACCGATGCGAGCGGCACAGGGTGGGGAGCACACCTAGATTCCAAGGTGATACAAGGCACCTGGGAAAAAGAAGACGCAAAGAAGTCCTCGAACTGGAGGGAACTGAGAGCAATAGAGTTGGCTCTCAGAGCTTTTCAGAAAGAACTCCTGGGGCAGCATGTGAGGGTCCGTTCGGACAACTCATCAGCAGTGGCCTACATCAACAGGCAAGGGGGAACCAGGAGCAAATCCTTGTGGGGTCTGGCAGAATCCATCCTCAGGTGGGCCGAAGGGAGCATTCTCTCTCTTTCTTTCTGCAATACATCTGAAGGGGGAGCAGAACCAAGTGGCAGACTTTCTGAGCAGAAAAATGCTGAAGGAAGGCGACTGGGTCTTGAACCAGGACATCTTCGACATGATTACTCAGAAGTGGGGGGTTCCCTCTGTGGATCTCTTCGCCTCAAAGGCAAATACAAAAGCTCGTCTGTTCTTTTCCCTAAGCAGATGGGACGGAGCAGCCAGGGTGGATGCACTAGCTCAGAGCTGGCGTTTCTCAAGGTGTTATGCCTTCCCCCCTCCCGTAATGATTCCAGCAGTTCTAAGAAAATTTCGGTCAGAAGATACAACCCTCATTCTGATAGCACCACACTGGCCAAGGAGGCCGTGGTTCTCTCTCTTGAAGAGTCTGACAGTGGAACCTCCCTGGATTCTACCTATCCAGGAGGATCTCCTCTCTCAAGGCCCAATCTGTTGCCCTCAGGTGGAGCGATGGAACCTCGCAGCGTGGCTACTGAGGAAGAATTGCTGAAGGGCAAAGGTTTCTCGGATCGGCTAGTAACAACTCTCCTAAATTGCAGGAAAAGAGAGACGCAAGCCATTTACCTAAAGGTGTGGAAACGCTTTAACAGTTGGTGCACAGAAAGCTCCTTCGATGTACGAAGTTCTGTAGCAGTATTAGAGTTTCTACAGGCAGGAGCGGACCAAGGATTAGCCCTTAGCACCTTGAAAGGACAGGTATCGGCACTAAGCGTTTTCCTGGAAAAGCCATTAGCTATAGATCCTTGGGTAGCTAGGTTTTTTAGAGCTTTAGGCAGACAGAGGCCTGTTAAAAGTTCCCCATTCCCAGTGTGGGATCTTTCCTTAGTTCTACAGTCTCTTACAGGGGATCCTTTTGAGCCATTGGAATCCTGTACCTTGAAGTTGATCACCCTCAAAACGGTGTTTTTGGTGGCGATCACCACAGCAAGGAGAGTAAGTGAACTCGTCGAAGCCCTTTCTATTAGGGCGCCTTTTTTTCAGGTTTTTCCGGACCGTTTGATTTTTAAAACGGATCCGGCCTTTTTGCCAAAAGTGGCCTCTAGTTTTCATAGAGGCCAAGAAATTATTTTACCTACCTTCTGTTCGAATCCTGTGAGGGAACAGGAGCATATTTTTCACAAACTGGACGTTAGAAGGTGCGTCCTTCAGTACTTAGATTGTACGAAACAGTTTAGGAAATCTGATTCTTTTTTTGTATTATTTTCAGGGGCTAGGAAAGGGTTCAAAGCCTCTAAACGATCAATAGCCAGATGGTTAAGGTTGGCCATTAGCCAGGCCTATGTAGTCGGGGGTTTGGAGCCCCCGGAGGGTATTAAAGCACATTCCACCAGGGCAGTGGCAACTTCTCAAGCAGAGTGGGCTGGTGCTTCTCCGGAGCAGATCTGTAGAGCAGCAACGTGGTCCAGTTTTTCCACGTTTGTGAAGCATTACAGATTGGACCTGCTGTCAGCCAAAGACCAAGCCTTTGGGCGTAAGGTGCTGCAGGCAGTAGTCCCTCCCTAAGGTAAGGTGCTCGCTTATCCTCTCTATGGTGCTGTCCTGAAAGATGAATGGGGAAAAACGGAGTTACTTACCGGTAACATCCTTTTCCAGGAATCTTTCAGGACAGCACTAGTACCCACCCAGGTTATTGATCATCTATGAGAACTCATCGCATGAGAACGTCAGGTAAGATAAAGATTTGTATGACGTATTCTTGTGTCTCCCCAGCTGGCCGGAGGAACTCGTGAAGAACTGAGGGGCCGTTGGGAGGATGAGGTTTAAATGTTGAATTGGAAGGCGGTGTTTCCTAAGAGGGGAGGAGCCGGTGTCTCTCTATGGTGCTGTCCTGAAAGATTCCTGGAAAAGGATGTTACCGGTAAGTAACTCCGTTTTTTTTTTTTTTAAGGCCCAGTTCACACTAGTGCAATGACAGACATCGCATGTGATTCTCACCGCATTGCTGTTCAGATCACATGCAATGTCTGTGTGCTGCGCTTTCAGCCATACAAATTGTATGGCTGAAATCGCATCACATTCGCACCAAAATGGTGTAGGACCCCTTTTTTTGCATGGGTCACATGGGTGTTCACACTTATGCGATCTGATTCCTGCACCAATTCACAGTTGGCACTGCTATCTGCTGACAAATCTGGGGGTGTTGTTAACTTTACATTGACACCTGCAGTGGTTCGCAGATTTCAGTGTGAACCACTGTGCGATTCAGGTGCGATGCGGGAACCCGCACTGGATTCGCAGGGTTCTCGCATTGCGAGTTTAGACCCAGAGAAAACAGCTGGGGTCATATTCAGATATGGCTTCTTCTTTGCATGATAGAGCTTTACCTTGTAGGTTTGGATTGAGTAGTGAACTGTGTTCACAGACAGTGATTTTTGGAAGTATTCCAGAGCCCATGCAGTGATGTCCATCACAGAATCATGCCTGTTTTTAATGTAGTGCCTTCTGAGGGCCCAAAGATCATGGACATCCAATATTGCATTTTGGCCTTGTCCCTTGCGTACAGGGATTTCTCCAGATTCTTTGACTTTTTTGATGATATTATGTACTGCAAATGATGATATAATTAAAGGTTTTTGTAATTCTACATTGATGAACATTATTCTGAAATTGCTTGTCAGTTTTTGTACGCAGCTTTTTAGATTGGTGAACATTTAGCCCATCTTTGCTTCAGAGACACTGACTTTTTAAGATGCTCTTTTTTAACCCAGTCATGTTATTGACCTGTTGACAATTAACCTTATGGGCTGCAAAATGTTCTTCCAGCTCATCCTTGCTAGTACCACTTATTTTGCCAGCTTTTTGTTGCCCTGTCCCAACTTTTTTTGAGACATGTTGCTGTCTTTAATTTCAAAATGATCTAATTTTTTTCTGAAATGGTACATTTTCTCGTTTTAACCTTAGCCCCAGGCACTGCGACCTACCCGTACATTTGATATGTTTTCTATGTTTTTATTGTACATAAAACATGGGTTTATGAGATTTGTAAATCAGTGTATTGTTTTTATGTAGATCTTACTGTGTCTTTTTTTTAAGTTGGGGTTGTAGCTTAGTGTATGCGTCACATATAGCAGTTCCTGTAATCCAAGCAAGCCTAGCCTGCTCGTATGTGGTTGTGCCCAGGAATGCCATGTTCACTATACAGGAGGCTGATGTAAGGAACAACAAAAAAGTTCATGTGGTTCCAGGAGTGCAGTTGTCCGCAGGGGATGATTTGGACTAGTGTTTCACAGGAACATTGTCAGTTGGATGTCCAGATGGGTCAGTTCTGGCAGCAGGCAGAGACATATGCCCCGTACACACGGTCGGAATTTCCGACCCAAAAAGTCTGATTGGAGCTTTTCATCATATATTCCAAACGTGTGTATGCCCCATCGGACTTTTTACGACGAAAATTCAGACTGACTTAGATAGAGAACATGTTCTATATTTTTCAAACGGAACAAATTCCTATCGGGAAAACCGCTCGTCTATATGCTGTTCCGACGTACCAAAAGTGACACATGCTCTGAAGCAAGTACGAGACGTCGTACGTGTTGTCCCGTCGTACGTGTTGTCCCGTCGTACTTGTTGTCCGTCAGCGTGTTCTTGACGGTCGGAATTTGGTGTGACAGTGTGTATACAAGATAGCTTGAGTGGAATTCCGTCGGAAAAACCTTCAGAGTTTATTCTGACGGCAAAACCGGTCGTGTGTACAGGGCATCAGTCAACAAACAGGCAAAGTATCGGCAGAGGCAGCAGGCAGAAACCTGGTCATAAAATAAGCCTGGGTGAGCAGAGGCGACAGGAAGAGGCAACCCTGCACTGGTGTGGCAGTGATTAGGAACACTATTGTTGGCTGTACTGGTCTGGTGATAGTGGGAACTAGTGTGGCAGCAATCGGGATAACTGTTCCTGACTTACAGTGGGCTGATGACACTGGGACTGGTAAGGCAACAATCGGGGACACTGTTCCTTGCTTACACTGGTCTGGTGACACCGGGACTAGTGTGGCGGTGATCAAAAAAACTGTTGCTACCTGCACTGATCTAATGGCAATCTGGAATACTGATTTCCGATGGTCTGGTGACTGGTCTGTGACTAGTGTGGTGGTGA
Source organism: Lithobates clamitans (assembly GCA_037952925.1). NCBI lineage: Eukaryota > Metazoa > Chordata > Amphibia > Anura > Ranidae > Lithobates > Lithobates clamitans. The sequence continues at coordinate 5,812,751 of JBBGZY010000305.1, read as the reverse complement.
TTGGAGACACTGTTGCTGGCTGCACCATTATGGCTCATTCTTTAGCTGCAGAGTCAGTAGCAGGGGGTATACGTATGCAAAGGCTGCAATGCTTCGCTTCGCAGCTGTAGCAGAAATTATACCCCCTGTACGCCTGTCGACCGTGACCCATGCAAGTGAGTAGGGGTGCTTGTATGGGGTCCAAGGGGTTAAAGCAGGTGGTGAGAAGGTGATGCTCCATCAAAGAGCAATGCATGTATGATTTAGTCCATATGGTGACACTATGACTGATGTGACGGTGATCACGGACACTGTGTTTGGTGTGACAGATACCAAGGACACTGTGGCTGGGGTGGAGGTGACTAGGGACACTGGGACTGATGTAGCGGGGATCAGGGACACTGTGACTGGTGACATTTTTCTGTGGCAGTGATCAGAGACAGTGGCTGGTGGGCGGAACTGTCATACAGTGATACGGAGCAGCCAGCCATTGTACTTGATCACTGCCACAGCAGTACAATGTCACCATAATGACACTGCACTTGTCCTGGTGACAGGATGTAAAGAAAAAAAAAAGAATAAAAAAAAAAAATATATATTATATACTTTTTTAACAAGTTACATTTTTTTTAACATACTGTCATTGGTGCAGTTCAGTGATATCATAGGGACACTGTACTGCTTTAGGAACAACGGTGATCAGGATTTCTGAATTTTTTTTTTTTTTTTTACCACTGTGATTGTTTACATAGTGGTGATCACTGTGTAAACAATCGCAGTGTAAGAAAAATAAGGCTTATAGTCTTGATTTTATGTTTAGTACTGTGAGTTATCACAACAATTGATTTATGTATAGTACTGTGATTTATCACAACAATGACATGATACTGGGCGGCTGTGATTTGCACTGGTACCATGTGATTGCTTTGATCAATCCCAGAAATCACACATTTGTAAACAATGGTGTCATGAATGACAGACAGTTTTTATTACTGTAATTTTGATCAATGTGATTGGTTACAGCAAGCACGTGGTACCAGAGCCAATCACAGCTGCCCAGTTCCCTGATCTTTGTCCAGTTGTCACAGATTGTGCTGCTCCCGTCCTGCCGGTGCAGATAAGTAGCCAGACAGGAGCAGCACCGATGCTGGTGGTTAACAAATGGGGCACAAGCTCCTTTATTAATTAGGAGCGCCCTGTTCTCTGTTCTGTGGTAGGCAGCACACAGGACAGAGAATAGAGAGCTGGAGCTGCATGCTCCGATCTCTCTGCTGACCCTGTCCCCCTCCCAGCTCAGAGTGGGAGGGAGGAGGAGGGCTGTGAACCCTGCAGGCTCTGCTCGTGCTGTGTGGTCACTGCACAAGTAGAGAGAGGGATCCTTTACACCAAGGTCACACCAAGCTGGAATCTTCAGCAGTTTTCTATGTAGAAAACTGCAGCATTTTCTCTACTAATTAGGTGCAGACCTACACTAGGTTCTGTTTTTCTTTGAAATAGAAACTGGCGCAGATGGCACAGATGGATCTGAAACAGGTCAATCTGCTTGGTTAAAGTGGTGCACGCCAATTCTGACAATAACAATGGTGCAGGAAGTTTTGTTAATTCTCCAGCTTTTCTTTAGTTATCATTCTAGTTCACAGTCTTTAGTCATTTGTCTTTAGTGCCGTTTGAGTGACCAACCTGAGCAAGTATGTAAGTCAGTCGTTTGGCCTTTACCTGTATCTTATTTGTTCAGGTTGGTAACTAAAAGTGTTGAAGCCAGAGACAGGCAGCTTATGTTTTCAGAAGATTAGCAATGGCAGCTTACATTTTTTTTTCTCTTATTTTGTGAGCTTGCAGTAGCAATAAATTGCTGTTAATTTGGTTTATAGCAGGCCCATAATTAATGCCAGATTGTTGGCGGTACTGTCATTCAGTCCTCCTCCTGATCGGCCAGATTGCTAGGAGGATAAAAATAATGACATTATATATTGAATTGACCACATGGGTGGCCTGTGTTAGCCTGATCTATGAGAAAGAGACAATAAACAACACAATTACTGTGCTGGACAAATGTCTTCAGTTTCTCATGAAGGTCAGCTAATGAGATTTTTGTGTTATGTGTCCTAAATACAGTTCAGGGAATTTACCTGTGAAATATCTGCAGTGCAGAGGCCATCTGAACACAGTTCTGTATGATGTCTGCAATGTTGTATCCTGAGCAGAGGTAATCGGAAAAATCAGACATCTTATTGTTTTAATTGTCTTCATAGTTCCATAAAAAGCTCTTAATATTAAGAAATGAATTAGCAGGACGTGATTTAACTGGAGTAGTGATGAAATGGGCCATATCACTTAAATAATAACATTGAATGGCTTGTATATCAATTATGGCTGACAATGGTCGTGCAATGCTGAACCTAAATAAAATGTATGTCCTTTTTTTCCCCACTAATTGAGTTTTTTCTTTTGGTGGTTTTTATTTTTTGCGCTATAAACAAAAAAAAAAGACCAACAATCTTGAAACCCCCCCCCCCAAAAAAAAACAATATTTTTTACTTTGTTATAAAACGTATGAATAAAAAAAAATTAGAAAAAAATCAAATTTCTTCATAAATTTAGGGCAATATTTATTCTGCTACATGAAAAAAATCCTAATAAGCGAATATTGATTGGTTTTTAAGTTTTATAGCCTCCATAAACTATGGGATATTTTTAGAATAATTCTTTTTCATTGCTTTTGGTACATCTTTCCATTGGAGGATATACAGTACCTTCATGTCTTGCTCTCATGATCCTTCTAAAATTCAGAATATCTACATTCAGTTTCAGTGGCCACTAGTACAAATCTCTCCTTGGGGATACAGAACCTAATACAAATTGTCAAAAGGTATGAACCTTTCCCATTCTATAAATACTTTTACATATACTTTAAAGTAGAGTTGCATCAATACCGTTATCAGTGCTGATACTAAGCATTTGCACAATTCTTGCACTTTTACAAATGCTTTGATACCAAAACCGATACCTGTGGTGTGGTGCAGTGCAAGCTTATACAAAATGAATAGGCTCAAATCGCACTGCAAAGAATTGCATGTGATATGAACAGGAATGAAGTGCGATTCCTGTCTGAATAACATGCTGTTTCCCGCACCGCTCTTGTGTGAACCCAGAGCCTTCAGCTCCTCAGAGTCCTCTTTTGGTTCTCAAGCCCAGCCACTCGATTTTCAAGAAACTTGGCGTATTCTTTCTTTCTTTTTGCAACACTCTGCAACCAACTTAGGATATGAAATTAATGAAGCAACCAAAGGCAGAGAAGGAAAAGACTTCCACTGCCACATCAGCGCTGTATAACCTGGGTTCACACAGGAACAGTGTGGGAAACCACATGTGATTCACACAGGAATCGCACCACATTCCTGTTCAAAACACATGCAATTCTTTGCAGTGCGATTTGAGCCCTATCATTTTGTATGGGTTCAAATTGCACTTCACTGCTCACAGTATTGATAATTGGTATCAGCGAGCAAAAGTATCAGTACTCGTACTCTGTCCTAAATAAACGGTATTGGTGCATCCCTACTTTAAAGTCCATCTAAGTGCCCATTCACATCAGTACACTGCAGTAACGCGGTACCATGCATTGCGAATGACACTCCATTGCGCCACAGCATGCAGTAATGCACGACTGTTTGTTGCTGCGCATTGCAAAAATTCTACTTGTACGATGTTTGGTCCATTTTGGGGCATTAGGCCTGTTTCACATGTGTTTCAACTTGTATATGAGTGGTGTGAACAGCAAGCATTTACAGAGTTTCAGCAAGCTTTGTTGAAGCTTTTAAAGTACCGTTCATCTCCAGTTTGTAAATGATGAACACAGATCCTAATGGGAGTGATGACTGTCACTTTAAACAAGCTGCTAGCAGGCTTCAGCACACTTTTACAAGCTTCAAGAAGTTCTGAAGCCTGTTAGTAGCTTGTTTAACAGCTTAAGGACCGTCCACTGTATGTATGTATATATATATATATACATACATACATACATACATACATACATACATACATACAGTGGTGTGTGTGTGTGTGTGTGTGTATATATATATATACTGTGGCAGGGCGGTTGTATTGCGCAAAACAACGTACGTTGTTAAATGCAGTAGATTGTGTGGGCGCGCACCGCTGCATGGAGAAGGAGCCCATGTCCGCTGGCCACCCACGATCGCTTCACAGACAGGCAGAACAGCGGGGGATCAGCCTAAGTAAACAAGGCAGATCTCTGTTCTAACAGGGGAGAACATGGAGATGGTCTGTTCCTAGTAATCAGGAACAGCGATCTCTGTGTTCTTCCTGTCAGTACTTCCCCCACACAGTTAGGCGGGTTTCACACGGGCGTTCCGTTTTTGTAGTTCAGTTCAGTCACTAAACCTTACATCTGTTTTCATGTCGCTGACATCTGTTTAAAAAATAAAACAAATGTGACTGAACTGAACTTCAATTACTGTATATAGCTGGTTGCTAAGGAGGGGGTCAGGAAGCTGGCCGCTGCATCCTTAACAACCGATGAGTCATCAGCTGTCAGCGCGGTTTCTCGCTGAAAGCTGAATGTAAAAAAAAGCGAGCGAGCACCCCCCCGCTGAACCATACCAGTCCGCTTGCCCTCAACATGGGGGTGGGTGGCCCCCCCACCCCAAAGCACCTTGCCCCTATGTTGATGGGGACAAGGGTCTCTTCCCAGCAACCCTGGCCAGTGGTTGTCTGGGTCTGTGGGTGGGGGGCTTATCGGAATATGGAAGCACCCTTTAACAAGGGTGCCCCCAGATCCCGCCCCCCCATGTGAATGGGTATCGTACCCCTACCCATTCATCAACAAAGCAGTGAAATTGAAAAAAAAGCGAGCCGGTTTTTTACAATTCCTTTATTAATAGTTTTGAGCTGTCTTCTCCCGGTGCCGTCTTCTCCCGCTGCTGTTTTCTTCATTGCTGCTGGTTACCCGGAAAAAAAAAAAAATCCGCTGTTCTGTGGCTGTCTTCGTGTTGTCGCCTGCTGTCTGGCATCTGTTATATAGCCATGGGGCGTGGTCATCAGATGACGTCACCCAGAGAGCCCCCCTGTGATGTCAGAAGGGCGGGCTTTTTAGAAACTGGTGGTGGGAGAAGACAGCTCTGAACTATTAATAAAGAACTTGTCAAAAACTGGCTCTTTTGAGGATTAATGCCGATACCATTTCATATGGGGGCTTCCAGATCCTGATAAGCTCACCAAATGCAGAACCCAACAACCACCAGCCAGGGTTGTCGGGAAGAGGCCCTTGTCCCCCCGCCCCAAAGCACCCACCCCCCCATGTTGAGGGCATGTGGACTGGTATGGTTCAGGGGGGGGGGGCGCTCACTTGTCCCCTTCCTTTCCTGATCTGTGCGGCTGCATGCTCGGATAAGGGTCTGGTATGGATTTTTTGGGGGCCCCACGCCATTTTTCAGCGATTATTTGTTTTCTTTTTTCCTTCTGCTGTTCTGGAAGCGCCCTGTATTTAATGTTTTATTATAAAATATAAAGGATAAATAAAATTGATGACAAAAGATTTTATAAACACGCAATTAAAATAGAAGTGACCAAAAATCATAGTTACATACATAGTAGGTGAGGTTGAAAAAAAACACAAGTCCATCAAGTCCAACCTATGTGTGTGATTATATGTCAGTATTACATTGTATATCCCTGTATGTTGTGGCCGTTCAGGTGCTTATATAATAGTTTTTTTAAACTATCAATGCTCCCCGCTGAAACCACCACCTGTGGAAGGGAATTCCACATCCTTGCCGCTCTTACAGTAAAGAACCCTCTACACAGTTTAAGGTTAAATCCAATTTCTTCTAATTATAATGAGTAGCCACATGTCTTATTAAACTCCCTTCCGCGGAAAAGTTTTATCCCTATTAAGGGGTCACCAGTACGGTATTTGTAAATTTAAATCATATCCCCTCTCTAGCATCTCTTCTCCAGAGAGAATAAGTTCAGTGCAAATACAGCGATTGAACTGTTTATCCCATCCTCCAGGTCGTTTATGAACAAATTAAATAGGATGGGTCCCAGCACAGAACCCTGGGGAACCCCACTACCCACCCCTGACCATTCTGAGTACTCCCCATTTATCACCACCCTCTGAACTCGTCCTTGTAGCCAGTTTTCAATCCATGTACTCACCCTATGGTCCATGCCAATGGACCTTACTTTGTACAGTAAACGTTTATAGGGAACTGTGTCAAATGCCTTTGCAAAATCCAGATACACCACGTCTACGGGCCTTCCTTTATCTAGATGGCAGCTCACCTCCTCATAGAAGGTTAATAGATTGGTCATTATAGTCTTTGTCCAGGACCTTAAATATCATGTTTGTATATTTAAACTGAGTTAGTCATATCCTTATGAGGGTTAATGTTGATAGCCTATTCATTATAGTGGAAATAGCTGTATTCCTAGTTCAGATATATTGCTGCAGTATGCTTTATCTTTTTCTCGTAGATGTGGTGTGTATGTTCTTGCTGTAGTCAAAATCTTTTGACATTTGCCGAACCTTCTTGTTTACATGCCATGGAAGTTTGAGCTCCCGCTGTATCTCAGTCCCCAGTCCTACGGTCGGGTCTCCACCTCCCTCCTTTCCAGGTCATTCACATACCCAGGCTTTGTAAAACTAGCTTTTGACTCTGCCGCTACCTGAGGCAAAAATGTTCACAGGACAGAACTTGTGATGTTTAAAAAGTTTCTGCGCTAGATGGAAGTTGTAAAAAAACTAAAAGCCCCTGACCAACTTTTCATCGGTTTTCCCTATCGACTTTTTTGTAATTTCTGTTGTCAGAATAAGAACATTGAAACAAACGTTCTACAGAATTAGGAACAGTAGCGTATACTGAAGTCAATTATATATACAGCTGTGTTCTAAAGTCTGCATACCCTTGGAGAATTGGTAATATACAGTATGTACCATTTTTAAAGAAAACCTGAGCGAGTAGGCAAACACATTTCTTTTATTTCTTATGGGATTCATATTCAACTCTAGGTCATAATCCAATGGCACAATCGTAAAACAAAACATGACAACAAGTAAACAAATGAAATGGCCCCTGTTCAAAAGTCTGCATACCCTTAGTTCTTAATACTGTATATTGTCCCCTTTAGCATTAATGAGAACGTGCAATCTTCTGTAGTAGTTGTCTGAGACCCCGAATTCTTGCAGGTGGTACAGTTGCCAATTCATCTTGGCAAAATGTCTCCAGGTCGTTGCAAAGTCTTTTGTAGTTTTTGCATGATCGGCACGTTTGAGATCCCCCCCAGAGTGGCTTGATGATATTAAGGTCAGGAGACTGTGATGTCCACTTCAGAACCTTCACCTTTTTCTGATGTAACTGCTGGAGGATCAACTTGGCCTTGTGCTTAGGATCATTGTCATGCTGGAAAGTCCAAGAGCGTCCCAGCTTACATGCAGAAGAATGCAAATTGCCTGCCAATATTTTCTGTTAACATGCTGCATCATCTCTCTAAAGGGTACCACCACAGTTAACCAGAAAAAAAGTATTATGATATAGTATTTTTATTGCACCAAATTCTAAAAGATAAGGTATTGCAAGGTATTTATTGTGGTGGTAATCAAGTGAAACCCACCCACCTGGGTGGAGAGAAAGTGCTGCTAGCCCAAAATATGATTAATTTGAAAAATCGCTCCCAAAGGCCTATGGGCAGCTAGAAAAAAATTGGACTGAATAGAATATATCAAAAAAAGTTATTTATTACGTACAAATATATGAAAAAAAACCACATGAATTAAAAACTGCATGAGCTCTGGTATGCATGGTATCCAAATATGAGATGTCAATATTACAAATGGCAAAAAAGAGTTTAACAATAAATAATAATGCTCAGAGAAGAGCCCCAACTTTTTTTGATATATTCTATTCAGAATTTTTTTCTAGCTGATCATTGGCCCTTGGGAGCAATTTTTCAAATTTAATTTATTGTGGTGGTACCCTTTGGAGAGATGATGGGAGATATAGGCAAAATTGGAAGATCTAATAAAGAGGTGTTGATCAATTTGGACGAGTTACCAGAAATCCCAAAGCGCTTATTGACCTTATTCATTTAGAGGTCACTGGAGTGACGGTGAGTGCGCACTTCTCACTGTGATGGTGGCATTTGGGGTCTCATTGGAGGATTACACTTTATGATGTGAGATTTATCATGTTTGTTTATTGACTTTCTAGTTGGTTATTACACTTTTTTTTTCCTTCCCCTCCCGCCAAGTGCCCAGCATATCAAGCCGCTTGCTGTGGGGACACTCGTGGGCTTCCTCCAGAGCGTGCTCTTTGTGTCCCTAGACACACAGGAAGTGGTTTGCCCCTGCCCCCTGCTCCCTCCTCACTGGCTGTGATTGACAGCAGTGGGAGCCACTGCTTTGTCTGAGCTTATGAGGAGGGAAAGAGACCAGAGAAAGCCTCTGCTTCTGTGCACATCTCTGGATTAAGATTGGGCTCAGGTAAGTGTGGAGGGGGGGGAGCTTCACTCCGTTTTTTTTTTTTTTTTACCTTAATGCAGGCAATGCATTAAGGTAAAAAAAAAAACCCTTCAACTGTTAGAACCACTTTAAACCCTACACCAACATGCGCTACTATGTGCATTGCACATTGTTGTAGGGCAGTTGCGGGGCACCCCTATTCAGTTGAATGAGTGATGTTCAAAGGTTGATACTGGTGATGCAGAGCGCTGCAGCATATGTCTACCCTCCTCTGCTGCCTTTGTCGCATTAGGCGGAGCATATGGGGGTGGGGTGGTACTGCCTCTTCCAAACACAAGTGTAAATGAGGCCTTGTTCTTCTCATTCACATCCTGTACCTTTAGCTTCTTGCAGCCACCTGCGATTTTCACGTCAATCATCCCACAAGACTGCAGGTTGGTTAGTGCCAAATTATCACAAGATTTCGCTTTTACAAGCGGAGTCCAGTTCCTGGGGTTTTTTTTTTGGCATTGGGTTCTGAGATCTGAATACCTTAGGTCTATTAAAACAGTATTTTTTGTGTGATTTGTGAGATTTCAGCTTGATAAAATGCCTACAGATTCCTGAAATTTTGTCTTTATAGTTTCTAGTTAAACCATATTATATATATGGCATGTGCCTTTTCGGCTGAGAACAAAATAATGGTTTAGTGATTATGAATTTTTTAGCACGAAAGCTTCTGTATGTATTATTGGTGATTGCTCACGTTGCATTGATTGCAGATGTAATTTCTCCTATTATATTGGTGTCGGGTAAGGAAGGAACCTACCTCCATTACTTAAATATCACTACATATTCATTGTAGGTCACTTTAGTGCATCCATGATATTATAACTGATTTCTATAAAAAAGCGTATCTTAATGGGTGGCTTAAAATGTACTGATTTTGCTTCCACTGGAAGTACACAAGGTCTCTATATAGCTTTGTATGATTCCGGGGTGTCAATGGGAAATTGGGCATTACATACAGTATGTCACAAAAGTGAGTACACCCCTCATATTTTTGTAAATATTTTATTCTATCTTTTCATGTGACAACACTGAATAAATGACACTTTGCTACAATGTAAAGTAGTGAGTGTACAGCTTGTATAACAGTGTAAATTTGCTGTCCCCTCAAAATAACTCAACACAGAGCCATTAATGCCTAAACTGCTGGCAACAAAAGTGAGTAGTACACCCCTAAGTGAAAATGTCCAAATTGGGCCCAAAGTGTCAATATTTTGTGTGGCCACCATTATTTTCCAGCACTGCTTTAACCCTCTTGGGCATGGAGTTCACCAGAGCTTTACAGGTTGCCACTAGAGTCCTCTTCCACTGCTTCATGACGACATCACAGAGCTGGTGGATGTAAGAGACCTTGCGCTCCTCCACCTTCTGTTTGAGGATGCCCCACAGGTGCTCATTAGGGTTTAGGTCTGGAGACATGCTTGGCCAGTCCATCACCTTTTACCCTCAGCTTTTTCAGCAAGGCAGTGGAGTTGGAGTGTTGGAATACTGCCCTGCTGCCCAGTCTCCGCAGGGAGGGGATCATGCTCTTCTTCAGTATGTCACAGTACATGTTGGCATTCATGGTTCCCTCAATGAACTGTAGCTCCTAGGTGCTGGCAGCACTCATGCAGCCCCAGGCCATGACACTCCCACCACCATGCTTGACTGTAGGCAAGACACAGTTGTCTTTGTACTCCTCACCTGGTATCTGCCACACACGCTTGACTCCATCTGAACCAAATAAGTTTATCTTTGTCTTATCAGACCACAGGACATTGTTCCAGTAATCCATGTCTTTAGTCTGCTTGTCTTCAGCAAACTGTTCCTTCTGGGATGACAGCCGACCAATTTGATGCAGTGTGTGGCGTATGGTCTGATCACTGACAGGCTGACCCCCCACCCCTTCAACCTCTGCAGCAATGCTGGCAGCACTCATATGCCTATTTCTTTGGTCGACCATGGCGAGGCCTGTTCTGAGTGGAACCTGTCCTGTTAAACCGTTGTATGGTCTTGGCCACCGTGCTGCTGCTCAGTTTCAGGGTCTTGGCAATCTTCTTATAGCCTAGGCGATCTTTATGTAGAGAAACAATTTTTTTTTTTCAGATTCTCAGAGAGTTCTTTGCCATGAGGTACCATGTTGAACTTCCAGTGACCAGTATGAGAGAGTGAGATTGATAACGCCTAATTTAACACATCTGCTCCCCATTCACACCTGAGACCTTGTAACACTAAGGAGTCACATGACACAATTTGGACATTTTCACTTAGGGATGTACTCTTTTGTTGCCAGTGGTTTAGACATTAATGGCTGTGTGTTATTTTGAGGGGCAGAAAATTTACATTGTTATACAAGCTGTACACTCACTACTTTACATTGTAGCAAAGTGTCATTTCTTCAGTGTTGTCACATGAAAAGATAGAATAAAATATTTACAAAAATGTGAGGGGTCTACTCACTTTTGTGAGATACTGTAACTAGAATTTGTTTCTGTTTATACGTTCACGCTCATTAGTGTAACCCTCAAGTTATTAAACTTAAAGCGGAGTTCCACCCAAATTTTGAACAGTATCTGTATGTATTCTCTTCCTTGCCTAGATGCTGACATGCCGTTTAAAAAAATTTAAATCGCCGTAATTACCTTTTATTTTTCTATTCTTCTTTGCACTTCCTGGTTCTCCTCCCATGGGAGTAGGTGTGTTTCTAGACTCTCCCAGACTCCTGGGAGCTAGTCTCAGGCTTCCCAGGATGCCACTGAGCATGTGCGGGAACGAGCAGTGAATGCTGGGAGCACAGCATTCACCACATCCAGGAAATAAATGCTTGTGGGCTTCAAATGCCCACAATGAAGATGGAAACCGCCTGCAGTGAATAATATAAGTTATTCTTTCCGACGAAATCTGACACAGGCGGACATATTACACACAATATGTGAGTATGTAATGCTGAGAAGAAAAGTTTGTGAATGAACTAAAAAAAAAAAAACGATAGATAGGTGGACCCCCGCTTTAAGTACTTTTGTTCAAGAAGGTAATAGAAGTTGCCATTGTGTATGGTGATCATAAACAATTTGCAACTGAAGGACAAATGGGGGGGGGGGGGTTATTTACTAAAGGCAAATCCACTTTGCACTACCAGTGCACTTTCAAATGAAATCGCTGTAGATCCGAGGGGGACATGCAAGGAGAATAAAAAACAGCACTTTAGCTTGCACATGATTGGATAATAAAATCAGCAGAGCTTCTCCTCATTTCAGATCTACAGCGACTGCACTTCCAAGTGCACTTGTAGTGCAAAGTGGATTTGCCTTTCGTAAATAACCCCCATGGAGTCTATTCTTTTTCTGAAAGATTTGTCCTTGCATTAGATCTCTTGTAAACTATATCCATTTAAATACTGCTATACTCAGGTCTTGTGCTCTGGCCAGTTTAATTTCAACGCAGATTGTGTGCAGAAGGATTTAGGTTTTTACTTGTTGCATATGACTGGGATAATCTGACCTGTCTAAGGTTTTATTATTTCAAGCTGCATTGAAAGTAAGGGTATCTTTTTTACTTTTATTATACAGCATGCCATAGACCTCCTGCCTACACAAACCATGGGAAACTATGGGACACTATAGGATAAAAGTACACTTTTAAATATTATGAGTATTAAAACCTAGCACACACAATGGCGAATGATCGTCTGCTTTTTTTTTTTTGCATGCTAGTCCCATATCGAAAACAAATAGGTTACTAAAGTACAAAAAATTCTCGTACAACAAAATAAAAATTTAGAAGTGATGTAATGTATTTGTATTGTATGTTTGGAGGAAAACTGTGCTGATTAAAGAAAAATCGTACAATCTGGTATCGTACAAGAAAAAGTTTGGAGTTTGTCCCTTGTGAAAAATTTGGACAAAAATTGTGTACTAACGATCAGATTATCATACAATCACTTTGAAAGCGGTATTATTGTACGATATTCTGACCGTATGTATGCGGCCTAAATGTTTTTGTTTTGGGTAGAGTGGGAAAGAGTTAAGGTGGAACTAAACCTCTTGGATTGTAAGTTCTAACAAGCAGGGCTCTATGATTCCTACTGTATTAAACTGTATTGTAATTGTACTGTCTGCCCTTAGGTTGTAAAGCACTGCGTAAACTTTTGGCGCTATATAAATCCTGTATAATAATAATAAAATACTGTCCTATCCTTTACAGCCAAAGAAGGCAACAGCTTAGCCTTTGATCTGCAGTTGCCATGGTGCTGAATATATGATCGGTTATGACAACATTCATTTAATGGTTTGACAGTTCGGTTGAAAGAAAAAGTTCTCAATCACGGCATGCCTTGACTGTAACTGTTTTGGGAAAACGTTAAATCGATGGGTTTAAATTTCTGTGTGGTTGTAATTTCTGTCTTTGACATTTTCCATCACTTCCTATCCCTGTGATGCCCCAAGAACTGGGAGGGGTGAGCCTCATTGAGGCAAGATCTTACAGACTGCTATAAAAATATTGTCATATGTTCAAACCCATCTTAAAGCAGAACTTTACCCATAACAACTTGATAAAAAATAACGTTCTTTAGCAAGGAACATACATTCCACATTAATAATAATAATAATAATACCAACATTAGTGTGTGCTGTAAACTGCCTCCAGGATTGCTCCTGCTTCTTCTTGCTGGAGGCTGCCATTTTCCTAAAGCCCAGAGCCCCTGAACAGCAGTAAATCATAAAGGGGAACTAAACCCATCGGTTTAAGTTTCAAAAAACAGTTACATTCCTGGAATGTTGGTATTGCTACCTGTCACATTTGCTTGTGTCCTCAACCAAACTGTCAAACCATCAAATGGCTGGTGTCATAACTGATCACATGTGCAGGATCATTGCAGTTGCAGATCAAATAGAAGCAGCTTCCTTGCCTGTAAAAGATAGGAGGGTTTAATTCTGCTTTAAGGCTGTCAGCAGATTGACCTTTACAAATTCAGCACTGCCTAAAAATGGAGAGCAACTGAACATGTGCAGAGCAGGGTGAGACAGTGTATTACTGGATTTTAAACAGTATAGACACTTATTTTTATTGTTTTACTATATCTGCAAAAGGGGTCAGCCTCAAGTGATATAGCACTAGCAGGACCTAATTATCTAAAGTTGACTAAAGTTTCACTTTATCTTTGCTAAAAATTTGATATTGTTTGTCTTTTTCCCTATTGCATCCTTTGCCATTACTTCTGTTCAGAAGGAAAGTGAGGTGAAATCTTTCAAAGGCCCCAGTTAACATTTGAGCGTCTCAGGATTGGAGGCAGAGTTGCGTGATTCTGCATGCGTTTCCAGATAGTGCTAAAATGATAATTTGGGTGCCATTCATTTATTAAGAATTGGGCCTGAAAAACATTCAAAAATTCACTATTCAAAGATGTGCCAAAGTTGGCTCCAAAAAAGGGTACAGGAGGTACTTTGGTGCATTTTTGGAGTGGAGGACAGCCCATTCAAGTGAAAGGTGCCGCTCCAAAAACATGCAAAAAGAAAAAAAAATTATGCTTCATTATCACTCCATTGTGAACAGGGACTAATAGTGCCACAGGTGGCAATAAAAGCTGACATCAGCTTTAAAGTGATATTAAAGTCTCAGTTTTTTTCATTCAAAAATAACAAATATGTAATGCTCACCTGCTTTGTGTAGTGGTTTTGCACAGAGCAGCCCGGATCCTCTTCTTCTCGGGTCCCCGTTTGCTGCTCCTGGCCCCTCCCTCCTGCCGAGTGCCCCCACAGCAAGCAGCTTTCTATGGGGGAACCCGAGCCGCACTGCTGCTCTGTGTGTCTATTCAGAGACAGAGCCGCGGTTTGGCCCTGCCCCCTCACTCTCCTCATTGGATTACTGACTTTGACAGCAGCGGGAGCCAATGGCGCTGTGATGCTGTCTCAGCCAATGAGAAAGGAGAGTCCCGAGCATCCGAGACTCTCCTGCATCATCGAGATTGAGACGGGCTCAAGTATTAGGGGGGGCTGCAGCACACAGGTTTTTTTATCTTAATGCGTTAAAATAAAAAAACCTTCTGACTTTACAACCACTTTAACCTCCCTAGTCAGCAATGCTTCCTGCTGATTGGAGAGATCTAAACTCAGCAGGGGAGTGCTGGACCTCTGCTGAGAGACTACTGCTTCCACAAATTGAGCAAAGGGCCTTCTCTGCAGGTGCCGACTAACTTTTCTACTCAGCTTGTGGCTGCTTTCTGAAGACTTTCCAGGCTCTCATGTAAAAACAATATACTAGTTGTTTCATTTATGTATACAGTTGTAACCAGGTTTGTGTTGAAAACCTACTGGGAGACAGTTTGGAGATATCTACCAATGAGCCATAACATTATGACCACTCGCCATGATCTGTCAAGGCTTGGACTCCACTAGCCCTCTGAAGGTATGCTGTGATATCTGACACCAAGCCATCAGAAGAAGATCCTTTAAGCCATGTAATTTGCCTTTTGGCCAAGATCAAGTGTGGTATGTGTTTTTATCAGTGTAAACTGCTCCCCTGTCATTCTGGCCGTAGACTGGAGGGAGTAACTGAATAATATCCCTGATTGTATGGTGGGGGCCCTGGGATGCTCCCCATGGGAACAGAAACTAGAGCCTCCCCTGGCAGTGGAGGCCAGGTTTAATTCCCTGGTGGAGGATTCCAAGAGCCTAGTGCCTCCAGAACTGACTGTGCTACCCTGTCTGATTAGGGGCAGGGAAAGCTGAGAGCCCGGGGTGTCAAGCACCCCCTGGGAGTGGCATCCTGGGGGTGCCGGAGTAGGACTATGGGTGTGGAACCCCACTGTGTGAAATGGCACTAGGCCTTGATACATAAGCTTTTTTTCTTTTTTTTTCATTACCCCTCCTGGGCGAGGCCTTTTGTCTGTTACCTTGCTCAGGCACTTCTTTTGTTATTTTATTTTCTCTCTTTACCTGTGTCACGCTGCACTTATGTGTTGTACTTTCACTCAGGAAAAACTACCTTAAAAGGGGAGGATGTGTGGCCATTAGGTTTCTTCCATCCCTGTCTTGGAGGGCTCTCTCCTTTGGGAGATCCCCCACTTAACACTTGATGGATAGCTTTGGCTTATCACGAGGAGAGGGGTCTGCAGGGCCTTTTTGGCTAGGTAGACCTGAGTGTGACTTACCTCTGTCAGGTTTTATTGTGCCCTGGGAGGTTAGGGAAGGGGGTCCTTCCTTTTTGAGAAGGAATCCAAGACCTCCATGGTTTGGACTTTTTTTCAGCACATCCCACAGATGCTCAATTGTATTAAGATATGGAGAATTCGGAGGCCAACCTTGGACTCTTTGTTGTGTTTTTCAAACCATTTCTGAATGCATCAGACCAGATCACTTTCTTGCATTGCTCTGTGGTCCAGTTCTGATACATGCCCATTTGAAGCGCTTTTTTTTTTGTAGCTGCGGATCAGCATTGGCACCCTGACTGGTCTGCGGTATGCACTGCATACACTGCTGTGCACATTGTGTTCTGACACCTTTTCTATCAGAACCTGCATGAACATTTAAGTTACAGTAGTTCTTCTATTGGATCGGACAACATGGGCCAGCCTTCGCTCACCACATGTATCACTGAGCCTTGGCCACTCGTGACACTGTTGCCAGTTCGCTGTTTTTCCTTTTTAGGACCAGTTTTGGAAGGTCCCAACAATTGCAGACTGGGAACATCTTCCAAGAGCTGCGGTTTTAGGAGATGCTCTGACCCAGTTGTCTAGCCATCACAATTTGGCCCCTGTCAAAGGCCCTCAAATGTTTACGCTTGTCAATTTTTTCTGCTTTCAGTGTGATGTTCACTTTCTTAATGCATGTCATCCAATCTCAGATGCAATTGTAACAAGATAATCAGTTATTCACTTTACTTGTCAGTGGTCATAATGTTATGGCTGGCCAGTGTATCAGGCTATGGAAAACAGGGATCATTGAGGTGTAGGTGGAGGTGGAGGAAGAAATCCTCCAACTATATGTTTCACCTTCTGGAATAATGGACTAATTATCACTGCGTGTGCCTTTTTGCTCATTGTTTAATGGACTTATGGGTCTTGGATCACAGCGGGGCATCATATCGCACATTTTTGTCATAGTTCTGAGCCCTGCTGTTTGTTCAGGCGTATGGCTAGCCACTTATTTTCCAAAAGTACTTGAGCTTTCATCGGTTTGCCGAGGAAGAGAATTTGCTTTTGCAAAATGTGAGAAATGGCAACTTGCCAGCTAATAATTTGTAAAAAGTTGTACAATCTTTTTACTCTGACTTTTGTGTCCTAACATTTTATTTCGTATGACAGAAGATTGCTTTGACTCATCATTTCTGCAACCTTCGGCAGATAACTGGCAACTAAATTAGGACAATTGCACCGAACAAGGAAGCTTGTTGGCAGACTATCAGTTCACTTTGTCTGCTTGAGTTAAATGTAATAGAATGCTGATTAGCAGCTCTCTGTATGTTCATTTGCTATTCCCACAGCTCCTATTCCTTCTGAGATTTCTTTTTGCTAGTTCTCACAGTTCTGCAGCATTGCATTTAATATCAAATTTGTTTATTAGACATCTCAATAGTCAGAAATGGATGAGCACAGATTGCGATCTGACCCAGACTGGCACATATTATCAATGTGTTTTTAGGGATGTTGATTTTTTTAATATGTTTCTGGCCTCAACAGCCATGGAAGCCTGGCACACTAATTGGTATGCCTTTAGTGGAAGGATGGCTAGTTTGCAGCCCATACTACATTGTCAACAGCACATAGGCCGGTTGGCATATAATTGGTGTTCCAAAGGGTCCTAGTAAACTTTAATTCTTCTCATCCGGTCAGTAATCACTCTGAGAGTAAAGCCTCATACACACTAGTATTTTTTCTTTTCTTTCAACCCAGCAGGGCTAAATGAAAAAAACTGACCGCTCAGGAGGAGCCACTGTACTAACAATGCAATGTTAGTACAGCAATCTCCCCTGCTGTGCTATTGTGTTCTGACATGGAGATGCCACCCCCACCCCAGCCAGAACACTCCAGTCAGCACTCCCAGAGTGCTGATCGGGAGTCATTCAGTGGACCTTTTTTGGTCATGCCCCTTTGATAGATGCCGTCTGACATTCGGCCCATGTGTACTAGGCTTTAGGCCCCTTTAAGGCCCTTTTCACACATACAGATCATTGGTTTCATCAGTTCAATCACGTTTTTTTAATTAAACATCAGTTTGTCATAAATGTTTTCCTGTTTTTTCATCCACCAGATAGATCCCTTAGCACTTGAGTCCCAGACAGGGTCGGGACAAGGGGCAAAGCATGTATTGTAGGAAATGGGGGCGCCACATGTTCCTTCTGTATACAAGGATGACAGCAGTAGTGACAGCGGCATCACTACTTCTGTCAGCCCACTGCTGGAGGCAGCAAGGAGAGGAGGGAGAGAGCCAGGAGGAGGTGCAGGCTGTGCTCACTCTATCCCTCCTCCTCATAAGCTCACACATAATGAAGGGGGGGGGGGACAATTTGGCATCTTTGCCTTGAGCTCTGGATGTTCTTGACCCGGCACTGGTCCCAGAACTATTCTTTCATGCAAAAATGGACCGTTTGTTTACATCCGTATTTCGTCCGATCTGTTTTTTAACGGAAAAAAATATGGTTTTGGTCCGTTCCAAAAATGGACAGAAGCGGATGTAAATGGATGATCATCCATTTACATCCGTTTTTTCCATAGAGATGCATTAATGTCCGCTTTGCATCTGTCAATGGATCGATGAAAAACGGAAAAACGGTCGGCATATGTAAAAGGGGCTTAACACATATGGACTGTTTGTCTGTTTTCCATCCACCTGTTGACAGATGAAAAACCGACATCAATACACCTCTATGGAAAAACGAATGGTCATCCATTTACATCCACATTTGTCAACATCCATTTTTTTAAAAACACATCTAAGCCCTATTTTTGTTCCGTTAAAAAAAAAACGGTTTGGACGAAAAACAAATGTAAAGGGACAAATGGTCCGTTTTGGCATTGTTAGTGGATATAAAAAACTGATGTGCAACTGATGTAAACTTCACCCTTTTTTTTTTCCTTTGACATGACTCAACTGACAAAACAAACGGACTGCGTGTGTGAAAAGGGCGAAATTGACATGACCCGAGCTTTTTCTAATCCCAAGTGCCAATGTATTTATTTGTTTATTTATTTTGGCTACCAGACAGTTTATTATATGAAATAGTTTTAGTATTGATCATTTTGTTTAAGTTCTGTAAGTAGTTTTTTTTATATCATAAAAAATATTTTACATAATTTTACACGGGCTTAGAATTTAATGGAAAGTCAACCCAAAATGGTCAAATCTATTTTTGTGGTTTCCTGTGAGTTAAATTGCTTACTCTCTCCTCTTTATTATATATCTTTCTCCCAGGAAGAGAGACCTCTTCTTTTTCTTTAATTTACTGGGGACTCGTGCAACTAGACCTGTTCTTTCTCTTCAGTTTATTGGAGACCTAAAGTGACACTTCACTCTCCCAATCTACTTTGATTATTTTTAATCTTCATGTTGCTAGCATTAGTAAATGGGTAGTAAAGTATAACCACTTCCGGACCGCTGTACACCGATATACGTCCTTACTTTGACAGGGGATATTGTTGTTATGACAGCAGCAAGCTGCCATAACCCCGGTATCCTCTTGTTTGGCCGGTGGTTCGGTTTTGGATAAGAATGGTCTCTGCGGCGGATTCGCCACAAGATCACTTTTGTCGGCGGCGGGAGAGGGCGCTCCGGTGCCCTCCGCCGCTTACTGGAACCGACCGCAGCAGCGGAGGCGATTGCATCTTTACCCTGGCTGGGCATGGAGACGAGTGAGGGAGAGATGGCCCCCACCCGTCTCCATAAAAATGCTGGGCGAAAGCGACGTCAAAACGTCACTTCCGCCCACAACTCTTAAAGGGACATTTTTTTTTAAATTACTTTTTTTTTTTTTATTGCATTTAAGTGTAAATATGTGATCTGTGGTCTTTTTGACCCCAGATCTCATATTTAAGAAGTCCTGTCATGCTTTTTTTTCTATTACAAGGGATGTTTACATTCCTTGTAATAGGAATAAAAGTGACACTTTTTTTTTTTTTTAAACAGTGTAAAAAAAAAAAAGAAAGTAAAATAAATAAGAAACAGTTTTTTTTAAAAGTGCCCTGTCCCGCTGAGCTCGTGTGTAGAAGCGAACGCATACGTGAGTAGCGCCCGCATATGAAAACGGTGTTTAAACCACACATGTGAGGTATCGCTGCGATCGGTAGAGCGAGAGCAATAATTTTAGCCCTAGACCTCCTCTGTAAAACGTGCAACAAGTATGTTATAATTTTTTTAAACGTCGCCTATGGAGATTTTTAAGGGTAAAAAGTTTGTCGCCGTTTCACCAGCAGGTGCAATTTTAAAGCGCGGCATGTTGGGTATCAATTTACTTGGCGTAACATTATTTTTCACAATATAAAAAAAAATGGGCTAACCTTACTGTTGTCTTATTTTTTAATTCAAAAAATGTATTTTTTCCAAAAAAAAAAACGTGCTTGTAAGTCCGCTGCGCAAATATGGTGTGACAGAAAGTATTTCAATGACCGCCATTTTATTCTCTAGGGTGTTAGAAAAAAATGTATAATGTTTGGGGGTTCTAAGTAATTTTCTATAAAAAAAAAATGTTTTTAACTTGTAAACAACAAATCTCAAAAAGAGGTCGGTCCTTAAGTGATTCATTTCTTCAGTTACTTCCTGATTTCATGCCTTGGCAAATTATGTCTTCAGGAGGGTTGGAGAGGTGATGGAGTTTTTCCAAGAAGTAACTGCTACATGAATCATTTGCCCTTAAGATTTCTCAACAAAATAAAGCATGGAGACATGGATAAATGAGTGAGTTTACTTTTGAATATTAAAAATGAATTAAATATTGTTTTTTAGTTTGTGGTGCTCAAATGCAGGGAAGATCAGTTTGCAGTTCACAAACAAGCGAGATGTCTTGTTCCTCCTTAAGCATTTTTCTCTAATGTGAAAATGATAAGAAAATTGATAATCTAGTGCTGTGACTCTGAAAGAAATGACAGCAGGGTGTGGGGGAGCTAGTTAAAAGTTGACATTGAAATCCGTAAAATGTAATAAACAAGCAGTTGATTCTTCAAGCCAGCTAGAACCAAAAGTCTTTAAGAGCTGTAAATACTTTCTTTAGAGTCCAAAGCGATAGTCCCTTACTTCATTGACAACATGACGTAGATCAAAGCATGCCATCTTGTCTATAGCATGAGCTTTGCTTTCTTTATGGGATTCCACCTGGGATGAATTGTGAGGCTCCTGGATAATTGAGATCTATATATAGTTTATAATAATAATAGGAGATTTTTTTTTTTTTTTTTTTTTTTTAAAAGCCAGTGGCGTGCAAAACACACCTCAAAAACTTCCACCCGGTGCCAAAAAAAAGTGCCCACACATAGAGAGTGAAACACAAAAACGTGCAACGGGTGTACAGAGTCCTCCACTAGGGAAGGACCTTACCCTGATCCCCCGGGGCGTTAGGCTCCAGACAGGGACTGAGGTACTCAGACAAAGGGTCCATCCGGCCGAAACCAGGCGGACCCCCACAACTGGAAGGACTGCCGAAGCAGACCAACCCAAGTACAGTGGGGCTCTCCCGAAGAGAGACCCCTCAAAGGAGAGGGCGAACCAAGCCAAAAGGCCTATGTCCACCCCCTCCCAAGACTTTCAGAGTAGGCCCGAGGACCCACATCCTACTCGCAACACAGTGACAAACGTGTATACAAGACAACCAAAAAAAGACAAAAAGGTGACAAACAGGGGTAAAAGAAAGAGTGGGGAAGATAGTGAGATGTGAGAGTGAAAGTGGCCATTGTGCTATACAATGGCCGGCCCTCCGGCCAGGCATAAAAATTTCCCCTGGTCCTGGCCAAAAGGCCCGGCCCAAGAGGCAGGTGCGAAAAACGTGTTTTGTGGTGAAGTGACCATGGTGCCATAAAATCAAGTGCTTTCACACCGTGACTATACGGCACCCCTGAACTGCCACTTCAGGGGCACATTCACCACTGGCTTTTCGAAAAAGCCCTGACCCACAGCCCAGATCACAGCAGCCCCCACCCCAGGCAGAAAGGTATGGAGTTCTGGAAGCTTGGAGAGAGCCCTTGCCATCAGGCTTCACCGTCGTTCCATCCCTCCTACCTAATTACATTCGGGAAATACTGGCCGCTCCCCCGGTGGGAGCAAGGGGAGCCAGCGTTCTCTCCCAAATAACTGTCTAGAGCTAGAGCTGCCCCAATCCAGGCCAGAAGGCCAGGATCCCGACCCTCCGCCAAGACCGAATGGTTCTCCGTCCCCATCAGAAGGCTTCCCTTTCGGCTACAAACCGCTCCGGGTTACCTTCACTCCAGCAGGTTTTGCATAGCAACCGCAATCCCATCTCTATCTCGCCATAGATCAGGGACAGAAGCAAGCGCCACCTCCTGGAAACTGATAAAAACGGATACTACACTCGATCTTAGCCAAAAGGCCGAGAAGCAATTAGCAATAATCACGCCTCAGTTGAACCTCATTGGCTATGATACTGCCACTGCGCAAAGCTCATAATAATAGGAGATATTGCACTTACATTTATAAAAGCATCATATGCAAAGTAAAAACAAGCCAGCTGGCTCTCGGTAACAGCCCGTTGTCCGGGACTTCCGTTTATCGCGGTGACGACAGCACGTCGCTCCTCCCTACGCGTTTCATCACACCTGCCGTCGCCCTGGCTCCCCAGGTGTAACAAAACGCGTAGGGAGGAGCGACGCGCTGATGTTGCCGCGATACATGGAAGTCCCGGACCACGGGCTGTTATTGTGAGCCAGCCGACTTGTTTTTAATTTGCATACAATACTTTTATATAAATGTAAGTGCAATACCTCCTATTATTCTTTGTAAAATAAACTAATTGAGATCTGCCTAACCAGAGAAATTAAGCTTTTCCAACTAAATTCAGTTGTAGAATATCAGAACCAATTGGGTCAGTATCCAGATCTTTTGAACATATTAACAGAACGTGATACTGATAAGCAGCAGTCAAGGCATGTAGTCTTTTTTGCAGCCCTAAAGAAGACTGTGATATCACAGAAATGTATAAGAAACAAAAGGTCTTGCTGTTTTCACCGTAGGTTTTTTAATTGCTCTATTATACTTTGACTTGTCTCTGTAATCATGCTCTATTCTTCAATCAGCTTAGATTAGCAGCACTGTGCGATGCGGCAAAGCTTACAGTGCTGCCCTTTCTTCTACCTTTTTGAATGCTGATGTGTATGTGCACAGACGTTACAAAGGCAGACTGAGATGCTTTTTAAAAAATACAATCAAGCATTTTTAATGGATACATAAATGGGTGTTTTTTATATCTATAGTTTTAAAATAGTGCAGTTACTTTTTCAAGAACCAACTGATTTTTTATTTATTTATTTTTAATGATTTGCTGATTGTCTTCCCAACAGAGCGTAACTATCAGGCTGTCAGATCACCCTGACTCCTGTCTGAGCTCAGTGCTTCAAACAGACACGTAACAATCTGTCTTCTACTAAAGGTGCTGTCTGGTCTACGTGTTGGGATCAGGCTTTGATAATTGGCAGTTTTACCTCCAGCAACCTGGACAGGTTGTTGGTTGTCATTTTTGAGCTTTGGAAATAGACAGGCAGCCTTACTGCCTGATATTTCTGCTTGGACATAAAGAGAATAACAGCGCAGGTATCAGTCCCTGAGATCTGTTATAACATTTTATTCATATTCATACAAATATCAGTTTCTGAGTGCTTCCTCAGCTGAGAACGTCTTCAAAGAGCTGTCACTGTTATTTTTGTATGATAGTCCCTTGCAGTATCCTTAGTTGGTGTATTGAGAATATGTATTGTAAGTGCCTTATTAATGGTTCATTTCTTACTGTTATTTGCATGTGTGTTTAAAGTGTCATTAAACCCACATCATTCAAAACGATCAATGAATGGTGTATTACATGCTGTTCATACTCACTCACTATGTCACTTTGAGATTTGTTTTCTGTATTAAAAAAAAAATGGTTGATGCTGCTGTACTCTTCCCCCCCCTTCTGTCCAAGTCCCCAATACAGCTTATCCTTGCTATATGGGATGCTGAGAATTTCCTCCCTATCACATCTGAGTAGCTCATGTGACTATACAGTCACACATGACATGTGGGTGTATACACAGTGGTAAATGACAGCCCACTCCCTCCCCTCTCCTCCATGCCCACTAACCAGCTAAACACAATGGGGGTGGGATATTACATGTAGATTAATGGAGGCTTCATCTCTCTCTTAGGCCCCTTTCACACTGGGGCGGTAGGGGGCGTCGGCGGTAAAACAGCGCTATTTTTAGCGCTGTTTTACCGCAGTATTCGGCCGCTAGCGGTGCGGTTTTAACCCCCCGCTGGCGGCCGGAAAAGGGTTAAAACCACTCGTACAGTGCGGCTATAGCCGCGGTATTGCCGCAGTATAGCCGCACTGTTCCATTGATTTCAATGGGCAGGAGCGGTGAATACACCGCTCCTTCACCGCTCCAAAGATGCGGCTCGCAGGAGATTTTTTCTTCTCCTGCCAGCACACCGCTTCAGTGTGAAAGCCCTCGGGCTTTCACACTGAACAAACAGCGGAGGCTGTTTAGGGGCGGTTTGCAGGCGCTATTTTTAAGGCAATAACGCCTGCAAACCCCAGTGTGAAAGGGGCCTTATTCTAAGACAGACTGGAGGGGCATGACACAGCCTGTGACTGGCAGACATCCGCCCACACCATGTTATTGCCAAAAAATGTTAAAGGTTTGATTTCAAATATATATTTGAATGACAATTTAAAACAGTTTTTTGATATTAATTTATTTTTACTCTGTATTCCAAAGGCAGTTTTTTTTTTGAACATGTGACCAGCAGCACAGGACTAGAAGCTCCTCCTGCTCATTATTTTCCTGCAGACAGGCTGGGAAAGATCTGGGTCATGTGACAGCTGTATATCAATTAGGAAAAAGGTACTTGGATTTTATTTATTTTTTTTTATTAAAAGGCTTCATGCACACAGGTCGCTCAAAAAAGTCGTTCTGGTCGTCAGATCGCTGGCAGGAAAACACTGCTTTAAAAACGCGATTTTTATCAGCGTTTTGCATTGGCGTCAATTCGTGTTTAGCTGTGCTAGCTTTTAGCCGCGTTTCTCTACCTCTATTAAAAATCAATGGTTCCCTATGGGACCCTATCGATTTGAATAGAAGTCGCACGACTCGTGTGCTGAGGATGAAGGGGAACCCCCGCCAAAATGGAAAAAAATATATATTGGCGTGGGGTTCCCCCCCGGACGATACCAGACCCTTTGGTCTGGTATGGATTTTCAGGGGAACACAGTACACAGGTTTTTAAAGTATTTATTTTATTAAGGCAGCTCCGGCTTCTCTTCCGATTTTCTTCTCCCCTCTAAGGCTCTTCTCCCTCCTCAGTTCCTTCTCCCCTCTCTGGTCCTTCTCCCCTCTAAGGCTCTTCTCCCTCCTCAGTTCCTTCTCCCCTCTCTGGTCCTTCTCCCCTCTAAGGCTCTTCTCCCTCCTCAGTTCCTTCTCCCCTCCCTGGTCCTTCTCCCCTCCCTGGTCCTTCTCCCCTCCCTGGTCCTTCTCCCCTCCCTGGTCCTTCTCCCCTCTCTGGTCCTTCTCCCCTCTCTGGTCCTTCTCCCCTCTCTGGTCCTTCTCCCCTCTCTGGTCCTTCTCCCCTCTCTGGTCCTTCTCCCCTCTCTGGTCCTTCTCCCCTCTCTGGTCCTTCTCCCCTCTCTGGTCCTTCTCCCCTCTCTGGTCCTTCTCCCCTCTCTGGTCCTTCTCCCCTCTTCGGTCCTTCTCCCCCCTCCATCTTCGGTCCTTCTCCCCCCCTCCCTCTTCGGTCCTTCTCCCCCCCTCCCTCTTCGGTCCTTCTCCCCCCCTCCCTCTTCGGTCCTTCTCCCCCCCTCCCTCTTCGGTCTTTCTCCCCCCCTCCCTCTCCGGTCCTTCTCCCCCCCTCCCTCTCCGGTCCTTCTCCCCCCCTCCCTCTCCGGTCCTTCTCCCCCCCTCCCTCTCCGGTCCTTCTCCCCTCTCCAGTTCTCCTCTGTGCTGTCTTCTCCCTTTTCTGCTGGGTCTTTTAGGGGTACAATGTACCCCATGCTCCTTCACATAGGGTGGGGGGCCAGGATCTGAGGGCCCCCTTCTTAAAGGGGGCTTCCAGATTCCTATAAGCCCCCCGCCCGCAGACCCCGACAACCACCGGCCAGGGTTGTCGGGAAGAGGCCATTGTCCTCATCAACATGGGGACAAGGTGCCTTGGGGTGGGGGGAGCAGGGCCCCCCTGCACCAAAGCAGCCACCCCTCATGTTGAGGGCATGTGGCCTGGTATGGTCCGGGGGGGCACTCCCTTGCCCCCCCCCATCCTGACCTGCTGGGCTGTGTGTTCAGGAAAGGGTTTGATATGGATTTTGGGGGGGGGCCCACTCCATTTTTTTTGGCGTGGGGGTTCCCCTTAAAATCCATACCAGACCAAGGGGACAATGTAAAATAAACAGTGTTTGTTTTAAGAAATAGAGGGACAAGGAGCGATTTTAATTCCGTGCCTACATAATTGCTGAGTGTTATAGTAGGTTATAACAGCCAATAAAAAAATACAAAATACTGTAGGTATCTTATGTCAGTAATTGAATGTACTAAAACTAGAAGGCAGAAAACCGTTGATATTATATTCTCACTGTGTCTGAAATAACTATCTATATTGCCCAACGGCAGCCCATGCTATTCAAATATTCATTTTCCATCCATACATTTCCAGTATAATGTCAGTCGGGCAACACAAACAATACTTATTTCAGAAGCTGGGATGAAAAGGTCTAATGTATTTAACGCACAATTTGGTTCTGATTTTGGTAACTCAGCACGAGACAGTTTGATCTCTTCTGAATTCAAATGTAGCCTTGTTCTTTTTTACTTTCCAATTGTTGATGTTTGTTAGATGCTTCCATGTATTCCTCCCAGACAAGTTCCCTTGTGATATCCCAGATGCATTCTCATTTCTTGTCCTGAGATGAACTGTAAAAAGTTTTTGTGCTTCCGATTTAATATGAAGTTCATAGATGTAGAAAGAAATGTAATTATTGTCAGCAGTTTTTGGTAAGTGACAGCCGTATTGGTGAAAGGAAAAATAATTTTACGCATGCTGACTCTGGAACCCAGCAAAGCATGTTGGTAGCTGCTGATTATTTACTGACTTACATTTGCTCCAACCAAATTAGTTTCACAAGTGTAAAATGTTTTTACAAATTAAAGGCTTTTTTAATTAACATATTAGGAACAGTAAGGAGCTCGTACAGATTATTACCAGAGAAAACTTGATTTAAGCCTACTCTGACTGTAATCTGAATGAGTCTGAGCTGCTGCCATCTTTCTCATTAGTTATCCACTTAGATAGTAAAGACTGCAGATGTGTGGATGCTGAACATCATCACATGGTTGTCTACCTGATATGGAGGTTTGGCTGTCATATTGGTCAAATCTGTTGTCAAATAAGCTGTCTTGATCAGCAAAGGCCAATCCTAGATAAGTCTTAAGGCTTGTACACACAGGCCCGATATCGACCGGTACAACAGAGACCAGCCGACATTCAGCCAGTGTGTACAGCAGGCTGTCCATTAGAAGCTGGCCTAACATCTGGCTTCTGTCAAATGGGGATGCTGAAAAACCAGAAGCCTACTGACATCCGATCAGCAGTGCCAGCCAATGTGTTCGGCGGGGGGGGGGTTGAGGGACAGAACGGAGAGATTGCTGTACCAACATTGAATACTTAGTACAGCAAACTCCTGTCTTTTTACTACCTGTGTACCAACAATACTAAACTAGCAAGAGTGGTGCTTTCTGATTGCAGTCCATAGGCAAAAAGTATACCACTGCGGTATAATACAGTAAATTGTATCTACCTTGGTAGTAAATTGTATCTACCAAGGTATCTACCTTGAAGTACAGGGGACTAATGGAAAAAATTATTGCAAATAGGTGACTGTACAAAGTCCATAAAGTCTGTAGTGTGGCACTTGAAGGCAGCCCAGTGGAGATGAGAAGCATTACTCTGGAAAGCCTGGGAAAAGAAGCGCAAGGCGCCACTCTAAGTGCAAAAAGTTGTATAATTTAATAAGCAAATAATGCATATGTACTTACAAGAGTAAGTTTAAAACAGGCGTATCAGACATGAGGGAACAGCCATCCGGGAGGGAGTCCATCCCACGTAGAACGTAGGTGCAGTGGAGTGGGCTGCGCCGGTGGATGCCGACGTTTCCTGGTCCTCGGTCACACGGGATGCTGGGGGATGACGTCACTTCGGGTTGGATGGTGTGTCAGTAGGCAAGCGACGTGTTTGCGGAGTATGCGCTCTTTCTTCAGGTTCTTCATTGCTTATTAAATTGTACAACTTATTGCACTTAGAGTAGCGCCTTGTGCTTCTTTTCCCTAAACTGTATTTATAGCAACATTTTTTGTTCTTTGTTTTGGATAGCGAATGGAATGGTTAGAAGCCCTCTTGGGTTTTTATTGCTGATGGTGTCATTGCTGGTGAGATACACCCTTTGTACTTGTCCCGGTATCCAGAAAGGGATGGAAAATCCCCAATTTTACAGCTGTCACAATCGAAAGAGGGGGAAAAAGATGTTCGAGTGACAACTCCAAAAAAAGGTTTAGAACCTCCCTGTCGTTTGAACAGGGGCCAAAAACCAAATCTGAAGGAGGTAAATATAGCAAGAAAAAGGAAAAACTGATGGGTTTTACCATTCCTGCTGCATACGCACCTGACAAAGAAATTAATTTTTGCTATAAATAGGTAATATCTATACTAGTAAAGTGCAGTAAGTTGGAAATTATAAAAAAACAAAACAAAAAAAATTCAAATACTTTTAGTTTTTAATTTGTTTTTATTTAGCTATGGCCTTGGTTCCCTCCATTTAGTGGAAGGGAAAATTATTTATTTTCTCATGAGTCTCATATTCTTCTTGAAATAGGTGTAGTGACGATTTTACCTGTCATGTATACCCTGGCTTCTCCAGGTGGGCAGCACAGTGGATTAGTGGGGTCCTTGGTTCGAACACCAACCAGAACACTACCTTCATGAAGTTTGCATGTTGTCCTTGTTCTTACCTGGGTTCCCTCCAGGTACTCCGCTTTCCTCCCACACTCCAAAGACATGCTGTTGGTTTAATTGTCTCCTATCTATAGGTGTACATATATGTGTGTATGTATGCATGTGAGTTACATACCCTAATGTGTATGTATGCATGTGAGTTACATACCCTAATGTGTATGTATGCATGTGAGTTACATACCCTAATGTGTATGTATGCATTTGAGGTATAGACCTGGTTATTATGAGTAAAAAAAAAAATGACTATCCTTTTTTATTTTTATGTAGCTCTCGTTGCTTGTTTTAACTGCTTAGTTTCTAATGTATTCCCTTGGATTCTTTTTTTTTTTTTTTTGAAGTCTGAATAAATATTTAAAACTCCTGAGGTGATTTAAGTACTAATGAGACTGAAAGTCCAGTTTTAAGTACACTGCAGGAATGCTCGCTGTGATTTCAACTCGTAATTTTCAGGCAACGTGTCTGTGTTAGTGATTGGCTCTTAAAAGTTACATTTGAGTGTTACTGGCGACTTCTGCTATCAGTGAATTTGCATAATATATTTTAGTGTTGCAGGAAAGTAGAGGTATCTTTTACAGTTACTTCTTCTGAAATGTATGATTAAGGCAATTTACAGTTTTGCTCATAACTACATACCCCGGGCAGAACTTGTAAGATGTAGATCATTTTTCAAGAAAGCATGTTAAGTGAACAAACACATTTTATTTTTAATGTGCTTCAAATTAAATATATATATATATATATATATATATATATATATATATATATATATATATATATTTTCTCATGTGGTTAAACGGCCTATTCTTTTTTGGCAAAAAGCTTCCAGGTTCTGTGTATGCTTTCGTCTGGTTTTAAGAAATGTCCCCAAAGTGACTCAGTGATGTTGAGGCCAATAGATTGTGATGGCCAGAGCCTTCAGTGGTTTTCTTCTGCAGACACTAAAGGGTTGACTTGGCCTTATGTTCCAGAAGTGCCCCATCGGCAGCTTCCAGGCTGATGAATGCAAATTTTCCTCTAATATTTTCTGATAATATGCTGTTGTCATTTTTCTCTAAGGTTTGACTAAATTCCCTGTGCCACGGTAGCTCACAAACCCTCAAAAAAAGTAAATATCCACCTGCAAGGTTTATGCATGGCCTTCACTTCATAGGCCTTGTTGACCCCTCTAAACATGGCGTCTATGGTTGTGACCATTCATTTTGGACTTGTTACTCTGATTTTGTTCCAGAGGTTTTGAGGCTTTTTGAAGTGCAGTGCCTTTTTTTTTTCTCAGAGAATATGTGCAGGAACTCTTTCTAAGTCACTTCATGTCTCAGCCCCCTACCCACCTCTGAACACTGACTCTTGGTTCCGCCCCTACCCACCTCTGAGCACCAACCCTTGGTTCCACCCCCTATTCAGCTCACCGTATGGCCCCTTTTAGAGAATATTGAGCCAAGTATCATTTTGTAGTGCTAAGTAATTTGTATGGAATTTGGTAATAACAAGAAAAGCAGTAAAATGGCACTCCCGCAGCCAGCAGTAATAGACCCACCAGCAACAATAGACCCCACCTCGACCAACAGATCACCTTGCAGTCAGCATCAATAGACCCTCCTTCAGCCAGCAACAGCAGACCCCTCCCTAAGCAGCAGACCCCTCCCTAAGCAGCAGACCCCTCCCTAAGCAGCAGACCCCTCCCTAAGCAGCAGACCCCTCCCTAAGCAGCAGACCCCTCCCTAAGCAGCAGACCCCTCCCTAAGCAGCAGACCCCTCCCTAAGCAGTAGACCCCTCCCTAAGCAGTAGACCCCTCCCTAAGCAGTAGACCCCTCCCTAAGCAGTAGACCCCTCCCTGCAACAATTGACCCCTCCCTGCAACAATTGACCCCTCCCTGCAACAGTAGACACCTCCCTGCAACAGTAGACACCTCCCTGCAACAGTAGACACCTCCCTGCAACAGTAGACCCCTCCCTGCAACAGTAGACCCCTCCCTGCAACAGTAGACCCCTCCCTGCAACAGTAGACCCCTCCCTGCAACAGTAGACCCCTCCCTGCAACAGTAGACCCCTCCCTGCAACAGTAGACCCCTCCCTGCAACAGTAGACCCCTCCCTGCAACAGTAGACCCCTCCCTGCAACAGTAGACCCCTCCCTGCAACAGTAGACCCCTCCCTGCAACAGTAGACCCCTCCCTAAACAGTAGACCCCTCCCTAAACAGTAGACCCCTCCCTAAACAGTAGACCCCTCCCTGCAACAATTGACCCCTCCCTGCAACAATTGACCCCTCCCTGCAACAATTGACCCCTCCCTGCAACAGTAGACCCCTCCCTGCAACAGTAGACCCCTCCCTGCAACAGTAGACCCCTCCCTGCAACAGTAGACCCCTCCCTGCAACAGTAGACCCCTCCCTGCAACAGTAGACTGCTCCCAGCAACAATTGACCCCTCCCTGCAACAATTGACCCCTCCCTGCAACAATTGACCCCTCCCTGCAACAATTGACCCCTCCCTAAACAGTAGACCCCTCCCTAAACAGTAGACCCCTCCCTGCAACAGTAGACCCCTCCCTGCAACAGTAGACCCCTCCCTGCAACAGTAGACCCCTCCCTGCAACAGTAGACCCCTCCATGCAACAGTAGACCCCTCCCTGCAACAATTGACCCCTCCCTGCAACAATTGACCCCTCCCTGCAACAATTGACCCCTCCCTAAACAGTAGACCACTCCCTGCAACAATTGACCCCTCCCTGCAACAATTGACCCCTCCCTGCAACAATTGACCCCTCCCTGCAACAATTGACCCCTCCCTAAACAGTAGACCCTCCCAGTAACAATTGACCCCCCAGTTACAAAAGATTCTCTACCAGTAACAGTTGGTACCCCAGCAGCATCAGTAGACCCTCCATCACACCCCAGCACCCCTTGTCATTGCATACATTTAAACCCTTTTCCCACTGGTGCTAGCAGTGCTTTACCGCTGTTATAGTGGCGCTTTTCGGCCGCTAGCGGGGCTCTTTTAACCCCCCGCTAGCAGCCAAATAAAAGGTTAAAAGCCCCCGTGTTGCGGCGCTGCCGATGCACTTTGCAGGCGATTCGGCAGCACTGCCCATTCATTTCAATGGGCAGGGGCAGTGGAGGAGCCTTGTATACAGCGCTCCTGCTCCGCCCCAAGATGCTGCCTGCAGGACTTTTTTTCCTGACCTGAAAACGCACCTCCCCAATGTGAAAGCACTCGGGCTCACACACTGGGGTGGCTTGAGAGACGCATTACAGGCGCTATTTTTAACGCTAAAAGGCCTGAAAAGCGCCCCCACCCCAGTGTAAAAGGGGTCTTAGTGCTGGAAGTGCGTTCCGGCTGATAAAAAGCCCTGGTTATGTATTGTAAGTGGACTGTTATGTGACATTGTGTGACAACACAAAAATTGCTAATATTTTCGAAATTCTGCCAGAGAATGTAAACATATGAGCACAGAAGTACACAACATGCTTTGTTGTGTTTACTTTTTATTTTTTTGATACTTCAGAAATTTTGTCAGGTGTTCTTAGTTATGCTTACAAGGTTTTTATTATGTAGTGCTCAAGAAGCGCCATAGTTATATTTGGAGATATGCAGAAAAAAAACAAAAACTATTAAAACCATTCTTTAAAGGCAGCAAAAAAAAAAAAAAAAAAAAAAAAACCTCTTCATGAAGATGCTATTCTTAAAACCACTTCCCTACCGCACATAGTCAAATGACGTCCTTGACTTTGTGCGGTGATATCTGAATGATGCCTGCAGCTAGAGGCATCATTCATCTATCATTATTTCCAGCCGGCGATTCTGTGCACCACAAGAATGATCATAGTGATAGTTCCGCCGCTTGATCGTTCTTATAGGTGACGGTAGGAGACGTCCCCCCCCCCTCCCGCCGCCATACGGTGCTTCTCCGGGCTCTCCTGTGCCATCGGCCCAGAGAAAGAATCGTCTGGCGCCGGATGACTATGAAAGAGATTTCTGGTGACCATATGGTCATCAGTCATCTCTATTACCGTCGGAGGCCGGGCGCTATGTTATGAAGTCAGGCCCGGGTTCCCGGATGTCAACAAAGTCGCGATCGCGGCTGTCAGCATGAGATTGGTGAATTTTTTTTTCACCGATCTCATGTTTTCCAGCCTGGAGGAGAAATGTGGGGTCTTATTGACCCCGCATCTCTTCATAAAGAGGACCTGTCACATAGATTCCTATTACAAGGGATGTTTACATTCCTTGTAATAAGAATAAAAGTGATTAAAAAAATTAAGTAAAATAATAAAAAAAAAAATTTAAAACACACCTGTCCCCGGTAGCTCATGCTCAGAAACGAACGCACACGCCAGTCCCGCCCACATATGTAAACACCGTTCAAACCACACATGTGAGGTATTGCCGCGTGCGTTAGAGTGTGTGGAACAATTCTAGCACTAGACCTCCTCTGTAACTCTAAACTGGTAACCTGTAGAAATTTTCAAAGCGTCGCCTATGGAGATTTTTAAGTACCGAAGTTTGGCGCCATTCCATGAGTGTGCGCAATTTTGAAGCATGACATGTTAGGTATCTATTTACTCAGCGTAACATCATCTTTCACATTATACAAAAAAATCAGGCTAATTTTATCGTTTTGTTATTTTTTTTTAATTCATGAAACCGTTTGAAAAATGATTGCGCGAATACCGTGCGAGATAAAAAGTTGCAATGACCGCCATTTTATTACCCAGGGTGTCTGCTAAAAACAATATATTATGTTTGGGGGGTTCTGAGTACTTTTCTAGCAAAAAAAATATGATTTTTACATGTAGGAGAGAAGTGCCAGAATAGGCCCGGTATGGAAGTGGTTAAAATATGCATGTAATGGCCTTTTAGGTAAACTGGTAAACATATAACCAAATTAAAAGTGTGTTCATCAATAGAGTACGCTATAAATGTTACAGACCATGTGTGCAATTAAAGAAAATGCCGGTATGTAGCGCTGTGCCAGAAAGACATTGTTTTGTTGCATAAGAACTCTTTCTTATCTATGTTTTTTTTTTTTTTACTATTTAGCAAACTGTGACGACTGCGGCAGAGCAGCATGGAGGACGGAAAGTGTGTGTGGGCGCCACACCCAACTGATGGATTTCAATTGGGAAATATTGTGGATATTGGGCCAGATTCTTTAACTATTGAACCTCTACATCAAAAAGGAAAGGTAAGCTTTTATAGCAAAATAAAGGAAAGGTGGTTTCGGACACCAGCTTTTAAGGAAAACCTGTCTTGAGACCTCTACTGGGGCTGCGCTTATTGACATGCCTCTGAAAAAGCTAGTTGCCTGGCTGTTGTGTTTTCTTCAGTTCTTTCTGAGTCACAGGTTTGACACAAGAAAGACTGTAATTGTGACCTATATACTTTTGCTTGGCAAGAGACTCAAAGTATTGAACTGGATCCAGTACAGTAGACAAGCATTTTTGCAAGACGATGTCAGAAATAGCATTTCTCCTAAGATGGGCTTCCCTTCAAGATATTAAGTCCTGACAAAATAACTACTGTATCATAAGTAATCCAGATTTACTTTGACAATGATCCTTTTTTTCATGTTGGCTAGGACTAATAAAATCTCTTGTGTTATAGAATTGTATAGATAGAAACCTGATTAACCTGGTTCAAACTTAGGCTCCATGCACACTAGCGTTTTTGTTTTTTTTTACGCTAAAAAAATGCTAGATAAAAAACGCTGGTAATATCTTTTTGTTGTAGCATTTTAGCAGCATTTAGGAGTGGTAGCATTTTTTATCAGCATTTTTGCAGTAAAAGGGGAAAAAAAGGGGAAAAAAGTTCAAAAAGTGCTATTGGTATTTTTTTTTTTCTGTTCCTAGGTGCTGAAGCTCAAAAAAAAACAAAAAACGCTAATAGCCTAAAGTAGTGTGCATGAACACATACTATAGGATAACACTATTAAGCTTCTAGGAGCAGGAAAAAAAAAATGCTAATAACCGCTTCTAGGAGCTTAAAAAAATTCTAGTGTGCATGGAGCCTTAGGAGTTTGTCTAACCACTAAAGGTTCTAGAAATGATTCTGATTTAATACCTGACTATATGCTTAACCTGTGCATTTAAATGTGAATAAAGTACTGGGAGAAGAGATTTTCCTCGTATCTTATTAAGGTGCTCGTAAACCTCCATTTTCTTGCTTGTTTTCTCGTATTACCAGGGCTAATGTATGTGCAGTGTTCCTTTTGACATGTTCTGATATATTTGGACAACACCTTAAGGGCTCAATTATACTTGTGTTTGAAGGGAGGTAAAAATGGGTGGCTGAGACACATTTTTAACACTCCCCCCAACAGCTCCACTTTATGCAAAAAAATATCCTCGCTGAATGTGACCTATTCATCTGAATGGGGAACCTTCGCAACCATGTAGGATGCATAAAATTGCAACACGCTAGTGCAAGTTTCAAGCTATTAAAACAGGCAGTGAGGAGGCGATACAGCACCACTTCACCGCCTGTCCAATGCTGTCTGAAGAGCAATCTGAAGGTGGATCACTCTTCAGAGAGCAAGGCTAGTGTAAACAAGGCCTATGTGTCCTATACAATTTAGAAGAGCACACACATGCAGACACGGTCCTATCACTTTTGGCTCATGTGGTTGACCTTTCAGGTTATCAATTTTCCTTGCACTAGGCTACGTTTTGGGTAGTTTTGCAAAAATCAGTTAAAGACATGATCCTATCTAGATGCTTTGCACTGTGCTTCCCAAAACAGCCAATCACACAAATGCACTGCTTGAACAAAAGTAGTCGGTGGGGGGTCATCTCTGTTTGTGTACATCTCAATGCATGGGGGGGTAGAAAAACCCCTAAAGCATGTCACACCCACACCCACCAAAAAATACAAATGCATAATAATATATTGCAGTCGCCAGATGTGGTGCCTGCATTTGTTTTATTTTTAAGGCTTTTGCCCCTTCTGGTAATCCTGAGAACACCACACTTCTGTCTTTGCATTTCAACATGACTCACCTTATGAGGGCAGCCATGGTTGCATTTCAACATGGTTCACCTTATAAAGGCAGCCATGGTTGCATTTCAACGTCACTCACCTTATGAGGACAGCCATGGTTGCATTTCAACATCACTCACTTTATGAAAGTAGCCATGGTTGCATTTCAACATTATTATTATTATTATTATTATAATACAGGATTTATATAGCGCCAACAGTTTACGCAGTGTTTTACAATATAAAAAGCAGACAATACAGTTATAATACAATAAAATACAAGAGGATTAAGAGGGCCCTGCTCAGAAGAGTTTACAATCTAATAGGGTGGGGCAGGTGGTACAAAAGGTTGTAACTGTGGGGAATGAACTGATGGAAGTGGTAAAAGATTAGTTGGAGACATGATTGGCTTTCCTGAAGAGATGAGTTTTCAGGGATCGCCTGAATGTAGCAATAGTAGGGGATATCCGGACAGGTGGAGGTAGCGAGCTCCAGAGGATGGGAGAGGCTCTGGAGAAATCCTGGAGACGAGCATGGGAGGAGGAGATGAGAGAGCTTGAGAGTAGGAGGTCTTGAGAAGAGTGGAGAGCATGATTTGGGTGATATTTGGAGACAAGATTGGTGATGTAGCTTGGGGCAGAGTTGTGAATGTGAATATTAGTAGCTCAGTTTTAGAGAGATTTAGTTTAAGGAAGTGGTGTGACATCCATGCTGATATGTCAGTTAGTAAGTTAGTAATGTGAGAGGAGACTGAAGGAGTAGACAGATAGATTTGGGTGTCACCGGCGTAAAAGTGGTATTGGCAGTTATCAAGGATCAAAGGAGGAGGTGTAGATAGAGAAGAGAAGGGTTCCAGGAACAGAACCTTGGGGGACCCCCACAGAAAGGGGCAATGGAGAGGAGGAAACAGAGTTGTAGGTGACACTGAAGGAGTGCTGTGATAGGTAGAGAACCAGGATAGAGCAGAATTTCGGAGGCCAAGGGAATGTAGTTTATTGAGAAGGAGCGAGTGGTCAATAGTATCAAAGGCCGCAGAGAGGTCACGTAGTAGGAGTATGGAGTACTGGCTGTTGGTTGTAGCAGTTAGTAAATCATTAGTGAGTTTTAGTAAGGCAGTTTCCGTGGAGTGCTGCGAGCAACAGCCAGACTGTAAGGGGTCAAGAAGGTTATTTTCACTGAGGTAGGAGCTAAGATGTAGACTTAGTGTTCTAGAAGTTTAGAGGTGAATGGGAGCAATGAGATGGGTCTTAAGTTGTTCAGATTGGTGGGGTCCAGTGAGGGTTTTTTAAGTATGGGAGTGATCTGCACATGTTTTAGAGGGGAGGGGAAGGTGCCACTAGAGAGGGAGAGATTGAAGATGTGAGTGAGGAAGCATAGGATAGAAGAAGAGGATGACCGTAGTAGTTGTGAGGGAACAGGCTCCAAGGGACAATTGGTTAGTTGGGCATCTGAGAAACGTCAACATCACTCACCTTATGAGGGCAGCCATGGTTGTATTTCAAACATGTCTGCCCTTGTTCATAGAGATTACATTCAGGTTTATGGGTTTAGTAGTTTACCAAAGAAAGATAAGATTCTTTCTGCTGTATGCTTAGTTTAACCACTTGCCGACCGCCGCACGCCGATGTACGTCCAAACTTTGGTGGCGGATATCGCTGTTATGGCAGCAGCTAGCTGTCATAACCCCGGTATCCCCGTTTTTCGTGCGGCAGTCGGCTTTAGGATAAAAGTGGTCTCTGCGGCGGAATCACCGCAAGATCACTTTTATCGGTGGCGGGAGAGGGGCCCCCCCCTCCCGCTGCGATCCGGTGCCCTCCGCCGCTTACCGGAGCCGTCGGTAGCGGCGGAGGCGATCGTGTCCTTCTCCGTGCTGTGCCTGGAGACGAGTGAGGTTAAGATGGTGCCCACTCGTCTCCATGACACTGCTGGGCGGAAGCGACATCAAAACGTCACTTCCGCCCATACGTTTTAAAGGCACATTTTTTTCAATGTCGTTTTTTAAATGACTTTTTTTTTTTTATTGCGTTTTAGTGTAAATATGCGATCTGAGGTCTTTTTGACCCCAGATCTCATATTTAAGAGGTCCTGTTATTCTTTTTTCTATTACAAGGGATGTTTACATTCCTTGTAATAGAAATAAAAGTTGCACAATTTTTTATTTTTTTTTTTAAACACTGTAAAAATAAATAAAATCATGTATAATAAAAAAAATAATTAAAAAAAAAAAAAAAACCCCCATCCTGACGAGCTCGGGCGCAGAAGCGAACGCATATGTGAGTAGCGTCCGCATATGAAAACGGTGGTCAAACCACACATATGAGGTATTGCCATGACCGGTAGAGCGAGAGCAATAATTCTAGCCCTAGATCTCCTCTGTAACGCAAAACATGCAACCTGTAGCATTTTTTTAAACGTCGCCTATGGAGATTTTTGAGGGTAAAAATTTGACGCCATTCCACGAGCGGGCGCAATTTTGAAGTGTGACATGTTGGGTATCAATTTACTTGGCGTAACATTATATTTCACAATATAAAAAAAAATTGGGCTAACTTTACTGTTGTCTTATTTTTTTTTATTCAAAAAAGTGATTTTTTTCCAAAAAAAGTGTTCTTATAAGACTGCTGCGCAAATACAGTGCAAAAAAAAGTATTGCATTGACTGCCATTTTATTCTCTGGGGTGTTAGAAAAAAAATAATATATAATGTTTGGGGGTTCTAAGTAATTTTCTAGCAAAAAAACCTGTTTTAAACATGTAAACACCTAAAATCCAAAACGAGGCTGGTCCTTAAGTGGTTAAAGAAAGTGGCACGCTCACTACCTTTCTGACAAGATCAGCAGGTATTTTATGTGTGTGTTTATTATTCTCAACTAGGAAAATGAAAGCCAATGCAGCTAACACATACATCATCTATCAAACTGGTAGTATGGAGTAGTCCTCCCTTGGCTTCCCACTAAGTGCAGGCTTTCTACTGGGTTTTTGTACAGTTCATACATTTTAGTGAACTAAACACCAAAACTTCTATTTCAGTGTGTGTGTGTGTATATATGTGTGTGTGTGTATATGTTCTAATAATTCATAATCCACTAATTCCTCTAGTCTAGTCTCAGACAGGGGAGTTCTAGGCATGAGTCTACGTTCTGTGCCAGACTCCTCATTCTACTATATCTTTGATATCTCACATTGCGCATGGTTTGCAGTCAGTATATGCCAACAGAAAATGATATTCTGTGCCTCCACACACCAGCTGCTTCTCGCCCAGAAAACAATAACCTGAAACTTAGAAAGTAGATCATGTACCGGGCTCAGTGAAGGAAGCAGCATTTCCAAATAATTTTATTACTACACATGAAAGCAGAAATAGGTAATGCAGAGCACAGACAGAATACTGCAAGAAAGAATGGCTATCTGTATGCTCATTGTATTAAATCCTGGGATTTGAAAATGCTGCACAGGATAAGAGCATTAATATTGATTCTTGTTTCTAAGAATTGGAAAACGAAGAAGTTGGGGAACTCCTTTTTTAACAGCCAGCTGGAATTCACATTTTTATTTGATCTACTGAGCTGAATTGCTTTGGTCAGCACCTCAATTTTTTACCTTTTAATCAAAATGTACTAAGAAAACAAAATTCTGTATGCATTGGGTAGTTTTATATGTGAGTTCCTCTCTAAGATGAATATTGGCTGTGGCTTCTGCCTATCTTGATGCTTCACTTTCCATTCTACAGAATGAATAACTTCTTACTGGTGCCCTAGTCTAGCCCCAACCTGTTGTGAGATGATATAGATTTGTGGACTAGCATAGCCCATGGGCGGACTAGAATCCTGTCTTATCTCTCTCTGACTTTGATATCGGACCTTGCATTCCAACGCTGCCCCCTATAATATTAAACTGCATGGTACTGTTAGAACTTTTAGCCCAACTGAAACTTAGCTCACACAGCGGCAGGAGCGAATGACAATCACAGCCAGTGAGCCAATGAGTAGAGAGTGGGGGGCGGAACCGAACGATGTTCTGTGTGTGAATGGACACGGGGCACAGGCCAGGATCAAGCCTGCCCAAATGCTCCCCTAGCAAGAGGCTTGCTATTGGGGGCACTCGGCAGGGGGTTGGAACCAGGATTTCCGATAGGGGAACCAAAAAGAAGAGGAACGGGGCTGCTCTGTGCATAATCATTGCATTGCAGCATGCAAGTATAACATGTTTGTTTATTTAAAAAAAAAAATCTTTAGAATTGCTTTCTTCTTAAAGCAATTCTAAAGATTTTTTTTTTTAAATAAACAAACATGTTATACTTGCATGCTGCAATGCAATGATTATGCACAGATACATTCCACAGTCTGAATAAAGCTTGACGCTGGACTCCATACAGATATAACAAAAAAGAACTATTGAATGTCACTCTGTATTTGTGATCACATTCTTAAAAGAGAAGTATGGGAATTCATTTTTTTTTTTTTTTTAAGATTGATACTTACCGAGGTGGATGAAGCATCGGTCTGATGCATCTGTCCCCCACTGACTCTAACACTGAGAACCGAGTGATCAAACACCACTGATTACTCGGTTCTCACAGCTCTCTGCTCTGCTCCCCTCCGAGCTCAATGGAGTGCTGGGCTGTGGAGGAGGCGGGAGGCTCAGGCTCTCGGGAGCTCGCTTAGTGGCTGAGCCGGGTGCTGGTCCAGGCATGGGGGCAGATCCTGACCATATAAGGTTGCAATCTTTCCCGAGCCTGGACTGGCTCTCTAACATCAGCCGACAGCAGGTTGAGCCTTCTGTCTGCTGAAAACAGGTCACAGGAGTGCAGAACAAACTGCGCTCCTGTGATCCACGGAAGAAGTACAGCCAAAGGAATTTTGGCTGTACTTCTTTAATGTATTAATTTAAGTCCAAGTTTAGTTACATTTGCCACTTACATTCAATGAGAAGGGTCTATTGTGCTGGTGACTGCTGTCTTAGGTTGAAATCTTCAGCCCTTTAATGAAACCCCCCCCCCCCCCTTTATACCCTTGCAGCAGTAATCTTCTGGTGCTGCGGGGTTAATACAGCCACTGGAGCTTTCATAGGAACTCATTAAGAGTGCTGACTATGCCTGCCTTTTCCACCCCCCCTCCTTTATTCCTTTTATACTCATATAGAAGCTGTACTATAGCAATGACAAATTCTCTATGAATGGATGACGGGTAGATGAACAAAAAGGCCGTCTCCTCTATTCATGTCATCAAAAAGGGGGTTTTCCATTGGTGGAAGCTATAATACAGCTGCAAATGGAGGAGAGGGGTGGAAAGGGTGGGCATAGTCAGCACTCTTTACGAGTGCTTGTGACAAGTCCATCGCTGACATGCATCCATCAATGTGTATTAATGCCAGCAGCACCAGAAGATTACAGCTGCCAGGGTATGGGGGAAACTGAGGAATGAGGATTTAGACGAATATAGCAGTGCCTGAATGTTGTGCCTTGTTATCACCAACTGGTCCCCATTTATTAGTGAGTCGAAGGCTTGAAATACATATGCATGAAAATGGATGTCTGAAGCTTTTCTTATTTGAGAGAGAAATCAAGAAAGCAGCACACTAAGCATTAGCATAAGTCAGTTGATCAAATATCTAACATTCCGACCTTTATGATGACTTACCTTTTATGATGTTGTGATCAAATAGTGCCGCGTACACACGAGCGTACTACACAGCAGACTTTGCCCGGCGGACTTTTCGACGGACTTTACGACGGACTTTCTGAATGAACGGACTTGCCTACAGACAATCCACCAAAGTCTGTCGAATTCGTACGTGATGACGTACGACCGGACTAAAACGAGGAAGTTCATAGCCAGTAGCCAATAGCTGCCCTAACGTGGCTTTTTGTCCGTCGAACTAGCATACAGACCGGACTCGATTTTGACGGATTGATTTAAAACATGTTTCAACTCTAAGTCCGTCCAACTTTTGAGAAAACAAAGTCCGCTGGAGTCCACACACGATTGAATTGTCCGACGAAATCCCGTCCGCCGGGCAAAGTCTGCCGTAAAGTCCGCTCGTGTGTACGCGGCATGAGAATTACCGGTATATTGTACAGCATTCATGTCAGTATCTAAATGTTTTCTGATTTTGTGCATATTTGTTTTACAGACCTTTTTGGCAGCTATAAATCAAGTGTTTCCTGCAGAAGAGGACACTGCAAAACATGTAGAAGATAACTGTGAGTGTAACTGTACAATGTAGATGCTGCTTATAATACTGTACTTTACACAGTGGTAGAATATATCAAATAGGGGACATATTTGGTGCATGTGTGTGATTGAACTATGCAAGGAATTCTTTCTATCCAGACCAATGTTAGGATCAGACTTCAAAATTATTAACATTTGTTCTTGTCTATTCATTGATTATAAAGGTTAATGAGAAATGAAAGTTCAACTTTTGACTGGTGGGAACTCTGTCTGGATTTCCCCAGTTTAAAAAAAAAATGATCAGAAGTCGAGCAAAGTTTCAAGCACTATGACCTACAGACTCTAATAAGGTTAAAGTGTTACTAAACCCACAACAGTAAAATCAGTCTGTATATGCAGTAAAACATGCTTGTTATATTCACTGTGGGAAAATGTGGTTAATCCTCTGCATTGTGTACAAACACTGTTTGATCTTGCCTTCCCTGATCCCCCCCTCTTCTTCCATTGTGCCCGATCCATCTCCAGAGCCTTTGGAGTCACTCTGCACATGCTCAGTTTGGTGTGTATTGCTAGCGAGTTTTCTTTTTGGGAGGGTGCATGTGATTAGCACAGGGCCAATCAGCACTGCCCAGAGGGTCAGGGGCCCTGCAGCCTCATAGGACAGTCAGAGGAGAATGATAACTCCTCCTACAAGCTTTAACCAGTGCTCGGCTGAACACTGATACAAGTCACAAGACTATATACTGCTAATGAGAAAAGGTATTTAACAGTTTTATATTTACTGTGTACTGTGGGAGGCCAGATATAGTGAATGCAGGGTCCTAGGGTTAGTAACACTTTTAATGTCTGATCCCTGTATTTATTATTGGAAAGTACCTTCCTGTTCATTTTTCAAGCAGCAAGTGATCTTTGCAGTTAAAGCTTTAAAGATATTTTAATTATTATTGTTAAGTGATTTATAGTTGTGGCTAATTCTTTAGATTTAAACTAAGGATGGATATTGTAACTTGAAGGTAAGGTTATATAAACTATGTCAGTCATTAAAGTATTTAATATTGAAAATAACAAAAAAAAAAAAAAGAAAGAAAAGTTTTTTGTTCAGAATCTTCAATGTGTCAGCATGGCCAGTGCACATAAATATTTGCACATTTAGTGGCCACATTACCTACCTACATTACCCATTTCCCAGACCAGCCTGCAATATGGCTTTATCAAGGTGCTGGACCTGTAGAAAGTGGGAATTAAGATTCAAAACATTGATAACAGTAAGGTTACTAAGCGTAATTGTGAGTACATTTGAAAAATCGATCTGGGCATTAGCTGTCTGGATGAGTGAAACTGCTGCCTCGAGGTCTGTTATTAGCAGTACACTTTTCAGTTCTACTACCTACCATTAAGATCAATTGAAGCAAAAATCCATTATGTGAGTCACACCAGAGGGAAAAGACAAATGAGACTATTTCACTTGAGTGCCTACAGCTCTGTATGTGTCAGACATGTGTCAGACATACTAATCTTGGGTAAAGGCGTTGTGTGGCTACACCGCAATTGGCTATCTGGCCTCTAGAGCTGTGTTTAGGGAATAAAAGAGTCCGCTCGATAGAAAATGTTCAGACCGATATTTCTTGGTTTACATATTTGTTAAATTAATGTTTATCTAATTACTCCGTGTGTGCTTAATATTATATATAGTTGTCCATATATTCCAACCAAATGCCAACATATTACACAATGCTCCATATAGTACAGAGGGCTAGTAACATCAGCCCCTAAACTTAGAATAACTCCTTTTCTATTGAGAGGGGAAAAAAAACCTCTGGGGGATCAATGTACATTGCAGAGATTTTAACAAACATTCTAGGAGATGGCTTCACTTTATTATAGTGAAGAAATGGCTGTTTGTTTCACCAGACTGATCACATACTCATTCTGAAGTAGAGGGTCTGGTTCATTATTAATCAGCTGATGTACATTCTGTGTTCTAATGATGGAAGCTGCCGTGTCTGCATTCCTTTGGAAGCAATTGGGGAGTATCTCATTAAAACTTCCATTTCTATTGTAGGAGGTGCTCCTAAAATCTGACTTGTATCTTCCTACAGACTTCTGGGAAAA
This sequence comes from Lithobates clamitans, assembly GCA_037952925.1. Lineage (NCBI taxonomy): Eukaryota > Metazoa > Chordata > Amphibia > Anura > Ranidae > Lithobates > Lithobates clamitans. Next base: position 5,768,820 of record JBBGZY010000305.1, on the reverse strand, counting down.
TCAATGAGCCAATAACACAAGCGGCAACATTACATTTTTGGAGGCATTCTGTACACCAGCTCCATGTTGCCATATTGCATTGAATTTTACAGAAAGTTGCAGCACTGCAGATTGTAGCAATGTCACCATTTTTCTAGGTAAATATATTTCTAAAGGTGTAATTGAAATGAAATTTTCACCACATGTCGGTAACAACCCATGCAATCCATACATACAAAGAAACCAAAACAAATACGTTCAGAAATGAAGTTATGTGTAATAAAATGGAATGACACAGGGAAAAAGTATTGAACACACTAACTGACATTTATATAATACTTTGTACAAAATCCTTTGTTGGTAATGACAGCTTCAAGTTGCCTCCTGTATGGAGAAACTAGTCACATGCATTGCCTGGGTGTGATTCTGGCCCATTCTTCCACACAAACAGTCTTCACATCTAAAAGGTTCCGTGGGCCTCTTCTATTAGTTCTTTCCATAGATTTTCTATTGGATTGGCTGGCCCAGTCTAGCAGCTTTATTTTCTTTCTTTGAAACCAATGGAGAGTTTCCTTGGCTTTATGTCAGGGATCATTGTCTTGCTAAAATGTCCACCCTCATTCCATCTTCATCATCCTGGTAGATGGCAGCAGCTTTTTTTTATCAAGAATGTCTTGGTACATTTTTCCATTCATCCTTCCTTCAATGACATGAAGTTTGCCAGTACTGTATACTGAAAAACAGCCCCACACCGTGATATTTCCACCTCCAAACCTCACTGTTGTTATTGGGGTGTGCAGTGCCATTTTGACCTCCAAACATGGTGTGTCTATAATGGCATCTAAATAGTTACATTTTGGTCTCATTTGACCAGACTATATTCACAGGCTTGTCTAAATGTTGTGCAGCAACCTTTCAATGAGCTTCAACATGCTTTTTCTTCAGTAATGGAGTCTTACGCGGTGAGCGTGCATACAATAGTTATAAAAACGTGAGCAGCGTTACAGAAAGTGAGTACAATAAATGAAAATTTGAATCAGGGATCCGTGATGGACCAAAAAATAAACAATATGAGTGCAAAAAAACAATGACATAAAAGGGTAGTAAAAATTAGTCCCAACAGTGAAAAATGTAGAAACGATGAAGAATCCGTAAATGGACTCATCCAAAAAGTGTTCAAAACAAGTGAAAGTGAGGTTAATTGGTCACACAAATAACGAAATGTGAGAAGATCCACCACCGTAGGTGCTAAATGCTTACCAGATGGCAAGCTTTGGATAGCTTGTAGGTAGCCTGACAATCAATGGTAAGCAGCGTCACACCACGGCTTCTCAGTGAAGAGCCAGAAATACACAGGGTTGCTCCATCCAATCAGCAATCAGTAGGCAGGACACAAAAAGATAATACAACAACGGCTCTCCATAGTGTAAATCGATAAAATCAACGTTTAATAGTGTTTAAAAGTTGCACTTACATGCGTAATGTAGATAAAAGCATGAAAACGAACAATAGCAGCGGCCGGCTTACAGTCACCCGTTTGGGACGAGGTAGTCAGCTATGACATCAGCACGTCAACCTTCCGATGTATGTTTTGTCTCACAAAGACATCGTCATGGGAACGTGCATACAAGCCATGGCGGTTGAGTGCATTAGTTATTGTTTTCTTTAAAACAATTGTACCTGCTAATTCCAGGTCTTTCTGAAGCTCTCCCAAGTGGACCTTGGCTCTTGGACAGCTCTTCTGATAATTCTTTTCACTCTGTCAGGAATCTTGCGAGGAACACCAGGTTTTGGCCGGTTCATAGTGAATTGATGTTCTTTCCACTTCCGGATTATGGCTCCAACAGTGCTCACTAGAACATTCAGAAGTTTAGAAATCTTTCTGTAACCCATGCCAGCTCTATGTTTTGCAACAGTATGGTTGCGAAGGTCTTGAGAGAGCTCTTTGCTTTTACCCATCATGATCTTTCTGGTGTGACACCATGGTAATGCAACGTCTTTTTATAGGCCATCAGTTGAGACTGAACCAGCTCATGTTAATTAGCGCTGAGAAGGGGCAGGATTGCTTTCTAATTACTGATAAATTTCACCTGGTGCCTTGGCGTTCCATGCCTTTTTGCACCTCCCTCTTTTCATGTGTTAAATACTTTTTCCCTGTGTCATTCTATTTTATTACACATAACTTCATTTCTGAACTTATTTGTTTTGGTTTCTTTGTATGTATAGATTGCATGGGTTGTTACCGACATGTGGTGAAAACTTCATGTAAATAGCACCTTTAGAAAAATATTTTCCCCAAAAAATGGTGACGTGTTCAATACTTATTTTACCCATTGTATGCGTATATGTGTGTGTGTGTGTGTGTGTGTATCATAATAATAATAAAAAAAAAAAAATTATCATTATCTACATGGAAGTTTTATGTTCTACCCAAAGTTTAAAAAAGTACAAAGGAGTGTGTGAGAAACGCTGTGTAAGGACAGACTTTTTTTTTAGCAAATTATATAATACACACACACACATTATCTCACAAAAAGTGACAATATTTTTGTAAATATTTTATGATATCTTTTCATGTGACAACACTAAAGAAGTTTCACTTTGCTACAATGTAAAGTAGTGAGTGTACAGCTTGTATAACAGTGTACATTTGCTGTCCCCTCAAAATAACTCAACACACAGCCATTAATGTCTAAACCGCTGGCAACAAAAGTGAGTACACCCCAAAGTGAAAATGTCCAAATTGGGCCCAAAGTGTCAATATTTTGTGTGGGCACCATTATTTTCCAGCACTGCCTTTACCCTCTTGGGCATGGAGTTCACCAGAGCTTCACAGGTTGCCACTGGTGTCCTCTTCCACTCCTCCATGATGACATCACTGAGCTGGTGGATGATGGAGACCCTTGCGCTCCTCCACATTCCATTTTTAGGATGCCCCACAGATGCTCAATAGGGTTTAGGTCTGGAGATGTGCTTGGCCAGTCCATCACCTTTACCCTCAGCTTCTTTAGCAAGGCAGTGGTCGTCTTGGAGGTGTGTTTGGGGTCGTTATCATGTTGGAATACTGCCCTGCAGTCCAGTCTCTGAAGGGAGGGGATCATGCTCTTCTTCAGTATGTCACAGTACATATTGGCATTCATGGTTCCCTCAATGAACTGTAGCTCCCCAGTGCTGGCAGCACTCATGCTGCCCCGGACCAAGACACTCCCACCACCATGCTTGACTTGTCTCATCAGACCACAGGACATGGTTCCAGTAATCCATATCCTATCTTCAGCAAACTGTTTGCCGGTGTCTTGCTGAGAAAGTTCCCCCGGCGGATAAGGACCTCCCTCTACTGCACAGGCGCAGCGCTTGCACAGTAGGAACAACAAGGGAGCCGCCGAAAAGAGCCGAAGCTGAACACCTGAGTCAGCTGTACACGGCGCCTGCGCACTACATTCTACCCTATGTCCACGTTAAAGCCCCACCATCCAAGTGGACATAGAGTTCGAATAATAATATGCCAAGCGCAGCAAGTGTACACGGCAGGCGCCGTGTACAACTGACTCCGGTGTTCAGCTTCGGCTCTTTTCGGCGGCTCCCTTGTTGTTCCTACTGCGCAAGCGCTGCGCCTGCGCAGTGGAGGGGAGTCCTTATCCGCCGAGAAGAACTTTCTTGGCAGAACAGCGGCTTTCTTGTGCAACCTCTTTAGAAGAGGCTTCCTTCTGGGTTGACAGCCATGCAGACCAGTTTGATGCAGTGTGCGACATATGGTCTGAGCACTGACAGGCTGACCCCCCACCCCTTCAACCTCTGCAGCAATGCTGGCAGCACTCATACGTCTATTTCCCAAAGACAACCTCTGGATATGACGCTGAGCACGTGCACTCAACCTCTTTGGTTGACCATTGCGAGGTCTGTTCTGAGTGGAACCTGTCCTGTTAAACCACTGTATAGTCTTGGCCACCGTGCTGCAGCTCAGTTTCAGGGTCTTGGCAATCATCTTATAGCCTAGGCCATCTTTATGTAGCGCAAAAATTCTTTTTTTTCAGATCCTTGGAGAGTTCTTTGCTATGAGGTTAAAAATTAAGTGCAGCGCTATACAAACATAATCGAAAATTATATTTTATAATTATATACAAATCAAAACAATTTATGCCATAGACTAATAATAAAGTGTAATGTGCTCCTTATTCCATACGGTGTCCTTATAGATTCCAATCAGTAGTGCAACAAACAGTCCGTTTTGTGATTTGTGATATCAATACAATTGAAAGTAATATCTTCACATTAATCCACCTCTGTGCATACCCACAAGTGCTGGGACAAAGGTATCGCCTCAAAACCGGCTCTGCAGCCCCGTTAATCAGCGCTCCCCTGTCCTTTACACTGACTCTCTCTTCCTTGGTTGCTTCCTAGTTCCTCACACGTCAGCCCCTCATGCCCCTCCTACTAGTTTCATCACTCCTCGTGACTTCCTCGGGGAGATATGATTGGCTGACGTGTTACCTATTCTTTATATACAGATGATCGCTGCCATTTTGTTGTAGCCAGCTTAGTTCCAGATCATGGCCATTTTCCCTTGTTCTATGTATTAATCTGTATGAGGCGGCTTACCCCCTCCTTCAGTCTGAACTTGTATGGGCCAGAGACACAACCAGATAAAATTACCAGGAGCCGCTAAAGCTACCCGGCAACGGGTTCATCAACTAAACCTCTACATTAAAAAGTAAAACCCAGTTTGCATACAGACAGTTTATATGCAGACGATCTCCGCAATTTTATTATAGCCTCCCTGATCACTTTGCCAACTTCATGTCTATTTTTTTCAATAAGACCTTGATCATATCCTTTACTAATTTACTGGCTATCTCCATAGATTGTTCCTCATCATTTTCCTTAGTACAATTTCTCTTTAATGCTGAGAAATTGACCTCTGGGTACATTCACCAACTAAGGTTTGTGGTGACAGTTGTTTTGAGGTATATAGGAGTTTCTGTCCATCGTTTTAAAATATGTTTTTGTTATTACATTGTTGTTCTCATTGGCAATTATTAGATCCAAAAAGTGGATTTTTTCATGGCTAAATTCCCATGAAAGTGTGATATTTTACTATTATTATTCATACCCGACACAAATGTATTCAAGTCTTTTTTCATTACCATTCCAGAAAAGAGTTGGGTCATCTATAAATCTGTTATATAATGTCAGCTGATAAGGTGGATTACATAGTATCTCCTCTTCTTCCCATTTGGCCATGTATAGGTTTGCTATGCTTGGGGCAAATCTGGCCCCCATAGCAACCCCCTTAATTTGTAAATAATATTGATTCTGGTACCCAAAATAGTTGTGCTTTAAACAAAAATCAAGGCAATCTACTATAAACTTTTTTTGCTGTCTGTCTAAATCCTTGTTTTTAATCAGGGCCCATCTTGATGCATTAATGGCGCCTTTGTGATTAATATTAGTGTAAAGGGATGCCAGATCCGCAGTGGCCATGATGGTATGTTCTGTGACTCTGGTATCATTGATGATCTGTAATATATGTGTTTTGTATCCTTGAGATACACTTTTGTATTTTGCACTAAGGGCTGCAGATAACAGTCTTTATACTGTCCCAATCCGGACAACGGGGATTCGATTCCATTTATAATTGGATGACTGGGGGGGGGGGGGATGGTGGTACTATTTTTGTGAATCTTGGGGATGGCATATATGACAGGAATTCTGCATGTTTCTGGGATATTTTTATTCCTTGTCATTTCTTACCCCTTTACTCTTCCCCTCCTTGATAAGCATCTCCAGGTCCTTTTTGAATAATTTAGTTGGATCCCCTTTTAATAGTTTATAGGTGTCCTTATCATTCAATAGGTCATTCATCACTGTTTTATACTGATCTTTATTCCATACTACAATCCTGTTTTCCAAACTCTTGATCCCCTCCTTGATATGGTTCTGGCCCTTGGGTTTCTTTATATACAAATATTCTAAGTCATGTGTGACCAATTTTTTAAACATATCAACATATTCTATTATTCTATATTTTGGGATTGAATATAGATTTATTATGCAATCCAGTATATGTTCTTGTGTCAGATCTAACCTCATTCCTATTGCCTGGGTTTAAGGCAAAGAACTTTTACATTCATATTACTGACAAATTTTTGAAGTCCTACATATGTATCAAATTTGTTGAGGGTTTTTTCCAAGACTTGGATCTCCTGTTTTGTTAGATTAACCCCACTAAGATTAAATATACCATCTCCTAATACTCTCTCCTTCTTTTGGATCTTCCCCTTTCCCCTGCATCCCCTCTTTCTTCCCCCTCCCTGGGGGCTCCCTTTTTGGGGGGGGGGTGTCCGGTGGGGGGGGGGGGTTATTTTCTCTCCTTGGATAGCCTCTGTCTACAAAAGGTGTGGTTCCCCTTCTCTATGGTAATCCTGTAGCAGGACGTATCTATTGGAAGTGGTGACACGTTCATATTCTGGTTGTCTATGCCACCTAGGTCTTTGGGGTGTAGTATTGTCCCCCACCCTGCCTATGTGGATAGGATTATGGATTATCATTATGATTCGGTCTCCATGGTCTGGGAGTGTATTCCTGATTACCCCTACCACCATATTGTCCTTCTGTGTTATTGTATCCTCATTGTTGGGATTGCCATTGTCTCTGATTTTGATTGTGGCCCCAGTTTCTCCCTCCTTCATTGTAGTCCTGATGGTAATTTCCATTCTGTTGAAAAAAAAAAAAAAAAATCATTGCCATGAGGTGCCATGTTGAACTTCCAGTGACCAGTATGAGAGAGTGAGAGCGATAACACCAAATTTAACACACACCTGCTCCCCATTCACACCTGAGACCTTGTAACACAATGAATCACCAGGGAGGGAAAATGGCTAATTGGGCCCAATTTGGATTTGGGTCGTACTCACTTTTGTTGCCAGCGGTTTAGACATTAATGGCTGTGTGTTGAGTTATTTTGAGGGGACAGCAAATGTACACTGTTATACAAGCTGTACACTCACTACTTTACATTGTAGCAAAGTGAACTTTCTTCAGTGTTGTCACATGAAAAGATATAATAAAATATTTACAAAAATATTGTCACTTTTTGTGAGATAATGTGTGTGTGTGTGTATTATATAATTTGCTAAAAAAAAAGTCTGTCCTTACACAGCGTTTCTCACACACTCCTTTGTACTTTTTTAAACTTTGGGTAGAACATAAAACTTCCATGTAGATAATGTCCCTGGTGGCAAATAAACCAAGGACTTGTAGGAAAGAGTGCAGCTACTACGCAATGATTGTAACCCCCTAAGGCCCCACTCACACGGGTGTATTTAAGCATACACTTGTGTGAGGACCTTGTTTTGCCTCCACCTGGTTGCACAGATGTTCTGGTGCATCCATGTGTCGGCAGTTCCATTCAATGGGATGCAGTGTCTGCTGCTCCCAATCTGACATCCTTGTGGGTATTGTTGCATGTGTCTGAACTCTACGGCTCGGTTCACACATATGCGATGCGAGAACCCGCAATTCCAGTGCAGGTTTCCGCATCGTATGTCACCCGCTAGCGGTTCACACTGCCCTATGCGAACCACTGCGGGTGTCTATAGAAGGTTAATGACACCCCCAGATCGGTTTGCATATTGCAGTGCGAACTGTCAAATGGTGCAAAATCGGATCGCATAGGTGTGAACACCCATGCAATCTGATTCCAGTGCGGACCAAAAAAAGGGGTCCTGCGAATTTCAGCCATACAGTTTGTATGGTTGAAATTCGCATCACACAGACATTGCATGTGATCTGCACAGCAATGCGGTGCGTATCACATGCGATGCGTGTCATCCCATATGTGTGAACCGGCACTCACTGCGTTTCAGTGACAAGCGGTTCAATGCCTGTATGTAGATGCATGGATATCCTGTGCATCCCATGCAGGCTAAACATAGCCCTCATATGGGCATTCACTTAAGTATGCCCATATGAACAAGGCCTAAATATGTGCACATTTTCCAAATACGTTTTTATTCTCGGGACTAAAAGTACCAATCCACAAAAATGTTTATTGTTGCAGATTAATGAGCTTTGTATAGCCTCCCTCTACATCAGTGGTTCTCAACTCCGGTCCTCAGGACCCACTAACAGGCCAGAATTTAAGTAGAGATGCAGACTAGAATACTGCAATCACTGAGCAGCAAATTATATCACCTGTGATGTATTTCAGTTATCCTGCAACCCTGGCCTGTTAGTGGGTCCTGAGGACAGGAGTTGAGAACCACTGTTCTAAATAATCTTAATGAATTGCAGACAACCAGTTTCTGTTGGGATATGGAAGAAGTCAAGTGGTTGATTAATTTATATACAGGTCTAAACTTGCACTAAAACAAAACTGGTGTATATTATCAAGCTCTGATTGCACATATCAATTAGTCCACTCATTTTTAATGCAGATAGCAATCAGGTTGTACGTGATCTAGTAAATGATGGCTGGCACAGAAGGCTGGTCATTAAAAACAATATTTAAGTACCGTATATACTCGAGTATAAGTCGTTCCGAGTATAAGTCGAGGCCCTAATTTACCACAAAAAAATGGGAAAAACTTATTGACCCGAGTATAAGACGAGGGTGAGAAATGCACAGCTACTGTAAGTGGAAAAGAGGGTCAACAATGCCCATTTGCAACATTACTGTGCCCATTTGCATGCCTCACTGTGCCCATTTGCAGCCATAGGTCCCCTGAACTTCAAACTCGGTAGTTAAGGGTTCCTAGATGCCCCCTAGCTGCAGCCAAAATTTGGGGTCTCTGAACCCAAAGGGTCCCAAAATGACATTGCTGCAGATGGACACAGTTGACCGAATTTGGGGCCCTGTATCTCGGGGCCACTTAGTGCTAAGGACCCCAAATTTGGTATGCAAACCCAGTGGAACTGGCACCATAAAATTTCCAAAGCTTGTGTTTCTAGCACCAAGTGGCCCCGAGATACAGGGCCCCAAAAATCAGTTCAGAAAATGTCAAGCACTTTTCTGCAGCAGAGAATGACATTTTCCGAACCGGTTTTGGGGCCCTGTATCTCAGGGCCACTTAGTGCTAGGAACCCCAGCTTTGGATATGTTGTAGTGCTAGTTCCACTGGGTTTGCACACCAATTTTGGGGTTTCTAGCACCAAGTGGCCCTGAGATACGGGGCCACAAAGTCGGTTCGGAAAATGAACTTTTCTGCTGCAGAAAAGTGCTTGACTCCAGTATAAGTCGAGGGGGGCACTTTCAGCACAAAAAAAGTGCTGAAAAATTCGACTTATACTCGAGTATATATGGTATATCTAAAGTCAAAATGTTTTTCTAAAATTTTTATATTTCCCTTTTATTCCTGTCCTGGTGGCAACCCAAATTTTGGGATTTTCTGTCACTTTTATGGAGACTGTCATCATTAGGACAATTTAAGATGGTGAATCTCGCCATTAGAACAACAATGGCAATAAAAAACGAAATTTGTAAACATACAAGGATATGCACAAAACTATAAGATGAAAGAGCCCAAAATGATTTTAATTCTTCGCATTTGACCATAGAAAAAGCCATTTTTTTTTTTGGAGGCACAACATTCCCCTTCATCAGGGCTACAAAATAGACATATAAAATTCAATCTTAGGTCGTATGAACATATATGGAATTTAAATACAAAATTAAAAAGACAAATGTTTACCATTCCGTATTGAGCCATACAAAACATTTGTGGATCAGCAAATAAAAGATAAAGTGAAATTTCATAAAGACCACACAACTATTCCTATTTATTACTGTTAAGCAAAACGTATTTATATCATGACACGTTATACTTACCTGCCCTGTGCAGTGGTTTTGCATAGGGCAGCCCGGATCCTTCTCTTCTCGGGACCCTGGCTGGAGCTTCTGGCCCCTCCCTCCTGTTGAGTGCCCCTACAGAAAGCAGCTTTCTATAGGGGCACTCGAGCTGAACTGCAGCTCTTTGTATCCACTCAGACACGGAGCAGCAGTTTATCTCCTGATTAGCTAACTGAGTTTGAGTGACACCTGCAGGAGCCAATGGTGCTGCTGCTGTCTCAGCCAACCAGGAGGGAGTGTCCCGGAAGGTAAAGGGACTCGTGGACATCGCTGGATAGAGATGGGGCTCAGGTAAGTATTAGGGGGGCTGCTGCACACAGAAGGCTTTTTATCTTTATGCATAGAACCACTTTAAATTCACAACCAACATAATAGTTCAGTATATAAAGATAATAGTATAAAACTGTGTAAGACCTGTATCTTATGACTGTCCTCCTCTTCGATCCACCAGGGATCAATAAATGCCCCTGCTGAACTTTTGTGACATTTGCGTCCATTCATCTTTTTTTCCCCTAGATTGTGAGCAGAGGCAAATTGATCCATGTCAAGTCTATGGACAGGCGGATGTATATGGGCATACATCCCCTTACCTCCTTTTAACTCTGATCTGTCATGTTTAGGTTTTTTTTTCTTTTTTTTTCAGAATTAGGCAGAATCGAAAGTAATTGGATGTAGATGGAGGCATGTCTATTTACATTTACCTCCCCATGGGCTGCATTGAGCTTCCGGTTAGATCCACCTGAAAAACTGACAGGTGGACCTGATCGGACTGCTTATGTGAAAGGACTTGTGACAGCTTTACATATCACTTTTGGAAAAAATAATTCAGGACTGAACTGGTTCCACTTTGTAGCTAAAGGTTGTTCACAAATATACCAATTTTTACCTGTTTGAGCCTTGAAAAAATAAATTATCTAAAATAATCAGACATTTACTATTTGTTCTTGCATAACCCTTGTAAAAGGTATTGGCATCCCCACTGACAGCTAAATGTAAAAATAAAAATACTGGCCATGTTGAGGGCTTGCAGCCTGGTATGGTTCAGGAAAGGGGGGCGCTCGCTTATGCTTTTCCTTTCCTGACCTGCCAGGCTGCATGTTTGGATAAGGGTCTGGTATGCATTGGGGGGGGGGACCCAAAGCAGACAAAGGTAATAAATTGCTGGTGTCTGCGCTGTGTGAAAGGAAGTGATGTTGTGAAATATTAACAAATATACTCCCTATGAGGCATTGATCCTAATATAAATAATTGGCACAAAATATAATTGGCACCAACCCTAATATAAATAATTGGCGCAAAGAATAAATAATAAATAACAAGTAAAATGGAATAACGAACAAAGTTCCTATAGAAACGTGATGAGTCCTGGTAGTAGAGTGTATAAATCCTGTTTGTAGGTAAACCCGTGATAAACAAATGTGATAAGTCCTTTTTTTTTTTAAACCAATATAAGTCTATGAATCACAACAAGTGGCTGGATAAAAACTTGATCAGCTGGTGAAAAATATATAGTGGTAATTGATATTTCCAAATATTGTCAGTGTAGGTTGTGATTGATAAGTCCCTCCATCAATATAGCAAAGAGTGCTACAAAGAACGGCAAAAATTTGGTGATGACACCTGTGGTAGTGCAAGCAGCTCACCTTACTGCCGTAAGGAATACAGCATAATTTGATCACAGAGGTAGGATGGCAGTTTTCAATCATATAGAGAGACACAAACATAAGGTACATAGCATAATTCTGCAGGGTAGAAGGGGGTGGAACAAAAGCAGATCCACGAGTGATAAGCTCACTTTTGCAATAAGAGCGTAGTCATAATCCACGAACGTCGAGTTCGTAAGCTCCTGTGTGTGGTCCTGGGTCTGCTCTTGCTCCAAATCATTTCCGATATCACTCAGTAAATGATGTTTTTAACATATAAATAGAGAGATGCCCATAGTGTGCTCCTGTTTTTGAAACAATTTTTTTGATAAAATAAACCATAAAAACTCACATTTAAAATAGCGCAGCAAACCACGAGCATCGAGCTCGTATCCTACAGTCAGATGTGTCTAAACCTAGTGCTCCAATCCCGACGCGTATCGGCACACCACGTGACTTCATCAGGGTGTCATGAAGGGGGGCTGCTGCACAATGAAGGGTTTTTTTTTTTATCTTCATGCATAGCATTGTACTAAATATTCTGCTATGTGATGTGTTGACCACTTTATTTTTTACTTTATCATAGACTCAATATACATTTTAACCCTTAAGCTCCTGGAAAAGCATATACTACGCAAAACATGTTGAGCAATCTTTGTAACTGGACATCACCATCCCTTGAATAGCCACCACTGGCCATCTGCCAATAGAAGATTATGGTTGTGTACTGTATCTCTAATATGTTACTTAAATGGAGGCTCCCTACCTATATTCTGAGGCTCACTGGTGATGCCTAGCCCGGTTATCTGGTTTTGTTAACACAATATAAACATGTTGTAAACATATATAAAATGTCTACACATCTCTTGTTTTAAAACATATATAAAAACATATTTTTTTAAACAATATTCATCTTCAGTGTGGTGCCAGTAAAGTCCCAAACTTTCTCCTATTTTCTCAATGTTATTACATAGAATACAATAAAGGGGTTGTAAACCTTCATGTTTTTTCACCAGGTGAAAAAACACCTGTCAATGACCGCCCCCCCAGCCCCCTCCCCGTTTTACTTACCTGAACCCTCGAACTTGACCCATGGGGACGCGCTGTCTCTCTGCCCAGGGTTTTCGGCTCTTGATTGGATAGATTGATAGCAGTGCAGTCATTGACTCCCATGGGGGGCAGGGCCGAGTCCTGCATTTGGCCTCTATAGACGCCGAATGCTGGACTCGGGAGCGTGCTTGCAAGATAGACAGATGTGGGGAGGAGCCGCCGGGGGACCCCAGAAGAGCAGGTTTGAGGCCACTCTGTGCAAAACGTGCTGCACAGTGGAGGTAAGTATGATATCTTTGTTATTTATTTATTTATTTTTTTTACGTTTTTGCCTTTATTACCACTTTAATGCATTTGGCCTCCTATGGTGGCACACAGAAGAAGAGGACCCGAGAGTGTTGGCGGGGGACCTGAGAAGAGGAGGATTGGGGCTGCTCTGTGCAAAACCATTACACAGAGCAGGTAAGTACGATGTGTTTGTTATTTAAAAAAAAACAAAAAAACTTTACATTTAACTTTACAATCATTAATTCAAGGTGTGTTAAGTTGTTAGTGCAACCGAACTGTTAAGCCATCAAATGGCTGGTGTAATAATTGATCAAATGTGCAGCAGCATGCCAAGTGCAGATCAAACATGGGCTAAGATGGCACCTTCTTTGTCTGTAAAGGAGAGGAGGGTTTAGTTCCCCTTTAACATTAGCTGCCAAAATATCTGTTATAATTTTTAATACAGATACTTACTGGTTCTGATTTGATGCTTGGGTCTTTTCAAATCTTCATTCCTTTGTTCCAAGTTCTGCAACTTTTACATGATTCACCCATTTAGATACTGATGTTTCTTCCAAGGCTGGTGCAAATACAAATTGTTACATTTTGGGAATAATAATTGAAAACAGATGCAGATATCTTTTCCAAGGTTTATAAAAGTACTGATTTGTTACATTTTCAAACATTATTTGTATTGTATATACTTTTTCCAAGGCTCAAACAAGTACAAATGGTTTTGTTCTTGATCATTATTTTAGACATGTATGCAGATATTTTTTTTCCAAGGCTCCTACAAGTACAGATTGTTACATTGGTGAATAATGCATAGATACAAGGGGAAGCAGATCAGTTCTGAATTAAGCTGTTAAAAGCTTTCACTTTCTTTGTCTTTATATACCAATCTATTATGGTGTTGAATTTGAGCAAGCTTATTTGAAAGGCCATGATAATAATACAGTTTTACTCACAACGGTATTTAACAAGAATAGTTGAATGATCTGTGTTATAAAATGTAATCCTACACTTTTGTTTGATGATCCACCAATGTGTTTTATGGAATGGTATATATTTTTTTTAACATATTTTTATTGATATGTACATATTATGGTCTTGGCTATATTATTATCTTATTATAATCTTATTATGTTTTATATTTATATCTGTTTTGTAGCTCCGATGAAAGAGGGCTGTCGTTGCCCTAAAAATATGTTGGCTGTTTTTTATGATCGAATTATGAGCTATTAAATACTTTTTGGACTGTTTTTTACCTTATTTACTTAATTTGGCAACCATTCTTGTATGTTTCCATTTTTAATTATATTGTGGTAGCCACTGAGGGATACTTCTTCATTTTGGGAGTTTCCTCACCAAGCTAGTGAGCTCATTTGATGGCTTCCTAAGTGTGATTCTATACATAGACATAGAAATCCCAGTGCCTTTTCAATATTTCTTCGAGCAATAAAAACTTTGCAGGGGTTCTATCTATAACTAAGAAAAAAAGGTTTTGTCTTGACATACACTTTTATAAATTCTAGCTTTAAAGCAACCCTGGCAGCCAAAACAATACCCTGGTAAAAGATATCAAATATGTACCATTGTTTTTACTAACTTTAAGACGGACATCTTTTTTAGCCAGTTCATTAGTGGGGAAGGAATAAAATCCCAATCAGTGTTTTACTTTTTTTAGGGCCTTGGCCCCACTGGGACAGGATATGATGGTAAATCTCGTCACTGGAGACATAGACTGCCTCAAAATACACTTTTTTTAATAGTAAATTGGGGAAGTGCCAGAACATTTTTCAGGTTATTTTTATGATCTAGCTTCCTGTCCCTGTAGTGATCTCTCCACTAATTCTTTTCTTGCTGTTATATATTGTCAGAATGACGTAAGGTGAAAATCTCACCAGCATGATCTGGGACAGCGATAAAAAGTTTGACAGAAGTATCTACTTTTTCCTAGTTTATTCAAATTGTGCTTTGGGCTTTAATGCCAGATTATGCCCAGTGTTTGCTAATTAAGGCGCCAGGGGGCATATGTATGTTTGTTGGTTGTAGTAGGAGTGGATGTATGACAGTGGTTCTCAACCCTGCCTTCAAGTACCCCCAACAGGCCATGTTTTGGAAAGTTCTCTTAGATAAAATAGCTGTCCAAAATACCAAGCCATTGACTGATTTAAAGCACCTGTGCAAGATAAAGGAAAACCTGCCAACATGGCCTGTTGGGGGTACTTGAGGACAGGGTTGAGAACCACTGTCTTAGACTAATATGACTCCCTACGGTTCCCTCTTGTACTGCTCTGCATGTGGCCAGAGGAAAGGGAGCGCAGTAATGAAGTACTGGAATAATTTATAATTCCATCAGATGTTGGAAACTCTTCAAGCTAAAGCGTTGTCTGTGTTTTTAAAGCTGCCTAGTCATATGATACAAATACTGGCCATATACAGACAAAAAAAATCAATCCTTACATGTCAATGGTTTGCAGTCATGCTTATTTTTTATGGAGTCCTGGTCTAAAATTCTAATTTTTGCTTTTTAGTGATTTGTAGTGTATCGTCAAAGGGCTATGATGTGTGCAGGAACGTGAGAAAACCTTCATTTGACTGATGTTCTCATACTTTGAGAACTGTATGACAGCATTGCTTTGACCCAGGCATCCATGTGACACCTGTCATTAAGTAATACTAAAGCAGAAAGGGCTGTTGTAGGTTAGACTGCTACGGAAATTATTGTTCATTTCTTGGTTAGGTTACCAATTAACAAGGAATTTGCCAATATAACTTCTAAGTCATTTATTACCACTTGACTTGTATGAATGCAATTGCTGCACAAAGTCCATATGTAATCTTTTTTTTCTGTAACCTCTCCCATTTTCATTGAAAGAATATATACAGATTTTATTTTTCTTTTGTAAATAGGCAAAATTTACCAAGCAAAAGAATACAAGGATCACTTTACAACTCCAGTATGTCTGAAAAATTAAATTTCTAAATCTCGAAGTTGGAACATATTTTTATTTTTTTTTTTAAATGTTTCCAAAATAATTGTTATGGTCTAAACCAGCCTTTTTCAACCTTTCAATACAGGGGAATCCTTGAAACAATTGTATTGTCTGTTATGTATCACTGTTGTTTTCTATCTTGCTTTAATAAAAACAAAGTGAAAGAAATAATTTTACTGTCACGGAGAACCCCCTTCTAAATGGCACATTTGCATGGTCCATAAGTTGTGAATACAATAATACATAAAAGAATAAACCATGTAGTATATGCATAATTGTCACCCAGAACACCCTGTTCTTTAAGAAAAATTATTTCAGTAACAACCATGAACTGAAACAAATAGTAATGGCAAGAAAAGAAACACTAATGGTGAAAAATGTAGTGCCCCCTTTACATTGGTGGTCAGTGGAAAAGTGTCTACGTATATTGGCTGTTGGTATAGTAACCAATACATTGGTGGCTAGTAGGAGAATGACCGCTTATATTAACGGTCAGTGGGAAAAGGACATTTATATTGTTGACCAGTGGGAAAACTGCCCCCTTACGCACAGCTAAAAGTATAATTATATCATTGGTTATTGGTAATTAGAAACTCTTCATTGCTCAAGGTAACCCTAGCAACCACTGGAGGAACCCTGGGCTAAACTCTGATGCCGCGTACACACGGTCGGACTTTCCGGCATACTTGGTCCGGCGGACCAGAGTGTGCCGGACAATCCGCCCGTGTGTGGGCGGCGCGGACTTTTCCGGCGGACTTCTTCCCAAAAGCCCGCCGGACCTAGATTTGAAACAAGTTTCAAATCTTTCCGTCGGACTCAGTTTCGGGCGGAAAGTCCGCTCGTGTGTGTGCTGGTCCGACGGAAAGCCCGCTCGTGTGTAGGCTGGTCCGACAGACCAAATACGACACGAGGGCAGGGTATTGCATCTCGCGCTCGCTGCAATAGGAAAAACAAATCTTCCTATTGCGGCGAGCGCGGGGCATACCAGGCCCTTAGGTCTGGTATGGATTATAAAGGGGAACCCCGCTACGCCGAAAAAACGGCGTGGGGTCCCCCTAAAATCCATACCAGACCCCGATCCGAGCACGCAGCCTGGCCGGTCAGGAAAGGGGGTGGGGACGAGCGAGCGCCCCCCCCCCTCCTGAACCGTACCAGGCCGCATGCCCTCAACATGGGGGGTGGGTGCTTTGGGGGGGGGGGGCGCCCTGCGCCCCCCCCCAAAGCACCTTGTCCCCATGTTGATGAGGACAAGGGCCTCTTCCCGACAACCCTGGCCGTTGGTTGTCGGGGTCTGCGGGCGGGGGCTTATCGAAATCTGGGAGCCCCCTTTAATAAGGGGGCCCCCAGATCCCGGCCCCCCACCCTATGTAAATGAGTATGGGGTACATGGTACCCCTACCCATTTACCTAGGAAAAAAGTGTAAGTAATAAAACACACTACACAGGTTTTTAAAATATTTTATTAAACAGCTCCGGGGGGGGGGGGATCTTCCTCCGGCTTCGGGGATCTTCTTCCGGCTTCGGGGGTCTTCTTCCGGCTTCGGGGGTCCCTCCGCTTCATCTTCTCCCGGCGTCCGGTTGGTTCTTCTCCGCTCTCCGGCCTCTTCTCCCGGTGTCGCAGGTCTTCGGCCGGCCCCTCCGCTGTCTTCATGTAGCTCTATTGCGAGCGGAGGTCCGGACTTCTGGGCTTCTTGGCTTCTTGGCTTCTCTTCTCTTCTCTTCCCCCAGATGTTGACACGACGCTCTCTCCGGCTGGACTGGTCTCTGAGGGCTGCGTTGTGACTTATATAGGCGGAGACCCCGCCCCCATATGATGTCACAGTCCCTGGGCATGCTGGGACTGTGACGTTTTAGGGGGCGTGGTCGACCACGCCCCCTAAAACGTCACAGTCCCAGCATGCCCAGGGACTGTGACATCATATGGGGGCGGGGTCTCCGCCTATATAAGTCACAACGCAGCCCTCAGAGGCAAGTCCAGCCGGAGAGAGCGTCGTGTCAACATCTGGGGGAAGAGAAGAGAAGCCAAGAAGCCAAGAAGCCCAGAAGTCTGGACCTCCGCTCGCAATAGAGCTACATGAAGACAGCGGAGGGGCCGGCCGAAGACCTGCGACACCGGGAGAAGAGGCCGGAGAGCGGAGAAGAACCAACCGGACGCCGGGAGAAGATGAAGCGGAGGGACCCCCGAAGCCGGAAGAAGACCCCCGAAGCCGGAGGAAGATCCCCCCCCCCGGAGCTGTTTAATAAAATATTTTAAAAACCTGTGTAGTGTGTTTTATTACTTACACTTTTTTCCTAGGTAAATGGGTAGGGGTACCATGTACCCCATACTCATTTACATAGGGTGGGGGGCCGGGATCTGGGGGCCCCCTTATTAAAGGGGGCTCCCAGATTCCGATAAGCCCCCGCCCGCAGACCCCGACAACCAACGGCCAGGGTTGTCGGGAAGAGGCCCTTGTCCTCATCAACATGGGGACAAGGTGCTTTGGGGGGGGGGCGCAGGGCGCCCCCCTCCCCCAAAGCACCCACCCCCCATGTTGAGGGCATGCGGCCTGGTACGGTTCAGGAGGGGGGGGGCTCGCTCGTCCCCACCCCCTTTCCTGACCGGCCAGGCTGCGTGCTCGGATCGGGGTCTGGTATGGATTTTAGGGGGACCCCACGCCGTTTTTTCGGCGTAGCGGGGTTCCCCTTTATAATCCATACCAGACCTAAGGGCCTGGTATGCCCCGCGACGGGGCTAGCAAGGTGTCAATCTCGCCGATAAAAGCGGCAAGATTGACATCCTTTTCTAGTCCCGTCGCACCTGAGTCACGTTCAAAATGAACGGACTTGTCCGTGTGTGGGCAAGTCCGTTCATTCTGAAAGTCCGCCGGAACTCCGGTGAAAGTCCGTCGGAAAGACGGGCGGACTTAGCCCGCCGGAAAGTCCCGGCGTGTGTGGGCAAGTCCGTCCGTTTTAAAGTCCGGCGCACCTGGCGGACAAACTCCGTCGGAAAGTGTGCCGGACCAAGTAGGATAGAAAGTCCGACCGTGTGTACGCGGCATCAAATTTATCATTAGATATATTGATGACACAGGAAATAGACAAGACAAAAATGAAAAGTATTTTAAGTACTCAATTTATTTTTGTCCAGATAAAGTACAGTTTATAATTATTGATCTAGTACTTGAAAGTCCATATAAAACTACAGTCAGATGTCCTCTCAGTAATGGGTACAAGCTCTGTCAGGTTTTCATTGTCGTGTGCCCATTACAAGAAATTATGGACAGACAGGACAGAATGTGAGGGGGAATCTACTAATGGGTACACCTGTTCCAGCACTTGCTTGTAAGGCCCCTTTCACACAAGTGGTCCGATCAAGTCCGCCTGTCCGTTTTTCAGGCAGACCCCATCGTACTCTATTCTGCTCTATGGAGGGGCGGAAGTCTGTTTACACCTGCCTACCTCCAATCAGATCCCCCAAAAAATGAAAGGGGATTCATTTCCCTCCGTCTGGGCAGATCTAAGCAGAGGGCATTCGGGTGTAAATGGACAGCTGGTCCATTTACATCTGACCACCCATAGAATAGAGCGGGCTGTGTACTTGTCCGTTCTGCATAAGTGGAGCGGACATGGACCTGTCATCCATCCGCTCTGCTCTCCTGAGCAGGGGATCAGTGGACAGATCCCTACAAAGCAAGCTGAGTCCATACAGAGTGTGGAAGGGCCCTAAATGTGGAATTATCTATTATCTCTTTTTCTTTTCCAGTTATGTTTTTGGACAGGAAATGCATGGAAAATATACCTATATATAGTAGGGGTACAAACATTAATATACACCTGTATTCTTTTCAGTCATTTTGTTACTCTGTGCCTCCTTTTAGTACTTTGTAATCATGTGGGGGTGTATTTAAAAAGGTAGTGAATGTAAGGGAGGGGGGCACTCGCGCCGCAGGCATACCGCTTCTGCTGTGAATATTCACAGCAGAAGCCGATCTATGAGTGCCAGGCACTGGATGTCCGCTGGCACGCGCCGGTCATCGGTAAGACACACAGAACGGAGATCTGCCAATGCAAACAAGGCAGATCTCCATTCTGACAGGGAGGAAGGCATGGATTTTGTGTTCTGCAATACAGGGAATAATATCCATCTCTTCCTCTAGTAAAAGCAGCACCTACAGCACACAAAAACACTGGCTAGACACGCAGTTACCTGTTGATCGCCCTCAATGTTTAACCCCTTCCTGGCCAGTGTCATTATAGTGACAGTGCATATTTTTAGCACTGATCACTGTATTAGTGTTACTGGTTCCTGCAAAGTGTCAAAAGAGTCAGTTAGTGTCCGATTGTCTGCCGCAATATCGCAGGCCCGCTATAAGTCGCTGATTGCCACCATTACCAGTATAAAAAAATGAATAAAAATTTCATAAATCTATACAATAGTTTGAAGATACTTTTGCTGATCCTTTTTTTGTTTATAGTGCAAAAAATAAAGAACGCAGATGATCAAATACCACCAAAAGAAAGTTGTATTTTTGGGGGAAAAAAGACATTTTATTTGGGTACAGCGTTGCATGACCGCACAATTTTCACTTGCAGTAACACAGTGCCCTATTGCAAAAAATGGCCTGGTCAAGCAGGGCATAAATCCTCCGGAGGTCAAGTGGTTAAAGGGGTAAAGGAAAGGGTAAATGCAGAAAGGTTGTCGGGGGAATTGAAGTATGATCCCTCTGTGAATATAAAGGCAAAAAGAACTAACATGCTGGGGGCATACCTTTCGGGAGGAAAGTAGAGGCTACGGATAAGGAAAAGAAGGGACTAAGAAAGAGGGAGTTTGTGGGGGGAAAAATGTGGTGGGATGAGGTAGAATTAGAGAGAGATGTTCCTCCCTCCAACAAGTGAGGTCTCAGGTTCCAAATGTGCTTCAGTGGAGTCGGGCATCCGAAACTAGGAAGGCTTGGGTTTTACATTTTCACCATTTTACATTTTCACCATTTTACATTTTCACATTTCTTTTTTAATATGACCCTTAGGGTGCGTTATCACTATTTGCATTAGTCTCTGATGGGCAGCCTTGCCTGCTGCAGTCCCAACACAAAGCAAAGCAATTTGTCATGTTTTCCACGAAGTCCGTTCACACCACTGCATTCTGTGCTGAACAAAAGAAAAAGTATGTAGTACCTTTCTCATAGCAACATGTTGAAAGGACCACATCTCAGCTCCACAGCAATGAATAGAACTAACTCATTTTGTGACTTCTGTTATGTTTTATGTTAACAGTATAAATTGATAACTTTTAACTGTGGTTATCTTTTCAGGTTCTTTGATGTATCTTAATGAAGCTACACTCCTCCATAACATTAAAGTTCGGTATAGTAAAGATAAAATATATGTAAGTAACTTTTCACTCTCTTCACACTTAAAATATTTTCATTGATGTGATATTTATTAGTATATGTGTGTATAATGTAAATGATTATATATATATATATATATATATATATATATATATATATATATATATATATATATATATATGATACCGTATAAGTCGAATTTTTCAGCACATGTTTTTGTGCTGAAAGTGCCCCCCTCGACTTATACTCAAGTCAAGCACTTTTCTGCAGCAAAAAATTTCATTTTCCGAACCGACTTTGGGGCCCCGTATCTCAGGGCTACTTAGTACTAGGAACCTCAAATTTGGTGTGCAAACCCAGTGGAACTGGTACCACAACATATCCAAAGCTGAAGTTTCTAGCACTAAGTGGCCCTGAGATACGGGGCCCCAAAACTGGTTAGGAAAATGTCATTCTCTGCTGTAGAAAAGTGCTTGACATTTTCTGAACCGAATTTGGGGCCCCGTTCGTATAGACACTTCGTTCGTTTTTTGGCAAGTTAATGGGCACAAATCGATAATCGTGAAAATTTTTGCCGAACGTCTGCACTAGGTATATGTAAAAAAACGAACAAAAAATTATTTATTCATGTCCACTGAACAATTTATCGGTCATTATATGATGGCACGATCGTTTGCGGTCACGGTCGAACGTTCGTTTTTCGAAAATGGGTTCGGACGATTTTCTGTATAGTGTATGGCCAGCATAAGACTGGGATGTCGTTAAAGTTCATGTGTGTGTGTAAAGGCAGCGTCCAAATACTTTTGATAATATAATGTGTATATATACCACGCATCCTAAGATTTTATAACAGCCATTTAAATAATTGCAAAATGTTTGGATGTTTATATGCCTTTACATAACCCCTTTTTCTAAATCTTCAGCTAGACAAAGCATTTTTAATGTGATTGTGGTTTGCAGCGTTGGTAGCTGCTAATATAACACTTACTTTGTGCTGACTTCATTCTCTCCCCCCTTGTTTAGAAAGTAAGCACACACAGGTCTCCTTTGACAGCTACTAGCTCAAATGACAACCTTAATCTTTTATACTACTCTCAGGTTACCTAATTGTGCTTGATCAATTCTGACCAAATAACAGAAGTAATCCAGCCATCTGCCAGAATAGTAACAGCTGTAATATAGGTTTGACACAGAACATTTCCTAAGAGAAATTATGGTAATTGACACCTAATGACCATGTTTCCACCTTTCTCATCTCTTACTGTTCCTGAATAAAGGGGTGATACGTTGTAAAATGACAGCCATGTGTTTTTTTTTTGTCTAACATTGCTTGCTTTTTTATTTTACGCCTAGGCTTTAACTTGCTCAGCAACTTCTGAAATGCTTTTCAAGTTTGTTAGATCAAAGTTTGTAATATTGCCACAAAAGTATCATAAGTATTGCTTTCTGTTGGTTAATCCCTGTTGATGTAGTTCTAAAAGTGCATTTAGGAAGACAGATGTTGCATAGAGAATACAGTATTTTATGTTTTACCTTGCTAATCATTGGGCTTATTAAAGTATAACACACATATGCATCCAAGTACCACAAATCAAAAGTTCTATTTAATTCGATTTTAGTGTTCAAAGCAAACTCATCCATCCATGTTTCCATGCTTTATTTTGCTGAGAAATCACTTTGAAAAACACCCCCTAGCGTTTCTGGCTCTGGCCATCTTTAGTAAGGGCAGACAATTCATCTAGCATTTACTTTCTGTAATCCACCTGCCCTTTGTTTAGGCATGCAGGCAGGATGGTGTGCTTAGTAATTGAAATATGTTGAAGCCGCGCTCCTAGTTATTCATATATAACATTTACACCTGTTCATATAAAGGTTAATAGCATCAAAACAACTTACTGTGTTTAACCACTTGCCGACCGCAGCACGCCAATATACGTCGGCACAATGGCAGCGGTGGGGCCTACCTCTACATCCCCTTTTAAGTGGCAGGGCTAGTGGGCGCGGCCGCCGCATACAGCGTAACTGTGCCCGCGAGTCCCGCGGACTTTATGTCCGCCGGTGTCCCGGAATCGTGTCACGGAGAGGCAGAACGGGGAGATGTAAACAAGGCAATTCCCTGTTCTGCCTAGTGACATGACAGAGATCACCGCTCCCTGTCATCGGGAGCAGTGATCGCTGTCATGTCAGTGGTAGCCTATCCCCCCTACACTTAGAATCACTCCCTAGGACACATTTAACCCCTTGATCGCCCCCTAGTGTTTAACCCCTTCCCTGCCAGTGACATTTACACAGTAATCAGAGCATTTTTATAGCACGGATCACTGTATAAATGACAATGGTCCCAAAATAGTGTCAAAAGTGTCCTATGTGTCTGCCATAATGTCGCAGTCACGATAAAAATCGCAGATCGCCGCCATTACTAAAAAAAATAAATCATAATAATCTATCCCCCATTTTGTAGACGCTATAACTTTTGCGCAAACCAATCAATATATGCTTATTGCAATTTTTTAATTTTTTTACTAAAAATATGTAGAATGCATATCGGCCTAAACTGAGGAAAAAATTATTTTTTTATATATATTTTTTGGGGATATTCATTATATCAAAAAGTAAAACATTGCTTTTTTTTTCAAAATTGTAGCTCTTTTTTTGTTTATAGCGCAAAAAATAAAAACCGCAGAGGTGATCAAATACCACCAAAACAAAGCTCTATTTGTTAGAAAAAAAGGACCTCAATTTTGTTTTGGTGTAACGTCGCACGGCCGCGCAATTGTCAGTTAAAGCGACGCAGTGCCGAATCGCAAAAAGTGCTCTGGTCAGGAAGAGGTAAAATCTTTCGGGCTGAAGTGGTTAAAAATGCTTTCACCAAATAGTGTGAATGTGCAATCCTATTACCAATTAGCATATTGTGCAGTAAATGTGCTAAAAATATTGTCCATAATTGAAAGCAACCAAGCAAATGTCCAGAAAAAAGGACCGTGTGCTTAGCTGAGAAAACCCCTCCTGTAGACTCCTGGAATGTATGACCTGAATCTCCCAGATGGGAACACAGCAATAAAAACTTAACAGAGGGTCTCACCCTTCCCCATTCTATCCACAAAAAAAAAGATTTTGCCTAAAGATACATTTTGGGTTCAATTAGAAATCGCATTCATGAAAACTGAATGAAATGTCACTGTAATTTTTTAAGAGATTAATTCCTGCATCATCCGCTCCATCTAGTGACCAAAATGTGGTATAGATTTCACATTGAGATATTTCAGAAAATGATGCCATATTTTGGTAATTAGATGGAGCTGAGAATCTAAGCATTAATCTCTTACAAAATTAAGGATTGCTTAAGAGTGCTTCTGACTTTCGTATAAATGTTTTATAAATAGAATCTTTTAATTTTTTTTTTTTTTTTTTTAAATTTTTAATTAATTCTTTTAATTTTCTTCCGTGGAATTTCTGAACAAGAAGTCAGATTTGTAGTGGAAATAATTACTTCTGTAGTCTTTTGTTCTGAAAAGCAACTAAAACGATATTTTCTAACAAATGTGAAAACTTTTATGAAAGTGATATCATTGGTGTTTATTGGCCCCTTTAAACTGTGATCTGTTGGGGGCAATGCTGATGTTTACATTTGGCTGCTAGCTCCTTAAGGCCTCTTTCACACGGATGATCCGTATGTCCGTTTTTCATCCTTCCGTTTTCGGATGGAAAACGGACATACATTCATCCCTATGGAGCGTCAGATGTCAGCGGTGACATGTCTGCTGACATCCGACCCGCTCCGATCCGAAAAGTGTAACGGAGGAAAAACCTACTTTTCCATCCGTTTTCGGATCGGATCGGATGACGACGGACACTACGGACCGTCATCATCCGATCCCCCCATAGGGGAGAGCGGCGCTCTGACAGGTCCGTCGCTGCACAGCGTGCAGCGATGCACCTGTCATCTTCCTGCTCAGCGGGGATCGGCGGAGCTATCCCCGCTGAGCAAGCGGATGTTCACGGGGCGGATCATGACTGAAAGAGGCCTAAAGCAGAACTTTACCCATAGCAACTTGATAAAAAATAATGTTCTATAGCAAGGAACATACATTCCACATTAATAATTATACCACCAAAATGAGTGTGTGCCTCCAGTTTTGTTCCTGTTTCTTCTTGCTGGAGGCTGCCATTTTTCTGAAGCCCAAAAGCTCCTGAACATCAGTAAATCATAAAGAGAAACTAAACCTGTTGATTTAATAGTTTCAAAAAATAGTTACATTCCTCGAATGCCCGGATTGCTAACTGTCACATTTGCTTGTGTCCTCCACTGAACTGTCAAACCATCAAATGTCTGGTATCATAACTGATCACATTTGCAGCACCTTGGCAGTTGCAGATCAAACAGAAGCAGATTCCGTGGCTGTAAATGATAGGAGGGTTTAATTCCACTTTAATGCTGGCCGTAAACTATACAAAAAATCATCTGATATTCAGTCATTTAGACAGTTTGTTCGTTTTTCGCCCAGTTAATGGGCACAAAATCGATAATCGTTGGGACATTTTTGGCCGAAATATCGAAGGACAAGTTTTGAAAATTTCTGCCGAACGAACGATAAATTGAAAAGTTAATGTGTTTCCCATCCGCACTAGGTATATGTAAAAAAACAAACAAAAAATTCAATTATGTCCACTGAACGATTTATCAGTCATTACATGATGGCACTATTGTTTGCTCTCATGGCCGAATGTTCGTTTTTCGAAAAAATGGGTTTGGGCGATTTTTCGTATAGTGTATGGGCAGCATAAAACTTTTAGCAGATCGGCCTCTACCAATTCATCACTGCCTAAAAATGGAGAGAAACTGAACATGTGCAGAGCAGGGTGAGACCGTATATTACTGGATTTTACACAGTATAGACACTTATTTTAAATGTTTTACATAGCTATACCTGCAAAAGGGGCCAGCCTCAAGTGATCTAGTTTTCTGACTAAAGTTTCACTTTAAAATGCAAGTGATTACAGAATGGAAAATTCCCTCTTCTCCAAATCTGTTACATGACTAAGCTTGCAGGATATCATCCAGCCACTGGTGTATTCTCCCAGGACGGGTGGGCTGTATAAAACCAGGCAAAATGTTATTACTGCAGGAAAGACAGAAAGGTGGGGGAGTTTGTTTGGAAGCAGAGTCACCTCACATTCATTAACCACTTGCTTACTGAGAACTTAAACCCCCCTCCAGCCCAGACCAATTTTCAGCTTTCAGCGGTGACGCACTTTGAATGACAATTGCGCAGTCATACAACACTGTACCCATATGACATTTTTATTATTTTTTCCCCACAAATAGAGCTTTCTTTTGGTGGTATTTAATCACAGCTGGAATTTTTATTTTTTGCTAAACAAAAAAAGATGGAAAATTTTGAAAAAAAAAATCAGGTTTCAAAGTTTGTTATAAAATTTTGCAAACAGGTAATTTTCCTCCTTCATTGATATGCGCTGATGAGGCGGCACTGGTGGGCACTTATAGGCTGCACTAGTGTGCACTGTTAGGCTGCACTGGTGGGCACTGTTAGGCTGCACTGGTGGGCACTTATAGGCTGCACTAGTGTGCACTGTTAGGCTGCACTGGTGGGCACTGTTAGGCTGCACTGGTGGGCACTGTTAGGCTGCACTGGTGGGCACTGTTAGGCTGCACTGGTGGGCACTGTTAGGCTGCACTGGTGGGCACTGTTAGGCTGCACTGGTGGGCACTGTTAGGCTGCACTGGTGGGCACTGTTAGGCTGCACTGGTGGGCACTGTTAGGCTGCACTGGTGGGCACTGTTAGGCTGCACTGGTGGGCACTGTTAGGCTGCACTGGTGTGCACTGTTTAGGCTGCACTGGTGTGCACTGTTTAGGCTGCACTGGTGTGCACTGTTTAGGCTGCACTGGTGTGCACTGTTTAGGCTGCACTGGTGTGCACTGTTAGGCTGCACTGGTGTGCACTGTTAGGCTGCACTGGTGTGCACTGTTAGGCTGCACTGGTGTGCACTGTTAGGCTGCACTGGTGTGCACTGTTAGGCTGCACTGGTGGGCACTGTTAGGCTGCACTGGTGGGCACTGTTAGGCTGCACTGGTGGGCACTGTTAGGCTGCACTGGTGGGCACTGTTAGGCTGCACTGGTGGGCACTGTTAGGCTGCACTGGTGGGCACTGTTAGGCTGCACTGGTGTGCACTGTTAGGCTGCACTGGTGGGCACTGATAGGCACAGATAAGATGGCACTGATGGGGACAGATAAGGCGGCACTGATGGACACTGGTAGGCACTGATAGGGTACCACTGATGGATGGCACTGATGTGCGGCACTGATGTGCACTGATGGGGGGCATTGATGGGCACTGGTAGGTGGCACTGATGGGGGGCACTGATGTGCAGCACTGTTGTTGAGGCACTGATTGTGGGAACTGATAGGTGGCACTGTGGGTACTGATGGGTGGCGCTGGTGGGCACTGGTAGGTGGCACTGTTGCCTACTGCTAGGTGGCACTGTCAGGGGGCACAGGTGGGCACTGATGAGCTGGCGGCAGCTTGCCGTGATCGGGACTGATGTCCCTGTCATGGCTGCCAGTGATCGGCTTTTTTTCCCCCTCCTCACGCTGTTAGCGTAAGGAGAAAAAATAGCCGATTACCGGCTCTGTTGACATCACATGATCAGCTGTCATTGGCTGACAGCTGATCGCGTGGTAAGGGGTCGGGATCGACCCCTTACTCCGATCTGTGATCCAGCAAGTCTCATAGACTCGCTGATCACAGAGCGCGCCGTGCATGCCCTGCAGGGGGCGCACAGGCCACTAGGGCACGGGAGGACGTCAATAGACATCCTCCCGGCAAAGCAGGTCCGCGCTGTAGCCGTCATTCGGCTATAGCACAGGTCTGAAGAAGTTAAGACCCTATGGATTTACAGTTTGTAGGACAGCTGATTGAAATTTGTGGCTTCTTGGTTTTTATTTGGGCTATCCAAATTTCAAAAACAAACATGTAATTAAAGTGCAACCGAAGGCACAAAATTTCTAGTTTTGGATAGAGTGATTAGAACCCATGTCAGGTCTTTATTACTGTCTGTGCCCCCCGATAGGGAAATTCACTCTCACTATATGTCCCGTTCACTATTATCATTGGAAGTGAAAGAAAACCCTACATTTTGTGTTCACATCACAACACTAATAGAGGGGAAGTATCCTCCCCAATGGGGACATTTGTTCTGATGAAACACCGGGATTTCCTCTCACTTCCTGTTTTGGCTATGGGGCAGGAAGTAAAGGCAAATCTCCCCATTGGGATGCATATGGCAAAAACAAAACTGACAAGGGTTTATAACCCTCCCTTACTCTATTCAAAATGAAAATGAAAAAAAATGCCTTTAGTTTCACTTATTAAGGTTAATAAGTTGTAAAAGCAAAACTTTTTTCTTTGTGGATAGACTTTTTTTTCCTTTTGTCATCTGTTTGCCATGTGGGAGGTTTCCTGTGAATTTAGTCCTGTAGACACAAAAGGAACTTTCATCAAAGTGAGGACACTGAAAGGTCCCACCAGTAAAAAAATAAATAAAAAAACCCTATACCTCAAGAATCCCAGAAATGTACGCAGTTTGTCATCTTTTATTATAATACTTGCTATATTAAAGTAATACTAAATATTATTATTTTTTCTTTAAAATAACAGACATTTCATACTTACCTGCTCTGTATAATGGTTTTGCACAGAGCAGCCTATATCCTCTGCTTTTAGGGTCCCCCGCCGGCATTCCTGGCTCCTCCTCATGCTGAGTGCCCCCATAGCAAGCCACTTGCTATGGGGGCACTCATGCATACTTGCTCCCAAGCCAGCCATAAGACGCACAGAGCATGGCTTGGCCCCACCCCTGTTCCCTCCTCATTGGCTCCTGCTGCTGTATCTAAGCCAATGAGGAGTGAGAGAGCCTGGGCTCTCTTGCACATAACTGGATCGAGATAGAGCTCAGGTAAGTTTTTAGGGGGGCTGGGTGGGGAGCATAACTCAGTAGGTTTTTTACCTTCATGCATAGAATACATGAAGGTAAAAGAAAACATCTACCTTTACAACCACTCCAAGGGGACTATATAAGTATATTAAAACAAGCATCAATAAAACTAAAAAAACTTGAACATGTTAAAAGTTACATTTTGGTGACCTGGTGATGTTTTGTTAATTACTGTATGCATTTAATATTGCTATACTGTATGTATTTATTATTATTTATTTTTTTGCTTTAAATATAAAATCTATACATATATTTATACATCAGTACATATTTTAGGGACTTGTATGTATTCTGTATTTGTGTACATTCTAAGTGTCATTTTTCTGCAACTTGGTATCTGCTAATCTTCTAGGAGTAAGTTTTCAACAAGCTGACGCTTCTTTGTTTGAACTAAAACTGTTTCTTCCACTAGGAATGTTAATGTCTCACACTAACAAGAAGTTTATAATTGTTTTTAAATATTGTTTTATTCTAGCTGTACTGTTTTACTGTATCCTAATTGCCCCTCTTTGTTTTTTAGACTTATGTGGCCAACATTTTAATTGCGATAAATCCATATTTTGATGTTCCGAAACTTTATACATCTGATATCATTAAACAATACCATGGTAAATCACTAGGAACTTTGCCACCACATGTCTATGCAATAGGTATGATTACTTTTTCTTTTTTTATCCATGATGGGTATCTTGTGCATCTATAAAATTTGTGCCCTCTGCCTTAAAATTAATGTGTCCTGTTTTTTAATGGCTAATGCACTTTTACATCATTTTCCTATGCTTCTGTAGATAGAACAATGTGTGTTAACACTGAGCTCCCTGTTTTCCTAAGTAGCCCTTGGGACATTTTGCAAGAAACTGATCCTGTCAACACAACTATTGTATAGGCACTTTTTTGATAGGATGGCAACTCCCCTCCTTCTGCTGAAATCACTGCAGTGTTGTCACCTCTGTCACTTCTTTAGCTTCTTAGCTGTTGGTAGCCCTATCAGTGAATGGCCACTCATATCTCTGCCCACGGTTGTAAATGGTTGTAGGCAGAGCTAAGAGTGGCTTTTCACTGACAAGGCTACCAATGGTGCCAACAGCTAAGCAGCTACAGCAGTGACGAGGATGAACACACTGCTGTGATTTCACTGTGAGTTGTCATCCTAACAAAAGAAATGCAAATACAACTGTTCTATTGGCAGGTTCAACAGGCATTTGCAGAATGTCCCAAGAGGAGAACTTAGAAAAGCAAGGAGCCCAGTTTTACTGTTATGGGCAGCAGAGCTCACATATGTGATTTTATGCTTGGACCATAGTTCTACTTTAGGGGCATATTTATTAGGCAAAAAGTATGACGTTCACCTAACATTTACCGGTGGTGAATCAAACACTGTCATTTAAAGACAACATTAACCTTCTACCTTTGTGTTTTTCACTTACATAGGATGTGCATTGATCATGTAGTTTTATAGTGGCATTTGTTTACCTGTAAGTACAGCCTGTAGTACAGTAAATCTTTACATTCCCTTGTCAGACGTTTCTGCTTTTGTTTAAACATGAGGCATGTGGCATAGTTCTGCACAGGTAAATACATGACCTTTGTCTGTAGTTTAAGACCAGACACTTTCTGTGAAGAAACAAAATATTCCACAATCCCTGGGTCTCTTAATATAGTGCTCTGTAGGTGAGAGCTAAGTAGTAATTGGATTTGAAATAGACAACTCAGACTACATGGCAAGGCATGCATTGGATGCTGTGTGATCCAGAAACGTAGCCTGTTCCATTGGTGAATAGGGACAAGCAAGCTGAATTAATATATGGGCATAGGTGATTTAATCTGCCATGACACTGCAAACTGCAGCCAAAATATGTAAGCAAAAAATGTGAACTCTGGAGAAATTAAAAGTCTGGGTGGAGCCACTTCTCAGCATGCTATAGCCTTGATGCCAAGGACAAACACAGCATGCCTCCCAGTTATTGAGCAATGTTAGGATGGGTGTGCAATCATTAAAGCACTGGGGTAGAGGCAGCCAATCATTGGGCCTGCTTGCATGCTGATCCTGCCACCTCACTTCTGTGGCAGGAACCAGGCCTGGAGATACTCAACAAAGTCTGACCTTCCCAAAAAATGTATATTCCAGCAGTGTTTGTATTAGGTTACAGGTCAGTTGGGGCAATGTAAATAGCTAACCCTTAGTTTTTGGGTTGAAATCCCCTTTTTAAAATATTTGTTCATCTTTGGGATATGTAGCATGTTTACACTCCTGCTGCCTCTCGCTGATCTCCCTTTTAATTGTGACAGTGGGTCGAGGATCTTCTCCCTGCACCCACTGTCAAAATTTGAAAAAGATCTCACCTGTGTGGGGCTCCGTCCACATGGCCATGTCATTCATTCACAGAGATCTGCGAGTGAAAGAACTATAAGTACCGACATTCTTTGCAGCTGATGGCTTGCAGTTCTCAATGAACTACCAGGGCTCTCTTAAGTTCATTGAGTCTTCCTGTCATTGTGTAACTGCCTGCCCATACGAGGTACAAGCAGACAGACACACTGACAGTCCACAGGAGCCCTGCATTGCACACGTGATCTGCTGATTGGGGGTGCAATGCTTTACAGGCTCCTAAATAATAAATGCACATTTTTTTACCTGAAAAAAAATGTGCATTTATAATTTTATTAAGAAAAATGAACTTATCCTTTAAAGCCTATAAGGCACAGACAACAAACAATTCTGGGTGTCTTATTAAGGAAGTCAGCTGATTTGCCTTTTAGCAATTCACTTTGCTTTTGAAACGGTACGAAAATTTGTAGTGCCTGGGAAAATACACTGTCCTGCAATTATACTCTGTGGAAAGTTTTTAGACCAGGATTCATTTTTTAAATTTTTTTTTTTACTTTTGATCATTCAGAAGATATACATACTTGAAACTAGCTTTTTACTTGTGCTTTCAAAAGTATCCAGAGCCATGCCTGCATAACCTCATATTATTAAGATTCTGACAGCACAAGTTTATTAAGATTCATGAAGTAGAGTTAGAAGTTAGGCAATATAAAAGTGTGAATGTATTCCTGTAGACAGAAAACTAGGGAAGTGTGCTTTTATTTCATCTCCATCTGATTTTCTCAACTTCTATCCTTGGGGACCACTAAAGGGGACCTCTAGCATTCAGTAATTTTTAGCTGTTCCTGCCAATTAAATCAAAATCAGCTGGCCATGGTAAAGTCATACTCTATGCTGTTCGTCTGTCATCCTTTAACCATGGCTTTACCTTTTTAGTGGACCACAGATGAGCAAACCATGCTTATTCAGGTAAGCAACTTGCTAAGGCCTCATGCACACTGGGCTTAAAAATAACACCACTTTTACAAAAGTTTTGGCATTCTTTTTTTTTTAGCCCGTAAAAGCACCTATGTTAGCCTATGTGTCCATGTACACATGGGTGTTTACAGGAGTATTAGAAGAGGAGCATGTACTGGCTGCAAAAAAAAAAAAACACATCACCAGCATATTCAGATTAGCTTTTGAGCAGAAAAAAACAAGGAATATGCATAAGCGGTAGAAGCGTTTAGGCGCATTAATGCATTGCATCGGCCAGAATAGATTAATATTCTGGCCAATAGAATGCATTAACGTGTGAATGCGTGCATACATAAGTATATGCGCATGTACAATACATATCCTTTACTGTGTTAGGTTAACTTTTAGGCCTCATGCACACTGCTGCTGTTAAACTCGTGTTTCTTTTCTCTGCCCTTGAGCTCCCCACGTTATCCAATGTGTCCATGCACACATGGATGTTTTTAGGAGTTTAGTAGCAGTGGAGTTCAGAGAATGCTTTCTAAACGCCCTAAAATCGCATTCAGGAAAGAGAAGTTTGACCACAAAAAAACACTGTTAAACGCTAGCTTTACTTCAGAGTTTATTTCAATGGCCATAATAAATTAAAATTTTGGCCAATTAAATAAATGCCTGGACTCTGCTAAACTGGTTTGAAAAAAAAATGCAGCTTAGGTTAGTTTTAGAAAACTGATTTTCTCCTGTCAGGATAAACAGCGTTTACAAGAAACCGGTGTGCATGAGGCCTAAAATCGCTCCTGCCAGGAGAAAAGGTGTCCAGAGGGGCTAAGCAGATGCCCCGTGTGCATGAGGCCTAAATGTTGAAGCGATAAGAAGGAAAGCTGTGATACCTGCACCTTCAAATACAAAGTCAGCTATGGCAGCTTTCAGATTTCTATCTTTAAGGCTATAGCAGACTCCTTTGGCTAATTAAAAATGACGTTGACTAGGTAGGATTAGCCTTAGATTTTGGACCAATCTATGAAAAAACAGTGGACTACTGTTCACCAGAACAGGGCCAGGGATGTCTTCTGTGCTCAAAGAGATTGCTAGCCATATAAATGTGCCAGTCTTCTGAAAAAAAAAGTTCAAGTTCACAAATTCTTTGAGATTGCTTGTCCTCCATCTTCTATTTGGAGTAAAAAGAATAGGTTCCACAAATCTCTTTGCAGGTGAAATAATATATATATATATTTTTTTTTATAGTGTGCAAAAAATGAGCTGATAGTTGTTTGAGGAATGTTGGTAAATAATTATCACTCATGCATAAATCTGTGCTTGACTAGAAATAATTTAATGCCAATGTGCTGTGAACAAAAATTGCAAAAGCATTTTATGATATCTTAATATACTTGGTAGAGAAATTTTATTCCATATAAAAGCTGCCATGTTCTAGCCTGTGTTATTTCAGTTTCTTTTTTCCGCAGTACATGCGAAGTAAATAACTTTTGAAAGCTGGGATTGCCAGAGCATTAAAGTGTTGCTTATTACAATATGTTTTGTTCCAGCCGATAAGGCCTTCCGAGACATGAAGGTTTTAAAGATGAGCCAATCAATCATCGTGTCTGGAGAATCGGGAGCCGGCAAGACAGAAAATACGAAGTTTGTTCTGAGGTTTGTATACTGAAAATTAAGTTTGGATCCTCTACCATTATTATTCTTTTTTTTTTTTTTTTTACTTATACTTTTATATTTTCTTTAAAATACAGTTTCTCTTCATCTGAAAGAACCATTTTGATCTCTACCTAAAAGAACATAGAAGGCAGACAGATTTCTGTCAGAGAACAACAGGGTCAGCCGTGGACACTAGTAGTAGGAAATTACCTGAATGTGGTTGCAGTAATGAGTTAAACTAATCCAGATCTGATATTTTATAGTTCCGCTCTAATATTTATATAGTAAGGAAGATTAGTTAGCTTAGTACCTGAACAAACATTGCCAGAGCATTCACACTCCTCTGTTCAGGTTTGGTTGTTTTTCTGAGGATTAGTATCACTCCCCTCAGACATCTGTATTGGTGTGAACAACATGAAGTTCTCTCTGCCCACCACTGTAGCTGTCATATTCTGATCCTGGACATAACATTTGCCTAATGCCCCGTACACACAATTGGACTTTCCGACAACAAAACCGTGGATTTTTTTCCGAAGGATGTTGGCTCCAACTTGTCTTGCATACACACTGTCACACAAATGTTGGAAATTCCGAGCGTCAAGAAGAGCGGTGATGTACAAGACAAATGACAAGCCGAGAAAAATGAAGTTCAGTAGCAAGTGCGGCTCTTCTGCTTGATTCTGAGCATGCGTGGACTTTTGTGCGTCGGACTTGTGTACACATGCTCGAAATTTCCGACAACAAGTTTTGTTGTCGTAAAATTTGAGAACCTGCTCTCAAACATTTGTTGGCGGAAAGTCCAAATGTTCTCTGGAGCATGCACACGGTTGGACTTTCCGACAACAAGCTCACATCCAACATTTGTTGTCGGAAAGTCCGATCGCGTGTACGGGGCATTACAGTTGCAAAACCATGTCAATATTATCTAGTTTACATGTGTTCATTAAATGTGACACACTTTTTTGACAGTTTTAACATATGCAGGCTTTTTTAATAAGAAAGAGCAAAGTTCAATATGCAATATCCATGGCAACCAATCAGAAGTCTCAGTTTTTTTTTTAATAACCATAGGCTGACGTTCAACAGGTTGCCACAACTTTTTGTATATTTACACTTTGTATATTTACACTTTGTATTTCACACTTTGCACTGTTTTAGTAAATAAGCATGTTAATACAGTACACATTTGACTATATCTTGCAAGCTAAAGAAGCTTAAAGCGGAGTTCCACACAAAAATGGAACTTCCGCTTTTCGGAACCCTCCCCCCCTCCGGTGTCACATTTGGCACCTTTCAGGGGGGAGGGGGGTGCAGATAGCTGTCTAAGACAGGTATTTGCATCCACTTCCGGCATAGACTCCCACGGGAGTCTATGCCTCTTCCTGTCCCTCCGCGCTGTCTGCTGGGAAACATACAGGTCCCAGGAGATAGCGGGGACCAGTTACGATGCGCAGCGCGACTCACGCATGCGCAGTAAGGAAACCGGGAAGTGAAGCCGCAACGCTTCACTTCCTGATTCCCTCACCTAGGATGGCGGCGGCAGCTGCCGAGAATCGAGTGGGTTATCGGCGTCGGCTGCCAACATCGCTGGACCCTGGGACAGGTAAGTGGCCATGTATTAAAAGTCAACAGCTGCAGTATTTGTAGCTGCTGGCTTTTAATATTTTTTTTTTTAGTTGATGTAGGTGGACTCCCTCTTTAAAGACCATTGAGATATATTATACAGTTAGCAACTACCATTTCCCAAATATGTTGCTGTATATTCTAAAAGAAACATTTGCTGTGTCTGTTCATTTGTCAGGTGTGGCTGCAGCTAGAGCCTGTAAATATCAGCTTAATAACATATCCAACAAGCGCCTGTTATTTGTTTTGAGCTTTTGCTTCTATATTGAACTCTTGATTGTAAATGCACACTTGACTACCTTTAAACATTCTACAATGATTCATGAGTCGATACTAATGGCAACTGTAAATGAAAACAATTTGCACAGAGGAAGCTGCTCCGTTCTTTAAAAATACATCTCCACACTTCAAAAATACTGTAAATGCAGTAACGTTATAATTGTTCTGTTCCATAAACTATACCAAATGTGCTTTTTATGGGCATTTTTGTTTTAAATATTTTATAGTGCGGAAAGTCTTCAAGAAAAATATGATTTTAAGACACAGATTTTGTAAAGCATAGAGTTTATTAACAACTTGCCTGAACGTATTTTTAAAGGTTATTTCGAAATAAGCTTTGAGTAAGGAGGTGATAAATATAGAACACAGGGAACTTCCTATTCCTGACTACTTGGGTTATGCTGACACCTTTAGGTAAATGGTTAGTGGCCCAAAAAAAAAGGCCCAGGCATAGCCCCTCCCAATTGAGGTAAGTCTCAGTTTTTAGCTAGTGTCCTTAGGTGATGGATGTCTTCCTGAAGATCTTCTTTCCTTGGCTTAGTCCCTTAATGCGTTCCTATATTACACACACCCTGCTGTGGTAGAGAGGGGCCTTATCTAGATTGGTCTCTGTGGCCAGCAGGCATGGAGGGAGTGTATGAATCAGAAAGCTACATACACCATCACAGGATGGAACTGTGGGTGCATACCGTAATACAGTGCCACGTCCCAATCATATGACAATAGAGGTTGGAAGTGGAAAAATTTACTTTCTAGGCACCACTGATAAAAAGCAACGTTTATTTTTAACAATTTGTTCACAGGATTTAAAATGACATTTAAAAGGAACACTAGCATTCTACAGTGGACAACTAGATATCTCCAATGATAGCCGTTGGTGTCAGAAGTATCGAGCCAATGAGCCCAGATACAAGGGACACGGCTATAGAAAGCTACGTAGCAATGGAGCAAGATTACCAGTGGTGCCTAGAAAGTCAATTTTTCCACTTCCAACCTCTATTGTCAA
This sequence comes from Lithobates clamitans, assembly GCA_037952925.1. Classification (NCBI taxonomy): domain Eukaryota; kingdom Metazoa; phylum Chordata; class Amphibia; order Anura; family Ranidae; genus Lithobates; species Lithobates clamitans. The sequence continues at coordinate 5,731,838 of JBBGZY010000305.1, read as the reverse complement.
GGAGGGAGTGTACCCTGACCCCACATGTAAGAGCAGGGACAGCCTGTAATGCTGCTGGACACAGCACTGTATCCTGTGGGCAGTGATCTCCTGGCAACTTTGTATTGGGTAGAAGAACTGAGCGATCAACGGTCATGTGATTGCTTATTTCTTAGGCTTAGAACCAGCGAAGGATAGCTGCAGTATCATAATCACCACACTTCTTTAACCCTCTCGCTGCCAGAGCTGTTTTTGCAATTTTTGCACATGTATGAAAAAAAATCAATTTAGCCCTGAAGATTGCATAAAACACCCAAAACATTATATATTTTCTGAAAGCAGACACTCTAAAGAATAAAGTAGTGGTAGCTACAATTAGGTATGTTACATGATATTTGCGCAAAATTTCAGTAGAAAGTACACTGAGGTAATTATAGGGCACACAAACGCAATAAATTGCCCATTTTTGGTAAACTATAAAAGATGAGGTTGCGTCAAGTGAATAGATTCCCATGATATTGCACCTTAAAATTGAGTGCGTGACTAGTTTTTTTATTGCCCTCCTCATTGTTATTATTCTCATTTATTTTTATTGTAAGGATCCAAGTATGTCCCCCCCCCCCACACACACACACTTATGAGACTATTCTAAGCTATAAGTTTTAGATTTGTTTCTAAGTGTTTCAATTTTGTACTATGCCCTGAGCTAAGATACTATGCCCTGAGCAAAGGCTCAGATGTCTCTGTTTTGTAACTCCTCTCTTTTTAAAAAAAAAAACAACCAGAAGAGCTATAAAAAAATTTTTTAAAAATTGTGCGTGTCGGTGAAATGGCGAAAAACTTCAGTACCCTATATTTTCCATAGCCTACAGGTCATTGGTTTAGAGTTACACAGGAGCTCTGGGGCTAAAATTATTCAATTATTGCTCTTACTCTCAATCACAATCTTTTTTTAGGCACCCCCCGACGCGTGTTTACGCTTGTACGTGCGTGTATGTGGGGGGCCTCAAAAAATTGCGTGGGGGGGCAATTTTGGGTGTAACTCATTTTTTTTAAAATTCAAGATGTTTTTTTCTTTCATCACAGGACAAAATGGCCATTACTGGGGTTGTATGGAAGCAATCGGGTGGCTGCCCAGCCGCCGGATCACTTTTATCTGATAGCCAGCAGTCCGCTTGTCAAATATACACATACACTCCACTCCCTGCCCTTTCCTGAAACAAACCTTTTCTGGTGTTGAGACCTCGGTCCTTCAAAGGTGGTTTCTTCATTCCACATAATCCTAAGCATTCTAAAACTGATGCAATATGTCATGCAATTTGACAGTTCCAAATCGCATTTCAAGGACCCCCCCACCCCCTTATTGCCGGAAATTAAACTCTTCAAATTGCCGCGACTAAAAAGAAAGGTTCCTGCGCAACTTTTTGCTGATTTCATTGCGACTTGCTTAGACTTCTGTTAAATGAAGTTGCAAGCTGCAATGAAATTGGAGGTGCAAATCGCACTGATCTGCAGCTTTAAAATTGTGCTGACGTTGTTGCGATTTCAAAGCCGCACTGGTGTTTGAGTTAATCTGAAGTCTACAGCTTCGTTGTGACAGATTCTTTATTTTGCCAGTTGGCTCTGTCAGGGGCCATGTTGCTTCTTGATCCACTATTTCTGTGGATTTGTCAGCTCATTTCTCAGACCTATAGTATGATTAAATGTCTGGGTGGGTATTCCTGCTTTTTTTTTATTAACCAGTGTCCATTCACCTGAAGGTGGCAGCATAACTTAAGTAGTCATGAATAAGTGATATACTCCAAGAAAAGGATTTCACAGGTAAACCAAAAATCCTAATTTAATTACATAAAATTTTGTAGGTAATGCAAAGGTAGTTATTATTGATGTCCATTTAAAAAGTACATTTTAAATCCAATTTGTTTAAAATTAAATAAGATGCGCTGAAGGTGCAGAAATCCTAATATTTTTAATGTTTTTTTTTTCCATTTTAAAATCAACTCCAGCAAAAGCACAAATCCTCTCCCCTCAAGCATCAGTCTTTAGATAAGACTGCTCTTATGTATACTCTGTGTTGGCAGCGTTCTCTCTGTGGGGGTCTGATACACCCCCCACTAAGTCTTTGCTAGAGCTCTGCATTCTGCAGGGAGCACAGACTTTGCTATATATAATATTCCCCGTTATGTATTAGTGGAACCCTAGTGTGCGTTTCTATTCTAAATACCTTCTTTGTCTCATGTATTAAATTCATGTGTGTGTTTAGTAAGACAGCATGAAAAAGAATAATAATATGCAGAGGGCGGTCCTATATTGTCAACATGTTTACTGCTTTGTTGCTGTGGCAGTTTTTCTTTTCTTTTTTATTTTCTCCTTGTTCTTACTGGTCCTGCAGTACATGGTTTTGTGCATAGGTGATATAAAAGCCTGGAGAATACATAGATGGTGGTGCATACTCAATGGTAAAACACTGTGTCCTCTTCTGTTCTGCTCCGCTGTGTACTCTGCTTGATTGCAGAGTGGCCGCTGTCAGGTGACATTGTAGCTCCCAATTCTTAAAGGATCTGTGGCTACACAGCAAAGGAGGAATCTTGCATACATACTCAAAACAAAAATTAGGCACACAAGATAGAAATAAATCTAGATCCAGCTGGAGCTACACTATTTTACTAAAAGTATTGGGACACCTGCCTTTACACGCACATGAACTTTAATGGCATCCCAGTCTTAGTCCGTAGGGTTCAATATTGAGTTGGGCCACCCTTTGCAGCTATAACAGCTTTAAGTCCTCTGGAAAGTCTGTCCACAAGGTTTAGGAGTGTGTCTATGGGAATGCTTGACCATTCTTCCAGAAGCACATTTCTGAATATAGGCACCCATGTTTAACGAGAAGGCCTGGCTCACAGTCTTCGCTCTAATTCATCCCAAAGGTGTTCTATCGGGTTGAGGTTAGGTCTCTGTGCAGGCCAGTCAAGTTCCTGAACCCCAAACTCGCTCATCCACCCCTGAATAACAACCCCACACCATAATCCCGTAATTGCATTTGTACATTGTGGCTTTCCAATAAAATTATATTTTCTTAAGAATAACGGGTGTACAGATCATCTTTTCTACATTATGCTACTCGGCGAATGAGCACCCGGAAGCTCTGTTTGCACACCGTAATCCCCCCTCCATCAAATGATTTGGACCAGTGCCTTCTCGTACACATCAGTGCATGACTTTACAAATGCACTTCTGGAAGAATGGTCAAACATTCCCCTAGACACACTCCTAAACCTTGTGGATGGCCTTCCCAGAAGAGTTGAAGCTGTTATAGCTGCAATGGGTGGGCCAACTCAATATTAAACCCTACGGACTAAGACTGGGATGACATTAAAGTTCATGTGTGTGTAAAGGTAGGTGTCCCAATACTGTTGACAATATAGTGTATATTGTTATCCCTGCTAGATAGTTATGGGTAATATTGGTCTTGATTTTACATATGCACACAAGCATTACATCAAAAACAGGTGTTTCCATGTATTCTAAAATGAGCATTTTCAGTTGTGACATTTTTTTCCTCTGTCTTATAGGTACCTGACTGAATCTTATGGGTCTGGGCAAGATATTGACGAGAGAATTGTAGAAGGTATGTGGACATTATAGAAACAAATTGGCTCAGTTTCATTAACTTATTTAACCCCTTGGAGCCGGTGCCTCGCCGCCCTTTAAGGGGTTTTAGGATCTGTGATCATCGCTGCTTGCGATCAGGAGCTTTCCGTTAGTCGCAGGTAACTGTGCCAGGAGCATGCAGGGTGCACAGCTGTTTTTGCACTATTGCACGCAAATATGTGGCCACTCTGCGCCAAGGCCCACCCGCCGAGAGGAAGCACATTTGCGTGCGTCCAGTGGCAAGATGTTAAGCCTATTGGGACCTGATCATTGATGCCTAAATGTTCAGGCCAAGTTTAGAAGTGTCTGCTAACTTTACAGTGCTGTAATTGTATATTATTAAAGAAATGAACCCTACCGCCTTCAGGCTGCAGTGGCATCTGCAGTGCCACCTTGAGGCTTATTTTGCAGAAGAAATGTCTAATAAACGCAGCTAAACTTTGAAATTTAGATGTCTATGTAAGGCTGTTCTCACACTGAGTTTTTCAAGCACTTTTTAAGTCTAATGTCCCTTAAAAACCGCACCATAATCGCAGTATAATTGCAGCAAAATTGCCTTAAAAACACATATCAGTGTGAGAGTAGCCTAAGCCTCCAGCCTGCTTGTGATCACTATGTTGCAGCTGACACAGTGATCACATGATTAACTCATTAGTGAAGACTTTAGCTGTCGGCAACCATCTAGATTTCAGAGTCCTGCTAAGTCCTGGTTGCTTGGTCTTAATGGAAAGGTGTGAATATTAAAGGCTAACTCCTCCTTTTAACTTATGTTACACACATATTTGGGGTTTATCATAGTGCCAAGCAGAAAGTACAGTCTTGTTTTAAAGGTACTTCTATCGAGGTTGCCATTGCCAAATTTGAAAATGCAAAAGAAGAGAACTTTTTATATAAAACCTAAATACGGAGCTTACATTCACATTGGTGCACAGGTAGCTAAATATTGGAAACACTGATACAACAGAAGCAGTCAGTATTTTTAGTAGACAGTGTCTTAGCATAATATTAACTACTGTTGAAGTCACCAGTGCCATTGAGCTATTTTTTTTAGAGGCAGGAGCTATTGAAATGTCTAGCAATAGCCAAATAACACTTTTACTTTTATTTCTTATAAAATAAATTATGCTAGTTATCTGTACTTGTTCTTTCCACTCCTGGGTCAAACATGCATAGCTAGGACATGACATGCCGTAAAGAAGGAACACACAGGAACGTACAGTGGGTATGGAAAAGATTCACCCCCCCCCCCAAATCACAATTTGTTGCTTTGCAGCCCGAAAGGCACAGTTTTTGTTTCATCTAACTATATTTACTCAAGTGCAATTTACAACGGCCAAGAGAATAATATAAAACCAACATGTCAGATAAAAATAAAAAAAATGAAAACACTGAATCACTTAGATAGAAAAAGGATCTTCTAAAAATGATTTGTAAACTCAATCAGGTGTAGCTAATCACCTTCTCAATAGCACAAAAAGCCATTTGACTTTCAACTGTGATCAGCTTTTGTTATTTTGATTAGCTCCGCATGAAAAGAACTTTCCTGGAGCATTTCAGTCCCTGGTAGTGCAACTGTAGCAAACAACTATGCGTGGCAAGGCACTGTCAAAAGATCTCCGGGAAAAAGTTGTGGACAGGCACAAGTCAGCAGATTGATTTAAAAAAAGGTCAAAGGCTTTATCAATGCCTAGAAGCACACTGAAGTCTATTATTAATAAGTGGAAGGTATTTGGTACAACACAGACCCTCCTTGGATCAGGACGTTGCTGCAAACTGGATGAAAGAGCCAGGAGAAAACTGGTCAGAGAGGCTACCCAGAGGCTTACAGCAACTCTGAAGCAGTTGCAGGAATTTATGACAGAGAGTGGTCATTGTGTGCATGTGACAACAGTATCACAAATTCGAAACAAATGTGGCTTGTATGGAAGGGTTGCAAGAAAAAAGCCACATGCATTCATGACTGAGCTTTGCCAAAAATTCACCTTGTAGAGTCTTAGGCCACATGGAAAAAGGTTATGGTCAGATAAGACTAAAATTTAACTATATGGCCTCAACACCAAACAATATGTCTGGCGGAAATCTAATACAGCTCACCATCCACATAATACCATTCCTACAGTAAAGCATGGAGTTGGTAATATCCTGTTATGGGAGTGTTTCTCTGCAGCAGGGACTGGAGCACTTCTCAGGATAGAAGAAAAAATGGATGGGGCAAAATACCATCAAATTTTTGAGGAAAATCTGCTGCCCTCTGCCAGAAAGTTGTCAATGGGAAGAAGGTTTACCTTCCAACATGACAATGACCCAAAGCACACAGAAAAAATGACCACACAGCAGTTGAAGAAGAAAAGGTGAATGTCCTTGCATAGCCTTGTCAGAGTCCAGACCTAAACCCCATTGAAAATCTGTGGAATGCATTGAAGACTGCAGTCCTCCAACAGTCACCATCAAATTTAATTTAACTTGAGCAGTTCCACAAAGAAGAGTGGGCAAATATTGCAAAGTCTAGATGTGCAAAGTTAGTAGAGACATATTCCAGTAGACTAAAGGCTGGAATTAAAGCAAAAGTTGGCTCAACAAAATACTGACACAAGGGGGTGATCCTTTTGACAACTCCAGTGATTCTGTTTTTGATTTTTATTCTGACATGTTGGTGTTTTTATCTTTCACTTGGATGTTATAAGTTGCACCAAGTAAATACAGCTGAATAAAACAAAAACTGTGTCTGTTTTCATATCTAGCTGCAAAGCCACAAAATGTGACTATTTTAAAGGGGGGTGAGTCTATTCTATGCCGACTGTATATTTAAATTTGTGCGCCCATAATTGAACCTTAGAAACACTGATACAACATAAGTAGTAAGTGTTTTTTACAAACACGGTCTCTATTTCATGAGGCTTGTGCTATGGCGTTGTTTTAGTTATTAATTCTGCTATGCGGAGTTCTTAATTATGCATATTGTCTGCGTGGTTCGACTTTGTATGCTTAATATTGGACAAATTGGGCCAAAAGTGCGCACATTGAATATTTCTGTTGAACAGAATTGTTTCTATGATAATAAAAAATAAATGCTTTGAACCAACTATGCATTTCACTATGCCATTATTAAGAGATTTTGTTTTGAGGCTTTCCAGGCAGGTATTAAAAGATCATTACCCTTGCAGAGTTTGCTGATCATTACTCTTAACAAGTAGAAACACTGAATTATTTCTCACAAGGAGGAAATGAGGATTGCATTTATTTTAATGAGTATAAAGCTTTTGCAATGAGAGGGACTTTTTATAAAACTTAGCTACCTGTGTTGTAATCATGCATAAACAAAATCTAATTCCCAGCCGTTGGTGCAAAGCTTTAATATTTCAGAGTTGAACAAGCTTGTTCTTTATCTCAATGAGCTTTTAGGCTCTTCCTATCTTCTACCATTAAAACCTTTTTTGTTTTTCAATGCCTGTGGTATGGCTTGCTGTTTTAGTGAGACGAGAGGCTTGGACTCTTGTGCTAGGATTTGCAATTGTGTGATAGTAAACAAAATGTGTCACATCCCTGAGCTGCACAATGACTTGTCACATTTTTTTTCCTCCTGCCCTTTTGAATCGTTCACATAAAGAGTTTAGCTTAAAACATTCTTTCCAGGGAATATAGGTATTCGTTTTTGGCTTACCTTAAAAACACGTATGCACTTTTTTCTTACATATTTCTTTTTTTAGTATGTGCATCATTAAAGTGTTTCTGAAGCCGAATCATTTGTCTAGGTTTGGATTGAGTGGTGAAGGTTTAATTGGTGCTTGTGTCCCCTCTGGAGAGCGTCACCCTCTTTATTGATCCTGATGACTCTTGCCAAGTAAGTTGTCAGCAGAACAGGAAAAGAAGGGAAATCTGCATAGGAAAATACTACTTTTGGTGACAACTGTCTAATTCCCCTTTTACACTAGCAGGCCGATCGGGTCTGCCTGTCAGTTTTTTTAGGCAGACACAATCAGACCCTCTATTCTCCTATATGAAGCGATGAGTGTAAATGGACATGTGTCTGTTTACACCTGCTTACATCAGATCTGCTAAAAACAGACAAATGGGGATCCCATTACTCTTCCGTCTAACAAATCGGATGGCGGCCAGGTGTGAATGGACAGGCGGTCAATTTACATATGACCGCCCATAGAGGAAAGTGGGCTGTGTCTGGGTCTACTCTGCATAAGCGGAGCAGACGCAGACCAACTATATACCTGCTCAGCAGGGATCAGTGGACAGATCTCACTGCTGAGTAAGTGGTCTCCTGGCGGAGTACACCCCGTTTGGAATGGGCCTAAAGGATATTGACCTCACTTTGGAGAGATTTTCTCTTACTTTTTGTTCTCTCTACAGAATAGGAAGTAAAGTGAAATCAGTGAAACAGGACACAGATGGCAAATACTGTCAGTTTTCCCTACAATATCACCATTCTTCTACTCCAGAAGTTTGTCTGATTTGCCTCCATGGTCTGGTTTAAGAGATGAGTTTCTACCATGACCCACAAAATTATGAATATACTTTTAATATACATGTCGGGTAGAATAACTGGGAAGACATGCTTCCTGTTGATATGTAGTACATCTGTCATCCTTTGGCATATAAGAGGATGGCAGTTTTTTTTTAACCTATATAGTGGCTCTGTGATGTCAACAGCATATTAGCTGGGTAGGTGACTATAAAGGATGTAGAATCTCTGTTTATTCATTGACTTTTTTCAGGAGATATCACAATAATACCAACAGTGTGCGACTGTTGATGAAGTATGCTAGAAAAATAAAGAACTGTCTTATAAATCTTATTGTTAGGCTACATTCACACTGACAATCAGGGCCAGTGTGAATAGTAGTGGCAGAAATGTACGATTCCTGCTGCGGCTCAGAACGGCTAAGTTCCGCAACTGGCCCTATTCACTTTAACAGGCAGCTACAGCTATTCGCAACTCTGCACAGCCAGTGATTACTTGCAGTGATTGCTGCTGGATGCACCTTGAATGTGTCCAGCAGTGATCACCGCAGGTAATCACTGCCCACTGTGCTCACACTTCCCAGCAAAGCGGAGGAGGATTGCACTTTCTCCTCCTCCGCGCTAGTGCTCATGGGCAGGGCCGGCCCTACCATGGGACCTGGTGGGACCATGGGTCCCGGGCAGCATGTTCTGAGGGGCGGCACATTGTTGCCTAAGAAGATGGTGGCGGAACTCCCGCCGATCGCTCCACTTCTTATCCCGCTGTGAGGGTGGCCTGGGCAGCGCCGCTGCTTTCAGAGGTGACGGCAGAGAACTCGCTACTATACCCGCACAGCGGACCGCCGCCCATCCTTTCCACGGCTCCCCCCTACTGCTGCTGACATGTCGGGACAAGAGAAAGTCAGCTGACGGCTAACAGCGGAGGGGAGGAGCTTCCTGCTGTGCACTGAGACCCCCTGGTGAAAGAGGGATCGCTGGAGGCGCGGCTGACACTGAGAGAAAGTAAGTGTCAGCACCATTGATCTCATCTCCACCACCCCTGCCTGTGTCTAACCCCCCCTCACCACCCCTGCCTGTGTCTAACCCCCCCTCACCACCCCTGCCTGTGTCTACCCCCCCCCACCACCCCTGCCTGTGTCTAACCCCCCCTCACCAGCCCTGCCTGTGTCTAACCCCCCCTCACCAGCCCTGCCTGTGTCTAACCCCCCCTCACCACCCCTGCCTGTGTCTAACCCCCCCTCACCACCCCTGCCTGTGTCTAACCCCCCCTCACCACCCCTGCCTGTGTCTAACCCCCCCCTCACCACCCCTGCCTGTGTCTAACCCCCCCTCACCACCCCTGCCTGTGTCTAACCCCCCCTCACCACCCCTGCCTGTGTCTAACCCCCCTCACCACCCCTGCCTGTGTCTAACCCCCCCTCACCACCCCTGCCTGTGTCTAACCCCCCCTCACCAGCCCTGCCTGTGTCTAACCCCCCCCCTCACCACCTCTGCCTGTGTCTACCCCCCCTCACCACCCCTGCCTGTGTCTACCCCCCCTCACCACCCCTGCCTGTGTCTACCCCCCCCTCACCACCCCTGCCTGTGTCTAACCCCCCCTCACCACCCCTGCCTGTGTCTAACCCCCCTCACCACCATTTCCTGTGTCTAACCCCCCCTCACCACCACTTCCTGTGTCTAAACCCCCCTCACCACCCCTGCCTGTGTCTAAACCCCCCTCACCACCCCTGCCTGTGTCTAACCCCCCCTCACCACCCCTGCCTGTGTCTACCCCCCCCCACCAGCCCTGCCTGTGTCTAACCCCCCCCTCACCACCCCTGCCTGTGTCTACCCCCCCTCACCACCCCTGCCTGTGTCTAACCCCCCTCACCACCATTTCCTGTGTCTAACCCCCCCTCACCACCCCTGCCTGTGTCTAACCCCCCCCCACCACCCCTGCCTGTGTCTAACCCCCCCTCACCACCCCTGCCTGTGTCTAACCCCCCCCTCACCAGCCCTACCTGTGTCTAACCCCCCCTCACCACCCCTGCCTGTGTCTAACCCCCCTCACCACCCCTGCCTGTGTCTAACCCCCCCTCACCACCCCTGCCTGTGTCTAACCCCCCCTCACCACCCCTGCCTGTGTCTACCCCCCCCACCAGCCCTGCCTGTGTCTAACCCCCCCCCCCTCACCACCCCTGCCTGTGTCTAACCCCCCCTCACCACCCCTGCCTGTGTCTAACCCCCCCTCACCAGCCCTGCCTGTGTCTAACCCCCCCTCACCACCCCTGCCTGTGTCTAACCCCCCCTCACCACCCCTGCCTGTGTCTACCCCCCCCACCAGCCCTGCCTGTGTCTAACCCCCCCTCACCAGCCCTGCCTGTGTCTAACCCCCCCTCACCACCCCTGCCTGTGTCTACCCCCCCTCACCACCCCTGCCTGTGTCTAACCCCCCCTCACCACCCCTGCCTGTGTCTAACCCCCCCTCACCACCCCTGCCTGTGTCTACCCCCCCCACCAGCCCTGCCTGTGTCTAACCCCCCCCCCCTCACCACCCCTGCCTGTGTCTAACCCCCCCTCACCACCCCTGCCTGTGTCTAACCCCCCCTCACCAGCCCTGCCTGTGTCTAACCCCCCCTCACCACCCCTGCCTGTGTCTAACCCCCCCTCACCACCCCTGCCTGTGTCTACCCCCCCCACCAGCCCTGCCTGTGTCTAACCCCCCCTCACCAGCCCTGCCTGTGTCTAACCCCCCCTCACCACCCCTGCCTGTGTCTACCCCCCCTCACCACCCCTGCCTGTGTCTAACCCCCCCTCACCACCCCTGCCTGTGTCTAACCCCCCCTCACCACCCCTGCCTGTGTCTAACCCCCCCTCACCACCCCTGCCTGTGTCTAACCCCCCCTCACCACCCCTGCCTGTGTCTAACCCCCCCTCACCACCCCTGCCTGTGTCTAACCCCCCTCACCACCCCTGCCTGTGTCTAACCCCCCTCACCACCCCTGCCTGTGTCTAACCCCCCCTCACCACCCCTGCCTGTGTCTACCCCCCCCCCCACCAGCCCTGCCTGTGTCTAACCCCCCTCACCACCCCTGCCTGTGTCTACCCCCCCTCACCACCCCTGCCTGTGTCTAACCCCCCCTCACCACCCCTGCCTGTGTCTAACCCCCCTCACCACCATTTCCTATGTCTAACCCCCCCTCACCACCACTTCCTGTGTCTAAACCCCCCTCACCACCCCTGCCTGTGTCTAACCCCCCCTCACCACCCCTGCCTGTGTCTAACCCCCCCTCACCACCCCTGCCTGTGTCTACCCCCCCCACCAGCCCTGCCTGTGTCTAACCCCCCCCCCCTCACCACCCCTGCCTGTGTCTAACCCCCCCTCACCACTCCTGCCTGTGTCTACCCCCCCTCACCACCCCTGCCTGTGTCTAACCCCCCCCCTCACCACCCCTGCCTGTGTCTACCCCCCCTCACCACCCCTGCCTGTGTCTAACCCCCCTCACCACCATTTCCTGTGTCTAACCCCCCCTCACCACCCCTGCCTGTGTCTAACCCCCCCCTCACCACCCCTGCCTGTGTCTAACCCCCCCTCACCACCCCTGCCTGTGTCTAACCCCCCCTCACCAGCCCTGCCTGTGTCTAACCCCCCCTCACCAGCCCTGCCTGTGTCTAACCCCCCCTCACCACCCCTGCCTGTGTCTAACCCCCCTCACCACCCCTTCCTGTGTCTAACCCCCCTCACCACCCCTGCCTGTGTCTAACCCCCCCTCACCACCCCTGCCTGTGTCTAACCCCCCCTCACCACCCCTGCCTGTGTCTAACCCCCCCTCACCACCCCTGCCTGTGTCTAACCCCCCCTCACCACCCCTGCCTGTGTCTAACCCCCCCTCACCACCCCTGCCTGTGTCTAACCCCCCCCTCACCACCCCTGCCTGTGTCTAACCCCCCCTCACCACCCCTGCCTGTGTCTAACCCCCCCTCACCACCCCTGCCTGTGTCTAACCCCCCCTCACCACCCCTGCCTGTGTCTAACCCCCCCCTCACCACCCCTGCCTGTGTCTAACCCCCCCCTCACCACCCCTGCCTGTGTCTAACCCCCCCCTCACCACCCCTGCCTGTGTCTAACCCCCCCTCACCACCCCTGCCTGTGTCTAACCCCCCCTCACCACCCCTGCCTGTGTCTAAACCCGCCTCACCACCCCTGCCTGTGTCTATCCCCCCCTCACCACCCCTGCCTGTGTCTAACCCCCCCTCACCACCCCTGCCTGTGTCTAACCCCCCCTCACCACCACTTCCAGTGTGGTTTAGGTAGGTCAGTGTGTGTGGGTCAGTGTATGTAGGTCAGTGTGGGTCAGGTAGGTCAGTGTGGGTAGGTCAGTGTAGGTCAGTGTGAGTCAGGTAGGTCAGTGTATGTAGGTCAGTGCATGTCAGCTAGGTCAGTGTATGTGGGTCAGGTAGGTCAGTGTGGGTCAGGTAGGTCAGTGTATGTCAGGTAGGTCAGTGTATGTAGGTCAGTGTATGTCAGGTAGGTAGGTCAGTGTGTGTATGTCAGGTAGGTCAGTGTATGTCAGGTAGGTAGGTCAGTTTAGTGGTCAGCATTGATGGGCACTGGTAAGCCAGGCAGCAACCAGCAAGTCAGCGTACCCCCGCCACACAACCACACAACCCCTCCGCCCAACCAAAAAAAAACCAACGCCACTAGAGGCCCTCCCCCCCGTGCCGGCCTTGGACTTCGGGCTGAAGCCCCTGGTCTTTTTGCCACCTAGCAACGCCCCTGTGTACAGCCATTAGCAGATTGTGAGGGCGGAATCCAGACTTAAGGGGATCAAGAAGGATATTCTCAGTGAGGTGGTCACTCAGTCAGTTGTAGATTGGACATTCAAGGAGTTTGGATAAAAAGGGGATCAAGGAGATTGGACATGGGTTGTTAAGATTGGCATGGTACAGTAAGGGTTTTTAAGGATGGGGGCGACTAGTGCATGTTTTAGTGAGTTGGGGGAGATGCCAGAGGAGGGGGACAGATTGAAGATGTGAGTTAGAGAGTGTAGGATAGAGCCAGAGGGTGACAGCAGTAATTGAGAAAGAATGGGGTCCAGGGGGCAGGTGGTTAGGTGGACGTTAGAAAAAAGTTTAACAACCTCGTCTATAGTAGCGGGGTTAAATGAGGGAAGTAATCACCTGTGGATATGAAATGTAAGTGGGGAAGGTATCTGTATAGCGGAGATCTCCTCACGAATATCATACGCTTTAAACAAAGTATTACAGTCACAAACCAACAACTGAACAGAGAGGTCAGTGATTAAGCAGAGTAAGATAAAAATATTGAAAACAAAAATCTGCGTTTTAAAGTTCAAATAAATAAAAAGAGACAGCAGCACTCACCAATACCCAGATACTAGTGTATCAACCTAAATAGTAAAACAAATAAGAGGAAGCACAACACAATTTGTTTACTACCAAGATAAAAAATATAGTGTTTATAGATCTTGTTTATCAAGCTGCACCACAATAGAGTTATGGACTTCTGACAGCAGAATTGTGAACCTTTTGGCCAATAAGGGAGATAATAAAGAAGAATAAGAAAAACATTGAATTCTCTTATAGCTAAATCTTCTAGGTTTTGACAGCACCAGCAATATCAGCCTTGTAGACTTGGCAGGAGTGTAATGCTCATAATGGTTCAAAAGCAGACAAAATAGAAGATTCCTTTACATCATTTTTTTTCTAGTTTTCAGCAGCACTTTGAAAGCACCAACATCATCATTATCTGTGCAGGGTGGTGACTGATGATGAGCCGAACTGTCCTGGGTTCGGTTCGAGCAAATCTGAACCCCATTGAAATGAATAGAAGCTGAATCTGTCAAACAAACAAATGCCAATTTTCTGGGCTAATAGGCAAGGGGGTATCAAAATATATCATGGGGGGGGGGGGGGCACTGCCCTGGGGTACATGTACCTATGCAAAAAAAACAATTTTTATATATCCATTCGGCCAGGAGAAGTGATTGTTTAAATGTTTAAAATGAAACATTAAAAATGTCTAATCCCTTTATGGTGGGTGACCTAATCCTGCTTCTGAAGGGGCGCATCTCTGGGAAGTACAGAAAGTGCTGCAGCAGCACTGACATTTACAAAGGGAAAAAAGTTTTCAAATTGCCAACAAATTAATGTCATTGACAGCTTCACTGTGTGACATGTCCTCCTCTGTAAAGTTCTTTCTCAATGTTAATGTTTTTTTTTTCCTTATGGAATCCCAGATCTTGAGATGGAATATGGTTTTGAATTGGTTTGGGTTATCGGCTATTCTCCATTTTAAAGGCATGAATTGCAGCATTAAGCTAGGTTTATTGAGTAGGTTATTGACTGTAGCTATAGGTACTCGTAAGAGTTCTTGTTCCTCTCCCTTGTTCGAGTGGAGAAAATGTTCACACAAATCCTATTGTGCCTTTATGACAAAAAGTAGAAGGGAATAAATGCAGAAGGTTATTTGAAACTAGAACACCTTTCACAATTTTATCTTATTCCCTAAAGCATCAATATCTTTCTAGCCCTCTGAGAAGTGCTCCCTTTTGTTAAAAGCAGGGTAATTACCTGTGGGAGGGGGATACAGTCTTTTCTGGATTCTTATACCGACAATCATTTCAGGATCCACCTCCTTTCCTTCTCTGTCTACTCTGGGCTTTCTGCTCTCCACCTCAGCTCAGATCAATTCTCTTACAGACAGTCTCTATTTGCGCACTTTGTAGCTGCCTGCTATGCATAGCAGTTTGCAGATACAGTAAGGGAAAAAAGTATTTGATCCCCTGCTGAATTTGTACGTTCTCCTACTGACAAAGAAATGATGAGTCTACAATTTTAATGGTAGGTTTATTTTAACGCTGAGAGACAGAATAACAGCAAAAATATCCAAAAAACGCATTTCAAAAAAGTTATATATTGATTTGCATTTTAACCTCTTCAGCCCCGGAAGATTTTACCCCCTTCCTGACCAGAGCACTTTTTGCGATTCGGCACTGCGTTGCTTTAACTGACAATTGCGCGGTTGTACCCAAACAAAATTGACGTCCTTTTTTCCCCACAAATAGAGCTCTCTTTTGGTGGTATTTGATCACCTCTGCGGTTTTTATTTTTTGTGCTATAAACAAAAAAAGAGCGTCAATTTTGAAAAAAAAAAAAAAAGTAATATTTTTTACTTTTTGCTATAATAAATATCCCCCAAAAATATATAAAAAAACCAAATTTTTCCTCAGTTTAGGCCAATGTGTATTCTTCAACATATTTTTGGTAAAAAAATCACAATAAGTGTATATTGATTGGTTTGTGCAAAAGTTATAGCGTTTACAAAATAGGGGATAGTTTTATGGCATTTTTGTTAATATTATTATTTTTTTTTATTAGGAATGGCGGCGATCTGCGATTTTTATCGGGGCTGCGACAATATGGCGGACACATCGGACGCTTTTGACACTATTTTGGGACCATTGTCATTTATACAGCGATCAGTGATATAAAATGCACTGATTACTGTGTAAATGACACTGGCAGGGAAGGGGTTAACCACTAGGGGGCGATGAAGGGGTTACGTGTGTCCTAGGGAGTGATTCTAACTGTGGGGGGATGGGCTTCAACTCATATGACAGCGATCACTGCTCCCGATGACAGGAAGCGGTGATCTCTGTCATGTCACAAGGCAGAACAGAGAAATGCCTTGTTTACATAGGCACTTCCCCGTTCTGCGGCTCCGTGACACGATTGCCGGGATGTCCGCCGGTCCCGCGGGCACAGTCAGGCTGTACATGGCGGGCGCGCGCCTGCTAGCCCTGCCAATTTAAGGGGACGTATAGGTACGCCCATTTGCCCACCGCTGCCATTGTGCCGACGTATATCGGCGTGCAGCGGTCCGCAAGTGGTTAATGAGTGAAATAAGCATTTGACCCCTTCACAAAACATGACTTAGTACTTGGTGGCAAAACCCTTGTTGGCAATTAGAGGTCAGATGTTTCTTGTAGTTGGCCACCAGGTTTGCACACATCTCAGGAGAGATTTTGTCCCACTCCTCTTTGCAGATCCTCTCCAAGTCATTAAGGTTTTGAGGCTGACATTTGGTAACTCGAACCTTCAGCTATCTTTACATATTTTCTATGGGATTAAGGTCTGGAGACTGGCTAGGCCACTCCAGGATCTTAATGTACTTCTTCTTGAGCCACTTCTTTGTTGCCTTGGCCATGTGTTTTGGGTCATTGTCGTGCTGGAAGCCCCATCCACAACTCATTTTCAATACCCTGGCTGAGGGAAGTAGGTTCTCGCCAAAGTTTTGACGGTACTTGGCCCTGTCTATCGTCCCATTGATGCAGCGAAGTTGTCCTGTCTCCTTAGCAGAAAAACACCCCCAAAGCATAATGTTTCCACCTCCACGGTGAGGATGGTGTTCTTGGGGTCATAGGCAGCATTCTTCCTCCAAACATGGCGAGTTGAGTTGCCACGGAGCTCGATTTTGGTCTCAACTGACCACTTTCACCCAGTTCTCCTCTGAGTCATTCAGATGTTCATTAGCAAACTTTAGACGGGCCTGTACATGTGGTTTCTTTCACAGGGGGACCTTGCGGGCACTGCAGGATTTCATTGATTCGCGGCATAGTGCGTTACCAATTGTTTTCTTTGTGACTATGGTCCCAGCTGCCTTGAGATCATTGACAAGATTCCCCTGTGTAGTTCTGTGCTGATTCTTCTCTGTTCTCATGAGCCACAGACCAAGGGAGATTGACTGTTATTTTGTTTCTTCCATTTGCGAAAAAATACACCAACTGTTGTCACCCTCTCACCAAGCTGCTTGGCAATGGCCTTGTAGCCAATTCCAGCCTTGTGTAGGTCTACAATCTTTCCCCTGACATCCTTGAACAGCTCTTTGGTATTGGCCATGGTGGCGAGATTGGAATCTAATTGCTTCTGTGGACAGGTGTCTTTTATACAGGTAACAAGCTGAGATTAGGAGTGCTCCTAATCTCAGCTTGTTACCTGTATAGAAGACACCTGGGAGCCATAAATCTTGCTGATAGGTGATCAAATACTTATTTCACTCATTAAAATGCAAATCAATTTTATAACTTTTTTTGAAATGTGTTTTTCTAGATTTTTTTGTTCTGTCTCTCACTGTTAAAAAAACCCTACCATTAAAATTTATAGACTGATCATTTCTTTGTCAGTAGGCAAATGTACAAAATCGGCAGGGGATCAAATGTTTTTTTCCCTTGCTGTAGAGGCTGTGTATAAGAGAATAGATCTAAGCTGTGTGAGAGGAGGCAGGAGGGGAAAGGGAGCTGTGCTGACTCAGATTGTGTGCAGTACGGAGATGTGAGAAGGAGCCCAACGGCTTCCATGGAGGATGGGGGGCACAGCTAAAACCTGAGGAGGGGGCCACAGCCCTCCCCAATACCTCCCCCTGGATCCAGCCATGTCTATACCACTTATGTATTTTCCACTATGCACAAAAATAGCACGGTGGCTCAACTTGTTTACTGTTCAGTTGTGTGCCTGTTCAGGAGGCGCATTGACATCTTTCAGTAGACGAGGGACAGAAACAGGGGGTGGATTGCTGAAGTTGGAACGTTACCAGCTGATTCATGATTATGGAAATATTTGTTAATTATTAACCTATCCCATACTTCTCCTTTTAAATACTCCTACAGTCTGCCACTCTATACATTTAGCATATGCTTGCTTCAAGCGGAACTTCACCACTAACTGTTCCTCTTTTCTGCCACCCCCCATTCTACATTTAGGCACTGTTTTTTGGAGGGGAGAGAGCAGGTACCGGGTTTAGCAGTTGTGAGAAGGGATAACACAAGCACCTCTAAGTGTAGACTTTATAAACCATTTATTGAGAGAAAAGTGTCAAGCAAACCACATTTTCAGTGTTAAAACAGACATGGTTCATATCCTGTGGGGTCATTGTGTAAGACCGTGTCTGCTGCTGCTCAAATGTGTGGAAGAGTCTAGGAGAGAGGGCTGGGATGCTCGTGGAGTGCAGCGGGGGGAAGGGCGGGGGCGTGCGCAACGTGTTTCCGAGCATGCTCACTGAGAAGGGTTTGTCAGGCGCGCTCCTTTGTCAAGCTGGACATGCTGGGCAGTGTGACCTCTTTGTATGTAGCGCTACCTACTGGTAGCAATCAAATAGTGCAAGAGGAAGTACATGGGCATAATAAGAAACTAATAGACACTAGAAGATGGATCAGTCAAATAAATCATCCAATGAGTTAATACTGATAACTAGTAAAAATAATAACACTAGAAATAGATCAACCAAATCAAAATGGATAAACCAGATAAATAATACTGGAGGCATTATGTACAGTATAGAAGATGAAAATACAATAAACAAGAGAGATGAGGATCCAAATGGCACAAGATAAATAAAATGAATGATGAAATGAATCTGAATAATACATTATACCTATACATATACAGTATCTCACGAAAGTGAGTACACCCCTCACATTTTTGTAAATATTTTATTATATATTTTCATGTAACAACACTGAACAAATTACCCTTTGCTACAATGTAAAGTAGTGAGTGTACAGCTTGTATAACAGTGTAAATTTGCTGTCCCCTCAAAATAACTCAACACACAGCCATTAATGTCTAAACCGCTGACAACAAAAGTGAGTACATCCCTAAGTAAAAATGTCCACATTGGGTCCAATTAGCCATTTTCCCTCCCCGGTGTCATGTGACTTGTTAGTGTTACAATGTCTCAGGTGTGAATGGGGAGCAGGTGTGTTTAACCACTTCAGCCCCGGAAGGTTTTACCCCCTTCCTGACCAGAGCACTTTTTACAATTCGGCACTGCGTCGCTTTAACTGTTAATTGCGCGGTCATGCAATGGTGTACCCAAACGAAATTTGCGTCCTTTTCTTCCCACAAATAGAGCTTTCTTTTGATGGTATTTGATCACCTCTGCCGTTTTTATTTTTTGCGCTATAAACGGAAAAAGACCGAAAATTTTGAAAAAAAATGATATTTTCTACTTTTTGTTATAAAAAAAATCCAATAAATTCAATTTTAGTCATACATTTAGGCCAAAATGTATTCGGCCACATGTCTTTGGTAAAAAAAATGTCAATAAGCGTATATTTATTGGTTTGCGCAAAAGTTATAGCGTCTACAAACTAGGGTACATTTTCTGGAATTTACACAGCTTTTATTTTATGACTGCCTATGTCATTTCATGAGGTGCTAAAATGGCAGGGCAGTACAAAACCCCCACAAATGACCCCATTTTGGAAAGTAGACACCCCAAGGAAATTGCTGAGAGGCATGTTGAACCCATTGAATATTTTTTTTTTTTGTCCCAAGTGATTGAATAATGACAAAAAAAAAAAAAAAAAAAATTACAAAAAGTTGTCACTAAATGAGATATTTCCCACACAGGCCATGCGCATATGTGGAATTGCACCCCAAAATACATTTAGCTGCTTCTCCTGAGTACGGGGATACCACATGTGTCGGACTTTTTGGGAGCCTAGCCGCGTACGGGGCCCCGAAAACCAAGCACCGCCTTCAGGATTTCAAAGGGCATACATTTTTGATTTCACACCTCACTACCTATCACAGTTTTGAAGGCCATAAAATGCCAAGATGGCACAAAACCCCCCCAAATGACCCCATTTTGGAAAGTAGACACCCCAAGCTATTTGCTGAGAGGCATGTCGAGTCCATGGAATATTTTATTTTTTGACACAAGTTGCGGGAATGTGACAATTTTTTTTTTTTTTGCACAAAGTTGTCACTAAATGATATATTGCTCACACAGGCCATGGGCATATGTGGAATTGCACCCCAAAATACATTTAGCTGCTTCTCCTGAGTACGGGGATACCACATGTGTGGGACTTTTTGGGAGCCTAGCCGCGTACGGGGCCCCGAAAACCAAGCACCACCTTCAGGATTTCAAAGGGCATAAATTTTTGATTTCACACCTCACTACCTATCACAGTTTTGAAGGCCATAAAATGCCAAGATGGCACAAAACCCCCCCAAATGACCCCATTTTGGAAAGTAGACACCCCAAGCTATTTGCTGAGAGGCATGTTGAGTCCATGGAATATTTTATATTTTGACACAAGTTGCGGGAAAGTGACCATTTTTTTTTTTTTTTGCACAAAGTTGTCACTAAATGATATATTGCTCAAACATGCCATGGGCAAATGTGGAATTACACCCAAAAATACATTCTGCTGCTTCTCCTGAGTACGGGGATACCACATGTGTGGAACTTTTTGGGAGCCTAACCGCGTACGAGGCCCTGAAAACCAAGCACCGCCTTCAGGATTTCTAAGGGCATAAATTTTTGATTTCACTCCTCACTACCTATCACAGTTTTGAAGGCCATAAAATGCCAAGATGGCACAAAACCCCCCCAAATGACCCCATTTTGGAAAGTAGACACCCCAAGCTATTTGCTGAGAGGCATGTTGAGTCCATGGAATATTTTATTTTTTAACACAAGTTGCGGGAATGTGACAATTTTTTTTTTTTTTGCACAAAATTGTCACTAAATGATATATTGCTCACACAGGCCATGGGCATATGTGGAATTGCACCCCAAAATACATTTAGCTGCTTCTCCTGAGTACGGGGATACCACATGTGTGGGACTTTTTGGGAGCCTAGCCGCGTACGGGGCCCCGAAAACCAAGCACCGCCTTCAGGATTTCTAAGGGCATAAATTCTTGATTTCACTCCTTACTACCTATCACAGTTTTGAAGGCCATAAAATCCCAAGATGGCACAAAACTCCCCCAAATGACCCCATTTTGGAAAGTAGACACCCCAAGCTATTTGCTGAGAGGCATGTTGAGTCCATGGAATATTTTATATTTTGACACAAGTTGCGGGAAAGTGACCATTTTTTTTTTTTTTTTTTTGCACAAAGTTGTCACTAAATGATATATTGCTCAAACATGCCATGGGCATATGTGGAATTACACCCCAAAATACATTCTGCTACTTCTCCTGAGTATGGGGATACCACATGAGTGGCACTTTTTGGGAGCCTAGCTTCATACGGGCCCCAAAATCCAATCACCGCCTTCAGGATTTCTAAGAGCGTTAATTTTTGATTTTACTCCTCACTACCCATCACAGTTTTGAAGGCCATAAAATGCCAAGATAGCACAAAACCCCCCAAAATGACCCCATTTTGGAAAGTAGACACCCCAAGCTATTTGCTGAGAGGCATGGTGAGTATTTTGCAGCTCTCATTTGTTTTTGAAAATGAAGAAAGACAATAAAAACATATTTTTTTTTTCTTTTTTCAATTTTCAAAACTTTGTGACAAAAAGTGAGGTCTGCAAAATACTCACTATACCTCTCAGCAAATAGCTTGGGGTGTCTACTTTCCAAAATGGGGTCATTTGGGGGGGGGGTTTGTGCCACCTGGGCATTCCATGGCCTCCGAAACTGTGATAGGCAGTGAAGAGTGAAATCAAAAATTTACGCCCTTAGAAAGCCTGAAGGCGGTGCTTGGTTTTCGGGGTCCCGTGCGCGGCTAGGCTCCCAAAAAGTCTCACACATGTGGTATCCCCGTACTCAGGAGAAGCAGCAGAATGTATTTTGGGGTGTAATTTCACATATTCCCATGGCATGTTTGAGCAATATATCATTTAGTGACAACTTTGTGCAAAAAAAAAAAAAATTGTCTTTTTCCCGCAACTTGTGTCACAATATAAAATATTCCATGGACTCGACATGCCTCTCAGCAAATAGCTTGGGGTGTCTACTTTCCAAAATGGGGTCATTTGGGGGGGTTTTGAACTGTCCTGGCATTTTATGCACAACATTTAGAAGCTTATGTCACACATTACCCACTCTTCTAAGCACTTGAAGACAAAGCCCTTTCTGACACTTGTTGTTTACATAAAAAAATAATTTTTTTTTGCAAGAAAATTACTTCGAACCCCCAAACATTATATATTTTTTTAAAGCAAATGCCCTACAGATTAAAATGGTGGGTGTTTCATTTTTTTTTTTCACACAGTATTTGCGCAGCGATTTTTCAAACGCATTTTTTGGGGAAAAAACACACTTTTTAAAATTTTAATGCACTAAAACACACTATATTGCCCAAATGTTTGATGAAATAAAAAAGATGATCTTAGGCCGAGTACATGGATACCAAACATGACAGGCTTTTAAATTGCGCACAAAGGTGCAGTGGCGAAAAACTAAATACATTTTAAAAAGCCTTTAAAAGCCTTTACAGGTTACCACTTTAGATTTACAGAGGAGGTCTACTGCTAAAATTACTGCCCTCGATCTGACCTTCGCGGTGATACCTCACATGCATGGGGCAATTGCTGTTTACATTTGACGCCAGACCGACGCTTGCGTTCGCCTTTGCGCGAGAGCAGGGGGGGACAGGGGTGCTTTTTTTTTTTTTTTTTTTTTTTTTTTTTATTAATTTTTTGATTTTTTATCTTATTTTTAAACTGTTCCTTTCATTTTTATTTTTTTTTATCTTTTTTATTGTTATCTCAGGGAATGTAAATATCCCCTATGATAGCAATAGGTAGTGACAGGTACTCTTTTTTGAAAAAATTGGGGTCTATTAGACCCTAGATCTCTCCTCTGCCCTCAAAGTATCTGACCACACCAAGATCGGTGTGATAAAATGCTTTCCCAATTTCCCAATGGCGCTGTTTACATCCGGCGAAATCTAAGTCATGAAATGCTCGTAGCTTCCGGTTTCTTAGGCCATAGAGATGATTGGAGCCATTCTGGTCTCTGATCAGCTCTATGGTCAGCTGGCCGAATCACCGGCTGCATTCTCAGGTTCCCTGTTGGGACAGGAGAGCCAGAGAAAAACATGGAAGACGGTGGGGGGGGGGGAATCCCTCCCACTGCTTGTAAAAGCAGTCTAGAGGCTAATTAGCCGCTAGGATTGCTTTTACATGAAAGCCGACCGCTGGCTGAAAAGAATGATACCAAGATGATACCTAAACCTGCAGGCATCATTCTGGTATAACCACTCAAAGTCCAGCAACATACCAGTACGTTGCTGGTCCTTGTATTGTAAACTTTTTTTTCATGCAGCCTGTGGGCTGAACGAAAAAAAGATATTGATCGGTGGGTATGCCCACCATTAGAATACCTCCCTTCATCCGCCCACTTCTAATGATGGGCATACATGCACCATTTATATATGCCGAAGCATGGGGGCATCCTCCCGCAAAAGGCAGGAGCAAATTGCTCCTCCACCCACTACTGCCCCCACGCTTCGGCATATATGCTGAAGTATGGAACTGTGGTGGTGAAATCACCTCCGACAGCGCTGGAGTCACGGCTTTATATATCGTGGGAGCAAACGCTGTTGCTGTCAAGATAAATAAATCCGCGCTGCAACTGAATGGCGTACCTGCTAAGCAAAAAAACAAAGTAACATTACAGTATAACAGTAATACTTACCATACCTGCAAAGCAAATACAAAAAAAACATAGTAAAAAATAAAACATTTAACGCAACCTGTGCCTACCTAAAATATATATATGCCGAAGCATGGGGGCATCCTCCCGCAAAAGGCAGGAGCAAATTGCTCCTCCACCCACTACTGCCCCCACGCTTCGGCATATATGCTGAAGTATGGAACTGTGGTGGTGAAATCACCTCCGACAGCGCTGGAGTCACGGCTTTATATATCGTGGGAGCAAACGCTGTTGCTGTCAAGATAAATAAATCCGCGCTGCAACTGAATGGCGTACCTGCTAAGCAAATGATGGTTAACAAAAAAACAAAGTAACATTACAGTATAACAGTATACCTTACCATACCTGCAAAGCAAATACAAAAAAAACATAGTAAAAAATAAAACATTTAACGCAACCTGTGCCTACCTAAAATATATATATGCCGAAGCATGGGGGCATCCTCCCGCAAAAGGCAGGAGCAAATTGCTCCTCCACCCACTACTGCCCCCACGCTTCGGCATATATGCTGAAGTATGGAACTGTGGTGGTGAAATCACCTCCGACAGCGCTGGAGTCACGGCTTTATATATCGTGGGAGCAAACGCTGTTGCTGTCAAGATAAATAAATCCGCGCTGCAACTGAATGGCGTACCTGCTAAGCAAATGATGGTTAACAAAAAAACAAAGTAACATTACAGTATAACAGTATACCTTACCATACCTGCAAAGCAAATACAAAAAAAACATAGTAAAAAATAAAACATTTAACGCAACCTGTGCCTACCTAAAATATATATATGCCGAAGCATGGGGGCATCCTCCCGCAAAAGGCAGGAGCAAATTGCTCCTCCACCCACTACTGCCCCCACGCTTCGGCATATATGCTGAAGTATGGAACTGTGGTGGTGAAATCACCTCCGACAGCGCTGGAGTCACGGCTTTATATATCGTGGGAGCAAACGCTGTTGCTGTCAAGATAAATAAATCCGCTCTGCAGCTGAATGGCGTACCTGAAAACAAAAAAGTGGTTAACAATAAAAAAAGTATAAAAAAATTGCATACCTATAAAGCAAACATGATAAAAACATAACAATAAAACATTGCAGTATAGAATACAATAAAAAAGAGCAGAACAATAGAGAGAGAATAGAGAGAGAGAACAATAAAACGACAACTATTTTTGGTTTTTTTATTTTATATTTTTTTTGTATTTTTATTTTTTTATTTTTTTTGTATTTTTTTTTTTTTTTTTTTTTAACACTTTTTTTAGTAACTTTAACTTTTAACTGTAACTGTACCAGGTTTGGGTCTCTCAAAATGCGATGGCATCTTGGGAGACCCTGTGTTAGTGTGCCTAGTCTGTGCCGTGCTGAACCCTACGCTAATACTCCACTAGTGTATGGTAGCGTTCAAAACATTCACCAATGCATAGACCAGGATTGTCAGGACAGGAGGGACAACAATACCGGGTGTCACGCCTAAATCCGCGCTTGCTGCAGACACGACATCTTTTTTGGGGGGCTCGTTGGGTAGGGGTACTCTGGAGGACATAAGGAAAATGCCTCCCATGCAGCCGGCTTACTGCATTTGGATTGGGAAGGTGAGGTGGAGCACCATCTGGAAACAGAAGGGCTCTGACGATCTCTTCCTGGAATTTAAGGAAGGATCCAGTCCGTCCTGAAGCTCTGTATAGCACATGAGCATTCAGCAAAGCCAATTGAAATAAGTAAACAGACACTTTTTTGTACCAGCGTCTGGCCTTACGGGCAACTAAGTACGGCGCCAACAACTGGTCGTTGAGGTCCACCCCTCCCTTATTAAGGTTGTATTCGTGGACACAGAGGGGTTTCTCCACAACACCAGTCGCCGTAGTAATTTGGGTCGTCGTGTCTGCATGAAGGGAGGTAAGAACGAAAACATTCTTATTGTCCCTCCACTTCATAGCGAGCAAATTATTATACTGCAAGCAGGCTCTCTCCCCCAGCCTAATACGGGACTCTACAAGCCGCTGGGGAAAGCCCCGGCGATTAGGTCGCACGGTGCCACATGCTCCAATCTGATGATCATACAAGTGACTAAAAAGTGGCACGCTCGTATAATAATTGTCCACGTACAAGTGGTACCCCTTTCCGAATAAGGGTGACACCAAGTCCCACACTATCTTGCCAGCGCTTCCTATGTAGTCAGGGCAGTTTATCGGCTCTACGTGACTATCTTTTCCCTCGTAAACCATAAATCTACATGTATAGCCTGTGGCCCTGTCACAGAGCTTATACATCTTGACCCCGTATCTGGCACGCTTGCTGGGAAGGTACTGTTTGAATGACAAGCGGCCAGAAAACTTAATCAGGGACTCATCAACGCAGACAACTTGATGGGGGGTAAACAAGTCTGCAAAACGTTGGTTGAAGTGGTTTACGAGGGGCCGAATTTTGTAGAGCCGATCGTATGCAGGGTCTCCACGAGGACGACAGAGTTCATTGTCGTTGAAGTGCATGAACCGCAAAATCTGCTCGTATCGTGCCCTGGCCATGGAGGCAGAGAACACGGGCATATGGTGAATTGGGTCAGTGGACCAATATGACCGCAACTCACTCTTTTTGGTTATGCCCATGAGGAGGGAAAGGCCCAGAAAGATCTTAAATTCGGAGACCGTAATTGGTCTCCAATCTCTGGCAAGGGTGGACTGGGGAATAGTGGCGATGTGTTGACCAGCGTACAAATTGCTTTGGTCCACAATAGATCTATAGAGATCTTCGGTGAAAAACAGCGAATAAAAATCCAGTGTCCAAAGTCAACTGTTTCCACCTGAATTCCGGGTTGGCCAGTGAAAGGGGGAAGTACGGGTGCTGCAGAAGTGGAAGGTTCCCAATTCGGATTGGCGAATGCAGCAGGAAGGGCACTATGGGCACGACGGGCCTGTGTTCGTCTTCTTCTTGGTGGCAGCGGGACACTACTTGTGCTTGCCACCTCGCCAGCTTGAACTGCACTTATGGGACTCGCCACGTCACCACGTGATACTGCAGTGCTGGATGTACGACCAGGGTGTACTAGGCCGCTGGTGCTTGCCAGTTCACCAGGAGTAGCGGCACTAGTACTTCTCTGCTCCATACGAGAGCCCTGCGGTTCTTGCACTTCAAGGACAGAAGAAGTTCGGGGTCTGGTACGCCTGACCCTAGCAGGGACCACAACTCCGTCGTCAGAGCTATCTGTCATGGAGCCGCTGTCCTCTACAGGTTCGTATTCTGAGCCTGAACTTGACAGATGAGTGACTTCCTCTTCACTATCTGTCATACTCAGAATCCTGTAGGCCTCTTCACTAGTGTACCTTGGATTTGCCATTTTGGCCTCTAAATTTAGGGGTACACTAGTGAGACTCACAGGCAAAAAAGCTCCTGACTGTTAGCGACTGATTCAAAGCGCTACCAAAAAACTGTTAGCGATCGCAGGGATCAGGCCTGACTCTGCGACCGCTGCAGTTATGTGTGCTTAGTGTTTTGTAAGTGTCAGTTATCGATCGATACTGCACTTGGGTGGGCTGGGCTGGGCGCAGGGGCAAAACGCAGGTGCTAGCAGGTATCTGGGCTGATCCCGCTAACACTGTGTTTCAGGGAACCCTAAACTGCTGGGGAGTATAGATCTGATCGGATCAGATATCGATCCATTCAGATACTATAGCACTAAGGGAGGTGTATGCTGCGTGCGTGGGTTTTAGCGGTACTAGCGCTAACCTGACGCTGCCTGGGGCGACGCAGACCTTATCAGATCCTAAAAACTTAACTTCTATCACCGCCGGGCAATTAGGGGGTTAAACCTTTATAAGGTAATAAACGGCGGTTGCCCTAAAACTATAATAAACTATAATAAACTGTAATAAACTATAATAAACTACAAAAAACAAACTATCTAACCAGCGTCACCCGTAACACTTATACGGTGATCGCTGGTGAAAGGGTTAACTAGGGGGCAATCAGGGGGTTAAAACCTTTAGCAGGTAGTATATGGGGGTCCCTGTCGCTATAAAACACTGACAGCAAACCTATATACTCACCTCCCTAACTAGCGTCACCTGTGTCACTAATACAGCGATCAGAAAAACGATCGCTTAGCAACACTGGTGACGGGGGGTAATCAAGGGGTTAACTTTTATTAGGGGGGGGTTAGGGGGTACCCTGGACCTAAGGGGGGGGTACCCTAGACCTAAAGGGGGCTAACCTAACTGCCCTAACACTTATAACTGACAAACTGACACCAATGCAAAAAAAACAAAACACTGCTATTGGTGTCAGAGTGACAGGGGGTACAGGGGGGTGATCGGGGGGTGATCGGGGGGTGACAGGGGGGTGAAAAGTGTGCCTGCGTGTTCTACTGTTAGTGTAGTGTTGGTGCACTTACTTGGATGTCTTCTCTCCTCTGCGCCGGACGAAAAGACCGGCTCGAGGAGAGATGACATCACTTCCTTTCCCTCTGTTTACATTACAGAGGGAAAGGAAGCGTTTTCATTCGCCGGGAGCGATCGGGAGGGGGTGGTCATCAATGGATGGCCTCCCCCTCACCTCCCATCGCCCGCGAACGAGAGCCGACCGTCTATGGCACCGGGGGGGGTCCGATCGGACCCCCCACCCGCGGGAGGCAGATCACGTATGGGTACGTGATTTTGCCTGCCCGTGCCATTCTGCCGCAGTATATATGCGGTAGGCGGTCGGCAAGTGGTTAAATTTGGTGTTATCGCTCTCACTCTCTTACTGGTCACTGGAAGTTCAACATGGTACCTCATGGTAAAGAAAACTCTGAGGATCTGAAAAAAAGAATTGTTGCTCTACATAAAGAATGCCTAGGCTATAAGTAGATTGCCAAGACCCTGAAACTGAGCTGCAGCATGGTGGCCAAGACCATGCAGTGGTTTAACAGGACAGATTCCACTCAGAACAGGCCTTGCCATGGTCAACCAAAGAAGTTGAGTGCACGTGCTCAGCATCATATCCAGAGGTTGTCTTTGTGAAATAGACGTATGAGTGGTGCCAGCATTGCTGCAGAGGTTAAAGGGGTGGGAGGTCCTGTCAGTGCTCAGACCATACGCCGCACACTGCATCAAATTGGTCTGCATGGCTGTACACCCCGAAGGAAGCTTCTTCTAAACGCTTCTTTTTCAAGCATGGTGGTGGGAGTAACATGGTCTGGGGCTGCATAAGTGCTACCAGCACTGGGGAGCTACAGTTCATTGAGGGAACCATGAATGACAACATGTACTTTGACATACTGTAGCAGAACATGATCCCCTCCCTTCAGAGACTGGGCTGCAGGGTGATGGACTGGCCAAGCATGTCTCCAGACATCTGTAGGCATCCTCAAACGGAAGGTGGAGGAGCGCAAGGTCTCTAACATCCCCCAGCTCTGTGATGTTGTCATGGAGGAGTGGAAGAGGACTCCAGTGGCAACCTGTGAAGCTCTGGTGAACTCCATGCCCAAGAGGGTTAAGGCAGTGCTGGAAAATAGTGGTGGCCACACAAAATATTGAAACTTTGGTTCCAATTTGGACATTTTCACTTGGGGTTGTACTCACTTTTGCTGCCAGCGGTTTAGACATTAATGGCTGTGTGATGAGTTATTTTGAGGGGACAGCAAATTTACAGTTATACAAGCTGTGCACTCACTACTTTACATTGGAGCAAAGTGTCATTTCTTCAGTGTTGTCACATAAAAAGATGAAATATTTACAAAAATGTGAGGGGTGTACTCACTTTTGTGAGATCTTGTGTGTGTATATACATACTATATTACCAAAAGTATTGGGACACCTGCCTTTACACACACATGAACTTTAAAGTGGTGTTCCGGCCGAAATTATACTTTTAAAATAAAAATACCCCTATAATACACAAATTTAATGTATTCTAGTAAAGTTAGTCTGTAAACTAAGGTCTGTTTTGTTAGTTTATAGCAGTACTTTGTTATTTTATAAACGTACAGCAGGCCGTGGCCATCTTCAGTGTGGGCATCTGAAGCCAGAATGTATTTCTTCATGGATCTCATCATTGCAGATCTCGCACATGCTCAGTGTAGCACAAGCAGTGTAATAGGTTTCAGGTCAGGTTTCCATAGCATTGGCAGTTTCACAGGAAGTTGCCACCCCTTCCCAGAAGGCATTGCAAACAGGAAATGATGCGATGGGCCGCGGCCAGGGAGGAGGAAGTGCAAAATGAATACAGCAGATATACAGTAGGTGCTGACAAAAAAAGAAAAAAATATCCAATTTGTTTACAGTGCACAGTTTAGTGAGGGATGCTGAAGAGTTGTAAAAATGGGTGGAACTCCACTTTAATGGCATCCCAGCTATGGACACTCTGCAGGTCGGTCAAGTTCCTCCACCCCAAACTCGCTCATGTCTTTATGGACCTTGCATTATGCACTGGTTTCCACAATGTTAGGAGCATGAAATTGTCTTTGTATTCTGACACCCTAATGCCGCGTACACACGATCGCACATTCCGACAACAAAATCCATCGGAAGAAAACATGGATGTTGGCTCAAACTTGTCTTGCATACACATGGTCACACAAATCGTGTCGGAAATTCCGAACGTCAAGAACGTGGTGACGTATGACGAGCCGAGAAAATTGAAGTTCAATAGCCAGTGCGGCTCTTCTGCTTGATTCCACTATGCGTGGAATTTTGTGCATCGGGAATTGTGTACACACGATTGGAATTTCCGACAACGGATTTTGTTGTCGGAAAATTTGAGATTCAGATCTCAAATTTTGTTTTTGTTGGAAATTCTGATGGAAAATGTCCAATGGAGCCTACATACGATCAGAATTTCCGACAACAAGCTTCCATCAAACATTTCCTGTTGGAAAATCTGACCGGGTGTACGCAGCATAAGAGTTCCCTTAACTGGAACTAAGGAGCCAAGCCCAACCCCTAAAAAAACAACCCCACACCATAACCCCCCCTCCACCAAATTTTTTGGACCAGTGCACAAAGCAAGGACTATAAAGATATGGATGAGCAAGTTTAGGGTGGAAGAACATGATTGACCTGCACAGAGTCCTGACTTCAACCCGATAGAAGACCTTTGGGATGAATAAGAGCGCAGATTGTGACCCAGGCCTTCTCTCCAATATCAGTGCCTGACCTCACAAATGTGCGTCTGGAAGAATGGTCAAACCTTCCCATAGACACACTCCTAAACCTTGTGGACAGCCTTCCCAGAAGAGTTGAAGCTGTTATAGCTGCAAAGGGTGAGCCAACACTTTTTGAACCCTACAAACTAAGACTGGGATGCCATTAAAGTTTGTGTTTATGTATGTATGTGTACACCAAGAATTCACGTGCAAAGTGGGAAGCCGGCTGTAAAAGCCACAAGGATCAGAGCAGCGTGGCCTGGGTAAGGACTGTGCTGAGATCCGGGACAGGACAGTGTCCTTTTATTAAAAGTCAGCAGCTACAATATTTGTTGCTGCTGACCTTTAATTTTTTTTGGGGTGGACTGAAGAGCCTATTTAATTGTATGTATTTAATGATACTATAGCAAGTTTTTTGGGGGGATATTCAGATATTCACAGAATAAAATCTCAGCTGGTATCTGCTTTTCTTTGAAGTAAAAATCTTGCTACATTGCTGTTTTAATATATGACAGTTCTGCAGACAATTGACAAATCCTTTTGAGATGAATACCAAGCAGTTTGTGTATCTGTCACTGAAAATGTTCTGGCTAGATACTGCATTTCATGTATTTGTATCTGCTAACAATAATGTGTATACCCATACAGCTAATCCCCTGCTAGAGGCCTTTGGCAATGCAAAAACTGTGCGCAATAACAACAGCAGCCGTTTCGGAAAATTTGTAGAAATACACTTCAATGAAAAGGTAATTTTTAAAACCTGTTTCCAGTACATTGCTGCCTATAACCCTTTTGTGTTTTATTTATGTATTTATTTTATATTATATACAGTATATTTAGAGTTTTATACTAAAGTAGATATATAGTTTTGTAGCACATTTAAGAATTTATTTTTGCAAACTTCCCTGATTCGTTATGTTTAAGTACTAATTTGATATATCAGTAATGTGGGTGTATTACTCTTCCTCTTGTGCTTGAGAATCCTTACATTGATTTCAGCCCACTGATCCAAATGAACCTGAGTGCAATAGAAAGAGTAAACCATACAGTATGTGATCTAACGCTGTATCCTGGCCTAGGCCGACAAGGCCTAGGGCAGCACTTTGCAAGGGGGCAGCACGGAAAGAGTCCCCGCCGGCTTGCGCTACACTGTTAGTGTAGCGTCAGTCTTATGGGGTGGACTGGGCTAAGAGGCAAATTAGTCTAGTCTAGCGCCCCCATAAAGCGGCCTCACTGCTTTCTGTATGCTGGCGGCTGGCATTCTGCAACTGTGGGGGTGGGGGTGGGGGCACCGCTTCTAATTTTGACTGTCCTCTCATCCTGGACCACAAACCTTCCTCACTGTGCTATATGTTTATTTTTTACCATCCCTGTCCCATTGCATAGATTTCCCTTCACTTCCTGCCCCATAGCCAAACAGGAAGTGAGAGGAAATCTATGCAAATTAAGGAATCTATTGCCCCCCCCCCCCCGCCAGGCCCTTAGAACTAGTGTCCCCACTTGAAAATTTCAGGGAGGGTCTTAAACAGCAAGGGGTGTGGCCTTCACAGGAAGGGGTGGGTCATATTTAAATTAGCGGGTGCACGAGTTTAGTTAAGCCTAGGGCAGCACAAAACCTAAATACACCACTGATGTGATCACTTGCAGCCAATCAGAAATGTGTAAAGGATAGCGGCAAACTTTTGGTGCATTAGAAGCTTTTTAGAAAGCCTTGTAACTGTGCTGTTTGAGAGATTTTCAGTCATAGTAGTAATGTATCTAATTAAGAGTATAATAAAGAGTCTAGCATATGTGGGATTTATTGAAAAGCAGGAGACTGCTAATTTACCTTTTGGCTTAAAGTGTAGCTAGAGCCAAGAGGTTTCTTTTTCCCCCTGATTTCATAGAGTGGGGAAGGGTAGAACATCCATTTTTGCTTTTATCTGTTAAGATATATCCTCACTTACTCTTACTGTCCGGGAATCAACAGAGCACAACTGGGACACAGACTGCCATAAAAAAACCTGATACTTTTTCTAACTTTTTAACCCAGTGTTTTGCAAATTTTTTTAAGTCAAGGCACCCTTTAAAATTATGCACAACCTCGAGGCACCCCATTCTAAAATTTGAAATGCTAAACGAATAGTTTTACATCATGCAGCAACATCCACACACGTAGGACACCCAGCATTAGATGTGAATTATTCTTTCAAAGCAAATACACCTTTGCATGCTGGTACTTACTATCCCAGCGTTTATCCTCCTGCTCTGTTTCTACTCCTCCCTCAGCTAATTTGATCCCAGTGCTGATGGAGAGGGGCAGGGGAGAAGCAAACTAGGATGCTGTGCAGGATCCGATGACCTTCTTACCAGCCAATGACATCATTGGTTTTTAGGACACTGGTGGCTATAAGGTTGTAATGGTGCACAATGAAAACCTGTGGCTTTGTGTAACTAAAAGGCAGACCCCATTCACCCACTGACTTCTATACAATTTTTGGGCAATTTTTAGGCAATATGCCAAGGCACCCCTACAGAAACCTGAAGGCACCCTGGTTGAAAAAGGGGGTTTTAACCATTCTGTTAAAAGTTTAAAAATTGCTTTTGCATGAGTTCTGCTTTAATTGTTTTATATATAATTTTTTTTTTTGTGCGAAATTAAGTCTTGTAAGTGTATTTCCACTTTTGCAGCCAAATTGGGATAACACTTACTTTATATTTGTTTAATGTTCTTGTTCACTTAGCATAACTTTAAAATAATATTTAAAAATTGCAGCTTACCTTTTAACTGCTCTTTTCTGCAAACTCCAGCACTGAAAATTTCTCTTTCTTTATAAGGGGGCTGGGTAGCTGTGTTTGCCATAATTAAATATGTCTATACTGTGCATGCATCTCTTCACTATCAGTTATAACCTATATTAAAATATGATCTGTCCCAACAAAGGGTTAAAGGTTTAGACGCTGGACTTCTTGCTTTGCAAATGAATGAGAGGAAACTCAACCTGTCATTAGGACAGACCCAGTCTGACATGTTGATGTTAATCCTTGCTGTCAATTATGAGGCCATCTCCTGAAAAACATATTAAGCTGGCCTTAGATGACTCAGTTTTGTTTTTTTTCCCTGATCAGCCAGCAGGCTAATTTAACAAAAATGTATGGATTCTCCCATCCACACAAGCGAGGTGGTTGGGAGGAATCCTCCCTGCTGCGCTATTGTTTTCTGACAGCAGGGACTCCTTCACTGTCAGAAGACACTGATCAGTACATCAGCCGATTGGCTGCATGGGCTGATCAAATGAAAATTTACCAGCAGTCCTGTTCAAGAAGAGCGAAACATGCAACTTCCTAAAGGTGAACTAACCCTTTAACACAACTCCCAGGGTTGAGACGTGACAGGAGGAACAAATAGTGGTGACAACTAGTCTCAGCCACACTGTAGTGCCGAAAATAGTTTTTTCAGAGCATATTTGCTTTCTTGTATGCCATTTCTAAAATGTACAGTATAGTCCAAGATTATGCTCTTTACTCTGCTGTGAGAAATGCAGTGCAAAAAAAAAAAAAAAAAAGGTAGGTGTGTTAATCCACTATAAAGTATTTCCCCATGTGACAACTACATTTCACCTACAATTTGATCACAATAAAGGAGAAAAGTACCTTTTTGCTTTCATAAAAATATTGAAGTTGATCTCTCTTTAACTGGAGTTGGTGGATTGCATACTATGGCCAACCAGTACTCTCAAAACTAGCCACCTAAATTAAAGTGGAAGTAAACCTTCCTATCGTTGTCGGCTTTCTTGGCTGAAAATGATATCTTGACCTCTGTTTGTTATTCAACTGCCATGGTGCTGCACATGTGTTCAGTTATGACACCAGCCATTGGATGGTTTGACAGTTTGGTTGAGAGCACAACCACTGGGACTGTTACATTCCCGGCACATGACGGAAATGTAACTGTTATTTTAAACTGGTAAATCAATGGGTTTACTTCCATTTTAACCGCATGCCGACTTCCGCCAAAATTATACTGCGGCAACATGGCTCGGCTGAGCGAATCGCCGTCATGGTAAGGTCGGTACCATATACGGCCACTAGAGGGCGCGTGTGCACCGCCGGAGGCGCAAGAGCGCACCCCCTGCTCGCCCACGGAGCCGATGTGAGTGCCCGGCGGTCACGATTTCCACCGGGCTCCCGCGATCGTTCGGGGCACACCGAGAACCGGAATCTGTGTGTGTAAACACACAGTTTGCGCTTCTCTGAGGGGAGAACAGACAGATCGTCTGTTCATACAGAGTATGAACAGACGATCTGTCATGTCCCCTGCACAGTCCCCTCCCCCCTTCAGCTAGAACACGTACTAGGATACACTTAACCCCTTCACTGCCCCCTAGTGGTTAACCCCTTCACTGCCAGTAACATTTTTACAGTAATCAAAACTGTTTTATAGCATTGTTCACTGTAAAAATGCCAGTGGCCCCAAAAATGTGTCAAAATTGTCCTACGTGTCCGCCATAATGTCGCAGTCCTGATAAAAATCGCAGATTGCCGCCATTACTAGTAACAAAAAAATGAATAATAAAAAAGCCATAAAACTATCCTCTATTTTGTAGACACAATAACTTTTGCGCAAACCAATCAATATACACTTATTGCGATTTATTTATTTTTTTTACTAAAAATATGTAGAAGAATACGTATCGGCCTAAACTGAGGGAAAAAAAAAAATTATATATTTTTTGGGGATATTTATTATAGCAAAAAGTAAAAAATATTGCCTTTTTTTTTTCAAAATTGTCGCTCTTTTTTTGTTTAGAGCACAAAAAAATAAAAACCACAGAGGCAATCAAATACCACCAAAAGAAAGCTCTATTTTTGGGAAAAAAAGGACGTGAATTTTATTTGGGTGCAACGTCACACAACTGCGCAATTGTCAGTTAAAACGACGCAGTGTTGAATCGCAAAAAGTGCTCTGGTCTTTGGCCAGCCAAATGGTCCGGGGCTTAAGTGGTTAAGATTAATAGGAACACTCGGCCATGCGATTCCTTCATTGTGCTGTTTATTTTCTGCCAAATGAGTATGGAGAAATTGCTGTATTAACACTATTAATCCGTAAATTTAACGTTGGAGCTGCATTAGACTTATGACACAGATCTCAGAATTTTTGGCTAGGAGCCAGAAAGAAGCTCGATCAGCCATGCATTTTCAGTAAAGCTGTTAAATGTTGGTTTCACATAGAAGCAGGAAAAGCAAAAAAAGCCGTAAGATATAACTGTTTTCCAAGCCATTATATATCACCCCAAATCTGAGATGGCAACCTTTAACACTGTCAAAACTGATCTTTCAACTTGGTCTTTCCAAATAAATAGAAAACAAACAATATGTGTGTTCCCTGGTGTCCAACGTAGAGATTTGTATTACAGTAAAGGTTATGCAGGTGCTGAGTGAGCTTTTATCTGGAAGCCAACTCTGATAATGAGAGTAACCTTTTCTAGTCATGACACGAGACTGCAGTTTTTTTCCTAGCACCAGTGGGATCCACTGCATGACATGTTCTTAAGTGTTTTATTAAGTTTTGCTATTTGTTTTCAGCTTCTCTTAACATGAATCAGATTAGAATTGCATTATTTACTGGCTATATTGTACAATGTACTATATAATAATGGAAGCTTATTGTATGGTATATGTGCATACATAAGTGACTGTTTGTCAAATGTACAAGCAGAGTGTTTCCTGCCTTATCCTTTGGGGAACACTGGCAATTGATTTAGGTAAGAAATTGAATTTTATAATTTATTCTCTACCATATCTTTCTACAAAGTAATTGATATCAAATAAGATTTTGTAAGTATTGTGGGCTCCTGTTTCTTTGAAGTGCCTTCCAACATATATTCAAAGGAATTCTAGCTGATTCTGGTCCTCGGCTGCCGCATTGCATTCTGCACTGACCTTGTTTTTATTAAAGCTTTAAGCTCCATCTAGTATGAGAATGTAGCCCTTGAGCTGCAGCAATCCTATAAAAGGAGTACTTTATTTACACCTTATGCTGCCCAAAGCGCGCTAATTATTAACCACAAATCCTAATTGTTGTTGTGTTAAAGGCAGTATCTAGTTTGCTTTTCATGAAAAGATTACATTAGGCTAAGAAATCCATTAAATTCCATAAACTTACAAAGGAAGAAGAGATGGCTGAAGACTACTTGGCTTCCAGAGCCTGGTGATGATGTTGAAATTATTTGCTCATAAAAGGTTTCTAGTTTTGCAAGTGGGTGCAAATATAAGATCCCACTGCTGCCACTTCAATGATTTAAAAGCAGCTGCAATCTATTTACCGCATTTATCAGGGTATAACGCACTTTTCCCCCCTTAAAATAGGGGGGAAATCGTGTGTGCGTGTTATACGCCGATATAGGTTGCCACCAAGTGAAAGGAGGGGACGAGCGCTGCCAGAATAGAGCCGGATCTCCTGTGTACTCAGCTCGGCTCGCAGTCACGCTCAGTCCCACCCCCTGGGCGGCTCCTAGCATGGACGTCCTGGTATTGGACCGGCGTTATGTCCATTATAGGATCTGGGCCAAGGGGCGGGACTGGGCGTGATGCCGAGCCGAGTACACAGGAGATCCGGCTCTATTTCAGCAGCGTTCGTCCCCACCTATCCCTCAATGGCAGCATATATAACAGCAAGACTGCAGGTGGGCACTGATTAGACTGCATATGGGCACAAATCAGGCTACAGATGGGCACAGATCAGGCTGCATTGATACTCACTGACCATTATTTTGCTTCAAAGTGGTTTATTTAAAAAAAAAAAGTTTTTTTCCTTAAACTTCCCTCATAAATTTGGGTGCGTGTTATGCGCCAATAAATACGGTAATTTATGTTGGGGTAGACCTTTAAAGACATTGCTATCAACTACATTGCTAAAGCTTTGCTGTTTTCTTTTCTTTTCGCTATAGCATTCTGTAGTTGGAGGATTCGTATCTCACTACCTCTTGGAGAAGTCACGTATATGTGTGCAAGGACAAGATGAAAGAAATTACCATATTTTCTACAGGTTGTGTGCCGGTGCACCAGAGGAAATTCGCCAGAAACTTTTCTTGAATTCCCCCGATAGTTTTAGGGTAGGTATCCCTTGTAATCCTCTTCTGCATCTTTGCAAGTTTACTCAAATGTGATGAAAATTCTTTTAGAACAAATAATTCTTGGTTATTTCAGTAAAAGGGTTGCTATCTGCCTTAGAGTGGTACCAAGGGAAAAAAAATAAAAATAAATAAACATGTCATACTTGCCTGCTCTGTGCAATTCTCTGTGCTCTTCCCCTCTCCTGGGTGCCTCCATAGCAAGCTGCTTGCTATGGGGGTACTCATGTGTGCTTGCTCCTGTCCATTGACACACAGAACAGGGTTTACCCTCACCTCCTGTTCCCTCCACACTGGTGGTGATTGACAGCAGCAGGAGCCAATGGTTCCCGCTGCTGGGTCTGAGCCAATGAAGAGGGAGAGCTGGGAGAGCAGCTGCTCTTGTGCACATTGCTGGATCGACATCGGACTTGGGTAAGTATAAAGGGGATGGGGCTGAAGGTTTTTTTTTTATCCTTCATGCATAGAATACATGAAGGTAAAAAAACCTTCACCCTGTAGAACCACTTTAATCTTCAACATAATACCATCTGCGTTAATGTGAAATGAACACTGAATGCTGTTTTTACAACATATAGTACCTTGTCAATAACATTGGAGTCATTTTGGTGCACATGCAGATGGCAAAGTGGATGAAGTTGCAGCATTTTGTCTAGCTAAAGTGTAATCTCTTTGGATGTCCTCCATTTTGTATGTTTAATAACATTATAAAATTGTTGCTCCATCTGTTACTTTTGTCCCCAAAATGTTAACACACTTGCTGCAAAAGGAGCGCTTGCATTTCTGTGAAAAGAAAACCTATTTTGCTGACAATATGGCTGCATTTGAAAATGAGAACCTTCATCCTTCCTACGCAAGAGCAGTAGGATGGGGGAAATAAGTCTACATACGTAAGAAACCTTTTTGACCCACAGTGGCCTCCGTAGCATTATTTGTGCTAGGAAGCCCCACATTTTGATATCTATTCTGTTTTTGTCATCACAGTGGCCCCTTAGGGAATTGAGCACATATAGGCAACTATAAAAATCTAAGGTCAATTGAAATGTACATTTTATTACAGCATCCAAACATAGATCAAAAGATTCTACTGCTATACCTTTTTATAGCATTTAAAGAGTGCCATCAGCTAACTAATCATTACTAGACAATCCTATAATTTAGAAATTATATTACATATATGGCTGCCCAAAATCTTTTGGAATTCTTAGTTGTAATTTACATATTTCTTTTATAATGTATATTAATGTGCCTGAAATCATTGGTTAAAGTTATAATTTTAGGAAAATGTCATAAAATTTAAGCCTGTATTTAAAACATTTTTTTTTTAATACAGAGTTTGTTGACTAATCAAACTAACTCGTAAGCCTTTCCCTTTAAACTTTAAATTAAAGAGGACATACAGAAAATTGGTTCATTTTTAAGGGCAAAGCAATAATCGTTGATGCTTGAGTGGTTAGAGCAATATTGTACCTTTCAGCTTAAACACAAGGTCATTCTCTATAATGAAAGAGAGTATAGTCAATAAACCATTGACTTTCAATTAGCCCTGCATTGAAGTAGGTAAGGATGACTGAAACACATTTTTGGAGTGACACTTTCTTTGTTTCCAGTTGTTAGTAGGGTCACTTTTTCAGTTATTAGTAGGGTCACTTTTTAATGTATTGTGTGCTTTAGCTTTGTATTTTAAAACCTATACAGGAAATAAAAGGTATCCAATTTCAAGAAATAATGGACAGGAATTCTCTTTGTGTGCATCTTTTTTTTTTTTTCATTATCTATTGGATTTCTGGTAAGGCCTATTAATTCTAGCTTTTTTAAATGACCCGTCCCAGTACTTTCAAATCTTAAAGTATTAATTTTTAGGTTGTTGGATGGCAAACTATGCACTGTGTGTAAAAATAGAGATTGTTCTGGTTGTGGAAAATATTCAGGGGCTTGGTGTAAAGCTAGATGCCATAACGTATTATATTATAACGTATATTTGGTGTTTTTATTATGTTAATGTGCTATTAAACGCAAAAGCAAAAATGTATTACTGTATATTGCAGCTTACCAAATCTTAGATGTAATGGCTGCATTAGTTTGCTTTTTTAGGTTTTCTTTCTTCTATTTTTGTCTGGTGTTCTGGCCGATAAGTCTGTTGTTTTTCACAAGAACAAGCTTTTTTGCAAATGTTTCAGTTACAGGGATGAGACAAACCATTCAATACTGGTAGGGGTGCTTACAGTGATCAGATTTATCTATGTAAAACCTTTATACCAAAAGGAAAAAAACTGTTTGCTGTAACTGCTTATAGTGTTACTATATAAAAAGTGTATAAAAATAAACAATCAAATAACAGTAAAAAATATGAAGTGTACAGCAACTGAAAATTAAACCAAAAACTGTGATAAACCAGTGAAATAACAACAATGTTACAATATATCAATACAATATATCAATAATACTGTTTAGAAAAAATCTGTGATAAAGTCCACACAAAAGAGGTACCCCTGATGACGTCATACTGATGAAACATTTTGGGGGGAGTTATACCGATCCAG
This sequence comes from Lithobates clamitans, assembly GCA_037952925.1. Taxonomy (NCBI): domain Eukaryota; kingdom Metazoa; phylum Chordata; class Amphibia; order Anura; family Ranidae; genus Lithobates; species Lithobates clamitans. The sequence continues at coordinate 5,691,508 of JBBGZY010000305.1, read as the reverse complement.
GAGACTGTAAAACAAACTGTGAGACCTGTCTGCATCCGATCCAATAATGTGCGGTTTTCTTGTAGGAGAGCAACCCTGGGCTTGCCGCAGTGTACGCAGTTTCTATTCATGTTTTTTATCTACCAATTCAATGTGTGCATGTTTTTACCTTCTTTTCAATAAAATAGTTTTTAGCAGTAAATATTATGAAATATATTTTTTTTTCTTTGAGCCTCTGGTAGACACAGTGCTGCATAGCTGAGAATTTATTTTTTCATTAGTTGATTAACTAATGCAGCACTGAGTGTTATATGGAAGAGGTGGAAGAGAACCTCCATTATCTTTAAGAGTATCCAAAAAGGAGTTGGCTTGGATATCTATTTGTTCTTTCTTGTTTGACCTTTTGTAATGGAAGTCAAACCACAAGGTAAAAGTACACCTTGGGATGATTGCTGGTTGAGTAGATTTGCTTCACTTTTTTGCTTTCACTATATTTTCAGCAATTTTTGTGGACTTTATCACACATATACCATGTTGTTAGTCTTCGATTTGGACTTTATCACTGACCGTATTGAAAGGTATATGACTACATATTTAGGATTGTACTGGTTACTCACAGGCTATTCAGCTCTTTTATGTGGACTTTATCACAGAATATTTTGGACATTATTGATATATTGTAATGTTATTGTTATTTCACTTGTTTAGCACAATTTTTGGTTTAATCTTCACTTGCTGTACACTGCATATTTTTTACTTTTATTTTCTTGTTTGCTTATACAGCGCAGCACTTTTTAAATATTGATATTTTTGTTGATTACACCTCTTGGCACGTGCGGCTCAATTTTGTAAGCTTGTGCGCAGAATTTTTGGTATTTGTATGCTTATAAAGTGTTAGCTGGAGTACAGCTTCAATGTATTAATGTATTTAAATCTACTAGTACTTCTAACACACCCCTCCCCCAAGACTGACAAAGCTGCTGTCCAAATGTGCCCCTGTGCTCCTTCATCCAGAGTGGGGACACTAATACAGCAGATGTGTTTCTGGCCAGATCACCAGGTGAAAACAGAGGGAAAAAAGAAAAGAAAACGTATGCACCCACTACATCTAATGATTGGTAAGTTGCAATATAGTACATTTTTGTATAAACAAGAAGAATCGGAAGCAACACACCCCCTTCACCTCCCAAAGTGATGAGGGAAAAATAAACTCCATAAAACTCTGTTTATTAAAATTCTTTAAAAAGTAGCACCTTCTCCTAAAAACATATCAAAAAGAACATACAGATTAGATCCTGCAAATTACATAATTATACAGACGAGCGTTTTGAATTAACGCATAACACACACTCAGCACCTACGTAAGACATGGTATATCTAAACAATTCGGTATAAATGGAAAATAATAAATATATATATTAAAACCACATATAGAAGATTGGGGGGGGAGGAATCTTCTACATGCTGTTTTATAGTATACAGTGGATATAAAAAGTCTACACACCCCTGTTAAAATGGCAGGTTTCTGTGATGTAAAAAAATGAGACAAAGATAAATACTTTAAGAACCTTTTCCACGTTTTAATGTGACCTATAAACTCAGTTGAACAGCAAACTGAAATCTTTTAGGGGGGGGGTAAAACCAAAAAACTAAAATAATGTGGTTGCATAAGTGTGCACACCCTCTTATAACTGGGGATTTAGCTGTGTTTAGAATTAAGCAACCACATTCAAATGCAAAGTAAATAGGAGTCAGTACACACTTGCCATCATTTAAAGTGCCTCTGATTAACCCCAAATAAAGTTCAGATGTTCTACTGGGTCTTTCCTGACATTTTCTAAAACACTATACAACCTTTGTTGTCTGATTTCCATTAGATTTACCAAAACCATGTAGTGCAAGGGCCTGCCTGATTGCATACAAATTGAAACTCTTAAGGTTTGACCCCATATTATATGGTTTTGGTAAATCTTAAGGAAAAAAAATCTACAGAAAATTGTGTAGTGTGTACCCAGCTTTAGTCGCATCGTACAGCAAAAGCCATGGTCCACAGAGAGCTTCCAAAGCATCAGAAGGATCTCATTGTTAAAAGGTATCAGTCAGGAGAACTGAACAAAAAATTTCCAAGGCATTAAATATACTATGGAACACAGAGAAGACAGTCATCAAGTGGAGAATATGTGGCACAACAGTGAGATTAACAAGAACTGGACGTCCCTCCAAAATTGATGAAAAGAAGAAAAGAAAACTGGTCAGGGAGGCTGCCAAGAGGAATACAGCAACATTAAAGGAGCTGCAGGAATATCTGGCAAGTACTGGCTGTGTGGTACATGTGACAACGATCTCCCCTATTCTTCATATGTCTGGGATATGGGGTAGAGTGGAAAGACTGAAGACTTTTCTGATGAAGAAAAACATCCAAGACCTGCTGAATTTTGCAAAAACACATCTAAAGTCTCCCAAAAGCATGTGGGAAAATGTGTTATGCTCTGATGAAACCAAGGTTGAACTTTTTGGCCATAATTCCAAAAGATATGTTTGGCGCAAAAGCAACACTGCACATCACCAAAAGAACACCATACTCACAGGTAAGCATTGTGGTGGCAGCATCATGCTTTGGGGCTGTTTTTCTTCAGCTGGAACAGAGGCCTTAGTCAAGGTAGAGGGAATTATTAACCGTTCCAAATGTCAGTCAATATTGGCACAGAAGCTTCAGGCTTCTGCTAGAAAGCTGAACATGAAGAAGAACTTCATCTTTCAGCATGACAACGACCCAAAGCATACATCCAAATCAACAAAGGAATGGCTTCACCAGAAGAAGATTAAAGTTTTGGAATGGCCCAGACTTGAATCAGACTGAAAATTTTGGGGTGATCTGAAGAGGGCTGTGCACAGGAGATGCCCTCGCAATCTGACAGATTTGGAGTGTTTTTGCAAAGTAGAGTGGGCAAATATTGCCAAGTCAAGATGTGCCATTCTGATAGATTCATACCCAAAAAGACTGAGTGCTGTCATAGAATCAAAAGGTGCTTCAACAAAGTATTAATTTAAGGGTGTGCATACGTATGCAATCATATTATTTTATTTTTACATCCCTCCTCCCTTTCTTTGTCTCATTTATTTACATCACAGAAACCTGACATTTTAACAGGGGTGTGTAGACTTTTTATATCCACTGTATATAGGGTATGTTATGTTTTTCATTTATACTGTATTGTTTGGATATACTATGTCTTATGATGTTCTTATTTTGGGGCAAGAGTGAATCCTGAGGAATCTATTTCTTGCGAAATGCGTCGATTCAAAGTGCTTGTCTGTAAAAGGATGTATAATACAATTTGCTTGATTTAATCTGTATGTTCTTTTTGATATGTTAAGAGATGACGCTACTTTTTAAAGCATTTCAATAAATATAGAGTTTTATGGAGTTTCGTTTTTGTCTTGTTTCCCGTTTTGACACATTTAAAGTCCCTCATCACTTTGGAAGGTGAAGGGGATGGGTTGTTTCCCATTCTTCTTTTGGGAGGCAGACTCCCACCCCTCTTTTTCCCTCGTTTGTACAGATACAATTACATGAGATGGGTGCCACTATGTGGATTTAATTAAACCATAGTCCTTGTTGCACACTATACAGATACAATTACATGGGATGGGTGCCACTATGTGGATTTAATTAAACCATAGTCCTGGTTGCACACTATAATCATATATTGGATATTACATTTTTGGTGGTAAACCGCTGGGTGTTTTTTTTTTTTTTTTGTACCCTTATGCAGCTTACACACGAGTGGACTTTTTCAACAGGACTGGTCTGACGGACCGAGTCCGCGGACAATCTGATCGTGTGTGGGCTTCATCGGACCTTCAGTAGACTTTTCCAGTCGAAAATCTGATGATCTTTAGATTTGAAACAGGCTTCAAATCTTTCCGACGGACTCGAGTCCGGTCGAAAAATCCTCTCGTCTTTATGCTAGTCCGACGGACGGAAACCCACGCTAGGGCATCTATTGGCTACTGGCTATCAACTTCCTTATTTTAGTCCGGTCATACGTCTTCGCGTACGAATCCGTCGGACTTTGGTGTGATCGTGTGTAGGCAAGTCCGTCAAAAGTCTGACGAAAGTCCGCCGGAATGGCCGTCGGACTTTTGTTGCCGAAAAGTCCGCTCATGTGTACGCGGCCTTAAAGGTTATGTCATAATGTGCAAGTATGCATAGCATACTAGCACATCATGTTAAACTTACCTGAAAATGAAGCCCTCCAGCACCGCACTGTCACTGCTGCAGGCGCTCCCATCTTCACCCGGTCTTCCTTCCGTGTTCGCAGACTCCGGCTGTGCTGCCTGGATGGCCATTTTTTCAGAGCGCATGCGCTGCATGTACAGTAAATATTACCCAAATTTTGCACATTTAGGAGGTATTTACAGTACCTATAGGTCAGCCTTATTATATTCTTACCTATAGATAAAAGTCAAAGATGGGAGTTTACTCCCACTTTTATCCTACTTTAGGTTGCCAAATTTCATTGTACAGTGTAGCGTCTGAATTATTTCTGATTTAAGGTCTTGTGATGTATTCATTCTGTGTACCCTGGCACAATACAATTTATGTATGAAATGTATGGAAGAATATTGGGTTACATTGGTTTAATAGATATACCTAATACTTGTACAATAATAGTTTATTCACACCATCCCCATTGGACTGCAATTGGCATCACTGCCCGACGTAGTCCCAACATTTAGACAGGGAAATCTGCCTTGTGTCCTGTTACTTTTAGTTTATTGTTTCAGTGCTGAAAGAAGTAGGGCCGGTTGCATTTTTATGCAACGTAATGGCTTGTGCCTTGTTCCAATGCTTTGGAACATGCTGCAGTGAGTAGAGTTGAATGAAATGAATGAGTTTCATTTTGTGATAAGTTAAAAAATAAATGGTACAATACATTGTACCCACCCCTACTCAATGCAGGTGCGCATTATACAGCAGGTGCGCATTATACAAAGCTCATCACCCACTAGTTTGTATAGGCCCCAGTACATACCTAAAACTGTGGTCCTACTTCATTTTATGAACTGCGAAATCTAACTTCTTTTTTTTTTTTTGGCAAATGCAGCAAGCAGAATGAAAGACCAGATTAAAATGAAATCCCCCTTCTATTTAGAATGCTATGATGACAGATTATCTCTGTGGCTGCAGCTACCTCTAGTCATCAGGGGCACATTTTTCTTCTTTGCAGGTTGTATCTGATTTATGATTTATATTGAAGATCTCTAAGTGAGCTGGCATGTGGCCTGTCAGGCTGTAGCACATCTGTTTTTCTCTCTGAAGACAGCAGTAATCACTTAGATCAGATATACATGTTTGGCTGACAATTGTGAATGATCCAGTAAATGACCCTTGCATTCGGAAGGCTGCTGGCTGACGCTGCTGATTAGTCAGCTGCGGAGAGCAGTCAGGTTGCATCAGTAGTAGGCTTGGAAAGCCCAATGTCTCAGTTGGAGAACATTACTCTTAGCAAGTGCTCCGATGAAAAAAAAAAACGCTCTGAAATGATTAAAATTGAAATGAAATCTATCTGATGGTGCCCCTCAGTGGGCTGGAGACTGCAAACAGAAATGTCAGGTCTATTAAAACTGCAATTACTTTAGAAGACAAACTGTATCCAAGCTTCTAAGTAAGATGTTTAACTTTCTGGTGCCGTCGATGTCTCTGGTGGAGAATAATAATCTGTTTTCCCTGTGCACAGCTAAAGCCCTAAATTAGAGTTTGCTAGGTATGCTGCCAGCTTTAACCTGCTGCTTTTTTCCATATATTTTATTACTTTACATTATCATGAACACTGTCATTTCCACTGAAACATGCAGAGTGAGATATGTTTTTAATTGTAAATGCCACAAGGGATTTTAAGGATTACACTAGCCTCTGACAACTGGTACTTTGAACAGATGGGAAATGGCTAGTTGAACAGTAACCCTTTTTCCTGCTTCTGTTCTAAAGAACTTGGTTTAGATCTTGTGATGTTAATAAATCATGTGAAAGTGTTAACATCAACTCTTCGTGTACTTCAAGCCTAGCTACATGCCTATCAGGGGATGGATTAGAACTTGTCTTGTTTTTATTTCTGTTCAAGGTTCCATTCACACCTCGGCGTTCCATTTTGTGGGCAAAATTGCTGCAATTCTGCCCGTGATTCGGAAATGCTGCAAATCGTGGGAGGTCCTTGTGATCCATGCTCTTTTGAATGGGACCAAATCGCGGCACGATTTTTTGTCGTTCAATGAATTGCGGCAAAATCGTGGGACGCCCAAAAGAAGTACAAGAACTTTTCGGGGGTCCCTGCAAATTTGTTTGCTCGTTCTTACTGCGATTCGTCGGGCGACAATTGCAGCAGCATCATGCCGCGATTTGGTGCCATTCAAAAGAACAGGGATCGCAAGGGCATCCCGTGATTTGCGGCATTTCTGTACCGCGGGCAGAATTGCGGCTATTCCGCCCACAGAACGGAACGCCATGGTGTGGATGCCTCCCGAAAAATTGACTTAGGCAGACTTAAGTCTATTTTTCGGGAGATTTTACCTTTAGTACAGGAAGTTATGGGAAATTTCTCCAATGGAGACACTGGCAAAACATAGGAAATGGTTAGAACATCTGACAATGTTTGTCCCAGTAACAACTACTCCCCCGGAGTGGTACTGAGACAGGAGGTTATGAGAACAACTCTGTACAGTTAAACTTGGCAAAACTGAAAAGTGTCCTGAGATGCATACAGGGACCAGTACTTTAGTTCTTTTAGTACTACGGTTTTGTACCCTCATTTTCTGACCTTTTTTTAATCATTCCCCCCCCCCTAAAACTATAAAGGAAACCGCGTCCCCTCAGTTCACCATTTATCTGTTCTATTAGTCTTTAAAACAGTTTTTTTCATTTTCTATTTTCTTTTGTCTTAAAAGTTAAAGTCGAGCTAAACTCCGTGATACTTTCCTCTCCTTTAACAGTCAAATGCCCCTCGCTGGAACTTCCACCCAGCTTCTTTTGGCTGCTGGGCCAGTGCAGGATGATGTTACTCTCAGGGATGACGTCACTCTCAACACACAGGTGCTGTGCCGATATGTAAACTAGGCTGCGCTTACACAGCTCCGTGTACATTCAAAAGAAGACTGTGAGCAGGCACGTAGGATTCTTTTATTGCAGAAGAAATATTGCATGTCGGCATGCAGGGAATGCTAACTGTCACATTTGTTTGTACTTTCTCCCAAACTGTCAAACCATCCAATAGCTGGATTCATAACTGATGACATGTGGAGCACCCTGACAGTTGTAGATCTGATGTCTGAAAAGGATAGCAGGGTTTAGTTCTGCTTTAACTGAAATTTCATTTAATTGCCTGTCATATGACCCCTGTTGCCCTTCTCATTATGATCCTATTCAGATTAACACGCATCTTCTATTTATAGAGAAGAGTGAACCACCTGCCAAATAGGGAAGTGGATCATCAGCTCTTTGGAGGAGGGCTGAGCATGTGTTGCAGTGAACAGGCCACTGGCATTAAGGATGATGCGTGTCTTACCCAGCGCTAGTTCTCCACATCAGCCTTTACAGCCAGAAGCTTGCATATGAGATCTCTTATGGGACGTACACACGGTTGGACTTTTCAGCTACAAAAGTCCGACAGCCTGTCCGACAGACTTTCGACAGACTTTCTAACGACCGGACTTGCCTACACACGATCACACCAAAGTCCGACGGATTCGTACGTGATGACGTACACCGGACTAAAATAAGGAAGTTGATAGCCAGTAGCCAATAGCTGCCCTAACGTCGGTTTTTGTCCGTCGGATTAGCATACAGACGAGCAGATTTCTGGGTCCGGCAGAGTTACGACGTAAAGATTTGAAGCAAGTTCCAAATCTAAAGTCCGTCAGATTTGCGACCGGAAAAGTCCGCTGAAAGTAAGGGGAAGCCCACACACAATCGGATTGTCCGCCGGATTTGGTCCGTCGGCGTCTGTCGGACTTTTGTAGCCGAAAAGTCCGACCCTGTGTACACCCCATTATTCTATTATGGTGTCAGATGATGTGGCGGGGAGGTCATACTGGGACAGTGTATTGAAACTTTAGTTATTGATTTATTAAGTAATGTTGAAAATGTTTTGGCACTCACCCAAGAGATGTTGGGAATAAACCCTGGTATATATACCCACATACGCCTATATGGAGTTTGTTCCCAACACTCATTTGAACTGAGGAAATCATTTTATTAGGCCAGCCATTGGCTGGTTCAACAGGAACCGGCTGTGATTTAAACCATGTATGGGCAGACTGAATGTACCAAGTTGATCGGCTGGTATAACCACTAGCAATAATCACTGTCTTCTCCTGGCTGGGATGACTCCCCCCCCCCCCCCCCCCCCCCCCCATTGGGAGAAAACAATGGCCTGGATGGAGGGATTCAACTTGTCAACGCTCTCTGTGGTCCTCCATAGTTGCAAGAAAGAAATTTTGCTCCATGTATGGCTCGTATTAGTATTGAAATGTCTTTAAAATTACAGAACATGCTCAATTGTAGTTCAATTGTGACTTTACTACTGCTAGCTTTACCGTGTTCTGGATAAATGAAAACCTGCACAGATGTTTGTTTTGGTTGTTGTGAGCTATTGAACTTTGCAGTTTGTGGTTTATTAAGCACACTGATACTGGGTTGAGTTGATACTGGGTATAGGATGGTGTGGCGGGGATTATATTGGGGCATTGTATTAAAACTTTAGTTATTAAATCATTATGTAATGTTGAAGATGTTTTGGCACTTGCCCAAGAGATGTTGGGAATAAACCCCAGAATTTAAACCCACATATGCTTAAATAGGGTTTGTTGCCAACACTCATTTAAACCGAGGAAACAATTGGAGAAGTATTGAAATGTCTTTAAAATTACAGAACATGTTCAGTTATAGTTTAGTTGTGACTTTACTACTACTACTACTACTACTAGCTATACCACATCTGGTTAAATGAAAACCAACACAGATGTTTATTTTGAGCTAATGAACTTTGCAGTGTGTGGTTTATTAAACCTGAAAGACTGTGAGCACACTGATGCCAATAGATACTAGTAAATTAATAGGATTTCCAAAATTTTAAAAAAAGGACAAGCATATGATTGCCTCCATTGTGTTTCTATGATAGGCACGTCACACTTCTCGTATAGATTATAATAGACTGCATGTTGATGATGGTTACATTCATGGTGATGTGCACAAAGTTCATGACATCTATGGATACATCTGCCCAGAAGCAATATTTTCCTACAGTTTGTACAAAATATTAGAAAATATGTATATTTAATTAAGTATGTTCTGTTATTTTGACACTTTGATTAATTGTTTATGTTAAAGATACCGTGTTTCATGTCTGTTTGGTGTGTATGCTTTAGGGCTACAGAACTGACCCTCAAATGCATGACAAATCATTTTGACAACAATGACAACTGCCAATTTCTTTATTTTACTTGCATTTTTGATATGGCTCATTCAGTAAATGTAGATACTGAAATTCTGTCTAATTGTGTCCAGTATTTTCATCTAACTTTTCTATTACCACATTTAATTCTTTGTACATTGCTTTTCTGTAGTATTTGAATCGAGGCTGTACCAGGTATTTTGCTTCCAAGGAGACTGATAAACAGATTTTACAGAACCGTAAGAGTCCTGAGGTAAGCAAAATTAACTCTACATTAAACAATATCGTAATATGTACTTTTGCAGAGGCCTTTGAGATTTATATACTATATTTTAATTCACAATGTGGTTAACTGTACTGACTCACAAAGTTACCATATATTATAAATAAAAAACACTCTTAACTGAAAAAAAATATGTATATGCATTAAAACATAGCACTTTTTCAAAAAGAAAATAATAAAATGCAGTTCCCATAGCAAATATTAAGATTTTTTTCACAGGCCTGAGTACTGTAGGCTGAAATGTTATTGGTTTTCCTGGTTTACTGCACTGTGCATGCCTACCTTAATTCTCTGTACTTTGAATTTAAAGGAACAATGTAGATTAATGGAGGCTGCCATTACTGAACTCTTCTATGAGGATGCCATTTTCCTGGCTGTCATTCTGATGCCTTAACGTCAATGGTGTCTGAGCTGCTGACTCTAAATAAGTGTAGTGATCAATAGTTCTGACACTCATTTACAGCATGCTTGTTCCGGAGCTTGAACTGAAACAGAGCAAGGCATTTTAAGAGGGGTCCTGCAGTTTATTTACCTAAATAAGAACCGCAGATAGACCAGGTAACTTTGTATCTGGTAGTTTTCTTGTCCAAGGTATCTTCTGTCATGGATGTATTGCTTCAGCTTACAGGGACCCATGCTTGACATTAGGGGCCAATGTTTTAGAGGAGTGGGATAGCGTTTACACGGTACTAAAATCCCTATTAGCAGTTCTTACTAAAGAGCTTGCCAGTTTTCACAGATAGTATCTTCTGTACTCTCATTCCTTTTCCCCTTCTTCACCTTACAGCTTATATGTATCACTCAAAGTCCTGCCTGTCCCTATTACTGCACTCATTACCTCATGCTCATTCTGCTCATTTATGTATCCCTTGCCATACCCTTTTAGATTGTAAGCTTTTATAAGCAAGGCCCTCTTAACCCTCTAGTCTTGAATTGTAACTGCACCGTGACCATTTATTTTGTAATGTGCTGTGCTATATAAATCCTGTGTAATAATAAAAAGTAATAGTAGTAATAATAATAAAAAAGATAATGTATAAAAATAAAAAAATCACCCATTACATTACTATTGAAACGTATATGAGAAAAGGTTGGGTAAGACCAAACTGTCGCATTGTGTGAGTGGTTGTCTCCTTGGATAGAGTGGAAAAGGTTTCAAACCCCTGTCAGGTTTTTGCTACTATCCAGGGGGGAAGTAAGGGGCGCTATCCAACAGTAGCACAGACAGAAATTAAAGGCCTTTGATGCACATGTATGTTTAGTAGCTCAAAATCCTTAAGCATAACATTTTCTGTGCTTTCCTGCTTCCTGGGAACTGCAGGTGGAGCATACAGCCAGAGGCGAAGGAAGTGAGGGTAAATCTCTCTAATGGAACACCCACTGCTTCCAGTACCATCTCTAGGCTGAAGACACCCAAATCTCTTACTGTATTCCTCATCTTACTCCTTCACCCTCCTATCGCATTACAAACTTACTAACTGACATGTTAGCATGGATTTCACACCACTAAACTAAGAACAGTCGTGTTCAGTATTCATACGAATGGCAAATTATGGATAATTTAGCTTTAAGCCTCCATTCACATTTGAGTGGTTTCCTATGTCTTACTGCCCTTGACTATGCAGAGTCCCATTCTTTCTAATTGGTCCTGTTCACACTTGTACATTGTCATTTTACTCAGTACACAGAAAAAGTACTTTTTTTTTTTTTTCTTGTGATAATCATCATTTTTGATACTATAGATTTCAGTGGGAACACCTGTAAGTGCACAACATGCACTCTTTTGTGCCTGAAGAATTCCTCTCCTTGTACAGAACTGATTTCCTCCCCTTGCCCAGCCCAGGAAAATAACTCCTAAAGCTTGATATAGCTGCACAAATGTCTGTAAAATGGCTGCAATACACCTGAAAAAAAAAGCTTTGTGCATGCCAGGAATGCACTCTGTTCAGGTGTGAATGCATACTAAGGCCTTTGAGAAAGTTCGGAAGGAGTAGACTGGTAGTAGGAGCATGTGACATCATCACGCTTAGCCTAGCTGTATGTCGGAGGATTCCGAGCCTGGTAACAACCATGGACTGGATAACCTTGTTTTTCAAGTGCAAGTTTTACTATGTACATGTAAGTGTAATTTTATCAGTTGAAGTTTAATAAATATGCAGTGAACACTGCAGTTTCTCTGTAATCCCTCATGAGTTTTTGGGACCTGAAGTTGCGTTTTACTCGGACGGGGACTCTGGAAAAGACCTGTGGAGGCTGTGAGGTAATGCTCTATATCAATGTTTCTCAACTCTAGTTCTCAAGTACCTCTAACATGTCATGTTTTCAAGATTTCCCTCAGATGAAACAGCTGTGGTAATTACTAAGGCAGTGAAACTGATCAAATCACCTGTGCAAAATAATGGAAAGCCTGAAAATATGACCTGTTGGGGGTACTTGAGTACTGGAGTTGAGAAATTTTGCTCTATATGACCTCTTGTTACCACTGAGGTCCATTGCAATTTGTGAGGGCACATCTGATACTGCACTTGGGTGTAAGGCATTGAAACGCTGGGAAACTGTTGGAAAAGGACAAAATTTGTGAAAGACTGCACAGTTTTCTAATATTCACCCATATCATGCTGAGGCTGTTTTTTTATTCAATATTAGAGGGATTCATGTATTGATTATATGTGAAGATCTACATATAAGGTCATTAGTATATTCTTTTTATAAAAGGCAGTATTAGACCTTGTTTATGCAAGTGTCTGGGGACAGTAAAAATAGCAAGTTAAGAAATGGGTTTATCGCCCCCCCCCCCCCCAACTGTCAAGCCGCAAGCGAACATGTTAGTACACCACAAGATTTATACAACAGCTTGCTTTTAGGAGGCAGTATTGACGCAAACCGTGACACACTCCTTTTGGAATATGACACCCCACAAGTCAAGTGCTTAAAATAAAAAAATCCCCTTTTGGCTCTTGGATAAAAAGGCATTCAGCAAGTGGCACTGTAGCTTCCTGATTGGCTAGCAGCTGCTGCTCTACCACCCTCTGAAAAACAATCCACCATGGATCATCACAGAGGGGTGTTAAAGAGTGCAGGTGGTAAAGAGTGCTGCTTGTGTAATTGTGCCCTAGGGGGGCGCTGACCATGTGAACTTGTGATTGGTGAAAACGTGTCTCCACTGCCTATTTTTACTGCCCCTTGCCACCCATGTAAACAAGACCTTAAACACATTCCTGTGGGAATAAGGCTGGTCAGCTTTAGCATAAATATATAAGGTGTTAAAGTATAACTAAAGGCAAAACTTTTTTGAGTGCAGAGCGATTAGAACACCTGTTTTTTTGTTTTGTTTTTTTTGCCGTCTGTGCCCCCTTGTTAAGGTGGCAAAAGTAGGAAGTGAAAGTAAAAGAAACTCACAAATTTTGGGCTGCCCCTAGTAAAGTAATAGGGGGGGGGGATCTTCCAAAAGGGATACTAGTTCTGGTGACCTGGGGATCCCAAGGAGTTCCCTTAATTTGCAGGGATTCCTCCCACTTCCTGTTTGGCTATAGGACAGGAAGTGAAAGGAAATCTCTACAATGGAAGATAGCTGGAGGAAAACAAATCTGACGGGTTATAACGCTCCCTTGCTCTATCCAAAAGTTGAAAAAACATTTTGCTCATACTTTTACTTTAATCTCACTAAAAGTCCTATATAGTGGTCGTGATGTTAAAAAGTATATTGCAAGCTTCATGTAGACGTTTTTAATTGCGCAATCTACCTTGTTTGCTGGTTTATATACAGTGCATTGAAAAAGTATTCATACCCCTTGAAATTCTCCACATTTTGTCATGTTATAACCGAAAACGTAAATGTATTTTATTAAGATTTTATGTGATAGACCAACACAAATTAGCACATAATTGTGAAGTGGAAGGAAAATGATAAATGGTTTTCAAATTTGTTTACAAACAAATTTCTGAAAAGTGTGGTGTGCATTTGTTTTCAGCCCCCTTTACTCTGATACTCCTAACTAAAATCTAGTGGAACCAATTGCCTTCAGAAGTCACCTAATTAGTTAATAGAGTCCACCTGTGTGTAATTTAATCTCAGTATAAATACAGCTGTTCTGTGAAGCTCTCAGAGGTTTGTTGGCGAACCTTAGTGCACAAACTGCGTCATGAAGGCCAAGGAACACACCAGACAGGTCAGGAATAAAGTTATGGAGAAGTTTAAAGCAGGGTTAGGTTATAAATAAATATTCCAAGCTTTGAACATCTCACGGAGCACTGTTCAATCCATCATCCGAAAATGTAAAGGGTATGGCACAACTGCAAACCTACCAAGACATGGCCGTCCACTTAAACTGACAGGCCGGGCAAGGAGAGCATTAATCAGAGAGGCAGCCAAGAGGTAACTCTAGAGGAGCTGCAGAGATCCACAGCTCAGGTGGGAGAATCTGTCCACAGGACAACTATTGGTCTGGCTTTTATCAAAGAGTGGCAAGAAGAAAGCCATTGCTGAAAGAAAACCATAAAAAGTCCTGTTTGCAGTTTGCGAGAAACCATGTGGGGGGACACAGCAAACATGTGCAAGAAGGTGCTCTGGTCAGATGAGACCAAAATTGTACTTTTTCTCCTAAAAGCAAAATGTTATGTGTGGAGGAAAATTAACAATGCACATCACCCTGAACACACCATCCCCACCGTGGAACATGGTGGTGGCAGCATCATTTTGTGGGGATGTTTTTCTTCAGCAGGGACAAGGAAGCTGGTCAGAGTTGATGGGAAGCCAAATACATGGCAATCTTAGAAGAAAATCTGTTATGCCCCATACACACGATTGGATATTCCGACAACAAAATCCATGGATTTTTTCCGATGGATGTTAGCTCAAACTTGTCTTGCATACATACGGTCGCACAAAGTGGTTGGAAAATCCGATTATTCTGAACGCGATGACGTAAAATATGTACGTCGGAACTATAAACGGGGCAGTAGCCAATAGCTTTTGTCTCTTAATTTATTCTGAGCATGCGTGGCACTTTGTGCGTCGGAATTGTTCACACACGGTCGGAATTTACGTGAACGGATTTTGTTGTGGAAAATTTTATAGCCTGCTCTCAAACTTTGTGTGTCCGAAATTCCGATGGAAAAAGTCCGATGGAGCCTACACACGGTCAGAATTTCTGGCAACAAGCTCCGGTTGCAGATATTCCGTCGGAAAGTCTGACCGTGTGTACAGGGCATTAGAGTCTGCTAAAGACTTGAGACTGGGGTGGAGGTTCACCTTCCTGCAGGACAACTTCTTTAAAAATACAGCCAGGGCTACAATGGAATGGTTTAGATTGGGGTCCCCAAACTTTCTAAACAAAGGGCAAGTTTACTGTCCTTCAGACTATCTATCTTTGGCAGTTGGAGGGATAGTGCACCATCATTGGTGTCAATGGGGAGGTATTCTGCTTTGTTCTTGGTATCAGTGGGAGGAATTTTGTCTTGTTTGTGTCAGTGGGAGGAAAAGGGACCCATTGTAGGTATCAATGCAAGGAATTATGCCCCATCAATGGTGTCAATGGAAGGAATTTTGCCCCATCGCTGGTATCAATGGAAGGAATTATGCCTTTTTGATGGTGTCAGTGGGAGGAATAGTGCCCCATTGATGGTGTCGGCGACAGGAATTATGCCCCACTGTTAGTGTCATTGGATGGAATAGTGCCCCAAGGGCCGCATAAAGACAAGCAAAGTGCCGCATCCGGGCCCCAGGCCACAGTTTGGAGACTGCTGGTTTAGAGCAAAGCATATTCATGTGTTAGAATGGCCCAGTCAAAGTCCAGACCTAAATCTAATTGAAAATCTGTGGTAAGACTTGAAAATTGCTATTCACAGACGCTCGCCATCCAATCTGACAGAGCTTGAAATATTTTGCAAAGAAGAATGGGCAAAAATGTCACTCTGTAGATGTGCAAAGCTGGTAGAGACATCCCCAAAAAGACTTGTAGCTGTAATTGCAGTGAATGGTGGTTCTACCAAGTATGGACTCAGGGGGGCTGAATACAAATGCACGCCACTTCACATATTCATTTGTCAAAAATGTTGAAAACTATTTATCATTTTCCTTCCACTTCACAATTATGTCCCACTTTGTGTTGGTCTATCACAGTGGTTCTCAACTTCAGTGCTCAGGACCCACTAACATTCCAGATTTTAAGTATTACCTTGGGGAGATGCAAACTAGAATACTGCAATCACAGAGCAGCAAATTAGATCACCTGTGATATATTTCAGTCATCTTGCAAACCTGGCCTGTTAGTGGGTCCTGGAGACAGGCGTTGAGAACCACTGGTCTATCACATAAAATCCCAATAAAATAAATTTACGTTTTTGGTTGTAACATGGCAAAATGTGGAAATTTTAAGGGGTATGGATACTTTTTCAAGGCACTGTGTATATATAGCCTTTTATATGGTTTAGTATTATACATTTTTTTTTATAAGAAACCATTTAGTTATTGCTCAATTATCTGTATGCCAAGATATCTAGAAACACATTGGACCATGTTTGGAAACTGAATATCATTTCTGCATTTACACTAAATGAATTCCTCGATCTTGATCTGAAAGACTTACAATGTAATTATTGCGTTCAGAAGAAACACTGTTGGGATTCTGCGGTTTTGATTGAACTGTGAAGTCCATTCTTTCTTAGCAGCAGGATCTCTTTGCATGTGTTTACAGTTTCTAAGATGTTGACATCTTGGTGTGCGTGCTGCACTTTTCTTGTACCAAACATAATTAATGCTTTGCTTTTTCCCTTACACCTGGTTCCCTCACTTAAGACCCTGACTGATACGTCTCTTATCTGTAAGTAGCAGGCAAGAGCTGCTCTCCTGTAGGGAAAAGAAGTGACAAACTTGTATATGTCCTTGACATTTATGGCTTTTCTTTGGTGCCAGAATATTGCCCGTGTTTTACTCCTGAATATACTGACAGTCAAGCTCAGTGTCACAGATTCATTGATTGATCCCGGTGCCACGGCTTGTAAATGGATGTAGCAGCTGCTTTTCACGTACTACTCTATACCTTTGCAGGCCACCTAGTGAATAAGTGTTAATCAGCTTGACTACAAAAGGAGGGGGATGTTGGAGTCCAGATTAGTTTTAATTAATCACTAAGGCATTACTTCATAGAGGAATGTATTACACTGCACTCTTTACACAGCTATTGCAGTGTCAGGCGACTAGCTAATACCACCTGAAAATATTTTTCTAGCCTTTTAATTTTAATGTGTGCAGCAATTGTCAGCAGATAGCCTGTGTCCTTGGCCCATTTTATTTTTTCCTCTCCGTTAAGTTTTATGTTCATTAAGCCTTACTTGATTTAAATGCCTAGGCAGTCACTGGGAAAGTGACTGGCTTATGCTGTTTAGCACTCGCAGACAATTAGTGGACATGATGGTCATCTAATCAGACGCAAGCATTTTTTAATGAAGCAAAAGAGGTTTTAGACATTGGTTAAATAAACTCCAAAGACATGCAGGTAGGTTAATTGGCTCCCAGTATGTGTATATATAAATATGAATTAGGGACTTTAGATTGTAAGCTCCTTGAGGGCAAGGGCTAATGTGAATGCACAATATATATGTAAAGCGTTGCCTAAATTGACAGTGCTGTATAAGTACCTGTAATTTAAATAAATACTGGAGGAACATTTCTTTTTATACGGGAATTACAATTTTTCTTAATGATTTTTATGGATAATGTTAATCGAACCTAGGGCACAACCAAATTAGTGGCCAAATCTTAAGTCATACTTTGTGGAAGATCTCATCACTCTTTACTCCTGATTTATTTACATCTTGCTTCATATTCTCAGTGTAAGCTTTTTAAACCCTTGTCACAAGTCCAATGAAAGAAATCCATGCCAGTCAGATAGTGAAGCAGTACATTTCTAACTGCCTTGGGGAGTACTGTTATGAGCCCTGGCTATGGAGTCCTCTGATAGGTGTGTATACAAATTCTTAGGAAGTGCACACAACTTTTGCAAAATCACACTGGTCCAGAATCAGACTTAAAATCGCTCTATCATGAGAGAAGTATGGAGCTGCCATAGCTGGCCTCCAATCGAAAATATTAGTTACATGGCGGATTTTAGTATGTTTCAGTCACAAGCCCAGAACAAGCAATGCTGTAAATAAGTGTCAGAAAAAGTGTTTGAGGTGATTGTAGCTGTATTAGTGCACTTGCGACAGAAACAATTGAGTACATGTAAAAGTGTTAGACCTCTTTATCTCTATACTTGTCCGGGTCAAGGACTGATCGCTTTGAAGTCAAGGCATCACAATGAAAGCTGAAGAACTAGCATGCTGAAAAGGAGAGGCATGCACTGGCAACTTCCATTAATCTCCAACAACCCTTAAAGCTGTCTGAATGTATTGGGAAATACAGTTGGCTAAGCACCATAAAATACTGTGTTGAGCTTTTTGGTTGACCATGCACTATACCAGGGGTCTCCAAACTTTCTAAACAGGTGGCCAGTTTATTGTCCTTCAGATTTTAGGGGGACTGTGGCTAGAGTAGAAAATTCCCCAATGTACATGGGATAAACAATGCCTCAGACTTGGGGAGTCAATAGGATTTAAAAAAAAATAAAAAAATAAAAAAATAAAATGCCATCCTGTGGTCAGTAGGAGAAGGAATATCCCACCATTGGTATTAGTGGGAGGAATAGTGGCCCATTGTTGGTGTTAGTGGGAAGAATAATGCCCCATAGTAGGTATTAGTTGAAGGAATAGTACCCCATTCTTGTGTCAGTTGAAATAGTGCTCTATCATTGGTGTCAAATGGAGGTATAGTGCCCCATCATTGATGTCAGTGGGGAACATTATGCCTCAGTGACAGTGGACGGAATGGTGCCCCACTGTTGAATAATGGAAGTGGAAGGAATGGTGCCTCGTCGGTGGTATCAGTAGGAGGAATAATGCCTTATATCAGTGGGAGGAATGGTACCCTAAGTGCAAGATTAAAACAGGAATGGGCCACGGACCGCAGTTTGGGGACAACTGCATTTATACCATTTGATTGTATAATCTTCTTTAGATCCACCAACAACTATGTAGTAAGGGGGTCTGTCTGATTGGATATTATTTGGGATTGCATAGTTTTGATAAATCTAAAGAAGCTTGTGCAAACATTGTGCAATCAGATTATATGGTCAGCTTTAGGAGGATAAAGTATGTAACTTAAAGATCTGCTGTGATGACAGGTTGTGGGAGAAAGCATTGCATCTCTTTATGATTTGCAACTGATGGTCAGTTATTTATTTTGGTGACTGGTTTTTGTCATGTGCTTCCATTATTTATACTCATGTTTATTGGGGAAGGCCAGATTTTTTTTTTTTTTTTTTTTGCACATGCAACATGCCAGTCTTTGTCAGGAACATGGGTTATTATACTGTGTAGTCTACTGATGCCATCTGAAATTAAACGGTCAAGAAAAAAGAGCAAATAGCCACTTTACCTGACATTGAAATTGTTTATTTGGGTTTTATTGAGCCACGATTATTGGTGGTATTGTCCTGATTATCCTACAGTCTTCAGAAAGCACAACATATTTTGTGGCATTGTACAGTTTATAGAGATAAAAAGACAAAAGTTTAATATGAGGCCCTATTCTCAAGTGCAGGACACTGGCAAACCTTAAAGTCATAATAAACCCTTACATATACCCAGTGAAGTGACTGGCCTCCGATTTTACAAAGGGATTAAACCTATCCTCCTACATAAGTTGTATCTGTTTATCTGCAGTCATTTCTTCTTTACATCCTTTCAAAGTGCAGAATTTATACAGCTTGTCTGAGAGTTCAGGAAAAAAGGGGCGGAGAGCTGAACTCACACTCTGCAGAGCTCAGTGAGGAGCTGGATGAAGGAAATGGAAAAGCCGCCCTTCACACAGAACAAAGGATCAGAGCTGAGGTTGTCAATTTGCTGGAGGACCCTCCCCCTGTCCCCATTTTTTTTTCTTGGTGTCAGGACAATCTGAAGTGATTCATGCTGATAACAGAAATGCCACTTACTGCTTTTCACTGAGACATGTACACACTATAGAAGGATATGCTTTGTTCATAATTAATTTCTGAAGTTTACAACCACTTTAAGGCACAGCAAACAATCAGCCGTCATTATGTGGAGACCGTCTCCTTCCAATTCTAATGACTGTTCTTGTTGCATGGTTTTCCAGGTTCCATTATCCCCCTTGAAACATAGGCATGGTAAAACAATTGTGTCCATTGCTTGATCAGTTACTGCTCTAAATATTTTTACGTTTAAACTAAGGCCATTATCAGCTGGAGAGCGAAGCTGCTGATTGTTGCTTCTTTGGTTATTACTTATTCTTCGGTTGCCATATTCTAGCAAGTGATGTACGTCTGTTTGGGTATCACACAAAAACAGGATTTTCTACTTTCTTAAGCCTTGTACACACGCTTTTATATTCAGATGACAGACCGTCTGATTTTTGTGGCATGCTAGTCTCATGTCGAAAGTTAAGAGGTTACTAACAATACGAGAATTTTCGTTTGACAGAATAAAACTTCAGAAGTGTCGAAAGCACCGTAGATTTGTGGACGACCGGTTGTCATAACACCATTGACGTCCGAAAATCAAAGCGTGTGTATGGTCCTTTAGAGGAAACCTGTTAAAAACAAAAGTTTATTAGTGTCCTTTTTAATGTTACAGTATCACTTTGGGTGCAGCCATGGTAAATAATTATCTGCAGTGTCCAAGCGTGGTGCCTATTACTATAACTTCTAGGTGGCTGGCTACTCCAGTGACACGGGTGCAACACCGCAAATTTATCACAGATGATTACTCAGCAATGGCAGTATGGATTAAGTAAAAAGTGATTCTGCTGAGTCTCATTTGGCTCTGCTACCTTATTGTCCTGCTTGACGGATTCCTTTTATTACGACAGGCATCATCCTTCAACAGGACTCTGTAATGTATTTTTTCCATCTCAAGGCTGTTCTGTGATACCGAGATATTCAAAGCTGTCCTCGGGTCTTGTTAGAAATGCATGCTTTGTGAGTCTTCACACAATTCCACAGGTATATCTAGCTACGTGAAACTTAGACTAATTGACTGGGGTTCCTGGGGGGATGAAATCCACAGAACATGCCTTGTTAGTGAGGCTTGCAAGCTACTCTGAGAACCATTGAAATCTGACATTTAACTTGTTTTTTTTCCTACTTGGGACCACTTTTTTTTTTTTTTTTTTAGGGTTCTAGATCTAAATGTAGGGTATCAGACAAATGGTGCACCTGGAAAAAAAACAAACCATGCTTATTTTAATGCAGCTTGAACTTAATGTCTTCATACTATCAGAGAAAACCAGAATGCCTTGAGATGATCGCCTCTCCTGCTCTGTTATAAATGCATACAGCCAGAGAGGCACAAATCCTGTAGTCGCTGCTGCCTGGTTGTCTCATTACTCTGCTGTTTGTGTGTAAACTGCTGTATCCATAGCAAACAGTGCAATTAACTCTGTAAATTGCTTTTTTCTTGCCTTTCCTATATTATATCAGGAAGATGAGGTATATTTCTTGAACCCTGCAATCACTTTTAGCTTAGTATTGATGGTGTGTAGAGAAGCGTGCGGTGACTTTTCAGATGCATGACATATTTGCTGAAAGTCGTTTTCTGCTTTTAGGAAGTTCTCTGACTTTCTGTGAGCTTTTTTTATACTCTGGTGTTTCCGAGAGCCTTGCTTAATACAGCATGCCTAAATGATCTCCTAGGAGTAGAGATGAACTGCTCTGCATGCATATTTGCTTTATGGGCGAATGAGTATATAAATATACATGGAACATAAATTAGAATGTGATTAACTCCAGGAACATCCGCATCCCCATAAAGCAAAGCATTTAGCTGATTTAGTGCTTTTTTATCTTTGTTTATCTATCTTGTATGACTTACTCTTTATTACAAAACAATTCTTTTCTGTATTGCTGTGCTTCAAATATTCGCTATAAAACAGAACTGTCAGTAATACATGATGATGACAGCCATTTTCTGAGCTGATTCCATGTTCAGCGTCTTGGTTCATTAACAAATGAAGTATATACTCGTGGCTGTCTGTCTGCTTGCTGTTTGCACTGAAGTGCAGTTACCACTCAAACACTTGAGCCGGTTGTAATTTGTCATAGGGTTTACTAACCAATGGCAACAATATTTTTTCCCACATAGAACACCTTTATTGGTTGCTGTAAGGGCAGAAGCACAGGGGCAAATTTTTGTAATTTATTTATGCTACTAAAATCACTAAACGTGGTGGCCAGTTCCTACGCTGTTTGAACAAATGGCTCCCCAATTTGTAAGCTGTACAAGCAGCATGTAGTAGCAGATAAGTGCACACATTTGGAGCATTTGGGCGTCTAATTGCTACTACATATTACTTGTATTGTTTACAATAGGAAGCAATTTGTGCAATCTGTTAAGCTATTGATCGTTAGAGATTTTAGTAGCGTCTCTGCATTACTTAGTTCAAGTGTTATCTGGAATATTTAAAAGGGATTTCCAGGTCTTCTAATCCATCTATATAGCAATAAGGAGGGAGCCTTCTGCTACAGTTTTAGGTAATAGTGTGACTCCTGTGCTGCTGAAGTCAATTAAGATGTTGTCATAGAACATTTTTTATCTGATTGATGACATCACAAGATCAGACTTTACTAAATGAAATCTAAAATCCCAGTTCCTGGCATAAAGCTTAAATGAGAAGGACCCATCCTAACCATGAAGCTTAAAAGGGAAGGCCAGAGCCAGATTTATAAGGGAGAAAAAGGGACCATTGCCCAGGGCCACACTGACAGAAAGAGCCCCCTTCTATACAAAATATATAAACAATATAAAAAATTGTATATAAAATAATAAAAAATAAATAATAAAATAATATAAAATGTATAATAAAAAAAAACAACATTTTTTATTAAATTAATCTTGGGAAGTAATCATCTGTAAAACTCTGGACTATTCTATTGTATCCTTTTTCAAAAATGACTTTTTGGCGGCTCAAGCAAACCACACATAGAGCACTATGACTGCTTGTGGGTGGGCATGTGTAACCTCTGAATGACATTGTGTCATGCATAAAAATGTGTGCCTGTCATTGAGAATGTAAACCAACTCTGTGTATAAGGGGCCCCTTGAACCTGAAGTGCCCCAGGCACCCTAAGGTCTAAATATGGCTCTGGGAAGAACCTATCTTGACCATGAAGCTTAAGAGAGAGAGACCCATTTTGAGCACTACTTTGAGATTTAGTAGCTGGCGGGGACTTTCTTATAACCTGAAAATCTCCTGTAAAATAAGAGTGAAAGGAGTATTATGTAAAGCAGCAAATGAGATGTATAATAAAACTATCTGTGGTCCTCTTATTCTGATCTGCAGAAAGTTGACAAGCTCTAGCTAGACTTCAATCTTCAAACTCTGCACACAGCTCTTTTTTTACCAGGAGGTCAGGGAAAATTTGCATACTTATTCATCGCAGAAGCCTTAGGCACAGGGCATGAATGGGAAACCATAGTTATCCTCATTAGTATTCAGCTTAGTTTACAAAATGGCTGTTTTAGTGTGTATGTGATGGTCTCCTTATTATCTCCTTTTGAGTTCTGCATGTTAACTCTACTTTGCTGTAACCTCTTTTGAACTTTGTGTGTAGACTTTTATGTGCCTGCATATCACTTGTCAGTCTAATCCATAAAATAACAAAGTTTTCTTTTTTGTAGTACCTCAAACATGGCTCCCTAAAGGATCCCCTCTTGGATGATCATGGAGATTTCAATCGAATGGTTGTAGCTATGAAAAAGATTGGCTTGGATGACACAGAGAAGCTTGATCTTTTCCGAGTGGTTGCTGGCGTCCTGCACCTTGGAAATATTGATTTTGAAGAAGCTGGGAGCACCTCTGGTTAGAAGACATTTTATTCTATTATTCCATCAGTCTAAATGTCATTTGAAAAGAGTTTGAGTCACAAAGCACAATGTTCTTTTAAAAGTGGGAATAAAATGTGCTTTAAATTGCATGTGGGCTTTGTTCTACAGATAGTACAGCAAAGATGAGGTCTAAAGGAAATTTTTTTTTTCTTTTTTAATAAGTGTCTTTTTCTCGATGAGTAAATGAAAAAAGTGATTTCATTATGCGTAGATGAACCGCCATCTGCACAGCTGATTTGCAGAGGTCTTTTGGAAACAATAAAAATGCACTGTTGTGTGACTGCTGCAATGCAGGTGCTCTGCACAATGCCTGTTACTACAAGTGAATGTCACAGCTGACAGATTGGCCCCTGGCTGACAGGAGGGTCACAATATCTATTTAAATGTAACCATGCTTAGGAAATGCATCTGTTTTTCTAGACTACATGAAATATCATAGCTACGTAAAGGTAAAAAGGGCTATTCGCAGTTTGAAGATTGGTCAGAGTTTATTTACAGCTCAACTCCATATGCTTAAACAACAATATGAAGAGTGTAGTTACCCATGAAAAGAACCTCAGTTTTTAAGTTTATTGGTAAGAGCTGCAAAAAAAGGATTTTGATTTTTGCAACACTGCAGGTAAAAAGAAAGTTCCTTGCCGTACCCCCATCTTGCGTACTTTATACGCAAAAAGTTACTGATTTTAAATTCACAGATTTTGTATCTTTACTTTTCCTATAAACTAAAGTTGGGAAAAAATCCAGTGCATTAATTTAAAGAAAGGTAATGCATGATGTGCACTATTAATATTTTTTGTACTTTAAAATCATGCATTCCTTTATACAGTTCTGTATGTCAGATGAAAAGGAGTGACACTAGCTATAATTGAATCCTAAAAATTCGTCATGTCTACCCAAGACAGTTGATCAGTGGACCGACTTGTGTGCAATCAACCTGCTCATACATGGTTTGAGTCTCTGTCGGTCCCTGCTGAACCGACAGAGAAGACAGTCTATGGCCAGCTTTACATAAAACATCCTCCTTCCCCAGCAGCTTCCCATGGTGTCTGTATCTCAGCAGCAAAAATCTGGTGCTGTGCTCCCTGTTCACTAGCGTCCTAAATACATGAATAATCTGTGGGATTCTATTATTATTATCATACATATTTTTTATTTAAGTCTGGCAACCTGGTACTAGGTTTTACTGAGCGTGATGAAAATGGCAAGGTAGTTAGCACCTGCACTAGGTATAGTTCAGGTTAGTGTATTAAGAGGCTTAGGGGTGGAGGGCTGGGAGTGGGGGTGGTTAGGTCAATATTTGTCTATTAAAGTGATTGTAAAGGCTCAGTTTTTTTTCTTATAAAAACAAAACAAACATTTTTTATACTTACCTGCTCTGTGCAGTGGATTTGTACAGAGCAGCCTGGATCCTCCTTTTCTCGGGTCCTTCTTCTGTGATCCTGGCCCCTTCCTCCTGTTCAGTGCCCCCACAGCAAGCACCCTGCTGTGGTGGCACCCGAGCTGAGACAACTCTGTGTGTCCATTCAGACACGGAGCCAACCCATGCCCCACCCCCTCTCTTCTCTGATTGGCTAGCTGACTTTGACAGCAGCTGGAGCCAATGGTGCCGCTGCTGTATCTCAGCCAATCAGGAAGGAGAATCTCAGACGGCTGAGACACTCTTGGACATCTCTGGACAGAGAGGGACCTCAGGCAAGAGTCAGGGGGCTGCTGCACACAGAAGGCTTTTTATCTTAATGCATAGAATGCACCTTCTGCCTTTACAACCCATTTAAGGGTTACAAGAAAAAAGGCAAGTCGCTCCTCAAGAATGGAAAGTTGGGAGTTATGTTCTTTTATGGCTTACTCTCCCTAAGAAACTGCCACTTGCCCTGTTGGATAACCTCTTAATATTTTACTAATTTGATACTATTCTGCAAATATTTTTCATTAGATAATTCTTTTTTGTTTGTACTGGCGCTTGAAATATGTATTGTTCAATATTCAAACATCCTCTGCTGGGTCTGATGGATAAGTCACACTGATATACAGGCATTTTAGAACAAATCCGAGGATTAGTACTATTTACAAAGGATATTTTTTCATTAGCAACCCATAAAATATCTATCTTGTGTGAAAGTTGGTAAGCTTATTTGGACAGGTCTCTATTGGCTAGGGTTTTCTGTATCTGTGTATGTTTTAATGTCATTGTTATAGTCTTATGTCCTTCGCTTGTCTAGTACAGAGAAAGGTGTCTGCATTTTCTAAATCAATAATAATCATAGAAAGATGGAATTACACTGAGAAAAGTCCAACCAATAATTAAAAGTCACTCTGGTTGCTGTGGGTAACACAATATCACTTCTATGCTGCGGGTTAAAGAGTGAAATCTATACACCCTGCAAGGATAAGTGTTTCGGTTTATTTCAATACTCCTGTTGCATATTGCTTTTTTATCATGCTTTAACAACTTTTATTTATAGCTAACATTTGTTGAAAAGACCATACAGCAGTGACTTTGCTTGCCCTTGACTGGATGCTGTGATATTAAGGCTTTGGGTGGCAAAATAAAGATGTATGTGTTGGATATTAAAAGAGCTAGGGGAATTGTTTATCATTTCACTTGCCGACTCATAAAAAATGGTGACAGCCTGCATCAAGCTGCCAAAGAGTTTTTCCTGGAGTTCAGTATGTATCTTGGTTCTTCTTTTAGACATTCATTATGGGAATTAAATTTTCTTTTGTAAGTGTGTTTTTTTTTTTTTTTTTGAGACGTTGATAAAATGCGTTATGCTGTGCAGTAGCTCTGCACTGAGCATTCTCATCATCCAAGACGGTTCTAAGAAATGACAGCATAGTTATACCTATTGCTTACAGATATCACAAGTAGATGTGAGGGGATAGTTATTACAATTTCCTGCCCTTCCCCGGCCACCATGATTTCTGCTGGAGGTGTTCTACAACATCTTAGCCTATATCTATAATCTTCGTGCCACTGCACTCTTCTCTTTACTGGCATATATATTTGTCTGGGAAGAGCAAATTGCAGAATACCAACTACTTATATATGTATTCTAAATAATGGGCTTGGAGAGTTGCTGTTGGAATTCGGAACATAGGGGAACATGCTTGGAAGTTTATGCCTGTTTTTCATTAACTTGTAGGCAAACTGTTTTGCTGTCATCACAACAAAATGGTGTTCACTTATGTTAGTTCCCATCCTAGAATGGAAACAAGCCTGCCAAGTTCCCAAGCTTAACAACAAACTGTGGCTGTTAATATGGGATAAAAAAAAAAAAAGACAAGGTATCACAATCGCATACAGTTTGGCTCAAAAGTTTGCACACCCCTGCAGAAATTTTGGAATTGATATTGAAAATATGACTGATCATGCCAAACAAATTGTCTTGTATTTAAGGATAGTGATCATATGAAGCCATTTATTATCACATCTCTGTTTGGCACCTTTTTAAATCCTTTTGATAACTGAAATTGTACAAATGGTCCTGATCAAAAATGTACATACCCTGGAATGTTTGGCCTTGGTACAGACACATAAGGTGACACACACAGGTTAAAATGGCAATTAAAATGTTACTAAACCCACAACAGTAAAATCGGTCTGTATATGCAGTAATGCATGCTTCTATACTCGTTGTGAAACCTAAGGAGTTAATCCTCTGCATTGTGTAAAAAGGCTGTCTGATCCGGTCTTCTCTGATACTCCCCTTTTTCCATGGTCCCCAAACCCATCTCCTGCCCTGAGGTCACTTTGCACATACTCAGTTTGGTGTGTATTGCTAGAGAGATTTTTTTTCCCCCTTGGGAAGGTGCATGTGATCAGCACAGGGCCAATCAGCACTGTCCATACAGAGGGTCAGGGTTCCTCATAGGACAGTCAAAGTAGAATGAAAACTCCTCCCTACAAGGTTTAGCCAGACACTGATAAAGTCATAAGACTGCTATATACTGCTGATCAGAAAAGGTATTTAGTTTATATTTACTAAAATAATTGCATTTCCATGTACCGTAGGAAACCAGATATAGTGAATGCAGGGTCCTGGGTTTAGTTACACTTTAAAGGTTAATTTCCCACATCTGTGGCTTTTTAAATAACAATTAGTGTCTGTGTATTAAATAGTCAATGAGTTTGATAGCTCTCACGTGGATGCATCGAGCAGGCTAGATACTGAGCCATGGGGAGCAGAAAAAACTGTCAAAAGACCTGCGAAACAAGGTTATGGAACTTTATGGAGATGGAAAAGAATATACAAAGATATTCAAAGCCTTGAAAATGGCAGTCAATACTGTTCAATCACTTATTAAGAGGTGGAAAATTCAGGGATCTCTTGATACCAAGCAAAGATCAGGTAGACCAAGAAAATTTTGAAGCCACGACTGCCAGAGGAATTGTTCAGGATAGGAAAAAAACCCCACAGGTAACCCCTGGAGAAACACAGGCTGCTCTAGATAAAGACGGTGTGGTTGTTTCAAGGAGCACAATATGACGATACTTGAACAAAAATGAGCTGCATGGTCGAGTTGTCAGAAAGAAGCCTTTACTGCACCAATGCCACAAAAACGTCTGGTCACAATACGTCCAAAAACACTTTGACATGGCTATGATTTAAAAAGGAGCCAAACAACTATGTGATAAATGGTGTCATATGATCGCTATCCCTAAATAAAAGGCAGTTTTTTGGCATGATCATTCATATTTTCTATATCTGTGTATGCAAACCTTGGAGCACAACTATACATGGTACAGTAGTACAAAAAAAAAACTACCAGTAGCCAAAAAAGACCGCCTCGAAATAAACAACAAAAATATAAAAAAATAAATATATTTGAAAGAGGAACTTCATTCCTTCTATTACCCCCTCCTTTTTTCTTTTTTTTAAACAGACGAATCTGTGTAAAAAAAACATATACGCATGCTCAGAGATCGGCCTACATCCAGTCCCATGCTGCCATCTTTTTCTGACATCAGGGGACCTGCTGTCTCTTTCGGGTACTTGCAGCCAGCCCATGATTATATGTGGCCTCCTTGGATGCATGATGTGGGTATCCCCAGGAGGCTGGAGGAAAACAAGTATGCAATTCTCACCTAGGAGTGAAACGAGGAAGTGCATAGATGTTTTTCCCCAAAAAGTAAAAAAAAACAATGCTTTAATAAGACTTTGTTTTATTGGACCGCCTTTACATGCTCTCTGGAATATAACACGCTCCATTTGTTGGTATCTGTAGTGGTGTTCTGGCATGGGTTGCTCCCGCTTTGTCCCCTTCCCTTCCCTCACCACCTCCCTCCTCCTTCCTAGCTGCCTCCCTTCCTTTTGCATTTTTTTACAACCACCACCCCCTCTTTTTTTTTTTCCTGTCTGTTTTGTTCCCTTTACTGGCACCAGGCCAGAATTGGCTAGTCTGAATGGGCACTGAAACCATGGACGCTGTATGTTCTGTATTTTATTTAGCTCTGATTATTTTGCTGTCAAGATATTCTAAACATGGGGTCCATACCACCTCGTCTGCCCCCAGGCACTACCCTTCACACACACATAAGTGCAGTATGCCTTTGTGGCCGTTGGAGCCCTTTCTGAGTGATAAAGCGTTTAAAAAAAAAGTATAAAAAAAGCAAATAGATGCAACCAATTATGGATGAGAGGGTAGGAGAAGAATGAGATAAAGTGGATGGGGTAGGTGAAGGTTCCCTTTTAAAAGAACCACTTATGCAGTTCATAATTACCCACAATAACTTGCATGTATAATGTTGTATCAAAGATACCTTTATCACAGGTATGTCCCCTGACCATCACAATTAGGTAAGTATAATGTATAAATCTTCCTTTTCGTTTCCTGTAACCTGGAATGATCCAAACTTCTTTGGAAATCCTGAAAGGGGAAAAGGAACTTTCATACAACATTCTTCATGCAAGCTCATGTGGATTATTATGACCTACATGATCCTCAGGACAGGGAGGAAGATAAGCTTCCTCGCCCCTCGTCAATATTAAACTTCCTCTCCATTCATGCCCCATGGGTACAGCTTTACAGTATATTTTGGGATTTATGTATCTTACACTGGCTGAGCACCCGGCCCCATTTTATCTTGGATATGTGGGCAGTGGCAACAACTGGACTTGCTGTCTCTATCATCTCTGGGAAGATTCGGGCCCAGGTCACACCTGTGCATTTTAGGTGGGGTTCATTAAAAAAGGTGCTGCATCTTTGATGCGCTTTCATTAAAACACACATTCTATAGTTTTCAATGGTAGCATGCCTAAAATTCATGTTAAATTTGTTTAACCACTTGCTTACTAGGCAGTTAAACCCCCCCTCCTACCCAGACCAATTTTCAGCTTTCAGCGCTGTCACTCTTTGAACGACAATTGCGTGGTCATACAACACTGTACCCAAATGAAATTTTTATCATTTTTTCCCACAAATAGAGCTTTCTTTTGGTGCTATTTGATCACCTCTGGGTTTTTTATTTTTTGTTAAAAAAAATGAAAAAAGACCGGAAAAATACAAAGAGTTTTATATTTTGTTATAAAATTTTTCAAACAGGTAATTTTTCTCCTTCATTGATGTACGCTGATGAGGCTGCACTGATGGGCACTGATAGGGTGCACTGATGGGCACCGATAGGCTGCATCAATGGGCACTGATGGGTGACACTGAAGGGCAGCACTGAAGGCATTGTTAGGTGGCACTGATGGGTGGCAGTGATGGGAACTGGTAGGTGACACTGATAGGTAGCACTGCTAGGTGGCACTGATGAGGCATTGATTGGCACCACTGGGCATTGATAGGTGGCACTCGTCATTGATAGGTGGCACTAATTGGTGGCACTTACACTAGTGGGCACTGATTGGTGGCACTGATATGCACTGTGGGCACTGGCAGGCGGCACTTTTGGATACAGATGAGGTGGCTGTGCCTCTTCCTCTTCGGGACCGATGTCCCTTACACAAAAGCCGGTGATCGGCTTTTTTTTCTCCTCATGCTGTCCCTGCCACTTACTCCGATCTGTGATCACCTGAGTCTTATTGACTCGGGGCAGGGGGCACACAGGGAGCTTGCAAAGGAGAGGGCGTCTATTGACGGCCTCCCGGCAATGTAGGTCTGCGCTGTAGCCATCATTCGGCTATAGCGCGGATGGGAATCGGTTAAAATGCAACACACCAAAAATGCATTGCCATCATTCAGCTATAGCGCGGATGGGAATCGGTTAAAATGCAACACACCAAAAATGCATTGCGCAGATTTGAACCAGCTCTATTTGTCGTGATGAGGAAAAATCTAAAATTACGAGTTGTCACCAGAAAAGAAATAGAGGGGAAATCTTCCAATGGCAATGGCTGTTCTGGTGACAACTGTTTAAGAGTATTCCCCCCCCCCCTTTTTTTTTTCACTTCCTGTTTTAAGACAGGAGATAAAGGTAAATCTCTCCAATGGAGTTTTAACCATGTAACCACCTACTCTAGCCGAACCTTAATAAAAAAATAAAAAGGGTTTTAGCACTTTAATTATTCTTTCAAAATACTGTTAGAACTTTGTTTATGTATTTATTTAAGTACGTAATTTTTTTTCTGTGCCTTTACTAACTACAGTAATTGTTTGTTATTCCAAGAACAGTCTGAGCCCTTCCATTTCTCTTTCAGTTTCTTTTCTTACTAGAGCACAGAAGCTTTCAATGTGTTATTTTCAAACTGCTTACCATGGTTTTGTCGTGTACAAGGCTTTTTATTTTTTGCCAGAGAAAAGATTAAAAGCACAGATTGCATAATACAGATGCTTTGGACAAAAGCCTATAAGCTAGGATGAATGCCAAATTCTGTTAACCAATTATGCTCCTTCCTGCAGACCTTGGTTTTGCTGACATAATCTGTTGTATTGAACACCAGGTGGCTGCACATTAAAGAACCAATCTAGCAAGACCTTAGAATGTTGTTCGAAGCTGCTGGGTCTGGACGAAGATGATCTACGAGTGAGCCTCACCACACGGGTCATGCTTACAACAGCAGGGGGCGCCAAAGGCACAGTTATCAAGTAAGACACTTGCACTATTTATTTTCCTGTCCTTGTCTCTACCCATGCAAACAATTTGGAATCTGGTAATTTCTTTTGAAAAGGAAATCTTCACCCCATGCAAAAATCTTCTGCTTTTTAAAGCCCTTACTTTCTTATCACTTTGGTCCATAACAGCTGTCGAAACACGAGAAGGGATACTCATGTTATTAAATCCAATATAAATAACAGGCTACCTTACCTGCCCTAAAGTTATCTGTATAGTGTGACTCTGCCAGTTTACGGTTTCTCCTCCTCCTCCACTGAAGACCCTGTAAATGTAACACAGTATGTTCCAGATAGGCTAATCTTCTCTTACTTTCTGTTTAATGAGAATGGCAGACGGTGACAATACAATCAGCATTCCACTTGAGAACGTGCTTTGATGTTGTCAAAAATAATGAGTCTAATAAAGCTAGTTTTCGAGTTTTCAGTGGTATGTCCTTTTAAAAAGGATTGTGACTTCATTTTAACAAAAAGTCGGTTCTTAGCTGAAGGCAGAAGAGAAAACCTATCTACTTACCTACAGATGTCAGTGATTGGCTTAACCAATAAATTAAAAATGCAGCCCATTAAAACATATCTTCCTTATCCTTAAAGCCTGATTAAAGCTGAACTTCAGTAATTCTGCCACTTTCTAAAAATGTCTATGCCACCTTATGGTCTTTAATTTACAATTGGCAGTTGGCACTCCAACTCTGGACCTTCTGTTTCTATCTCCTGCAGCTGCACAATAATATGCAGAAGCTCTACCCGACCCTCTCCTCCTCCTGCGCAATCACAGAGCACTTTGTATTATGTGAACCCATTCACATAATACAAAGTCTTCAGTGAATGGACAGTAGAGGGGAGGGGCAGATAGATCTGCTGTGTGAGAAATGGCCGTCTCTCCTGTCAGAGAGCCCAGAGTATAGCAATAGCTGTACTTCCAGCACTCAGTAAAACTGCCAGTTGTAAATAAAATAGATAAGTCTACGAGGTGGGGTATGTACCTCATTGGACTTTACCCATAGTAAGGCAGCACCTTTTAAAAAGTTACTGAATTCCTGGAGTTCAGCCTTTAACCCAAAACAAAAAATGAAATATATTGTAGTCCTTAGATTTGATGGCTTCATTGGCTTTCTTTATTTCCAGGCTTTTTTTTTCTTTGCTTGCACTTAGTAATCATGATTGTAACAAACTTTCTCGCTTAGTGTAAGGCTGCTCGTTTACTGAACTGTATGTATGGTGGGAGCCGCATTGTCACCCTAGAATCGGGTCTGCAAACATCTCCCTTTCTCCTTCTTTTCTATAGCACAGGGGAAGGTGTTTTGTAGTTCACATAGAGAATTCGGGACAGTGCTAACTGATAAGACTTGGGTGATCCCCGATCCCGGCCCCTTACCATGTGATCAGCTGTCAGCCAATGAAATCCATGCGTCCCGCGCACGGCATGAGGATTAGGGGCCGGGTGCATGGTTTAGGGGGTTGGCACCCCTGTGCCCCATATGAGCATCTGGTGCCCTGCATGTAGATTAGGGGCCGAGCGCATGGTTTAGGGGGCCGACACCCCTGCACCTCATATTAGTGGCCGCCACTGGCCCCCACTATGTTGTCACAGTTCTTGATTGACAGGAGCAGGAGCCAATAGCTCCCACTGCTATCGGGTATCAGGCTCAGATAAGTATAAGGGGGTGCTGGAGTAGGGAAGGTTGTGCACAGAAGGTTTTTTACCTTAATGCAGAAATGCAATAAATGAAAAACCTGAAGCCTTTAAAACCACATTAACAGACCAAAAAAGGGAGCAAATAAGTAAGGTTAATTTTTAAGGTTTACATACACTTTAAAGCAGGACTAAAGGCAAAAAATTTGTTTTCATTTTGGAATACAGTGAAGGAGGTATTTTTTTTAATGAAACAGAGACAGAGGGGCACTCTATTAGCATACAGAATGGATAGTGTAAATGACCAAAAGTGGGTTAACAACCACTTTAAAGTAGAACTAAAAGGAAAATATTTTTTTTCATTTTGGATAGAGTAAGGAAGGGTTATAACTAGGCTTGGACCGATACCAGTTTTTTTTAAGACCGAGTACAAGTACCAATACTTTTCCTCAAGTTCTTGCTGATACCAATTACAGATACCTATTTTTAAATTTTTTTAAACACTGTACATTTAAATGTTTTGAGGTGGGGAGGGGTGTTGTTGTTTTAGGGTGGAGAGGCCAGGAAGGGGTTATTGTTTAGGGTAGAGAGGCCAGGAGGGAGTTATTGTTTAGGGTGGAAAGGTGGGGAAGGGGTGTTATTGTTTAGTGTGGAAAGGTGGGGAAGGGTTATTATTGTTTAGAGTGGAGAGGCCGGGAGATGGTTATTGTTTAGGGTTGAGAGGCTGGGAGGGGGTTGTTGTTTAGGGTGGGGAGGGGGTTATTGTTTAGGGTGGAGAGGTGTTATTGTTTGTATATGCAGGATTGGAGGGGGGAGGGGAAGGGAGTATTTGGGAATCCCACAGCTGCCAATCACTGCACTACAACACCCGGCAGACCTGCCCCTCCCCTCCAAGAAGTTCTGCAGCAGCTGAGACACTTAGGAAAGTCATCAGAGATGGGGGGGGGAGCAAAGCCTGCCTAAGTGCTGGACACACTACTCACAAGACAGATCAGTCACCTGGCAGCCCGAGTAGAAGTACATTGCCCAGAGGACACAAGAAACAGAGCTAAGATGGAGGGGTGTGGCCAGCGCGGGAGGGGGCGGTTCCACTGCGGAGAAAGGAAATCCCCACTGACGGCTGAAAGTCATCGATTCTTAAGGATGTACCAGCCCTGCTCCTTAACAACCGATAATTGCCTGCATTCTTTTGTATACATTTCATCTGTCAGCAGGGGAATCCTGCTGACAGATGAAAGAACCAAACCTACCTGAGGGTATTGGTTTCAGGTATCAGGGCATTTGTAAGAGTACTGATACCGCTGCAAATGCTTAGTATCGGTGCAACCCTAGTTATAACTTTTTTTTGCCATTTTTGGCTCATTGGGGAGATTTCTTTTCCCTTCCTGTCCCATAGCCAAAACAAGAAATGAGAGGATACCATGCCAAACTAAGGGAAATCTTGGGGTATCACCATGGGCAACAGAACTTGTGTCCCCATTGGTAGATTTCCCCCTTATTTACTGTTCTGACGTCAATCCAAAATGTGGGATTTTCTTTTACTTTCGCATTTATCGGACCCTGGGGTAGTTAGAGAAGGTGAATCTTCCTATACGGGGGACACAGACAGCTGTAAGAACTGACAGGTGTCCTAATGCCTCTCCACTCTTTCCAAAAAAATAAAAAGAATGTTTTGCCTTTAGTTGTACTTTAATCCAATATAAACCTATTACCTACATTTTTAAAGTACATAATCCAAAATGTGCATTACCATCTGTCACAGTATGAATTTTACTTTAGTGTTATCGATTACAGACAAATGGAATTATTCTTTAGTAAAGGCCTGTATTGATTATTTAGTAGATCACAAAAGTATAACATTGTATCATGCCATCAATAAGTAACATGTATACTTGTAAATATTTATATTTCTTCAAGTGTGATGTGTGCTTTTAGCACCTGGTTTTTTTGAGGACATGGTTTTCATAGTAGCCTTCATCTTTAGCTGAAGATACAAAGGCTTATTGAGGTATTTCTTTTTGTATTAGGTGGCTAAACTCATTTTTAATTAGACAATGCTCTCAAGGATGTGCTGAAATAGCCAATATAAATTGCAAAGTGTGATGTGAAATATAGATCCTGGGAGTTCTCAGCAGACCTTGACTTAAATTTACTTGAATGCACTGCTTGCTTTTTATCTTTTCAAAGTGTTGTTATTCTTGCAGTTTCACTAGACTGAGTTTACCGTTAAAAAAAAAGACTTTTATTCACAAGCTGAAAAAGCTAAAGCCACAGGAAAATAGGGTTTTTAAATACAGCTTACCTGTAAAATCCTTTTCTTGGGAATACATCACGGGACACAGAGGCTTGGTAATTACTTAGTGGGTTAGATAGTACCTTCAGGTGATTGAACACTGGTAATCCTAATTACAAGATGAGTTCCTCCCCTATATAACCCCTCCCATATGGAGAGTACCTCAATTTTGTAGCAAAGCAATAAGTACCCCAACGTATAATCCTGAAGAGGGGCGGGAGCTCTGTGTCCCGTGATGTATTCCCAAGAAAAGGATTTTACAGGCAAGCTGTATTTAAAAATCCTATTTTCTTGTTCATACATCACGGTACACAGAGGCTTGGTAATTACTTAGTGGGATGTCCTAAAGCAATGCCCAAATTGAGGCGAGGGAGACACAGATCAGAAAATACATAGACCGCCAATGGACAAGAGGATCTATACTGATGCCTGCAGCACACTGTGCCCAAAGGTGGCATTCTCATGCCCTCTTACATCCACCTGATAGAATCTAGTGAATGTATGGACTGAACACCAAGTTGCAGCCTTGCAGATTTGAGCCATGGAGGCCTGGTGATGCACTGCCCATGAAGCACTAACTGGTCTAGTTGAGTGTGCCTTAACCTGAAAAGGAGGAATCTTTTAGATCCAGAATAGGTCTGACATCTCCGTTTGGTTTTGGAACCGTAAAGAGGTTTGAGTAGAAACCTGAGTCTTGCTCTTCCGGGGCCACCTCTATCATTACCCCTTGGGATAACAGACCTTCCAAGGCCAGAAGTAAGGGCCTTCTTTTTTCTGGATCTTTTAGGGTTGGGCTCAGCCCTTCCTTCTCTGAGCTGGCCGCTCAGCTGTCGGCTAATTGCCAGCTCCCATCGCTCTCCACAGTTATCCAGGTGTTGTTGATTCTGCTCGTCAGTCCTGCCTACTTAAAGTCGTCCAGCTCAATTGATCTCTGCCTTAGCTTTTGTCAACATCACAGAGACTTTCTCCTGCGTTCCCGTTGAAGACTTGCTTGGCTGACGTTCCTTCTGGCTCCTGATCCTGCTTGCTGTACTACTACGTTTATCTCTGGCTCTCTGACATTTGCTTGGCTGACTACCTGATCTGGCTTGTTTTGACTACGCTTACTCTGTTTACCTTATTAAGCAAGTGTGATTTAACTATACTTCTGTCTCAGTCTGATTCATGGTTCCTGATAGGATCCCTGGAGACTCTTGACCTTAGGGAACGAGATGGCGGAAGCTCCCGGAACTCTAGCTTGTAGCCCAGAGACACCGTGGAGGCTACCCATCTGTCCTGAATCTCTTCCCGCCAGGCGCCTGCAAACTGCAGCAGCCTTCCCCTCCACTCAGCCGAGCGGGGGTGCCCCTTCATAGAGAAGCTTTGGGGTTCTGTTTACCAGATCTTGGACCCTAAGGTTTCTTTTGCCCTTGGGCTTGACTTTGGACCTTTCCCCTAGTATTTGATTGGGGAGGCTGCCGCCACTGCCTGGAGGATGAGGCTCCAGGGGCTGGGGACAGAAAATGTGTAAATGAAGGACGTTTACTCTTCCTTTTGACCGGTAACAACGTGCTTTTACCCCCGGTAATCTTCTAGATATATTTGTCCAGATCATCCCCAAATGGGCGTTCTTCATGAAACGGGAACCCAGTTAAATATTTTTTGCATGAAGCCTCAGCAGGAGAGTGAGGCGAGATGCTTGCTGAGCAGAATCCATAATGGCATCAACCATAAAACACAAGGCTTTAGGAAGGTCTCCATAAACCTCGGCCTCGGTGGAAAGGAGGCTAAGTACCTGCTTCATTTGTTCCTTGAGGAACTGGCACATGCTAATTGCTGTGACTGTAGGCTGGACCACAGCACCCGCCACAGAGAAAGAGCTATTTTTTTAAGAAAGCTGTGACAAAGGTTGTAATCCTTCCTTCTAAACCATCCAATGCAGCCTTCAAAGCATCTTCTGTGACATAAACAGGGACTGAAACATTGGGAGAGGCTGCAAAACCTGACAGGGGTACAGACATCCTGTGAGGCTGCCTCCAGTCTTGCAGAAAGGGGGGGGGGTATCCTGAAGGTATGTCCAGAACCCCTAGATGTAGGCGGTGATTTTCTGGTGCCTCTTTTGCCTCCCCCCGAAGCCCTCTTACGAGGAGACATAGTCCTAAGCTGCAAAGCAGAGGTACTAGTGTAAAGTGCAGTCACTGTTGTGCTATAGTCTTACAATATAAACATTAGCTACAAACTGCACAACCTAATGCCGAGTAGGTGTTTTAGGTTTGCCTGGATCCGATCCACTGAGATGCTTACTGCCCACAGCTCTGTGTCCCACCGCTTACAGGAACTCTGGCACCTTGGGCTTTAAAAAATGGCTGGTTTGCGCCTGCGCACTGGTGCACCGTGCACAGCGCCGCAACCACGCCCCCCTCTTTCCCCACCGACCCTGCCGTAAAAGCGTGCCCCCTGCGCATGCAGGACCATCATGGTGGCGGCTGGGGTGAGGAGGGAGAAAGGTGACCGCCTGAGGACTGTATGGGACCCCCGGACTGTGGCAGAGCCTGCAACGGAGGAGGTGAGCGGCTTCTTAGACCAGCTTCACTGAGCTTGTATTCTGAAAGGCATGTAAGTATACACCAGGTATGTCTCTTACTCCCTCTAGTGGCGGAAACCAGTTAAGATATACAAACTACTCACAGAAGATAATCCATAATGTGTAAACTTTAGGATTGTCTTCACTTACCTTATCCCTGCCGCAGGAACTGCTGAGAACAGACAGATTCCAGCCTTCACCTATCACGGCGGGTAGCGTTGTGCCAACCTTCAGGGTTCTGGGTTCCTACTCACAGGATCCTCTTCTCTGGAACTATAGAAGACTCTGCCAGAAACTTTTCGTGCCACTGTTTTTATATTAGTACACCAAAGCCTGGATCGCAGAGCCCAGACCTCCAAGGAGTGACATTACAGGCAAAACCTTGTTTCTTCGTATCACTAGGCCCGGGTACCATCCATCTTAGGCGTTTTAGTATTGGCCTGAGGTATGGATCTGGTTGTATAGCTCCTAGGTCCTCGCAGAGACCATCAAACAGAGCTTTCTTCTTAGCACATCTTCAATGTGACCAACCACCTTAGACATTGGCAAAAAAACTGAGGTACTCTCCATATGGGAGGGGTTATATAGGGGAGGAACTCATCTTGTAATTAGGGTTACCAGTGTCCAATCACCTGAAGGTACTATCTAAGCCACTAAGTAATTACCAAGTCTCTGTGTCCCGTGATGTATGAACAAGAAATCGTTTTTTTTATGTATACATTTTATTACCAGGTAGATAGAGATACATATGTCTCATGAACCCACTCCCTTAGCTTTCTTTAGAGCACTCTTTTTTGAGTAATGGCAGTTTCATTAAATGCAACATTTTGGAGCCTAGAGAAAACTGTATCAATATCACAATCTTCTTCAATAATTAAGTACACATTATTTTTAAAGTAAAAAATACAGTACTCCACAAAACAGCATATTTTCAGGCAATTTATTACTGAGAATGAAAGCCCTTCTGGCCTGGAACATTCTACTTATTATTGCCTGAGGGTTGACCTTCTCCCACTAACTTGCCTGAGGGTTGACCTTCTCCCACTAACTTGCCTGAGGGTTGACCTTCTCCCACTAACTTGCCTGAGGGTTGACCTTCTCCCACTAACTTGCCTGAGGGTTGACCTTCTCCCACTAACTTGCCTGAGGGTTGACCTTCTCCCACTAACTTGCCTGAGGGTTGACCTTCTCCCACTAACTTGCCTGAGGGTTGACCTTCTCCCACTAACTTGCCTGAGGGTTGACCTTCTCCCACTAACTTGCCTGAGGGTTGACCTTTTCCCACTAACTTGCCTGAGGGTTGACATTTTCTCGCTGACTGAGGGGTGACATTTTTGACTTTTCCTGCTAACTTGCCAGGGTTTAACCTTTTCCTGGTAACTGCCTGAGAGTATACTACTTCTGCTAATTGTCTGAGGATTGCCTTTCTGCTGCTATCAGCTAGAAGGTTGACTGTTTTCTGCTAGTTGCCTGATGTTTGACCTTTCTCGCTGAATCCATTAACGCTGTATACTCTTCTATAAATTGTTTAATTTTTTTTTTTTTATAGATTTGCCTATTATATGCCAAAGCAAATACATTTAAATACTAGGCACTTTTGTGCATATAGCTTCTGACTCCTGAAACTGATGGAAACTATTTTGGCCACCCCAGTTACAACTGCTAGAAAAATATTCCTTCTACTGTGGGAAATGACTGTGGGTACTGGTGGTAGTGAACCATTGAGACCTCTGAGGCTGGATAGGCAAATATTTTCACATCGCATCATTGAGGAGGGATAGGCAATCTCCACATAACATTTTTGCACTTTTATATATTCTGTACGCCACCGCCACCTCCACCCCCACACATGTGAACAAGGTTATTTTGGACAGAGAATGACAAAATGTATTTTATGAAAGACAGTGATAATTGCTTGTATAATTGCTTCCCGCCCGCCATTTTGTAAAATGAAGGTCAGGCGGGACTGCTCTTGTTTTGGGAGGATGTCATATGATGTCCACCCATTCTTGGGAACGGCAGTGCGGCAATCATGGGCACACTGTGTTATTTGGATAACCGATCGCAGTAAAGAGCCATTTTCGTAGGCTCTTTACAATGTGATCAGCGGTGTCCAATCACCGCTGATTACATGTAAACAAATGCTGGTTATCGGCAATTCCTTTCCTGTCAGTGTCTGAGTAAAGGAAAGTCGATAACTGGATTTCCTGTGGTGACAGGGGCAGTTACACTGATAATCAGGGCATTAATCATCAGTTCCCTGATTATCAGTGCAGCCCCATTAGTGAAGCATATCAGTGCTCATCAATGCCGCATTATCAGTGCAGCCTCATCAGTGCCTCTTCATCAGTGCTTATCAATGCCGCCCTCATCCAGTGCCCATTAGTGCCCTTCAATGCAGGCCTCATCAGCGCACATCAGTGAAGGAGAAAAATTACTTATTTGCAACATTTTTCAATAGAAATTATTATTATTATTATTTTATTATACAGGATTTATATAGCGCTAACAGTTTACGCAGCGCTTTACAACATTAGGGCAGACAGTACAAGTACAATACAATTCAATACAGGAGCTGTGGGTGATGAGCTAATGGAGAAAATAGTGCAGTTGTTAGATGGAGGCAGGATAGGCTTCTCTGAAGAGGGAAGTTTTCAGGGAACGCCTAAAAGTGGATACATTTGGAGAAAGTCTGACAGATTGTGGTAGGGAATTCCAGAGGATGGGCGAGGCTCGGGAGAAGTCCTGGAGGTGGATATGGGAGGAGGTGATGAGGGAGCTAGAGAGCAGGAGGTCTTGGGAGGAACGGAGAGGGCGATTAGGTTGGTATTTTGAGACTAGGCTAGTGATGTAGCTGGGGCAGAGTTGTGGATGGCTTTGTAACTTATTGTTAGTATTTTTAATTTAATTTGTTGGGCGAGTGGCAGCCAATTAAGCAATTGGCAGAGAGGGGTAGCAGACACTGAGTGGTTTGTAAGGTGGATGAGTCTGGCAGCAGCATTCATGATGGACTGAAGGGGTTATAG
The DNA here is from genome assembly GCA_037952925.1 of Lithobates clamitans. Classification (NCBI taxonomy): domain Eukaryota; kingdom Metazoa; phylum Chordata; class Amphibia; order Anura; family Ranidae; genus Lithobates; species Lithobates clamitans. The sequence goes on along the minus strand of JBBGZY010000305.1, from coordinate 5,650,283 downwards.
TCTATTTAAAGGTAAGCCAATGAGGAGGGAGTTGCAGTAGTCAAGGCAAGAGATAACCAGGGAGTGAATCAGGAGCTTTGTGGTTTCATTGGTTAGAAAGGGACATAGTTTAGAGATGTTGCGGAGGTTGAGGCGGCAAGCTTTGGAAAGTGATTGGATGTGGGGCCGAAAGGAGAGTTCAGAATCCAGAATAACACCTAGCACCCTGACATGTGGGGACGGGTGGATGGTTGTGCCATTGCTCTTGACAGACAAGTCAGGGGAAGGGGCACGTGGGGGAGGAAATATTATAAGCTCGGTTTTGGACAAGTTGAGTTTGACGAAGTGGTGTGACATCCATACAGATATGTCGGTTAGTAAGTTAGTGATGCGTGAGGAGACTGATGGAGTGAGTTGAGGGGTGGAGAGATAGATTTGTGTGTCATCAGCGTAGAAATGATATTGAAAGCCGTGAGAGCCGTGAGAGAGCTGACCCAGGGAAAGGGTGTAGATTGAAAATAAGAGGTCCAAGAACAGAACCTTGGGGGACCCCGACAGAGAAGGGAAGAGGAGTGAAGGAAGTAGAATTGTAAGTGACACTGAAGGTGCGTTGGGATAGGTAGGATGAGAGCCACTGAAGAGCACAGTCACGGAGACCAAGGGAGTAAAGTTTTTTGAGGAGGAGGGGGTGGTCAACCGTGTCAAAGGCAGCTGAAAGATCCAGAAGTAGGAGTACAGAATAGAGTCCGTTGGTTTTTGCAGTTAGTAGGTCGTTTGTGAGTTTTAAAAGAGCAGTTTCTGTGGAGTGTTGAGGGCGAAATCAAGATTGAAGGGGATCAAGAAGGTTGTTTTTAATAATGGGGGTCACTCGGTTGTAAACCAGGCGTTCAGGGAGTTTAGAGGAAAAGGGGAGCAAGGAGATAGGGCGTAGGTTGTTAAGATTGGTAGGGTCCAAGGATGGCTTTTTAAGTATGGGGGTGACCAGTGCATGTTTTAGAGCATTGGGGAGGATGCCAGAGGTGAGGGAGTGATTGAAGATGTGGGTTAGAGAGTGTAGAATGGAATCAGAGGGTGACCGTAGCATATGAGAGGGAATAGGGTTCAGGGGACAGGTGGTTAGGTGGGCGATAGAAAGGAGTTTAGCAACTTCGTCTGTAGTAGCAGATTTGAATAGGGGGAGTGTCAGTTGTACCTGTTGACATGGGGTCTTAGCTGGGGGAGATACCTACAGAGTGGAGATTTCATCACGGATTGTATCAATCTCTTGTTTTTGAAGTGATTAGCAATCTCCTGGGCAGTGAGTGAGTCAGTGGGTGGAGGACAAAGTAGAGAGTTGAAGGTAGAGAAGAGTTTACGGGGACTGGATGAGAAGGTGTTAATAAGAGCTGTAAAATAGGTTTGCTTGGCAGTGTGGAGGAAAGAACAGTATTTTTGGAGGGCAGATTTGTATTGGTTGATGTCTTTGAGAGACTTAGTCTTGTGCCACAGACGCTCAAGAGCGCGACTACGTTTTTTGAGAAGTTTAGTGTCATCTGCTTGCCAGGGTTGTAGGGGTCGAGTCCTGATTCTGCGTGTAGTGAGGGGAGCGAGCTTGTCCAGGGTGGCGGACAGGGATTTATTGTAGATAGATGTGGCTTGGTTGGGGCAGGACAGGGGAGAGATTTTGTCATAGAGGTGGTCAGTAGCAGGAGAGAGGAGTTGAAGTTGCGATAATTTCTACGGGTGATGGTTAGGCGATTGAAGGGAAAGGTGGTGGAAGACAGGGGGAGAGAGAAACTAATAAGGTGGTGGTCGGAGAGAGAAAAAGGATTGTTTGAGAAGTTGCATGGAGTGCATAGGTAGGAGAATGCAAGGTCAAGGGTGTTGCCATCAGAGTGAGTAGAAGCCTGTACCCATTGCTTCAGGTCAAATGAAGAGGTTAGACTAAGAAGTTTAGAAGTAGCAGAAGTGTTTGTATTAGCAGGGATGTTGAAATCGCCGAGAAGGATTGTGGGAATTTCCGAAGAGAGAAAGTAGGGCAACCAGGCAGAAAACTCATCAAGGAAAGTCGATAATGGTCCAGGGGGCTGGTAGATCACAGCAAGTCTTAGGGAAGTAGGAGAGAATAGACGTATACAGTGGGCTTCGAATGATGAGAGGGAAAAAGAGGGAGTAGAGTGAATAACCTGGAAGGTGCTCTGGGGTGGATAGGAGGAATCCCACTCCACCTCCCTTGCCTCCATTAGGCCTAGGGGAGTGAGTCCAGTGAAGGCCACCCTGGGATAGGGAAGCAGGAGAAGGGGTGTCATATTTGTGGAGCCAGGTTTCAGTGAGAGCAAGTAGATTAAAGGAATTAGTGACAAAGAGGTCATGAACAGCAGTGAGTTTGTTGCAGACAGAGCGGGCGTTCCAGAGGACGCAGGAGAGAGGGAGGCTGTTTTTAAGAAGAAGAGGAATGGAGACTAAATTGTGTAGATAGGGTGATGGTGATGGGTGTGTTGGGCACAGTTAAATAAGGGAGGCCCAGGGTTTGGGGAAATATCTCCAGCGGTTAGGAGAAGCAGAAGAGTAAGGGAGGTAATATGAGAATATGATTTGTATGAAGGGACATGCTTCAGTATCCTGGGGGGGTTGTTAGCAAGTGGGCTTAGAGTTAGAAAGAGGTGATGAGTGCAGTAATAGTGGGAGGGCAGAAGTGAGAGTGACTTGTACAGATTGTGGGGTGGGGTGGAGCAGAGGGGTGAAGAAAAGACAGTTTGAGGAGAGAGGCAGCAATTGTGAAGAGGAGGAGAGGTAAAGAGTGCATGTTTCAGAGAGGAAGGTGAGATCATTTGGAATAGAGGTCATCTGCAATCTGCTGTAGTTTGCTTTGTGCAAATTGCTGAAGTGCAAGAGCAGAAGTGCCACTTATTGGAAGAACCCCCTGTATGTGCAGCCCCCTGTATGTGTTCCCCCGTAAAGATGGCCTTGTTTTTATACTGTATGTTGGGTGTGGGTTGAATCTGGCAATTAATCAATTAGGAGGAGATATTAGGAACACAGCTAGCAAAGCAAAACTTTCACACCATAATTAAACTGCAAGGGGACTAAAAGGCCAAAATTGTAAAGATAAGGGAACCCATAATTTAGGTAAGACCTTCTAGCTAAATAAACATTGAAATAATGTGAGCATGGCTACAGATGGGGTTGAAACAGTGGTGACAAACAGATTTACCAAATATGCATGTGAGCAGTCAGTCAATATTCAGTTTAAGGCAGTGGTTCTCAACTCCTGTCCTCAGGACCCACTAACAGGACAGGTTTGCAAGATAACTGAAATACATCACAGGTGATATAATTTGCTGCTCAGTGATTACAGTATTCTAGTCTGTATCTCCCCAAGGTAGTACTTAAAATCTGGTCCAGGTTAGTGGGCCCTGAGGACAGGAGTTGAGAACCACTGCTTTAAGGTATATGGAGGTATAAACGCAGGTTTACCTGTGAAGAGAGAAGAAAATGTTCAGATGGATAGTTCAAGAGCAGAAGTGCCACTTATTTAAAGAACCCCACTTCTTTGGAAGAACCCCCCTGTATGTGCAGCCCCCTGTATGAAAAAGGTTTGTGTTTTTTCAAAATTTTCAGGCTTTTTTTGTTTGTTTAGCAAAAAATCCTAGTGGTAATTAAATACCACCAAAACAACAAATTTCAATCTGTCACAAAAAAGATAAAAATGTAATTTGCTAAGCTTTGCATGACCGTGCAATTGTCATTCAACAGGCGACAGTGCTAAAAGTTGAAAATTGACCTGGGCAGGAAGGAGGTGAAAGTGCCCTGTATTGAAGTGGTTTAATTTTTTCTGGTTTATGGCAAAATATAATAAATGTTTAGCCACTTAAGCCCCAGACCATTTTTCTGGCCAAAGACCAGAGCACTTTTTGCATTTCAGCACTGCGTCGCTTTAGCTGACAATTGCGCGGTCATGCGACGTGGCTCCCAAACAAAATTGACGTCCTTTTTTTCCCACACATAGAGCTTTCTTTTGGTGGTATTTGATCACATCTGAGGTTTTTATTTTTTGCGCTATAAACAAAAATAGAGCGACAATTCTGAAAAAAACGCATTATTTTTTACTTTTTGCTATAATAAATATCCCCAAAAAATATATAAAAAAACATTTTTTTTCCCCTCAGTTTAGGCCGATACGTATTCTTCTACATATTTTTGGTAAAAAAAATCACAATGAGCGTTTATTGATTGGTTTGCGCAAAAGTTATAGCGTCTACAAAATAGGGGATAGTTTTATGGCATTTTTATTAATATTTTTTTTTTTACTAGTTTTGGCGGCGATCTGCGATTTTTATCTTGACTGCGACATTATGGCAGACACATCGGGCACTTTTGACACATTTTTGGGACCATTGTCATTTTTACAGCGATCAGTGCTATAAAATTGCACTGATTACTGTAAAAATGACACTGGCAATGAAGGGGTTAACTACTGGGGGCTAGGGAGGGGGTTAAGTGTGTCCTAGGGATGTGTTCTAACTGTGGGGGGGAGGGGCTGTGTGTGGCACATTACTAATTATAGCTCCCGATCATAGGGAGCTGTGATCAGTGACAGTGTCACTAGGCAGAACGTGGAGATGCTTGTTTACTTTAGCATCTCCCCGTACTTCCTCTCCGTGAGACGATTGCGGGTATCCCCGCGGACATTGAGTCCGCGGGACCCGCGATCCTACTGACGGAGCTCGCGGCATGAGCGCGCATGCTATGGCACGGCCGCAAATTAAAAGGGACGCACAGGTACGCCCATTTGCCCAGCCGTGCCATTCTGGCGGCGTAAAAGTACATGCGGCGGTCGACGAGCCGTTAAACAGTGACAACGGCTCGCCATTTTACTATAAACATGTAGTCTACATATGCAGTCCCTGTAAATGGTCGTGACCCCGTCAATTCTACAGATCTCTGATATAAATGAATGTATTCTAAATGTGGTTGGATCTTCTCAAATACAGGCCTGATCATAATGATATTGCTTAGAATATAATAAATAAAAATACAACATAACAGGCGCATAACAACCTGGTTTGTCAGTTTCATTTAAAGATGTCTTGTAGATATTGTATGACCAGTTCTTTATGGAAAGTTTGATGCATCCTATATGAAGTCCTTTGTACATTTTGTTTGTAAAATGTTTCAGACTGAAGGTTTTGGAAGAACAGAAATAATCACTTTCTGGCAGCCCAGTCTTGCTTTGGAAAACATGAATACACAAAAATACATATGCAATTTCTGATTTGAACTTGCTGTGTAACTAATTAACTTTCTTTTCAGTGGGTTTCCCTTTTGTGCCTTTGGGGACAAATAGTTGTTCAAGTTGGAAGTTAATTAGTAGTTATACTCTTCCCTTCTTGTTTCCCTCATCTTTGCTACCCAGAGAATATTGATAATATGAATTGCAAATCTAAGCAAATTCATAGAATTTCAAAGCTTCATTGGCTTTTCATCAGCAATTTAGCTGATGAAAAAATATGGTTTCATCCTCAGCCTTGGTTTTTAATGTGGACAGTCTGAAGTGCAGCAATGAAGCCACACCATTCGAAAATTTGTGTTTTTCATGCCTCCTCTAAGACATTTGATCATTTCCATGTTATAATCTAAAGAACAGATACAAACCATGTATAGACATTCCTTTTAATCAATGTGCCTCATAGCTGAAAATGTTGTCAAGTGTAGAAAATGTTTTAATTTAAAAATCTTAGCTCTGAGCCTCCAGGCCATAATCACAATTTACACTGTTAATTTGTTTGCAAATGACAGTATTTACAATAACCGTAAAGCAAAAAGCACTTCATTGATTGATTTGCACTTTTGTTTCGCCTAATCTGCAACTAGCAAGTTGGGAATTATGAATTAATGGTAAATAAAATTCTGTTTCTTTTATTTGGCGGAGGGATGTACTTTTTGCAATCATGTCCTTTTAGTAACCTCAAAATAAATAAATGCAAGAACATAAAAACACATTAAAAGTTTAAATTGCATGTATAGCCAAAACTTTTTTTTTTTTTCGTTTTGGGTAGGGAAAGGTTAACCACTTGCTTACTGGGCACCTAAACCCCCCTCCTGCCCAGACCAGTTTTCAGCTTTTAGCGCTGTCACTCTTTGAACAAAAATTGCGTGGTCATACAACACTGTACCCAAATGAAATTTTTATAATTTTTTTCCCACAAATAGAGCTTTCTTTTGGTGATATTTTATCACCTCTGTGTTTTTTTATTTTCTGTTAGAAAAATTAAAGACCGATTAAAAAAAAAAAAATACAAAACTGTTTTATATTTTGTTAATAAATTTTGCAAACAGGTAATTTTTCTCCTTCATTGATGTACGCTGATTAGGCTGCACTGATGGGCACTGATAGGCTGCACTGATGGGCACTGATAGGCTGCACTGATGGGCACTGATAGGCTGCACTGATGGGCACCGATAGGCTGCACTGATGGGCACCGATAGGCTGCACTGATGGGCACCGATAGGCTGCACTGATGGGCACCGATAGGTTGCACTGATGGGCACCGAAAGGCTGCACTGATGGGCACCGAAAGGCTGCACTGATGGGCACCGATAGGCTGCACTGATGGGCACCGATAGGCTGCACTGATGGGCACCGATAGGCTGCACTGATGGGCACCGATAGGCTGCACTGATGGGCAAGGATAAGGCGGCACTGGTGGGAACTGATGAGGTGGCACTGGTGGGCACTGATAGGTGGCACTGATAGCTGGCACTGATAGGCAGCACTGCTAGGTGGAACTCATGAGGCACTGATTGGCACCACTGGTGGGCACTGATAGATGACACTTGTGGGCACTGATAGGTGGCACTGATTGCTGGCACTTACTACTGTGGGAACTTATTGTTGGCACTGAGGGCACTGATTTGTTCACTGGCAGGCAGTACTTTTGGGCACATATGAGGTAGCTTCGCCTCTTCCTCTTCGGGACCGATGTTCCTTCAAACAGAAGCCGGCAATCGACTGTCAGCGTGAGAAGAAAAAAAAAACAATTACCGATCCTCTGTTTACATCACGTGATCAGCTGTCATTGGCTGACAGCTGATCACGTGGTAAGGGGCCGGGATCAGGGATCACCCAAGTCTCATTGACTCGGGTGATCACAACGCGTGCTGTGCTCCCCCTTCAGGGGGCGTGACCAGCTTTGAAAGGGCAGGACGTCAATAGACGTACTCCCGGTAAAGCAGATCCGCGCTGTAGCTGCCATTCGGCTATAGCGCGGATCTGAATAAGTTAAACCCCCTTCACTTTTTTTTTCTGCCTGTGTCTCATTTGGGAATATTCCCATCACTTCCTTTCCAAAATACACAACAGAAATTGAGTTCAAATCCTTGCAAAAAGAAGGGAATTCCTCTCTGACAGTTTTAGCCTTCATGAACACTAACCTCCCCTGGGGCCTGGCTGCATAAAAACGTTGAACACTGCAAAAACAAATGTAAACCTGGTCTTGCTGTTTGCACACATTTTTACTGCGTTCAGCGGTGTTTGGGCAAAAGGGTTCTCTCAACGCGATTCTTCCACGTTCAGGAGACGGAAGTTTAAACTCCCCTGTATGCAGCAGCTTCTAAACTCTCTGCTAAAAGCCTATGTGCACATACATTCAGAAAAAAATGGATTGCTTGGTTCTCCCATCCCAGAGCATCCAAATACTTAAGAGTGTAAGAGCCCTTGCACACTGGGGCGGTTTGCAGGCGCTATTGCGCTAATAATAGCGCCTGCAAACCGCCCCGAAAGTGCCGCTCCTGTGTATCCAGTGTGAAAGCCCTGAGGGCTTGCACACTGGAGCGATGCGCTGGCAGGACGGTAAAAAAAGTCCTGCCAGCAGCATCTTCGGAGCGGTGAAGGAGCGGTGTGTATACCGCTCCTTTACCGCTCCTGCCCATTGAAATCAATGGGACGGCGCGGCTATACCGCCGGCAAAGCGCCTCTGCAGAGGCGCTTTGCCATGGTATTTAACCCTTTCTCGGCCGCTAGCGGGGGGTAAAACCGCCCCGCTAGCGGCCGCATACCGACGGTAAAACGCCGCTAATAATAGCGGCGTTTTACCGCCGACGCCGCCCCCCGCGCCAGTGTGCAAGGGCTCTAATATATAATCTATTGACAAGTTTGAAGTACATATATGCATACCCCAGATGCAGTATATCATCCTGGACCCGCTTTATTAATCTATGTAGCAAGTTTTGTTCAGTTATTTTAATTATATATATTTTTTATATATATAATTTTTCTGTTTTCTTTATAATTTTCTGTATTCAACTAATTAACGCAATTGGTGGCCTATTCATGCCTACAGTATGAACCCAATATGGGTAGGCTGGTACAGACTATTGAATATTGTATTTTTATAACAATAATCTTATGAACCAATGTAACTAAGTTGGTTACAATGACTAACGTGACAATGTCAATCCGCATTATTAAGTAAATACCTTCAATAAAAATCTATTGTTTAAAAAAAAAAGCCTATGTGTACATGAACACACAGGCTTTTATTGTGTTGTGTTTAGAGGCTTTGCCAAAAAAATGACAAAAGCTTCTAAACGTGAGTTTAGGAACAGCCAGTGTGCCAGCCTTAACCTATTATTCTAGCAAATTCCAAAATTTGCAATTTCCTGTGACTTTCAGTTCCATTGACAATAGAAGCATAAAGGTGTATATCCATACAGCAATAAAAACTAAAAAAAAAAAAAAAAACAACTTATTTTATGAAGAGTATTTCTCCTATTTAGCTCCACATCACTTTTACCTACTTTTAACTCTAAAGGAAAGCCTTTGTTTTTTTAGTTTTGGATAGGGTAGAGAGGAATTGGAACACCTGTCAGTTTTTTTTTGCTGTTTGTGCCCCTGTTAGGGAGAGTCACCCTCTCTGTCATAATTACCAATATCTCCGAAAGAAAATGCCAAATTTTGGGTTGCCCCAGAACAGTAATATAGGGGAAACTTTCCAATGGGGGGACTAGTTCTGGTGAGACCCTGGGATTCCCTCACATTGGAGGAATTTCCCCTCCCATTCTTTTTTGGTTATTAGACAGGAAGTGAATTAAAATCTCCCCAATGGGACATAGATGGCAAAAAAAAAAATCAATAAAAAAACATAACAGTGGTTATAACCCTCCCTTACTCTATCCAAAATGAAAAGGTCAGATAGAAAACTGGTCAGCAACCTTCATACTTCAGGTCACTTCCGAACCCTCTTTTTGGCACATTGCTTTCTTCTTTTTTTTTGTCCAATCTCTTAGACCAGTGGTCATCAATCCTGTCCTCAGGGCCCACTAACAGGCCAGGTTTGTAAGATAACTGAACTACATCACAGGTGATATAATTTGCTGCTCAGTTATTGCAGTATTCTAGTCTGCATCTCCGCAAGGTAATACATAAGGCTTGATTCACATCTATGCATGTTGCTTTTGATCGTTTCTGCAGTGCTTTTTGCGGTGCTTGACGTGTTTTTGGACCGTTTTGCGTTTTTTTACACTGTATATAGCTGGTCGCTAAGGAGGGGGCCGGGAAGCCGGCCGCCATGTCCTTAACGACCGATAAGTCATCAATTGTCAGTGGGCTTCCCGCTGAATGTAAAAAAAAAATTGCTGGCTAAAAATAAAACGCGTGGGGTCCCCCCCAGGTCCATACTGGGCCCTTGGGTCTAGTATGGATTCGGAGGGGACCCCCGTGCCAAATTTTTTTTTAAAAATGGCGGGGGGGGGGTACCCCCAAAATCCATACCAGACCCTTATCTGAGCATGCAGCCCGGCAGGTCAGGAAAGGGAGGGTACCGCATGCCCTCAACATGGGGGGATAGATGCTTTGGGGCAGGGGGGGCTCTGCGCTCTGTTCTTAATGGGGACAAGGGCCTCTTCCCAACAACCCTTGCCCGGTGGTTATTGGGGTCTGCGGGCATGGGGGCCCCCAGTTCCGGCCCCCCCATGTGAATGAGTATGGGGTACATTGTACCCATACCCATTCACTAAAAAAAAAGTAGTGTTAAGTACAGTAGACAGTTTTTGACAAGTCTTTTATTAAAAATCTTCTCCGCTTCTTCCTCCGGTCTTCCTCCATCTTCTCCGGCGTCTTCATCCTCCGGGCTTCTTCTCCCGCTGCTTCTTCTTCCGCTCTTCTTCTGTCTTCTTTGTCTGGTGTTCTTCTTCTTCTGCCGCCACTCCAGCCGACGACCCTCCTCCGATGCTGCATCCCTCTGATCTGACGGCACCAATGTCCTGCATTTCTTAAATGATGGGGCATGGCAATCGGATTATGCCATCCAGAGGCCACACCCCCTTGTGACATCACTGACCCATCATGCCCTGGGTGGTAAGGTCACAAAGGGGTGTGGCCTCCGGATGACAGCATCTGATTGCCACGCCCCATTGTTAAGAAATGCATGACATCGGCGCCAACAGATCAGCAGGACGCAGTATCAGGGGAGGGTCATCAGCTGGAGCGGCGGCAGAAGAAGAAGAACACCGGACAAAGAAGACAGAAGAAGCGGGGGGAGAAGGAGAAGACCGGAGGAAGAAGAAGAAAAAGAAGATTTTTAATAAAAGACTTGTCAAAAACTGTCTACTGTATTTTTTAACACTACACTACTTTTTGTTTTTAGTGAATGGCTAGGGGTACAATGCACCCCATACTCATTCACATGGGGGGGGCGAGATCTGGGGGGCCCCCTTGTTAAAGGGGGCTTCCAGATTCCGATAAGCCCCCGCCCGCAGACTCCGACAACCACCGGGCAAGGGTTGTCAGGAAGAGGTCCTTGTCCCCATCAATATGGGGGCAAGGCGCTATATATATATATATATATATATATATATATATATATATATATATATATATATATATATATATATATATATTTTAATAACTACTATCCCATTAACATTTTACCTGGGATTTAAGTAGTTCATAAAACTTTTTTTTTAATACTATTATTAAAAAGAAAAAAGAAAGCAGTTTTAAATGGGCCTGTTACGCATTGCTGTAACACTTACAAGACCGACCCCTCACCACAGTGCATGGTAATGCACTTGCATCTCTTGCAGTGCCATTCTATTTTAATGGCACCCCAATGCTCCTCAAAAACACTCCTGCACTTCACTGCAAAAACAACACCGTAAACACTACATTTTCACATGTTGTGGCGTATTGCAGTTTATCACATTTACAGGATTGCCAAATGCAGTGCTCCGCCAAGCACTTCAAGTGAATGAAATCCTGGGCTTTCTGGTGCAATATAATGTGAAGGGACTATTCATTTATTTCCTTCTTTCCTGTTCATTTTTTACTTGTTTTTCTCTATATGTTCCTTACATTTAATTGAAAAAAACCCCGAAAACTTTAACTTTTCAGCTTTCTCTTTTTTACCAGGATGGGACTGACCTCTTTAGTCCTAGCCTCATAGTCACATGCTTGCCTGACAGTTCATGTGACCAGGGCTTTACCGAAGGCAGCTAGCAATGTTGGGATGTTGCAGCTGCATCTGCATGACACCTCTTTGTGTCTCCTGATGCCCAATGCTTTAGGCTCTGCCATCAGTACTGGTAACTGATCAAGTCCAAGAAACCGTGGACCTCATTTAGAGTTCTGGCTGTGTGTTGGGCACCATGGCTTTAAGCCATGGTGGCACCAGAATTGGCAGAAATACTGCTTTTTTTTATTGCAGTGCCATCACTACAGCCCATATGAACCGTTACACGGATCCAGACTGATACATCAACAGTGCTGGCTGCAGAACAATGTGAATAATGTGAATAATGTGAAACACTGGCTGCAATGATTACAGCATAGGATATGATTGCTATAGGTGAAACAAATTGTCTTGACTTTCACTCTAAATTTCATGGTTCTTTTTATGCCATGTTTTCAAAGAATAAAATAGGATTTTCCAACTACTCAAATGTGTTTGCTGTTCACGTTTTATTCTTCAAACCACTATGCAAAATGCACTAGATTTCTTTCATTGGCTTTTCTATTCACATAATCATAACTGAGATCAAAACAGTCTGGGTTAAGGACTTTTGAAATGTTATTTGTACAGCTGGTGTTTCAAGTGAAAGGTAATTTATAGATATTTGAACATGAAAGTAGATACCTTTTTATTGCATTACAAATTGTTTTCGATACAATTTTTACATGATGATAATAAAACCAGTTTGAGTCGAGCACTGTTGCCAGAGCTCATTAGTGACAGTAATGTTCACTTGCCAATCGTGCTGCTTTACCTTCTGTGAATGAAATCTTATTTAGGTAAAAAAAAAAATTGCAACTGTTTGTGCGATGTGTAATGAAACATATTCAGGATAATGTACTTTGACCTGTATATATTTCATTCACCTAAAAAAAATTAAGTTTAGAGGATGCAAACGGTTAATTACAATTTAATTCTCTGTGAGTACAAAATAGATAAGCAATAGAAAAGGCAATTCCTTATTAATTTCCTGGTACAATCTCTTTGCCTTGGTGTAAATGTGTGCTTTACCATCCAGGTGCACTCTGTACTCGATATCTTTTCTAGATTTGCAGTGTAATCATTCATTATCTGCAGATAGTCTGTATTTTGTTAATTATGTCTGAAAAATATTCATTAGCACACTGCGAGTGCTTGCATGTCACTGGCATCCTATATTATGTAAAAGAATAAGCAGCGAATCAACATAAATCTACAGGCTTAGCTTTTCTGATCTGTGATTACCAGGAAACACTGTAAAGGCACTCTTCTCTCTCTCCTTGTGTAAAGATTCTGTCAGTCCTTGTCACATAATAAATCAGGAAATACCGTAAACGACCCCCACATATGATTATATCAGAGATGTGCCTATATTTTCTATTCATAAGGTGGATTCTGTCAAAACTGTTGTGCTTTTGTCATCTTTTATTTATTTTTTAATTTGTTAACATTAAACCTGAAATATTGTATTCATGTGACACCTTACAGGTGTTAGAATATTCCTAAAAGGTGTTTCTGAAAACCCTATCTGACAGCATAGCCAGCTCCTTGACTTGCATGGGAGCAGCACATCTTGGTCAAGAAAAAGCATTCTGTTTGGACAACAGCAGTAATTGATTAGCCAGAATAGCTCCCTCTGCTCTTTTATCATATCAGCATTTGGAAATTATGTCCATCAGCAAAGCATGATTGGCTTACAGTACTGGTTTCCCTGTCTTAATCTTAATGCTGTTGTGCAGTGGATTATGAAAATGATGATATCAAGACAGATTAAAGCTCAACTCCAGCACAACTTACTTGGGTTAAGTCAGTTATAAACTCCATTTCCAAAAAAGCAACCCCTTGTCATGCTGGCTACATTCTACAAGAAAACGAACAGCAGGGCGCTGAGGTCAGTATCAAATAAAAAACACTTTATTAAAATAAGCACACTTACATTGAGGTTAGCATGAAATGGCATGGATAGGGAACACCTGAGACCAAGCAGCTGTGATCAGTGTGAGGCTGTAGGCATCACTGAACAAACAGGGACCGAGAATGACAGGGAGCCAGCCTTCTCAAAGCATGGATATTAGCACTGGCATTCTAAGCTGCACACGAGGATGTCAAAATGCCTGGTGCATGTCGGTAAAGGGGGTGTGCATGACATGTTTCTAGGGACTTTGCCCTCTCTTTCAAATGCATGGCAATCCATGCATCCATTCAGTTGCCTCATCCATTCCTCTACACTGTTGATGGTCTACAGATATAGATGAAAGTTCCAATAGACCAAGGGACTCTGCACTTCTCCTAGGAGCACTGTATGTGCTGTATGTAAGTGCTGCATGCCCCTTAGACCCCAGTGCTATGATTATGTCTTCATCTCCCTCTTTCCTTGGCCACTCACAAAATGAATCCTGGGTCTTTTTTTTTTAATTTTGTGCCTGCCCTTGGAAAGCACAGATACCACTGTAATGATAAGGTCTATGAGATCTGCAATACTTACAGTGCATCTGGAAAGTATTCACAGCACCTCGCTTTTTCCACATATTTGTTATTTTACAGCCTTCTTCCAAAATGAATTAAATTAATTATTTTCCTCAAAATTCTACAAACAATATCCCATAATGACAATGTGAAAGAAGCTTGCTTGAAATCTTTGCAAATTTATTAAGAACAAAATACAAAAAAAAAAATCACATGTACATAAGTATTCACAGCCTTTGCCATGACACTCAAAATTGAGCTCAGTATCAGACAGGATTGTATCGAGGCATAGATCTGGGGGAAGGGTACAGAAACATTTTTGCAGCATTGAAGGTCTCAATGAGCACAGTTGCCCTACATTATCCTTAAATGGAAGAAGTTTGGGACCACCAGGACTCTTCCTAGAGCCAAACTGAGCGATTGGGGGAGAAGGGCCTTAGTCACGGAGGTGACCAAGAACCCGATGGTCAATCTGACAGAGCTCCAGCATTTCTCTGTGGAGAGAGGAGAACCTTCCTGAAGAACAACTATCTCTGCAGCACTCCTCCAAGCAGGTCTGTATGGTAAAGTGGCCAAACGGAAGCCACTCCTCAGTAAAAGGCACAGGACAGCCCACCTGGGGTTTGCCATAAGCTACCTGAAAGACTCTGATTATGAGAAACAAAATTCTCTGGTCTGATGAAACAAAGATTAAACTCTATGGCCCTTAATGGCAAGCATCATGGCTGGAGGAAACCAGGCACCGCTCATCACCTGGCCAATACCATCCCTACAGTGAAGCATGGAGGTGGCAGCATCATGCTGTGGGGATGTTTTTCAGCGGCAGGAACTGGGAGACTAGTCAGAATCGGGGTAAAGATGAATGCAGCAATGTGCAGAGATATGCTTGATAAAAACCTGCTCCAGAGTGCTTTGGACGTTAGACTAGGGCAAAGGTTCATCTTCCAACAGGACAACGACCCTAAGCACACAGCCAAGATAACAAATGAGTGGCTATGGGACAACTCTGAATGTCCTTGAGTGGCCCAGCCAGAGCCCAGACTTGAACCCGATTGAACATGTCTGGAGAGATCTGAAAATGGCTTTGCACCAATGCTTCCCCATCCAACCTGATGAAGCTTAAGGGGTCATGTAAAGAAGAATGGGAGAAACTTTCCAAAAACAGGGAAATTGCCCTACTATAATTCCCAAGACTTTTCTTATATACTTGTAGATTTTGAGTGTTAATGTATGTAAAAATATAAAGTAGGTGTCATCCCAATTTGGCTGTAAAAGTGAAAATGCATTTTGCATGTCACACATACAGTATCTACAAAAATGTGAGTACATTTTTGTAAATATTTTATTATATCGTTTCATATGACAACACTGAAGAAATGACACTTTGCTACAATGTAAAGTAGTGAGTGTGCAGCTTGTATAACTAACAAATAAATTTGCTGTCCCCTCAAAATAACTCAACACACAGCCATTCATGTCTAAACCGCTGTCAACAAAAGTGAGTACACCCCTAAGTGAAATCATCCAAATTGGGCCCAATTAGCCATTTTCCCTCCCTGTTGTCATGTGACTCGTTAGTGTTACAAGGTCTCAGGTGTGCATGGGGAGCAAGTGTGTTAAATTTGGTGTTATTGCTCTCACTCTCTTATTCTTGTCCCTGGAAGTTCAACATGGCACCTCATGGCAAATAACTCTCTGAGGATCTGAAAAAAAGAATTGTTGCTCTACATAAAGATGGCCTAGGCTATAAGAAGATTGCCAAGACCCTGAAACTGAGCTGCAGCATGGTGGCAAAGACCATACATCGGTTCAACAGGACAAGTTCCACTCAGAACAGGCCTCGCCATGGTCGACCAAAGAAGTTGAGTGCATGTACTCAGCGTCATATCCAGAGGCTGTCTTTGAGAAATAGACATATGAGTGCTGCCAGCATTGCTGCAGAGGTTGAAAGGGTGTGGGGGGGTCAGCCTGTCAGTGCTCAGACCATACGCCGCACACTGCATCAAATTGATCTGCTTGGCTGTCTTCCCAGAAGGAAGCCTCTTCTAAAGATGATGCACAAGTAAGCCCACAAACAGTTTGCTGAATTCAAGCAGACTAAGAGCATGGATTACTGGAACCATGTCCTGTGGTCTAATGAGACCAAGATAAACTTATTTGGTTCCGATGGTGTCAAGCGTGTGTGGTGGCAACCAAGTGATGAGTACAAAGACAAGTGTGTCTTGCCTACAGTCAAGCATGGTGATGGGGGTGTCATGGTGTGGGGCTGCATGAGTGCTGCCAGGACTGGGGAGCTACAGTTCATTGAGGAAACCATGAATGCCAACATGTACTGTGACATACTGAAGCAGAGCATGATCCCCTCCCTTCGTAGACTGGGCCACAGGGCAGTATTCCAACATAACGACCCCAACTGTGACATACTGAAGCAGAGCATGATCCCCTCCCTTCGTAGACTGGGCCACAGGGCAGTATTCCAACATAACGACCCCAACACACAACTCCAAGACGACTACTGCCTTGCTAAAGATGCTGAGGGTAAAGGTGATGGACGTCAAGGAGGAGTGGAAGAGGATGGAAGTATGCAGGCATCCGGGGTAAAGCTGTCCACATAGACCATCCTCCGCAGCACCATCGACATCATAACTTCCACGCTGCACTCCATGCCTCACTTTCAGATCACTCTACTGCAGGGTAGTCTTCCTGGTCACGATTGCAAACTGACAGCGGTGAGAGCCGGCAGTGCGGAGGAAGATCTATGTGGACAGCTTTACCCGGGATGCCTGCATACTTAGATGTACCCGTTTTAATCATCAACCATGTGAGTTGCTAAATGTACCTTCATGTAAATGTAACCATATTGTTACACTTAGAGGCGCTTCTCATTTATACTCTGTAGCTCCTGCTAGATTTTGCTTCTAATCCCCTTGTGGAGGCTGCCATTTGTGTATGGACATTTTATGGTTACACAACCTATCACTTTGCTATAATCTTTTTGTATGGACTATAAACTGAAGGACATATGAATAAATGGTTGTGGAAGTAATTGTCTGAGTTTCCATTATTTCATATGGGGAAATTCACTTTGATATACGAGTGCTTTGGATTACAAGCATGCTTCTGGAACGAATTATGCCCGCAATCCAAGGTTTTACTGTATTATAAAAAACATTTCTTATGAAATTTTTACAATTTAACTTTTAATTATATTTTGCAGTTTAGGCTTCAGAATTGCAATATTTATCTGCATCACATATGTAAATGAATCATTCAGTGATAAAATAGGTTTATAGAGTCGCTGTCATATTAAAGGCTAAGTCTACTTTTTTCACCATGTTTCAGATTGCACCAATATTTAGGGTGAACATAAAGAGGGTTACATTCCCCAGCCACTCGCACCCCCCCACACTCACCGGAATTGGGGAGTTCTTCTCCCTATGGCATTTTGTATTCTTTTAAGGACCTGATAATGGGAAACTGCAAGTCCCAACTGCCACTGGGGCAGATGAACTCCGATTTTAATGAAGCACAAATTTGATAACTTGACCATACTTGTAGTCCATATATTTTTTTCTTTCAGCCCCCTGACCAAAGGTCGGTGCCTCTCTATGGTCCTGTAGCTCGGTAAGAGTCTACAGGAGCATGTGAAAAGCATACACAATCCACTGATCATGACTGTGGTGCTCTACATACTCCAGTGCAAAAAAAAAAATATATATATATTTTTATCAATGTGGGTGCAATTATTAATTCCCCCCCCCCCCCCTCCAAAAGATGGACTATGCTTTTTGTTGTCAGAGTTTTGAAGCAGTAATCACCTCCTTAACCTTTGAGCATCAACATATCCTTTCTTTAAGGTAATTCTGCTTAGAATTTAAATCTAGAAGTATGAAGTTAAGTGATTATTCATTGACTAAATGATGAGGACAAATAAGAAACAAACTGATCAATGCCTTTTTAATTAAGCAAAATCATCCTTGGATAGCTTCAGTATGTGCAATGTCAGGTACTTTTGTGCTCTGCATCAGTTTTATTTGCTCATGCTACAAAAGGTACTAAATGCATCCTCTTTAACATGGTTTCTTCATTTGAAATATTTTTTTATAGACGTTAAAGATAAACTCTGTGGTTCTGTCACTCCCACTGCTCATTTAGTCCCATGCAGCACTCCTTGTAAACTGCTGTTGGAATCTAAAATGTGTGTATGAGGGCCACAAAGAATTCAAGTTCCAAGGATCTTCTTTAAGTGCAGTGTTTATTAAAGGCAAGCAACACAATAAAACACTTTGTAGCAGTCAATTGTATAAATCTGTTTAGAGAAATACCTTGAGTTCCTTAAAGCATATTTAAGCCCAAGAACAAAATTGTAATATGTCTTCTCCATTTAAAGAGAAGTGTCGATTTAGGTAAAATTAAATAAATACTCACCTAGATTGATGCAGCATCGGCCCAATGCTGCATCTGACCCCCGCCAGCTCTGAACTGAGAATGGAGTGATCAAACGTGGCTGATTTCTCAGCTCTCTTGATCTTCAGCCTGCATAGAGCTGGTGACTGTCAGTTACTGGCTTGGGTTATACCACTGCCTTCAAGGGAGGCCTTTGGGTAGCCAGTTATAACCTCTCTCACTCCCAGCATGCCTCTGATTTTTGCTAGGAGGATGGATTCCTTTTCTCTACTAAGAAAAGTTTTTTTCTACTTTTTTGGTTTTACTAGCATTTTTTCTTTTCTCAAAATATTTTTTCTTCAATCAACACTTCATCTGTGTAATGTTGAGTCAACATCACTATGCAGCTTTGCAGATTCACCTAGCCTCGGCCATACCCAGACCCCGCTGAACTAAGGATTGTGGAAAAAGTGCTTTCCAGATTCAGAACCGTGGCACTGCCTATATTGTGCCCATTCTTTCATGGCTTTTACTAGTACATTGCATTAAGCTGCACATCAAAAGCTACTACACTATAGTATCATTTATTGTTGCCATTTTTCTGAAATTCCATTAGTTTCTGTCAAGAAATTGTTGCTGCATCATCAGCTAGAGTGGCATGTGTGCATTTACGCCAGTGCAGGATCCATTGACAGATCTCGGGTGGTTTACAGTGTTCCTCCTAAAGGACCTGACACTGACAGCCTGGATGATTGTCCCCTCCTTGAATCAACTCGCCCCTCAGGGTCTTCCTTGGCTTTCTCAAGTTTGGAAATGGAACAGCCAATTAATTCAACCTTCTTCCACATTCCTTCTACAGCCCTACTAAATGCTTTGTCAAGAGCACATAATTATACATTGATGGCAGACAGCACTCTGCAGTGGGGGATCTTTCAGATGTGGGATCTTTCAAACAATCTGGTAGGCCTAGCTGGAGACTCCATCCCTGATGATGTCCTTTGAGAGTAAACATGTTGGGTGGAGTTTTGGCTAGTGATCTCATCACTCACGCCAGCGGGACTTGCACTTATGTGACAGTCAGGCATGGTTTATCTCATTGTTTTGAGATCTTAACATCTGGTAAGGAGATTGAGAGCACTTATGGTACACATGTGGAGTGCACATATTGCTTGTGATGGTCCACTGTTTACAAGATTTATTGTTGAACCTTCTAAAATGTATGTATTTGGTGAACTCCACTCTTTTCTTCATCGAGGTGTATTATTTAACCACCTGCTGACTGCTCACACTAAATCTTCCTCCTGGGTTTGGAGGGTGCATGCGCGTGCCCCCTGGCGACCCGTGCTGTGATTGATTTTGGCTTAAATCTGCTGATTGGCTGTGTCCAATCACGCACACAGTTCTGTGTTTACAAGCAAAGAACTCTGTGTAGAGAAAACAGCAATCTGGCTATTCTCCCTAAAAAGCAGAAAGGAAAACCAGCCAGTTCAGTAAGTAAAAGCAACACGCATTACACTTGTTAGGCACACAGTTAACCCCTTGAATTCCACTAGATGTTAACACTTCCCAGCCAATGTCATTAGTACAGTATTATCACTGATTACTGTATTAGTGTCACTAGCGACGTCAGTCAGTGACCCTCCCAGCCAGTATGTATACAGTGCCTTGAAAAAGTATTCATACCCCTTGAAATATTCCACATTTTGTCATGTTACAACCAAAAACATAAATGTATTTTATTGGCATTTCATGTAATGGATCAACACAAAGTGACACATGATTGTGAAGTGGAAGGAAAATTATAAATGGTTTTCAATTTTTTTTACAAATATCTGAAAAGTTTGGCATGCATTTGTATCCAGCCCCCTTTACTCACACCCCTAACTAAAATCTAGTGGAACCAATTGCCTTCAGAAGTCACCTAAATAGTAAATAGAGTCCACCTGTGTGTAATTTAATCTCAGTATAAATACAGCTGTTCTGTGAAGCACTCAGAGGTTTGTTAGAAAACCTTAGTGAACACACCAGACAGGTCAGGGATAAAGTTGTGGAGAAGTTTAAAAAAAGCAGGGTTAGGTTATATTATTATTATTATGGATTTATATAGTGCCGAGAGTTTATGCAGTGCTATAAAAAAAATATCCCAAACTTTGAACATCTCACGGAGCACTGTTCAATCAATCATCTGGAAATGGAAAGAGAGTGGCACAACTGCAAACCTACCAAGACATGGCCGTCCACCTAAACTGACAGGCCGGGCAAGTAGAGCATTATTTAGAGAAGCAGTCAAGAGGCCCATGGTAACTCTGGAGGAGCTACAGAGATCCACAGCTCTGGTAGAAGTATCTATCCACAAGACCGCTATTAGTCATGCACTTGACAAATCTGGCCTTTACGGAAGAGTGGCAAGAGGAAAGCTATTGAAAGAAAGCCATAAGAAGTCCCATTTGCAGTTTGTGAGAAGCCATGTGGAAGATTGATCTTTTTTGGCCTAAAAGCAAAATGCTATGTGTGGCGGAAAACTAACACTGCACAAAACCCTGAACACAGAATCCCCACTGTGAAACATGGTGGTGGCAGCATCATGTTGTGGGGATGCTTTTCTTCAGCAGGGACAGGGAAGCTAATCAGAGTTGATGGGAAGATGGATGGAGCCAAATACAGGGCAATCTTAGAAGAAAACCTGTTAGAGTCTGCAAAAGACTTGAGACTGGGGTAGAAGTTCACCTTCCAGCAGGATAACGACCCTAAGCATACAGCCAGAGCTACAATGGAATGGTTTAGATCAGCATATTCATGTGTTAGAATGGCTCAGTCATGGCTCAGACCTAAGTCCAGACCTAAATCCAATTAAGAATCTGTGGCAAGACTTGGAAATTGCTGTTTACAGACGCTCTCCATCCAATCTGACAGAGCTTGAGCTATTTTGAAAAGAAGAATGGGCAAAAGTTTCACTCTCTAGATGTGCAAAGCTGGTAGAGACATACCCAAAAAGACTTGCAGCTGTAATTGCAGCAAAAGGTGGTTCTACAAAGTATTGACCCAGGGGCTGAATACAAATTCACATCGCACTTTTCACATATTTATTTGTAAAATTGAAAACCATTTATCATTTTCCTTTCACTTCACAATTAAGGGCCACTTTGTGTTGCTCTCTTTTATTACATAAAATTCCAATAAAATACATCTAAGTTTTTGATTGTAATGTGGACAATTTCAAGGGGTATGAATACTTTTTCAAGGCAGTGTAAGTTGCTGATGACCACTATTACAGTATAGCATCTATAGTTGTGTAAATTGTAGATATAACTTTCACACAAAACAATTAATATACACTTATTGGGTTTTTTTTCTCCGTTTACCAGAGACATGCAGCAGAATACATTTTGGCTTTAATTGATAAAGAAATGTAGATTTAAAAAAAAAAAAAAAAATGATTGCATATTTTTTTTTTAACAACCTTTTTGGTATTTTTTTATTGATTTTTTTAAAACCCACTGGTGATCAAATATCACCAAAAGAAAGCTATATTTGTGTGAAAAAAAATATATAAATTTAATTTGCATACAGTGTTGCGGAATTGCCAGTTAAAGTAGCACATTGCCAGTTAAAGTAGTTTCATTTGAGTACAATGACCACACAATTGCCAGTTAAAGTAGCACATTGCCAGTTAAAGTAGTTTCATTTGAGTACAATGACCACACAATTGCCAGTTAAAGTAGCACAGTGCTGAATAGCAAAAAATTGTGTGGTCATGAAGGGGGTAAAACCTTTTGGTGATAAAGTGATATCACACTTTATTGTGATTGTGAGTATTTTTAATTGACAGTGCACCTTATTAAGGTCCATCAAGTATGCTTGCCTATGCTCCAAGTTTAGACATGCATGGGCAGCATGAAGCCCTACTTTGAAAGCCACTATCTAGCTCCCCTCACAGGGGCAGAGTTTGAGAGCTGCTCTGTTCTATGCATCCTTGCTGTTAACATTGTTTATTAATCCAGATCCGCAATGAAATGCCATCATGTCATTGTTGTAAACTTACTGATAAACACTATATTAAGAGGCCGCAGGATTATGACATCTGTAGATGACCTGACTGCTGCATGATGTGTGCAGTTTTTGTTTCCCGATCATAAGTTTGGGAGAGCACTACAAGAGGACATGGAGCTAGCTGAATGTGAATAAGGAATAATCGAGCGTTTGGAGCCTGATAATGGTAAAGGGGACTGCAATGATTCACCACGTGAAATCACATGCAGGATTTGCCACGTTTCTTGTTATACTTGGTTTTTCAGGATTTTAATACTACACTGGGTTATTACTTTAAGTCAAGTGACTCTCAAGATGTAAACCAATGGAAAACAGTAAAATTGCCTTTAATTCCTAAAGTTTGGAGGCTGTTTTGTCACTAATGGAAATTAGCTTTTTAAGAGGATTATGGGATATAAGCAGCCAGTAGCACTAAATAGCATCGGTTATGTCAAGCAAATAATCTGAGCAAATCAAATAAAACACACTAAGGTTAATTATGATTAAAGAAGCACCGCGCTAAGTGATGAGCTGGCAGAAATGGGGAAACACCGCTAAAATAAATACTAATCTTACTTGTCTTATCCAGTGAATTGCATTGATAGCTTCAGAGTAAGTATGTTTAGGATCAATAAACGTAAAATAAGTTAATTCATGGATAGCTAAGTTTGATTTTCAAACATTTTACCTTTAAATGAAGGATATAAACCTTACACCTGAACCCAAAGTCACAAAGATTGTTTACAAAGGTGAGTTGATTAAATGGTTTCTCCTGTTCAATACTCTGCAATGGTGAACAGAACCCTTGTGATCCACAAATCAATAGTCTCAAAATTGGTGTGAATTTCCCTTGTGGACCTAACAAAATCACAATCTAATCAGTTACTCTATAATTGTTCCCAAGGGTTTTAACTGGTTTCCTGTGACACAAATCCAGATGAAAATGTTAGTAATTAACTGTCACATGGACATTTCATAGCAAGTATTGATGACATAGAGACATTTGACTCTGTGTCTATAGTATAAAAAAAATAACCTAAAAACCTGTATTCAACATGAAATGAAGACAATTATATCAGCCTTTAAACAAAACCTGTGTGGGAGCTGCCACTATTTACTATTGATCAGAAGGGTTTCTTTCTTTTCGATAAGTGCAAATCTCTAAGCATAGATGGGAAAATGCAGCATACTTTCATGTGGCTTCAGCTCACATTTGACCTTAATTTCATGATTCTGAGATTCTTATTGACCTCCTTCTAGGCTGCCTATTTGTCCCTATTGACTTATATGGGGAGATAAGCAGTTCAAACATGAGCAATAGCCCATATACACAAGCCTTAAACTGTATCTTAACAATAAACCTGGCCATACAATGGGTATAGAACATAATCCCCCCTCTAATAATCACATTTTGTTGCTTTGCAGTCTGATACGAAGACAGACAGTTTTTGTTTTATCCAGCTGTATTTACTCAGTGTCACATATAACATCCAAGTGAAAGAAAGAAAACACCTACATGTCAGAAAAAAAAAATCAAAAACAGAATCACTGAGTTGGAAAAAGAATGCACTGATCAGCACTGCAGCTGATTGGCAGGAATGACAATTTTCAGACCTCCTGTTTGACAGAAGATCATTAGATCAACCGCTCTTGTTGTGGGGATAGCCATAGATGGATCAACATTTGGCTGGTCCTTGCTCAACTAGCCAATTTTTGATCCATCCATCGAAGCTAGCACATGTAGTGTTCTCTTCCTATTAGGGGATCTCTTTATGTTCAATGGTAGCTTATCTCTGCTTTTCATGAATAGTATATAAAGGAGAAAACTGGTTGCTGTTCCAACAAACCAAAATTTGTTTATTAGTAAAATGAAAGATGTTGCATGCATACGAAACAGAAAGCCTTCTTAAAATAGAAGATATTCATGTGTCTCATTTCATCACGTGCCCCAAAAATAAGAGGGTTGTTCCTCAGTTCAGGACAGTGGGTGGAGCCACACAAATCAGTGCTTTACACCCTATTGGCCAGATAAACATTCAGAACCGCTGGTGTATAGTCCAAAGTTATTATATATTATTATTAAACTTATAAAGCCACTTATTCCAAACTGCATACAGCTGTTTAAGGCTGTTTGGCCATCATCAATTCATGGAAACCATGACTTCTAGGTAGTAGGCTAAACACTATACGCCATCTGTTCTACATGTGCCTCTGGCCAATAGGGTATAAAGTAATGATTTGTATGACTCCGCCCACTGTCCTGAAACGAGAAACAATCCTATTTTTGGGTTATGTGGCGGAAGGAAACATGCAAACGCCTTCTTTTTTGAAAAAGGTTTCATTGTACTATTCACTGATTAGAGTGGGGGCTTTTTTATGACTTTAGTCTCCTTTTCAACATAATCTGTATGTGTATACACTCACCGGCCATTTTATTAGGTACACCTTGCTAGTACAGGGTTGGACCCCATTTTGCCTTCAGAACTGCCTTAATTTTTTTGTGGCATAGATTCAACAAGGTGTTGCAAACATTCCTTAGAGATTTCGGTCAATATTGACATGATAGCATCATGCAGCTGCTTCAGATTTGTCGGCTACACATTGGATTGAGATCTGGTGAATGTGGAGGCCATTGGAGTACAGTGAACTCATTGTCATGTTCAAGAAACCAGTTTGGGATGATTTTAGCTTTGTGACATGGTGCATTATCCTGTTGGAAGTAGCCATCAGAAGATGGGTACACTGTAGTCATAAAGGGATGGACATGGTCAGCAACAATACTCAGACAGACCGTGGTATTTAAATTTATACTCAATTGGTATGAAGGGCCCCAAAGTTTGCCAAGAAAATATCCCCCACACCATTACACCACCACCACCTCCACCACCAGCCTAAACTGTTGATACAAGGCAGGATGGATCCATGCTTTCATGTTATTTACGCCAAATTCTGACCCTACATCTGAATGCCGCAGCTGAGATCGAGACTCATAAGATCAGGCAGTGTTTTTCTAAATTTCTATTGTCCAATTTTGGTGAATCTGTGTGAATTGTAGCCTCAGTTTTCTGTTCTTTGCTGACAGGAGTGGCACCTGGTGCTTTTCTGCTGCTGTTAGCCCATCTTCTTCAAGGTTTGATGTGTTGTGCATTCAGAGATGGTATTCTGCATAGCTTGGTTGTAACGAGTGGTTATTTGAGTTACTGTTGCCTTTCTATCATCTCAAACTAGTCTGCTCATTCTCCACTGACCTTTGAAATCAACAAGGCATTTTCGTCCACACAACTGCTGCTCACTGGATACTTTGTCATTTTTGGACCATTCCCTGTAAACCCTAGAGATGGTTGTTTGTGATAATCCTAGTAGATTAGCAGTTTTTGAAATACTCATACCAGCCTGTCTGGCACCAGCAACCATTCCATGATCAAAGTCACCTAAATCTCCTTTTTTCTCCCATTCTTATGCTTGGTTTGATCTTCAGCAAATCGTCTTCACCATGTCTAGATGCCTAAATGCATTGAGTTGCTGCCATGTGATTGGCTGATTAGCAATTTGTGTTACCAAGCAATTAAACAGGTGTACCTAATAAAGTGAGTGTGTGTGTGTATATGTGTGTGTGTGTGTGTGTATATATATATATATATATATATATATATATATATATATATATATATATACAGTATCTCACAAAAGTGAGTACATCACTCACATTTTTGTCAATATTTTATTATAGCTTTTCATGTAACACTGAAGAAATTACACTTTGCTACAATGTAAAGCAGTGAGTGTACAGCTTGTATAACAGTGTAAATTTGCTGTCCCCTCAAAATAACTCAACATACAGCCATTAACCCCCCTGGCGGTATTCCCGAGTCTGGCTCGGGTTGGATTTTTTATACCAAAAGCGGTATCCCCGAGCCAGACTCGGGCTTGCATCGCAGGATCCAGGAAGAGCATACTTACCTTGTCCCCTGGATCCTGCGATGTCTCCCCGCTGTGATCGGCGAGCCGCCGTGTCTCGCTCGATTCACAGTGCCGAGCTCCGTTCCCTGCGAGCGGTGCGACGCACGGGGACGGAGTTCGGCGGTAAATTCAAAAGTAAAACACACAGTATAGATACAGCATACTGTAATCTTACAGATTACAGTACTGTATCAAATAACTACACATCCCCTTTGTCCCTAGTGGTTTGCCCAGTGTCCTGCATGCAGTTTTAAATATATAAAACTGTTCTTTCTGCCAGGAAACTGGAGATTGCCCATAGCAACCAAAACTGTCCCTTTACATCAAAAGTGGTTTTAGAGCAGCTAGAAAAAAGCGATAATAAATTAGAATCACTCGCAGAATTGAGCGATAGTGATTTGTGGGGAGATCCGTCATCAAACACTAAAAGTAACAAAAGCTAAAATTCTGCAACTGAGCAAATTTCAGTGTTTTTTGATTTGATTACATTATTATATAATTTTTATTATTATTATATTATTATTTGTTATAATTATTTATAGTTATTTATTATATTATAATTTTTTATTTAGTTTTTCAAACTTTATCATACCCGGGATGTCTACTAGACTCTTGTTTGGACAGATTTAAGTGAACTATTCCTAAGAATTACAGGCCTACAATATAAAACGCCAAATTTCTGTGCAAAATAATTGTACCGCTTTCAGCACCTAAAATCAGAAATAATCATACCGCCAGGGAGGTTAATGTGTAAACCGCTGGCAACAAAAGT
This sequence comes from Lithobates clamitans, assembly GCA_037952925.1. Taxonomy (NCBI): domain Eukaryota; kingdom Metazoa; phylum Chordata; class Amphibia; order Anura; family Ranidae; genus Lithobates; species Lithobates clamitans. The sequence goes on along the minus strand of JBBGZY010000305.1, from coordinate 5,623,223 downwards.
GTGTACACCCCTAAGTGAAAATGTCCAAATTGGGCCCAGTTAGCCATTTTCCCTCCTGTCAAGTGACTTGTTAGTGTTACAGGGTCTCAAGTGTGAACGAAGAGCAGGTGTGTTACATTTGGTGTTATCGCTCTCACTCTTTCATACTGGTCACTGGAAGTTCAACATGGCACCACATGGCAAAGAACTCTGAGGATCTGAAAAAAATAATTGTTGCTCTACAGATAGATAGCCTAGGCTATAAGAAGATTGCCAAGACTCTGAAACTGCGCTGCAGCACGTTGGCCAAGACCATACAGCAGTTTAACAGGACAGGTTCCACTCAGAGCAGGCCTTGCCATGGTCGATCAAAGAAGTTGAGTGCATGTGCTCAGCGTTAAATACAGAGGTTGTCTTTGGACAATAGGCGTATGAGTGCTTCCAGCATTGCTGCAGAGGTTGAAGGGGTGGAGGGGTCAGCCTGTCAGTACTCAGGCCATATGCCACACACTGCATCAAATTGGTCTGCATGGCTGTTGTCCCAGAAGGAAGTCTATTCTAAAGATGATGCAAAAGAAAGCCCACAAACAGTTTGCTGAAGACAAGCAGACTAAGGACATGGATTACTGGAACCATGTCTGATGAGTCCAAGAGAAACTTAATTGGTTCAGATGGTGTTAAGCGTGTGTGGCGACAACCAGGTGAGGAGTACAAAGACATGTGCGTCTTGCCTACAGTCAGGCATGGTGGTGGGAATGTCATGGTCTGGGGCTGCATGAGTACTGCCAGCACTGGGGAGCTACAGGTCATTAAGGGGACCATGAATGCCAACATGTACTGTGACATACTGAAGCAGAGCATGATCCTCTCCCTTCGGAGATTGGACCGCAGGGCAGTATTCCAACATAATGACCCCAAACACACCTCCAAGACGACCTCTGCCTTGCTAAAGAAGCTGAGGGTAAAGGTGATGGACTGGCCAAGCATGCCTCCAGACCTAAACCCTATTGAGCATCTGTGGGGGATCCTCAAACGGAAGGTGGAGGAGCGCAAGGTCTCTAATATCCACCAGCTCTGTGATGTTGTCATGGAGGAGTGGAAGAGGACTCCAGTGGCAACCTGTGAAGCTTTGGTGAACTTCATGCCCAAGAGGGTTAAGGCAGTGCTGGAAAATAATGGTGGCCATACAAAATATTGACACTTTGGGCCCAGTTTGGACATATTCACTTAGGGGTGTACTCAGTTTTGTTGCCAGCGGTTTAGACATTAATGGCTGTATGTTGAGGGGACAACAAACTGACACTGTTATACAAGCTGTACGCTCACTACTTTTACATTGTAGCAAAGTGTAATTTCTTCAGTGTTGTCACATGAAAAGATATAATAAAATATTCACAAAAATGTGAGGGGCGTACTCACTTTTGAGAGATTTATTATATATACACAGTATTTTTTTAACTGTAAGCCACTGTTTTTAAAATTGAATACAAAATTGACAGGCATACTAAGCCAAGTCTTTATTTAGCACTTGTAGATTTTTTTTAAACATCAGTCTCACAGGAAACTGGTTTACTCTGAGTTCTGCAGACATTTTAGGTTGCTCCAGGCAAAAAACGATACTCTGTTATTTGTTTACAGTCCTGGAAGTTGAATATTTGAAGTTAAGCTGTCCCTTTGGTGTAAAGAAATGTGTTAATATATTCCCACTCTAGCTATGGATCATGGGGTGTTAAAAGCTTGGCACAGCATGGGGAAAATTAATTCATTTAATGGGTACATATACATTGTTTTCCTTTTATTGAGTGAGGTCAATGATGATGTTTTTACATAGAATCCCACACTGCGTAAAAACACACCAGGTATGTTTCATAAGTAAAAGGTTAACCAACCTGTTTCTGTATCAAGATATCTTTGCATAGATCTTAAACCAACAATCTTGTGACGATCAGTCCTTGTAATGCATGTAAATAAATGTATCCGGAGCCCTGTGCTGGCATCATTAGCAAAATGGAGGGAAAGCGTTTTTCATCTGCTGTTCTTTTTATGACAGTGGGTAAGAATGGCTAGAACTTGACTTGTCCCTGTCTTTCAAAAAAATATATATTCTGATAATTACTTAGGCATTTGGAAGATTTTAGATTTGCAGATACTCCTATACATTGAATTGTATAGGCTCAAAAAATTTTTTGCGAGGCCATTCGCATATTGGGTACCAGAAATCATGGCAGACCACCATTTTGACCACCTTCAGGCATCAAGTCCCTTAGTGGTATAGGTCACATTATGAAACCTCTCATATTTAACCTACGGAGAGGAGCTCAACATCTGTGAGGTTGTCTTATCAAAAAAATAAAAGCAACTGGTTTTCATGGCTGTAAAGCATAAAAGGGTTAAGTTTCATTAAAATAAAAAGTGTTCAAGACTAGTTCTATCTTTGCCAAAAGCAACCAGTCCACTTCTATCTTTATTTTCCCCATATAGCTTAGAAAATGAAAATTAAATAGCTTAGCTGATTGGTAGCACTCCTTTTCAGAGTTAGGGCAAAGTTTGTCTCAAACACTGTTTTATTTATTCCCTGTTTGTGTGATAAAAAAGGGACATTGTCCAGACAGGCTACTTACAAATAACTTATTTGAGGATTTGGAAGAAATTAATTGATTAAAGGGTGGAAGAGCAGACTTCACCAAGCATCAAATATCTTGAAGAGAATGGAAAATTAATGCGCTAATCTATCTGGTACTTGTATTGACCGGAGCTTTTTATATTCATTGACTCCAGAACAAATATACTCAGAGGCACTGGGAACATTTCGATTTTTATGTGTATTGAGAGAAAGGAAAACTTCAAACAAGCTCAATAGCTCTGGTGAAGCAGCCCCCCGCAAGGCTTTGCTTGATGGGCATCCAACAGCAGCTCAAACTATAGAAATACGGAAAGGAGTGCCAGACCAAAACCGGATAAGAGAATCCAAGATTATCTTATTTGTTGTTAAAAAAAAGTAATAAAATACGTGTGTGTGTGTGTGTGTGTATATATATATATATATATATATATATATATATATATATATATATATATGTGTGTATATTTATTTGTGTGTGCACGTATGTATGTGTGTGTATATACAGTGGGGACGGAAAGTATTCAGGCTCCCTTACATTTTCACTCTTTGTTATATTATTTGTTATATGGTAATACCCTTGACCTTGTATTCTCCCATCTTTGCAACCCTGGCAACCTCACCAACACCCCCTTTCCTCTATCTGATCACAACCTCATTACTTTCACTGTATCCTTGCCTCCAACCACCCATCCCTCCAAGCAGCAAACAATTACTTGTAGAAACCTTCGCCACTTTAACCCTTCTCTTCTCTATTCTGCTACTGACCACCTATATGACATAATCTCTCCCCTGTCCTGTCCTGACCTGGCCACTTCTGTCTACAACAGTTCACTCTCATCATCACTAGATGCACTTGCTCCTCTAACCACGCGCAGAATTAGGCCCCGACCGTTACAACCCTGGCAAACTGACAACACTAGAAATCTCAAGAGACATTGCCGTGCTCTTGAACGACTGTGGCGTAAAACCAAATGCCTGCAAGACTTCACCCTATATAAATCTGCCCTTCTAAAATACAATTCATGCCTCCATGCTGCCAAACAAGCCTACTTTGTCTCTCTTATTAATTCCTTGTCATCCAGTCCCCGTCGGCTCTTCTCAACCTTTAACTCTCTGCTTCGTCCACCACCCCCTCTACCCACTAACTCACTCACTGCCCAAGAGATTGCCAATCACTGCAAAGACAAGATCGATGCAATTCGTGAGGACATCTCCACTGTGCGTACGTCTTCCCCACCCATCATACCTTGCCCAGCAGCACATTCAACACTCTCCTCTTTTGAATTGGCTACTACGGAAGAGGTTACAAAAATTTTCTCGGATGCCCACCTAACCAATTGTCCCTTGGATCCTGTTCCCTCAAAACTACTACGGTCACCCTCTTCTTCTATCCTATGCTCCCTCACCCACATCTTCAATCTCTCCCTTTCTAGTGGCATTTTCCCCTCCCCTCTAAAACATGCACAGATCACTCCCATTCTTAAAAAGCCCTCACTGGACCCCACCGACCTGAACAACTTAAGACCCATCTCATTACTCCCATTCACCTCTAAACTTCTAGAACGCTTAGTCTACAACCGTCTTAGCTCCTACCTCAATGAAAATAACCTTCTTGACCCCTTACAGTCTGGCTTTCGCTCGCAGCACTCCACGGAAACTACCTTACTAAAACTCACTAACGATTTAATAACTGCTAAAACCAACAGCCAGTACTCCATACTCCTACTACTTGACCTCTCTGCGGCCTTTGATACTGTTGACCACCCGCTCCTTCTCAATAAACTACATTCCCTTGGCCTCCGAGATTCTGCTCTATCCTGGTTCTCTGGCTATTTATCACAGCACTCCTTCAGTGTCACCTACAACTCTGTTTCCTCCTCTCCATTGCCCCTTTCTGTGGGGGTTCCCCAAGGCTCGGTTCTTGGACCCCTTCTCTTCTCTATCTACACCTCCTCCCTTGGTCACTTAATAACTGCCCACGGCTTCCAATACCACTTATACGCTGATGACACCCAAATCTATCTGTCTACTCCTCACCTCACTCCTTCAGTCTCCTCTCGCATTACTAACTTACTAACTGACATATCAGCATGGATGTCGCACCACTTCCTTAAACTAAATCTCTCTAAAACTGAGCTATTAATATTCCCCCCTGCCCGTGCCCCCCTCCATGACTTTTCCATCAAAATCAACAATGCAACCATCAGTCCCTCCCCTCACGCCAGGGTACTAGGTGTAATCCTAGACTCTGACTTGTCATTTCAGCCTCAAATCCAATCGCTGTCAAAAGTTTGTAGAATTCACCTCCGTAACATCTCTAAAATTCGCCCTTTTTTAACAAATGAAACCACCAAGCTCCTCATTCACTCCCTTGTTATCTCTCGCCTTGACTATTGCAACTCCCTTCTCATTGGCCTACCGCTCCATAGGTTATCCCCTCTTCAGTCTATCATGAATGCTGCTGCCAGACTTATCCACCTTACCAACCGCTCAGTGTCTGCCAACCCTCTACTTCAATCCCTACACTGGCTCCCAATCACCCAGCGAATTAAATTCAAAATTCTAACAACAACATACAAAGCCATTCACAACTCTGCCCCAAGCTACATCACTAATCTTGTCTCCAAATATCACCCAAATCGACCTCTCCGCTCTTCTCAAAACCTCCTGCTTTCAAGCTCTCTCATCTCCTCCTCCCATGCTCGTCTCCAGGATTTCTCCAGAGCCTCTCCCATCCTCTGGAACTCGCTACCTCCATCTATCCGGCTATCCCCTACTCTTGCTACCTTCAGGCAATCCCTGAAAACTCATCTCTTCAGGAAAGCCTATCACGTCTGCAACTAATCTCCTACCACTTCCACCAGCTCATTCCCCACAGTTACAACCTTTTGTACCACCTGCCCCACCCTATTAGATTGTAAGCTCTTCTGAGCAGGGCCCTCTTAAACCTATTGTATTGTATTGTATTATAACTGTATTGTCTCCCTTTTATATTGTAAAGCGCTGCGTAAACTGTTGGCGCTATATAAATCCTGAATAATAATAATAATAATAATAATAATATGCAGACATTTGCTAAAATCATTTAAGTTCATTTTTTTCCTCATTAATGTACACACAGCACCCCATATTGACAGAAAAACACAGAATTGTTGACATTTTTGCAGATTTATTAAAAAAGAAAAACTGGTCCTAAGTATTCAGACCCTTTGCTGTGACACTCATATATTTAACTCAGATGCTGTGTTTTTCTGCTGCACTTAAGGTTCTTAAGAGCACAGTGGCCTCCATAATCCTTAAATGCAAGACGTTTGGGACGACCAGAACCCTTCCTAGAGCTGGCCATCCGGCCAAACTGAGCTATCATGGGAGAAGAGCCTTGGTGAGAGAGGTAAAGAAGAACCCAAAGATCACTGTGGCTCAGATCCAGAGATGCAATCAGGAGATGGGAGAAAGTTGTAGAAAGTCAACCATCACTGCAGCCCTCTACCAGTCGGGGCTTTATGGCAGAGTGACCCGACGGAAGCCTCTCCTCAGTGCAAGACACATGAAAGCCCGCATGACGTTTGCTAAAAAAAACACCTGAAGGACTCCAAGATGGTGAGAAATAAGATTCTTTGGTCTAAGCAGTATGTGTGGAGAAAACCCAGGCACTGCTCATCACCTGTCCAATACAGTCCCAACAGTGAAGCATGGTGGTGACAGCATCATGCTTTGGGGGTTTTTTTTTCAGCTGCAGGGATAGGACGACTGGTTGCAATCAAGGGAAAGATGAATACGGCCAAGTACAGAGATATCCTGGACGAAAACCTTCTCCAGAGTGCTCAGGACCTCAGACTGGGCCGAAGGTTTACCTTCTAACAAGACAATGACCCTAAGCACACAGCTAAAATAACAAAGGAGTGGCTTCACAACTCTGTGACTGTTCTTGAATGGCCCAGCCAGAGCCCCAACTTAAACCCAATTGAGCATCTCTGGAGAGACCTAAAAATGGCTGTCCACCAACGTTTACCATCCAACCTGACAGAACTGGAGAGGATCTGCAAGGAGGAATGGCAGAGGATTCCCAAATCCAGGTGTGAAAAACTTGTTGCATCTTTCCCAAAAAGACTCATGGCTGTATTAGATCAAAAGGGTGCTTCTACTAAATACTGAGCAAAGGGTCTGAATACTTAGGACCATGTGATATTTCAGTTTTTCTTTTTTAATAAATCTGCAAAAATGTCAACAATTCTGTGTTTTTCTGCCAATATGGGGTGCTGTGTGTACATTAATGAGTAAAAAAATGAAAAAAAAAAAAATTTAGCAAATGGCTGCACTATAACAAAAAGTGACAAGTTTAAAGGGGTCTGAATACTTTCCGTCCCCACTGTGTATATATATATATATATATATATATATATATATATATATAATGTGTGTGTGTGTGTGTGTGTGTGTATATATATATATATATATATAATATAATATGTGTGTATGTATGTGTATTATTTATTTTATGCCTTTTTTTTTTTTTTTACCAACAATTAAAATGATCTTGGACACTTTTTTATTCGGGTTTGGTCTGGCTCGCCCTTCCGTATTTTTTATACTTTTTATATTCAAGGCTCGGGGGACTGAAAGGAGTCCAATTTACTTGTTCTTGTATAAAAATTATGGGGTGTATGTATAAAAATAAAATTGCAGAGCTACTTGTCCTGTGAAAGTGCATGTACATTTGTTCTGTTTAAATACCGGCACTTACCTGTCCAGGGATCCAGTGATGTTGGCACCCCAGCCGATTTTTCCGATCAGCTCTCGGGTGCTGTCGCCACCATTCGTGGTAAGGGAAAACCGTCAGTTTAGACTTTCAGCTTCACAGCCGGTTCCTTACTGCGCATTCGCTTTCTAACTGGCCCGGTGATGGAGTAGGGAGGAGGGGGGCCGAGGTCCCTGTGGCAAGGTCTCCCAAAAATGGGGGACAGGTACCTGTCAAGAACAGGTACCCACTCCCCCCCCCGAAAGGTGCCTGATGTGGCACCGGAGGGGGGGGGGGGGAGCGAACAAGTGGAGCTTCCCCTTTTGAGTGGAGCTCTGCTTTAATGTATTTGTTATGATTATCTGATCCATTCTAGTGACCAAAATGCTGTAATTTCTTGATTCATGCTAGTCTTTTGAATGAAGAACTTCCAACCCGGAGAGAAAATAGCCTAGTAACATTTGATTTTGCTAGCCTGAATGAATGTACATGCAGGTTGAAGTACACCCCTGTATGTATAGAAATGATGTGTGTTTATGACAGAAATATGATTGCGTTACTAGCCTTTTAAAAAAAGTACTATCTGTAATATAAGGCCCTATGCACACTGTTTGCCTAGCACTTCTAAACACTTTTCTGCTGGTAGGGAAAATGTGCCTAATGTGCAAATACTTTTAGATGCGTCAAGCGCTTTGGGTATTTATTCATTTCTTTGGCCAGAATATTAATTGACTCTGGCCACTAAAATGAATTAACGCTCAAGCACTAAAAGAGCCTAGTGCTTAGGCACATTTTGCACTTTTCCTGTCAAAACACTCTTTTCCTTGAACGTGCAAGTAATGTTTTCATTTTTTTTTTATATTATTTTATTTATTTTTTATTTTTTTGCCTCTTAATGCTCCTGCCTCAAAACCTCTGCTAATGCCTATTTGTGCATGGGCACATAGGTGTTGATTTACTAAAACTGAAGAGTGCAAAATCTGGTGAAGCTGTGCATGGTAGACAATCAGCTTCTAACTTCAGCTTGTTCAATTAGACTTTGACAATAAAACCTAGAATCTGATTGGTTTCTATGCAGAGCTGTACCAGATTTTGCACTCTCCAGTCTTAGTAAATATAACCCTTGGACTAACATGGAGGGGCAGGAAGAAAAAAACATCAAATGCCTATGAAACAGACATTTTTGAGCTGCAGTGTTCATGAGACCTAAGTGTTCGGAATCCATTAATGCAGTGGTCTAAATAATATGTAACCTGAACAGCTCAGGAAAGAAACTCCCTGTAGAAGTTGTCAGTCACATTGTCAAACATCTCTTTTTTATCCTAGTGTCTATGTATACAGGTTTTATAATTAAGTGAGAGATAACAGTTTGTAAATTGTGGCATAAAAAAAAAATGTAATCATTTTTAGATTTTGTTCCTGTAGTACATGTTGACATTATCAGTTTTAAATATCTGTGAACACAGGGCATTTAGCTACTTTTGCTGTTTTTATCTTTCCATATCTAAAATGTATGTCAGAAAGATATTAATCTTAAAGGATTAGTGCTGTAACCGTCTGGTGCAGCCTAAAATATGTTGCATATAAAAATCCCATATTGTGGCAGTTTAGTAGTCAGTGATGGTATTTTATAAAAAAATAAATGTGGTATCGTGCAGCTTTGTGTATCTATTTATTCAATAGGCATTAAGTATACCTGGCTCAGAAATCAGCCCAAAGCAGCTTGCATCAACTTCCATATTGCTTTTCTTTCCATAGAATACTGACACACCATTTCTCCAGGGTTTACAGCAATGCTGTTTTTTCTTTCCCTATGCTTATTGGTAGAGGCTCAGCTCTTTATAGCAGTAACCTGGCTCACATTAAATACTAATAATTTCACCAACAAGGTTTCAAATAGAACTTCAAATATCCACTGCTAGTGGCCCTTGAGGGCTGGGGTTGATCAACACAGCTGTAGTGTGAATTGCAATATAACTAGAATGTTTGCATCATACATAACTCAAGTGGATGCAGACCAGGCAAACCACATCTGGGTCTGAGGTCAAGAGGTCCAGTAATAACTGGCTGTTTCTCTTTTTCTCATGTGCATGCACACTCATTATATTCTGTACAGAAATGAGCAGTGTTCTTTTCATTACTTACTGGAACATCATGCAGTTTGTTTTTTGAGGCATAGTTGAAATTTATGTATTAAATATAAGGAACCATATTTTAAATTCCATTCCAGCCCTATTTGGCTTTATACTTATAATGCATAAATATTTTTAGCATTTTAACCAGATATGGCAAATACGTAAAAGATGATATTTTAAGAAATACGCTATAATGTTTTAAAAGAATAAATAGTGTTTTTGCACCACCCTGCCATACCAATAGTCAATATGCCATAGTAAGGGGTAGTAAACTGCACTGTGTGTATTCCTTTAGAGACCATCATGAGTTTATGGTAAGGCTGCCCCTGTTCTAGGAAAAAATACCAGCCTTGTGATGCTTTTACTTTTGGTAATGTTTTGGCAACAAGTCACATTTTTACTGGCCAAGTTGCAGGCTTAATCTGTTGGCAAACATATTTTCAATCGTGATCCAAAAGGCATAGTGAGCTAAGAATACATTGTAAATGGGATGTTTAGATTAATGATTACTCATGAATATTTGTGTATGTTTGGATTGTGGCGGTTTTATGTATACCCCTATAAACACAAATGCAATTTGCTGGTATGTGTACTGTATGTGATTATTCCACTTTAGTAGAATAATTTCTGAAATTTAAAAAGATACATTTTAAAGATCGTGCTAAATTTTATTTTTGACATTTATTTATTATCCCACTTATTTTATTAAAAATGTTACTTGTGTTTTTACATTAGTGAACAGCTTAGTGATTGGCACCCAAAACCAAACTGGAATTTTATTTGCCTTGCATTTTCTGCCATTAAATCATAGATTGAAGTAAATGGTGTTTTGTGGAGGGTTCAAAACGTTTTTGTGAAATGAATGAATAAAAAACTTGCAAAATAGTATTGGAATTTTATTTTAATCAAACTGTTGGCTGGAAAAATATTTCTTCTCTAGCATCTGACATTCTTGGTAGGATGCATTTTCTTGTGTTTTCTCTCTCTAGTTTTGCATTCAGTTTAAAATTATTTTTATTAGTAAATGACTAATGCCCAAACTGTCTATGTTTTAGGGTGCCGCTGAAAGTAGAGCAGGCAAATAATGCCCGTGATGCTCTGGCAAAGGCAGTGTACAGCCGACTTTTTGATCATGTGGTTAACCGGGTAAACCAATGCTTTCCATTTGAGAGGTCCTCTTTCTTCATTGGAGTTTTAGATATTGCTGGTTTTGGTAAGTAAGCAACATATTTATTTTATTTGTTGTTTATATGGACGTTGTAAATGGCTGCTAAGCATGTTATTTAAATAATCAGGATTAGTAACTGTAAATAGTTTTAACAGATTTTTTTTTTTGCCCATATGTCTTTAGCAGTGTATCTTCTGCCCAATGACCATTTTCTTTGAATGCTATTTACAGTGTTCATTTAGAAGTCTAATGCGTGTGCTTTTTTTTTTGTGCAAATGTTAGATTTTGATCCTCCTGAGGGTGGTTGCCATAGCACTTAGTTCAGTGCATGCTGTTAGCCGCTTTTACAGGTTCCGAACTGTGGTCTTCCTGTGGCAGAGACCTATTCCTGAAAACCCTTGCAGGGGTTTACCCTTTGTGAAGGACGAGGCCAGGGAGGAGTTTAATTTGCTGTTACTCTTGCCTACTAGATCTCATGTGGTGAGTACATGGGGCAGAAGCCTATTAAGCCATTAGCCCAGGGTGCCCCTTTTTCTTTAGATCCTCTTTGGTGTGTGTAGGAGCTATTTTTTGCTCTTCCAAAATGCTTCGCCCATCAGAATCCTTCTGAGGAAAATTTCCTGTATAACTGGGTTCTTACTGTGGAAGATACTGCCATTACTTGTCTTAACAAGACCCTTACAGACCACTTGGAGAATAATTCTGTGTTCATTGACCCAGTCAGAAAGAGGCACTCTTTAAAGCTCCCTTTTATCTTGGTGGACCGTGTCATGTCATGCTCTGCCGTTGCTTCTATGACAGTCTTTCAGACCATTGAGGTCAAGACTAAGTGCATATTCCCAAAATCCTAACTCCATCCTTATGCATGCCCTTGTCAACAGTCAGTTAGACCCTGTTACCTATGGTCTTACACTACTGCTTGAATGGCCTGGTGGATGCACTTCATCAAACCTCCAGGATAAATTGTCTTTCCATTCCCACTTGCAGGATTCTTTGGCTTAAATGCTGGTCAGCTTAACTCCCATTTTCTGGTCCCAGAAAATCTGACGCCTGGCTCCAGAGTGTAATTTTCAGAGGCTACAAAATAGAGTTTTGCACTCTGCCTTATTTCTGCTTAAGGCTGTCAGTTTTCGTCTTCCCTGTCATGGTAGGCAGATCTGCCTGTTGCTGCTCTGCAGCTCTTTTCTTCTTTTTTTTTTTTCATACAATCTTTATTTAGGTTACATTTTGACATTACAACAAAGGGTGTACACAAAAAAAATGTCATGGTCCCAATGAGAACAATAGTAAGAACAGAGAGACATATCAACGTGTTGTGTTTAACGTGGATACCCTCCTTGTCCCGGACTGTCGGTCCATGTGGGCAAACCTCAATCCCGTACTGGGAGAGAGCAGGGAGATCCCAATCACAGAATCAAAAGATGATGCATGTATGACTCAAAGAACATTTATAACATGTGAAATCTTGAGATACCATGAATTGTCAGGAATTGGGTAACCGCTCAGGTAACATTAACAAAATGAAAACAAGAGTGTACCAAAGGTACTAAAGAGTTCTCACCAGGTTCATAGGTTCATTGGCTGATTAGACGCACCCAATGTAGAGATGTTAACCGTTGGATGTTGGTTCGTTTGGACAAGTCTCTTAAAAGAGGGATGTGCTAAGGCTAATAAAGCAGCGTCTAGGCTAGATGAAACAGGGATAGTGTCATGTACGTGGTCTTTCCAGACTGCCCAGGTAAGTTCAAATCGTTCTCGGGTGTCTTTACAAGTTACGAGCCAGTCTTCTGCCTCCATGATCTCCCTCACCTTCTCAACCCAGTCAATCTCGCTTGGAATGTGCAGGCTTTTCCAGTGTACTGGTATGAGGCTTTTAGCGGCATTGAGGAGGAGGGGGAGAGCACTGCCTTTGTAGCGAGAAATATGCATGGGGGGAAGTGGAACAGAAAGTGTTTTGGCGAGGCTGGGAGATCTATACCCAGGCCATCTGATATGTGCTTGCTAACCATGGTGCAGCTCTTCTCTTAATGGTCATTACTCCTGAACCACTAGAAGAACACTTTCAAGGTTTCCGATAATACCTTTTTACAGTTCCCAAGCCCAACAGAGAAATCTGTACGTTTTTTCTTCGGGTTCAAAAATTCAAAATGGTAATGGCCAGGTCGGTCAAAGCTGCCCAGTTTCTGGGAGATGTTCTGCCATCTATAGATATCAGGATGCTTACATCCATCTCAATTTGTCGTCATTGTAGAGATTTGGATGTTCCTTCAGCACTTGACTCCTCTTGAGAGGACACTTGACAAGAATCCAGTGGGACAACAACACAGCTGTGGCCTACATTGCTTATCAAGGAGGCAGCAAAAGTCACACTGCTCAAAGGAAAGCAGACTTAATCTTCTCTTGGGCAGAAATTCACATCTCAACCCTGTCCACTGTCCAAATCTCTGGAGTGGAAAACTGTCAGGCGCACTTTCTCAGTCATCAGCATCTGTATTGAGGGGAGTATTCTTTCCATCCAGAGGTATTTTAAGCCCTTTGGCAAAGGTGAGGAGCACCAAATGGGGATTTTTTGGCATCAAGACTCAACAACCAACTGGACAGGTGTGTCCAGTGCATGGAACCCTCGGGCATTTGCAGTGAATTCTCTGGTGGCATAGTGGGATCAGTTCAGCCTGATCTATGACTTTGCACCCCTTTAAATTCTCCCTTGCCCACTTGGCAGAATCGAGATAGAGGGCATTCTGGTCATTCTTGCACTCAGTTGGCCCAGAAGGATGTGGTGCTCAGATATACTTGGGCTCCTGGCAGACATTTCCTGGACCATTCCAGGTTATCCACATCTCTGCTCCAAAAGGGCCAGTGTTCCATCCTGCTTTGTAGTCACTGGCTTTAACATCATGGCTGTTAAAACCATGGTCCTGAGGGACAGGAGCCTTTTGGATTCAGTCATCCCTACCCTCCTAAAAACTAGGACCTCAACTTCTCGTAAAGTCTATATCACACATGGAGTACCTGCTTTGCTTGGTGCAAGTCGAGGAACTTTCATCCATGAAAGTACTCTGTGGATGTATTCTATCTTTCCTCCAGTCTAGTTTAGATCAGCATCTGGCTTTGAGTACCATCAAAGAACAATCTTGACCTTGGCTGGTCTGTTTTGGAAACCTTTGGCCTTTGTTCAGGGCGTTACTCATATTTCTTCCCCTGTGCACTCCCCTTTGTCCCCTTGGGAATTCAGTCTAGTTCTCTTAGCAATGCAGAACCTGACCTTTTGAACTTCTGTGGGATATTCTCTTGTCTGACTATACTTTGTAAGGTGGTATTTCTTGCTATCACTTCTGTGCATTGCATCACTCAGTTGCCTCCTTACCATCCTATAAGGAGCCTTTCTTAGTGTTGCACAAGGACCAGGTTGTCTTGAGGCCCTAAGGCCTCCTCCCCGAAAGTGGTCTCTGCTCTATACCTTAACCAGGACATTGTCCTTCACTCATAATTAGTGGCTACTAAGCGATTTCTGTACCTTGTCTGGACCAGGTACATGCTGTGAGAGTTTACCTCAGTTTACCTCTCTGTTACTGCATCCCTTATACAGTTGAATTCCTTTAGGCAATTAGATTCCCTGTTTGTGCTCCCTGAGGATTCCCCCAGGGGTATCCCTGCCTCTCGCTCCAATGTTGCTAGGTGGAGCAGACAAATTATGATTAGTAATTATAATCTGAAAGATAAGTTTACTCCCTTTCCTTGTTTCGGCACACTCAACCAGATCTGTGAGTCATGGCCTTTTCAGCATCAGGCATCTGTGTTTCAGATTTTGCAAAGCTTCCACCTGGGCTTCTGTCTGCATGTAAAAGTTCTGCCAGGTGGATGCTCGGGCTTCTTCTGATGCCAGTTTCGAGTGTAAGGTGCTGCAAAATTGAGTCTGTCAAGCTTTCTTGAGCAGTTTATATTTTTGTTGGTCTGTTAGCAGTGTTTGCTGTATTACCCACCCCTCAGTTGCACTGCTTTTGGATATCCCAGTCATAATGATTAAAAAGCCTGTGTCCTGCACTGGATGACACGGGAAATAGGATTTTTAGCTTATCAGTAAAATCTGTTTCCTGGAGACTGTTCAAGACATTGATCCCTCCCTTCTTTTCTCTGATCTCCTGATTTTTTGACACTAGCAGGGAGTGGGGATGGTTTTATAGGGGGGTGTTGCTACAGCCTTCCTTTTTGCCAATTTCTAATCACCTAAAGGTGGCTGCATTTGAACCATGTCGTAACGATCAAAGGGCCTGTGTCTTGTACTGTACTCCAGGTAACTTGCTACCTCAGAAATTCTATTTTTGCTGATATTACAATATGTGACATTTTAAGCATCCCGAATAACATTTTGTTTGTGTTATTGGTACTATGTTATAATATATTTTTAGTCAGTAATACATTTCGGGGCAGTAGTCAGTTCTCTTCAGTCTTTGCTTCCTGCATAGTAAGGTTGACCTCGTCAAATCACAAGTAAATAAGAATCCTGACTTGCTTTGTCTGCCAAAACGATTGTCCTTTTGGTCTGATGATGAGTAGATTTGCGCTGCCATGTTACAGTATGTGCCTTGCATTAACCACCATTCATCATAGAAATGAATGCAGTTGAGCTGACAGCCGCTGTTAAAGTCAGCCTAGTGGGCTTGAAAATCTCAGATCCCCACACTCGTTTATATGTAATTGCATAAACATTCAAAGTAATTAATCAATAAGTAAATAAATAATTTTTCATGATAAATAACCATTCAAAGTTTACTGCATCTGTGTACCAATGTAGGAAGTTATGGGCTAAACCAGATGCTATGAAAAGTGAATAGATCAATACTTAACAATTTAGACAGACACGCACCAGGTTGTCTTATTACACAAGGTCTATAGCCTGCTGCACACATCACTGTCAAATACACTAAAGATGTATCCTCTGCAGATCTTCAGCCAGTTCTGACAGCTAACTAGAGAGAGCCAAGGAAAAGACAAAACTATATAGTGTGTTATTTCCAGATGCATTTTGCAATTGAACAAATGCTGTGCTACACTATTTATATGTTAAATATTATTAAATATATTAAATAACTCTTAATGCTAAATTGGTAAAGTGCATGTAAACCCCCACAATACCCTTTGGTCCTAATAGAAATCTAATGTGCTTTTGGCTTATGCACACTAGAATAAAAAAACACTGCTTTACCAGGCATCCAGCATATTTTTTGGGATATGCCTTTAAACACAGAACAGTGTTGGCTTATGTGGCCATTCACATTAGGTGTTTAAATCCATATTTTAAGGGCAGTGTTTAGAGGCAACCCAACCCCCCCCCCCCCCCCCATGCTGCAATTGGAGAGGGGCTTTTAAATTGTATTTTATGCGCTCAAGTAAATTGACTCTAGTGCCTAGAATAAATTTATATTCTAGCTAATAGAATGAGTTTATGCTCCTATAACCCCATAAACTACATATTTATTTATTTCAGGTACTTATATAGCACCATCAATTTATGCAGCGCTTTACATATACATTTAACATTCACATAAGGTCCCTGCCCTCAAGGAGCTTACAACCTAAGGTCCCTAACACATTCATGCATACTAGTGTCAGTTTAGACAGGATCCGATTACCCTACCATATAACTCATAAACCCCATACACATACTGTAACATGTAAATACAGATGCAACATTAGAGACATTTTTTCTGCCAACTTCTGGCATAATATTTTAAGCAAAAATTCATACACCCATGTGCATGAGGCCTATAACTTTATATATGCTCCTGGTTTTGCTGACTGTTGTTGGTTATGTTGGTTCTAGCATTCTCTGTGTACTACAGAATCCTCACCCCTATGTTATAGTGAAAGGTGATGGTGAGGTGTAGTCCTGTCCAAGGGTGTCAAAGGAAAAGATCCATAAGCCGTAGATCATGAAGCAGACTCATGTGCATGAAGTGAGATAAATGGCAGCCTTAAGCCAGGAGATGTGATATTGGCTTGATTACCAGTTAAAAAGAATGGAAAAATCTTGAAAAAGTAAACTAAGGCAGCCACCACACACAGGGACTTTTAATTATGTGGCCATATGCAATAAATTACATTTTTGTACTTCAGTTTAATTATGCTTTACCCATGTGGACCATTTTTGAACATTTTACTAATTGTACAACTCTGTATAAAGTTTTTGGCACTTGATAACAGCCAGAAGCTGCAATAATGAAGCCATTTATTTACAATAAAGACATTGTGACTGAAGGAGC
Source organism: Lithobates clamitans (assembly GCA_037952925.1). NCBI lineage: Eukaryota > Metazoa > Chordata > Amphibia > Anura > Ranidae > Lithobates > Lithobates clamitans. The sequence goes on along the minus strand of JBBGZY010000305.1, from coordinate 5,606,317 downwards.
AAATGAACATTATCTCTTGATGCTTGTACGATATTGTTTTTTACTAACATTGGCAGAACTTTTGCTTTTATATTTTAAGTTAAGTTAATTTTGTCCTTTTTTTTTTAAAAAAAGCCAGGATTTTGATACTAGAAAAAAAAAGTGGTTGTAAATCCCCACATATAACCAGTGAGGTGACCAGCATTAGGTGATACACAGAGATGAAACAAATCCTCCTACATAAGTTTAGCTGTGTATGTGCAGCAATTTCTTCTGTAAATCCTTCTGAAAACACACAGAAGGAAGGATTTCTCTTTAGTTCCTTTATCAGGGGGAAGGGATTTGAAGTTTACACAAAGCTGACAGCTCTGAGCCCTGATCGAAGTCAAGGGACACCCCTCTCTCCCCCTTCACCCAGTACAGAGAACAGGCACCGCTGTGGAAAACAGTCACAGGTTGAGTGCTGCGGCTCTATTTTAACTCTTAGCCAGAGTCATGCTGATAAAACCAGGCAGCACAGAGAAATGACACTCAGATCTTTGGAGAGAAACAAGTACGCAACATAGAAGGATGTGCTGTTTTCATATTTCGTGTCTGAGGTTTAAAACCACTTTACAGTGAAGTACCCTCCCCTTGGATAAAACTCCCTATTATATCAAATTTTCTGCCCAAAGGCAATTACGGTATATGCCTAAGTCTGTGATCTTCTATTGATGTTCCCTGAACACAGCTCTGTACTTCATAACTCATATGTTTGTAGTTTTCCCACACGCATATTCTTCCAGTTCTCATTTCTTGTCTTAATATTTTTTTGCCTTTTGTGCATACATATCTTCTTTTGTTATAGGTATCATTGGTTTAATTTTTCCTCCTTTAACCAGATTTTGGCTTTTATTTTCCTAACCAGTTATCTATTTTCTTATATCAGTTAACGTAAGGTAAAACCCCAAACAACTGAAAAAAGAGCAATTTACAAGCCATAGTTCCCACTGCAGCAACATCAACAACATGCTGATTGCTTAGGTCTTCTCTTTTAGCTTGGTTCCATTTTTTTCAGCAGATGTCCCTTTCCTTGTATCTGTGATATTGGAAGTGGTATTAGGATCTAAAGAAACTCACACAATTTGGTTAGTACATCACAGCCAAAAGGAAGAGGAGAAATTGTGTTGCTGTTCAAAGTAAATGCAGTAAGGGAGACGCCTTGTGAACACCAAACACTTCCTTAGAGTATTTTAGAAATTTGAAAAGGTATATGGGATTTTTAATGTGCTAAATTAGAACAAAACTTTATAAAAAGTAGAAATTTATGCAAACAATAAAAACAAACATACAAAAAGTAGATATTGATATTACAGTACTAATACATGTGCTGACTGATTTCATCTCTACATGTTTCGACTTGATAATTGGCTTCTTCAGGAGATCTAATTAATATCAGGCACAATGAGCACTAGAAATAAACAGAATTTTTTGAGAAACAAAACAATCAACAGTCACAGCAACATCGAAGATATATAAATACAAATTTAACAAATTGAAAAACACATTCATCAATTGGAAAAATGCATAACACCAGAGCCATGATTGGTCACAATAATTACCTGTATGTTCAAAAACTATTTGCATATCAGTTGAGACTCTAGAATCATGGGGATATGAGCAATAGGATCATCCGGTATAGCCATAGAGGGAGATGTATCTAGAGTACAGCCACTGGTAATGGTCCAAAAACTAAAGGGTGGGGTGATGAAGAGAATTAGACAATGGGGCAACAACCAATCCCCAATCAAATCGAACCAGAAAGGGTTAAATATAATATACATTTTTTAGAGTAATTTTCCTATTCTCTTTTTTTGTGCCAATGCTTCTACATACTGTATGTACTACTAATGCAGCAGCAACCAGTATGTAACAGTTAAAGCCTTTTGGAACAGTTTTACTAAATGAAGAGGGAATGGAATGAATCTCAACGTTCTGATCTTTAATTTCAGAATACTTCGAACACAACAGTTTTGAACAGTTTTGCATTAACTACTGTAATGAGAAGCTGCAGCAGTTCTTCAATGAAAGGATCCTCAAAGAGGTAAGTAGATATTGCTAAAATGATACCTGTTCTACACAAAACATGAAACCACAAGGGTCTTGTGCATAAAGTCATGAGATGTGTCACTCCTCTGTCACATTGGTTGATTGCTGAACTTTATATTGCAGAGTTTTAGTCTGTCATGGTGCTAATGATGTTAGTACATATAACTCAATATATCAGAAAAAGATTTATAAACTGAAGTAAATCCTTTAGTAGGCATCTCACCATGCTCACTAAAGATAAATCATAAACTGTCATAGAGGAGTGACATAAACTGTATGAGTCATCTCTCACAAATACTATACTTTAAAACCGAAGCGGTTTTGAAAAATGAATTTATTTCAGTGAGTCTATTTTACAGCACTGTGGTGCTTTCATTTGCATTTAACAGAGGACAGCATTCTGAATTTTTTTCGCACTTAAACATACTTGAACACATGTGAATGCATGGCATGTATAATAAAACATAAATAATGGGAGTTGATATTTCATCTCCTCACCCTCTGTTTTACCTGTAAAAAGGCCATACTACTGGGCAGTTGTGGTGTGGACCTGTTCACTTGAAGAGGGCGAAGTCAGGTGGTGGTACTGCCTGCCAAACTTCAAAGGAGGCTTTCATTTTTGCTAGGGCATATGTAGAGCCCTGAGCAGCTGTATGTTCTTCTTTAGGTGGGTGGTAAAGCCATGGCTCAGTAACCTGCTTTAACTGTCTCCTGGCCACTTGTGTGAACAAGCCCTGAATGTTTAGAAAAATTGTGGATTGAGTTACTTCTTCACCCCACTGCATTTATTGATTCCACAATGGAAGCTGTTGTGAAGGAATACATTTTAAGGTGTTTGTGGTTCTAAAAGATACGTGAATTTTAGGATCTTTTATTCTTTCTCAGGGCTTCGTGCCCTCCACTATTGTGTTTGTAATACTGTAGAACGTGCTTACCAGAAATGCATTATAGGGGAGATCTTCACTGTGTGAACTGCCCAGACCCACAAAGTGGGGTTCATTTACTAAAACTGGTGAGAGCAAATCTGGTGCAGCTGTGCATGGTAGCCAATCAGCTTCTAACTTCAGTTTGTTCCATTAAGCTTTGACAAAAAAACAAAAAACTTGAAGCTGATTGGTTTCTTTACAGAGCTGCACCTGATTTTGCACTCTCCAGTTTTAGCAAATCAACCCCAGTGTGGGCCTGTGTTAATGGACTTTGGGCTTGCATCAATTACATCAGTTTGAGAAGCTTCTGAAATCATTCATAATTAATTCACAGGTGTATTTGACCTGCTTCACTCACGTTTTGCACTTCCAAAGACTTGTATAGGAATGTAAAACCCATTTAAAACTAACAAAAGCCTGCTACTCTTGCCCTAACTCTTCCTGGCATGAGCTCATCTTATGCTACATTCATATCAGTGGAAAGCCTTACGCAACTTGTCAAGGTGTTGACAGGCTTTCTTATTTCAAGCTGTGCACATGCCAAGGACAAAGCGCTGAACATCTAAAACTCACTTAATATGTACAATTATGTTTTCATGTATCTAATTTAAAAGCCATATTATGCTTAGATTTTGAAGTGTTATCTCCTATACTGGGAACTTGTAACTTGGTTTATTGGTGGATCCTGCATGTCATTGCAGAGCGTTTGCCTTTCTTTTTGTGCAAACACATACTTAGGTTGAAAAAAGTCCATCTAGATCAACCAAAAAACACATCCTCCTTTTTCTCTAAAGTCTTATTTTCTACAGTTTTTTTTCTTCTCCCAGTCTCTTAGTTGTCTTCTTTTTCCTAGTTTACTTTCCATCATTTCACTGCAATCACATTTCTTTACATATTGCCTTTTCAAATATAATACTCGGCAAAATGCATACAAAATAGGATGTTCTGAACAAAAGTAATCTCATAAAATGCAGTGAGAAATGGATACATTTATTTTATAATTTGGATTCCATAATACTTAGAGATGATTTTCATCTAAAGTGACTAGACACCTATTAATATTCAGCTGAATTTACAATGTTCTAGAAGTTCGAATGAGACAGTGCTGACATGGAACCTCAATGCTGTTACAGGCTGAAGAATCTTGTCCTGCTAATCTGTCCCTTCAATTATTATTTTTTTTTAAAGAAAGTCATTTGAGCCATGACATACCCTGGGATGAGACTTTTGTCATGTGTGATTCTCTATTCTAACCTCCCTTGTCATCTTTTACCTTGTCAGTCTGCTCACAGCTGACATTTGCCAGTGAGGTTTTGATACTGACAAATACTACTGTTTTAACACATATATCAAATGAGCATCTGCCTAAAATCACATGAATGCATTCATTTAGACAGTGCTGATAGAGATGAATACTGGTTCCTGGGATGTGATATGAAGTCCACGCCAAAGCTAAATGAATCACTTTTGACTTTTCCCTTGTGATTTCATGTCAGCTGTTTCATTTACTGAGATATAAATTAACTATGGATGTAGTTATCTCTTGTATATTTCAGTCACTCATTTCAGCTATGTTTAATCAACCTGATCAAGAAGTTTCCTTCACTTATATTGGTTAGTGAAGCTTGGCAAAACATTGTATTCAGAGTAATGGCAGAATATCCAACTACTATTCACTTGATATTCAAGACTATTTAAAAAATAATTTGATTAAGGGTACTGCTAGTATACCTGAAGCTTTTTTAATAGCTTCCTGTAATCCCCAGCAGCACTCAAGGGTCTCTACTTTGCCCCAATTAGGGCTCCATTGCTTCATAGACTTAAATCTGGTACACACTATAATTTTTTTTTTTCTTTTAACCCCTTTGTGTTCTGACAGAGGGACACCTGCCCCCCCCCCCCCCTGCCAGAATGCACTGAGCAGCACTGGCAGCCACGGCGACGTATGTTTTGTGGTCACCTAATTGTTCTGTTTTTCTATTGAAAGTAAAAATTGCAAAAAAAAATTCTTAAAAAAAAAAAAAGCATTGACCTTTCCTGTTGAGGCATCCCAGTGTGTAAAGCCTTTCCTAACAATTTCCTATCAGGCTGTGCCCTGCAACCTGTCATGTCCAGAATTTGGTGGTATGGTCCTTGCATATGTCTAAAGCTCCTGGATGAATCCTAACTAATCATTCATTAATTTCTCCAACAATTGGAACTCGTGCATCTTGCTCTGCACTACTGTGTTTATGGGCTTATTGATATCCTATGCCTAATCCTCATGCAAAGTACACTTTGTAAAATTGCTGGTCTGTAAAACATCAGTGCAAAAAAAAAAAAAAAAAAAGAAACAAAAAAAAAAGCTTATTGCTTATAGCTTTGAAGGTGAATTCCTCTTTGGTGCGACCCTGAACAACTTCTCAAAGAGGTCACTGGAGGCAATATAACCTTTTTTGCCCCAGCAAAAGAAGACTAAGCCTCAACCTAGGAAACCGTCTGCCTCTGACGCTAAGCGGAGTTCCTCTTCTATTGCAAGCCTTGGACTCCCAAATCTTCCAAGCTCACAAGCAAGTCCCCTTCTCAACAAGGGGACGTCCTTCCCTTCCTAAGGTGGAGAAAGAGGTCTGTTCGCCTTTGCCGCCTCGTGGACAGAAAGCATATTGGATATCTGATTGACAACCTAGAATTGGCATATAAAGATTTTGCCTTTCACATCAACTATCATTGGTACATTACAAACCCATTCCTTGCATCTGTGAGATGTCAGCAATAGAAGTGCAGGACTCTAGTCCTGCTTTAAAGCTTGTGGTGGCTCTCAGTTCTTTGTAATAATATTCATTGGCCTTTATATTAAACAGTTTTTTAAAACTTTTGATATGTGTTCAGACATGGCTATTGAAAAGTGATTGGACATTACACATTGCCCTGGAGCTGACTGCAGACACAAATGCAGTTAGAGAGAAATCACTTATTCTCTAGAAACTGAACAATGTGTTCTGTGTCCATTCTGCTCAGGGCCAGGGATAAAGCTTAGAATTAATGAAATGGCAATATATAACAGCTACATTTTAGGAGCGCATAGCTAGAGATGATCTTATTTCAAATCTCACATCTGTATTGAAATTTTATATATTTACTGTTGTACACAATTAAAACTCCAAAAAAAAAAAAATTGAGAAGCAGACATTCCTTTAGGCATATGACAATGCACATATGTTTTGAGTATGTAAGGATCAGTTTTATGAGTTTTAAAATCAATATTTGTATTAAATCCTCCTTGTTAATTTTCCTTTTTACAATAGTTCCTTGTTTACAATAGGTAAGTGCCTTTTTTGTGGTGAATATTTCTGACAGATTTTTCTGTTCTATAAACTGATCTGGGCAGGGAAATTAAGTTCTGGGGGGCATGCCTATGTCAATAGGAACTCCCAGCAGCTGCTCCTGTAAAAAGATTACAGGCCTGGTGATGTCAAAGCTGTTTCTCAGTACAAAGAAGGGAAAAAAATGCTGGGACATGTTTTGCAGGGGAAGATTAGGGGTTACATTTGGGTATTAGTTGGGCATTATCCTTTAATAGTAACCTGCTCACAAATGCCACCCACATATTAACTTATTAACAATGGCTTAGTGGTTAAAACTTTGTTCCCTTCCTATGCTTCCTATGCTAGTGGGTTTCTTGTGGGTAAACCTGTGCCCTCCAATAAAGAGGGCAATTGATTTAATAGAGAAGTATGGCCAAAGCTTTTTTGGCCTTACTTCTCTTCTGAAACACAGGAGTGGACTTAGTTTTGCTCTCCTGTGACCCAAAATCAGCTAATAGTAGGCTATTGTTTGCTATCAATTGACACCACAGAGCTGCGTCCGGCTCTGGAAGGATCCCTACCATATTGTCTGGATCCACCCACCTGCCGAAATGACAGATGGCTCCAACTCTTAGCGCGTGGCTGAGAGCTGAAGCCAGCATGCTCGCCCTTTCTCCTTCCCAGTGCTTCAATGAACACTGGAGGAGGAGAGCAGTGACTGACAGAGAACGAAGTGATCAACGTTCATGTGATCACTCAGTTCTCTGTCAAAGTTCATTTATACCCAGCTGCCCATAGAGCAGACTCTGTCTGTGTCTGCTCTGCATAAACTGAGTGTAGACAGACCTGTTGGCCACCTACTCTGATCAGCAGGGGATCTGCGTGCAGATGCCTTGCTGATTGGTACAATTTCTGCCCCATGTGAAAGGGCCCTAAAGGATCAGAGCTTGATTTACAACTATGTATACTTGAGCATATTACCGTATTTATCGGCGTATTACACGCACAGGCGTATAACACGCACTTTCATTTTAAGAGGGAAGTATCAGGAAAAAACTTAAATTTTAAATAAGGAATGCCCATCTGCAGCCTCACAAGTGCCATCAATGCAGCCTCATCAGTCCACATCAATGCAGCCTCACCATTGCCATCAATGCAGCAGCCTCACCATTGCCATCAATGCAGCCTGATCGATGCCCATCTGCAGCCTAGAGGGGACAGGGAGGGGGGTGGGATGAGGTCCGACAGATTACATACAGTGAGAATCTCCTAAGATAGACAGAACAGTGGTCCAATGGCGTCCCAGGAGACAGGACTTCCTATTACAGAGGCTGCCAAGTAAACAGGAGTTTCTCACTGTATTTAATCTGACGGCGCTCGTCCCGACCCCCTCCCTGTCCCCTCCGAGGCAGCTAAAATGTAAGTATTGGCGTATAACACGCACGCACTAGTTGCACCCAATTTTCATGGTGAAAAAGTGAGTGTTATACGCCAATAAATACAGTATTTTAATCTACTGGATTTCTTTGTGACCTCAGACATAATGCTTAAAAACAGAGTTTTAGAAGTAGGAGGATCTGATTTTCCCACTTTTTTTTTTCTGGTGTCCAGCACATAGCACTGCTCTTTGTAATTCCTATAGCTTATTGTGATATCATGGTGACCCATATGTCAAATGATTCCCCATAGACATCTAACGGGTTGTCTACTCATTGAGGCATGCACATCAAGCAACCATGGGGACATGAGCGTGAGCTGGTTGTACAGATGTATAATAACATATCAAAACTATTAAGATCCTGGCTTTCTGTGTCTTAGTAAATTTAAAGACAATCTTTACAATATGTAAATAAATAGCTTGTTTTTTTTCCTTGCATTTGTTTTTCCAAAATCCATATAATCCATTGATATGACCTTATAATCAAGGTCAATTAATTTTGAGCTTTTATTGGCACTTATTCTTTTTTATTAAATTCGTATGCTATAGGACATTTAGTAAGTTGTAGCTTTGCCCAACAGGGCGATTTCTTTGTATTAAAGATTATTAAAAAAGCATTAACGATTCTCAGCTGTGAGTATGAATTTCATTTGAACAAGGATAAATAGGGCTTTATCTTATCCTTTATTATTAGTATTTTATCACAACCTTATCCATCCACAGATTAGTTAAATCTTCAGTGTTTTTTTTTTTTTTATCTGTTCAACTAGAACTCTGCTAGTTGGAAGGAGGAATACTCCATTCACTTTATACTCGTGTCCATGGTAGTGATAGATCCTAAACATTAAGGGAACATTTTTATCCCAGAATTGTATATCCAGTCTCAGAAAATAGTACACCAACATTATTTAAATTTAGAGGTCCAGCTATATTCTTCAAGGGTACTTGTTAAGCAAGCAAAAAAAATGAGATAAACATGCAATATTGTTTCCTCTAGTCAGATCATTGAAAGAAATCTCATTGGCTGCTATTGGACTGCATTTTGCACTTTGTTTCTTTATTAATAACTTTTTATAAGAGAGAATTTATGTTCAGTGTAGGGTTTTATTCACACTAATATAGTAATAAAAAAGAGGGAAACCTCTGTTTAAATTAGATTTTCTTTGTCATCTTACATGATCAGAGGTTATTACTGTATATAAACCATTTTAACATGGTGATTACCAGCCTTTAAAACTAAGAAATCTTTAAGGAAGTCCGGAGAAGCTCATGTTTTGCTCTTGTATATAACAAGCTTGGAGTGTAACTGCAAAGAGGAGGCAAATGTCCTGGACCAATGAGGAACCCACCAATGAATGTTGTTTTTCTTTACTAACTGGACAGAATAAAGCAGCGTTTTTGATTTACTTTCAAACTTCTTATTTTGTTGTCTGAAAGCAGAGTTTAGAGGCCAATAGTAATGCAGAGTTCAGAGGTCAGGAGTGAGTAACGCAGTGTTTAGGCATCAGGAGTAAGTAACGCAGCGTTTAGGGGTCAGGAGTAAGTAACGCAGCGTTTAGGGGTCAGGAGTAAGTAACACAGTATTTAGGGGTCAGGAGTAAGTAACGCAGCATTTAGGGGTCAGAAGTAAGTAACGGAACGTTTAGGGGTCAGGAGTAAGTAACGCAACGTTTAGGGGTCAGGAGTAGGTAACGCAACGTTTAGGGGTCAGGAGAAAGTAACACAGCATTTAGGGGTCAGGAGTAAGTAACTCAGTGCAGGGGTCAGGAGAAGGTAATGAAGAGTTCATAGGGCAGTATTATGTAATGCAGAGTTCAGGGGTCAGGATTAAGTAGTGCAGAGTTCAGAGGTTAGTATGTAATGCATAGTGCAGGAGTTTGGAGTAATGCAGAGGTCAGAAGTATGCAAAACAGAGTAGAGGGGTCAGTTTTTTGTAATGCGGAGTTCCACATCACAAATTCCCCCTCCCTCATTCATTCAGACCTCAGATGCAGTGGTGGCTGAGGTCTCCCCTCTGCTGTGTTATGACACTGTGCAGGGGCCTAGGTCTTCTCTTGGCTCTACAATTGCCCCACAGATCTGAGGTCTGTGAGTCCATGGCCAGGGTCATAAGCTGGCAACTTGCACAGGTCACAGGCCTTTCCCTTAACCCAGCCACGCTTGCACTCTTTCACAGCACCCTGTGCTCTCCTTGTTTTTACCACCAGGAGATGTGGCAACCCTGTCATATCCGTCTTTAATAGGCATGAAGAGTTTCAAATGAAGGTCCATTCTAATTTACACTGGCCACCCTCTTTCTTTCACAATGGTGCCCAGTAGAGTGAGGGATATTTCTCTAGGTCCCCTCTTGACTATGTCATATGACAGGTAAGGGGCAAGAGCCTAGGACTTCCTTCGGGTCTTCATTTGTTGCTCTGATCTGAGGTCTGAGAAGAGGCAGACGAATTGGGAGTTGGTGGCTGGCATGGCAGGGTCCTACCCTATCTCTCACATGGCCGCATATAATAGGGTTGCTGACCCTTATGTTACCAGTAGGCTATAATTTATGGGGTTTCATTGTTTCAATAGACTTAGTGCCCCAATGCCTATGTTCTTCTCTAGTTTAGGATAATCATTTTTATATAAAACATGAGGTGTGGTTAATGAAGTAAGTTTGCTTTTGTCACGTTGTCACTTGATTTTTGGATGCATGACGTTTTCCTTTGCCATGTTGTGACCCATATTATGGGACCTACCTTATTTATCGGCGTATAACGCAGACCCCGAGTTTAGGAGTGAAGTTTAAGGAAAAAAACTTACATTTTAAATGCCTATCAATGCAGCCTTGCCCAGTGTCCATCTGCAGCCTTGCCCAGTGTCCATCTGCAGCCTTGCCCAGTGTCCATCTGCAGCCTTGCCCAGTGTCCATCTGCAGCCTTGCCCAGTGTCCATCGGCAGCCTTGCCCAAAATTGCAGCATGATTGGTTTTTAAATTTAGTGGCACTGAGATACACAGAGCCCGATGTTCTGTGTATTCAGCTCCTCTTGGATCGTCTCGCAGTCTCGCCCCGTGCCATCCCGCCCCTTGGCCCGGCTCCTATGATGGACACAACACTAGTCCAATGGTAGGACGTAAAGGCTAGGAGGCGGGACTGGGCGTGACTGCGAGCGGAGCCGAGCCTAGCCGAGTACACAGTACGCTCGGCTCGGTCTGTTTTGGCGGTGGCGCTCCTCTTGCCTCAGAGACAGCGGAGATCGGTGTATAACACGCACCCACGATTTCCCCCTGATTTTAAGGGGAAAAAAGTGCGTGTTATACGCCAATAAATACAGTATTTATGTTTTTACCCAAGATTGACACATTGTCTAAATAAATGAAATTGGAAGAAAGTGTCAATCCTGGGTGAAAGTTGTGTGAATCATGTGTAAAAACGTTTATAAATAGAACATTGTGTGTCTTTTTTTATTTAGGAACAGGAATTATACCAGCGCGAAGGCCTTGGTGTCAATGAAGTGCACTATGTGGATAACCAGGACTGTATAGGTTAGTGCAATGGTTTTTCTCCTTTTTTTTTTTTTTCCTTTTCTTTTATGGGTGTCAGAGACTCTGTGAAGCATTATGGAAATAAGCATATACCTATTTAAAAAGTTTAGCATTCACTGTCTGGAATAGTTAAAATGCCGCCTTGGTTTTAATTTCCTCCTTGTGTGCCTGAAACAGATGTGCAGTTCTGTTTTCAAAGACAATTATCTAGTGGAAGAATTGTTAGAACCTTAACAATGGTAACGCATACTGGATTGTTATGTTTTGTTTTCTCTAGTTTGCTGTGTTTGATGAAATGTTTTCTGCAATATATTAACAACTTATCTCTTTTTTTTTTTTTTTGTTGTCATCTCTAGATCTTATTGAATCTAAACCAGTTGGCATCCTTGATATCCTGGATGAGGAGAATAGGTTGCCCCAGTCTAGTGACCAACATTTCACAACTGTTGTTCACCAAAAGCACAAGGACCACTTCCGACTTACTGTAAGTCACTCATTTGCAGTATTGTATTATGTATTAATCACATAATTTTCATTGCTTCTTTTACTAGTAAGCATGTTTGTGTATTAAATGTTGAGCCAGATCAATAACTTGTGTTTGAATCAGATTTTTAGGTTTAATACTTGTAGATTTGAGATGGTTGTTTCAGCCATTTTAAACCCTCTCACATCTTTGGAACTTTCCTTCTTAAAATGTTACTGAGGGTTATTATTGTGGTCACTTTGCTTGGGGTTATTTTGGCCACTGTGACACCAATGCTGGGGGATGTTATTGCAGTCACGGCCCGGACACCAATGCAGGGGGTGGTGTTGTGTCTATTGACACTAATGGTGAGAGTTACTGTCACTGACTCCAAAGATGGCTTATATTACTCCCACTTTCTTCAATGTGCATTGCACTAATAAAAAAAAAAATTCCTGGGCATTAAGGTGCATTACAGCCCATCCATTTTGAATGGGCTGCCTAACTTGATGCAGTGCACTATGACACATGTAGCACATGAAAACTAGCTGCTCTTGTGTGGCCTGGTGTTGGGGGAGGGGCAGGGGCACCCAAAGCCCTTTATAATGTTCAAGTTGAAAAAATATCAGGCTAGACAGTGTTTTCTGTTTGTTCCACAGTTCAACTGGCACTCTCCTGCCACAACATTGTGATTTATTTAATCAATACATACAGTATATACATTTCTTTCAAGTGAATGTTTTTTTTTTTTTTTTTTTAAGCATATATTTTTATTGGGTTATTTAAAAAAGGCATTACAAAATAGAATGCACCTATATGCAAGAAATAGCAGAATTTTTTACAGAACCAAGATCTTTCAGTATACAACAAACACAGTATCGAATTTCTGCTTGATGCAAGTAAATGCCAGTTCCCTGTGTAAAGTCCTTTACATTTAACCAATGATCTAAAGAGTAATCAATCATTGGAGCATCCAGGGTATTGAAATAATGCAACACATTGCGATCATTGTATTATAACATATACAGGTCTAACAAGAAACAGAAACCAATAAATCTGTTCAGATAAAATAATAGCGAGAAGGCTATTACAGCCTCGGGGAATAAATTATCAGAATATTTTTACATGTGCTATTATGTAATATTTTTACATGCTTACAAGCAATAAAGCTTTTGCTTTCAACTGGTTACTCATTTTCACACAGGGACGGATGGTAAACACAGGCTGTTGAGCCATGCTTTTATTTCCCACCTAAAGCCTACCATAAAGCCAGAGGGGATGCGTTAAATTTGGCACAGCGTAATGCATTGCAGTCACATTTGTTGTGACTGCAATGCATTACGCTGTGCCAAATTTAACGCAGCATGTTGAATTTACTGGAGGCACTGCCTGTCCCAATCGCCCATTTATGTCAATGGGACTGCAGTGCAACTGCAAGCCAAACGCTCATTGTGACGCAGTAGTCCCAGTAAAAATAGTCCCGTAGTCCCATTAAAAAAAAAGCCAGCCATTTAGGAGGTTGCAGGATCCCCTTATGAACACCTGATATATTGGCTGCTTGGCCACACTCTGAAGAGGGATCCACCGTGAACATAAATAGAAGGTCCAGACTGGGTGAAAAAAATTAAAAGTCAACAGCTACAAATACTGCAGCTGCTGTATTTTAATATTAGGACACTTACCTGTCCAGGGAGCTCGCAATGTTGGCACGCTGCGCTTTCTAATTGGCCCGGCGGCAGGGGGCAGAAAGAGGGGGGGCGAACTTGCGGGAGATCGGGCCGTGGCCCGTCTCTTGAAAGTAGGGAAGAGGACAAAAACAGTCAAAAATGTCAAAAACAGGTCCCCATTCTCCCCTCCCCCCTGAAATGTGCCAAATGGGAAACTACAGGGCGGAGGAAGGCGTATAAGCAGAAGTTCCACTTTTGGGTGGGAATCCGCTTTAAGCTATACCAAAAGGTGAACTGTGGCCGTAAACAGGTTTTGTTAAAAAGGTGAACTGAAATAACTTAGTGTTTGGTCATTAGGATTAGTTCACCTTTTCTGGAAAACTTCCCAACCCTCCTGCCCTCTCCAGTCCCCACGGTAATTACCACCTCAGTGTGAAAATGCTGCCCAGTCAGAATCCATCTAGTCTGTCCTTTAAAGCGCTGATGGAGAAGAGAAGGGATTTGAAATCCATGGACCGCTGGAGCAGCTGCGGGGGTGCTGACAGCTGGGCAACTCCGGAGGTAAATGCAGTGGGGATCGGGAGGGTGGGGAGGATGTCCAGTGTTAGTTTAGCTTTACAAAAAAAATGTAAAGGTGAACTAACATTTTAATTGCATAGTTTAACATTAAATGTTTAATTTCTCAAGTTTACAATAAGATGCTTTATATATAGTTTTCTTCTATACCTGCCATGAGGCTTTTCTAGAAATGTAAGTATATTCTAGGTTGTTCTTAAACTTGGAAATCAAGCATACTGAGCTGCCAAACAAATGACATGATTTTATCCTTGGTAAAGTATGATTGTATGACTGCAGCATAGGATGCTGCTCTGTTACTAATGAAATTCTTTTAGAAGGTGCCTTCTTCAAGCATATAAGAAGAGAGAAATGACACTGTACTCTGCTCTCTATCTACTGACCATAAAGCTACATTAAGAACCCCAGTCCCTAGCCTGATAAATAGGAAGCAATATTCTGTCATTTTGCCAGTGAGAAATACTAAAGATTATGCTGCCTTCCAGTTTACTTGTTTTCTTTTTTTTTATTTATTTATTTCTTTTTTTTACAAAAACTTGAAGCACTGAGACCTTGTCACATACAAATCTTGAGTGTATAGTAATAAAAAAGGGTTTGTGCATTACGGAATAAGCAAGTGCATGGAAATTTCTTCTACTTATTTTGCAGATCCCCAGAAAATCCAAGCTCACTGTTCACCGAAATGTGCGAGACGATGAGGGTTTTATCATCCGACATTTTGCAGGAGCCGTATGCTATGAAACTGTAAGCTTTATTTATGTCTAATACTTGATGGTTACTATTGTGTGTCTGTCACTTCAAAAACATATGGCCTGGAGGGTTTTCATCAACAAACTAGGGATTTCATTTACATTCCTGTCAGTCTTTGAAATGACAAACAATACGAAACGTAGTCTGATATTCACTGGCTTAACATTCAAGGTCTGCATGAAATGATATATAACATATTACATTTTGTATAGCACATTCAAAAACAGCTGTTTATCCATTTTATTGAAAACTATTTGGCATGGTAATCTAGTAGCCAGTGTGCAACTGAATACTCATAATTTAACCATTGTTATTGTATCATCTATAGTAACATGAAACATACAGTACTGTGCAAAAGTCTTAAGCAGGGTGTGAAAAATTGCTGTAAATTAAGAATGCTTCCAGAAATAGAAGTGTTAATAGTATATTTTTATCAATTAACAAAATGGAAAGTAAATAAACAGAAATCCAAATAAATATTTGGTGTTACCACCATTTGTCTCCAAACAATTCTTCTAGGTATAGTTGCACACAGTTTTTGAAGGAACTTGGCAGGTAGGTTGTTCCAAACATTTTGAAGAACTAAGAACAGATCTTCTGTGGATATAGGCTTCCTTAAATCCTTCTGTCTCTTCATACGAGATAAGGAAAAAGTGTGTAGACTTGGGCCTCATCCAATAAGATACATGTTTTTGTATCTTGAATTTAGAAAAATTTAATTTCCTACGTGAATTTAGGAAATTACCAGAGTAAATATCCCAGAACCCTACAATGATGGACTATAACGGCCACAGAGAGGAGACATAATAGATAAAATAATTACAATTTTTATTATCAACTTATATATATATATAGTACATGTGTATGTGAGTATAAGCCATATAATGTACAGAGCAATTAGGAGTAATGTCACATAAGGATAGTGACCAATAACTTACATAACTATATTAATGTGAACACCAACCAATGGGTTCATAAGAAGTAATATCCAGTGTGGAGTAACAAAAACTATCCCAGCATTTCATCAAACAGATATCTAATGGACTTATTAGGAGGTGCAATTCTTCTACAATCCACCAAAGATACATAAACCCAAGTAAACGCGCTGCTCTCAGGGGACCCTTAGTAATACATGTTATGAGCTGCTTACCGCACCACATCTGACTGCACGTGTGCCCGCCACCATGGGGAAATGCTCACTAGCACTGGGAGGACGCCCAGCTAAATACTCCTGCCGCGCGCACCCCTTCACAAACCACGCGCCAGAAGGCACTTGGCTATAATGTCACCACGCGAGGTGCTCCCAAAAGCTGAACATGCGAGATTGCGCTTGTACTCGGGGGTGACCATGGTAACCTCCGTGTCAGGGTATGATTATGGAGGCCCATTAAAAGTCACTGCCCAACAACCCTAAGCAACAAGACAACAACCCCAAACATGCTGCCAATGTTGTTAAGAACTATCTTCAATGTAAAGAAGGAGACCTGGAAGTGATGGTTTGGTCCTCATAGAGCCCTGATCTCAACATCATCAAGTCTGTCTGGGATTACACAAAGAGATAGAAGGATCTGAGGCAGCCTACAGCCACAAAAGATCTGTAGTTGGTTCTTCAAGATGTTTGGAACAACTTACCTGCCAAGTTCTTTCAAAAATTGTGTGCAAATGTACCTAGAAGAATTGGTGCTGATTTGAGGGCAAAGGGAGGTCACAGCAAATGTTGATTTGAATTTCTCTTATGTTTGATTACTTTTCCATTTTGTTAATTGATAAAAATAAACTATTAACACTTCTATTTCTGAAAGCATTCCTAATTTCAGTTTTTCACACCTGCCTAAGACTTTTGCACAGTACTTTATGTCCTTTTTTTTTCATTCAGATTGTATGGTGGTCACACATACTTGGAATTTTTTTTTTTTATCCATTCGATCTGTGATTTGATCAGAATATCAAATCTGCAAACGATCAAGAAGCTATAACTTCTTTTTATGATTGATTTAAACTCAATTTTGAAAAGATTTAATCTAACGGAGTCGATTGACAAGGGTGGAATACTATCAATCGTTGCATATTGTTGCAGTGAGATACTTTTGTTCATGAATACAATCATATTTTGATCAATCAGTTTATGAGACTACACGGTGTAAACAGAGGTGCACCTGATAACTTATGATTTGTATTTTAACTGTTGTTCAAAGTCTGCATTCTTATGTGTGGAACATCAGGCAATTGGGTTGTTGACTATAAATTGAATATTCCTATCTGAAGAGATTGATCAGAAAATAAATTGATTGTCTATTGAAACGTGTATGACTACCATTGGGATTCTGTGCTAAAACAATATAAACTTTTAGCTTCGTTACTGAGCTTTCCTCTTTTTATTTCTGACGCCTGTCTAAAAAGTTAATCTTTTAGGAATAGTAGACTAAATATACTGCTACTTTGTCTCATGAGAAAACAGTGGTTTTATAAACAGTTTATGAAGCTCACTGTCAAAAATAAAGTATGATTTCTAGGTTTGAGCCCTGCTGTACAGTGGTACATGTTGTTGGAGGTTAGACAGCATGCATGTCACGTCTCAGACCGGAGTGAATCCAGACAGAAACATTGTGTCCTGCAGAGGAGCACGTACAGCTGTCAGAAGACATATTGTCATGGTTGAAGGACTTACACTCTTCAGAGAAAATTACAACACAGAACATAATTGTATCTCAATTTGTTCATCTGTACTTCCTTCTACCTTAATGATGCTTTCATGTTTTACCAATATTCAGTAACAGCGAGTTAACTGCACATTTTAGACCTAAGGACTATATTTCTGGATCTCTATAGTGCAGTTTGGTGTTTTACATCAAGAAGAAAAATATTGCATATAAAACAGCCACAGTCACATGTTTATTCTTTTTACTTATGTATGTATTTATGTTGCACCATTTATTCTGCTGTGCTTTACTGTTCACATTAATTCCCCTCACAAAAATGTGGTGTAATGTCTTTACAAGAGTCATTGACACACATACCCCCACATCAAAAAGCTCAGTTTGGTTTTGGAACATTACTAACCACTTAATCACAATTTTTTTTTATTAATAGTGGAAGATTTTTGAAACGCCTGCAAGAAACTCTGCCACCTATAGTTAGACACAGTCCACATTTCTTGAAATATAAGAAATATGTCCATAGATCCATCCACCCAATTGCTGTACTACTAGGTTCCACCGCTGTTAATCATGCAACTTATCTGATTCCTGATCAAAGAAGTGTTGTCTGTACCCACCAATGCTAACCCTAAATGATCCGATCCATACCTAAATATTTAATTGGGCCACTCAATCAGAAGAAACATTGTTGCTATTTATGGCAACCCTAACAAGCTGTCTTTAGTTGATTAAGAAAACTGATAGGACAGTACCATAAACCAGTATATATAGTCAAAGATGTATGTGCAAGGTGTTGTAACCAATAGCAGTCAACTACCATTTAGCTTTCATTGTTCTAAATGCATTGGCTGAGATCTTTTGTATTGTTTATGGGTAAATACATTTTTTACATCATCACTTTTTTGTGCTCCGATATACTCTACAACACCAAAGGCATTTTATGTTCAGAACATTCAGTAGAAAGTCGTTTAGGTTACACGTTATATGACTATGTCCTCTTTACGTTTATGATTCCAGTAATAAAACACGGTTTAGTACTTCTTTACTCACAGTGCTGCCGTCAGTGTTTTTCTCAACCTTTTGTTTCTGTGTGACAATTGAGAAATCAAGAATACTGCAATTCATCAGTCCATTATACATTTCAGAATGTCCAGCCAAAAGTTTTCAACAATAGTTTCAGATTTTATGTCACGGTGCCATTGTGCTACAACATTTTGCATCAAAATCATTAATGAGCTTGTTTTACAGCTAGGCGGTGCAAAACAGATACATTTTAAGAGACAAGAGAGATTTTTGATGAATAAATCCCACGCTCTACTGCTCAGTAGCAGCATGAAAAGTGTAAAACATGCCCCTGACAATTTCATGGGTAAGCATTTATTTTAAAGAAGAACTATAGGCAAAACTTTTTTTCAGTTTGGATAAAAAGGAGGGGTTAAAACCCGTCAGATGTTTTTTCGCCATCTGTGTCCCATTGGAGAGACTGTCCCATAGCCAAACAGGAAGTAAGAGGAAATCCCTGCAAATTAAAGGAATTCCTTGGGGCCCCTTAGGCCACCAGAACTAGTGTCCCCATTGGAAGACTTCCTCTCTATTAGTTTTCTGGGGACAACCCAATATTTGGGTTTTCTTTTACTTTCACGAAAATGGTAAAAAGGACAAATAAAGAGGGTGAATCTCCCTAGTGAGGAGCACAGACAGTAATAAAACCTAGTAGATGTTCTAATCCCTCTCCACTGTGTCCAAAAGTAAAATTAAGTTTTGCCTTTGGTTGTACTTTAAAGCTGAATCCCAGGCAAACCACTATATACGTACAGAGGTAAATTACATATATACATATGGGATTGTTTTACCTGCCTGACTTGTTTTTTCTCTGCTGCAGTAAAGTAAAGTAACACTTAGACCCCATGCACAATATTAGATTTTCTGAAGATTTTTGTCTTCAGATTTACCGAAACCATGTAGTGCAAAGGCATGCCTGATTGCATACAAATTGAAACTCTTAAGCTTTGACCTCATATTATATGGTTTTGGTAAATCTGAAGACAAAAATCTGCAGAAAATCTAATAGAGTGTGTATGGGGTCTTACAAGTCATGTCCCTACCTAAGCCTATGATTGGACAGTGAAAGGGGAAGCGACACTTTGTTGAGCTCATCCCTCCCTCACTCTCTCCTCCTATTTGTATGTCCCATGTTAGCACATGAGCACTACAGTACACCTGATTTGCTCCTTCTGCTGCTTCTCCCTCCAACAGTCTGAGCTGTACTGTACAGGGACTGCAAATGCTGGTTCCAGATCAAATTTAGGACTTTACACTGCTTGCATTTAAAAAAAATTATGTATTGATGTATTAATAAAAATAGAGTGCACAATTTGTGTCTCTTATCTCTAGCTGGCATTCAGCTTTAATTTAACTTAACATTACTAATACCATTATGAAACCATTGCAGTTGGCTTTCTAGAATTGCCAGAGTAGGGACACAAAAACACACAAAAGAATCTTGAGTCCTTTTGCAGCAGAAGAGCCGCCTCGTTTTTGGATATATTTTTGGATATACATCAGATTCTGTCCATATCTTACTTGATAACGCCACTTCCATTTTGTTTCCCTCCATGCGAATGACCAAATATTTCAATAACATTCAAATGAAAAAAAAATATGAAAAACTAAAAAAAGGAACTGGCAAATGTAATATTTTGTCACGGTAAAGTATTTGAAGTCTGTCATTGTCAAGAAGTTTATGTGAAACTGTAGGGTTACATTTATTTTTTTTCATCCATTTACCAAATGTATGTTCATTTCACACTAGACAAAATTTGTGGAAAAGAATAATGATGCTCTGCATATGTCACTTGAGTGCCTCATCTGTGAGTCCAAAGATAAATTTGTACGGGATTTATTTGAATCGGCCAATAATAACAAGGACTCCAAGCAGAAGACTGGGAAACTCAGCTTCATCAGTGTGGGGAACAAGTTCAAGGTAAGGAAAATCTCTATTGGCATCTTTTTTGTAGCTGTTATTTCTTTTGTAGGAATCTGACAGTTCTGTTATATGGGCCTTAACACTGTTTCCTTTTTTGTTGGGATATTCACACACTCACTTTCACGTGAACTTTAATTCACTAACCATGTAAACCACAATAGCAAAATGGTCACACTGTTTACAAGGAAACTCTAAGGACAGAGGTGTCTTTCCCATTAGAAAAGGAGGAGGAAAGCACTCTGCAAAGACCCATTCACCCTAAATTGCTGAAGAAAATTAGTCAACACCTCAAAGTTGTTGTGTTCCTCAAACCATTGTTAAATTCCTCAGACCAGGACACCTTCTTCCATAGCTCCTGTAGTCTAGTTATGGTGCTTATGTGCCCATCGTACTTTTGGCTGTGGACATAAGTCAGCATGGGCACCCTGAGCAGTCTGTGGCTACACAGCCCCATATACAACAAACTGTGATGCACTGTTTGTTCTGACATGTTTTTTATTGAAAACAAACATGAAATTTTTAAGCAATTTAAGCTAAAGTAGCTCTACTGTTGGGTGAGACTACACAGGCCAGCCTTCGCCCCCCCCCCCCCCATATGCTTCAGTGAGCCTTGGCCGCCCATGACCCTGCCGCTGGTTTTGCTTCCTTGGACCACTTTTGATAGGTCCTGACTACTGCAAGAGCTACAGTTTTAGAGATGCTCTGACCCAGCGGTCTATCCTCTACAATTTGGCCCTAGTCAGAGTCGCTCAAATGCTTACGCTTGCCCAGTCTTTCTGCTTTCAACACAATAACTTAAGGTAAAACATGTTTACTTAGTGCCTAATGTATCTGACCCATTTTCAGATGCTATTTTAATGAGATTAATGTTATTCGCTTTCCCTATCAGTGGTCATAATATGGCTGATTGCTGATTAGTGTATATGTTTTACATTTGTCCCTATGGACATATACTGTGGGTAGAGGAGAGTGCCGGGGCTGCTGATAAGATGTATAAGAATGATTGGAGCTCATGTAACATATTTTTATTTCCCACTTTGTATTTAGTTTGCTGTATAGTTGGAATTTAGATATACATATAACATCAATTGGCTTATTGTGTAAAATCTACATAAAATTTGCCAGCTTTATTTTGCCGTCCCAACTTTTTTGAAACCCGTTGCTGCCTTCAATTTCAAAATGTTCTTATTTTAATTTCTTAAAATGGTACATTTGTTCAATTTAAACATTTGATATGTTATCTATTTTCTATTGTGACTAAAGTTTGGGTTTATGATATTTGAAATTCATTGCATTCTGTTGTTATGTAGATTTTATACACCGTCCCAACATTTTGGTGGCTGCAGCCACATAAACTGCTGATTCACACAATATGGGCCATAGGGCTTGTATGTACCCCAAGACCTAATGTAAACACAGTGTATTTCTGCGCCTCTGAGTCACGGGTATTTGAGTAGAGTCCCAGGCAGCAGCCTGTGCAAATCAACGACAGGCTGACAGACAGTGCGGCTGTAGGCATGTAACCTCACATCCTGAACTCAAACTGAGCCACCCCTAAATTCTTATACACATGTAGGTACTTGAATGTATACAGCCCCACAGTGTTTGTCAGCCTTTCATTGATTTGTATAGGCGGCTGCCCACAGCTATATGCATAAGCCTTTGACTCCCATGCACAAAAATACTCTTCCCCTTGAAGCTGTACACCCCTTTGTGGTTATGTGAATGAGGCCTATCATGCAACCTACAAAATCAGTAGAACCATCTATTTATTCTACATTTTCTGTGCATTTTCTGGATAGAATAGATTTATCTGAATAGATTTAAATAAGTCATCTTATTGTGTACCCCAAAACTAAGAAGCCAGAAGAGAAGTAAGGGATGGAGTAGATCAAGTACTTTACCAACTGTCACTTTCCCCAAAAAATAAAGCATTCCTGTAAATTAATTTTAGTACAACTTGTTTAAAGGAAGACATGGTTTATGAGAAGAGCATGGTGACTGATTTATAATTCTTTTCAGACCCAGCAATTTTTCAGATGGTGCAGTGGTATAAAAATCTCAGTTACTGATATTGCTAATTTTTTTTGGTATGTCCATGAAAGAAAAGCAAATATTTTAAATAAAGATGGACCAATGGATAATTGCCCTTTCTCTTCATATCTTTTACTGCCATTCCTCCAAGCAACTATAAGACCCCTTTCACACTGGCAGTGCCCGGCCATTAGCGCTACAACGCCACTCGTTTTTGCGGTGCTTTAGCGCTGTCTTAGCGGCGCTTTTTAGCCACTAGCGGGGCGCTTTTTACCAAAAGAAAAAATAGTAAAAAGTCCAGTTTTGCAGCGTTTCAAAGAGCTGCCCATTCATTGCAATGGGCAGGGCGTTTTGTGAATGCTATTTACAGTGCTCCCAAACCGCCCCAAAGATGCTGTTTGCCGGACATTTCGTAATGTCCCACAAGTGCACCGCCTCAGTGTGAAAAGACACGCTGCAATAAATAGGAAGTAGTTTTCAGGCACTTTTCAGATGCTTTTTCTAGCGCTAAAGTGCCTGAAAACCGCCTCATTGTGAAAGTAGCCTATAAAAGCGTAATGGGAATCTGTACCATACTTGAATAGATGAGTTTGTGCCCCTTACTGCATCCTTTAGGTAACACTGGAGCAAACTGTTTGCAAGACATGTAAGGGACTGCTCATTTGCTCATGTTTTATGTCTTGCCTAGACCTCCTGTTGGTGGCTTCTGTAGCACAAGAAGATATGCAGATAAATTGAGACCTGCATGTTGCAGTAGGTTAGAAAGAAAATCAAGTGTATATGCGCAGTGCAACTGTGCTAAGCACAGCCTGGTGCAGGTTGGGTGTACACAGCCTTTTAAATCGAAAAATGTATATAGAACTGGAAAGGGGGATTTTAATGGTGCCACAGTTATAAACAAAAGATATATTTTTCAAAAAACATATTTTATTAATATCAAAATATTAAAAAGAGTGAACAAGATTATCTCTCAAGAATATAGAACTATATATAAAATTATCGTAACATAATATGAAACAATGATGTGCGTATAAAGCTAGAGTAGCTGTATAAATGCCTGTTGGGCTCTACATGTTTTGCTGTTGTGCTTCTTCAGGAGCTCTAAGGCATATATTGGCCATCATATGTATGATAACTAGATTTATTAGAGTCCAGGTGTTCAAATGAGAGCAGCAGATAGGGGAGCAATCAAAATCCAGCAATGGGAATCGCAGGGTGAGCAGAGTACATTCAGGCTCACAGAAAGATGAACGGCCCCCATCAGGCAACCCACCGAAAAAATCTAGACAGAGTCCCCCTGCTCTCAACAGGAGCTTGAGCTTACTATATACCTGTGATATGATGCTACATTTTTCTTTTTGGGCATCTTCACAGTTATTGATTTGAGGAATTATCTCCATTGCTGTATTTTGATACTTGCAAATCCTGAAGAAGCACAGTAGCAAAATATATAGAGCCCAGCAGGCATTTATACAGCTACTCTAGGTTTATATGCACATTATTGTTCCATATTATGTTACGATAATTTTCACTCTTTTTAATATTTTGATATTAATAAAATGTTTTATTAAAAAATGTATCTTTGGTTTATACCTGTAGCACCATTAAAATCCCCCTTTCCAGTTCTTTATAGATTTTTCAATTTGGGATGTTGGGTGCTTTGATCCCTTGAGTTAGTGTAGTCATTCCAATATTTTAAATAAACCGATCAAGTGAAAATCTCCTTTGAAGCAATGGTTTTTGAAGCCTTTGCTATTTATCTTTACCTTTTCCTCCCAAGAAATTTTCATAACTTTCAGATGATCAGCGGTTTGTATAACCTAGAGCAGTCACCAATCAGTGGTCTGTGGATCAGAGATGGTCAACGAGAACATTTTGGTGGTCCCCAGGGGTTCTGCCTCAAGTCAACATTGTGGCAGATGTATACCGCCCAATGTTGTTTCCAGTGTTGTTCTCAATGTGTGCTGACAGTCAATACTGTCAGTGCACATTGATAACTGATGCCTCCTCTATAGTTCCGGCTCCTGTGAACTCAAAATTAAGTGCCGGGAGTAGGGCAGAGAGTGGGAGGTGAAGGAGGAGAGGACTTCCAATGGCAACGCTGATCAGAGGCTGTAAAATGGGGCATGGAGCTCGAGCACATGGGCTGGATAAGGAGGTGAGATGCAATGATGAGTCTGTGTAAGGCGGCAGTGTGACGCAGAGGGGGGTAGAGAGCTGGAGCATTACATATAAATTCCTTAGTGGTCTATGGGATTCAAAATTGTGAGTTTAGAAGTCCGTGAGGTTCGAAAGGTTGGCAACCACTGATCTAGAGCAGTGGTCCTCAAATTTGATTGTCTCAAGCTGCATGTAGGCCTCACTTTCATGTCATCACTAGTACTTAAAGTGATTGTAAATTATCACCTTCTAAAACAATCAATTTAGTTTAAAATAGAAATGAAAGGAAAAAAACTTTCTTAATCGTACATCACGGGACACAGAGCCATAG
Source organism: Lithobates clamitans (assembly GCA_037952925.1). NCBI lineage: Eukaryota > Metazoa > Chordata > Amphibia > Anura > Ranidae > Lithobates > Lithobates clamitans. The sequence continues at coordinate 5,581,455 of JBBGZY010000305.1, read as the reverse complement.
TAATTACTATGTCGGTTATAGGCCACCTTCCGGTGATGGACACTGGCACACCCTAAACAGGAAGTTGCCTCCCTATATAACCCCTCCCACTCCTGGGAGTACCTCAGTTTTTTCGCCAGTGTCTAAGGTGTTGGTCACGAGTAAAGATGTGCTGTGCTGCACTCCACTGGAATAATCCTTGCTGGGGCTAGCTATGCAGCTGGATCCATTCAAAGTGTCTTTTCAGGCCAAATTGAATGGTACCCGGGCCTCGTGGCGGAAGAAACGAGGTTTAGCGCGTAGCGCTTCTCTTTTTAGAGAGCTGGAGCCCGGGATCCAGTGCTTTTGGTGTTTTCAGCCATAAAGTTTTTACTGGTGGGGTGCTTTACGGGTCCAGGGGTGTGGGTTCCCCCTAGGGTCCCCGATTCCTGAAGGTTTTGTAACGGAGCCCATCGTGAGTGGTGAAGATTGGGTCTGTTGGTTTTACCACAGAAATCCCTGCGGCGGGAAAGGTAAGTGGAGGTTTCTAAGGAATTTTTAAATTTTCTTATGAAATGTCTCCTTTAAAAAAAGTAAATGTTGTCATGCCTAAGAGTCACCACTGGGGGCTGTATAGAGCACGTACCTTGTCATGCTTTCCTCAAAGATCATGCTGTGTCAGCAGAAGCAGCAGGCTTCCCTCCAGCGAGCAGCTCAGACACCCAGTAAGATTGGGGGGGTTTCCACTAAAAAACCCCCACCAGGACAGAAGCTCTCCTCCTGTCCCTGAATAGGGGGAAGCCAAAACTATCGGCGATGCTGCTCCGTTTTTTTCACTTCCCCTGCATGGCGGCTTGTCACAGGTGGTCTCCTCGCCATCCCCCTCCACACACACACACCGATCCTGTCAGATCGGAGGCCCCCTCCACTTTTGAAAAGAGAGGAGGGGCGCGATGTGACAGAAGGGGCGGAGCTTAGCACGGCGTTGGCGTGCACCAACGTCCAGCGCGGGAGTATATTTAAAAGCTCCATTTTTGCTGGCTGCAGATGTCGGAGGGACACAAGAGCAAAACGGAGCATGTAAGAGGTTGGTGACACAGGCATTCCCTTGGCACATTTACTAAAAGCATCAGGCTGAGCGTTAATAGCAGCGGCAGTGGCTGGACTATTGCTCAAGCAGTGGATGCAATTTTTTCTGGCAGTACCTCTGCATTTGTGCATCGGGCTATGGTCAGAAGGGGGGTTGAAACAAAAAAAGGGCTAAAAGGACCTCAAGCTCTGCAAAGCCTACTCATCTTTACAATGGCATCCTCCCCTGAGAGGGGGTGGCTGGTCAGAGTGAGCATCGGGGCCATGAAATGTTTGCAAATGTTTTCAACACTGAACCTCCTGTCTATATTACTAAAGAGGTCTCTTTCCTCATCCATGATAGGATTGGAAAAAGGTTAGCGGCTTTAATCGCATCCCGGTGTGGGAAAAAATGCGACAGGTTACCTTCCATTACCCAGGACCCTCAAACTGAGATACTGGGGGCGGGAGAAGATTAATTTGCTCAGGGGACCGTGGTGAGGCTGATGACTCCTCCTCTGAGGGGTCAAATGCGGAGGGATCAGCTTCACAATCTGTAAGATTGATAGTGCAATTTCTTACTGAATGGTCTGCTTCACATTTGTGCTACCCTTAACTGAGTGTTTGGGTTCACTAAAGCCTCCTCAAGCTGTGCATGCCTTTCCTGTCCATTCATTGCTGGAAAAGCTTTTTGTATCTGAGTGGGATCACCCAGATAAGCTTTTTTTTCCCTCCTAAAAAGTTTTTTCACACTTTATCCTATGGGGGAAAAAAAATCACTAAAGGTGTGGATACCAGCAATTGACGCTGCTATATCCTCTGTGAATAAATTTTGATTTGTTCGGCAGACAATGCTCAAATGCTTAGGGATCCAACGGATAAAAAGTTGGAATTCCTATTAAAAAACACTTTTTTTCTCTGCCAGATTGAGTGTTTCAGCCTGCGCTAACAGTAATTGGTCAATCCTTGAGAGACCAGTTAAACAGGTGCTCAAGGTTATCCTGTTCAGCAGGCCCAGGATCTGGCAAGCTACTAGCAGCGTTATGTTTGCAATAGTTGCTGTGGGAGATTCTATCCTTCAGGCCTCACGCCTTTCGCTAAGCACCATGCAAGAAGCTCCTGGCTAGTCTTCCTTTTTGCAGTGAAACGGCTGTTTGGGGATGATTTGGGTAATACATCCAAAGAATTTCTAGTCAAAAAAGTACCCCTTTGCCATTTAAGAAAAGGAGTAAACTTATTTAATTTAAACAAGCTCCTTCTCTATTGCCAGGGGCATCAGCGGTCACGACCGTCTCCGCCGTCAAGTTCAAGAGGTAATCCTCAGGGTCAACCCCAGGGACAAAAGAAGTCTTGGGGGAGGAAACCTACAAAATACTAAAGCCTCCTTATGAGGAGGCGCCCCCACTTGCTCGAGTATGAGGAATACTTCTGCAGTTCTCAAGGGTCTGGCAGGAAGAGTGTCGAGACAGATGGGGGACTTCCTCAATAGCTCCAGGGTACAAACTGGAGTTCCAAGAGTTCCCGTCTCCTCATTTTCTCAGATCAAACGTTCCTAAGGATCCAGAGAAAAAGAAGTCTTTCTTTCAAGCATTGGACCATCTTTTGGCAAAAAAGTGATCATGGTGGTCCCCATGAAAGAGCAGGGGTTGGGGTTTAGTTCAAACCTTTTTTCACGGTGCCAATACTGAATGGAGATTTCAAACCTATTCTGGATCTCAAAGATCTAAACCGGTTCCTGATTATCCACTCTTTTTTTGCATGGAGTCAATCCAATCAGTTGCCTCCATCCTACAAGGAGGAGAACTTCTGGCATTAATCAACATCAAGGATGCATACATCCATGAGCCTATTTCCCCACTCACCAGTAATATCTACTTTTCAAGGTAGAACATCTTCACTTTCAGTTTGTAGCTCTGCTTTTCGGCATCAATCAACATCAAGGATACATACCTCCATGAGCCTATTTCCCCGCTCACCAGTAATATCTACTTTTCAAGGTAGAACATCTTCACTTTCAGTTTGTAGCTCTGCTTTTCAGTCTAGCTACTGCACCTTGAGTGTTTACAAAGCTTCTGGCCCCTCCTCTAGCCAGATTAAGGGCCCAAGATATAACGATTATAGTTTACCTAGACGATCTGCTCTTGATAGACCAGTTGGTAGCCCGCTTAGACCAAAGTATGGTCACCACATTCAACTACTTAGAATACCTAGGTTGGATTCTCAACCTAGAGAAATCTTCCTTAAAACCATGAAGGAGGCTAGAATACTTGGGTCTGATCATAGATATACCCAGAAAAGGGTATTCTTGCCCCAGGCAAAGATCAGCTCCATAAAGGAACTGATTTAGGTGGTCAAAGCAAAGAAGAATCCTTCTATTCAGTTTGCATGAGGTTGTTGGGAAAGATAGTGGCTTCATTTGAGGCCATTCCTTATGCTCAGTTTCGTTCGAGGGTGCTGTAAAACGGTATCCTATCGGCTTGGAACAAGAAGGTCCAAGCTTTAGATTTCCTAATGTGTTTGACTCCAAAGGTGCGTCGGGCCTCAGTTTATGGTAAATAGCCAAAAATCTGCAAAGGGTAAAATCCTTTCTACAGTTACCTGGGAAGTGGTAACAACATATGCCAACCTTTTTTTTAGGTTGGGGAGTAGTCCTGTAAGAGGCAACTGTCCAAGAGAGGTGGTCCAGAAATGACCTTGCCCATTAACATTCTAGAGATTCGGGCAGAGCACTTGGCCCTGAGGGCCTAAACGTTCAGTTTACGGAATTGTCCTGTCAGGATCCAATCTGACAATGCCACAGCAATGGCCTATATCTATCACCAAGGGGGCCCGAGAAGTTGTGCGGCCCAGAGAGAGGTGAATCATATCCTATCTTGAGCAGAAAACAATGTACTTTGCCTATCGGCAGTCTTCATTCCAGGAATAGAAATCTGGCAGGCGGACTACTTAAGTCGCCAGCAGTTGTTCCGGGGAGAATAGTTCCTTCACCCCGTTATCTTCCTGTCAATATATCAAAGATGGGACATCACAGACGTAGATCTGTTTGCGTCCAGATTCAACAAAGAAGTCAACAACTTTGTGTCAAGAACAAAGGATCCGCTAGCATGTGGAACAGATGCCTTGGTGTTCCTGTGGAATCAGTTTTCACTGATTTATGCATTCCCTCCTATTCTGCCTGCGTCCACGACTTCTTGCAGGATCAAGCAGGAAGGGAAGTCGTGATTCTTGTGGCCCAGGAGATCTTGGTATGCAGAGATCATAAGGATGGCGGTAGGGGTCCCATGGACTCTACTACCACGTCCAGACCTTCTCTCACAAGGTCCGGTATTCCATCCTACCTTACAAACGCTAAATTTAATGGGTTGGCTATTGAGACCCACATTCTGAAAAAACATAGGCTGCCAAGTTCAGTGGTATCTACCTTGGATAATGCAAGGAAGCCGACCTCCAGAATCACATATTATAGAGTCTGGAAGACATATGTCTCCTGGGATGAATCCAGGGGTTGGCACCCCAGGAAGTATGTCATAGGTAGAATCCTTGATTTTCTGCAGATGGGGCTAGAAATGAAGCTGGCCTTGAGTACGGTATTTTTTCAACGACCACTTGCTTTGCATTCTTTGGTTCATAGTTTTTTTCAGGGGGTAACGCGGCTTAATCCCCTGAACCCTTGGGACTTGAATTCAGTTCTGTCCGCATTACAAAAACAGCCTTTTTGAGCCAATACGACATATTCTCTTGGTCCTTTTGACAAGGAAACTAGTTTTTCTGGTAACCATATCTTCTGCAAGAAGGGTATCAGAGTTGGCTGCTCTTTCTTGTAAAGAGCCATATTATTATTCACAAGGATGAGGTAGTATTGCATCCTCATCTTAACTTTCTACTGAAGGTAGTGTCAGGTTTTTTTTTTATCATTCTCTTGATGTGGTGAGAGCAGTCAAGCTCTACTTAAAGGCGACTGCTCAGATTCGAAAAACTGATGTTTTATTTGTGTTGCCTGAAGGTCCTAAAACAGGGAAATGCAATTAGCGGACCTCCAGCTGTTGCAAAACCCAAAGTCCCATCATGCCTCTGGGTGTCATGCTTGTGGCTATCAGAGTCTTGCTATGCCTCATGGGACTTGTAGTTCTGCAACAGCTGGAGGTCCGCTAATTGCATATCCCTGTCCTAAAAGATGACAGGCAGCATCGAAATCTACTATTTCTAAATGGATTTGCCAAGTAATCATTCTAGCTTATGGTTTAAAGAGGTAGATTCCACCCTCTCAAATCAAAGCGCACTCCTCCAGGGCTGTTAGTGCTTCATGGGCAATGCATCACCAAGCCTCCATGGCTCAAATCTGCAAGGCCGCAACTTGGTCTTCAGTCTATACATTTACCAGATTCTATCAGGTGGATGTAAAAAGACATGAGGATGTCGCCTTTGGGCGCAGTGTGCTGCAGGCAGCAGTATAAGTCCTCTGATCTCCTGTTGCCCTACTTTGGTTGTGTCTCCCTCCCCTCAGTTGGCATTGCTCTGGGACATCCCACATAGTAATTACTATGGCTCTGTGCCCCGTGATGTACGATTAAGAAAATAGGATTTTTATAACCGCTTACCTGTAAAATCCTTTTCTTTGAAGTACATCATGGGACACAGATGTCCCTCCCCTCTTTCTGGTATACACGTGTATTGCTTTGCTACAAAACTGAGGTACTCCCAGTAGTGGGAGGGGTTATATAGGGAGGCAATTTCCTGTGGTGTGCCAGTGTCCATCACCTGAAGGTGGCCTATAACCCACATAGTAATTACTATGGCTCTGTGTGCCTTGATGTACTTCAAAGAAAAGGATTTTACAGGTAAGCTGTTATAAAAATCCTATTTTTGTGTAAAGATATAAAAAAAAAAACATTATACCCTTTTCACCTTTTTTTTCTTTTTTATAAATGATCACATTCCCTCTGTTCTCAGCTGCATAAGAGCTGAGGGGAGGAGAAGCAGCAGCACACGAGCTTGCCAGTGAATGGCTGTGCAGGAGGGGCATGTCAGGACAAGTCTGATCATTGGAGGAGTGTACACTGAGTTCCCAGCATAGCTAGAGAACCGTTCACGGTGTGCTCTCCTGCTTAGTGTGGTCAATTTTTAATAGGAAAGAAGAGGGACTAGCAGGATAACTAGGTATTTCACACAAAGGAAGCAATACAAAGAGAACAGGATACTTTCTCATACAAGTACATGGTACAGCAGGCACATATCAGGAATATGAAGTCTTGGGGTAACAAACATTTTAAATATGTTAGTGGTGGCTTTAATTATAACCATTACACAGAGTTTATTGTATATTATTATAAATAAGTCAAAACACAACAATGTAAAATTAAAAAAATATATATCATTTTGGCATGAAAAGCCCCTGTGGCTAAGACCCCTTTTACACCGCTTTGCAGGCGCTATAGCGTTAAAAATAGCGCCTGCAATCCGCCCTCAAACAGCTGCAGCATTGTCTCCAGTGTGAAAGCCTGAGGGCTGCGCTGGCAGGACGGGAAAAAAAAGTCCTGCCAGCAGCTTCTAAGGAGCGGTGTGTTTACCGCTCCTCCACCGCTGCTCCCCATTGAAATCAATGGGGCAGCGCTGGGATACCGCCGGCAAAACACCGCTTTTGCTTCGCATTGCGGGCAGTTTTAACCCTTTCTCGGCCGCTAGCGGGGGTAAAAGCGCCCCGCTAGCGGCCGAAATGCGCCGCAAATCTGACGGTAAAACGCCGCTATGAATAGTGGCGTTTTACCGCCGATGCTATGGGCGGCCCGGTGTGAAAGGGCTCTTACTACATTGACTTTTGAAAGTGATGTGGCACTCTCTTCACTGTGCAGTTCTGGAATTTGAGGGGTAAAAAAGCATTTCTAAACAAGAAATGTAATTGTTATTTTTCTTTTCCTCTGTCAAGTGTTTTCTTCTTTCTTCTACCTAGTGATTTTATGCTTTCGTTACAGAAAATAGTTAAGGTCAACTATTCATCACTTGAATAGTGAGTAGCAAAATCTGTATTGCACATAAATATTTGTTTATTAAAAGCTTCTGTAATCCTTTTTTTATTTGACTGCACATCCATGTGAGCACCATGAGGACATGCACTGCTGACAGTTAATGCATGCAAACTTGTCACATGCTGCATGCGTTTATACAGTGGACAGTGCAGTTTCTTGTGTGGTCTTGTCATTTTATATTTTATTATTTTTGTTTTACAGACCCAGTTAAATCTTCTGCTTGAAAAACTCAGAAGCACGGTAAGAAAACAGCTGCATTTTCTTATTTTGTTATTTTTGGTTTTTGTTTTGCAGCTAGTTCATGAATAACCTTGTCAATATTTAAAGTGAACCTTTTTTCAGACTATGCACACTACAGTATTTACATAATCTACACAAGCAGTAAAGATCTTTAAAACAAGCCCAGATTTACCTTTGCAGCTATAGACATTATGGAGAAATTAAACTTCACATTTTACAACAGCGGCACAGAAATCTTCGTTTTTTTCCTATTTTGGCCCCTTTCACACTTGTCCTGCGACTTGGGACTGCAGAGTCGCATGACAAGTCATACCCCATGATTTCCAATGAGTACCTTTCATATCTGTGCAACTTCAAGTTAGTACTTCCACTACTTTGGTCTGACTTGAGGTCCATAGACCTCAGGATTACCCAGGCATTGCTTCAAGTCGCAGCAAAATCGCGCAACTTTCAGGTCGCACAAGTGTGAATGGGGCCTAATTCCTATTGCTGCACGATCTTTGTAGACTGCCAGAACCTTTTAATGATAACCTACAGTTGGTGTGTCTATGTTGTTAGAAACCAAATGCAAAACAACTTGAGTCGTTTTGATTTTGAGGATATTTGCTGTTCATTCTAAATGGACAGACTCCATAACACAGTAAAAATTAGGTAAACAATCTGTCTAGATGTATAATGATCTATTAAAATACAACTCTTGATTTCTTTTAAATAAAATTCCCAGGTATACTACATATTTTGTAGGCATTATTATTATTGGCCTGTTTACACCAGTGTACATTGCTTAACACACGGCTCCTGGTGTGAGCTGCCAATACCCTGATCCCAGTGCATGGTGCTGTTTACTTTTTCCTGTAGACCTTTATTAAAATGTCACGATTGACATTTCAATACAGCTCTATGCATCATGACAGCATTGCAATGTGGTGTTTTTTGTCACACCCTGCTACACTGCACTTTTTTTCAACACACAACACAGCGGATCTAGTCACAGCATACATTTTCATTTCATAACATACGCATTTTAATTGCAATAAAACAATAGTTATTTTTGACAATTCAATATAAGCCTACTTTCATGTCATTAATTCTCCCTTTCTGATGGCCATCTCTTCCCACAATTTCCTGGATTCCCTACTCCCCTTTTCTAAAGACTATATATCCCATGGGGCCAGGCTGCTCACATTTTTCTGAATGGGAGGTAGTGCAGGGAGGATATAGTCAGTGCAGCGCTTCTATCATGGATCATGGATCATCTATCATGCATCTAACATGGCAATCTCTGGCTCCCTGACCATGGACGAGCAGTGGCCGGGTGAAAAGACATTTCTGTTATGACTCCAGAGAGATTTGGGGTGTGTTTTTTTTTAACAGATACATTTCAGGTAGCAGTAAACACTTTGCAAAGCTATTCAGCTTTCTGGAAATGTGATTTTTTTTTTAATACAATATATAACCACACCTGAAAAGATGAAAGGTGGTTTATTTATATAGAAGTTGTGATTCTAAGTTTGATTGCTTCCAGAAGAAGATGTAATACTAAGGCAGGAATAGCATTTGAAAGATAAAAAGGATAAAGTAGAAATCAGTTCAAGCGTCTTTGGTTGAGCTACCCTTGAGACTGAGCTTAAAAATTTCTACCTGTTTCAAAAAAATAACTTAGTTTAAAGCTACAAAATTCTATGTGAAAATGTTCCAACTGGTTAGGAAATAATAAATGTATTATATCATTATAAAATAATATATATTTAAAGAGATTTTTGAGTATACTAGAAGCTTTATTTTTTTTAGAATATTGATAGCACAATGGTGTCAACAAGTTTTTTTCTAGTGGAAGCAATATTTAGGTGCCTTCTATACAGATGTATGTAATGTATTTTATATATATATATGATGTAATTTTTGAGATTACTAGAAGCTTTTTTTTTTTTTTTTTTTTTAAACATTGATAGCATATTGTCGTCAACAAGTTTTCTCTAGTGGAAGCAATGTTTAGGTGCTTTCTTTAAAGAAACTTCAATTAACTCTTAAAGTGTTACTAAACCAACAACAGTAAAATCAGTCTGTATTTGCAGTAAAGCATGCTTGTTATAGTCACTGTGGAACCTAAGGGGTTATTTCCTCCGCATGTTGTAAAAAGGCTTTTTGAACCTATATGCACAGAGCAGCCTCTTTTTCAACTGACTCCAGAACTCCATGTCCGAATAAGACAGAGCCTTTGGAGTCAGTCTGCACATGCTCAGTTTTGGGTGGATTGCTAGAGAGGTTTTTTTTTCTTGGGAGAGTGCATGTGATCAGCACAGTTCCAATCAACACTGCCGAGACAGAGGGTCAGGGGTCCTGCATCCTGATAGGGCAGCTCAATGCAGTATGAAAACTCCTCCTACAAGCCTAATCAGACACTGATAGAAGTAACAAGACTGCTATATACTGCTGATGAGAAAAGTTATATAGCAGTTTATATTTACTAAAATAATTGCATGTCCATATTCTGTGTACTGAGGGAGACCAGATATAGTGAATGCAGGGTTCTGAGTTTAGTAACACTTTAAGTGTCAAAAAACATTTATGCTTTTTATGTTTTTTATGACCTATACTAAAGATTGTTTTCTAAAGGAAACTTGTGAAGGAGGAGATATAACTTTTTTTTTAATCTAGTAAAATGTTGCACAGTTGTCTGAAACTACAAGTTAATAATGATTACTTACATGCTGTCTAAGAACATTTATCACTAACACTGGAAAAGGTTTGTCAAGGTGGGGTAATCAATAAAGACATTATAAACTGAGGGAACATTTAAGAACATTTATTTATAGTCATTTGTTTTAGGATCTTTATCAGTATAGTTAGGAAAAGGGAGTGTAAAGTATTTGCATTGCTGAAATACCATTTTGAAATTCAAAATAATGCATCATTTATAATTCTTGTTTGGCCCGCTTTTCTTTTTTCTTTTACATTTTAGTGACTGTTAATTATATTGCATGTGCACATTGCAATGTGATGACCTAGTTTTTACTTTGATTTTTACATGGTGCAGCCATAAAATAAGCAATATGTCAGTATCTTATACAAATTATTTACTGGCTTACCCACAGGGATCTAGCTTCATCCGTTGCATCAAGCCCAATTTAAAAATGACAAGTCATCAGTTTGAAGGAGCACAAATTTTGTCCCAGCTTCAGTGTTCAGGTAATGTTAATTTCATTTTTATTACCTTGAATTTCATTAAAAAAAATGTAAATTACAATGTATTTCTGCTTTCATCAGAAAAGGCAAATATTCAGGTTGGGTTAGACGAGCACCATAATAAGTTTTACTTGTTGTTTGCACAATACCAATATTTCCATAAAGTCGAAGAGAAGAACAAATGGTGAGACTTTTACAGTAGATGATCTCTCATAGAAAGAACATTATACACCCATTTGCTAAAATCCATTCCTTTATTCACACGTAACCATTAGGCAAACAATGGCTATTGCTAAAATATCACTGTTGGCCACATCATCATTAAAATGAAAACAAAAAGATATACATGACATACAAAACAAATAATTCCACTGGATATATCTCTTAAAAAACCCCATCCAAAGCATCATAATATACCAAAATCCACCGGGGGTGACAGCATTCGTTCTGGTGCCCCTAAGTTTATGAATGTAGCTATGACATGCAAAGATTTGATGGACATAGAAACACATTGTGGTCAAGTTCTTTATCTCAAGGTGTTCCACTTTATTCTTTCTTGGGAAAGGGGTATTTTAACACAAAAGTAAGCAGGCAAAATAAAACCTATCATAAAGCCAACTAGATCATTAATGGGTAGGGTTTATGGTCATGTTACCGCGATCACATGATCGGAAAGCTCACGATCGCCTGTAGCGATTGGGCACTTTCTGTTAGCTGCATTCACACCAATTCACGCAAATGTGCGGCTGCTTGGCGCCAAGGCCCACCCACCAAAAGGCTGCATATTTGCGTGTGGTTGGTGCCAACGGGTTAAATTAAACAGTGTCTGATTGTTTTTTTGCCTGATTAGAACCCTTGTTAGGATTTTTGTTGTTGCTGTTTTTGTCTGTTGGAGAATTTTCCCATTATTTCCTGTTCCAGTGTCTGAGGGGAGATTTTCCCTCATTTCCTGTTTCAGTAACCAGAGTAGAAGTGATAGCATCTCTCCTACATGGGAAAATAGACAGCAAAACTTGTTGTGTCTAAATTTCCCTTGCCCATGTTTGGGTCGCACTGCCTGTTGTAACCCCATTTTTGCCAACAAATGTGTGTTTGAGTTTGCGGTACTTCCCCATTGCCTTGAATGTGAATTACTTCATGTCTGGTCACCTTCGCCATGGGTATGAAGCTTTGCAGAATATAAACACCCCTGGCTGCTGCCTGGAGCTTAGCCACAAATCTAAAACACAGTCTTGCTGTACAAAAATAGATTTGAATGTCATTTGGGAAAACAGAGGCAGTCTATCTACAGCTGTTTGTATAATATAAGCATTTTTTTGTTGTCTGTGTAGCATTACAGTTACACAGGGCCATACATTAAAATGTTACTAAACCCACAACAGTAAAATCAGTCTGTATATGCAGTAAAGCATGCTTGTTATACTCACTGTGGAACCTAAGGGGTTAATTCTCTGCATTGTGTAAAAAGGCTGTTTGATCCTGTCTTCTCTGATCCTTCCCTTCCAACTTTCTTACAGTCTATTTCCTGATAAGACAGAGCCTTTAGAGTCACTCTGCACATGCTCAGTTTGGTGTGTATTGCTAGAAAGTATTTTTTTTTCTTGGGTGAGTGCATGTGATCTGCACTGTCCAGACAGAGTTTCAGGGGTCCTGCAGCCTCACAAGAGTAGAATGAAAACTACTCCTACAAGTTTTAACCAGACACTAATAAAAGTCACAAGACTGCTATATACTGCTGATGAAAAAAGGTATTTAGCCGGCTTGAGATCTAAGAACTTGGCATGTAACTTTGAAAATATGTTAATTTTTAGTGCCTGTATCTATGGACTTCAGGTTTGTGTAGATTGGCAAATGCAGCTTGCTTTTAGTTGCTGCCTTCTTCCATTTTGAAATCAGTTTAGGATGTTTCAAAAATTATTCAGAATTCATTGTGGGTGCATTTGACCTGCAGTTACCTCCTTCTGACCTGCATTTTCACCGCCTTCCAAATTGGACCAACCTACTTTAAGCTCGTTTTGCATTACTGTTGACTTGCCTGAGTAAAACAATTTTTAGGCATGAGCAAATGCTTATTGATGCGGTCTGTGTCTCAGTCTAGATGAGATTTAAACTAAATGTATTGCATTTTATTGTATTTTGTGCTACTTTATAATATTATATGATCTGTAGCGCAAGCATGTAAAATGTGCAAGTAACCTCAAAATTACTATCTTGTTCACATGCAGTCATTGCTCAGTTTTTTCACTCCCTAAAAATACACTGTACTTTCCCTTTAAAAAGACTCAGTAAAGTCAGTAACGTTGACCAGAACTCAGAAACCTTGTAAGTAATGTGAAGACACGCAGAAATCCAGATTTGTTATTGAATTATTTATGTCTACACTCGCATCGAAAGTTCAGCTGCAGTAAAAATAAAATGTAACAATTTTATACTATGGGAGGATAAGATAGATAGATAGATAGATAGATAGATAGATAGATAGATATAGATTTGGATGCTCAATGAGCAGGCCACTTTTTGCGATACGGCACTGCGTCACTTTAACTGACAATTGTGCGGTTATGCGACACTGTACCCAAACAAAATTGATGTCCTTTTTTTCCCACAAATAGAGCTTTCTTTTGGTGGTATTTGATCACCTCTGCCGTTTTTATTTTGTGCGCAACAAATTTTTTCCTCAGTTTAGGCCAATATGTATTCTTATACATATTTTTGGTAAAAAAAATCGCAATAAGCATGTATTGATTGGTTTGCGCAAAGGTTATAGCGTCTACAAAATAGGAGATAGATTTATGGCATTTTTATTATTATTATTTTTTTCTTTTTACTAGTAATGGCGGCGATCTGCGATTTTTATCGGGACTGCGATATTACGGCAGATAAATTGAACACTTTTGACACATTTTTGGGACCATTGACAATTATACAGCGATCAGCGCTATAAAAATGCACTGGTTACTGTATAAATGTCACTGGCAGGGAAGGGGTTAACACTAGGGAGCGATCAAGGGATTAACTGTGTTCCCTAGGTGTGTTCTAACTGTAGGGAGGATGGGACTGACTATTGGAAGAGAGAGATTGGTGTTCATACTTAGTATGAACACACGATCTGTCTCCTCTCCCCTGAAAGAACCGGGATTTGTGTGTTTACACACACTAATCCTGGTTCTCGCTCTGTCACGACTGATCGCGGGTGCCCAGCCGCCATCGCGCCTGCCAGGCGCTCACATTGGCTCTGGGCACATGCGCACATCCCTAGTGGCCAAAAGGTGAAGCGACGTAACGTAACATTGTTTCGCCCAGCCGTGCTGAAAAAACATTACTTTGCATGATAAAGTATGAAAGGCAGGTATAGATAAATGCTATTTTATGATACGTCCATGTTTAATTTACTGTTTTTTCTACTTTAATGAAAAAATACTTTTCCTAAGCAGAGCTTGTTGGCCTTGCATCCTGTGTATGTGGACTGTATGTCATGGCTCAGTGTCATATTCCCTCAATAGGATTTTTTTCAGTTTAGTTAAGCTGTAGATGAGAGGATGACATCAAAAGAAATATTACTTGAGCCCCAGGCAATTTATTTGCACATCGTTCACCTGCATTTGAATGAGAGCCTTGTAGAAAAGTAATTTCCGTTGATTTTCCCAATTTTAAGCTTACCAGGAGTATTCGTTTAGTGTTCTGAGCATATTTACTCATTAGCCTCTGTGACTCCCTATTATAAAAGTCACATTTTGTGAGCTTTAGCTTATTATTTTTCTTACTTCTGTGATCAAGGAGACCATTCTTAATCCCTCGACATTGCTGGTTCCTTTTCAGTCTGATCTTTAATCAAGTTACAAAGGAAAACAAAATAGTTCTTAGACTTTTTATTACATTATTTAGATTTCTTTTTTAGTCTTTTTTTGTTTTGTATTTTCTGGCATAGCCTTTATTTGTTTTACTTTTATGGAATGGGGAAAATGTTAGAGGAACTCCACTCCCCCACCCTTTTTCACTGAGTTATTCATACACATACAAAAAAAAAAAAACAGACATGCAGCGATGTTCTGTAGGGATCTTCGGATGCTCCACTTCTTTACACTTGGTCATCTTCTCTGATTTCATTGGGAGCAGGCTGTATCTTGCAGGTCTTTTCAGCCAGCTACCAGCTGCAAAAATAAGGAAGAGACAGCGGTCCCCCTTGTTATGCACCATGGTGCATTTGCAGTAACGTATCTGGAGGCTTCTTGGGATGCATAATATAGGTATCCCAGGTGCCTGTGGGATACTGCTTTTACCATTCTCCATGTGCCCGGCCCCTAATCTACATGCAGGGCGCTGGACGCATGGATTACAATGTTTTTTGTTTTTTTTTATTAGTGCCTGAGGCTCTAATTGGCTTCAAAAAAGGGTGGGCTCGGGCGCAGGGCACTTTTTTTTTTTAACTTGATAAACTACCAATAAAAAAATCTGCACTGTTTAGAGCTTATCATTGTTTCTGTGTGTTGGGTACTGGGGTATTGCTGAAAGTACCAAGTCAAGGTTAGGAAGTGCAGTTCAGAAGTCTTAACCTTGTCTGCATATTTTGGCTTGAGATGTAGCTAATCTCTGCAGGGGTTGCATCGAAAGAAACAGCTTGCCGGAACTCTTATAGGATCTGAAACTTTAAGGGAACGTCATGCTCTAAATAGCATAGACTGGTAATAACCAGTTTATGCTATTTAGAGCTCATCATTGTTTCTGCATGTTAGCTGTGAAGTTCAGAAGTCCTGACATTGTCTGCAAACTTTGTTTTTGAAATGTAGCCACACAAATCACTTTATGGCTACTTGCATTTATAATCGGGGATTCCCAATAAAGTGGTCACTAAAGAAATCCATTAAAGTTTGTCCCCACATTGATTCATCCATATAGTTCCCTAAACGGTTAATATGTGCTATGCGTGTATGCAAATCGCCAAAATGCACATTAATGGAATTTGATCCTGGAATAGTAATGGAATAGATCCATCTACATATTTATCTAAAGACAAAATCAAATGCATAGAGCACCATGCTCTGGACACAAGACTAATGCTTCCTAGGATATAGAAGACTATCACTCTTTATAAGCAAAGTAGAAAAAATACATTGCACTCCAAACTGGGACTACATTGCTTTAAATACAGCATACATTTTCTGTACAATTTCTTAGTTTAAACTAGTTTGACTTACAGTAGTGCCTTCAGGATTTAAAAAAATGATGATAATATTGTAGTTGACAATACAAATGCCAGAATGCTAATTAACTATAAACACATACTGGGATATTTTAATACTCTAACCTGTATTAGTCTTGGGACTCATCTAGTGAATTTTCTTTCCCCTCCAGGAATGGTATCTGTCCTGGATCTCATGCAGGGGGGCTTCCCATCTCGAGCTTCATTCCATGAACTTTATAACATGTACAAAAAGTATATGCCTGCCAAGCTATCTCGTCTGGACCCCAGACTTTTCTGCAAGGTATCTCTTCTACTGAACAGTAATTTTAATTGTACCAAAAATCCTTTTCATGCTGTGCAAAATCATCTAGTTAAACTGCTCATGTTTTAATAATTTATTGAGCGCTTTGAAGCCTATTTTAAGGGGGTATAAATTCAAGCCTATTAATGTGTTTCTTTTATGTTACAGGCTCTGTTCAAAGCCTTGGGCTTAAATGAAAATGATTACAAATTTGGGTTAACTAAGGTGTTTTTCAGGCCTGGCAAGGTAAGTGTCTTCTCTTTTTTCAATATTAAATGTGACGAGTCCAGGAATTCCAAATAATAAGGTGATTTATGCAGCTTGTGACTTTAACCTTTTCTTTTATGTGCAAATATTTCTCCTTTTACCCTTGAATTTCAGAATAGGCTTGTGAATGAATAGAATTATTAGTTGGTCTGAAGGTGCATTGATATTGTATGCTCTCCAGCTGTCATTTTGTATATTTACATGAAAAGCAACGAACACAGGAATTAGTGATGCATTATGCACAAATTGCTTAACTTGATCCAGAAGGACTGTGTTAAATCAAAGAAGTGTATAGACGTAAGCTAAACAATAAAAGCATTTCTTATTAGTCACTCATTTTAGAGTGCTGACGACCCTTAGAGTCCTCTTATAACCTAGGAGATCCTAGCAGGCACACTGATGACATCAATCATAGTTTCTCAACACCATTATGTGTAATGGGTCTCCTTCGATTACACCGATTCCCTCTTTGCCCTGAAGTCACATTATTAAACTGTAGAGGAGGTCTTTTCGCCCCAAACTTAAAAAAACTTTGAGACCTGTGTGTTCCATTCTGCCATTTTACTACTGTTATTGCAGGTTTTGTTCTTTTTTCCTCTTTTTATATTCTTTGGTCTTATTCTTATTATTCTTGTAATCTTTTTTTTGTTCTTTAAATTCTTTAGAAAATATATGTATGGTTTAAAAAAAAAAAAAACCACAAAAAAAATCTGAATATGCCAGTCTTTAAGGAATCTTGTTTGTTGGTCTGATTCAGAGTAGTCGAGACAGGCACTAGTGCACTTTAACAGCAGTCCTTTGATGCTTGTGTGTACATTTACTGTTAATAGCAAGTCTGCAGCATTTGTCAGATGAACAGAATCAAGAATGTTATCAGGTATATAATTTTGTCTCAGCTACAAGTCTGGGATCAGTTTATTGAAGCAGTCCAGACAACAATGATGAACAGTGACTTAAAGCATTAGAAATCTTACAAATCTTCTGCAATCAACACTTCTGAGTGTTAAGATTATCTGTTACATTTGTGCTTTTGTTGTTTATATCACATGTGACATTCAGGTGCCAAATAAATTAAAAGTCTTACCATTATCGCAAGCCTTCTGAAACTCATAGGTGCTAAAAATACTAGTCTACAGGTCATTCCATTTTGTTTCTGGTTGGTCAATATACCTAATCATCTGTTGCAAAGTCCATGGCTAGGCCGGAGATAGGTCCGCTGCTATTGGTGTAGCGACCCCACTTGCCTCCCTGCTGAGTCAGAGATAAAGCAGTGCAATCAGTAAAACCAATGCTTCCGGCTGATTGCTTAGTTCTAGCTTTGACTCAATTGAGAGGCACATCAGATCAATGCTCTTTTCTGCCCAGCCACAGACTTTGCAACAGGTGCTTGAGATTTTTTTTACCATTATTAATCAACAACCATAATATATTTATTGCAAGTATTTTTGGTCCTTTATTACGTGTTACAGCATATCTTTTTTTAACTATGGTAATCTTTTTTCGCTTAACTTGATATGTTTTCTTGGCACTGATATTATGCTGCACTTTATGTTCTAGTTTGCTGAGTTTGATCAGATTATGAAGTCTGATCCAGATCATTTAGCTGAACTGATAAAACGTGTCAATCATTGGCTTATCTGCAGTCGCTGGAAGAAGATCCAGTGGTGTGCACTGTCAGTCATAAAATGTAAGTGGGTTATGGTTTGTTGAAACATAAAATGTGCATGCATAAAATTATTTTATTTTGTGTTTGGAATTGTGCAGACTTTTATTATGATCCTTTAAAAATTGGTTTATATTCTTACCCTAGATGAATTGTATTTTAAGTCCTGAACTGCCTTTTGTTTTGTTTTTTTTGCATATCAATACATAATAACAGTGTGTGTGTGTGTGTGTACTATAAATTCACATAAAACTTCTTTCGCTATTGGTGAGGCTTTAAAGTATAATGTCAAAACAAACTGACAAGGGTTATAACTCTCTCTTACTCTATCCAAAATGAAAAAAAAAAACTTTTGCCTTTAGTTCTACTTTAATAACTTTGTTATAGTACATGATGCCTGTCACAGTTGCACATGAAGGTACTGTTAGGCACCTGTGGTGACCTGATATTGTCATCTGATGAGTCTGATGTTGGGTAGATTGGGTGACAATCCTCATTTTTATGGTTGTAGTAGACATCAATAGGTGACTAAACTTGATGGATGACTCGGTCAACTGTGTTGCATGTCTCAGCTGACAGCTATTTTCCCATAAAAATAAGCCAGATCTGGATATAAATGGAAATAAACATGCATTGTCAGGTAATCCAAATGTGCATGTTTATAAAAGCATATGTTAGATTGCGTATCCATAGACCACTTATCCTGTGTCCTCAGGTTTCTTATACACATCTTATAAAGTTTGTAAACATGTTGAAGGATTCTAAGCTTTTGAAAAAAGCGACTTTATCATAAACAACACATTTGACATTGTGCTGCTGTGCAAAAAAATCTCCTCGGGGTAATAAATGCAGGCCATTTTAAAGCTAAGTGCGGCGACTAAACATCTGCAATGTTTTCTTCATTCGAAAGATGAGCAGCACAAGGTGAGCAGCTCTTCTGCTGTAGAAAATCAAAGCCCTTGAACACCTTGTTTGTTTATCATAGTACAGGAGGTATTCAAAGAGGGCCACTCAGCTATAATTCCCAGTTCTCACCTTGTATTTTTCTACATTTTAAAACTAAAGCATCATGTATAGTTCATTCTGTTCTCCTTTTTACAGTTTTGGGAATACAAATTCTTAAACAAACCAGTAGAAAAACAAACTGTACTTTTAATTGTTTCATTTTCATTATTATTCCTGTAGTTATATCATCCTGTTATCCTAGTGACATCTTGAGACATTGTTGTTAAGGTGAAACATATATATATATACACACACACACACACACACACACACACACACACACACACACACACACACACACACACACACACACACTATCTCACAAAAGTGAGTACACCTCTCACATTTATATAAATATTTTATTATATCTTTTCATGTGACAACACTTAAGAAATGACACTTTGCTTCAATGTAAAGTAGTGAGTGTACAGCTTGTATAACAGTATAAATTTGCTGTCCCCTCAAAATTTTGTGTTATGGCTCTTTCTGTCATACTGGTCACTGGAAGTTCAACATGGCACCTCATGGCAAAGAACTCTCTGAAGATCTGGAAAAAAGAATTGTTGCTCTACATAAAGATGGCCTAGGCTATAAGGAGATTGTCAAGACCCTGAAACTGAGCTGCAGCATGGTGGCCAAGACCATACAGGACAGGTTCCACTTAGAACAGGCCTCGCCATGGTCAACCAGAAGTTGAGTGCACATGCTCAGGGTCATATCCAGAGATTGTCTTTGGGAAATAGTGGTATGAGTGCTGCCAGCATTGCTACAGATGTTGAAGGGGTGGGCAGTGGGGGTCAGCCTGTCAGTGCTCAGACCATGCGCCGCACACTGTATCATATTGGTCTGGATGGCTGTTGTCCCAGAAGAATGCCCCTTTTTAGGATGATGCACAAGCAAGCCCACATGAAGACAATGCTGAAGACAAGCAGACTAAGGACAAGGATTACTGTAACCATGTCCTGTGGTCCGATGAGACCAAGATCAACAGATTTATTTCAGATGGTATTAAACGTGTGTGGCGGCAACCAGGTGAGGAGTACAAAGACAAGTGTGTCTTGCCTACAATCATGCATGGTGGTGGGAGTGTCATGATCTGGGTCTGCACGCGTGCTGCCGGCACTGGGGAGCTACAGTGTATTGGGGGAACCATAAATGCCAACATGTACTGTGACATACTGAAGCAGAGCATGATCCCCTCCCTTCAGAGACTGGGCCACAGGGCAGTATTCCAACATAACGACCTCAAACACACCTCCAAGACAACCACTACCTTGCTAAAGAAGCTGAGGGTAAAAGTGGTGGACTGGCCAAGTATGTCTCCAGACCTAAACCCTCTATTAAGCATCTGTGGGGCATCCTTAAACGGAAGTTGGAGGAGCGCTAGGTCTCTAATATCCACCAGCTCCGGAATGTCGTCATGGAGGAGTGGAAGAGGACTCCAGTGGCAACCTGTGAAGCTCTGTGCTCCATGCTCCATGCTCTAGAGGGTTAAGGCAGGGCTGGAAAATAATGGTGGCCACACAAATTATTGACACTTTGGGCCCAATTTGAACATTTTCACTTAGAGGTGTACTCACTTTTGTTTCCAGCAGTTTAGACATTAATGGCTGTGTGTTGAGTTATTTTGAGTGGACAGCAAGTTTACACTGTTATACAAGCTGTATACTCACTACTTTACATTGTAGCAAGGTACCATTTATTCAGTGTTGTCACATGAAAAGATAAAATATTTACAAAAATGTGAAGGGTGTACTGACTTTTGTGAGATACTGTGTGTGTGTATATATATATATATATATATATATATATATATATATATATATATATATATATATATATATTTATTTATTCATTTTTTTAATATATTTTTTTACTTCTTCAAGTATAGGTCTGTTTCTTTTGTCCCAAGCATGTTTGAATCCACTTACTGATGACAGATTCACTACCTCTGCTCAAAGTCTATTCCAAGCACCAGATACTCATTCATGTTAATAATACTTTCTAAGATTAGTTTTGAACTTTTCATTCTGCTAGTTGTTTGAGGTTATTTCCCTCTTGTCCTTGTTCTTAGCTTAAATTTTTTTTGTCAAGTATACATTTTTATTGAATTTCAGTAATTATACAGAGATAACATGCATCTTAGTTATAAGACACACAGCCAGTAACAGTAAAAGAGAAACATAGCCACCATTCCACCAGGTCTTCAGTAAATATGGCAAATAGGATAAGTCTGATCAATACTTCATTTGATCAAGAATAAATGAGCAGTAATACCACGTGAGCTTTAAACTAACTCTATATCAGTTGTGTAGTTACCTAAGGTCAAGACTTCTCCTTATATTTGACTACCGTATATACTCGAGTATAAGTCGTTCCGAGTATAAGTCGAGGCCCTAATTTACCACAAAAAAAATGGGAAAAACTTATTGACCCGAGTATAAGACGAGGGTGAGAAATGCACAGCTACTGTAAGTGGAAAAGAGGGTCAACAATGCCCATTTGCAGCATCACTGTGCCCATTTGCAGCCATAGGTCCCCTGAACTTCAAACTCGGTAGTTAAGGGTTCCTAAATGCCCCCTAGCTGCAGCCAAAATTTGGGGTCTCTGAACCCAAAGGGTCCCGAAATGACATTGCTGCAGATGGACACAGTTGACCGAATTTGGGGCCCCATATCTCGGGGCCACTTGGTGCTAAGAACCCCAAATTTGGTGTGCAAACCCAGTGGAACTAGCACCATAAAAATTTCCAAAGCTGGGGTTTCTAGCACCAAGTGGCCCCGAGATACAGGGCCCCA
This sequence comes from Lithobates clamitans, assembly GCA_037952925.1. Lineage (NCBI taxonomy): Eukaryota > Metazoa > Chordata > Amphibia > Anura > Ranidae > Lithobates > Lithobates clamitans. Next base: position 5,559,764 of record JBBGZY010000305.1, on the reverse strand, counting down.
AATATCAGTTCAGAAAATGACAAGCACTTTTCTGCAGCAGAAAATGACATTTTCCAAACCGGATTTGGGGCCCCGTATCTCAGGGCCACTTGGTGCTAGGAACCCCAACTTTGGATATGGTACCAGTTCCACTGGGTTTGCACACCAAATTTAGGGTTCCTAGCACCAAGTGGCCCTGAGATATGGGGCCCCAAAGTCGGTTCAGAAAATGTCAAGCACTTTTCTGCAGCAGAGAATGACATTTTCCGAACCGATTTTGGGGCCCCGTATCTCGGGGCCACTTAGTGCTAGGAACATCAGCTTTGGATATGTTGTGGTTCTACTGGGTTAGCACACCAAATTTGGGGTTCCTAACACCAAGTGGCTCTGAGATACGGGGCCCCAAAATCGGTTCGGAAAATGAAATTTTTTGCTGCAGAAAAGTGCTTGACTCGAGTATAAGTCGAGGGGGGCACTTTCAGCACAAAAAAATGTGCTGAAAAATTCGACTTATACTCGAGTATATACGGTACTTAATGAAGATTTATCCATCTTTCCCAAATTTCTTGAAACTTTTTGAAAAATCTAACTGTAATGCCAGAAGTTTTTAGGGGTATGGGGCTTGTAGTACTGCAAGATTATTATTTAGCTACTATCATAACACAACTGAAAGGTTGGTTCGACATCCCACATTTCCATCTATGGTCTGAGATTGAATCTGAACTCGCTCTGGGTAAAAATCGAATAGACCTCCTTTTAGGACAGCATTCGTAGCCCGAGGTCAACCTGGACTCTCCCCTACGATATTTGCTTCTATAAAAACCTGGAGAAAGCTAACTTCAAAGGTGAAATACATTACATAAGACATTATGACTGATCTTCCCATCCCATTAGAGGCATGCCATGTTGCTATCATTAGCATTTCACTATCTGAATGGTACAATAAAGGAATTAAGTTGCTGAAAGATTTGTACCAAGCTAATGACATGAAACCATTCCCGACTCTCCAAGCAGAATATCACTTACCGGGGAAAGAGTATTACATGTTCTCACAACTAAAATCACTCTTATGCCCCGTACACACGGTCGGATTTTCCGACGGAAAATGTGTGATAGGACCTTGTTGGAAATTCCGACCGTGTGTAGGCTCCATCACACATTTTCCATCGGATTTTCCGACACACAAAGTTGGAGAGCAGGCTATAAAATTTTCCGACAACAAAATCCGTTGTCGGAAATTCCGATCGTGTGTACACAAATCCGACGCACAAAGTGCCACGCATGCTCAGAATAAATAAAGAGATGAAAGCTATTGGCTACTGCCCCGTTTATAGTCCCGACGTACGTGTTTTACGTCACCGCGTTCAGAATGATTGGATTTTCCGACAACTTTGTGTGACCGTGTGTATGCAAGACAAGTTTGAGCCAACATCCGTTGGAAAAAATCCTAGGATTTTGTTGTCGGAATGTCCGATCAATGTCCGACCATGTGTACGGGGCATTACACCACAACCCAGAGAAGGTATGCTTAATCCTTAGGAAAATCTGCAAATTCCTTCATGGTCCCATGCCTTCCAAGGGTGGCATTTCCCCTCTTTAAGAGATCATACAGGATAAAAATTGTTTCTGCAAATTCGAACCCTTCCTTGCTTGGGAAAGAGACCTAGACCAGACCTTTAGCCCTTACAATGGGAACAAGCCATTTCTTCTACCTATAAGTCAACGAGAAGTGCCAATCTATGGGAATTAATGCAAAAAGTTATGTTACGCTGGTATTTGACCCCGTATGAATTATCCAAGTTCCAACCACACTCATCCAGCCTTTGTTGGAGGGAATGTGGGCAGGTTGGTACTCTCTTCTATACCTTATGGGCATGTAAATCATTAGCAAAAATTTGGATTCCCATTTTAAACAAATTATACAAATTCCTGTATAGCCATCCCCTGGCCAAGCACTTAAATTTAGGCATAGTAACTTTCCCCATCAATCCAGAATAGTTTTTACCAACACCATTTTAGCCGCAAGGCTAGCTTTAATGAGACACTGGAAATCCTCCACACCTCCCTCTGTTAAGGAGGTAATAAATACAGTGCATACTCATTATACATATGAAACTTTATTTGTATTCTCTAACGGGTCTTATGCCGCGTACACACGGTCAGACTTTTCGGCTACAAAAGTCCGACAGCCTGTCCGACAGACTTTCGACAGACTTTTGGCAGACTTTTGGCGGACTTGCGGCAGACTTTCTAACGAACGGACTTGCCTACATACGATCACACAAAAGTCAGACGGATTCGTACATGATGACGTACGCCGGACTAAAATAAGGAAGTTGATAGCCAGTAGCCAATAGCTGCCCTAGCGTGGGTTTTTGTCCGTCGGACTAGCACACAGGGTGCAATGGTATAATAAATGCAACCAATCTTGAACTATTAGTACATTTACTACTGTTAATTGCTAGTTATGTGTTACGAATGGTAGATGTTTTACCTTGTTCATTCTGACATCTTATAACTTTGATAGTCGCATGATGACTCTTATACGTTTAGTAATTTCTTTTAATTGTTTATCTCTGATTTATGGCTTAGTAGTGATATACATATGCGTTCTGTTATTATATAGCTTCAAAATAACCATATGTCTATGTACACCTTTATGCTTTTGAAATTCCAATAAAAATGTATTGACCTTAAAAAATACCAGAGTTTATATGAGTAAAATGCAGTCATCCTGAAATTGACTTACATACTGTATCAGCTTCATCATCACTGGGAGCCCCAGATCCTGATGCGTTCTAATATGTGAATTCCAATTCTCTATGGGGATTTGAGCACTGGCCCTTCCCCATCTCCTGTACTGTGACTATTTCTTGGTCAGTGAGGCCTGCCTGGAAAAACATAAACTTATACATGTAGATATCTAACAGCAACTGCATTTCCACATTGTATGTGAACAGATGTATGTTACCTAGTGAAATTTGAAAAAGGTGTGATCATTGGCGCTTGGTGGGTGAATCCCTAGGACTGCATAGTTGCTGAGCTTTATAGTCAATTGATCAGAAGTCACATGATCAAAGATCTATTGGACAGTTGGAGCTGTAACAGTAACTTGGTAATTCACATCACAGTAGCCAGTATACCAGTGCCATTGGTGTACCATTATCACAGTGCACACTTGGAGAACTTACTGGCAATTACAGTCTACAGCAGACTTGACCACACAGAGTACAATTCATCTTAATTTACCACAAACATTTGGAATGGGCTAAAGAATATCAGCACTGGGATTGAGGGAAAAAAATGTGTTCAGTGAATTTTAGTGCAACTCACACATAATGATGGTACTGTGCTGTAATACATTTGAAATGGACTTGAACCCAGCTTTAAAAGAACAGGCAACAGAGCATCAAATCTAGGCATAGCTTAAAGTGGTTGTAAACCCTTACATATACCCTGTAAAGTGACTCGCCTCAGGTGATGCACAGAGATGAAACAATTCCTCCCGCATAAGTTGTACCTATATATTTGTAGGGACATATATATTGTACCTCTATATTTGTACTGACCTATAAATTGTACCTATATATTTGTAGGTATACAGCCATTCAAAGTCAAACATTTATAAAGCTTGTCAGAGCTGCCAGAAAAAGGGGGGTGGAGAGCTGAAGTCACACTCTGCAGAGCTCAGTGAGGAGAGCTCTTAGAGCTGTTTGGATGGAAGGGACATACCCCCTACACACACAGGAACAGAGCTGAGGCTGCCAATCTGAAGATCCCTCCCCTGTCACCTTTTTTTCTCTTGGTGTCAGGAAAACCTGTCAGAAGTGACTCCTGCTGCTAGCAGAGGAATGAAGCAGCAGACAAAAATGATACTTGGAGACAAGTACACACTATAGAGGGATTTGCTTTGTTCAAATTTCCTGTCTGAGGTTTACAACCACTTTAATGTCTGATTGGCATTGCCACTAGCTGGCTATGGGACATTTGGGGAGTCACTGCCACAACACGTGATAGCTGTTATCGGGGTCAAAACTGGTCTAATGTGGTAATGAAACGACATGTCTGTTTAAGCTAATTTTATTCACAGCCTCCTCCTTTGCCACAAATCACTAAGGGAAAGATTCATTAAAACCGCAGAAAAGAAAATGAGAACTGCAATCAGTCAGGTCTCACCTTTATTGTTAAGGAACAGAAAAGATTTGTGACGGATTTATATAGGCATAAAATCTTATTTTACTTTTGCTTTTTTTTTTAGAATCAGTTTAGGTAGATGATTTCTTTGGATCTGGGAATAAAGTACAAGCACACAATTTACCTGCACAAAAGAACGTTTCAGCTGTTCATTTTTTTTCTGGGATTTTGTGGTTATGAAGTCATTCTTTAATAAGAGCTTATTGAAAATGCTTTTCTTATTTTTCGTTTTAAAGTGAAAAACAAGATTATGTACCGAGCTTCTGCCTGCATTAAAATGCAAAAGACTATTCGGATGTGGCTCTGCAGAAAGAAACACAAACCACGGTAAGAATGGAAGCTGCATTCAGAATGAAGTCTATTTTCTCCTTCTCTGATCACGTGTGCCTTATTTTCTCACTGAGTGATATAGAGACTTGCACTCCTTCTCTGACAATCACAGATTGATTTTTTTGGGGAGGGGGTATTCAGGGCTGTAATCCAGAACAGGTGTTCAATACCTGCATAAAATGAGGCAGCCATCAAAGGTTTCTAGATTGAGCAATTCATCCCAATCAGCCGACAAGCTGAATTATATGTTTCCTTTTCCAAACAAAAATAAACATAAAGCTGCCATCATCTTGTTTTCAGGTTTTAACAACTGCTTTTATTGGTGCAGATGCTGTTTGTGCTTCGTAGTTTGCATTGCATTGATCACTGCTTGCATTCGACTTATTTTGCTTCATAAATAAAACAAGGAGAATTAAGTACTAGACCTTCATCTCACATTCCAGTTTTGGGCTTATGCGTACAGGTGTCATACTCAATGAAACATGAACGCATGACAACGCTCATATCACATAGCTTTTTGTAGTTTATAGCAAGGCATGAATATCAGATAGCATGTGCTGAAAGAGTAACTGTTTTTGGGTTGGTTGGAAAAATGTTTGCACAATTTTATTCCCTGGATGTGTTTGTCTGTGCATTGAAGTGGCACTACCTGTGTTTCTGTGTCTCATTTCTTTTTTAGAGAAACATAGGGCACAATTCACTAAGCGATACGTTACTGCATTTTTTAATGCACAACGTTAAAAAAACAAAAAACGGTGCAATTCACAAAGAAACGCACGTTATAAACTTGCATGCATTATCTATTTGAAAATACTGCATGACAATGTTCGGCAAGTTATTGCAAGCATTCTGTTCCTGTATATGTGCTCCTTAAGCCCAGCTTCACACTACTGCGATCACAGACATCGCATGTGATTCACACCCGCACCTGCGGTGCCGATCACATGCGATGTCTGTGAAATGCGAGTTCAGCCATACAGTTGTATGGCTGAACTCACATTGGATTTGCAGGAAAAAAGTGCAGGGACTTTTTTCCCCCCCGCACTGAAATTGGATCACATGGATGTTCTCACCTATGCAATCCGATTCCTGTGCGAGTTCACAGTTCGCACTGTGATCTCTGAACCGATCGGGGGGTGTCATTAACAATGTGAACTGCCTGTGGAAGAGATGCGATGCGGGAACCAGCGCTGTTGTACAGTCAATTGCACCAAGCACATTGGGTATTCTAGCAGTACTGTAGAAATCTATTTTTATTTCATCCCACTACTGGTGAGAATCAGGGAAAAATATGTATTTTGGTGCTATTGCACGGAATTCAATTAGCACTTAAAAAGAAATTAGGTGAGGAGAAGGGAAAAAGAGGACTTGGAAATTCCCACAATTTCACTTGTGACTATCTGGTATGATGCCTTTCCAAAAAAAAAAAAGTGTAAGGCTGATAGCAACTTGGTCATGGCTGGTATTGCATATAACTTCTCTGTGTAGAGGGCTCAAGGTACCCGATCAGTTGGATATAGAGCTCCATTATCAGTTGCTTGGATAACCGGAACTTCTGCAGTGTGTCAGCTTCAGAGAATTGGTCCAGAAGTGTGCACTTCTTGAAGGTTCTTTCAAAAGAACATCTTGACATCTCCTCCTCCTCTTCTGTATTGCCTTAAATTCCAGGATATAAACAGAAAAGTCAGTGCTACTACCCATACACCACATAGATGGCAGAGCTCCCAGGTGCTCGATCCACAGTCGCTGGCTGAGTAGAGTAATGTAGAAAAAATGATCCGCACTCCGGTTGTTGCTCTTAAAATTTCTTCATTTTATTGAATAGCCACAGTGAACAAACGCAGATTAAGTCAGTTGAAAAACATAAACTTACATAACCACCATGGTGGTCATGACTAAGGCCTTATAGGCTGAAATGCGTCAACTGACTTAATCTGCATTTATTCACTGTGGCTATTCAATAAAATGAAGAAATTTTAAGAGCAACAACCGGAGTGCGGATCATTTTTTCTACTTAAATTCCAGGAGACTGCATGCAAAGGGCTACATTTCAATAAGATATCCTCTGACAGCCTCTAGATAACACCTCACACTTCTCTTACACACCACACACCACTAGTTTGCACTTTCCCACCTATGTTTCAACCAATCACTGGGGGGGGAGGGGTCTGGCATTGCCGTGGTTACCGCATAGTTATCGCAAGCTTGTTGCAGTACTTAAAGCGGGGGTCCACCTATCTATCGTTTTTTTTTTTTTTTTTTTAGTTCATTCACAAACTTTTCTTCTCAGCATTACATACTCACATATTGTGTGTAATATGTCCGCCTGTGTCAGATTTCGTTGAAAAGAATAACTTATATTATTCACTGCAGGCGGTTTCCATCTTCATTGTGTGCATTTGAAGCCCACAAGCATTTATTTCCTGGATGCGGTGAATGCTGTGCTCCCAGCATTCACCGCTCGTTCCCGCACATGCTCAGTGGCATCCTGGGAAGCCTGAGACTAGCTCCCAGGAGTCTGGGAGAGGCTAGATACACGCCTACTCCCACGGGAGGAGAACTAGGAAGTGCAAAGAATAGAAACATAATTACAGCGATTTAAATTTTTTTAAACGGCATGTCAGCATCTAGGCAAGGAAGAGAATACATACAGATATTGTTCAAAATTTGGGTGGAACCCCGCTTTAATTACTGCATGCATTCATTTTGTGCTCTGCACATGTTCAGTTGCTCTCCATTTTTAGGCAGTGCTGAATTTGTAGAGGCTGATCTACTGACAGCCTTAAAGCGGAATTCAACCCTCCTATCCTTTACAGACAAGGAAGGTGCTTCTGTTTGATTTACAACTTCCATAGTGCTGCACATGTGATCAGTTATGTTACAAGGCATTTGATGGTTTGACAATTTAGTTAAGGACACAAGCAAATGTGACAGTTAGCAACCCCAGCATTCCCGGAATGTAACTGTTTTTGAAACCGAAATTGATGGGTTTAGTTCCACTTTATAATTTACTGCTGTTCAGGAGCTCCAGGCTTCAGCAAAATAGCAGCCTCCGGCAAGAAGATCCAAGAACAATGCTGGAGGTAATTTACAGCACACACTAATGTTGGTGGCATAATTATTAATGTGGAATGTATGTTCCTTGCTAAAGAACAATATTTTTTATCAAGTTGTTATGGGTAAAGTTCTGCTTTAAGTTACTTTAATGCCTATTGCCACCATTAAGATACAATAGAGACAATGTTGTATTGAATTATATCCATATCTTGTGAAGCTATAGCTACAAGTATGTGTCTTTTTTTAAAATAAAAATGCTTCTAACAATCAGGAATACGTTGCAAGGTTTGGCTTTAAGGTCAGGTTGTTTAATAAAGTCTTAAGATGCCTGTCCTTATTAAAGATTGATCACCAATGCAGCCATTTGCAATCAGGCTAGGGAATCTTCGTATATCTGTAGACCCTAGCTGGACATGGCAGGCACCCCTTGTCGAGGGAGTAAGAAACAATAGACTATTTACATTCAACAGTGTGTGGAAATGTGAATGCTATTCGGCAAATATCAAAACTAATTGCTTATCAGGGGAGAAAAACAGGTTTTCCAAACTTTGTCTGCTTTTATCCTGACAAATCTTCACTGACTGAAATGTTCTTCTGATACATCTGTTTAGACCAATGTTTTCAAACCTCATTACTCAAGTACCCTCAGGCCATGTTTTGGTAATTTCCTTTCGATAAAAGAACTGACATAAATTCCAAGCCATAGACACCGATTTAAAGCACTTGTGAAATGTAAAAACAAAACCTGCTGTGGGTACTTGAGGACTGACGTTGGCATATCTCCCAACTTTCTGAGATGGGAAATGGGGACACCTTTTAGCAAAAAAGTATGTAGGCAAAGGACACACTCCTGCCACACCCCATTATATTAAGAATTAATTGGTTAAACTCGCAAGGGATTTTTTTTTTACCACTATTACTCCTTTTAACAGTTTTTTTTTAACATTTTCAAATACAACAATTTAGAGACTGGATGAGAGGCTTAGCACTGTAAAACACTTTTTGATAGATAAATAGTGCCTTTTAAAAAAAAAAAATGGGTATATACAACAGACCAAAATGAGGGACTAAGGGGGACAAAAGATGGACATTGTTCAAAATGTAGGACAGTCCCTTCAAATCAAGAATAGTTGGAGAGGATTGCTTTGGGAACCCCTGGTTTAGACTGCCATCTAATGTCTAGTGCTATACCAGTGTAGCATCCTTGGAGGCTGCTGTGCTGTGTACAGGAAAACAGCCTAGCTTAGATAACAGGCTATCTATAATCTGGAGGGCAGCAGGATACGCTTTTTCTGAAAAAGCATTCAGTTACTTGTCCTAAATTAATGAACAGTTTACAATTTATCAGATATTGGCAATCATTAGGGATAGTGCTGACTCCTCATTTCCCAAGCCCCAGGCTTTCCTGCTCTATGCTGTCAGTCAGGAATACAGCATAACAAACAAACTGTCAGTGTGTTTGTAGTTATACGTCTGCTAATTTTAATGTAATCGCCTTCCCCCAAAGCAGGGGAATTGACTAATTTCAGTATATACACATTTACCCCTTATACAGATGATATTTAAGCAGTATCTATTACTAGCCAATGATTTCAGAAAGTGTGAATAGCTGGAAATCTTGCAGGCAATAATTTAACTTTAAACAATAATGAAACATTTATATTGTCAAATTATTACAGTATAAAAATAAAACTATCCTCTAGGCCACAAATAAAAGAGAAGATGTTAGCTGATATACTTGCGTCATAAGTATTCACTGGCTCAACAAAGAAGCTGGTTTTCTTTTGAGATACAAAGAGAAAACCAAATGACAGTGAAATTAGTGTACAAAGAAACCTAAATTGATTGTAAAGTCTTCTTTAAAAGAAAAAAAAAATATGTACAAAATGTTCTACTTCCTCTGTGCAGTTGGTTTTGCACAGAGCAGCCCGGATCCTCCTCTTCTAGGGTTCCTATTTGCTGCTCCTGGCCCCTCTCTCTCCTGTCGAGTGCCCCTACAGTCAGCAGCTTCCTATGGGGGCACTGGAGCCAGGGTCACAGCTTCATGTGTCCAGTTAGACACGGAGCCCCACCCTCTCTCTCCCCTGATTGGCTGACTGACTTTGACAGCCGCAGGAGCCAATGGAGAGTCCTGGGTGCCTTAGACATTTGTGGACATTGCTGGAGAGAGATGGGGCTCAGGTAAGCAATTAGGGGGGTGCTCAGGTGGCTGCTACACACAACTTTTTTTTTTTTTATCTTAATGCATAGAATACATTAAGATAAAAAAACTTCTGCCTTTACTACTCCTTTTTAAGGCCTCATGCACACTGGACATTTTGCTAACTCTTCTAGACTCCTTTCCTCTTGGCAGCAGAGTTTTGGCAGAAAAAAAATGCTTGTGTTTTGGTGTGTCAAGCATTTGTGTATTATTTAATTTCATTAGCCGCGATAATAATTTATTCTGCCCATTGAAATGAGCCATCGATCAAGCGCTAAATGCGCCTAGGCATGTTTAGACACAATTACACGCATTTAGGCGCGTCAAGCATTTTTTCTGCCAAAGCTCTGCTGCTCCTGGACTCGCTGGCTTTGGGGTTTTTTTGTTTCTACCTGTAAACACCCCTGCCTCTAAACTCCTCCAAACACCTGTGTGTGCATGGACACATAGGCTAACATGCAGGGGAGTTTAGAGGAAGGAGAAAAAAGCCAAATACCTCCATAAGCAACAGAAAAAACTGCCACTGTACATGAGGCCTTAGGTTTGGTGCATCTAGAGATTGACCTACATGCTGTCATTTGTACTAGAATTTACAGGATTTCCATTCATTTTCAACTACATTCAATGTGCAAAATAGGAGGGTCTTCCTGACATGATCTTAGTGTTGTATAAAACCTGCTGGAAGCAGCAAGAAATGGACTAGAAATGTTTTTTTTATCAACAATACAAGAAGACGCAATATGATGTCCTATAATTTTTTATATCACAATTGGAGTTACTCTTTTAGAATTTTAAGTGCTTTCTACATCTCAAGGTCATGCCACAGCCCTTAAAAATCTGATAACAGAACTTGTTACACTTTTTTTAGCACAGTTACAACTGTCTTAAAAGAACAGCTATATGCCACCTGTGTTAGCTCTGCAACACATGCTGTAGACCCAGCGATGCTAAAGTTGTGTGCTCAAGAATATAATATTGATGTATTGTATATATACAATTTAGGTTTGTGCTATACTTTCAAGAGCGTAATTTTGTCATTCTTCTTGATATAGAATTGATGGTATATTGAAGGTGAAGACACTCAAATCTAGACAGGACAAATTCAATGAAGTTGTTAGTGCGCTGAAGGAAGGCAAACCGGAGATGAGCAAACAGGTGAAGGAGCTGGAGTTGTCCATCGATGCTCTTCTGTCTAAGATAAAGGTGAGTTGACATGATTAGCTTTTTTGCTTTCTTACAATGCTTTGAGTTCTGTATGCTAAAAATGCAATTATGCATATCAGACTTGGATGAAGAACGAAAAAAATGAGTATTTTTCACACTTCCTGCCTCAGATTTATTGGCAGGCTACTTGCTGTCTGTAATTGTGTAAAAAGATGTAAATTTCAATCATGCTCGTAAAAAGGCTCATCACAGATAATATGCCTACTGTGTTTGGAATGATTCACATTGATCAGAATGGCTGTGAATTTTTGTTGTGCTGTCACTGTGCTTGTGTTAAATTGAGTACTTTTTGATCAGACCTGTTCAAGTATGACTTCAGTGATTGGGCAACAGGAAATTTTTTTTTTAGTCCTCCTTTGATTAATGAAGGCTTCCGTTAAGTGGGAAATTTGAAATAATGTATAATCTTACACATATTGACTTGGAATGGGTTTTTAAAGGCAATTTGATGGGGTTTCCTTATAATGCAGGTTTGCTTACTGTTAAAGGAGAAGTATAGCCAAAGCTTTTCTGGCTGTACTTCTCCTATGGATCACAGGAGTGCAGGTTGTTCTGCACTTCTGTGATCTATTTTCAGCTGACAGCAGGCTATCCACTGTCAGCTAATGTCAGAGAGCAGGTCCAGGCTTGGGAAAGATCCCATAATTACAGTCAGAATCCCCCTAGATGCCCAGACAGGCAGCTGGCTCAGCCTCTCAGTGAGCCACTGGGAGACTGAGCCAGCCGCTTCCGCCTCCTCCACAGTACATCACTCCAGTGAGCACTGGAGGGGCAGAACAGAGAGCCAGTCAATGACCTCAAAAGCTTTCTGCAGCGTGAAGACTGAGAGCTGAGCAATCAGTGGTGTTTGATCACTCAGTTCATGGTCTGGAGATGGCGGGGGGAACGATGCTGCATCCACCTAGGTGAGTATAATAGTTTTTTTTAGAAATTCCATAGTTGCCTTTTAACTGTGAAGTTCATTGTAAGGAATTCAGCAGGGGACAGTTGCTTTTTGTACCCCAATGGATTCTTCTATAAAGTTTAGGTGTTTTTTCTGTCCGACGGATTAAACTCACTTCTTAGGGTTACAGCTTAAAAAAAAATAAAAAAAATAATTTTAAGTTGTTTACCATCAATGCAATTATGTGGAAAATATTTGACATTTACAGAATGGTAATAGGTGCGCACTGTTTGGTGATAAAAGTTAAGGTGCCCATGTAAGTGAGGTGACAGTCACCTGACCAGTAGTTCTCCCAGCCACTCCCAAGAATAACATAAATTAGGCAGCTTAGATTACAGTTACCATTCTTCCCTCTAAAATGAACAGTTACAGCATTATCCGTCAGTGCCCCTCTATTTCTTTCCCGCTCACCATAGGAACAACACGAATCCTTTGAAAAGTCAAAACAGAACCTTCGGTGAGCAATATTTCTGAAGTGTGTAGATAGTTTAGAACCCACCGCATACTTCCTGGTTAATATAAACAGTTTGAAAGGGGTACAAAGTAAAGATGGATGGGTAAACACTGAATTGACCCTTTCACTGCCAGGCTCTGTGCTCCATTTTGTACACTCAGGTGGTCAGACCTATTTTGAAATTTTTACCTTTGCTTCTTTATTTTTCACTTATAGCTTTCAGAGTTTGTAAAAGACCCCCCCCCCCCCCCAAACCATATATTTTCTGAAAGCACACATGCTACTGATTTCTAAGGTCCCACGATATTTGCGCAAATGTTTATAAAAAATATTTTTGATAAAAATCCACTGAAATCATGATTAGCAGATAAATACAGAGCAAATTTTAAATATAAAAGCTTAACCTGTATTGAGTTAATAAATAACAAATTTTCGTAACTTTTAAATTTCACCTTTTTGCAAAATGGTGAAAAATGAACAGACGCAAAAGTGTAAATATCCAAATTTCTCAAAAAATCTGGAGGTTTTCATTTTTCACTTACAGCTTCCAGAGTTTGTAAAAGATCCCCCAGACCATATATTTTCTGAAAGCATATGTCTCTGGCATAAAAATAAGGTGCTACAGATTTTTTTAGGCCCCGCGGTATTTGCGCAAATATTTATCAAAACAATGTTTTTGCTAAAAATACACTAAAACCATTATTAGCAGATAAAAACACAGCTAATGTTACAAAATTCCTGCTAAATTCCAACTAAATATAAAAGCTTAACCTGTATGGAGTTATTAAATAACAAATATTTGTAATTTTTACATTGCGCCTTTTTGCAAAATGGTTCAAATCGAACGTATGCAGAAATGTAAATATACAAATTTCTCTAAAAAATATGAAGGTTTTCATTTTTCCCTTACAGTACGTTTACTGTACAAAATAAGGTCCATTGACATGGACCATAGGGTGAGTACATGGATTGAAAACTGGCTACAAGGGTGAGTTCAGAGGGTGATGATAAATGGGGAGTATTCGGAATGGTCAGGGGTGGGTAGTGGGGTCCCCCAGGGTTCTGTGCTGGGACCAATCCTATTTAATTTGTTCATAAACGACCTGGAGGATGGGGTAAACAGTTCAATCCCTGTATTTGCGGACGATACTAAGCTAAGCAGGGCAATAACTTCTCCGCAGGATGTGGAAACCTTGCAAAAAGATCTGAACAAATGAATGGGGTAGGCAACTACATGGCAAATGAGGTTCAATGTAGAATAATGTAAAATAATGCATTTGGGTGGCAAAAATATGAATGCAATCTATACACTGGGGGGAGAACCTCTGGGGGAATCTAGGATGGAAAAGGACCTGGGGGTCCTAATAGATGACAGGCTCAGCAATTACATGCAATGCCAAGCTGCTGCTAACAAAGCAAAATATTGACATGCATTAAAAAGGGGATTAATTCCAGAGATAAAACGATAATTCTCCCGCTCTACAAGACTCTGGTCCGGCCGCACCTAGAGTATGCTGTCCAGTTCTGGGCACCAGTCCTCAGAAAGTATGTACTGGAAACGGAGCTAGTACAAAGAAGGGCAACAAAGCTAATAAAGGGACTGGAGGATATTAGTTATGAGGAAAGGTTGCGAGCACTGAACTTATTCTATCTGGAGAAGAGACGCTTGAGAGGGGATATGATTTCAATTTACAAATACCATACTGGTGACCCCACAATCGAGATAAAACTTTTTTGCGGAAGGGAGTTTAACAAGACTCGTGGCCACTTATCAAAATGAAAAGAAAAGAGGTTTAACCTTAAAGTACGTAGAGGGTTCTTTACTGTAAGAGCTGCAAGGATGTGGAATTCCCTTCCACAGGAGGTGGTCTTAGCAGGGAGCATCGATAGTTTCAAGAAACTATTAGATAAGCACCTGAACGACCACAACGTACAGGGATATACAAGGTAATACTGAAATATAATCTCACACATGGGTTGGACTTGATAGACTTGTGTCTTTTTTCGACCTCGCCTACTATCTAACTATGTAGTATTCAGAATTTGTGAAAGACCCCCTAAACCATATATTTTCTGGAAGCATACGACCAGTAGAATAAAAAAAAGGTGCTAGTGATTTTTAAGCCCCCACAATATTTGCAAATGTTTAACAAAGCAATATTTTCCCTAAAAATACATTAAAATCAATAATAGTGGATTCATACATGTCAAAATGTACACAATTCCTGCTAAATTTCTAGTACATATAAAAGTATAAAAAAAACTGTATTGAGGTAATAAATAACAAATATTTGTATATTTTAAATTGCACCTTTTTGTGATATGGTGAAAACTGAAGGTACACAAAACTGTAAGTAATAATTTAGTCTAAAAATTCAGAGGTTATCATTTTTCACTCACTTACAGCTTTCAGAATTTGAAAAGACCCCTCAAACTAGACATTTTCTAAAAACACATGATTTGTAGAATAAAAAAAGTGCTACTAATTTTTTGGGCCCCGCAATAGTTACTCAAATGTTCATCATATCGCTATTTTCACTAAAAATACACTAAAATTGTTAATATTGCACATAAACACAACATAACTTACAAAATTCCTGCTAAATTGGTACTAAAGCATCGATCACATGTGGCATACTAAAGTGTACGCCCACGGAGGGTGCAGGTGTTTCATGCATCCCCGTACAGGCAGTCACATTTTTGTCAATTGGGATGCAACGGCTACACAGGCATAGCTGCTGTTCCCAATCTGACATCCATGTAGGTGTGGGTACATGACCCCGAACGCAGACCGTGTGAGCTCAGGGACATGCATGCGGACCTACATGGATGTAAAATTGGGAGCAACGGCTCTGTTCGCACAGTTGCTGCATCCCAAATGACATCAGTGGGACTGCCTGCACAGAGATACACCGAACACCTGTACATCCCTGTAAAGGTACGTTGTGTATGCCCTGTGTGAACAAGGCCTTAGGCCCCTTTCACACAAGCAGACCGATCGGGTCTGCCTGTCCGTTTTTCAGGCAGGCCCGATTGGACCACCCATTGTTCTCTTTGAAGAGACTGATGTAAATGGACATGTGTCCGTTTACACCCGCCTACATTCAATCCAGTCCAGTCCGCTAAAAACAGATGGATGGGGATTCCATTCCCCATCCATCTAGCAGATCGGATTGGATGGTATGCAATGGAAATGGACAGGCTGTCCGTTTCCATCCGACCGCCCCATAGAGAACAGCAGGCTGTTTCTGTGTCCCTTCTGCATCAGCGGAGCGGACGTGGACCTGTCATCCGCCTACTCAGCGGGGATCAGTAGACAGATCCCCCCGCTGAGCAGGTGGATCTGCTTGACAAAGTCCGCTCCATGTGAAAGGGGTTTTAACAGCAGCGGCCGGTCCATTAGGGGCACAGGGGTGCCGTTCCCCTGCAGAGCGCTGGACTCGTACGTTTGTTGGAGCTGTCAGCCGGGCAGAGGAGAGAGCCAAGGAGTCATCTGATCGCCGGGAGACACTGTGATATAGGTACAGATTGGCTTTTTATTGAAGTGGGTTAACAAGTTCTTTAAAGAGCAGTCACTGCTTCTTCTTCTCCTTGTGCAGGGCGACAGGTCTGTATAGTCTCCCTCCTGTTGTTTTCTACGGGCAGCCTGTAGTGGGTTGATCTGCTGGGTCTGCCGCACAACTCTGCTCTCTGCACAAGCTATATGCAACATGGTGATGATGACACTGCTACCTATTACATGGTAATATTTGGGTTTGTCAAAGCTTTGCTATGCTTTGTGCCTATTGAGAAATATATTTAAATTGAATGTTTTTGAGCTCCAGAGTTTAGCTTTACGTTTATTTCCTAAATGCTAGCAGTGTAAGTAGCTGAATTTGTCCTGGTTTCAGCTTATAGAAGTCCCTGTATAGCAGAGCTGGAGTGTGTGGATAAAAAGCAGTACAAGAAGGCATTCAGTAAGCAAACTAATCCCTGTACTGCTTCTCCTTTCACTGTCCAGTAAGAGTCTGGGGTGGATCCAGAGTGATCTGAGTTCAAAGAAAGTGGTTTGAATGATGTTGGCCATCAGACTGAGGATATCTAGTGACAGAAAAAAGTATTGCGGGAGAAATCTTTGGATTGAAGCTGAAATATTGCTACAAATGCCGGTTTTGACCCTATTGGTGTGGAATTATGCTTTACCTTTGCTATGTGGAATATTTATATTTTACAGCCCTTTAAATATACATAATGTCTTTCCCTTTTACTGAATTTACAGATATTCCTAAAGTCTGTGCCAGCCTTGGTAAGAAAGGTTGAAGCGCTGTAATGTTCAGTCTATGATCTGGAAAACTTGATAAGCCAGCTAGAATTTAGCAATCTCTGTCTTGAGTATTGTACCTATTATTCTAAAATTGCCGTAAATTTCCACTGCCATAGCCAGTAACAATTTAGACCTTTTGCACTCATAGGGTTTGCTCTATCAGAAAGGATGCATTGATCATCATTAGACTGTCAGCTCCATGATCACAGATAATGAGACACCGGTTGTTAATCAGTGGATGGCAATTCGTTTGGTTTTTCCTACCTACGAGATAGATGGTTGGACACAATTTCACCGCTGTACTTGTGGATTCTGAGAATACATTGCTGAGAGATGTACAGCTTGCCAGATGAGGATTTATAGAATGTTCGACACAGTTATCTATTACACAGCTGCAAGTGAAGCTTCTGGCAGATCACATTAACAGCTGTGCTTGTTTTCTACATTCCAATGAAGCAACATTAACACCAATACTGACTGCATATATGCAATTTGTTATAAGGCAGGATTGTAATTGCTAATCAGCATAATCCCATTTGTAAACCATTATCAGTGTAAAAGGACGCTGATCGGCTTCATTCCCCACCTGCATTGTATACATCAGGGTTTTTTTTCTCCTGAAGCAGAAAGCCTTTTATTCTGCAAGTCACTTTGACAACAATATTTGAAGTGATTGCTTTTGTCTTGGAATACAAATGTATTGGGAGTTCTGAAAGCAGTGCTTTTCCTTAGATGTTTGTCATTGACATTTCAGACCTGTAATACCTGTATTTGGTAGAGGGAGATCAGGTGAATACAGTAAGGGCCTGTGTTGAATGTGTCAATGGAATCCATTTCATTTTGATTTAGAATACTTCTGAGATCATTCAGAATTCATTGACCTGCGTTTGCCCTGCAGTTGACCTCCTTCTGACTTGCATTTATTTGACTTGCCTCAAGTGGATTTTTGCATTTCTGTTAAACCTGTTTGGTGCAAACAAAGGCTGTCGACAGAGGCCCTGAAGTTGATCATGTATGGGTATACTTTAGGTATACTTGATAAAGGAAATTGGAGGATTAAGTTGGCCAAACATTGGTAGACAACAGGTAAACTTGGTAGAGAGGAATCAGATGAATACAATGTACAATGTAACTGGCCATACACAAGAATACTATAGGTTTACTTTTGGTACAGAGGGAATAGGGATATACAGTAAAGCTGGCCATACAGGGGCAGACTTTTGGTGTACTTGGTAGGAAGGGGTCAAATGAATATGATAAATCTTGTAATTTATGGACAGATTACAAGTATACCTGGTTGAGGAAGATCAGATAAATACAGTAAAGTTGATCATACATGACCAGACATTTGTTCTACTTGGTAGAGGGAGATCAGCTGAATACAGTAAAACTGGCCATATATGGGAAGACTATATAGGTATCGCAGGTAGAGAAGGATCATACGAATTCTGTAAAGCTCCTTTTACAGTATATAGGGAAATTAGAAATAGACTTGTTGGGGGGGAGATCAGATTAATACAGTAAAGCTGACTATACATGGGTAGACTATAGGTATCACTGGTAGAGAGATCATATGATTACAATAAAGCTGCTCATATATAGGGGGATTTGAGGTATACTTGGTAGGGGGAGATCAGATGAACGCAGTAACCTTTGCCATACATGAGTAAACTATGGGTATTTTTGGTAGAAGGGATTAAATTAATCTAGTAAATCCAATCATATGTGGGCAGTTTATATGTGTACTTAATAGAGGGAGGTAAGATGAATACAGTCAGTCTGATTACACATGGGCAGATTATCAGTATTCTTGGTAGAGGGATATCAGATGAATGCAGTAAAGCTTTCTATACATGGGTAACACTATAGGTCCAATTGATAGAGAAGGATCAGATGAATAAAGACAATCATTCATGGGCAGATTAAATATATACTGCTAGAGGGAGATCAGATGAATACAAGTAAAGCTTGCCATACATGAACAAGAATATAGCTATACTTGGTAGTGCAGGATAAGATGAATACAGTAAATCTGGCCATGCATGAGCAAGACTATAGGTATATTGGGCAAATACAGTAAGGACTTGTGTTGGTGGGCATTCTTTTCAAATATTGTGTTTGATACTCAAATGCATGTGTTTGAATGGCAAATGCAGGGTTTCACAAAAAAAAATACTGTATCTGACTTGCTTTGCATGCAGTTCAAAAGTGCCTCAATGGGACATGCTGCATCCAAAGAGATTCAGCACAGCCTCTGAACTGCAATCTGTACTTCTGAATTAAAGTAATTCGAATTTTGCTGACCTGCGTTTGATGTGTGATCTAAACACACCTCAGACACAGTAAAAACACTACCCATAGACATGAGACCCAAATCTGGCCATACAGGAGCGGACTATAGTTGTACTTGATTGAGGTGATCAGATGAATGCAGTAACGCTAGCCATACGTGAGTTGAATATAGGTTTACTTACTAGATGGGGATAGGATGAATGCAGTAAAGCTAAATCTACACAAGTAGACTATAGATATACCGTATATACTCAAGTATAAGCCGACATGAATATAAGCCTGAGGCACCTAATTTTACCACAAAAAACTGGGAAAACTTATTGACTCGAGTATAAGCCGAAGGTGAGAAATGCGCAGCTACTGTAAGTGGAAAAGAGGGTCAACAATGCCCATTTGCAGCCTCACTGTGCCCATTTGCATGCCTCACTGTGCCAATTTGTAGCCATAGGTCCCCCGAACTTCAAACTCGGTAGTTAAGGGTTCCTAGATGCCCCCTAGCTGCAGCTAAAATTTGGGGTCTCTGGACCCAAAGGGTCCCGAAATGACATTGCTGCATATGGACACAGTTGACCGACTTTGGGCCCCGTATCTCGGGGCCACTTGGTGCTAGGAACCCCGAATTTGGTGTGCAAACCCAGTGGAACTAGCACTACAACATACGGGGATACGGGGCCCCAAAGTCGGTTCGGAAAATGTCATTCTCTGCTGCTGAAAAGTGCTTGACTCGAGTATAAGCCGAGGGGGGGGGGCATACTCAGCACAAAAAAATGTGCTGAAAAACTCTGCTTATACTCGAGTATATACTTGGCAAAAGGTATTCAGATGACTACAGGCAGTCCCCGAGTTACGAACACCCGAGTTACTAACAACTCCTACTTACGAACAGCCTCAAATGCCGGCCACTTGTGCTCCACGCTGGCCCTGGATACCTCCGGAAACATCCCATACTGCAGTACTACATGGCCAGAAGGGCCCCAGATAACATAACATCCGGAACATCCCACATCCATGCACAGGCAGACGTTACACTTATGAATGCAGTGTTCCGACCGGAAATTACACTTACAAATGCAGTGTTGCGACTTACGAACAACTTCGACTTACAAACAAACCTACAGTCCCTATTTGTAACTCGGGGACTTCCTGTACATTAAAGCATACAGGGTATGCAGATCATAGGTGTTCTTTGTAGACCACATAGCCGATGTATAATGTAAACCTGGTCATACATTGGCAGTTTATTGGTGTGCCTGGTAGAGGGAGATCAGACTAATTTAATACTGTAAAGATGGGAATATATAGGAGAATGTAGTGCCCAATCATTTTCTGCTGATGGCTTCATGAACTGCAGTACATGGGAGAGAATTCAATCACATACTCTGAAATGGTCTTTACACATTCATTATTCAAACAAATATATTGTAGACCTTATCTGCATAATAATACTTTTATTAATACTTTATTAATACTTTATCAATAAAAGTCTTATGTGTGGGAACCTTGACAAGATCTTGTTTAGCGGTTACAGTGGATAATGGACAGTTTCTGATCTAGAAGGTTTCCTAAGCCAGGTAGAATGTAATCGTTTCTGTCTATTTATTTTACTTTCTATAAAGTTTTTATATTTCATGTGCTGTAGCCAGTACTAATTTAAACATATTACACTTATATATCAGGAAAAAATGCATGGGTTATTACACTGTCAGCTCCATGATCACAGATAATGAGACACAATCAGTGGATAGCGGTTGATCTGGGCAATTATTTAAGCTTTAAGTTTTAAATCCTACCACTTAGCTGTCTTCATTTTAGCAGAACAGACCCTTTTCAAGTTTAAAAATGAGATTAAAAATATAAATGATCAAAATGTTGGTGGATAGTTTAGGTATCCTGTGGGTGTTGCAGAAATGTACATACATCTTGGGCAAGGTTACAAATGTGTATACTGTAGGTGGGAGATGTGAGTATTTCCGTCACCAGCTTTGTGTTTAAGTAAAGATGGTGGCAACAGTGGGGCACAATTAGGCCTCATGCACACTGGACGTTATAGTAAAATTATAAAAATGCCAGTAGCTTTGCAGTGAGTTTTTCAAAGTTTTTCAGCATTTTTGCAATAGCGTTTTTCTGAGTTTTTAATTTTTTTTTTTTTCTCCAGTGGGATCAAAAACGTTTAAACACTGGTGAGCCACGTTTTTGGTCATATATCTGTATTTTTTGCATTTTTTTTACATTAAAACTCCTCTCAGAACCCACTAGTTTTTTGTTTTTTTTCTTACAGCTAAAAAACGCCCCAGCCAAAAATGGTTGATAACAGCCTATGTGTGCATGGACACATAGAATAACATGCTGGAGAGTCAAACGCGAGACCCACGATTCGTCATTCACACATCGGCGCTGTCAAATTGCGGGCAGATTCACGGCAAATCTGCCCATGATTCAAAACTAAAGCCAAAAACAGCAGCTGTAAAAACTTCCAGTGTGCATGAGTCCCAAGGCTGCACTCACACTACAGCGCTTTGAGTGGTGGGCAGATTTGCCGCAAATCTGCCTGCGCTTTGACAGCGCCGATTTGTGAATGACAAATCGCGGGACTCGAATTTGAGATGCCATTCAGTTGAATAACACTTAAAATCGTGGTTGGAGTCTGCCGCAATTGTCACGCGATAATTTGCGCTGAAATTGCGGGAAGCATGTTGCTCCAAGATAGCTCCTAAACTTTTTTTGCAGTGCGCATTATCGTGCGACAATAGTGGCAGACCCGAACCGCGATTTGAGGTGTCATTCAAATGAATGGCATCTCAAATGCGCGTCCCACGATCTGTCATTCACACTTCGGCGCTGTCAAATCGCAGGCAGATTCGTGGCAAATCTGCCCACGATTCAAAACGCTAAACCATTTTTGGATGTTTTTCAGCTGCTGTTTTTGGCTTCAGACCTTTTTTTTTCTACAGTCAATAAACTCTCCAGCATGTTATCCTATGTGTCCATGCTCACATAACTGTTATCAACTGTTTTTGGCTGTAAAAATAACCTAAAACTAGTGGCTTCTGAGAGGAGCTTTAGGCCCCTTTCACGCGATCGGACCGTTCAGGTCCACCTGTCAGTTTTAATGGCGGACCTGAACGGGTGCTTCATGTTAGTCTATGGAGCGTCGGATCTCAGCGGAGACATGTCCGCTGACGTCCGATCCGCTAAAAGCAGACGGATGTTTTAAACAAACTTTATTGAAAAGCATGCGCTGGAAATAAGTACTGCGTACGTTTTTAGTGCACGTCACCTTCACACCACCGTAATGCAATGGGGGGAATCGGCCACACCAGAGACCAGGCATTTTGCAGTGGGAATGCACTGGAATAGTCACCCAATGCTGTCCCACCGCACCTGGTGTGAACAGACCCTAATACTTCACTAATGCCACGTACACACGGTCGGACTTTTCGGCTACAAAAGTCCAACAGCCTGTCCGACGGACTTTCGACGGACTTTTGGCGGACTTGCGGCAGACTTTCTTACGAACGGACTTGCCTACATACGATCACACAAAAGTCCGACGGATTCGTACGTGATGACGTACACCGGACTAAAATAAGAAAGTTGATAGCCAGTAGCCAATAGCTGCCCTAGCGTGGGTTTTTGCCCGTCGGACTAGCACACAGACTAGCGGATTTCTGGGTCCAGCGTAGTTACGACGTAAAGATTTGAAGCACGTTTCAAATCTAAAGTCCGTCAAATTTGAGGCTGGAAAAGTCCGCTGAAAGTCCGGGGAAGCCCACACACGATCGGATTGTCAGCCAGCTTTAGTCCGTCGGACTTTTGTAGACAAAAAGTCCGACCGCGTGTACGCGGCATTAATTTCAGCTTGAGCTATTGAACTCTATGTGTAAATAAATACAGGAAACATGTAGAAAGGAGCCTAAAGCTCCTAATGGCTGGATATGAGAGTACAAAGATACAAAATACAATTTCTTTATTTTTACCTAAAAAAAATAAAAATAAAACTCAATTTTGTATTCATTTTTTTTATCCCGATCAAAAGACTTAGGGCCAGTTCACACCAGATGCAGTTTTGTGCAGTTTTGTGCGCTTTTTTTCTGCACAAAATGCAAGCACAATGTTTTCCATGTATTCCAATGGCTCTAGTTCACACCATGCATTCAGTTTCCAGTCAGTTTCTGCACCGGAAACTGACCGGAAATTGACTGCATGGTGTGAACTAGAGCCATTGGAATACATGGAAAACACTGTGCATGCATTTTTAGTGCAGAAAAAAAGCACATGGAACTGAACGGAACTGCGTGTGAACTAGCACTATCGAAAATATGTAAAAGATCACTATACATTACCGTTTTTTTTCCATTCAGTAGTGGCAGCTTGTTTTTGTTGAATATATATATATGTTTTTTTTTTTTCTTTTATTTCTGCCAGCTTTTACACTACTTTTCTCTTCTGTGCCTCTCTATAATACGCCAGCTATTAATGTAAGAATTCTCTGCAGGGCATTTTTCTTTGTGTCGGATGCCTGTATGGCTGAGATTTGTACTTTTAATTTGGTTTTGATTTTTTTTCTTGCTTGGTAACAACAGAATATTGAGCAAAATGAATAATGAAAATTGTCAGATTGCTGGTCCCTTGTGCCCCAGTGATTCAACTGTGCCTGCAACACAAATTCTAATAGAAGAGCCACATAATTCTCTTTTTGTTTAAAATGAATATGATACATTTTTGTTATCTTTTATTGCTAGAGTCACATACAGAAACAGTAAGAAAGTTTGGTGTTTTCTATAACCTGCCCAGATGAGCACCCCAGTTGTGGAATTCTATTCTGTTACTGTGTCATAGAGTAACTGGTTCTAGTATCTGAGGCTCATCTTAAATGGAGAATGAACATCACTATCTAATTTTGATTTTACTCTGTTGAGATCTGCATACTTTGGCCCTCGTTGGGTAGCCTGTGAGATGCCCTACGGAGTTCTTGCTGTTTAAAGCAGCAGAAAGAATTCTGTGATTTTAGGAGAGGCAGTCATTTGATTTTGACAAATCACATGACCGGGCTCTTTTCTTTGTACAACCATTCCGCTGCTTTTTAAATTGGCCTCTGTGGCTTTTGGTTTATTTTCCATATGTGGAGTATATAGGTGTAACATCTTTTCTAGACACTATAAGGTCCACTCCTTGTATCCATTCAATATATCTATGATTTACTGTTACTGTTTATTTTACAGTCAAAGTAACTAGAAAAAGGAGAGATATATATATTTTGTTTCTTGTACTATGGTTAAATACAGCCACAATGCTGTACATTTGTGTACCATTGATATTGGAAGTAACATAGGCTATTTGGAAAAGCCTTTTTTCTATCCAGCTTACATATATTGTTATTTTGATTCTTTTTTTGGCTGAGAATTGAAATGTAGATAAAAAAAAACTGATAATGTTTTACCAAAAGTTGGATTGCTAGAGGATTAGCTTTGTTCTTCAAGATTAGCTACTGATCGGCATTAAGTATGAAGGTGCAGTGTATTTGGTTTATCAGTCTTGATTATGTATGTATAAATTAAATTCTTTATAACTTGTAAGTAAACCCAATCACCAATATTTCATGTAAGATTTAACATGTTAATGTAATTTTCAATATTTTTAAATCTGCAACTATCATTAAAATACCTGGGGATACTGCTTTCATTGTGCTTGTTAAACAGGTTTTTCACTCTCCCTACCACTAATTTTTTTTTATTTACCCCTACCTATATGGTGGGGAGATCACCCACCCAGCGGATCTAGCGCTGTCCAGCTGAGAACCTCCTCTCTTCTGGCAGTGCTTGGTCCCGCTCCGTCATGTCTTGCCATGACATTTTTGAGAGGCTGCCGGCTGCCTGGGCTTCAGCTGGCATGTCTCTCGATGATGCCCCACTAGGCCCCCCCTCCTATTTTGCTGAATGAAAGGCTTTGTCTACTGGGACGTGTGACGTTCATATCCTGAGAAGCAAAGGTAGAACAGTGCATGTTGTTCGCCAAGGCGAATGACGTGCAGGGGAGGAGGGCCAGCTGATCTCATAAATGAATGAATAAAGATCTCTAATTGTCCAGAGGACCAGAGAAGGGTTGGAGAGGGGGGATAACATGGAGGGTGAGGATCAGCTTTTATCCACTTTCTGTTTTTTGGGTACAAAGCACTGTCCCTGTCTCCTATTTGCTGTCCTGCAATGTACCCTCACACAGTATCTGTCTCAGCACCAGGGACGTTGATAGGTCTACAAAAGATCTGGGGCTAGAGCCCATAGTGGCAAAGTAAAGTAAGTCATACGCTTGGGCGGGCATACACATGTCTATAATATACATGTGTGTGTGTGTGTATATATATATATATATATATATATATATATATATATATATATATATATATTATATAGTATCATTACATCAGGGTCCCCAAAGCCCCCCTTGTCACGTCACCTGCCACCATATGCGGATTGTTACATACAGAGAGGCTAGTGTATATAGAAGCCAGGCTAGTGTATACAGAGAGACTGGTGTATATACAGAGAGTTTAGGGTATATAGAAGACAGGCTAGTGTATACAGAGAGGCTGGTGTGTATACAGAGAGGCTGGGTAGTACAGTTTACCCCCCTCACCCATGGTCTGCACACACCTGCTCGGGAGGTTGTGTGAGAAAATTTCTTCCGACTCTATGATATGGGCAGGGCAAGGGAGGAGACTCACTCTCGCACGCACTGAACTCCTGGCTCTGGCTGTCAGTGAAGCACGGAGTGCCAACTCAGTGAGAGTGCCACGGCTGTGCGGGACATCGCTGTGTTAGGCAGCCCGCGACACTCTCATGGTAGGGCTGGCCCTGGACTCAGGGCTATGGGCCCCAGATTCAGGGCTCCAGCCTCAATTGCCACCCCCTAGTGACGCCACTGCTCAGCACACATTTAGCGGGCACAGTCCAGTGTTGTCACTATTCGGAAACCTGCTCTGAGGAATGTGGACAGGAAGTGGCTGTAATCAGTAATGGGATGGAAAATAGGATGAAAAAAGGTGCAGCTTTCATTAAAATAAAACCTGGTAAAAATGCTTTAAAGGAAAAAAAAAAAAAAACACAGCAGTTGTTTAGAATAAACAGTACTTCAGCAAACATATTGTCATCCAATTAGTAAGGGCTTACATTTAATAATTATTTTGGATTACTTTCAGAACACAATAATGTCTCGTGATCAGATAGACAAAGAATATGATACACTTGTCAAGAGTTCAGGTCAGCTCCTTAATGCTCTACAAAAGAGGAAGAAAGAGGAAGAGGAGGCTGAGCGGCTGCGTCGCATTCAGGAGGAGATGGAAAGAGAGCGGAAGAGATGTGAAGCAGAGGAAGAACTCCGGAGAAAAGAGGAAAATGACAGGAGGCTGTAAGTAGAAGTTATTTTAAAGCTAAACGTGAGATAAACAAATAAAAAAAACTGTTGAAATACACATGAGAATTGTTTTACATGTGAGAGGATTTGTAATGCATACTTTGTAATCCAGGCAGGGTGGATAAAAATCTATGATATTTTTTTTAAAACCATCAAAAAAATCCGATTTTTTTTTTATCTGATTTTTTTCTATTCAAATCAGATTTTTTTATTTTTAATACATTTATTTCCATAGAATGCCTTTTGGTGTAAAAATCTATCTAAGGATAGTTTTCTATTTAAGATACATACTTTAGTTTATTCAGCATGAAATGGAGCTTAGTTATGTAGCGTGAGGCTGTATATTCTGCAATATTTACATTTTTGGTAAACTCATTCAATGAATCCAAGCTCTGCAAGCAGAGATAACATGCACTGCATTGATGCATTCACACAATTTCACAATAACTATGAGATAAAACAAAGTTCAGGAATATTCCTTTATCCTATTAAAGATTGTAACTACCAGCAAGAATGAGTCCTTACATTTAAAGAGCACCTGTCATATTAGATCCATCATAGCAGCGCCTGTTAGCGGGCATCCACTCACCTGCTGCCGCCACAACCCTCACCTTGGTGTGTCACTGCCGCATCACCAGTCGTCCCATTAAAGTGAATGGGACTGTCGGTGAGTCAATAGGGGTTCAGAGGAGCCGCTGCGGGACAGAGATGACAGTTGCTCTTTAAAAACCATGATTTAAATCAAGTTGATTTAAATCAAGCCTTTTTACTAGTGATTTAAATCTTGATTTAAATCAGATCCACCCTGAATCCAGGCACCATTGCCAGACTGCATAGTCAGGTCTTGAACCTCCACTGCAGCAGCAACCAAGAACAAGTGGTGAAAACACACCTACAGCCTGCTGATTGGTCATTGAAGCAGCAGACTGATGAGTCCTTCCCCTAATCACACTGCTCTCTTTTTCTGACAGCACTTGCGTACTGCAGTAGAGCCTGATTGGCTCCTAGTTCTTAAGCAAAAGATTGCCGCTCCAATCTCTCAAATCCGTATCAAGACACCCGCCCTAATGGAACTCACAGGTGCTGGCTCTGCACAAGCTTGTGGAAAGAGAAAAATATCCTGGACGGCCGCACACCATAGAAGACATCTTTATTGATATGAAGAAATAAAATCCAAATGCAGTCACCTCATGTACAGGGAGGAACAGGAAAGATAGCTAACATGTTTCACGCCCCATCATGGCGCTTATTCATAGCTCATGAATAAGCGCCATGATGGGGCGTGAAACATGTTAGCTATCTTTCCTGTTCCTCCCTGTACATGAGGTGACTGCATTTGGATTTTATTTCTTCATATCAATAAAGATGTCTTCTATGGTGTGCGGCCGTCCAGGATATTTGGCTCCTAGTTCTGGTCAGTTTAAATACTACTATACGGGAGTTCACAGGAGGACGCTATCAAGAGTCAAATACATAGGCCCCTTTACACTGGGGCAGTGGGTGCGTCGGCGGTAAAGCGCTGTTATTTTTAGCGGCGCTTTACTGTCAATTTCACGGCGCTATCCGGCCACTAGTGGGGTGCTTTTACTCCCCGCTAGCGGCCGAGAAAGGGTTAAAACCACCGCAAAGTGCTGCTGCAGCAGTGCTATGCCGGTGATATAGCCGCACTGCCCCATTAATTTCAATGGGCAGAAGCGTTGAAGGAGCGGAGTATACACCGCTCCTTCACTGCTCTAAAGATGCTGCTAGCAGGACTTTTTTTTAGCATCCTGCCAGCGCACCGCTCCAGTGTGAAAGCCCTCGTGGCTTTCACATTGGAGAGACAGCAGCGGCTCTTTCAGGGCGCTTTGCAGTCTCTATTTTTAGCATTATATATCGCCTGCAAAGCGCCCCAGTGTGAAAGGGGTCTTACTCTAGCTGCATTTAAAAAAAATGTATTTCTTAAGGAATACTTAACTTTATCTAGTGGTGTTTTTATACCTGCCAGATATTCAGCTTTCCTGTAGTAGCCTAAAATATATTTTTGCATGTTTCATTGAAATGTAGAAAAGCTGAGATTGAGGTAAAGCGAAAACAAGAAGAAGAAGACCGGAAAAAGAGAGAAGAGGAAGAAAGAAGAATTCAGGTTTGTGTGCTCTCTTCATCTTAGAAATGGTCAGACCATGAACTCTTGTGTATTTATGAGCAGTATCACAAATTTTGTCTTTTACATTTTTTTCTGGACAATCAGTGGACAAAATTACATGATATTAACAAAGCCAGCCTTTCAAGCATCCTACCTGGATGTGTATATGGTGAAAGATGTCCGTTTAAATAGGAAAAAAATCTGGTGGTCATGAGGTGCTCACTTGTTGCCATCTAAATTGTTACTGGAGATATACACTCTATTCCCCCTATGGCTGCTTTCTATTCATATTGAAACGCAAAAAGCCAAAAGTTCCACCCAAACTCACCTGATCTGACACATAGCTTACAGTGTACGTAAAGATTTTAGGTCTCTTTCCACCCTTTATTGTTCAGCCATTTTTATACTTTTTGTACTGTTTTAAATGTATTCAACAAATCTTCTATGATTCTTAAAGAGACACTGTAATTTAAAAAAGCAACATTCTTACAGAGTTTTAGGCACATTTATTATTATTATTATACAGGATTTTTATAGGGCCAACAGTTTGTGCAGCGCTTTACAACATGAGGGCAGACAGTACACTTACAATACAAATCAATACAGTTGGGATCAGAGGGCCCTGCTTGTTAGAGCTTACAATCTAGAAGGGAGGGTCAAGTGAAAACAAAAGGTAATAACTGTGGGGGTGAGTGGGTTATGTAGGCTTCTCTGAAGAGAAGGGTTTTCAGGGATCGTGTAAAAGCTAATAGAGTAGGAGATAAGCAGACAGATTGGGGTAAGGCATTCCATAGGATTGGAGAGGCTTTGGAAAAGTCCTGGAGGTGAGAATGGGAGGAGGTGACGAGGAAGCTAGAGAGCAGGAGGTCTTGAGAGGAAGGAAGAGAACAAGTAGGTTGGTATTTGTCTTATATTATTACCCTAAACTCTATTATAAACCTTCCTGGGAGCTTGAAAGTGATGGCAGCGGCCCAAGCAGCAGCTGTGGTAGCTGAGAACAATTGTAAATATTCAGAGAAGGACACTGTGTGTTGTTTCTCTGATGTCAGAATCCTGCATCTACCACACTAGTAGTAGAGGAGGGCTCTTCTGCTGGCTCTGTCTTCTGCCGAGGACTGTGTTCTCTCTCCCTCCTCCTTCCTTCCAGTACATGAGCTGCACTGGCAGGAAGGACGAGGAGGAAAGGGAACACAGCCCGCACAGCTAAGTGCTACAAGTGTTAAAGAAAGGAGGAGAGAGGTGGGAGAGGAGGTAAGCTGGAGGAGACAGGGGCAGGGTTCTCTCTCCCGCTTCAGCTCCTCGTTTCAGCCAATGCAGCGCTCCTGTATCAATATAAACTCAGCTGCCAGCTTCTGAATTCAGGAGCGCTGTAAGATCGTGACAGTGCTGAGTTTGCTTACCTGCCCCCTACTGACCCTTTTTTCTTCTGTCTTCTTACACCCAGTGGGCGATGAGCAAACTCTGCAAAGTCTCTATCCGTCAGTGCAACTGTATATGGAAGCCGGCAGCACCGTTCCGAGTTCTGCCCCAATCTGACAGTAGCCTCTGTCAATAAAATAGTTAGTTTAGGGTTTGATCTAGTTTAGTGTTAGGGTCAAGGGTCAGTTTGTTTTAGGTAGTATTAAAAAAAATAATAATTTAGTATTGTGTTTTATGTAGGATAAAAAATATCTCAAAATGCACATTATTGTTTCTGGGAACTACTATGGGCAAAAACCACAAAAACATTCACATACGGTATGGGTATCGCCATGATGGCCACAAGTAGGAGAAGTTGGTTTGGGTTGTTCTTGGTGGTGGGTCATGGTAATGGTAAGAAATATACGGTTTTACTATTTTGGGCCATTTTTCCTGTCATAATAGAAAAAAAAATCAGGAGATATCTATTACTATTTGCCACCATATGAAGGCCCAATTTATTCAGAAAAAAAAACAACGTATAATTTTCCTGGATACATTAAAGTGTTTCTAAAGGCAGAAGGTTTTTTTTCATCTTAAAGGTGTTGTAAACCCTTGCGGTTTTTTCACCTCAATGCATTCTATCCATTGAAGTGAAAAACCTCTTGTAGCGCACCAGCCCCTCTTTTACTTACCTGAGCCCGATCGTTCCTGCACCGAGGACGAGCATACCCACTCCTGCCAGTGTCTAGGGTCCTAATTGGATAGATTGATAGCAGCGCAGCCATTGGCTCCTGCTGCTATCAATTAAATCCAATGATGCAGGAGTCGGGGGGGGGGGGGACGACCTGAGTCCTGCTGTCTGTGTCAATGGACGCAGCAGCAGGACATAGGAGTGCACCCGCACGAGTGCCCCGAGGAAGATCGCTTCTCCGACAGGGCACTTGCGCCTCTGAGGGACCCGAGAAGAGGAGAATTACCCCGATCCAACTGCACAGAGGAGGTAAGTATGACATGTTTGTTTTTTTGTTTTGTTTTTTAAAACATATACATATCCTTTAATGCATTCTATGCATTAAGATAGAAAACCTTCTGTGTGCGGCAGCCCCCTTAATACTTACCTGAGCCCCATCTCGATCCAGCAATGTTGCACGAGAGCCTCGGCTTTCCGGGACTCTCCTTCCTCATTGGCTGAGACAGCAGCAGGTGCCATTGTCTCCTGCTGCTGTCAATCAAAGTCAGTGAGCCGGCGAGGAGAGAGAGGTGCGGGCCGAGCTGCGGCTAGATGTCTGAATGGACATACAGAGCAGCGACTTGGCTCAGGTGCCCACATAGTAAGCTGCTTGCTGTGGGGGCACTCGGCAGGAGGGAGGGGCCAGGAATGCCAGCGAAGGACCCGAGAAGAGGAGGATCCAGGCTGCTCTGAGCAAAACCACTGCACAGAGCAGGTAAATATAACGTGTTTGTTATTTTTAAACAAACAAACAAAAAAAGGACTTTAGTATCCCTTTAAGTAGTTGCGATGATAACTACAGTTTCAATAACACGCCAAAGTTGCAGCCTCAGTTTCAGGCATTTAAGATTTGTTTTACCTGTTGTCATTAAGGGGTTAAAGTGCTTCGCACCATAATGAAGTGTTTGAATCACAGCAACCTCTAAATAGTATGTTCAGCCAGCATAATTTGAAGCCTTTGACGTTTAATTCTTGCTGTGCCAAAGATAATAATAATAATGGGGAAGTAAGCTGGTTTGTGTGTGTAGGTAGGGGGTGGCATCCAAACAATTATACAATTGCTCTATGATTGCCCAAAGCATAGCATATCATGAAGGTTCTATTTGCAGTTTTGTATTCTGACCATTTTTTCAACTGAATGGTGTCTCAGATTCATAGCCTTGTGCAATAGCCATGGCTCTCATAGTTTATCATATGTGACATTTGTGCAAGCCAGGATGGATATTTCTTCTCCTATGACACTCGTAAATCTTTATATTATGAAAGTTACTGGATATGGTTACCTTTCAGAAACTATGTGGATGTCAGGAGAGGGAGAATCACTGATGAGACTAGTGTTTGGTAAAATATACTACATCTTTATTTAATTTGCTCTCCTCCTGCTTCAGTTAACTGGATAGAAAGTTGTTTCTCAAAAATAACCATGCATTAGAATGTTCAAATAAAACCATGTATTTAAATCATTAATTATAAGCAGCTTCATAATTTCAGCATTAAGGCTACATGTTCTATAGTTTCTCGAAAGTTCCATGAATTTAGAGTAGATTATCAGGTTTTGTAAACTGCTAAAATCAAACAGCATGCCACTGCTTGCTTTAGGGTTTCTTTTGATTAAAAAAAAAACATAACAGTGGTATGCTGGCACTTGCAAGATTTAGTGCATACTTTATCATTCAAAATATCTAAAGCTGTGATTAAAAGATGTAATGCTGTGATATGCCGGATAATGTTTTTTATGCCCTCTGTCACCAGCTAATAAAAATGACTTAAACAGTGACATGCATCATTATTAATGTAAAGTTCAAAATATCAGCAGATTTGTTTTTGTATACCTGCAGATCGAGGTGGAGATGCAGCTGGCGAGAGATCGCGAGGAGCAGTCACAGCAGCAGACTATACTTGAACAAGAGCGAAGAGATCGGGAGCTTGCCATGAGAATTGCCCAGAGTGAGGCAGAGCTCATCAATGAGGAATTTAGTCCCGACTCTTCGTTACGCAGGTACTCATGTGCTGTGCATATATTTTGTGTTTCCAAAGTTAGAGTATGTTTTGTGGGATATCTAAGTCATGACACTATATATCCATCTCCTTTATTGTATGCAGTCATGTGAAAAAGTAAGTACACCTCATGGTAGACCTTTCCCTATTGGAACAGGCAATCATTTTAAAAAGTGAATTCAGATTAGCATAATATACCTGAAAAACACATAAAATGTACGTGCTGTATTCCTTTTCATTAAATTAACAAAAAGCAAAAGGGTCGCTGGTTCGAATCCCAACCACAACTCTACCCGCCTAGAGTTTGCATGTTCTCCCTGTGCCTGCCTGAGTTTCCTCCGTTTTCTCCCACACTCCAAAGACATGCTTGTAGGTTAATTGAATCCTGTCTAAATTGGCCCTAGTATGTGTCTGTATGAATGTGAGTTAGGGACCTTAGATTGTGAGCTCCTTGAGGGTAGGGACTGATGTGAATGTACGATGTATATGTAAAGCGCTGCGTAAATTGATGGCGCTCTAGAAGTACCTGAAATAAGTCAATAAAATGCTGATTTGTCATATGTAGTAAGCACGCACAACCCTATGTTTACAACCACTTTAAATCTATGTAATTATTATCTGCCGTTCAGATTGGTTGACAATGATTAGAACCTCCTAATGCCCGGTTCACATATGTGTGAATTGGATGCGTTTTTAACTGCATCTGAATTGGACCGGCTTTTGATGGAGCCGGTTCACACATGTGCAGTGCAGGTTTTAAAAAAGGTTCCTGTACGATTTTGGGTCTGGTTCGGGTGCGTTGAAACTGCGGCTGCATGTGTGTGCATGCAGCCTTAGGGAGTATAAAAGTAGAACTTATTTAATTTAAAACTCAGAAAATTGTGATTGCCTAGGAGTCTTGCAAAGAATTTAAAAAGATCACAAAATGATTTGAAATCAAACATTCCACTGTAAGCAAAATAATTTACAAGTGCTTTAGATTTTAAGGAACTACCAATTTGTTAAGGACTGGCCAGCCTAGCAAGTTCATGCTAAGAACTCACCATCTGATGCTAAAAGTCTCCTGAACCCCAGAATTTCATTGTAGGATGTTGATTTAACTCTTGCAATAGCTGTAATCAAAGTGCATGCAATAAGATTTTGCCACCTCAACTTGCAAGAGAGGTGTACTAAGAAAAAGACTTTGCTGTCCTAAAAGAATATTGGACCAAGGTTACAGTTTGCCATTGAACATATGAGAAAATACCATGCCTCCTGGAAAAATATGCTGGAAACCAGTGGCGGCTGGTGGTATATTTTTGGGGGGGAGGCAATCCGTTCACAGCCAGTAGCAAATATTTATTCACTATTGTCACACAACTGGGTGGGTTTTTTTGAATCCTACTAGAGCCTCAGGCTCTAATCACGTGCTTAAAAAAAACCAAAACATTGGAATCTATGCGTCCGGCGCCCCGCATGTAGATTAGGGGGACGGACGCATGGATAGAGGGGCGGCGCCCCTATGCCCCTAATGGAGCACCCCCCACGGCTGAAAACTGATCAATCGATAGGGTTGTTTAGTAACAGTAGATATATTTGCCACAAACCAAAGATAGCATTTTTAGGACAATGAACCACAAAAAAACTGTAAATCATGATGGTGAAAATGTTTTGGTTTGGGTTGATTTGCTGCTTCAGGGTCCGGGTCTTGTGTGGGGAGGCGTGGAGTGTCAGGTAAGTATATCTTCACTGTCCTCTCCCCTAGAACAAAACAAGCAGTTAACCGCCCCACTGCATGGGCTAATAAATTCTGCTTTAGATAAAAATCCCTATCCTGGTATATTAGCTTTGTGAATTGACCCTTATGTGGGCTATGTGCCTGACATACACACATTATTTGAGACAGGAAAACTGTGCAAACAGGCCTTGACGTCTTCAGCATTTATATTTGATAAACTGTTTCCACAGGATTTCCATTATGATCACTAAAATTTATGCTAATAAAAAAAGTATAGAATGTTTGTTATATCCTCAAGCCTTTTTCTTAACACTGGTCGTGTTTTTGCTATTCATTATTCTTTATTTGAAGAGAAGTAAAACAGGATGAAATTTCAAAGTTCTATCTTTGTTAGTGGAAAGGGAAGCAGAAAAAAAAATCACATTGTTATTTCTTGGGCTGTTTTTTTAATTAAAACCAGTTGAACACAATCTGACTTGGTACTTCCTAAACACATCACAATAGAAGTTTGCATCATAGCATTATTTCCTGTAGCTGGTGTGGCATAATTTGATATGGGGCCCCCATACTTTTACTTTGTTCCTGGCAGTGCTGCCAGTGTAATGACAATGACCAGACAAAAGATCTGGAGTAGTACATGGCTGCCTGTAGCCTGTTCCTTTGTGCATACATTTCTGGTGCTTCACTTATACATCTCTTTTATATCACTTATTTGACAGCTCTATAACAGAGTTGTTCAACTTTTGAAAGTCACTTTGTTGAGCAGTTGTTTTAAATTCTAGCACTTGTGTGCGGAATTATTTCTTGCACATTATACAGAGCCTGAAGCCAGTTTTCAGTGAATATATTAACCTTATAGCATCATCTGCTCTGGATCTCCCAGTACAAAGCAAAGATGATTTAATCTCTACACTTCTTAGCCCCCCCTCTTGTCTTGATAAAAGAAAAGACGGTACATCTGTAAGCTTCTGAGCACCAAGGGGACTCAATTAGGTGGAATGTAGTTTACAAGGATTCATGTTTTTCTCTCTGTTTACCTTTTTAAACTTTTGACATGGTTTATGCTGTAGGTTTGCATGGTTGTTCTTGGAATATATACATGTCTCTGGGACTATGTGCCACACTGTGATGACCGTGACATCTTTACAATTTTGTTTGTTTTTATTATGCTGTGTCATGTCTTTTTTTGCCGTAACGTTCCTGTTTTCACTGGTAATGCGTGCTTTTATGGCAAATAGCCACATTTCCTGCTTATCCAAGTGGAGTGAAAGGGAGGTTTCTAAATGTGCCTGCAGACTTTAAATTGAAGACAACCATGCCTGCATGACTTGGCTGCCAGCTGATATTTTTAATGATTATTTTCTAAACATGGAAGATAGTGTAGCACCTTCTACATAGGTAAGTGCTAGATTCGCTCTTTTTATTTTATTTTATTTTGTGAGTATAGGCAAATTTAGGCAGACCTAGCTGGAAGCTAGGCCTGTTTGTTTTGCTTTGTGTGGGCTGGGAGTGGCTCAGAGTTAGCAGCTGATGATTCACAGGCAGCATCACTAAGACCTCCCTCTTTTTTTCTAGAGCCTTTTGGAAGGTACTAGAAAGAGAGGAGGTGGGGCTGCCTGGAGTCTGTAAGGAGCCCTGACCAATCTCCAACTTGGATTGGCAGGAGGCAGGCCTCCTTAAATACCTTGAGTCAGCCCAGCTGGGGAGGAGTGGTCGGGTGGAAGAACTGAGGAGCTCCCCAGTCTGGGGGGTGGGGCGGTGTGACCGTGGGCCTGTGCTTGGGTGCAGGATGGAGCTGCCCAAGAAATCATGGAGGCTCTGAACAGAAGGCACAGGAGGAGCAAGAGAGGACAGCAGGAGCTAGTACTGCCGGGCAAGTCTTCAGGAGGGAACCACAGAATGCAGCCAGGAGGGCTGGTGATTGACATGTGCAGTCAGGAGGACTGGGGAGGCATGCCTGAGAGGACTGGGAGCATGCAGTCAGAGATGGGTGCAGAGCAAGTAGAGAGGAATACAATGTCATGGGCAGTGGAGTCAGGCAGCTGCAGCCAGGAGGGCTGGCGGGGCCTGAAGAGGGCTGACTGGAAGCAGTAGGACAGCTAGCACTAAAGACTTTTCATTTCTTGCTACACCATAGGGGCCAGCGGTCCCTGTCTGTAAAAGGCAATTGCTAAGGCCTGGCTGAGACAGTGTCAGGCCTAAACATGTGCTAGCTGCTTCTGGGAGATAAAGAGTTGTGCAGGAGGAAGGAAGAGGAATAGTCTGTAAGCAAGTAAAGTGCTGGAGTAGTAACTTGATATACAATTTGCCGGGCATCTCATAATTCCCTCACCCCTCATACACTCAAACTCCCTAAGGTGTAGACTGCTACCAGTTGAGATCAAAAAATCAGATAGGCCATTAGTTAGCAGCTGTAGAAAATAAAATGCCAAAAAAGTTTTTGAATTTATCCTAAGCTTTAGATAGCAGTCTCTATTGAAAAATAGTTAATGTCTGTCCTGTCAAAATACGGTGAAAAGATTATAAATTAAATTAAAATAATTAAATTGCCTAATCTAGCCAACATTGCTTATGGTTACCCTTAGATTTTACTGTGACATTTTAATCATTTCAAACTCGGTATGGTTAAAGAGCCTCTTTTTTCACGTGGAAAACTGTTTCCCCATAGACGAAAACTTTTAATACTTTTCTGTACTGCCGTCTGTGCTGCTGTTCTTCAAATCTTGAAGCACTGTGGCTGCCAGAGAATCTTCAGCATCTGGCACACTTCCAGGTGCGATCCTCTCCACTGCATGCTGTGCTTTTATATGCCAGACCTTACAACATTAGGAGATACAGTTATGAAATGTATCTCAGGAGGCTTTGGTCAGACTGAGGTTATGTCATCTTTACCTAGGTGAGGAATAAGGAAGTGAGAACGGGTATCATCAAATGTACTCACTCATTCTCAGGGCGCTCTGGTGCAGTCACGTGATTGGCTTCCGGTGGCTTCAGGGGACGGAGGGACAACCAACAATGGATGCCCCACCCATAGTAAATCTATGGATTACATCATTGCTGCTCTCTCCTCCCCTGTGAAGCCAGCCCTGGAAGCTAATCATGTGACCAGTATTAAACCCAAAATCAAGCATGCAATATAGTGTAGCTTACCAACCCTAAGATGGTGGTGGACTGCATTCATTTTCTTTTTTTAGGTTTTTTTCCCTCTGTTTTCACCTGGTGATCTGGCCAGTAATGCACCTCCTGTATTACAGTGCCCTCTCTGGAGGAAGGCGCACAGGTCACATTAGGACAGCAGCATTGTCCGTCTATTGCAGGGGTCTCCAAACTTTCTAAGCAAAGGGATAGTTTACTGTCCTTCAGGCTTTTAAGGGACGGTACTGTGGCTAGTGGGAATACACAATGGTCTTAATGGAAGGACTAGTCCCCCATCATTGCTGTCACTGGGAGGAATTGTATCCCATCAATGGTGTCAGTGGGAGGAATGGTGTTCCATCACTGGTGTCTGTTTAAGGAGTAGTGTCCCAAGGGCTGGATAAAGGCAAGCAATGGGCTGCAGTTTGGAGACCACTGGTCTAGTGGGAGGGGAGTGTTAGCTGTACTATCAGATACACCAACAAATTGAAGCCAAACTCCAGTTTACACTGCAGTTACAGCAACAGTTTTTTATTTTTGGATAAAGGTTTACATGAATTAGTAAAAGCTGATCATTGTAAGCACCCCTATCAGTGGTAAATGGTTTGTCCCAACACTCTTAATGGATACATCTGCGGAAGAGCTTGTTCTGTTGAAAAGCAGCAGACTTACTGGCTGGATCACCAGATAGATGAAAATAAGAGAAATAAAGCCTGAAAAAAAACTAAAGCAGGCATCACATCTAAGAATTGGTGAACTACATTATAATACACGTTTGGGTTTAATACGTTAATGCTAATGAAATGTTAACGTTTTAGAGAAACTAAAGAACCTCACTTAAGCTTGCTAAATGACTTCTGTCTAAGGTTGTAGGAAAAACCACTTGCTCTGTTGTCTTCCAATAAAAGTAAAAGCTCTAAACTCAGACTTGCATTAAGATAAAAGAAACAGTAAAGCATAAATAGGATTAAGAACTGTCACAGATTCACCAGTTATGACTCTTGTGTATGTGTGTGTTTAGGGGTATACTACACAAGAATGTGCAAAAAACACAAGAGTTTCAAAACATTAATAAATGTTAGCATTTCTGTTAAACTAATGATAGCTCTAAAAATGATGTAATTAAGAACGCTGCAGGTATATTCATCAAACAGATTTAGGCAGAATATATCTGCAGAGCCGTTTTATTAAATGCAGTAATTCGGCAAGACCAGATAAGATGACTGTATCCCTTCCTACGAGACAACTTCTTGTAATGTATGGCAGAGAGAATTGTGTGCATGCTAATAATGCCTGTTTATGTCATCCTGATTATACCGCAAAGCAAAAGTCTATTGGTAAACAATTAATATTTATAGTTCTTAAATTGCTTGAGTCTCATTAGCAGCTTCAATGAAAGAAGAATAGAGCTCTGTTGTTCAGTATGACTTTGTAAGTGGTGTGATGAGGGTGCGTTCTGTCTAATTTCGAAACTTCCACACAAATTCCTGGTATTCTAACATTTTGTGTGGTCTGTGAAGATAGAAGAATATTAAGCACATTTCATAAGTAAGAAAACAAATTTTATTTATTTATTTTATTTTCCCGTCCAAGCTTGACTCTGGTTGTTACCAGAGACACGCTGTTTATTTAACTCCACTCCTGTTATGGTGCATGGCTGATTTGGTTCTTCCTTTGTCCATGTTTTCCCAGACATCCAGGTTTTACTATCATCTCTAAGCAAAATAAAGCATTACTGTACACAGATAATTGAACATATAATGAAATGGGTCAGAGTTAAATCAAATACATGTTATGCAAAACAATTCAAAAAGAAAATTTTTGGCAGTATAGTATGATACAAAATACCTTCTGTATCTCAAATACACGTACTCACAACCAGAACCTTATCCTATGCAAGGTAGCAAATACAACATTGTTATTTCTTTCAAAACTTTTATTACATTTCCTAGGTTTTTCAAAGTTGGCTCGGATGTGTGCAACCATTACTGTAGACCACATCTAAAATATGCAGTTCAGTTTTGGACACCAGTTCACAAAAGGATGTTGGGAAACTGGAAAGAGTGCAGAGAAGGGCAACCAAACTAATAAGAGGCATGGAGGAGCTCAGTTATGAGGAACGATTAGCTGAACTGAAGTTATTCTCTCCCGAGAAGAGGAGCTTAACCACTTCCGGACCGCCCACTGTATATATACGTCATTTTTTTGAAGATGGATATCTCGGTAACGGCAGCAGCTGCTGCCACAACCGAGATATCCATCTTTTCAGCGGGCGGTTCCGTACACGATAATGGTGGTCTCCGCGGCGGGTTCGCCGCGAGATCACCGTTATCGGCGGCGGGAGAGGTGCCACCCCCCCTCCCGCCGCTCTCCCGCACCCTCCGCCGCTTACCGGAGCCGTCGGTAACGGCGGAGGTGATCGGGTCCTTTCCCTGCTGAGGTATGGAGACAAGTGAGGCCAAGATGGCGCTCACCCATCTCCATACCATGTGACGGCCGGAGCGACGTC
This sequence comes from Lithobates clamitans, assembly GCA_037952925.1. Taxonomy (NCBI): domain Eukaryota; kingdom Metazoa; phylum Chordata; class Amphibia; order Anura; family Ranidae; genus Lithobates; species Lithobates clamitans. The sequence continues at coordinate 5,519,763 of JBBGZY010000305.1, read as the reverse complement.
ATTACGACGGCTCCGCCCACTCTCTTAAAGGCACAGATTTTTTTTGTGTCATTTTTTTTAAACGACTTTTTTAATTTTTTTTTTTTTTTTTGCATTTTAGTCTAAATATGAGATCTGAGGACTTTTTGACCCCAGATCTCATATTTAAGAGGACCTGTCATGCTTTTTTCTATTACAAGGGATGTTTACATTCCTTGTAATAGGAATAAAAGTGATCCAAAATTTTTTTTTTTAAAAAACAGTGAAAAAATAAATAAAATAAAATAAAATAAATAATAAAAAAAAAAAAAAAATTTTTTAAAGCGCCCTGTCCCGACGAGCTCGCGCGCAGAAGCGAACGCATACGTGAGTAGCGCCCGCATATGAAAACGGTGGTCAAACCACACATGTGAGGTATCGCCGCGACTGGTAGAGCGAGAGCAATAATTCTAGCCCTAGACCTCCTCTGTAACGCAAAACATGCAATCTGTAGAATTTTTTAAACGTCGCCTATGGAGATTTTTAAGGGTAAAAGTTTGACGCTATTCCACGAGCGGGCGCAATTTTGAAGTGTGACATGATGGGTATCAATTTACTTGGCGTAACATTATATTTCACAATATAAAAAAAAATTGGGCTAACTTTACTGTTGTCTTATTTTTTTTTTCAAAAAAGTGAATTTTTTCCAAAAAAAGTGCGCTTAGAAGACCGCTGCGCAAATACGGTGCAAAAATAAGTATTGCAATGACCGCTATTGTATTCTCTAGGATGTTAGAAAAAAAACAATATATAATGTTTGGGGGTTCTAAGTAATTTTCTAGCAAAAAAACCTATTTTAAACTTGTAAACACCTAAAATCCAAAACGAGGCTGGTCTTAAAGTGGTTAAGGGGGGATATGATCAACATGTACAAATATATAAATGGTCCATATAATGAACTTGGTGTTAAGTTATTCACCTTTAGGTGATCACAGAGGAAAAGGAGACACTCTTTATATCTTGAGGAAAAAAGATTTAACTTCCAAATATGGAAAGGCTTCTTCACAGTAAGAGCTGTGAAAATAGGGAATAATCTCCTTAAGAGCTGATTCTGGCCGGCTCAGTAGATTGTTTTAAGAAAGGTCTGGATTATTTTCTAAATGCACAAAATATGACCAGATACTAATATTTACAGGTAAAGTTGAACCAGGGGGTATCCTATTGCCTCTTGGGGGTTATTAAATTATTTTTTTCCCTGCTGGAGCAAATTTTATCCTGGTTTTTTGCCTTTCTCCAAATCAACTGTGGGTATAGGATTGTGTATATGAACTTTTTTGATTTTTTTTTTTTTTGTGGGTTTTTTTTTCCTCTGTGGATTGAACTGGATGGACTAGTGTACCTGTGCTGTCACTTTAATAACAGACTGCCATATAATGTACAGTTGGTTTGCGCTTCATATCTAACAGAACATGTTTGTCACACAGGCTTCATCAGGTACATGGTTTTGATGTAGATGAGAAAGTCTGAGCATTTTATATGAAACTAAAAATATATGCCACCCGTGTGTTTGGGAATCCAAAGTCTTCTTTAGATGTGTTCTAAGCATGCTTTGCCATCTGGCCGAACACTCTGCATCTTAGCTTAACTCGGGTACTTGGTATATTGAATTTTCTGATTATTAGTAATGCCACTGGCAGTCAATCCAAACTCTTTGGGAATTTGCCCACAAACTTTCAGTTTTTGTTAGTCATTTTATTAGTCATGTTTTTCATAGTTTACAAACAGTAGTTAGTATGTCCCTCTACAAGTTAATATTTCCCATCAATCTTGAGCATTGTCACTTGCCATCAGATTGTGGAACATTAGTTCCAGACAAATACTTTATTTTAGATTTATTGGGAAATTATTGGTGACAAGAAATGTAATATGGCATTGTATGTTCTAGTACCTGTTTAGCTAGACCCAAAAGAATGACAAAAACATGTTGGAGGTTCAGAGCACAGTATGCAGTGTGTCCACTGATGCAATACCCTTTTATTTTTTTTATAAAAAACAGATAAAAATGCACTCACAAGCAAAGATAAATCAGAGCTAATCAATCACATCTCCCCACCATGGTTCTGTGCACCAAATTCCTCTTGGGGTTCCTGTGTGTGTTTATTGGTGAGGCAATCAAACAATAACCACAGAAAGTCAGAGAATGGTGTCATTCAGTTAATACTGTAAATTAAATACACAGGAAAAAGTTCACTGAATCTTGCTTTTTGTGTAGGCCTTCTGTTAAATGTTTGTTTTTGTTTTTTACAGTGAGTATTTGCTTATTACATGCCATGTTGTATACCAAGAATAATTTCTATGTGAATGGCCTCATTATATGACACTGCTCTTAGTGTAATTGGTTGTACTTAACTCCACATCTTTTTTTATACTTGCCTTAAACTTTATCTCTGCAGCATAAAAACAGACCTCATTCAGCCATCTGCAGCTCATGCCAAGTAAGGAAAGATGCCTCCTCCTGCATTCTTTTTTTAGTTCTGTGCATGTGTGATTTTTTACCAAAATTGAAATGTAAAATTCCTAATATTTAAATAATAATGAAGAAGCACTTAGAGAATTCACACAGTTTCTGAATTAAATACTTTGCAGGGGGTTCTGGAAATAATTGTTAGAGAGTGATTCTTAATTATTGCTAATTTTATTTTTTCCTAATCATGTTATTCATTGGTCAAGTTGAAAAGATGAAAGTGAACTGTAAAATATAATTTGCTATGTTCAGACAAAGACTTTATTATACTCAATCAAAGAGGATGAGATGCATGCAGGGGATTATCACATCTGAGTCTAGCAAAAAATAATAATTTATGAAGCAGTTTAAATTTGTTCATTTTGTCTTATTTTCAGGGCTGGTGAAGGAAAAGGCAACATGACAATGTATGTTTTTTTATATAATCTGCTCATTTTCTTTAGAATAACCTTTGGATTTCCTTTGTGCATAAAATATTTTGTATATTTCTTCATGTTATAGAGGGCCACGTGAATTTCCACAAATCTTCCCGGAATATTGTAGAGGTTTGGGAAAGTGGCTGCTCTTGTTTTGGGGGTACAAGTAGAGTGAGCAGGGCACATAAATTATTGCATAGTACTCACTGGGTGATAGGTGATTAAACACTGCCCCTCTTCATATATGAGTATAACAGTTTAACCCAAAATATATGTTCTGTTTAAATAACATCCTTTCTTCTTTGTATCCTAGATTCATACACAAAGATTCTAAATTGTAGTGTAAAGGATGGGATTTTTGAGGCACAACTATTACATAAAATATATTTTTTTTGTTGTGAACAAATTTAAAAACATGGTAATATGCCATACAACATTTCATAAAAAGATTGATGATGCAATCTTATCCATTGCTTTCATCATAACATTCTCTGATCGTAGTATAGACATGTGCTGGTCTTATGTGGCCCAATGCATTTCATGGACTAAATCCACTTCCTTGGGAGCCGCCAGTCTATTAAGTATCAAAAGGATCTAGAAAAAGAAATATACCTATACAAGAAAAACATGGTGTAGGGCCTAGAAGGGGAACCAAAAAGCAAATGGAAGACTGTCCCATAGCTCCAGAAACTATAACTCAATGACTAGAGAAGTCAGAACAAACATGGAGATCACTGTACCTGAATAAAAGCTCCAGGCCAGGTTTCAAACGCTTGTCAAATGCAGGAAAATAACTTTTGTTCATAGTATCCTATGGACTCCTCAAGTACACACTAGCGGTGTCTAGCAGGAAAAATTATTATATTCAAACCAATTGCTCAAATTATATTGTACTAAATTGCTAACATAAAAAGCAAAAAACACCCAAAAAGTACTAATAATGAGTACCTGATCTAAGAAGGCAGGAACTCCTTGTCTTTCACTAACTGAGCTTTCTCCTAGACAGAAAAAAAAATCTAAATGGTAACCACGGTCTTGAGAGGAGAGGACAGTTTTGGTGATATTTGGAGAGAAGATTGTTAATGTAGCTTGGGGCAGAATTGTGAATGGCTTAATATGTCATTAGTATTTTGATTGTAATTTGCTGGGCGATTGGAAGCCAGTGTAGGGATTGGCAGAGAGGGGTGGCAGACACTGAGCGGTTGGTAAGGTAGATGAGTCTGGCAGCAGTATTCTTGATAGACTGAAGAGGGGATAGCCTATGGAGAAGGAGGCCTATTAGAAGGGAGTTGCAAAAGTCAAGGCAAGAGAAAACAAGAGAGTAATGAGTAGCTTGGGGGTTTCATTAGTTAAAAAGGGGTGAATTTTAAACATGTTATGGTAGTGAAGCCTACAAGCTTTTGACAACAATTGGATTTGGTGCTGAAACGAAATGTCAGAGTCTAGGATTACAACTAGTACACTGGCGTGAGGAGAGGGATTGATGGTTGCATTATCGACCTTAATGAAAAAGTCATAGAGGGGACATGGGTAGGGGAGAATACTATAAGCTCCGTTTTAGAGAGATTTTGTTTAAGGAAGTGATGCAACAACCATGCTGATATGTCAGTTAGTAAATTAGTAATGCGAGAGGAGACTGAAGGAGTGAGGTGAGGATAGATTTGGGTGCATTCAGCATAGAGATGGCATTTGAAGTTGTGGGAGGTTATCAAGTGACCAAGGGAGGAGGTGTAGATAGAGAAGGGGTCCAAGAACAGAGCCTTGAGGGACCCCCTACAGAAAGAGGAAGTGGAGAGGAAGATGCAGTGATGTAGTTAACACTGAAGAAGCGCTGTGATAGGTAGGAGGAGAACCAGAATAGAGCAGAATCTTGGAGGCCAAGGGAGCGAAGTTTTTGAGAACTAGCGGGTGGTCAACAGTATCGAAGGCTGCAGAGAGGTCAAGTAGTAGGAGTATGGAGTAGCGGTCATTGGTCTTAGCAGTGAGTTTAGGAAGGGCAGTTTCTGTAGCGAGTTGCGAGCAAAAGCCAGACTGTAAGGGGTCCAGACGGTTGTTTTCAATAAGGTAGGAACTCAGATGATTGTAGACTAAGCGTTCTAAAAGTTTAGAGGTGAATGGAAGCAAAGAGGTGGGTGTTAAGTTATTAAGGTTGGTGGGGTCCAATGAGGGCTTTTTAATTATCGGAGTGATCTGTGCATGTTTTAGAGGGTAGGGGAAGGTGCCAGTAGAGTGGGAGAGATTAAAGATGTGAGTGAGGGAGCATAGGATACAGTAGGAGGGGGACTGTAGTAGTTGTGAGGGAACAGGATCCAGGGAACAATTGGTTAGGTGGGCATCTGAGAAAAGTTTTGTAATCCCTTTAGTAGTAGCCGGGTCAAAAGACCTTTGAATGGAGCCCTGTAGGGATGGTGTCTCCCCCCCCCTAATGGGGCACAGGTGGCTGATTACATTGCGGCGTCCGGATGAACCAAGATGGCCGTGGCATACACGGGTATGCTAGATTCACAAATGGCAACTTGCATATAAAAGAAACAAAAGTTTTCTGACAAATAAGTCATGGGCAGCTCTGAAACATGTTAGCCATGCCCACTTCCTGCCCCAGGGACTGGCATCCTGCAAATCCAGGAGGCATTGGGCTCCCTGGAACACAGTTGTCTTCCTGGCAGTCCTTCATCTGACTGAGCAGTGGATGCTTTGGACTTTACAGATACTTTCATGCTGTGATCCTCCTGACCCCTGGCGGGTCTGACGAGCACAATCCTTTCTTTTATATGTAAGTTGCCATTTGCCTAATAAATCGGTTGTTTATGTTTAATGCTGCACTCATTTATTTCTGGTCCTTGCAGAGATTCCTTTATATCTCCTAGTGCTGCTTTGTTTGTCCCCGAATATCACTTGGACTACTTACCGGCTTTGGCTCATGAACTCAGCTATCACCTATCCTTTGCAACATCTACTATAGACTGTATGGTTCTGTTGTTTGTACCAGTGTTTAGCCCTAAAACATCGAGCATGTACAAGATCTTCACAAACATACTTCCATGCAAGCTATTTCACTTTCCTCAGTTCTATTATGGACTCAATATTATATTTATTATATATGTAAATATCTGTTTATTTTAACTTAATGCTTCTGCCTGAAGAAAGCATTTGCATACACTATTTAGCAATACTGTTTCAATTCAGGGTGATAAAGCATTCATCTACATGTTGCTGCGTTCTTATAGAAGGGTGAAGTTGTAAAGTATGTTGTCGGGAATATTTTTGCAGTACTTTGAAAATGGTGTTTGTTACTTAAAAGCTTTGCGGCAGAAGTGACAGTGGACTACAAAAAGCACACAAATAACACATAATGTGAAACATGCTATGCCCAGGAAATGACATTTTAACAGCTCAACAAAACAGTGCTGACATCTTTTATGTTCATGAAAATGACCTCCAGAGTACATGGCACTTGAACTGCAGCTGGCTTCTTTATTACAGGAGCCAATCAAGAACTGAGTGCAAATAATAAACTCTCCAGAGAATGTTGAAAGTCTCTTTAAAAGCACTCACTCCAAATTGTCCTTTATACAGCCCTCTTAGCCTCTTGTCTATATAAAACAAGGTTGGTGATTCTAAAATGCTGATAAACCAGAAAGTTATTTTCACAGGGTATCACCTTCTTAACTATGCAGCATTTACTGATGCTCAAAAATATTGTAGTTGCTACATATGTTTCCCTGATCCTGTCTATACGATTGATGTGCTAGCAACTCTAACATGCTAAAGCAGGAATTTCGAAGAACATTTGAAACCGTTTAGCAACTGTCTGCTAATAATAGGATAGATTGTAAGGAAGCTGCCATTGCTGAGTTCTTTGTACATATGCATGCACCAGGGTCCTCCTTATCCTTCTTTTAGTTTATGGGAGGTCGTCAACAAGCATATCCATGCAAACTTACTAAGAAGCGTCTGGCTTACTAACCAACAAAGGCATCCAAATCAGGTTATCTAAAACTCTGACAAGGTCTATATACAGTATTTAAAGGCCAACTCTACATTTTACTTTATATTACCCCTCCCTCACTACCTCTGACAGCGTGCAAGGGTTCTGCAGTCGCTGTCACTTTTGAAATTAGAGAGTTATCTGTAATGAATGAACTATAAATCTTGTCTGTTACCACGGCAGATGGTCTCGTAGTTCTCAATTGAATACATGTGCAGTAATCACCAAATTCATAGTTCATTGACCATTCCTCCAGCTCTCTAACTGAAACCCTGTACCTCTGTATGGGCAGGGAGCTGGAAGAAGTGTGCAGGAGCCTGGCACTACACCTGCCGTCCACTGACTGTAGGTGCAATGTTTGCAGACGCCTGAGAAAATAAATAATAAATGCACTTTTGCAAAAATATGTGCATTTATTATTTTTTTATAAGGTAAACTTTGGGGAAAACCAACATCCTCCCTTGCAGAGAGGCTGCCTCATGCTCTACAAGGGTTGAATGCTTGTTTAGGTCCAAGAAATGATCGGGTAATCAAAACTGCTTTTTTCAGTACCCTAGACATTATAGGGCATTATATGTTCCCCAGCCCAGCTATAGTCAGTCAGATTAGGATTACTTATTAACTGCAAGCAACTCATTAGCACCTAATCCTATCTCTAAAGAAACTTGCTGTGCCAAATAGGTGTCTTCTGTATCATCAGGTCACCTCAGGCAGGTTTTTTGATATTGCACAAAAATCATCACCACTAGGAGGTGATGCTTTGATGCTTTGGACTTCAACATAGTCAGGAATGCATTGTTAATGTACACCATACCCCTAAGGTACAGTGGTAATACCTTCTCTAAGTTTAGACACAGTGCAGCCAAAAAAAAGATGAAAACAGCTTTTCAAACAGAATGAAGCTTAGCGCTGCTGGCAGTTAACAAAACTAGGGGGAACTCCAGTTGTAATACGTAGATTAATAAATGCAACAAAAACTAATACCGCTATATTGCCATAGAACGTTTCACTAGATGAAATGATGCTGTGACGTGTACAGAAATTCTTCTTTTAACAGTATACTTACTCTATAGTTTGGGGAACTCTGTATAAGTAGCCACATTTCATAGAACTGCCACAGTATGGATATATTTTTTGTTTAACTCAACTGTAATGATTTATGGTCCAATATGACATCATTGTGCTCTATTATTCTTTTATTAGGGATGAAATGATTAGGGAAATGTCCCAGATACTGGCTAGGTTGGTGAGAAATAACTATATGTTTAGCACAATTGGCACAGTCAATAATCATGATTAATCTCACATTTTTAATTTCACAGTATAATAAATATACTTGTATATATTTTTTGATTTTGTGTGTTGTGGTTTTCAAGCTACATTATTCATTGTTCGATATTAACAAATTTATTTAGAATGGAACTGATTTTTAAATACTGGGTGAAAGAATATGTAATATGTTGCGCTAAACAGTCAGATTTCAGCTTCTGTTGCATGTGTTATTTACCCCCCCCCTTCATGACCAGGCCATTTTTTGCGATACGGCACTGCGTTACTTTAACTGACAATTGCACGGTCGTGCAACGCTGTACCCAAATAAAATGAATGTCTTCTTTTTTCCCACTAATAGAGCTTTCTTTTGGTGGTATTTAATCACCTCTGTGGCTTTTACTTTTTGCGCTATAAACAAAAAAAGACCCGACAATTTTGAAAAAAAGAAACAATATTTCTTACTTTCTGTTATAAAACACATCCAATAAAAAAAATGTAAAAAGTCAAATTCCTTCATCAATTTAGGCCAATATGCATTTTGCTACAAATTTTTGGTAAAAAAAAAAAATCCCAATAAGTGTACATTGATTGGTTTGCGCAAAATATATAGCGTCTACAAACTATGGGATAGATTTATGATTTTTTTTTTGTACTAGTACAAATATAGGCGATCAGCGACCTTAAAGTGGGACTGCGGCATTGCTGTGGACAAATCAGACACTAAGTAACACTTTGTGGGAACCAGTGACACCAATACAGTCATCAGTGCTAAAAAAATGCACTGTCCCTGTACTGGCAGGGAAGGGAATAACAGGGGCAATCAAAGGGTGAAATGTGTTCCTAAGGAGTGCTTGCTAACTCTGTGGGGGGTGCTTGTACTGTGGGAAGGCAGAGATCCATGTTCCTGCTTAGCAGAAATACAAGATCATTACTTCCCCCTTCTCACAGAATGGTGATCTGCCTTGTCTCTCTTGGGAATGATCAGCGGGTCCCGGCGGACATCACGTCCACCAGACCCGCTGATTTGCTCGTGCTGTGTCCAATCACAGCGGGAGCTGGCCACCTGCAGCGCGCGCCTTAAACCCCAGTATGTACAAGTACAATGTACAAGTACTTGATTTTGCAAAGGAGAGCTGCCTTGCTGCTATATATATATATATATATATATATATATATATATATATATATATTTATATATATATAATATATACAGTATACGGTTGGCAAGCGGTTAGTGCATGAACATGTCATTATCTAAAATATTAAACATTAGTGTCCTTTTAGAATATTATAGCATTTTAAACAGTATTGCATACATCTACACCCTTATACTTTTGTAGAAAATCTTCCCACTTTTTGTCACTGTTTTCCGAGGTAGAGTGACTATACATTACAAGGATTCATTATGTGAAGCTTTGTAGTTCTCTGGTTGAAATCCAGAACATAACATCTGGAACATAGTCCTGCTGTTTATAGGGACTTGTATACACCGGTCATACAATAGCTATTGCATTCGAATGCAGTGGCACGCATATGAATGTATTTAAGTGCAGATTACAATAAAATGCAGTGCAAATTCATCTCAAAACAGGTAAAATGCTGTGTTCTGGGAATTGCATGGATAGCAGGTCAAATGCATTCTTAGAACCTTTACCTGAACTGCACCATTTATGTGAATACACAAGCCCTAAGGGGTGAAAGGGCCCCAATCATCAGAGGGGTTTTTTACATTTTATTATTGAATGTGCCTTTAAAGTTCTATACAGGTATCTTGAAATGATAAAACATTTCTTGTAACCATGTATTTTTTTTTTTAAATGGAAAAGACTTTAGTAATTGGTTCTTTAACCTGATATAACACCACAGCAGCTGAAAGAACAGACCTGTGCTACTTTAAACTACATCGAACGCTAAAAGTTTCATTAGTTGCATCTTTTAGGGTAGCAGATATTGACCATTCCCTATAGCCACAGCTGGACAAGTGTTGATACTGAAGCTAGAAAATAAACAACTAAATTAGTCTTGTGCAGCCTTTCCATGAAACATGCCACTATGGATAGTAATTTAAATCTATGCTTACAATTTACTAGCTAATGTATAGTTAGAGACACTAAACCGAGTTTATGCTAATTGTAGCACAAGAATAAATGGTGCTCATTGGTTTTGCTTTATCAGGCTTTGTTTTAATGTCCATTGTAACACAGGGCATGCCTATGACATAAAGCTTGTGTATTTAGTGTAAGCCTAAGGTGCTGTTTTCTTTTGTCTTATTTGAAATGTACAGAATAGTTTTCTCTTCAGTAATACATCACAGTTAAATCAGTTTCATGGAATTTGGGCTACTTACATAAATTTAACTATTAGAATATGATGATTCAATTATTATATACATTCAGTTTGTTACACATATAGTAGGTCTGTGGTAGAGTATACCTATGGTAAATTATTTTCATATTAACCAGTTCCAATAAACAGGTTAAGTTTGGTAGTCCTTTTTATAGTTTCATTTCAGCTTAATAGCTGGAACTCAGATTACAAACACAGTTTAATGAATCAGAAAGAACCACTCCCCACCTTGTTCATATGGCTGTGTATGGAGTTTCAATTAGACAAAGCCAGGCAACAGCTAATGTTGGGCATTCTTTTTATAAACTCCCAAATGATCTGTCTTGTGTGCATCTGTTTAAATAGTTATTGGTAACACCACGCTTTCCTATAACTAAATATTTGCTGTAAAAACCTTTTCCCCTTTAAGTGGTCATTAGTTTTTCAGTTAAGGGGTGGATTAATAAGGGTTAGGATACTGGCCAAGGAGACACTTGTGCACAATTTTATCATTCTGTACTTTTAGCGTGGAAGTGCCTGTGCCAGTATTACTACCACAGGGCTTTAGCCACCTATTTCTACTCTTCCAACCTAAGAATGAAGGATTAACTAGAAGGAAAGGTGGCAATGAAAGTGACTTGCTGCTGTGACTCTGTTGTTTTTTTGGGAGGATGCTTTGATATGTGAGAAGGCTTAGGATCTAAATGTTCCCACTGGTGATTTGTCAGAAGAAATTAAAATCTGGAGAAAATCAGAGGTGGGCTGACTGCTACTTGGCTTTTTAATGGACTGCTGGTACTAGAGGTTTTTTCAGTCATTATAGATAGCGAGGGATGGTTTACTCCCTTTTAAATAGTGATTCCATTTATCCATGGTGAGGTTTCCTGCTTCAATAACAGCTTTTAAAGCTGTTGAAAATGATTGAGGAAAAGCTGCAAGGGGCTAGTTTGCCAATACTACATTGTTAAAAGATGGCTGCTCCAACCTCTAAAGTTGAAGTCTCTTGGCAAACCTGGAAAAAAGACTGGTTTGCTTGAGTTGCTAAAGTACAATCTCTGCAAGAGTTTGCTGATTCAAGTTTATCCAAAAAAAATAGGATGTCATTATCCATGTATAGAATGACAGACACACACATTTTGGAAGCAAGCTGGAACATTGCAGAAGGGAAGGGTGACCCCTGAATGCCGCACATCCATAGTGTCCTACAGAGAAGAGTGAAGTGGCAACCTCAGCCTGGACTCCAACCAGGCCATGCCCCCAATGTGTTTCACTCCATCCCCGGAGCTCAGTCATGGGGATGGAGTGCATGCATGCATGCATGTATGGAGCTTTGCAGAACTAGTATTCTTAGTTATTTGCAGTCCCCTTTACTTGTAAATCCTTTATTCATTTTATTCCCTTTCATATAAAAAAGACTGTGTGCTTTTTGATAAGCTTGATACACAGAGCAGCTCCCTTCAAACATTCATAAAGCATCCTCACATTAGACAGCACAAGTTGTGGTAGCCACTGTATCTTCCCGACAAGCAAAATCCTTCATCCAGCTGAGGAAACAAGCCTATATTTTAAACCTTTTCAAAATTCCCTTTCATATATTCTGATTGGACTTGGTTCTCAGGGAGGAAAACCACCCATACTGTACTTGACTAAAGGGAAAAATACTAGGCAACAGTTCTATAATACATTTGTAAGGATGGTGAGTCAGTACATTTTCTGTTTATTAATTACTAAAATATAAGAGTAATCATTTTATGGCTTATGTAAAGGCACGTTGTCAATTAAATACCAATTTTTGTATCCGTTTATATTAGCTAAACACATTCTAGGTGCATCAAAAGAAAAGGTGTATGAAGTCTTAGTTTACTTTCTAAAGCAGCCACAGCCTAAGAAGGAGAGCTTTCCCCTGCCAGCAGCTGCAGAGTTGGGACCCTTGCTCTCTGGGTGGAAGCTGTGGTCTGACAATGCCCACTTATGAGTCAGAAATATAGTTCTGCTGTAAGCAAAGCTCATTCTCTCAGTTGATTGGAGTGTTCTGGCTCAACAGGGCGTGTGTTGGAGCTCTGCAAAGAGATCACTGCATTCCTACAGAGAACAAGGACTCAATCTGCAGCTACTAGCATGACTCGGGCTGTTGCTGCTTTAGAAAGAAAGCAATATGTAGGACATTAAACACATTTTGTTTTGATGTATGTGGAATGTGATCAGCTGCTCTGAACTAAAGATCCATTTGGGTTTTAGGTACACAAAGCGAGGAGTAGAGAAATTTTCAAGACATTGCTAGAAACCAGATGATCCCACTGAGTTTCACCTGGAGGGCAACTGTATGCACACTATGGGAAAACTGGATGATGAGTTCAGTGATTATGCAGCCCAGTCCATCTGGTAGGAGGTCTGACGATGGGTACATATGATAACAGCTAAAGGGAAGAGTTGTTTGAGAGAAACTAATCTTGAGGCTGCAAATTGATTGCAGAGACTGCCTGTACCACCTTACAATACCTCCTGCAGTCCCCTGAGCGTTCACTGATGCATTCGCGTTTGATAAATATAGAGATATATATTCACCGGCTACTTTATTAGGTACACCTTGCTAGTTACATAGTTAGTCAGGTTGAATAAACACACAAGTCCATCAAGTTCAACCATAAAAAAAAAAAAAAAAAAAAGAAAAATCAAACAATCCCACATACCCAATCCTATACCCACAGTTGATCTAGAAGAAGGCGTAAAACCCCAGCAAAGCATGATCCAAATTGCTACAGCAGGGGAAAAAATTCCTTCCTGATCTCCCCGAGAGGCAATCAGATTTTCCCTGGATCAACTTTACCTATAAATGTCAGTACCCAATTATATTATGCACATTTAGGAAAGAATCCAGGCCTTTCTTAAAGCAATCTATTAAGCTGACCAGAACCACCTCTGGAGGAAGTCTTTCTACATTTTCACAGCTTTTACTGTGAAGAAACCTTTCCATATTTGGAGATGAAATCTCTTTTCCTCTAGACATAAAGAGTGCCCCCATGTCCTCAGTGTTGACCATAAAGTGAATAACTCAACACCAAGTTCACTATACAGACCCCTTATATATTTGTACATGATGATCATATCTCCTCTTCTCATAGCTAATCTAGCCTCATAGCTTATCGTTTCTCCATGCCCCTTATCAGTTTGATTGCACTTTCTACAGTTCCCCGATATCTTTTTTGAGAACTGGTGCCCAAAACTGAACTGCATATTCCAGATGAGGTCTTACTAATGATTTGTACAGGGGCAAAATTATATCTGTCTCTCTGGAGTCCATACCTCTCCTAATACAAGAAAGGACTTTGCTCGCTCTGGAAACCGCAGCTTGGCATTTCATGCAATTATTAAGCTTAGGATCTACCAAAACCCCCAGATCCTTCTCCACTACGGATCCCCCCAGTTGTACGCCCACTAGTATGTATGATGCATGCATATTCTTAGCCCCCAAGTGCATAACTTTACATTTATCTACATTAAACCTCATCTGCCACTTAGTCGCCCAATTAGACAGTGCATTGAGTTCAGCTTGTAAATTGGAGACATCCTGTAAAGGCTTTATTCCACTGCATAGTTTGGTGTCATCTGTAAAGACTGAAATAGTACATTTAATCCAAGACCCAATATCATTTATAAAGATGTTAAAAAGTAAGGGTCCCAGCACTGGACCTTGGGGTACACCACTGATAACCTTAGACCATTCAGCGTAAGAATCATTAACCACTACTCTCTGAATTCTGCCTTTTAGACAGTTTTCTATCCATTTACCAACGGATATTTTTAAGCCTGTAGACTTTAACTTACACATTAGAACTGTATCAAACGCTTTTGCAAAATCCAAGTATACCACGTCCACAGCCACCCCTCTGTCCTCGGTTTTATTTACTTCTTCAAAAAAGGAATCAGGTTTGTTTGACCACTTCTGTCTTCCATGAATCCATGCTGTCTTTTGCGTAGCCTCATACGGCGCAAGGTTGGCTCTCCTGCGCAAACCGCTATAGGTGTATGTCGGTCTGACCAAGGAAGATAGCGTGCGTGCACTATAGGAGCATGCCCACAGGTCCTGCAGACTCTATGTCCCCCAGCGACCCATGTACAGAGGCAGAATGGGGAACTGCCTATGTAAACAAGGTGATTCCCCGTCCTGCCTAATGACATGTCAGAGATTTTCTGTTCCCAGTGATCGGGAATAGTGATCTCTGCCATGTCTCAGTGAGCCCATCCCCCCTACAGTTAGAGCACACCCAGGGAACACACCTAACCCTATGATTGCCCCCTAGTGTTAACACCTTCCCTGCCAGTGTCATTTTTACATTGATCAGTGCATTTTTATAGCACTGATCAATGTAGTAATGTCACTGGTCCCCAAAAAGTGTAATTTGGGGTCAGATTTGTCCTCCACAATGTCGCAGTCCCGCTAAAAATCGCAGATCGCTGCCATTATCAGTGAAAACAATTTTTAAAAAGTCCCTAAAACTATCCCGTAGTTTGTAGATGCGATAACTTTTGTGCAAACCAATCAATATACACCTATTGCGATTTTTTTTTTTTTTTTTTTTACCATAAACATGTAGAAGAATATATATCGGCCTAAACGGATGAATAAATTAGTTTTTTATATATATTATTTTGGATATGTATTGTAGCAGAAAGTAAAAAAAAATATTTTTTTTTTCAAATTTGATTATAGCACAACAAATAAAAACCGCAGAGGTGATCAAATACCACCAAATAAAAAGCTATATTTGTGGGTAAAAAAGGACGACAATTTTGCTTGGGTACAGCGGCGCGACCGTGAAATTGTCAGTTAAAGCGACGCAGTGCCGTATCACAAAAAATGGCCTGGTCATTTAGGGGGCAAATCCTTCCGGGGCTTAAGTGGTTAAAATATTTTTTCCAGCAAGAACTTCTCTATGTGGTCTTTTATTAAACTCTCCAGTATCTTTCCAACTATAGAAGTTAAACTAACAGGTCTATAGTTACTTGGTAAAGACTTTGTTCCCTTTTTAAATATAGTCACCACATTAGCCCTACGCAAATCCAGTGGTACCATTCCAGTCATTAATGAGTCCCTAAAAATTAGCTACAATGGCTTTGAAATGACAGGTCCATTCTAGTACCAGGCTGGACCCTCTTTTGCCTGTAGAACTGCCTTAATTATTTGTGGCATAGATTCAACAAGGTGGTGAAAACGTTCCTCAGAGATTTTGATCCATATTGACATGATCGCATTACACAGTTGCTGCAGATTTGTCGGCTGCACATCCACGATGCAAATCTCCCATTTCCCCACATCCCAAAGTGCTCTATTAGATTGAGATCTGGTGACACTGGAGGCCATTGGAGTACAGTGGACTCATTGTCTTGTTCAAGAAACCAGTTTGAGATGATTAGAGCTTTGTGACATGGTGCATTATCCTGCATCAGAAGATGAGTACGCTGTAGTCCTAAAGAGATGGACATGGTCAGCAACAATACCTCAGGTCGGCCGTAATGTTCAAACAATGCTCAATTGGTACTAAGGAGCCCAAAGTGCGCCAAGAAAATATCCCCCACACCATTACACCACCAGCCTGAAACGTTGATACAAGGCAGGATTTCATAATGTTTATGACAAATTCTGACCCTACCATCTGAATGAAGCCGCTGAAATCGAGACTCATCAGACAAGGCAACGTTTTTTTCAATCATCCATTGTCCAATTTTGGTGAGCTTGTGCGAATTGTAGCCTCAGTTTCCTGTTCTTAGCTGACACGAATGGCACCTGGTGTGGTCTTCTGTTGCTGTAGCTCATCTGCTTCAAGGTTCGATGTGTTGTGCATTCAGAGATGGTATTCTGCATACCTTAGTTGTAATAAGTGGTTATTTGAGTTACTGTTGCCTTTCTATCATCTTAAACCAGTCTGCCCGTTTTCCTCTGACCTTTGACATCAGCAAGACATTTCCGTCCACACAACTGCCATTTACTGGATATTTTCTCTTTTTCGGACCATTCTGTTTATACCCTAGAGATGATTGTGCGTGAAAATCCCAGTAGATCAACAGTTTTTAAAAAATACTCAGACCAGCCCGTTTGGCACCAACAGCCATGCCACGTTCAAAGTCACTTAAATCTCCTTTCTTCCCCATTCTGATGCTTGGTTTGAACTTCAGCAAGTCATCTTCACCACATCTAGATGCCTAAATGCATTGAGTTGCTGCCATGTGATTGCATGATTAGCAGTTTGTGTTACCAAGCAATTGAACAGTTGTAACTAACAAAGTGGCCGGTGAGTGTATATACTTGTCCATGTTGTAGAGAGTAAAATACACATATACATTGTTGCATACATACTAGGTTGTTCAGATTAATTCTGTATATGTTTAATGGAAATGTTATTTTAACCACTTGCCGCCCGCCATGTAGCAAAATGACGTCGGCAAAGTGGTTGCTATATTCTGACCGGATGTCATATGACGTCAGAATATCAAGCCGCTGCGCGCCACCGGGGGCGCTCATTGCGACGATCATTGTTGTGGTGTGTCAGTCTGACACACCGCAATATCGATCTAGGTAAAGAGTCTTTGGCAGAGACTCTTTACCACGTGATCAGCCATGTCTAATCATGGCTGATCACGATGTAAACAGGAAGAGCCGTTGATTGGCTTTTCCTCACTCACGTCTGACAGACGCGAGTAGAGGAGAGCCAATCGGCTGCTCTCCTAACAGGGGGGGTCTGTGCTGATTGTTTATCAGCTCAGCCCCCCCTCAGATGCCCGGCCAGGACCACCAGGGATGGTCACCACACTGGACCACCAGGTATGCCACCCTTGACCACCAGGCAGCTGCCAATCTGTGCCCAGGCAGCTGCCAATCAGTGCCAATGAAAAATGCCTGCCAGTGCCATCAGTGATGGCGATCAGTGAAATCCAGTGCCAGCCATCAGTGCCCAACAGTGCCGTCTACCAGTGCCACCCATAAGTACTCGTCAGTGCAGCCTTTCAGTGTCGCCTATCAGTGCCCACCAGGGCCACCTATCAATGCTGCCCATCAGTGCAGCATATCAGTGCCCATCCATGAAGGAGAAAACTTACTTATTTATAAAATGTTTTTTAACAAAAACAAGGAAAAACTTTTTTTTTTTCGAAATTTTCGGTCTTTTTTTTTTATTCGTTTAGCAAAAAATAAAAACCACAGAGGTGATCAAATACCACCAAAAGAAAGCTCTATTTGTGGTAACAAAATGATAAAAATTTAGTACAGTGTAGCATGACTGTGAAATTGTCATTTAAAAAGGGACAGCACTGAAAGCTGAAAATTGGCCTGGGCAGGAAGGTGCGAAAGTGCCCGGTATTGAAGTGGTTAAATATGTATGTAAATAAAATGATTTTTTTTTTAATGATTAGTGTATATGGTCTCAAAATATACGCAACACGTTTAGTCCCATGACTCAGGCTGGGTTCACACTGGTACGACACGACAGCCGTCCTACTTTGGATCCGACTTTGCCCTGCGACATGAAGCCGGCATGTGTCCGACTTTCAATGAACGGGGATCCGACTTGGATCCCCGCCAATGCTTGGTATGAATCTTTAGGGGGAACTCCGCGCCAAATTTTAAATAAAAAACCGGCATGGGTTCCCCCTCCAAGAGCATACCAGGCCCTAGGGTCTGGTATGGACCTTAAGGGGAACCCCCTATGCCGAAAAAACGGCGTGGGGGGTCGCCCCAATCCATACCAGACCCTTATCCGAGCACGCAGCCCGGCCGGACAGGAATGGGGTGGGGACGAGCGAGCGCCCCCCCCTCCTGAACCGTACCAGGCCGCATGCCCTCAACATGGGGGGGTTGGTGCCTTGGGGGAGGGGGCGCGCTGCGGCCCCCCACCCCAAAGCACCTTGTCCCCATGTTGATGAGGACAAGGGCCTCTTCCCGACAACCCTGGCCGTTGGTTGTCGTGGTCTGCGGGCGGGGGGCTTATCGGAATCCGGGAGCCCCCTTTAATAAGGGAGCCCCCAGATCCCGGCCCCCCACCCTATGTGAATGAGTATGGGGTACAGCGTACCCCTACCCATTCACCTAGGAAAAAAGTGTCAATTTAAAAAAAAACACTACACAGATTTTTAAAGCATTTTATTAGACAGCTCCGGGGGTCTTCTTCCGACTTCGGGGGTCTCTCCGGTTCTTCTCCACGCTCTCCGGATCTTCTGCCGGGCTCCTCCGCTCTCTTCTGCTCTTTTGCCGCTCTTTTGCTAAAGCGGAGGAGCCTGGTCTTCAATCTTCTGCCTTCTGCCTTCTTCTCCTGATGTTGACACGACGCTCTCTGGGGCTAGAATGCTCTCTGTGCGCTCTGCTCTGACTTATATAGGCGGTGACCCCGCCCCCTTATGCCGTCACAGTCCCTGGGCATGCTGGGACTATGACGGCATAAGGGGGGCGTGGTCATCGGGTGATGACCACGCCCCCTAAAACGTCACAGTCCCAGCATGCCCAGGGACTGTGACGGCATTAGGGGGCGTGGTCACCACCTATATAAGTCAGAGCGGAGCGCTCAGAGTGCATTCCAGCCCCAGAGAGCGTCGTGTCAACATCAGGAGAAGAGGGCAGAAGGCAGAAGATTGAAAACCGGGCTCCTTCGCTATAGCAAAAGAGCAGAAAATAGCGGAGGAGCCCGGCAGAAGATCCGGAGAGCGCGGAGAAGAACCGGAGAGACCCCCGAAGAGAAGAAGGCAGCAGACCGGGCTCCTCCTCTTTAGCAAAAGAGTGGCAAAAGAGCAGAAGAGAGCGGAGGAGCCCGGCAGAAGACCCGGAGAGCGCGGAGAAGAACCAGAGAGACCCCCGAAGTCGGAAGAAGACCCCCGGAGCTGTCTAATAAATTGCTTTAAAAATCTGTGTAGTGTTTTTTTTTAAATTGACACTTTTTCCCTAGGTGGATGGGTAGGGGTTCGATGTACCCCATACTCATTCACATAGGGTGGGGGGCCGGGATCTGGGGGCCTCCTTATTAAAGGGGGCTCCCGGATTCCGATAAGCCCCCCGCCCGCAGACCCCGACAACCAACGGCCAGGGTTGTCGGGGTTGTCAACATGGGGACAAGGTGCTTTGGGGTGGGGGGGCCCACACTGCGCCCCCCATGCCCCAAAGCACCCCTCCATGTTGAGGGCATGCGGCCTGGTACGGTCCAGGAGGGGGGGGCCGCCAGCTCCTCCCCACCCCCATTCCTGACCGGCTGGGCTGCGTGCTCGGATAAGGGTCTGGTATGGATTTTGCGGGGGACCACACGCCGATTTTTTTGGCGTAGGGGGTTCCCCTTAGATCCATACCAGACCTAAGGGCCTGGTATGCTCTTGGAGGGGGAACCCATGCCGGATTTTTATTTAAAATTTGGCGCGGAGTTCCCCCTCAAGATCATCTGAGCACAAGTCGCGTGCCGAAGTCGGATCATGCAAGACGGCAATCCGACTTTGATCCGACTTCAATGATAGTCAATAGGCTGAAGTAGGATCAAAGTCGGACCAAAGTAGTACAGGGAGCATTTCTAAAGTCGGAACGACTTGTGTCGGACCAGTTAGGACGGCTCCCATAGGGAAACATTAAATTTCACACGTCATGCGACATGAGCTCCCAATGTCGGAGCGTTTGTCGGACCAGTGTGAACCCAGCCTCATAGTTGGAACAAGCACCTGAAATGTATCCAGGTACAACTCCATGGGCACATAGCAAAACATATCCCCAGAAGAATAAGATGTGCAAATTTAGAAATTCACAGAAAGATGAGGTAGACCTGATATGGGATGAGTTGAGGCTGCTGACTCCCTACATATGCTAGGAATCCTTTTAAACCTTTACTTTCAATGCCTAGACTAATGAAATGCAAAAATTAAAAGTAACTTATGGTCAAGGTATTATCTTTGAATATAATGATAACTGTGAACAGTGATTATATTCTGTCATTCATCATTTTACATGATTAAAATCACTTTATTAATTTGACATTTACTCCTTTGTGTTTTAAAACAGGATTTTCATAATGTGAGGTGCATTAGCACTCTGTCATATTTTATAATAGGGCTTTACCTGTTTCATATTTAATTATTTAATAAAGGTATTTAATTAACATGGCATTACATCTGTAATGCCCACCGATTACTAGAGTGTATGATGACCACTGATATTTTTTTCATTTTTTTGTTTTTAACATGCCAGACATTTAGCATGAACCATATAACAAGATCATTTGTAAACATTAAAACACATTTTTGAACATATTTATGAAGCCAAATGTACTGCTTGTCATGGCCACTGAATGTCTTGTGCATCTCTTTCCACAAACAATTGCCATTTAAATGTTTGCCAGAAAAGTCACATTTACCACCATGTACTGTGTTTGCTTGCATTAATGCGCTACATAAAATTAAGTCCTAATAATATAGTAGTTTGGAGTGTGGTTACAAATACACTGTGTAGTATTAGTTTAGATGGGTCAGCTGTTTTTTTCTAAAGCTTTGCAGTGCAACTTTTTTTTTTAATACTGGGTATTATAAAAGGTTCTGTGCTCTTAAAATAAACCATCTAGTCCAAGCTGATTTTTTATTATGTCATCAGAAGTAAAAACTAGAATAAACCACCCGTATGATAGGAAGATATGTGTGTGCTGTCTCTGCATGCTTGCCTTAACAGTTCTAAATGGATCCTTGTCTGAATTTGCAGTTGCCATTTAGAGTTTTTTTATTATATAAAATGATTTCTCTGTGTTCCACTGTTTCAGGGGGGTGCAAGTTCAAGCTACAAAATCTGCTGCTACTGTCAAAAAGCATGACTTAAGTAAATGGAAATATGCGGAGCTGAGAGATGCAATCAATACTTCATGTGGTAAGTCAACAACACAGACTTCTGCTGAAATGGCAGTAGGTCATTAAGGATAAGTACATTAGACAAAATGATACTTTACTTTGAAGCTGACAAGTGATAGATGCAGAGTTCTTGTAACCATATAGATGTTTTAAGTAATGAATGCCTAGATTATCTATATAGTTATTAGAGACAAAAGATCTCCCAGCTGATAGCTCAGCTTGTATCGTTAAGTAGTTGGACATTACATAAATCTGTACTAATATGGTCAGAACTAATTATGGACTTCCTCCATGCAGAGCAAACAAACAGGGTCACTTATGAAATGTTATTGATCTCACGGATCAGTAACTTCAGGATCCTTGTGGACAGAAATACCAGTTCAGCAAAGGAGAGAAGCAACCAAGACCCTGAGCAGCTGCAGCTCCCTGCAGATAACCCAGACCTGGTTCATCATAAACCAGAAGCATATAGTCATATGAGGTCACAACAGTAACCAGCAGGAACGTGCAGTCAGAGGAAGCAGGTGAGGCAGAGTCTCACCTGCCATGAACATAAAAAAAAACAATCGAGGGTCACAGCTTGGCGGCCTGGGGTCACAGAGGGGGGTAGGTAGCTGAAGTCCTGCCCCAACACTGGACAAAATTTGGGGCTCCTATCATCTATGGTTCCGGAGATATGGGGCTACTTGCGCAGCCTGTCAGAAGCTACATACAGAGTGGCTAGTTTAAAATACAAGATTGCACACACTGTTTGTAGCTCACAGTACCTCTTCTCACTTCTTGTCACAGGCTTAGAGCTCAATGGACAGCTTGAAGCCTTGGACCAATGGTAAAGTACTATTGGCCCAAGCTATCTAATAAAAATGCTGCAGTGGAGGCTCTCCTCTCACTGCAATGTCATAGAAGGGGGCATGTGTCTAAAAGACACACACTCCCTTCTAGCCCAGCCCTCTAGAAGGAAAAAAAGATAGGTTTATGGGTATAAGATTTACCCATAATCCCATGGTTTTTCTCACACGGTTAAGAGGGGGAATGAGAATCTCCACTGACCCCACCCCATGTCCCTGGTAACCAGCTAGTGACTCCATTTGTTTGCAGGGTGTGAAGGAATACACATATATTCTAAGAGACGTGCTGCTATCAACAATGGATGTTTTGATGTATAAGCGTTGAAAGTTTACTGAATATTCACTGTGAAGAAATAGGGGGAGCATGGCATATGACATGAATAATGTAAACCTGTCACAAAGTAGTCAAGGAAAAATGCATAGAAGGAATGTTTTGCATTAACTTCCTTTACCCCTTGAATCTTCTTGTTGAATTTTAAAGATATGATCACTGACCAGTGGGAGCGTTAGAAGGGTAGAAGGGGTGTGGTCAAGCTTAAATGTAAAGAAATAAGTCAATATTTGCATATATTGTCAGCTGCCCAAAAGTATAGATCATATATTTTTTTTGTCACATGGTTTTCTCTCAACATATCTACTACTACTGCTAAATGGACTCGTGTTTTTTTTCAGCCAGAATAACTATGTAACTATATCCTTTCCTTATGATTTTATTGAATCAAATCTGTTTGAACTTCCCAGTTTTGTGACAGATTTACTTTTATTTTTGTAAGAGCATATACAAACTTTTTTTTTTTCTATCAAAGGGCAGTTGCATCGCTTCAGAAAGCCAATATTCCCTCCCCTTTATGAGCATAAGTACTTTTTACATACTGAAAGAATATTGTACTGGGATCTGGTATTACAGGTGCATAAAAAATTGATTTTTAAAACCGCTTACCTGTAAAATCCTTTTCTTGGAGTACATCACGGGACACAGAGCACCATAGTAATGACTATCTGGGTTATATGCTACCTTTAGGTGATTGGACACTGGCAACCAATAGTAAGAAGGTTCCTCCCATATAACCCCTCCCATACAGGAAGTACCTTTAGTTTTGTACCAAGCAATGAAGATCCCAGAAAAAGAGGGGAGGGACCTCTGTGTCCCGTGATGTACTCCAAGAAAAGGATTTTTACAGGTAAGCTGTTTTAAAAATCCATTTTTCTTTATCGTACATCACGGGACACAGAGCACTATAGTAATGGCTATCTGGGATGTCCTAAAGCAATGCCTTTGAGGGGAGGGAACATAATATTCCTAGAACCCCCTTTTTTAGGCTCCAGAATTATAAAGCTGCTTGCAGCACGCTGTGACCAAAAACAGTCTCCCTTTGAGACCTAACATCCAGTTGGTAAAACCTGGTGAATGTATGAACCGAAGACCAAGCGGCCGCTTTGCAGAGCTGAGCCATAGACACTTGTTGGCGCACTGCCCATGACGTACTAACTCCTCTGGTAGAGTGAGCCTTAGAGATATCGAGGTGGAACCTTGTGTTTCAACTCATAGGCCTGGATAATGACCTGACTAATCCACCTAGAGATGGTAGAACTAGTTGCTGCCTGTACTCTCTTAGGACCCTCAGTCAGAACAAAAAGTGAGTTAGACTTCCGAAAAGGGGCTGACATTTCTAAGTAAACCTTGACAGCTCTCACCACATCCAGTGAGTGGAGCGATCTTTCCTTTTTAGACTTAGGGTTAGGAAAGAAGGAAGGTTAAATGATATCCTGATTCAAGTGAAAACTGGACACCACCTTGGGTAAAAAAATCTGGACAGGGTCGCATCACCACCTTGTCCTGATGAACAAACAGAAAGGGCGGCCAACTCTGACACCCTTCTGGCTGAGGTTATAGCCACCAAAAAGACCAATTTCCTAGTTAATAGGATCAAAAGAATACGCCTAATAGGTTCAAAGGGTTGACTCCGTAGAGCTAAAAGCACTAAGTTTAAGTTCCAGGGGTATAAGGGCGGCTTAATTGGCGGCCTAAAATGCAGCAGTCCTTTGACAAAGGCTCGTACTACAGAATGAGAAGCGATAGGCCTCTGGAAAAAAAACGATAAGGCCGAAATTTGTCCCTTAATGGTCCCTAGGGATAAGTTTAAATCAATTCCTGTTTGAAGAAAAGCAAGGATCCTCCCGATCGTATACGTGCAAAGGTGCCATCTTCTCCTCTCACACCATGAGATGTACGACTTCCAGACCCTATGGTAAATACTTCTAGAAACTGGATTTCTAGCATTTATTAAAGTAGACAGGACAGATCCTCTGATACCACGGTCCCTTAGCACCCTGGTCTCAATAGCCATGCCATCAAATTCAGTGACTGTAAAGAAGGATGGTATATGGGACCTTGGTACAACAGGTCTGGATGGAATGGGAAGCACAATGGGTCCCCTACCGTCATCCTCACAATCTGTGAGTACCAAGACCTCCTGGGCCACCGTGGGGCCACCAGAATTACTGTTTTCCGTTCCTCCTGCGTAACAGGTATGGCAGCATCTGGATCGGAGGAAAAGCGTAAATTAGGGAATACTGATCCCAGGGAATCACGAATGCATCTGTCCCCACAGCAAGTGGATCCCTGGTCCTGGACACAAAGCTGTCCACCTTGGCATTGAACCTGGATGCAAGGTGATCCACATCTGGCATCCCCCAACGCTGGCAGATTTGAAGGAAAACTTCGGGGGGAAGGGACCATTCCCCCGGTAACAATTGCTGATGACTTAGGTAGTCTGCCTGCCAATTGTCCACCCCTGGAATATAGACTGCTGACAAAAATGGCACGTGTCTCTCTGCCCAAGTCAATATGTGATTTATTTCTCTTTGGGCTGCCCGACTCCTGGTGCCCCCTTGGTGGTTGATGCATGCTACCACCGTGAAGTTATCGGACTGGACTCTGACCGGAGACCCCTGCAACCTGGACGTCCAGAATATGAGAGCCAAGTGAGCTGCTCAAATTTCCAGCACATTGATGGGCAAGGTCTTCTCTACTTGGGACCATCTTCCCTGTACGGATGGCTCTTCCATTACTGCTCCCCAGCCGAGATGACTGGTGTCCGTAGTTACCACTTTCCAGGTTACCGGCAGAAAGGATTTCCCGCTTTTCAAGTTGCTGGTCTTTGACCACCAAGAGAGGTCCTGTTTTACCCTTGGGGATAGAGACATTGGATGATCCAGGGTTAGAACAGACTTGTTCCAAGCCTCCAGGATAGTCTTCTGGAACAACATGGAGTGAAACTGCGCATAAGGAACTGCGCTGAAAGACGACACCATCTTGCCCAGCAGTCTCATGCACAGTCGAATTGAGGGTCTTTCTACCCTTTTGACTTCTCGGACCAGCTCCACTATTGAGCTGATTTTAAAGGGAGGTAAAAACACCCTTTCCTGGGATGTATCCAGGATCAGGCCTAGATATGTCAAGATTTGAACTGGATGAAGGGCCGACTTGTCCATATTCAGAATCCAGCCTAGGCATCTCAGAAAATGAACGGTAGTTTAAACGTTTTCTACCAAGGTGGAATAGGACTGGTCCCTTAACAGAAGGTCGTTCAGATATCCTACCACCGAGATCTTTTGGGACCTTAGAAAAGCCAACACTGGAGCCAACACCTTTGTGAAGACTCCAGGGGCCGTGGCTAGACCGAATGGAAGTGCTACAAACTGGAAATGACACCCCTCTACTGTGAAGCGCAGAAATCTTTGATGTGGACCGAAAATCGGCACATGTAGGTACGCATCCTTGATGTCTATGGATGCTAAAAAATCCCCTTTTCTTAAGGATGCGATTACTGAACGAACCGACTCCATACGGAAGGTTCGGACATTTAAAAAGGAATTGAGAGCCTTGAGGTCCAGAATGGACCTTACCTCCCCATTCGGCTTTGGCACTGTAAATGGGTTTGAATAGAACCCTTTGAATTTCTCTTTGTGCGGAACCTCGATAATCACCCCCTGCCTTTCTAGCTGTTCTAAGGCTAGGAAAAGGCTTTTCTTTTTCTCTGGGTCCGACGGGACTCTTGATACCAGAAACCGATTTGGGGGAAAATCCTGGAACTCTATTTTGTAACCTTGTGCTATAGTGGAAATGACCCACCTGAACCAATTTTACCCAAGCATCTGCGAACTGCCGCAGTCTGCCCCCCACCTGTAAGGGTGGGGGCGCCCCTTCACAAGGAGGACTTGGAATTGGTTTTGGCCAGTTTCTGAGTCCAAGGTTTCTTTTGACCCTGAGGTTTCTTAAAGGCAGGTGGTTGAGGCTGTTGATACTTCTTGGGAGAAGAGGCGCCTGGCCTAGGAGCGTTAGGAATTTTAAAGTAAGGCTGCTTATTCCTTCTTTTAACAGGAAGTAAGGAGCTCTTTCCGCCTGAGATTTTTTGGATATACTTATCCAGATCTTCTCCAAACAAACGCTCCCCATTAAAGGGAAAAGCCGTGAGTAGCCTTTTGCATGGCATCTCGGCTGACCAGCTCTTTAGCCACAAGACTCTGCGCATATGTATTGAGAGTAGCGCAAAACGAGACATCTGCTGGATTGAGTCCTTTAATGCGTCTACTGCAAAACATAAAGCGCGAGGAAGTTCTGACAATTCGTCAGAATATTCCTCCTGAACAGGCAGGTTCCTGACCAATCTTTTAAAACGGTCCTTCAGGGACTGACAAATACCAATAGCCGCAACTGCCGGTTGCACTGCTGACCCAGCCACTGCAAAGGAGGCCTTTAGTAAGGATTCCAGCTTTTTATCCGCTGGGTCTTTAAACCCTTGGGCATTATCCACTGGACAGGTTAAGCTTTTATTCACTGATGAAATAGCAGCATCCACCAAAGGCGTATCCCACCTTTTTTTGAACTTTTCCTCCATAGGGTATAAAAAAGAAAACCCTCTTTGGAGGTAAGTATATTCTGTCTGGGTGGTCCCAGTCAGCGTAAATCAGCTGCTCCAATAATGGATGCACAGGAAACGCCTGGGAACCTTGCTGAGGTCGCAAGGATCCCAATGTAGAACAGAAAAGTCCCGGTCCCTGTACGGGGGGGGGGGGTGTGTAACGTAAATCCTGCTCTCACCATCTCAGCCAAAGAAAGGATAAACAATTTTTGGGATTGCGAAGCCGACAATGGTTCCTCAGAACCTGAGTCCCCCGCTGAGGACTCTTCAGCCTCTGCTTCCTCCACCTCCTCAAAATCCTCTGCCCATTCTGGATCCAAATCACAAGGACCCAACTGGCTAAGGGAGTGCTGGTGCTCAAGTGACTCTGCACTGGGACCAGGCTCAGGAGAGGCAGATCTATGCCGTTTTTTTCCCTCCCTGCGTTACTGAGGCAATCATACCCGCTATTTTGCCTTCCAGGCCAGCGAGGGCCTCGTTTTCTGGAAGACATTACTTACAAAGCTTTGAGGAAAATACTCTCTGTACTATATGGCTGTATCAGTTATAGCAAATACCACGGCCTTCTTTAAAATGTTGCAAATGCCCGACTCACGTGCCCAGCTCTGTGTCCCACCGCAACAGGCTCCTGGCCCACACGATCCAAATCTGACAAGCACTGACACAGGCAGGCGCCCGACTTGCCTCTATATGCGTGCGCCGTCACGTGACGTACGCACGCCCGGGAACCTTACTGCGCATGCGGGGGACACGCGGCAAGCAGACACGCCGCGATGCACGCTGCACCTACATCCAATGCACGTGCGCACGCACCGATCCTCGCAGCAGGGCCTGAGATAGGCCCAATCTTCCCCCATCACCGCGGGTAGCATCACTGAGGACCTTCAAGGACCGGGTCCCCCTTTGATCAGGCAAGTGAAAAGACCAGGAATACCATATCACAAGGGTCCAGCGCCATAAGGACACGTTACTGGCAAAACCTTGTTCTTGAACCAAGGCTCGGGTACCATCCACTTTAGCATAATACGCCATCCAAATGGATCCGATTATAACATCCTCACTGGGACATTATTTGAAGAATTTGAAGAGCTTCCACAGCCGTGACCATCACCTTCAAGACACTGGCAAAAAACTAAAGGTACTTCCTGTATGGGAGGGGTTATATGGGAGGAACCTTCTTACTATTGGTTGCCAGTGTCCAATCGCCTAAAGGTAGCATATAACCCAGATAGTCATTACTATGGTGCTCTGTGTCCCGTGATGTACGATAAAGAAAGAGAGAATGCTTTCATAATGTCTGAATTCACTATCTGCCATACTTTGTTCTGCTGAATTTACCCATTCTAACAGTACACGGAGGACATGGCATAAGGGTATACGTTTATTATATACAACCACAATTCCAATAATGTTGGGATGTTTTGTACAATCTACATAAAAACAGAATGCAAATATTTTCAGATCTCATAAACCGATATTTTATTAATGATAGAAAATGGAAAACATATCAAATGGTTAAACTGAAAAAACGTAATTTTGAAATTGATGGCAACAACACTTCTCAAAAAAGTTGAGACAGGACAACAAAATCTGGCAAAGTATGTGGTATTAACAGGGAAGAGCTTGAAGAACATTTTGCATCTAAATAGGTTAATTGTCAAGAGGGTAAGTAACATGATTGGGTATCTAAAGATCATCTTAGAGAGTCAGAAGGTCTCAGAAGTCAAGATGGGCAGAGATTCACCAATCTGTGAAAAGCTGCACCTAAAAATTGTCAAACAATGTCATAATGATTTAAAATTGCAAAGACTTTAAATATACCATCATCCTCAGTACATGATATCATCAAATGATTAAGAGAATCTGGAGAAATTTCTGTGCGCAAGGGAAACATCCAAATCGCAATATTGGAGGCTAGTGATCTTCAGGTCCCCAGACAGCACTGTATTAAAAAAAATGGCATGATTGTCATTGCCATCACTGCATGGTCTCAGGAATACTTCCAAAAATCACTGTGTGAACACAGTTCACCTTTCCATCCAAAAATAGATTAAAGAGGAGAGGGACCTTTCTGCCTTGTTATCAGCACTCAAAAGCCTGCATCTCTAATAGTATGGAAATGCATTAGTGCACATGGAATTGGCAGCTTGCAGATCTGGAAAGGCACCATCAATGCTGAAAGATATATGCAGGTTTTAGAGCAGCATATGTTGAGACCTTTCACCAACTGAAAGTAAATGGCACAACTTGAAATGAAAAATACAACAAAGACCAAAGACTGTTAAGCAGTTGGAATCTTATATCAGGCAAGAATTGGACAGCATTCTTCTATCAAACCATCAGCAACTGGACTCCTCAGTTCCCAGAGACTTACAGAGTGTTGTTAAAAAGTGGGGATGCTACATTGTGGTAAACATGGCTTTACCCCAGCTTTTTTGAGATGTGTTGCTGTCATCAAGGAAGCGGATGTTTGTGGAGAAGGTAACATATTCTCAAGTAGAGGTTAAGATCAGATGGGGCCAAGTTATTGTCTCAGTTGTCACATTTGACGTTGAAATTTGATTTGCATTGTGAATAAGAAATGGGTTTATGAGATTTACAATTCATTGCATTCTGTTTTAATGAAGATTTTACACAGCACCCCAACTTTTTTGGAATTGAGGTTGTATAAGAATAACCATTTTTTATAGTTTCCTTCTTTTTGTGTGTCATTTAGCATGTTATTCGAAATGCCAATATGCAAATCTCTCATAGTACCTGAAGGCTTAAAGGCTACCTGGACTAAAAGAAATTTGTGGGCTGTTGCTGGTGACCTTCTTTGAAAAATGATAGTGGCCTGGCTGTTTTTACAAGCCTTAGTCACTAAGCTGGTGAAGGCTTACATATAGTGATGTTATAATTCATGATCTGCTTATTTGCTCTGGATTAGTGACATTAAGTATTAAAGGCATAGAATCTGCAAAAGAGACAGGTGACCTGCATATCAGAAAAGGGACATACAGTAAATGGCATTCTTCTTTTTTCATGCATTACAGGCTTCCTTTAACTTCTCCACGCTGGTGCCTCCTGGTGTCATAGAGGCCACATATTTGCGCGTGGCCGGTGCCAAGGGGTTAATCAAGTATTAGTGGAGAAATACTACCTTACCTTAACCTTTCTAAATCACCCACTCTTCTGGAAAAAAAAACTCTTTTCAAACAAAATATGGATGATATTTAACCCCTACCCATCCGTATTCTATAGATTAACACTCCATTGTAAGATTCCCCATGCTGATCGAATGTTAATACAGCTATTATACCACAGCTGTAGTTCTACTGCATATACATTTGAAATCACCTTTTTTTAAATAGCTGCTAGGAATTTGTTCACTATATATATATATATATATATATATATATATATATATATATATATTTACTATAAGAAGGTTCTGGTGTTAGTTGTGGTCTAACTTTTCACCTGAATTAACATTAATTTTTCCTTCCACTCCTCCTTCAGCTTTACATTTTGCCTCGCTTTTGGTTGCCTGTTCAGAATGAATTTGATGTTGTAAATTAAGTTAGCCTTTTTATGCCATTCTATTCTTCTCAGGTAACCCATTTGTTAAGATCAGTATGCCTATGGCACTTTAAGAAAAATCAATAAAAAATACTCAGAATTTATGCAAGATTAAATTATCCCAAAGCACTTAAAAATGTAAATTGGTTTCTTCTAAATAAGCAAAATTCCAATTAGTAAAATGAATCAGTAATTTCCGGTATGACTTTCAAGCAGAACATATCTGTGCTATCTTTAGCACATAAAATATTGTAACAGCTCAGGCAGTTCTACTTTTATTAATGGATCTCTACTTTACAAAAATTACTTTTATGTCATTGTCTGTTTAGTGTCAAAAAGAGAGTTCTGTTAGTAGACAACTGCCTCTGCTATCTGGCACTTCATCCCCTTGTGCTCCCATTAAAAGTGCCCGTATCTGGCTGTATTGTACGGAGAGCTGAACTCCATCTCACCTCTAGAGAGAAGACGGCAGAGTTCCTAATAGATTGGCAAGGGATGTGATGTCTCAGACAGAAAGGGCAGCTCACTGGCAGGAAACAAATGACTAGAACAGTGATGGGGAGTTTTTTTTTACAATTCATGTTTTCTCCAAAGTGTTTTCCTAGTATGTCAGCAGGAAGAATGTAGGATAACTCCGTGCGTTTAAAAGTTTTACTTTAGTTTTTTATTTAAAAATAAATATTCTGTTTCCTACATGAAGTCAGTCACTTATGTTTTGTTGTGGGGAAAAAAACAAAACCTTGGTGATACAAAGGTAATGGGGATTTTCAATAATGCATTAAAGGCAACTTTATTCAAAGCACGGCGATCAGTAATGTAATTCATGAATACCTATCTCTGTTTATGTTTCCGGATGCTCTGTTTAGCAATAAGCTGCTGTTATAGATTTTCTTTCCTGCTAATAACTGGAATGCATGCCTAAATTAAAAAGGAAACGTCTAAGAGAATAACCGATATCTCTAATTGCATTTGTAATGCTCTGAGTTTCGGCATATAAGATACTGCTACACTTTGTACGTTTTGGCTGTGCATAATGTTTACCTTTTTACAGATGGATATAGTATGCTGCAGTAGAGGTGAATAGGGAGGTTATCCCTAGCCTGTTCTTTCATTTATTTAGCATTTAGTATATTTTTGAGGGTGAATACGAAGCAATGCTCACCTATCCTAGCAAAAGAGGATTTCAGAAGATCTTGCTGTCACAGTGATGCTCTGAGATGTTGAATAAGTGGTCAGCCTGTCACAAATTCTCCCATAGCTCGCAAACAATCCTTTGTTTTTATGATAATGTTTAATCAACATGAAGGCCCAGAGGACTAAAGCGAAACAACTAAAATATATTGGAATATTTGGGGCCCTGCGTGCTGTAGATGTTCTACAAAATGACATACTGGGGCAGATTCACTAAAACTGTTCCACACTTAATCTGGTGCAGCTGTGCTTAGTAACCAATCAGCTTGCTCAATTAAGCGTTGAAATTAAAATCTAGAAGCTGATTGGTTACTGTGCACAGCTGCACCAGATTCTATGTGCACCAGTTGTAGTAAATCTCCCCCATTGTGTCATGGACTCCCTGCCAGTCTTTCACTGCCAATAATGAAAGGTTGCATTAAAACTATGAATTGGGTTTTATCTCTGCTAAATTGTGAATAAAGTCTTAGTATAGTATACTACTATTTGATAAGTTTTCTGCTGTTTGCAAGTCATGATTTTATTCTATTGTATTACTGAATACATTTGCCACTGAGCTATACCTTGTTTAAAAATTACAGAATAAGAAGTCATTGAATGGGAGCAGCCAGTGACAAAGTCACAAGCCTCTAGTAGTTTCGCAAAAGAAAATGAATATAGTAAACACTCCTGATAGAAACTACATTCTCCTGAAAACTAGAAATATTTATTTGCCTTGATGCAAAAGACATAGCAATAGCTGCTATATTCAAGAATATTTGCTGTCTAGAGTTATATTTTACATATTCAATTTAAAACTGCAAGGCCAGTGCAACTAGTAACATAAAAAAGAGGGGAATGGCAAATACATTTAATATTAACCACTTAAGCCCCGAACCATTTGGCTGGCCAAAGACCAGAGCACTTTTTGCGATTCGGCACTGCACCGCTTTAACTGAAAATTGCGCGGTCGTGCGACGTGTCTTCCAAACAAGATTGATGTCCTTTTTCCCCACAAATAGAGCTTTTTTTTGGTGGTATTTGATCATCTCTGCGGTTTATTTTTTGCGCTATAAACAAAAAAAAGCGTCAATTTTGAAAAAAAATTTTTTACTTTTTGCTATAATAAATATCTCCCAAAAACATATAAAAAAAACGTTTCCTCAGTTTAGGCCGATACGTATTCTTCTTCATATTTTTGGTAAAAAAAATCGCAATAAGCGTTAATTGATTGGTTAGCACAAATGTTTTAGCGTCTACAAAATAGGGGATAGTTTTATGGCATTTTTAATAATTTTTTTTTTTTTTACTAGTAATGGCGATGATCAGCGATTTTTATCTTGACTGCGACATTATGGCGGACAGATCAGACACTTTTGGCGCTATTTTGGGACCATTCACATTTATACAGCGAACAGTGCGATTAAAAATGCATTGATTACTGTGTAAATGTGACTGGCAGTGAAGGGGTTTAACCAGGAGGGGGCGCTGCAGGGGTTAAGTGTGTTCTAGGGAGTGATTATAACTATGGGGGAGGGGCTACGTGTGACACGACACTGATCACCGCTCCCGATTACAGGGAGCTGTGATCAGTGTCAGTGTCATTAGGCAGAACGAGGAAATGCTTGTTTACATCAGCATTTCTCTGTTCTTCCTCTCCGGGACCCGCAATCACACTCACGGAGCTCGCTGCAGGGTCGCGCGCATGCTACTGACGGTGCGCACGCGACCACACATCAGCAAATTTAAAGGGACGTACCTGTATGCCCATTCTGTCAATGTAAATGTTCGTGCGGTGGTCGGCAAGTGGTTAAAGTTGTTTGTAGGTTAACATGGTATGTCGGATAGCATTTATTCATGAAGATACTTCATTTTTAGAAAAAAAAATGCAAGTATGTGTTATTTATTCATCAAATACTCTGAGCCTGTTGTCATTTTCATGAATATGTCACATAAATAAAGTATCTTACCTGGATATGGCATCTATCTTATAACAGCAGAATAAAAAAACCATAAATAGGAATGTTGGCCTAGCAATGCTGTCATTATCTGGGCACTCTGATATTTCTTGGTAGCATTAACCAAAATATATTTTTTCATAAATCTCTTGAACAGACATTGAGCTTCTGGCAGCATGCAGAGAGGAGTTTCACAGGCGGCTCAAAGTTTATCACGCCTGGAAATCCAAGAACAAGAAGCGCAATGCGGAGACTGAACAGCGAGCTCCAAAGTCGATTACAGACTACGGTAAGTCTGTCGTTCAGGAATGCAGAATGTTAAGTTCTTATTGTAATTATTCTTGACACCAGTATATTTTGATATGGAAACGGTTTGAAAATTAAGAAAACTAGCAAAAGTGGGCCTACCAGAATGAGCAAAGTTAGGAATATTGCTAACAATGCTAAAGAAATTTAGTTGGAAGTATGGGCAGGGGAGGAGGGGGCTTTTATACAGCTTTGGCCTTGAATCTAACTTCTTCCCATAGCATAAGCTTTCTGAAGATGAGCATAGGTATTTTGCATTTTATTAGATGTGTTAGTTTATTCTCTTTGATTGAAACGACATGTTCACTTTAAGTCTTCCACCCTCGAGATCAAAGTTTGGGTGGTAGTCATTTTTATTAGATAAACTGTGTTGAAAACACATTTAGGTTATTATGAGCTGGGCTACAAGTTAATAGTTGTAGTTGGGAAATTCTGTGTGAACTTCAAGTTCATGAAGCTACTTTTTGATACATTTGAACCCTTTGTTCCTTATCGCTATAATAAGCTGAGTCTAATGCATTAAAAAACACTAGTATACCATTTCTGGATACATAGATGGTCACTGGGACATAAAGGAATATGCCTTTCTGAAGTAAATTTAAAGTAGACTGATGTTTTATTTAAAGTGAATTTGTCATCTACAGTTGTGCTCATAAGTTTACATACCCTGGCAGAATTTATGATTTCTTGGCTATTTTCAGCGAATATAAATGATAACAAAAACATTTATTTCACTCACTGTTAATGTTTGGCTGAAGCCATTTATTATCAATCAACTGTGTTTACTCTTATTAAATCATAATGGCAACAGAAACTACCCAAATGACCCTGATCAAAAGTTTACATACCCTGGTGATTTTGGCCTGATAACATGCATACACGTTGACCCAAAGGGGCTTGAATTCCTATTAAAGGTAACAATCCTCATCTGTGATCTGTTTGCTTGTAATTAGTATGTGTGTGTATAAAAGCTCAGTGCGTCTCTGGATCCCTGACAGACCCTTGCATATTTCATCCAGTGTTTCACTGACGTTTCTGGATTCTGAGTCATGGGGAAAGCAAGGATCTGCGGAAAAAGGTAGTTGAACTGTATAAAACATGAAAGGGATATAAAAAGATATCCAAGGAATTGAGAATGCCAGTCAGCGGTGTTCAAACTCTAATCAAGAAGTGGAAAATGAGGGGTTATGTTGAAACCAATCCACGGTCAGGTAGACCAACTAAAATTTCAGCCACAACTGCCAGGAAAATTGTTTGGGATGCAAAGAAAAACCCACAAATAACTTCACGTGAAATACAGGACTCTCTGAAAACATGTGGTGTCGCTGTTTCAGATGGGCTGCATGGTCGAGTTGCCAGAAGAAAGCCATTACTACGCAAATGCCACAAAGTATCACGCTTACAATACGCCAAACAGCACAGAGACAAGCCTCAAACCTTCTGGCACAAGTCATTTGGAGTGATGAAACCAACATTGAGCTTTTTGGCCACAACCATAAACGCTACATTTGGAGAGAAGTCAGGAAGGCCTATAATGAAAGGTACAGAGGTGGATCGCTGATGTTTTGGGGATGTGTGAGCTACAAAGGCACAGGAAATTTTGACCAGGAAATTTGGTCAAAATTGTTGGCAAGATGATTGCAGTATGTTATCAAAAAACACTGCAGGAACATTTGCATTCATCAGCCAGGAAGCTGCGCATGGGACGTACTTGGACTTTCCAACATGACAATGATCCAAAACACAAGGCCAAGTCAACCTGCCATTGGCTACAGCAGAATAAAGTGAAGGTTCTGGAATGGCCATCTTAGTCTCCTGACCTCAATATCATTGAGCCACTCTGGGGAGATCTCAAATGTGCAGTTCATGCAAGACAGCCCAAGAATTTACAGGAACTGGAGGCTTTTTGCCTCGAGGAATTGGCAGCTTTATCATCTGAGAAGATAAAGAGCCTCATCCACAAATACCACAAAAGACTTAGGCTGTCATTGATGTTAAAGGGGGTACTACACAATATTAAGAACTGGGGTATGTAAACTTTTGATCGGGGTCATTTGGGTAGTTTCTGTTGCCATTATGATTTAAAAAGAGTAAACACAGTTGATTGATTATAAATGGCTTCAGCCAAACACTAACCACAAGTGAAAGAAAAGTTTTTGTGTTATTCATATTCTCTGAAAAATGGCCAAGAAATCATAAAATCTGCCAGGGTGTGTAAATGTATGAGCACAACTGTATGTTACTTAACAGCAGGCACTACACGATTGCTCTTCTTCCAAATTATTTTTTCTAGCTGACCCTTTTTATAACCTGCCTTGTTATTAATCATTTTTAAATGAAGACATCAGTTTAAAGCATTTTAATTTTTATGTAATGTGTTGAATTCAAAATAACTGGTATTTATTTACAGATTTTGCTCCATTTATGAACAACGAACGTAAGTGTGGAGATGGTAAACAGACTAACCAGAAGGAAGTGGGAGAGGTGTCTAAACCTTATGCTACTAACCTTTATAACATTTGCTACAGTTATGGAAACCATGCAAACCTTTACATACAAAATGTACTTTTGTGATTCCTCCAAGCATAAGCTGGGCTGTAATGGAGCCTCTAAGGCTGGCACTACCTAAACGGGCACTCTAGTTGAAAAAAGAAAGAAAAGAATGAGGTTTTCCCATACCCACTTTGTGAGCCCTTTGGTGTTTTTAACATAGATGAACAGAATCTAGTGACCAAATTAACCCATCAATACGTACATATGAGAATCTAGCACTAAGTAGAGTGCTGTGGATTCTACAGATTTATATTATTTTACATGGACTTTCTTAGGGTTCACGGATAGCATCTAACAAATTTTTCTTGTTACCTGAGGTTGCGGTTTAACCCTGTGACAGCCAAACAAATATCAAGGCATCAAGATGAGGGAGGTGTAGGGAGGTGAGGAATGGGTCAGAAATGCTGGGCCAGCTCAGAGAATAACTAGACACTCCTAGTAGAGTAGAGGGCTATGATCTGCAAGGAGGGAAGAGGCTGTTCTAGGAAATTGACTCTGCGGTCTAGAAGTACCAAGATCTCACTTCTAGGCTGGAAAGCCTGAGATAAAACAAAAACAAAGAAATGGCAGTGTCTACATCTGCCGAGGCCGGACATGACATCATAACGTCGCACCTGGCCCCTAAAGGTCCTAGAAATTACCGGGGACCATCTGGTCCTCGGTCATCTCTATGGTACGCTTCTGCCGCAGGCCGATTTATTCTCTGGCTCGTCGATCACACGAGCGAGCTGGTAGAAGCACCGGAGGGTGGCGAGAGGGAGGTGGGACGTCCCCTTCTGCCACCTTTAAAAACAATCAAGCGGCTAAACAGCTGCTATAATAGAAGATATCTGAATGATGCCTGTAGGTGCAGGCATCATTCAGATATCCCCACTCAAAATCCACAACGTTCATATGACCTCGTACGGGAAGTGGTTAAGGTGGTGACAGGGTCTTCATAAAATTCATAAAACTATTTTATAAAATTTAAAAGTTAAATAATTTGCATAGACACACATTAGTTACCCACTTACCAAGTACCTAAACCGTTTTTAATGCTTTGCTCTGCACCCATATACTATTACAACAGTTTTTTTTTTTTTTTAACTTCAAATAATATGCCTAAATTTGTTTTGCATGGAAAGGTTTTATACTGACATACCTGTAGCAAAGTGCTTGAGGCGTGAGAAGCTGTAATATGGTGCTGCTCTGTATAATTCTTTAACTATCTTGGTGTGGTGCTATACATTGCTATACATCATCAGCTACATGAAATCTTTGCTGTAAAGAGCAGTGATGATGTGTGCGCTGCTCTAACCTAAAACAATTACTGGGTCAAATCCAGTATGTAAAGGTTTCTTTTCTCGCTGGTTGGTGCTGCAAACTGCTGTTTGCATATCATCATTTTCCTTTCTCTTTCGTTAATGAATACGTTGCCTTGAGTCATGTTAAGAAAACATTGCTGCTCTTGGGTTTGGAAATGTTAAAATAGAAAAGAAAACACGAAGTGGGGTATTTGCTAAAACGGGAGTGTGCAAAATCTGGTGCAGCTCTGTATAAAAAGTTAGAAGCTGATTTGCTACAATGCAGAGCTGCACCAGATTCTGAGTGCTCTGGTTTTAGTAAATCTCCCTCACACCGTTTACATTTGATTTCCTGTCTATATATACTTGGTGTTGACAGTGTAGCGTTTGCAAATACTTGATTAATTAATTGATTAACTATTTTCTTGTAATAAACACTCCGTGTTTTCCTAAATCATGATCATGTGGCTTGAGAAAAAAAGTTACCTACCTCTCACAGATTAAAGAAGGCAGGAGTTTACAGCAGATGAGTCTATATGATTCTTTATTCAGCTAAAAAAGATATGCTCGCTTTGGTTTTCTTTTCTGTACTATGTTTTGATCAACTAAAAACGCTGTAATTACACTCATTTAGCGTTCTCGAAAAAGCATTTTGACAAACAGCTGGCGAACTTTAGGCCCACATGACATTGAAACACATTAGTAAATGCTATGGCAGCAGCTTCTATCACCAATATAATTTTGTAATATTTTTTTTGTTTTTTTTCCCTTACTGTGGGGTGGGGGGTGGACAAGTTAAGTAGGACTTAGGTAGAGAAAAGTACGCTAGATATTTGTACACACATTTGACACCTCGCCCCCATACAGTGTGACTCAGTAAATTGTCTGCTAGAGGAGCATTGTAAGCCCACACTATCTGCAAGATAAAATATTTTTATGTTTCTTGTCACCATAAAAAGGAAAAAAAGTTTCTGAATTCTAGAAAAAAAACCTAGAGCAGCTGTACTTACTAGGTCACTACATGCTTCTCATTTATTTGTGATGACGAATAATGTGAAATTTGCTCTAACTTTCACAAATAACTGCACATTTTTAGAAAACAACTAATCCTATGAATGTTGTACACTTTGACAAAAGTTTAGCTAAGCTATTATAAAAAAAATGCAAGATATTTATTTAAAAACAGTTGTTGAAATCACAAATACAATCAATAATACCCTATCGTTTTTGCATTGTGGCAGCACTTAACATGCACTCCAGGACCAGAAAACTCCACCTATTCCCCCCCTTTTTTGTCTTCTAGCATCTTCTGATAGAAGGCTGTTTGTTACCACCAAGCTATGGCATTCCTCTGATTGCCAGTCCTGTTACAAGCTTCTCCCCCAGCGGCTTTCAGCTGCTTCAGTGA
This sequence comes from Lithobates clamitans, assembly GCA_037952925.1. Lineage (NCBI taxonomy): Eukaryota > Metazoa > Chordata > Amphibia > Anura > Ranidae > Lithobates > Lithobates clamitans. The sequence continues at coordinate 5,480,414 of JBBGZY010000305.1, read as the reverse complement.
AATTTATACAGCGGTGATCGGTGCTTGTAACTCCCCCACACACGATCACCGCTGACTGTCCCCGCATCCTCCTCCATGCCGTTCTGCTGTCCCCCTCCGTTCTTCCTCCATGCCTCCTCCGTTCTGCTGCTGTCCCCCTCCGTTCTGCTGCTGTCCCCCTCCGTTCTGCTGCTGTCCCCCTCCGTTCTGCTGCTGTCCCCCTCCGTTCTGCTGCTGTCCCCCTCCGTTCTGCTGCTGTCCCCCTCCGTTCTGCTGCTGTCCCCCTCCGTTCTGCTGCTGTCCTCCTCCGTTCTGCTGCTGTCCCCCTCCGTTCTGCTGCTGTCCCCCTCCGTTCTGCTGCTGTCCCTCTCCATGTACTCTTCCTTTTCTGTATGGACAGAGTCAGCTGACTCTGTCCATTCACATAACTGAAACATTGTAACCTCCTGTGATTACAATGTCTCAGTTTATGAATGGAGAGAAGCCGCTGTCTTCTCGCCATTCATTTTCAGTGCAGCTGAGGCTGCAGAGAAAGGGACTGGGAAATCTCTATCCTCAGTCTCTTTCTCTGTCTCAAGGGGGAGATATCAGGGGTCTGTTAAGACCCCTGAAATCTCACCAAAGCCCCCCAACAGGGCTGATTAATAAAAAAAAAAAATCACATATTGCAATAAGTAATAAAAAAAAATATTATTGTAAAAAATAATAAAAATGTAAATTAAAAACACACAGACACCGTCCACCCCTCCCTCCCCCCTAAAAAGAAAAAAAAGAAAGCATTGTTAAAAAAAAAAAAAAAAAAACACTGTCACGTGACATTAAAAAAAAAGGTATCGACGAGTACTTGAAAAAAAGTATCGGTACTTGTACTCGGTCCTAAAAAAAGTGGTATCGGAACAACCCTAGCCTGTGGTTATGGACTTCCCAATAGCACTTAAGTAGAGCAGAAAAGGCACTTAAAGAGCAGGTAAGGACATCTGTATTTCATTGTGCTGCTATATAAAGCATAACTAAACCCAAAAATATAATATATTGCAGCATACCAATCCCCGAATGTGGTGGCTGCATTAGTTTTCTTTTTTTTTTTTAGGTATTTTTCCATAATTTTCACCCAGTGATCTGGGCAATAAATCTGTTATTTTTCAACTTTCTTTAACAGACGAAACGGTCTAGCAAAAGTGGCAGTTAGAGGGTTGAGAAAAAGCACTTAACACTAATGTGGCTGCTTACAATGGTCAGCTTGTATTCATTTAGTTAGAAACTGCAAGTGCTTCCACTGATTATATTGAACAGAGACACTCCCCTTCGGGAATCAGTATTCCAAGGACATAGTTGAAAATTCAGCTTTTTTTTAAGAACAGAAACAGGCAGGACTCTGTTCCAAAGTTTAACCCACTTCCAATATACATAGATAATTTTTTTTCCCCGCTGAGTTTTTTTCTCAACAAAAGTAGAGTTGCTCTTTAAAAATTAAAGCTGCTTGGTAAGAAACTTCAACACACCTATTTCTTTCTCGAACATCACGGGACACAGAGCCTCAGTAATAACTGATGGGTTTTATAGGTATCACTAGGTGATTGGACACTGGCACACCCTAACCAGGAAGTTCAACCCCCTACATAATCCCTCCCCTCACAGGGATACCTCAGTTTTTTACGCCAGTGTCTTAGGTGATGGACGTGTAAAGATGTCCTGTGCTGAGCTCCAAAGGGAATATCCTATATCCTATACTGGGGCAAGCCAGGCGAACCGGATCCATTTCAAAGTGTCTTTTCTAGGCCGAGTTGGATGGTACCCGGGCCTCGTGTCCGAAGAAACGAGGTTTTACCTGTAACGCTTCCTCTTTTTAGAGAGCTGGACCCCGCATATCAGAAAATGGTTTTCTATCCTTATTTCTGGCCGGGTGCTTTACAGGCCCAGAACTGTGGATCCCCCTATCCGTAGGGGGCCCCAGTCTCTGAAGGTTTTTTCAAACGGAGCCCACCGTGAGAGGTGAAGATTGGGTCTGTATAACAGAACCCTGCGGCTGGATAAGGTAAGGGAGATTCCACAGAATTTTTTAATTCTAGTAGGTTTTCTCCTTTAAGGTAAATGCATGGTATGCCTATGGTCACCACCGGGGGCTGCCAAGAGCACATACCTTCTCATGCTGATGTCTGTCTCAGTGTTCTCACGCTGCACAAGCTCCTCCGGCCGGCTCCAGGTAGGATGGGATGGGGGGCTCTCCTCAGGGATATTCCCCCCCAGACTAGGGGGAGGCCACAGGTGGTCTGTGAGGCGGTTATACACCGCACAATCCCCGCCGCCATTGCCACGTACAGGCCCCATCACTACCGGCCTCTCTCCTTCCTCCCCCAGCCTTTCCACCCCCAGCCTTTCCTCCATGCTGTCCCGGAGGGTCGGCTTGCGCGGAAAGCGTGCTTTTTTTCTAAAAACGAAGGGGGGAGCAGTAGAGGGGGGGGGGCGGGGCATCAGCACAGGCTATTAAGGGCACAAGTTACAGGTGCACTAAGCCTTTGGAGGGACACAGAGCTAACGGTCACATGTAAGGTGGGACACAGGCATTCTCCTAGGCAGCATTTACTAAGGTAACACCAGACTGGGCATTTGGTAGCAAGACTACATCGCTCAGCAGTCAGTGTTCATTTTGTGATACCTCCACCTTGTTGCTTTGCAATATGGGTAGAAGAGGTTCAAATACCCCAAGAACCAGAGGCTCTAGGGGATCTCATTCAGGTTCTGAGGACCCCCTTTCTGCAGCATCCTCCCCTCCTGAGGGGCCAGGGACGGCTAGCCAGGGAGAGCCGTTGGAGTCAGGGGCTACACCTGCTTTTGGCACTTCAGCCCCTGTATACATTACACAGGAGGTTTTTTCCTCAACCATTAATGGTTTAGAGGAAAGATTAATGGCCATGATTACATCTTCACTCAGTGGAAGAAAACGCACTATGCCTTCCTGTTTCCCAAGACCCTCAGGCAGAGGAGCTCTGGGATAAAGAAGAAGAATCCCTTTCAGAGGATCAGGATGGGACGGATGATTACTCTTCAGAGGAATCAGGTGGAGAGGGACCCTCTTCGGCTTCCCAAGAGGAGAAAGTCTTTGTACAGATCCTTACTGGATTGGTCCGCTCCACATTTAAGTTGCCCATATCTGAATCAATTAAAGAACCCTCTTCTTTTTTAGGGTCACTGAAACCTCCTCAAACAGCACATGCTTTTCCTGTTCATAATTTACTTGGAAAGCTCCTTTATTCTGAGTGGGATCACCCAGATAAATGTTTTTTTCCGCTGAAAAAGTTTTGAACACTTTATCTTATGGAAGAAAAGTTTATGAAAAATGTGGGGAATACCGGCCACTGATACGGCCTCCTCCTTCTGGGTCAAGAAACAAGAGTCAACACCAGGGACAAAAGAAGTCCTGGGGGAAGAAGCCTACTAGGCAAGACACTAAGACCTCTTTATGATTGGCGCCCCCGCTCGCTCGAGTGGGGGGAAGACTGCTACAGTTCTCAAGGCTCTGGCAGGAGGACTTCCAGGACAGATAGGTAATCTCCACGGTAACCTTAGGGTACAAGCTGGAGTTTCAAGAATTTCCCTCTCCTCGTTTCCTCAGATCAAGTGTCCCCAGAGATCCAGAGAAAAAGCAGTCGCTCCTTCTAGCGTTAGAGCGACTTTTATCGCAGGAGGTCATTATGGTGGTTCCCGCGAAGGATCAAGGATTGGGCTTCTATTCCAACCTTTTTACGATCCAAAAACCAAATGGGGATGTCAGACCCATTCTGGATTTAAGGGATCTGAACCGATCCTAGGGATCCAGTCCTTCCGCATGGAATCAATTCGGACAGTAGTCTCCATCCTGCAGGGAGGAGAATTTCTGGCATCGATAGACATCAGAGATGCATATCTGCATCTGTCCATTTTTCCTGCTCATCAGAAGTTTCTGCGCTTCGAGATAGGAGGGCGCCATTTCCAGTTTGTGGCTCTGCCTTTTGGGATAGCCACTGCACCTCGAGTGTTCACAAAGATCTTGGCTCCTCCTCTGGCCAGATTAAGGGCTCAGGGTATAGCTGTCATAGCATACCTAGACGACCTGCTCTTGATAGACCGGTCGGTAGCCTCCTTGAACGGGAACTTGAGGACCACAGTCAAGTATCTGGAACACCATGGTTGGATCCTCAACCTAGAAAAATCTTTCCTAAAACCAATAAGAAGACTGGAGTATTTGGGCCTGATCATAGATACAAGCCAAAAAGCCAAAATATTTCTACCTCAGGCAAAGATCACTGCTTTAAAGGAGCTGATTCTGGCAGTCAGGACCAAAAAGGGTCCTTCTGTTCGCCTTTGTATGAGGCTGCTAGGAAAGATGGTGTCTTCATTCGAAGCAGTTCCCTATGCTTAGTTTCATTCAAGACTGCTGCAACACAGTATTCTGTCGGCCTGGAACAGGAAGGTTCAGGCATTAGACTTTCCAATGCACCTGTCTCATGCGGTGCATCAGAGCCTCAATTGGTGGCTAATACCCGAAAACCTGCAGAAGGGGAAATCCTTTCTACCGGTTACCTGGACGGTGGTAACAACAGATGCCAGTCTGTCTGGTTGGGGAGCAGTTCTGGAACAGTCTGCGGTCCAAGGGGTATGGTCCAAAACCGAGAGGACCTTACCCATCAACTTTCTGGAGATCCGTGCGGTATATCTAGCCCTAAAGGCCTGGACTATCGGGCTACAGGTTTGCCCGGTCAGGATCCAGTCTGACAATGCCACAGCAGTGGCTTATGTCAATCATCAGGGAGGCACCAGGAGCCGAGCTGCTCAAAAAGAGGTGAACCAGATCTTAGTCTGGGCAGAGAAGCATGTGCCATGCATATCGGCAGTTTTCATTCCAGGGATAGAGAACTGGCAGGCGGACTATTTAAGTCGCCAGCAGTTACTTCCAGGGGAATGGTCTCTGCATCCCAACGTCTTTTGGGCCATATGCCAAAGATGGGGGTTCCAGATGTAGATCTCTTTGCATCCCGATTCAACAAAAAGATAGACAGATTTGTGGCAAGGAAAAAAGATCCTCTTGCATGCGGGACGGATGCGTTGGTGATTCCGTGGCATCGGTTCTCACTGATTTATGCATTCCCGCCTATTCTGCTACTGCCACGACTCCTTCACAGGATCGGGCAGGAAAGGAAGTCAGTACTTCTGGTGGCCCCCGCTTGGTCCAGAAGGACTTGGTATGCGGAAATAGTAAGGATGACGGTGGGTTCCCCGTGGACCCTACCGGTACGCCCAGACCTGTTATCTCAAGGTCCATTGTTCCATCCTGCCTTACAAACGCTAAATTTGACGGTTTGGCTATTGTAACCCACGTTCTGAAAAGTTGTGGGCTTTCAGGTCCTGTGATATCTACCTTGATCAATGCAAGCAAGCCAGCTTCCAGAATGATTTATCATAGAGTCTGGAAAGCTTATGTATCCTGGTGTGAATCCAGGGGTTGGCATCCCAGAAAGTATGTAATAGGTAGAATTCTTGATTTTCTACAATTGTGATTAGAGATGAAGCTGGCCTTGAGTACCATCAAGGGCCAGGTCTCGGCCTTATCCGTATTATTTCAACAGCCACTTGCTTCGCATTCTTTGGTCCAAAACTTTATGCAGGGGGTGACGCGTCTTAATCCTCCGGTTAAGGCGCCCCTAAACCCCTGGGACTTGAACTTGGTTCTGTCTGAGTTACAGAAACAGCCTTTTGAACCAATACGTCAGATTCCTTTGGTCTTGTTGACAAGGAAGTTAATTTTTCTGGTAGCCATTTCTTCTGCTAGAAGAGTATCAGAATTAGCAGCTATTTCCTGTAAAGAGCCGTATTTGATTGTACACAAGGATAGAGTGGTATTGCGCCCTCATCCTAGTTTTTCACCAAAGGTGGTTTCAGATTTTCATCTAAACCAAGACATTGTTCTGCCTTCCTTTTTTCCAGATCCCTGTTTTCCGGAAGAAAGATCACTACATTCTTTGGATGTAGTAAGAGCAGTCAAGGCCTATCTGGAAGCAACTGCTCAAATTTGCAAAACGGATGTTTTGTTTGTGCTGCCAGAGGGTCCCAGTAGAGGACAGGCAGCATCAAAAGCTACCATATCTAAATAAATTCGACAATTGATTATTCAAGCTTACTGTTTGAAACAGAAGATTCCTCCGTTTCAGATCAGGGCACATTCCACAAGGGCTATTGGTGTTTCTTGGGCAGTGCATCACCAGGCCTCTATGGCTCAAATCTGCAAGGCCGCAACCTGGTCTTCAATCCATACATTCACCAGATTCTATCACATGTGAGATGTGAGAAGTGAGAAGGCATGAGGATATCGCCTTTGGGCGTAGTGTGCTGCAGGCAGCGGTACAGGGTCCTCAGTTCTGATTGCACCCTACTTGGTTGTGGTTCCCCCCCCCCCCCCCCCCCACAGATAGCATTGCTCTGGGACATCCCATCAGTTATTACTGAGGCTCTGTGTCCCGCCCCTCTTCTAATACACTTATATTGCTTTACTACAAAACTGAGGTATCCCTGTGAGGGAAGGGATTATATAGGGGATTGAACTTCCTGGTTAGGGTGTGCCAGTGTCCAATCACATAGTGATACCTATATAACCCATCAGTTATTACTGAGGCTCTGTGTCCCGTGATGTCCATCGAAAGAAAAGGATTTTACAGGTAAGCTGTTATAAAAAATCCTATTTTTCCCTTCAGCATGAGAGAATAGGCTGCAAGCATTTTAAACTTCTTTGCAACTATAAATTCAGTGGTGCCATAGAACTGTTATAACATTATGCAAAACATTCATGAAAATAAAGCCTAGGGTGCCTGCTACCTGCAAATGACTCCTGAATATTTACCCATTCCCTTCTGTAAAAACTCAGACCTAGCTCACATAATTCTTAAAGGTCTAATTGAGCTTCATATTATTTCTGGAAATATAAGGGAAAGTACTGAGCCATGTAATATAATTTCATCCTTTTTAAAAGTACACCATTTTTCAAATTTAGACTTGAAAGCCAAGCACTATAATAAAGTAAATGCTACATAATATGACAAACTTTAGCTCTAGGCAATAATACTGCAGAATGGACAAAAAGCAATACAGGCCCATTATCCTGTATGAATTTCTAATGCAATATCGATGGCCGTTAGGAAACTAGGCACGTAGTATAGCTAATGGAGAATTTTTATGTCATTTTATGCTCTAGGTAGGATGGATCAAATGTACACCAGGCCTGCAGTCAGTATCTCTGTTAGTCAAGGAAAAGGATCCCTATACAAACTAACTTATAAAAAATGCATTAACCAATCAGCAGTTGTGTTTCATTGACCTACGTACGTCCGTTATCTTTGTACTGCTGTAAAGGGCCTGTAAACATCTATATTTAGTTGTGTAACGTGCAGGATTTCTTTACATAAGAACATTCAATAATGTGGGGTTGATTCCTCACTTAGCAATGGTACACTAAACCAATCATATGCCTATTTATGCTCTAGTGGCCAATGTAAAATAGTTGGGCTATTATTTAATCCACCTTGCATACAACCCTGTCATATTTTAATCATCAGCGGAAGATATTGCATTGGTCCTCTGTATAGTAAGATTTCAAGGGCGCCAAGATGGCATACAGTACTCCCTGAGATTATGATGAGGAGCTTAAGTCAACTGAAAACCCCTTCATTAGGCATCATTTTAGTACAGCTTTATTTAAAAAAAAGATGTCACCACTATACATGTAGCTCACTTGTTATAAGACTAGAGGCAATAAAAAAATTAAATTTTACATTTTTGATGAATAATTGTTTTGTATGTAGCCCAACAGAATCCAGTTGTACAGCTGCCTGCCAGGCAACAGGAGATTGAAGTAAACAGGCAACAACGTTACTTCCGTATTCCATTTATTCGTCCTGCTGACCAGTACAAGGACCCTCAGAACAAGAAGAAGGGCTGGTGGTATGCACACTTTGATGGCACATGGATTGCTCGTCAGATGGAATTGCACCCAGACAAACCTCCTATCCTATTAGTTGCAGGTGCGCTCCCATATTTTTTTAAATAACGCCTAGTAAAATGTATTTGTATTAGAGGTAGGTTAAAGAAATTTGGAAAGTGCACTAATAGTTAGCATGATTCTTTTTTTAATGTTATATTTTTGATGTAAATATATGAATTGCACTCAAGAATTTTATTTGATTAACTTTCAATAAAAACTTTGATAAATTAAAAAGCCATGAAACAAGTATAGCCTTGTATGCATTTCAGGTGTATTAATCCATTTGGGTAGGCCCCCTCCAACCCTGTTCACCCAGGGACGGGAACTGTTTTTTGTACCTTCAGCTTATATGTAATGTTTTTTTTGTTCTATATGGAACAGTTTTATTTACATAATGGTATTTTTAGATTTTTTTTTTAAAGCCTAAGTCTAGCCAAATTATTTTTTTTCAGTATCTGAAACAAATATAATGCAGTTCACCAGTACTTAGTTGTGGTGGTTGCATTAGGTGTCTTTCTTCAAGTTTTTTCCTTTATCTTCAATTGGTGAATCTGCCAGTAACACACCTTCTATCCAAGGGTGATAAGGTCCCCTCACTCTGCTATATCAGGACAACAGACACAGGACAGAATTACAGAAACATCCCACATCTCCTCTTCTTCATTAAATAGAAGGGCGGGGTTTTGTAGTCCTTAAAGCGGTGTTCCACCCAGTTCTGTGTCTATCAAAAGTCAGCAGCTACAAAAATTATAGCTGTTGACTTAATAAACACACACTTATCTGGCCCACGGTCCTGTGATGTGGGCGCCCGAAGCCTTGCTCCTCTCCCCCGCCTGTCCGCAGCGCCGGCATTACTACTGTGGGCACACGACTGTGACAGCTTGCGGCTTCACAGCTGGGTGTGCACTGCGCATGCGCGAGACGCGCTGCGTGTCATGAATGGCCATGCAATCTTCTGGGACCTGTGACGTGTCCCAGAAGATTGCAGGCAGAGAGGGACCGCCTAGGGGGAGAGGAGGAGTTGTCCTAGGCGGCCCGGAGCAGAAGTGGGAGCTGGGTAGCTGTCAAAACAACTTTTGGGTGGAACTTCGCTTTAAAAGATATCTATAACAATATAATTATTAGGGATGCAGTGCAGGCATTTAGTAAAGAAGTTATTATTTGACAGGATTCTGACAAGATCTACAAGTAATTTTGCAATTCTTAAACCAATACAACAAAACACTTTCAGCTTTATATATAACAGACCTAAAGAGAACAAAGAAGAGACCAGCCACCGTCATTATACTGTGGCAGGTTGGCACGGCTGCGCAAATTGCCGTAGGTGTACATTGGCCGCTTTAAGAGCGTTGGGAGGGGCGCCCGCTACGCTGGAGCCAATGTGCATGGCCGGCGGCCTCGATGTCTGCCGGCCACCAGCGATCGCTCCACAGAGAGCCAGAATGGGCATTTGTGTATGTAAACAAACAGATCCCCATTCTGACAGAGGAGGAGAGACAGATCTGCTGTTCCTAGTGATCAGGAACAGTGATCTCTCTCCTCCTCCAGTCAGTACACTCCCCTCACATTTAGAAACACCTCCCTGGGGAACACTTAACCCTTGATTGCCCCTAGTGTTAACCCCTTCCCTGCCAGTGACATTTATACAGTAATTAGTGGCTATTTTTAGCTCTGATCGTTGTATAAATGTCAATGGTCCCAAAAAAGTGTCAGTTTTGTCCACCACAACGTCGCAGTCCCACTAAAAATGGCAGATTGCCACCATTACTAAAAAAAAAAAAAAATCTTTAAAATACAATAAATCTAGCCCCTATTTTGTAGACACTATAAATTTTGCGCAAACCAATCAATATACACTTATAGTGATTTTTTTTTTTTTTAACCAAAACCATGTAGCAAGAATACATATTGGCCTAAACTGATGAAGACATTTGTTTTTTTTAAATTTTTCGGATACTTATTATAGTAAAAAATATTGGTTTTCTTTCAAAATTGTCGCTTTTTTTGTTTATAGCGCAAAAAATAAAAAACGCAGAGGTGATCAAATACCACCAAAAGAAAGCTTTATTTGTGGTAAAAAAAAGCACATACATTTTGTTTGGGTACAACATCGCACGACCGTGCAATTGTCACTTAGAACGATGCAGTGCCATATTGCAAAAAGTGGCCTGGTCATTAAGGGGGCAAATCCTTTTGGTCCTTAAAGCTGTATTCACACCTGAGTGTTTTCAGCTCGTAAAAAACGCTCAAAATCTCAAAAGTTCAAAAACGCCCAACAAGCAAAATCCCATTCATTTAAATGGCCCCTGTTCACATCTGAGCGTTCTGTCACCTAAAGCTCAAAAAAGTATGTAAGCTTCTTTTTGTTGAAGATTACAGGCGGTCTTCGGCTTTTTACATTGGTGACTTTTTGACCTGTACAAAATACGCGGCAAAAACACGGTAAAAAAATGCGACTTTCCGGCTGAAAACAATACGCTCAGGTGTGAATGCAGCCTGAGTGGTTAAAGACGCTATAAATCATCCTACTTGCACCTTGTGCTTTTCACTTCCATAAGATGTGCATTGATAATGTAGTTTCATGGTGTCATTTGTTTGCCTGTGTGCACATCCTATAGTAGAGTAAATCTTCCCATTCCTTTATCAAAAGCTTCTGTTTGTGTTCAAACATGAGGCATGCTGAATGGCACTGCACAGGTTCATGTATGACCTCTGTGTGTAGTGTGAGCTCATGCAGTTTCATATCATTAGCACTTCCACATTTGTGATGCAGGAAAGAAATTTGCCACATGTATGGCCGGCCTTAGTGTGTAATGCATTTAAGCTTTTACATTTTAAGCGTGGAAAAGGATAAGACAAATATGAAATTATGCCTGTGTCTTTTTTTCTGAAAATGTCTTCCCCTTTGGTCTTTATCCATACATATGCTAAGATTTCTTAGCACATTTGAACATTATTATTTTACCTAAAATCTTAACTCTTGAATTTTTTACTTTTTCCTGCACTAGTATCGTAGTGAAATCCTACAGAGAGTTAAAATAGGTTTAAATGGCTGCCTGGACCTTGTCTACTTTTGGCTTCATCAGTACTGCAGAGCATATGTGGGAACAGACCTCCTACCTACTGCTTTTGGGATTCATTGAACCCCACAACCAATAGTCCTGCAGAGTATCCTGCTGCTGACTGTTTTCATGGCCAAAAATAAACATACCTTTTGATATTTTTACATTTAACAAGGCTTTCATAAAACATAACTCTGTCAACCCTTTTAACATACTGTATGCTGTTGACACCCTCCTTGACAGATTTCAGATCGGTGAGCAACCTGGATTTGGAGCCTGGTGGTGATCCAGTCTTCCTACAAGATGGTGGGGCCCTGCAGTACTGTGCATGTATGGCCTTTTGTTCACAGTCCACAGTGGAAAAGTTGTCTACTTACAAATCTCCTGGGAGAAGGACTGGAGTTCCACCTAACTCTAATTTCTGGTCCAGGTTGCCAGCTGATTTTTTGTATGTAGAAGGGGTGTATATAGTACAATAAGTGCAAAGGGAGCTTTCAAAGTTAAGTTCCTTAAAAATATTGTTCAGTTTTTGAAAATTGATTAGACGTACATAAACATATATGTTGAGCATACTGATTTATAAAATGATTTCTTTTGAAATTTGTGTTATTTTCAGGCAAAGATGACATGGAAATGTGTGAACTGAACCTCGAAGAAACTGGATTAACAAGAAAACGAGGCGCAGAAATTCTTCCTAGACAATTTGAAGAGATTTGGGAGCGTTGTGGTGGTATCCAGTACTTGAGTAATGCTATTGAAAGCAGACAAGCTCGGCCAACCTATGCCACGGCAATGCTGCAAAACCTACTCAAGTAGCTGGCTAATGAATGAATTGTTGCACTAAGAGATTAGTACATATGGGTTTATGTAAAGGGAAGTAACCTCTGCAAGAGGAACTAGACATTCCATAAAAATAGAGAAAGTTTAATATAAAGCAGACAGGTTTTATTAATTGCAGAGATTTCTTAATTCATACCTTTTGATGTTTTGATCTAGTAGCACAATAGAGTTGTTGTCTGTGGCCCTAGTAGGCTATTTTTTTAGGGGTTTTTTATTTTATTTATCATGCTTCTTGAGGCCTTACCATTAATATTTTGTTTCTTCTGCGTCAACATAAAGTCAAATATGGCAATATTTTCCAAGCAGGAGGTAGCCATGAAGCACAGTCTGCCTTACTTTTTTTGAGGTTTCGTTTACCTTCATGGCTTTTCTTTTTTTTATTGCTGCAGAAACCTTTAGAACATCACAAACATTTTCCTAAAGAGGAACTTTATGTAGAAATTAAAAATCTGTTAACAGACTTGCTTGTTGTTGCAGAAGAGACATATGCCTCTTCTGCAAAAAAGTCTGTTCACAGTCTTATTAATATGTGTATTGACTGGGCGTACACGGCATCTGCTGGGATGATATATGCACACGCACAGGGGTTACATCATCCCGGTGTGGCCAGTTAAAATGGTTGAAAATCTCAAACCCGTGAGAAGATGCAGGCAGCACATCCCTGAAGGGGAGGTGAGTATAGTACCACTTTGATCAAGAGAATCTTTTTCACAGCTTTGACTTGAGTAGACCCGCACAGAGAGAAATATAGGGGTCTACCAATGTTGTACTCTACTTTTTTTTAATGCTAGTTAAATAGCTTCCATGCAAATCTAGTGCTTCCAGTACTTCCAGAGCCACTGACCTGGAACATGTACACAGATAAGCAGTTCTGGCTCTACTGGCTGCATGTTTGTTGAAGGTCATTGACTCAGAAAGCACCGAAGTGAGAGTATCTGCATAATTGCCTGTCATTTTGCATTTTCAGAAGGAGTTTAGTAGTAAAATCTTTAGCACAGGTTTCCTTTAAAGTGACTTCTTTAAAAGCTGTGCACCAGTATTTCCTTGATACAGAATCCATACACTATACATCTACAGAAGCTCACAATATGTAATGTGATTTTTATGTAACATTTTAAGATAGGCTAAAACTGATTTTAGAGTTTTAATTTAAGAAAAGTAACCTAGTAATCTGAGAGAGGTTATATTTTTTGGTAAAACAGAATTCAAGGAGACAATGCCTTTTTTTTCAGGTTTGATACCTTTATATGCATGTGTACATGTAATTGTGTATGTTTTACTGCACTGAGATTTATGTTTGGCTTGACCACTAAAAATATAATTGATTGGCTTTTGACATGTGCAAAGGTTTTAACACAAATATCTCTGACCCCTTGTACTGCAGATGCAGAGACCCATCTTTTTCTAATATACACTGTTGCCATTCTGTCTAGTCATTAAACTGACATACAGATGTTCATTTACTAAAGGTAGAAAAACTATTCGTTTTGCAACAGAAGTGACACTTTGCAAAGGGATTTTCCCTCCGCTTAGTGAATGTGGTGAAATTTCATTAGCAAAGAAGAACCAATCGTGTGCAAGGAAAATAAAAGTAAAACACATTTTTACTTACACATGTTTGGGTGATGGAAGCCAGCAGAGCTTCACTTCATTCACTAAACTCTGGAGGAAATTCCCTTGCCAAGTGCAATTTGCCTTGTAAAGGGAACAGTCTATTTGCCTTTAGTAAGTCAACACCTCATTGTATGATTTGTCAGGCTGTTATACATTTCTTACTTTGAGACCAGTCATCCTCAAACTGTATGAGAACCTTGTTGTGTCCACAGCTAATGACCATGTTGTGACTCTTGTTATTTATAATTGTCTTCATTATTTTGATGTCCTCTCCGTTAATACGAATAAAATCATTTGGTTGTGACTTGAATCTGATTACTGAAGTGAATTACTGAAAATGCTACTGCAACCTGGTCAACAATAAATCAGACTGTCAGAATCCATTTTAATTTTTTTTATATAAATCAACCATTGTTACCACTTAATTACACTGATTGTGCTATTTATCTTTTTAATCTCATTTGAAAGTGGAGGAACATTAAGCTTTAATTTACATGACCTGAAGTTTGTAGTCTGTTTGCAAAGGGAATCTTTAGCCCGGGTTCACACTATAATTCGCTGCGGACCGCACAGGAGCGCTGTGCGTCCCTGTTCACCATTTCAGGGACGAATCAGGGCCGATTCTATGCCTGAATTCGGCCCTGAAACGCAGCCAAAGACGCACAGCGTTTTTGTGCAGTGTGCACCGCAGCCGCACCGGAGATATGTGAACCGGCTCCATAGGGAGCCAATCACATTCTCCTGCTATGCGAATTAGATGTGCGGAAACGCACATCTAATTCGCATAGGTGTGAACCCGGGCTTAATGTTTTTCCTTTTACTATAAGTAATCTATGTGTTTTGTCATTGAAAAATGAGTGGTAGCAAGGTTAACGATTTTGTTCCATGCAAAGTGCAATACATGTACACACAACTGGAGCAAAAGTTCCAGAGTAATACCTGTGTGGCAGAAGGTAGCATAATGTTAATCTAGAAGCTTGCTTTAGAAGCAGAATGCAACAGTGAGGGAAGCTGGCAACATTGAGAGAAGCCTCCTGCTCACTGAGCTTGAAATTGGTGGGATGGATGTGGTTTGAGAAAGGATGTCTTAGGATAATCAGATAGAGGGCTGAGTGTGTAGCAAAAAGGTAGTGGCGATGTGTCCAGAAAAGGGAATACCGGTCCTGTGTTTGAGTATGCAAACAAATTTGTCAAATTGAACAGATGAGAGCTTGGCAAATCTAGAAGTGGCAGCAATGGACAGATTTCTTGGGAAGACTGGACATGAAAGAATTGTTTGAGAAAACCAAGACCATTACTACAGGGTGAAACGCAGGAGGGTGATGGGTGATTTATGGTAGATAAGTACCAAACTGACATACTATATGTATCATGTGTACTTAGGTGTACTACAATATGATTAATTTTGAATGGCACCCTAAAGCACCAGTAAAACGCACCCACTCTGCAGCACACTACAACACACAGTAACCATCCAATATGGTGTGTTGAAACGGGAAAAAAAATTGTGCATATCTGATTTTGCCTGCATCGTGCTGCCATGGCAGCCCAATTAAGTGAATGGACCGCCTTAACACATGTTAAAATACAATGACCCTTCATTGATGCAATACAGAGGAAAAATATGAATGAGCCCTATGAAATGCAGCACACACTGTAAAACATAAAAGTGTTATGTTGGTAATATTCCTGGCTATACTCTCTTTCAGTGAGACAGGACAAACCGTAAAGGTGGTGGTGTGTGTCTCTATGAGAGAAGTGCTCAAAAAACTGCTGTTTTTGTTTGAAGGTAAAAAAAAGCACTGAAACGTTTTGGGTGTAGTTATATATGGGTTTGCACACATCTACTTTAAGATGATGTAACTGGTCCCCAAGTATTAATAAGGAGGTAGATACTTAACATCTTACACAGATAGAAAAGACTGTACGTTCTGTAACAATCGAAATAATGGGAGATTTTAACCGCACTGTATTGGACGGTGTAAAGGCATATTTGGCACATCCAAAGTGCAGAAATTATAAACCTATTACAGCAACATTTTAATACACACCCAATTGGAAATGCGGCTCTGCTTGACTTGTTAATCTCAAACAATGCAGATCTTAAAATAAAATTTCCTATTTAGGAAACTCTGTGCAGAAGTGACCATATCATGATTTGCTTTAAATCATAAACACCAAGCACATACTGGAAAGACAAAAACACAGTTTTAGGAGAGCCAACTTCTGTTTGCTACTCTCTAAAGCCTATCAAAGAAATCTTGTCCTCAAAGGTAATAGATCATAAATGGGAGTTCCAAATGTTTTATATAAATGCATTACACAATTTATTCCTATTTGCAAAAAGTATAAAAGACTAAAATCTATATGTCTTACTAGTTGTGCTAAAAAATAAATGCTAAAATAAATACCAAAAGGGCACATTTTCATCATTTGTAAATGGATACAAAGAAACTGCAAAAAGACATTTAAATGACTTACAACTAAAAAGATGAAAAAATATCTCAAAATATTCTGGCTGCTATCTACAGAAAATAACAGCATTTTATGATGAACCAAAGTGTTATACTGCCTTTGGGGATGAGGTAGAATTTTTTTCCCTGTTAGAGCAATCTGGACTTTGCTGTAAAATAATTTCTTTATCGTACATCATAGGACACAGAGCCTCAAGTAATTACTTGGTGGGTTATGGGCCTACCTTCAGGTGTTGACACTGGTATAACCAGTACAGGAATTTGACTCCCCTATATAACCCCTCCTCCTTCTAGGAGTCCTCAGTTTTTTCGCCAGTGTCTAAGGTGTTGGTCACGAGTGAAGATGTGCTCTGAGGAGCTCCAGGGAGGGATCTATGCTGGATTTAAAAAACCTCCACAACCGGATCCATCCTCGCCACTGAGGCCATAGGATGGTACCTGGGCCTCGCATTGAAGAACGAGGTTTTGCCTGTAAGCTTCTTTGAGAGCTGGACCCTAGGAACCAGGACTCTTTTTGGTTTTTCATATTACCTAAAGTTGTTCCTGAGGGGTGCTCTACAGGTCCAAAGGAGCGGAACCCCTATTAAAAGGGCCCCAGTCTTTGAAGGTTTAACTACGCTGCCCGCCGTGATGGGTGAAAGTTGGATCTGTCTGTTAATCAGCAGTATCCTGCAGCGAGGATAAGGTAAGGGGAGAAGCCTAGGAACTGTAAAAAGTCCACCTATGCCTTTTTCTCCAAAAAAATAAATAAATAAATATAAATATATATAAATATATATAATGTATAACTGTATGCCTTAAAATGTCTCCTCTAGAGGGAGTATATTACACTTACCTAGTACAATGCTTTTTCAGCAGCTCTGTGTCTGGCTATAGCAGCGGATGTGGTCCCTGCAGCCAGAGGGGAGTTCTTAATTGAACAGATGGTGTTCCTCTTCTGAGGGATCTAAAGGGGTTACAGCAGTAGTTTATGAACATACAAAACCAGCCATTTGCATTTTTTTGTATAAAGCCTTCCTTTAAAACTAGGAGCTTAACAAACACTGCTGATAAAAATTCCCCCTTCCCTCCCCTCTCCTCCTGGAGAGGTGCGGTAACAGCTGACACTTATGTGTAATCAGGTTCTCACCTGAGGTTTAACACAGACGCTCTCAGTTCATATGCTGAAGACAGAAGTCTGTCACAATAAGACACAGGAGCACTGGGCATGTAAAGGTGTGTAAACAGGCATTTCCAGCACAGGAAATATTATGGTACTCGGCATCAAAGGCTGATCCTTATGGTGACATTGTTTTCTTTTGCTAAAACTATTGTTCAGCAAATACCATAATTTTAATAATTAAAGTGCCTCTGCTGTTGTGCTTAGCACATTTGATTTCCAGTGTACCACAAAGGTACCAAGGATTCCACCCCCAGGCGCTGGGAACTCCAGTCATGCCTCCACACTGTCATCCTCTCCGGAGATACCTGACATGGCAAGCCAGGGTGAATCATTGGAAGCAATTGGTGGTGCAACTGCTTCTCACACTTCAGCCCCTGTGTATGTGACTGAAGATGCATTCTCCTCTGCCCTGTTGGGCTTAGAAGGAAGATTAGCGGCTTTAATCGCATTCTCCATCCAAGAGGATAGGAAGCATGCTAGATTCCCCTCCCCCACCTCAAACCCCTTTTTCCAAGGGAACAGTGGGCACAGGATGAGGTGTTATCCTCAGGTGATCACGGGGAAAAACAAGCCAAATTTTCCTCTGCAGAGGAAACAACAGTTGATGAACCTTATGCAACCTCACAATCTGACAGATTGATGGTACAAACTCTTACAGAGATGGTTCATTCCACTTTTTATACTACTCCTAACAAAGTAAACTGAAAGTCCAGGTCCCTTCTTTGGTTTAAAAAAAAAAAAAACCTTTTACAGCGATTATTTATGCTGAATGGGATCATCTGGATAAGCATTTTTTACCTCCAAAGAGTTTCTCAGTTCTCTACCATGGAGGAAAAATTCACAAAGGTTGGAAAGTACCAGCAGTAGACACTGTGATTTCCAGCATCAAAAAGGTGCATAACAACTTAAGCATCTAACAGATAAGGAGTTGGAATTTTTTTGCTAAAATCTTCCTACCAATGGCGCTATGTTTCGCCATAGATGCCATAAAAGACCCTATCCACCAGGCGTCTCGCCTTGCGCTTGTGCTAAAACACATGCTTAGGACCCTGTGGTTAAAAGGGTTGGTCAGCCGAAGCATCTTGCAAAAAAGGGTGTCTGACTAGTTTCCCTTTTCATTGGGGAAGGTTTGGTGAAATACATCCAAATGATTTCTAGCAGTAAAGCTATTTTGTCCAGTAGAAGGTATAAAGGTCCTTTTTATTTAAAGTGAAGCCACAACAGCTCACAGGTTAAGTACTCTGACGGCCAGTGCAGCCATGGGAGACTTCCTGACAGACATGGGTTCAGATCCACATGTCGGCGTTCACTAGTGAAGAAGCCACTCCTCACAGGTTAACTACTCTGATGGCCAGCGTAGCCATGGGAGGCTTCCTGAAAGACGTGGGACCTCGTCCTCACGTTGGCTCCTTGTGACCTTGGACAAGTCACTTAACCACTTAAGGACCGCCTCACGCCGATGTACGTCGGCAAGGCGGCACGGGCAGGCAAAATCACGTACAGGGTACGTGATTTGCCTCCCGCGGGTGGGGGGTCCGATCGGACCCCCCTCCGCCGCCCGAGGCGGTCCCGTTCTGTCCCCCGGCGATCAGAGACGAGGGGGAGGCCATCCGTTCGTGGCCCCCCCCTCGCGATCGCCGCCGGCCAATGAAAACACTCCTTTGCTGCTGTATGCTAAACAGCAGCAAAGGAAGTGATGTCATCTCCCCTCGGGTCGGTATTTTCCGTTCCGGCCCGAGGAGAGAAGACATCTATGTGAGTGCACCAACACACACACACACAGTAGAACATGCCAGGCATACAAAACACCCCGATCCCCATCCCCGATCGCCCCCCGATCCCCCCCCAATCACCCCCCCCCCCCTGTCACAAACTGACACCAGCAGGTTTTTTTTTTTTTTTTTTTTTTTTTTTTTTCTGATTACTGCTAGGTGTCAGTTTGTGACAGTTAGCAGTGGTGGGACAGTTAGTATTACCCCCCTGTAGGTCTAGGGTACCCCCCTAACCCCCCCAATAAAGTTTTAACCCCTTGATCACCCCCTGTCACCAGTGTCGCTAAGCGATCATTTTTCTGATCGCTGTATTAGTGTCGCTGGTGACGCTAGTTAGTAAGGTAAATATTTAGGTTCGCCATCAGCGTTTTATAGCGTCAGGGACCCCCATATACTATCTAATAAATGTTTTAACCCCTTGATTGCCCCCTAGTTAACCCTTTCACCACTGATCACCGTATAACCGTTACGGTTGACGCTGGTTAGTTCGTTTATTTTTTATAGTGTCAGGGCACCCGCCGTTTATTACCGAATAAAGGTTTAGCCCCCCGATCGCCCGGCGGTGATATGCGTTGCCCCAGGCAGCGTCAGATTAGCGCCAGTACCGCTAACACCCACGCACGCAGCATACGCCTCCCTTAGTGGTATAGTATCTGATCGCATCAATATCTGATCCGATCAGATCTATACTAGCGTCCCCAGCAGTTTAGGGTTCCCAAAAACGCAGTGTTAGCGGGATCAGCCCAGATACCTGCTAGCACCTGCGTTTTGCCCCTCCGCCCGACCCAGCCCAGCCCACCCAAGTGCAGTATCGATCGATCACTGTCACTTACAAAACACTAAACGCATAACTGCAGCGTTCGCAGAGTCAGGCCTGATCCCTGCGATCGCTAACAGTTTTTTTGGTAGCATTTTGGTGAACTGGCAAGCACCAGCACCAAGCCCCAGGCAGCGTCAGGTTAGCGCCAGTACCGCTAACACCCACGCACGCACCATACACCTCCCTTAGTGGTATAGTATCTGAACGGATCAATATCTGATCCGATCAGATCTATACTAGTGTCCCCAGCAGTTTAGGGTTCCCAAAAACGCAGTGTTAGCGGGATCAGCCCAGATACCTGCTAGCACCTGCGTTTTGCCCCTCCACCCAGGCGAGCCCAGCCCACCCAAGTGCAGTATCGATCGATCACTGTCACTTACAAAACACTAAACGCATAACTGCAGCGTTCGCAGAGTCAAGCCTGATCCCTGCGATCGCTAACAGTTTTTTTGGTAGCATTTTGGTGAACTGGCAAGCACCAGCACCAAGCCCCAGGCAGCGTCAGGTTAGCGCCAGTACCGCTAACACCCACGCACGCAGCGTACACCTCCCTTAGTGGTATAGTATCTGATCGCATCAATATCTGATCCGATCTGATCTATACTAGCGTCACCAGCAGTTTAGGGTTCCCAAAAACGCAGTGTTAGCGGGATCAGCCCAGATACCTGCTAGCACCTGCGTTTTGCCCCTCCGCCTGGCCCAGCCCAGCCCACCCACGTGCAGTATCGATCGATCACTGTCACTTACAAAACTCTAAATGCATAACTGCAGCGTTCGCAGAGTCAGGCCTGATCCCTGCGATCGCTAACAGTTTTTTTGGTAGCGTTTTGGGGAACTGGCAAGCACCAGCGGCGTAGTACACCCCGGTCGTAGTCAAACCAGCACTGCAGTAACACTTGGTGACGTGGCGAGTCCCATAAGTGCAGTTCAAGCTGGTGAGGTGGCAAGCACAAGTAGTGTCCCGCTGCCACCAAAAAGACAAACACAGGCCCGTCGTGCCCATAGTGCCCTTCCTGCTGCATTCGCCAATCCTAATTGGGAGCCCACCACTTCTGCAGCGCCCGTACTTCTCCCATTCACATCCCCAACCAAATGCAGTCGGCTGCATGAGAGGCATTTTTATGTCCTCCCGAGTACCCCTACCCAACGAACCCCCCCAAAAAAGAGGTAGTGTCTGCAGCAAGCGCGGATATAGGCGTGACACCCACTATTATTGTCCCTCCTGTCCTGACAATCCTGGTCTTTGCATTGGTGAATGTTTTGAACGCTACCATTCACTAGTTGAGTATTAGCGTAGGGTACAGCATTGCACATACTAGGCGCACTTTCACAGGGTCTCCCAAGATGCCATCGCATTTTGAGAGACCCGAACCTGGAACCGGTTACCGTTATAAAAGTTAGTTACAAAAAAAGTGTAAAAAAAAAAAAATATATGAAATAAAAAAAAATAGTTGTCGTTTTATTGTTCTCTCTCTCTCTATTCTCTCTCTCTATTGTTCTGCTCTTTTTTACTGTATTCTATTCTGCAATGTTTTATTGTTATTGTTATTGTTATTGTTATTATGTTTTATCATGTTTGTTTTTCAGGTATGTAATTATTTATACTTTACTGTTTACTGTGCTTTATTGTTAACCATTGTTAACCATTTTTTTGTCTTCAGGTACGCCATTCACGACTTTGAGTGGTTATACCAGAATGATGCCTGCAGGTTTAGGTATCATCTTGGTATCATTCTTTTCAGCCAGCGGTCGGCTTTCATGTAAAAGCAATCCTAGCGGCTAATTAGCCTCTAGACTGCTTTTACAAGCCGTGGGAGGTAATGCCCCCCCCCCACCGTCTTCCGTGTTTTTCTCTGGCTCTCCTGTCTCAACAGGGAACCTGAGAATGCAGCCGGTGATTCAGCCAGCTGACCATAGAGCTGATCAGAGACCAGAGTGGCTCCAAACATCTCTATGGCCTAAGAAACCGGAAGCTACGAGCATTTTATGACTTAGATTTCGCCGGATGTAAATAGCGCCATTGGGAAATTGGGGAAGCATTTTATCACACCGATCTTGGTGTGGTCAGATGCTTTGAGGGCAGAGGAGAGATCTAGGGTCTAATAGACCACAATTTTTCCAAAAAAGAGTACCTGTCACTACCTATTGCTATCATAGGGGATATTTACATTCCCCGAGATAACAATAAAAATGATTAAAAAAAAAAATATGAAAGGAACAGTTTAAAAGTAAGATTAAAAAAGAAAAAAAATAATAAAGAAAAAAAAAAAAAAAAAAAAAAGCACCCCTGTCGCCCCCTGCTCTCGCGCTAAGGCGAACGCAAGCGGCAGTCTGTCGTCAAACGTAAACAGCAATTGCACCATGCATGTGAGGTATCACCGCGAAGGCCAGATCGAGGGCAGTAATTTTTCCAGTAGACCTCCTCTGTAAATCTAAAGTGGTAACCTGTAAAGGCTTTTGAAGGATTTTAAACATGTATTTATTTTGTTGCCACTGCACGTTTGTGCGCAATTTTAAAGCATGTCATGTTTGGTATCCATGTACTCGGCCTAAGATCATCTTTTTTATTTCATCAAACATTTGGGCAATATAGTGTGTTTTAGTGCATTAAAATTTAAAAAAGTGTGTTTTTTCCCCAAAAAATGCGTTTGAAAAATCGCTGCGCAATTACTGTGTGAAAAAAAAAAATGAAACACCCACCATTTTAATCTGTAGGGCATTTGCTTTAAAAAAATATATAATGTTTGGGGGTTCAAAGTAATTTTTTTGCAAAAAAAAATAACTTTTTCATGTAAACAATAAGTGTCAGAAAGGGCTTTGTCTTCAAGTGGTTAGAAGAGTGGGTGATGTGTGACATAAGCTTCTAAATGTTGTGCATAAAATGCCAGGACAGTTCAAAAACCCCCCAAATGACCCCATTTTGGAAAGTAGACACCCCAAGCTATTTGCTGAGAGGCATGTCGAGTCCATGGAATATTTTATATTGCGACACAAGTTGCGGGAAAGAGACAATTTTTTTTTTTTTTTTTGCACAAAGTTGTCACTAAATGATATATTGCTCAAACATGCCATGGAAATATGTGAAATTACACCCCAAAATACATTCTGCTGCTTCTCCTGAGTACGGGGATACCACATGTGTGAGACTTTTTGGGAGCCTAGCCGCGTACGGGACCCCGAAAACCAAGCACCGCCTTCAGGCTTTCTAAGGGCGTGAATTTTTGATTTCACTCTTCACTGCCTATCACAGTTTCGGAGGCCATGGAATGCCCAGGTGGCACAAAACCCCCCCAAATGACCCCATTTTGGAAAGTAGACACCCCAAGCTATTTGCTGAGAGGTATAGTGAGTATTTTGCAGACCTCACTTTTTGTCACAAAGTTTTGAAAATTGAAAAAAGAAAAAAAAAAATGTTTTTTCTTGTCTTTCTTCATTTTCAAAAACAAATGAGAGCTGCAAAATACTCACCATGCCTCTCAGCAAATAGCTTGGGGTGTCTACTTTCCAAAATGGGGTCATTTGGGGGGGTTTTGTGCCACCTGGGCATTCCATGGCCTCCGAAACTGTGATAGGCAGTAAAGAGTGAAATCAAAAATTTTCACCCTTAGAAATCCTGAAGGCAGTGATTGGTTTTCGGGGTCCCGTACGCGGCTAGGCTCCCAAAAAGTCCCACACATGTGGTATCCCCATACTCAGGAGAAGCAGCTAAATGTATTTTGGGGTGCAATTCCACATAGGCCCATGGCCTGTGTGAGCAATATATCATTTAGTGACAACTTTATGAAAAAAAAAAAAAAAAAAAGTGTCACTTTCCCGCAACTTGTGTCAAAATATAAAATATTCCATGGACTCAATATGCCTCTCAGCAAATAGCTTGGGGTGTCTACTTTCCAAAATGGGGTCATTTTGGGGGGTTTTGTGCCACCTGGGCATTCCATGGCCTCCGAAACTGTGATATGCAGTGAAGAGTGAAATCAAAAATTTACACCCTTAGAAATCCTGAAGGCGGTGATTGGTTTTCGGGGCCCCGTACGCGGCTAGGCTCCCAAAAAGTCCCACACATGTGGTATCCCCATACTCAGGAGAAGCAGCTGAATGTATTTTGGGGTGCAATTCCACATAGGCCCATGGCCTGTGTGAGCAATATATCATTTAGTGACAACTTTTTGTAAATTTTTTTTTTTTTTTTTGTCATTTTTCAATCACTTGGGACAAAAAAAAAAAAAATTCAATGGGTTCAACATTCCGCTCAGCAATTTCCTTGGGGTGTCTACTTTCCAAAATGGGGTCATTTGGGGGGGTTTTGTACTGCCCTGCCATTTTAGCACCTCAAGAAATGACATAGGCAGTCATAAACTAAAAGCTGTGTAAATTACAGAAAATGTACCCTAGTTTGTAGACGCTATAACTTTTGCGCAAACCAATAAATATACGCTTATTGACATTTTTTTTACCAAAGACATGTGGCCGTATACATTTTGGCCTAAATGTATGACTAAAATTTAGTTTATTGGATTTTTTTTATAACAAAAAGTAGAAAATATCATTTTTTTTCAAAATTTTTGGTCTTTTTCCGTTTATAGCGCAAAAAATAAAAACCGCAGTGGTGATCAAATACCATCAAAAGAAAGCTCTATTTGTGGGAAGAAAAGGACGCAAATTTCGTTTGGGTACAGCATTGCATGACCGCGCAATTAGCAGTTAAAGCGACGCAGTGCCAAATTGGAAAAAGACCTCTGGTCCTTAGGCAGCATAATGGTCCGGGGCTCAAGTGGTTAAACAGATTCCTTCCCCTACGCAGGGGCGGCTGCCTCTAGGCAGCGGTGACGGCCTCCACCGTCAGACTCTAGGGCATGATTTCCAAGAAATACTGTTCAGATCTATGCGACTTCAAGGTAGTCCCTGCACTACTTTGGTACCACTTTGATGCGACTTGAGGTCCATAAACCTCTAGAATACACAGGCATTGTTTCCTGTCACATCAAAATCACGCCCCGACGTATTCTCGGCGGCAAAGGATCACAGTAAAATCACGCAACTTTGGGGTTGCAATAGTGGAAACAGCCTAAGAGGAGAAAACATTCACCCCCTGTATACATGATTGAAGATGCCTTTTTCCTCCGCCCTGCAGGGCCTAGAAGGAAAATTAGCAATTTTAATCGCATCCGCTATCCAAGGATGAGAAGCGTGTTAGTTCCCCCCCCCACCTGAGATCCCTTATCAAGGGAACAGTGGGTAGAGGGTGAAGGATTACCCTCAGGTAATCGGGAAGAAAGGCAAACCGAGTACTCCTAGAGTTGAGACAACTAGAGTTGAACTTTTTTTCAGCCTCGCAATCTGAGAAATTGCTGGTACAAACCTCTTACAGAGATGATTTGTGCCTCTTTCAAGCTACCTCTAGTAGAGTCAGTTGATAGTTCTGTTTTTTCTTAGGTTCCTTGGAACCTTCACTGCCTTTTTCATGCGTTTCCTGTACATGTACAGAGCCACGCAGAAATCCCACAGATCCATTCTAGATCTAAAAGAATCTAAATCAGTTCCTGAAGATCCGCTCCTTTTTATGGAGTCGATCAAGTCAGTAGTTTCTATCCTGCAAGGAGGAAAACTTCTGGCGCCTATCGGCATCAGGGATGCATATCTGCATGTCCATATATTTCCCGCTCACCAAAGGTTTCTGCGGTTCGAAGTAGAACAGCAGCATTTCAGTTTATAGCC
This sequence comes from Lithobates clamitans, assembly GCA_037952925.1. Classification (NCBI taxonomy): domain Eukaryota; kingdom Metazoa; phylum Chordata; class Amphibia; order Anura; family Ranidae; genus Lithobates; species Lithobates clamitans. The sequence continues at coordinate 5,454,968 of JBBGZY010000305.1, read as the reverse complement.
TTGCTCTTCGAGCTAGCTACAGCACCTCGAGTGTTCACAAAGGTGCTAGCCCCACCTGTAGCCAGGTCAAGGGCACAGGGCTTAAACAGTCTTGGCATACCTAGATGATCTATTGCTAATAGACCAATCGCTGTTCGGAGTAAGGTGTACGCATTACAACCAGTTACCTGGAAAGGTCTGGGTTGCATTCTCAACCTAGTAAAAACTCCATTAAAATCGCTAAAAGAGGGCTGCAGTATTTGGGTCTGATCATAGATACAGCCCAGAAAAAGGATCTTCTTGCCCAGAGAAAAAAAAAAAACACCACTCTATAAAAGAGTTGGTGCGGATGGTCAGATCAAAAGGAAGTCCCTCCATTCAACTTTGCATGAGGTTGTTAGAAAGGATGGTGGCTTCATTCGAAGCAGTTCCCTTTGCCCAGTTCCATTCGAGACTGTTGCAAGACAGTATTCTATTTTCTTGGTACAAAACGATTCAAGCTTTGGACTTGCCAATGCGGCTGTCCCCAAGGGTGTCCCAAAGCCTCAATTGGTGATTACTAAAGAATGTCCTAAAGGGTAAATACTTCAAACCACTTTTCTGGAAAGTGGTAATGACAGAGCAGACAACTGTCCAAGGACAGTGTTCAAGAACCGGAAGAGCCTTGCCCATCAACATCCTAGAGATTCGGGCAGTGCGTCTGGCTCTAAAAGCCTGGACTTCCAGGGTAAGGGATTGTCCCGACAGGATCCAATCCGTCAGTGCCACGGCTGTGGCCTATATCAATCACCAAAAGGGGCACCAAGAATCTCTCAGTGCAGAGAGAAGTGAACCATATTCTAACTTGGGCAGAAAGAAATATTCCGTGCCCATCTTCATTCCGGGAATAGAGAATTGGCTCGCGCACTACATGTGCCGCCAGCAGATTATTCCCAGGGGAATGGTCTATTCACCCCCGACATGTTTCGGGCTGTTCGTCAAGGATGGGGGACTCTGGATGTAAATCTTCTAGCATCCAGTGCAACATAGAGTTAGTCGACTTTGTGTCCACAACAAAGGATCCATTCGCATGCAGAACAGATGCATTGATGATACGGTGGGATCAGCTTTTACTGATCTATGCATTTCCCCCTATTCAGTTGCTGCCTTGACTTCTTTGCAGGATCAAGCTGGAAAGAAAACTGGTAATTCTGGCAGCACCAGCATGGGCCAGAAGGTCATGGTATGCCGAGGTCGTAAAGATGGCAGTGGGGGATCTGTGGTCCCTTCCACTAAGGCCAGACCTGCTCTCGCAGGGGCCGATATTCCCTCCTACTTTACGAATGCTAAATTTAACAGCCTGGCTATTGAGACCCACATTCTGAAAAGATGTAGGCTTTCAAGGGCAGTTATTTCTACTTTAATTAATGCTAGGAAGCCAGCTTCTAGAGCTATATATTATAGAGTCTGGAAAGCTTATGTTTCCTGGTGTGAATCCAAGGGTTGGCACCATCGGAGATATATTAGGCAGAATTCTTGCCTTTCTACAAGTAGGCGTAGAGATGAAGTTGGCCCTGAGTACTATTAAGGGCCAAGTCTCAGCCTTATCAATTTTATTTCAAAGACCACTTGCTACGCATTCTTTAGTCCGGAGTTTCATGCAAGGAGTGATGCGGATTAATCTGCCAGTTCAATCACCCTTAAGCCCTTGGGACTTGAATTTAGTTTTGTCAGTGTTACAAAAACCGCCATTCGAACCATTACAGCATGTTCCCTTAGTCCTTCTGACTAGGAAGCTGATATTTTTGGTTGCTATATCCTCAGCAAGGAGGGTTTCAGAATTGGCTGCTCTTTCCTGTAAAGAGCCATATTTGATTATTCATGAGGACAGAGTGGTGTTACGCCCTCGTCCAGGCTTTTTGCCAAAAGTGGTTTCAGGCTTTCATCTGAATGAAGATATTGTCCTGCCATCGTTTTTTCCAAAACCATGTTCCAAGTAAGAAAAGTCACTACGTTGTCTTGATGTGGTGAGAGCAGTGAAGATCTATTTAAAGAAAACTGCTCAGATTCGTAAGACTGACGTCTTATTTATTCTGCCAGAGGGTCCTAAAAAAGGACAGGCAGCATCAAAATCCACTGTGGCTAAGTGGATTCGGCAAATTATAATTCGAACTTATGATTTAAAGAGAAAGATTCCCCCTTTTCAAGTTAAGGCGCACTCTACAAGAGCGATTGGTGCTTTTTGGGCAGTGCGTCACCAGGCCTCCTTGTCTCAGATCTGCAAGGCCGCGACTTGGTCTTCAGTGCGTACATTTACAAAATGTTATCAAGTAGATGTAAAATGGAATGAGGATATCACCTTCGGGCGCAGTGTGCTGCAAGCAGCAGTATAATTCATCAAGGTCTGGGGGTGCCCTACGGGTTGTGTCTCCCTCCCCTCAAGTAGCATTGCTATGGGACATCCCACCAAGTAATTACTTGAGGCTCTGTGTCCTATGATAAACTCCAAGAAAAGGATTTTACAGGTAAGCTGTTTTAAAAATCCTATTTTTTGCCCCCCCCCACTGTATGAACTTAGTTATGGTTTATGGGCATGTGCCTTTATTTAGACTGACTATGTAACAGTTGGCTGGGTAACAGAATGTACAAACCATTATAGGTAGAATGAGGTTGTAGCCTTTAGCCTGCAAAGCTTGGTGTGTTCTCCTTTCAGTGTGGGAAATGTTGTGGAGTTGTTGTCTAGGATGCTGGTATCAGAAAGATGAGGCTGTCAACATAGAAGCTTTTTTTGGAGGTGTTGTAAGAGCATGTCACTGAAGCTGACCATACATGCATTGAAATTCTTCTAGTTCAGTAGTTGATCCATGTTTGAGCAGGCTGGTTGTACACACATTGATTGACTTGTGCACAACCTGCCTGTCAGGCTTTCCCCGCTCGATCAGTGCCACCAGCAACACTGATCACTGTATTCTGACAGCGGGGAGGTCTCCTTGCTCTCAGATTACAAAGGCTCAGCGGGAAGGATTCCTCATGCACATCGAGTGTGTGGATGGGGGAATCTGGTAAAAAAAAAAAATAACCCACAAATGGAACTAAAAAAATGAACAATGTATGGTCAACTTAAGCGTGTATACTCTTCTCTACCTTCAACTCTCTACTTTGTCCTCCACCGCCTCCACCCACTGACTCACTCACTGCCCTGGAGATCGCTAATCATTACAAAAACAAGATTGATACAATGCGCGATGAAATCTCTGCTCTACAGGTATCTCCCCCAGCTAAGACCCCATGTCAACAGGTACAACTGACACTCCCACTATTCAAATCTGCTACTACAGACGAAGTTGCTAAACTCCTTTCTATCGCCCACCTAACCACCTGTCCCCTGGACCCTATTCCCTCTCATATGCTACAGTCGCCCCCTGACTCCATCCTACACTCTCTAACCCACATCTTCAATCTCTCCCTCACCTCTGGCGTCTTCCCCAATGCTCTAAAACATGCACTGGTCACCCCCATACTTTAAAAGCCGTCCTTGGACCCTACCAATCTTAACAACCTACGCCCCATCTCCTTGCTCTCCTTTTCCTCTAAACTCCTTGAATGCCTGGTTTACAACCAACTGTGACCACCTTATTAAAAACAACCTTCTTGACTCCCTTCAATATGGATTTCGCCCTCAACACTCCATAGAGACTGCTCTTTTAAAACTCACAAATGACCTACTAACTGCAAAAACCAACGGGCATTATTCTGTACTCCTGCTTCTGGATCTTTCAGCTGCCTTTGACACGGTTGACCACCCCCTCCTCCTCAAAAAACTTTACTCCCTCGGTCTCCGTGACTGTGCTCTTCAGTGGCTCTCATCCTACCTATCCCAATGCACCTTCAGTGTCACTTACAATTCTACTTCCTCCACTCCTCTTCCCTTCTCTGTCTGGGTCCCCCAAGGTTCTGTTCTTGGACCTCTTTTATTTTCAATCTACACCTCTTCCCTGGGTCAGCTGATAGCCTCTCACGGCTTTCAATATAATTTCTACGCTGACGACACACAAATCTATCTCTCCACCCCTCAACTCACTCCATCAGTCTCCTCACGCATCACTAACTTACTAACCGACATATCTGTATGGATGTCACACCACTTCCTCAAACTCAACTTGTCCAAAACCGAGCTTATAATATTTCCTCCCTCACGTGCCTCTTCCCCTGACTTGTCTGTCAAGAGCAATGGCACAACCATCCACCCGTCCCCACATGTCAGGGTACTAGGTGTTATCCTGGATTCTGAACTCTCCTTTCGGCCCCACATCCAATCATTTTCCAAAGCTTGCCGCCTCAACCTCTGCAACATCTCTAAACTACGTCCCTTTCTAACCAACGAAACCACAAAGCTCCTGATTCACTCCCTGGTTATCTCTCGCCTCGACTACTGCAACTCCCTCCACATTGACTTACCTTTAAATAGACTATCCCCCCTTCAGTCCATCATGAATGCTGCTGCCAGACTCATCCACCTTACAAATCGCTCAGTGTCTGCTACCCCCCTCTGCCAATCCCTCCATTGGCTGCCACTCGCCCAACAAATTAAATTCAAAATACTAACAATAAGTTACAAAGCCATCCACAACTCTGCCCCCAGCTACATCACTAGCCTAGTCCCAAAATACCAACCTAATCGCCCTCTCCGTTCCTCCCAGGACCTCCTGCTCTCTAGCTCCCTCATCACTTCCTCCCATATCCGCCTCCAGGACTTCTCCCGAGCCTCACCCATCCTCTGGAATTCCCTACCCCAATCCGTCAGACTGTCTCCAAATTTACCCACATTTAGGCAATCCCTGAAAACTTTCCTCTTCAGAGAAGTCTATCCTGCCTCCATCTAACAACTGCACTATTTTCTCCATTAGCTTATCCCCCACAGCTATTACCCTTTTGTATAACTTGACCCTCCCTCCTAGATTGTAAGCTCTAACGAGCAGGGCCCTCTGATTCCTCCTGTATTGAATTGTATTGTACTTGTACTGTCCGCCCTAATGTTGTAAAGCGCTGCGTAAACTGTTGGCGCTATATAAATCCTGTATAATAATAATAATAATAATAGTATAGTGGAGTACTAGTTTGCAGAATTTACACATTCTTTTTACTGTTACATGAAATAATGTGTTGTTTACGCGTGTTTTATCTACTTTTTTGCTACAGAACAGTGCACAGAACATGTATGGGACAATATTTCACACAATTGCCCTGCTTTATACCAATTTACATGCTATAACTGTAGCCTGTTTGCTACATCTACAAAGTATTTACGTGGCAATCTTTCCTCATCGTCACCATTCTGTGATTAATTGCCAAGCCATACACTTAAGAAAGCAGTCAGAAGTTCATGTACAATATGAACATTCATGATAATAATATACACAAATAAACAATGAATATTTCCAAAACCGTGCTGAAAATGATGTGCTGAATAATCAAGTGCAACAAATCTTCAACATTGATATATAATAGGGCCCTATGATTCCTCTTGCACCAAATTGTAATGTAACTGTAATGTCTGCCCTCATGTTGTAAAGAGCTGCGCAAACAGTTGGCGCTATATAAAACCTGTATAATAATAATATTAAACATTCATAATAACAGGTATTTCTAATAAAGTGTAAATAAAGCAAGTAAAGCAAGCAAAGTGCAAGTGTTCTAAAAGTGCTGGTAGTGTAATCAAAGTCCAAAAAAAGAGACGGATCTTCAAGTGACAGTTCATATAAAAAGACCAAAGTGCATGTGCAGTATGATCGAACAAAATCCACTTCATCCAATAAATATCACCATCCATCACTTCCCCCACAGCCTCTCACCTCATATAAAGACCCCCACAGGTCAAGTCAAGCCTTGGTATGTATGTATCAGGGACCCACAGCGATCGATCTCCGCAAATGATCACAGCAATACCAATACCAAGATGGACTTCAAGCTCATCCAATGTTGTAGGGTCCTGTTGGATTGGCTCTGCAGACTCCTCTTCTCCGTTGATCCCTATAGGTTTCCTGCCAATCCCATGGACAGGTTTGTTGGTGGTGGGGAGTCCCCTGGGCTTGTACGGCCCTCTCTATATCTGGGTATTTATTGGGGATTCCTGTGGGGAGTCAGTCAGATTGGCAGTCTTTACTTGGCTCCGCCCCTTTCTCCCAGCATGTCCTGGATATATACATACCAAGGCTTGACTTGACCTGTGGGGGTCTTTATATGAGGTGAGAGGCTGGGGGAAATGAGTGGCGCACCACGGATGGTGATATCTATTGGATGAAGTGGATTTCGTTCGATCATACTGCACATGCACTTTGATCTTTTTATATGAACAGTCACTTGGAGATCTGTCTCTTTTTTGGACTTTGATTACACTACCAGCACTTTTAGAACACTATTGCTTTATTTGCACTTTATTAGAAATACCTGTTATTGTGAATGTTTAATATTATATATCATGTTGAAGATTTGTTGCACTTGATTATTCAGCACATCATTTTCAGCACGGTTTTTGGAAGTATTCATTGTTTATTTGTGTATATTATTATCATGAATGTTTATTATTGTTTTACCTTCTTGAAGATTATCAGCACCTGATCAATTTAGCAAATCACCATTAGCACGGTCCTGGAAGTGTTATGTGTATTTAACACTTTTATTTTTGTTTACTTATTTATTATTTATTTTTAGTTAGCGCCGCATACCTCTATACTCTATTTTTTCTGTGGGAACACTTATATGTTGGCAGCTTCTCTTATCCTTATTTTGTTCATTTGAGTGTGTCTAGGTTTTGCGCATTAGTATTTTTCCTTTCACATGTACAATCTGAATACCTTCCAGCATGTGTTTTGGCTAGCCTGTTCGTAAATATGAACACATGGCTTATCTGATTATAGCATAAACATGATCGGAGAGAGGCTGGAAGAGAAGAACCGCACAGACAGACTGTGCTGGCAGCGGCATGTTGTTGAAAGTTATAGTATATAGATTAGGTTTTCTGACCTGATTGCCGTTCCACACAAAAGCAACAGCCAGAGGAAGTCTGCCTGTTTAGGAGACATCTTATGTCTGTGTACATTTTGTAGGGATCGTCATTAAAAGGAGTATTTGTAAGAAGTCAGCCTGTAAGTAAGGTTGCATTTTGAGGGCTTCTTGCCTGTTTTTTTTTTTACCGAAGAAAAAAAAAAACATCAAAGGCAACCCTCACCAAATTTTTTTAACACAATACAACACAGATATTTAGCTTCCAGGCTGTTTACTGGACTGTTCGGTCAGCTCCTACACCCCGCCTGTTTTAGCACACACTGAATCTTCTTATAACCCCATCAACTGCTAAACAGCACGAAGACAGAGAGCCAACCAGACTACCTTCTACTTGATAAAAATGCAAAATTGTGGGTGGTCCAGGTAATGTCTTTGATTAGCTGGAGATGTCTTGTTAGATAACACTCAGTCATCGCTCCCTTCCCAACCATCAACCTGGAGGTTTGAAAATGTTAAGCCTGTGAGCTCTTGAGAGGGCATCCAAATTTTTTATGATAGAACCCAACAACACCAAGGAATGTTCAGACTTGTTTCTTGGTAACAGAAGAAGGCCACTCTGCTTCTACCATATGGATATGGGGTTTTATTAGGCCCCACTCAATGATTTATCCAAGATACTCTGGCTTTTTTATCCATATGGCACATTTTAAGCCTGCTTTCCTAATGGAATTCAGAACAACGTGCACATTAGGGAGGTTACTTTACCAGTCTTTTCTAAAAAAACAACTGCCTCATGTTGATAGCCCACTTGGAAGTTTTAATGAGGCCTACTAATTCACAGCCAAACAAACAAAAAAAAATGTTCTCGGTGCCTTGCTTTTTAGAACTGTTCCTGGGGTTGCTTGGGGTGCTGATTCAGAAAATTGCATTAACTAGACTGCATCAACTCTAGTTTCTTAGAAACTATCAAATTTATATAATCTTTTAGTCCATTTTTGAAAAGATTGTGCTGATCAACTTGTTCTTTTACCTAGTTTGCATCTTTTTACATATAGTGAGTGTTTATGTACTTCCAACTGTAATTTTACATCGAAAATGGTGGATTCTAAAGTATAAGTTCTTAACTGTATTATAGTTATTATCAAATAGGAGGTGTGTGTATTTATAGCCACTCCTATCGTTTCATTCTTACAGTTCAAGCACCTCAGAGGTTATTGCTATTTCACAATGGTGCTGCCCAAATCATGCCAACGTATTTTGCAATATTTATATACTGATTTTTGATGGGCAATCAGAGTGAACAGTGGTACATTTATACTGTATCTCAAAAACTAGAGCTAATATGGAAAAAAATTGTGCCATTTTTGGAATCAGCGGGTGAAATATATCACCCGCTGATTCGAGGCACCAAATTGTGGGCTTTGGCCTGTAATATCATCCAGCTTTTGCTGGAATGTAGCTGGAGCTCCCTTAGTTCAAAGGGCATTCCGGCATACTGAAACAAACCCTGCATGGTAGAGATTACCGTTGTTTATTTTGCTATCTCTGTCAAGGAACCTGCCAACATTCCACAGTGAGATCTAAGGTGATCGCAAACTAGCCCAAACCTCTCAATCAGTCCACGGGGCATAGGGTTAGTGTCAAATTTTGACACCTCATTTAGATTCCAGAAGTTGTTGCAGAAAGCTCAAGGAACTATTTAGTATCCTCCATGTTCCTGGAAACTGGTTACTGATTACTTGAGTAATGAGGAAGCAGCTTTTTTTTTGCACAGGTGCAGAACCGATGTGGAGGTCCTTAGTTGCTGGGTATTTTCCCCTCAGATTCCCCAGTTGGTCTGCTGACTTTGGGGTTGTCTGACTTGCACCCTTAGGCTTGATGGCAAGGTCCACAGATAATGGTCAGTTGCAACCCCCTCTACCGTTTAGGGTGCTGTGGTCTGGTCCCAGCCACTTCTCTTTTAAGACAAATAAGTTCCTTCATCTTGGAGTGGGTTGGCCTTCCCATCCTGTGGAGTATGCAGTATTGGGCACAAACACAAGTTGTCACTATAGGCTTTGAAGAATTCCAGCTTTCAATTTCTCAAAGTCCTTGGCTTCCTGTGGGACCAGGTCCAATTTGGAATTCTGGGGTTCACCAAATAGAAAGGGGCCAGCTGCTCTATCCACTCTTCTTTGAGCCAGACCTCACACTCGTCTGTGCACTGAAAAGTTGTAATATAGGTGTAATTTTCTGCAAGTAGTGGCTTACCCTTATGGTACCAGTGTGACCGGTTGGGTTTTTGCTATTTGTAATTAACTTGTTGCTGCTGGGCCAAGTTCTGCTGATGAGCTTGTGTAGTAATGCTTTTTGTCGGTGTCAAATGGAGCATCTGTAAGGAGTTGGTCAGCATTTCTTGTTGCACTTGAAGGCTTCTTGCCAACTTTTAATTTGTCCACAGAGCAAAATAAATGTCAATGTTCACCTTCGTAGGGGTTATTTGAATACAGTACTGTAACATGGGATTGATTTACTAAAACTGGAGAGTGCAAAATTTTGGTGCAGCTGTGCATGGTAGCCAATCGGCTTCTAAATTCAGCTTGTTCAATTAAACTTTGACAAAAACTGGGAGCTTATTGGTTTCTGGGCAGAGCTGCACCAGATTTTGCACTCTCCAGTAAATTAACCTCAATATGTTCTGTAGACTGTTTGCTCAGCCCCTTACTCTCAACCTGTTCTTAGCACAGACTTAATCTTTCACTAGCTTAACACTGCTGTACTTTATTATTAAGGTGTGAGATGGAGTGTTCAGCTGTTAACCGCTTGTCTACTGCTAAACAGTCAAGACAGGGAGCTAACAATTCTGCCTAATAATACACAAAAGTCTGGGTCACACACTCCACCCCTTGACCAGCTGGGGCTGTCTGTCACATTTTTATTCTATTTAACTGGGTCTTTTGTCAACTGAGTTGTTACATGTGATGACGTGGAAGTTTAGCAGTGAAGAAACAGAAATGACCAATATACATAGCAAAAACGTGACCAGAGTGGAGATAATTCCTACAGCAGAACTGAAATGTCTCTACCACTCCACCATCAGTTAGTCTCTGCTCTACATTCCCTCTTGTGTATCTGTTCATTACAGTGTTATGTTTTGGCTCAATTTCCTTCACAAATGGAACTGCAATTGACAACTCTGTGGGACAATTTGACCTCTAGGGTGGATGGATAGATTAAAGGCAAATGGGCTGTTCACTTTGCAAATTAATTTTTTTCTTCGCTTCGTGAATGTGGGGAGACTGCTGACTGCCATAATCCAATCACGTGCAAGCAAAAATACTGTTTTTTGCCCTTGAATGTAATTGTTTGTAAATGTAATTCTTTGCAAAGTGTATTTTCACCACCTTCTTTATGTTAAGGGATCAAACCCCTATTGTGGAAATATTTACACTATAGAACCTCTTCTGTGTATATTTTAGATAGTACAGCACCTGGTCTCAACAAATGGCAGCTGCCAGCTAGTCTCAGCACAAACATTTTTGAGAGTTTGGGTCACCAAACCTCCTTTCTCTTCATTGGTATGCTTTGACTCCTGTGTGAGTGTTCACATGGTACACAAGTCAGTTAATGATGTGTTTAAATTATAGAGGTATTCAAGGTAAGGAACATGAAGCATTTCACCCTCTATTCTTCTAACCCTGTATTTTTCTACTAAGCCTATGGACAGCATTGATGGATACAATGGGTGTTTACATGCTTTGCAATATTCTGCATCGCTTAACCTGGTTAAAAGTTAGAACGCCGAGAACATCCATTTCCAGCATATTTAGCTATGTTGAATCTGTAGTGGAAGCAATATGTATAAGGCTACTTTCACACTGAGGCGTTTTACAGATGTTTTGTGTGCTAAAAATAGCGCCCGAAAAAGTGCATGTAAACTGGCTCTTCTGCAGCCCCAGTGTGAAAGCCCGAGTGCTTTCACATTGGGGCGGTGTACTTGCAGGACAGGAAAAAAAGTCCTGCAAGCAGCATCTTTGGGGCAGTGCTGGAACGGTGTACACACCGCTCTTAAACCGCCCCTGCCATTGAAATCAATGGGCACTGCTGCCGAAGTACCTGCGGTGCTTTTTTTTTTTTTTTTTAAAGGAACATGTTTATTCGTAAATAAAGCTTACATACATGGTATATAACATACAACATACCAAGAAGGATGTACAGTACCCGCCTACAGATACATTGTTTATGCATTTTAGTGTATAGTATGGACAATCGTTCCTTCCAATGATATATAATAATAATTACCGAAATATATTTCCTTTTCCTATCACAGAAACTCCCGTGAGCAATACAAGCATAATGTACGGCATGATGACATGTAACTTGGGGCGATCCTCACCCCCAGTGTACAGTAGGTTGCACATATCTATTTAGAACACGTGTCTGTGTTGTCAAGCCCCCTATCCCAAATCTTGTTATACTTGGCAGGACATCCCCTATGCCTATATATAACCTTCTTATATGGTAAGGACATATTTACCGCGCCGATCCAGGCCTGGACTGTAGGAGGGGTAGCCCTCATCCAATGTCTAGCCACAAGCTTTCTTGCACCGAAGAGAGTTTCATAAAGAAAGATAGCTATAAACTTGTCAGTGGTGACATCTGGAAGAAACCCCAGCACACATAGTCTCGGCTCCAGCTGAACAGGCGACAACAGGTCCATGTTGTCATGTAGAAATTTAATGATTTGTGCCCAGTAACTCTGGATATCGGGACAAGTCCAGATTAGATGAAAAAATGAACACGGATAACTCGCACATCTTGGACACTTCGGGTCCTGGTTCTGAGAAAATTTAGCTATTCTTGTCGGTGTGAGATAAGATTTATGTATTATATACAGCTGGGTCAGACGCTCTGAAAGCCTCGGAAAAACTTTCTTAGTGTTTTCCAATACCTCATTCCAATCAGAGTCATCCACTGGGCCTATGTCCTCCTCCCATCTAATTTTAGCTGTGTCTATGATTCTTGCCACCAAACATGCCCGTATAGCAATATAAAGGGTGGATATCAGTTTGGCACCTACAATTACATCAACCAGTGATAATGTTTGTGGGTTTGGGAAGCCATCAACAAATTGAGTTTGAAGAGCGTGTTTTAGCTGCATATAGCCAAATATGTGCGAGGGTAATTGAAACTCAGCACTAAGTGATTGAAAGTCTCTTACTCCCGTCGGGGTAATTACCTGATATAGAAACACTATCCCCCTGGCAGCCCACATGATAGCACCCGGGAGAAACGATAATTCCTTCAGGTGGGGGTTAAGCCAGAGGGGAGTATATAAGTGGAAGAAGTCGGCTCCAATCAGTTTAAGCGCAATCTCCCAAACGCGTCTATGCTGGTTCAGTAAAGAGTCCTGGCCACCACCCCTCCTCCTGCCGTCCCTGCCTCTAAATAGTACTTGTAAAGGGGAGTAAGTATCTTTGTTTGGCTTTCTACAAGTAAGAGTTTGGTATCTAATGCTATCCATGTTATGAATATGATAAAAGTGTGATAGCTGTGCAGCTATGTAATATACCTGGAAATCCGGGAGGGCCGCCCCTCCTGATGAAGTTGGATTTTTAAGGATATTCCAGGCTAACTTGTGTCTATTTGGTCCCCAAATAAAGGAATTGATGATTTTATCAAGTGTTTTAAATATTTAAGGGGACCAAAACACATAAAGGAACTTAGGCAATAGGATCATTTTAGTAAGGTTGATCCTCCCCATCACCCCCAGTGGAAGTCTTGCCCAGAATTGTGTGCGAGATTTCAGATACCTGAAAAGCGGTTCAATATCATCGTCGAGATATTCTAGGGGGTCTCTAGTAATTTATACTCACAGATACTGACTAGACGCAACCCTTTGCAATGGGAGGGAAGCCGAGTAGCATGTAGGGGATGATACGTCTAGGGTCAGAATCTGTGATTTGGACCAGTTCATACGCAGTCCCGAGTGCTTTCCGAAGTCCTCGATAGTCTGAAGGGCATCCCGTAGAGACGGGCCTGTGTCTTCCAAATAAAGGAGCATATCATCTGCATAAAGGCTCACCGTCTACACCAGGGCCCCCACATGAAGACCATGTATCTTTGGGTTCATCCTAAGAGAGATGGAGAGTTGTTTAACCGCTAGAGCGTAGAGGAGTGGGGATAGCGGGCAGCCCTGTCGGGTCCCCCGTTCCAGAGGGAAGGGGTCCGATGTCCACCCATTCACCGTCACAGGGGCCTCAGGGGAGAAATATAACAATTTAACCCACTTAATGAAGTTGGGACCGAACCCAAAGCCCTTCAAGCACTCCCATAAATATCCCCACTCCACAGAATCAAACGCCTTAGCGGCGTCCAGTGCTACCACTGCTCTATTCCCTATCGACTCGTGAGCTGCTTGAATGTTCATGTACAAACGACGTAGATTCATGGCTGTATTTTTTCCAGGCATGAACCCCGTCTGGTCAGGGTGAATGAGGGATAGAATAATTTGATTGAGGCGGATGGCTAAGATTTTCACCAATATTTTTATGCCTGCCTGGAGCAGCGAGATCGGACGGTATGAGTCCGGGTACCGGGAATCTTTGCCCAGCTTGGGGAGCACTATAATCACCGCTTGGGGAAGTGATAGGGGAAGGGATTCAGATTCAAAAATATGGTTATATAACCTTAGTAGTTCAGGGACTAGTACCTCTCAGTAAGCTGCATCGAAATCTAATAGTAGACCGTGCAGACCAGGGGCCTTTGCGGGTGCCAGGGATGCTATCGCTGCCGTGATCTCGTCCGCAGTAAGGGGGGCCTCTAGGTCGGATATTTTGAAGGAAGGCCTGAGTTTCTTGCGCGGTGACCTTTACTTGAGAGGAGCAAAGACCAGCATAATATGCTCGGAATGCCGCTGCACTAACGAGGGATCCGTTAATAACGCATTTTGTGACTCTAGTAGGGAGACTACCACTGGTGGTCTAGTATCCTGCCGGGTCAGATATGCTAAAAGTTTTCCCGCTCGCTCTCCCTGCTCGAACACCCTTTGCCTTGAAAAAAAAAGCTTCTGTTTGGCCTTTTCAAAACGTAGTTGATCTACTATACGAGTTTGAAACCTAAGTGCTGATGCTTTGGATGACGTGGGATCCAGCCTAAATTCATCTGTAATTGAATCTAATTTTTCAGTGGCCTGTTAAAGTAATGCCTTTGAAGAAGCTTTCAATCTATTTATAAGTGCAGACAAAGTGGCACGGACATGCAGCTTAAATGTCTCCCAGGCCATATCCACTGGAGCCGTCCCCCGGTTAGTATTAAAGTAAAACTGCCATTCCCCATGTATGTCCTCCTGATCCCCAAGAGCCAAAAGGGATGAAGGTGCCACACATGGGGCCCTGTTTGTGGGGCAAGCTGAAGGGAAGCCCAACATGGAGCATGGTCAGATAGTGTATGATAGCCTGAATCTTTCAACAAGGGAAGCAAAACATCCGAGACCAGTATGAGATCTATTCGGGACATAGTGGAGTGTGTCGCTGAAAAACATGAGAACGCCTGAGTGTCCGGGTGTTTATATCGCCATGTATCAGTAAGCGAGAATTCTGTTAATGTACGCCCGAAACGGGGAGTGGTAGGGAGTTGAGCACTTTGACTCAGCTGTAACCTGTCCGCTGCTGGATCCAAAACCATGTTGAAATCCCCAAGCCAAATGGCTAGGATTGTGGAGTATTGTACCATATATAGAAAGCCCTCGACAACTAGATTTGAAGTGTATGGTGGGGGAATGTAGCATGCCATAATGAGGTATTGCTTGCCAAAGTACAGTGCAAGAAAATGAACCTGCCCTGAGGATCCGTCCGCACCAAAATTATTCCAAATGTGGTGGTTTTAGCAATTAAAATGGATACTCCCAGAGAATATGGAGTGTGTGGGGCGTGATAAGCCCATCCTATCCATGGGCGTTTTAATGCCATTTGAAGCTGACCGGTAACATGTGTCTCAACCAGAACAGATATGTCAGCCGGTAGGACTTGAGGCATCCAAAGATTGTGGTGCGCTTTAGCTTATCCCGGATACCCCTGACGTTCCAGGTTAGGAACTTTACGCTAGCCATATATTACGGCTTGAATACTTTTGAAAAGGTGGTTGCAGAACATTGCCCAGGGCCTAGTCATCCTCACTCCACATTGTACGGGTATGTCACCATATCTCAACAGCGGGTTATACCACATGTGCTTACTTTTAATACATCTCAGTATAGAAAAAACGATATTCCTTAAATTTAACTGACATTTTACCCATTCCCCCACTCCCAGCCCTCAGCCTCCCAAACTTGGCTGGGTCACATAACCCAAAACCTGTGCGATTACATCTCAGCATCATGCTAACCTCTCAGATGAAAAAGTTTGCACTACTCAAACTATTACCTGCTGAGGCCTCTTTAGCAGCACTGATGTCAGTGTAGCGTCCTCCTGCTGGGGCGAACAAACGCTGGTGGTAGTCCCAGCAATGAGATTAACAGACGGTACAACTTGTCAATGTCCGTTAGTTACATATATCTGTCCGACCGCTCAGCCGTGGTAAATAGCAATTAGAAACGTCTATTGAAAAATTAAAAAGAAAAAAAACAAACAGCAAAAGGTTTCTGACCAGATAAACTGTAGAGTCCACGTGTATGGGATACAACGAAAGGAATGAAGGGAGGATAGCAATGAACCTTACATGGTTAGGCCCAGCCACTTCACACGTTAGACATATCAGTGAGACTTTCCCCACCAGGTAGTAGCTGTCAGTTGGCTAAGGCCCGTGGTGGCAGTCCTGTTGATATAATGCAAATGTTCATTGCTCAGATGAAAGAGGGATACATGCCAAGAAGCACCAGACACTGCAGATGTGAATTCAGTAAACCCCGCAAGTCTGATGTGAAGTGAGGGACTAATAAAGAATCATTATGTGAGCCAGGTTTCACGGTATGAGCGGATGAATAAACTTGCAATCACACAGTACGGCTTACCGAAAGCTCCATCATGCGGGACGGTTCCTCTCCACGTTACGCTGATCCAGCCATGCCGATGCGAGCACGGGATCTTCAAAGAAATGTGCTCGATCCTCTCCCACTACACAGAGGCGGGCTGGGAATAGCATAGCGTATTTTAGGCGATGGGCTCTCAGGCGCCGTTTAACCTCCATGAAGCCGGCGCGTTGTTTCTGAACCTCCGCAGAAAAGTCCGGGAACGCCGACACCCCGATTGGAAAGGTATGTTTCCCTTGGTTCTGGCTAAACAAAGGATGGTGTCCCTGTCTCTATAATTCAATACCTTTGCTATAAATGTACGTGGCGGTGCACCTTCAGGTGGGCGGCGTACGGGCATACGGTGGGCTCGTTCCACCACAAATGTAGCAGAGAAAGCCTCCCTGCCATATGTTGTGGTCAGGAGCTTCTCAAGAAAAGTGTCAGGATCCGAGCCCTCTGGCAATCCAATAAAGCAAAGATTGGACCTGCGGGCACGGTTCTCAAGGTTGTCATGTTTTTGAGCCAGTTGCTGTATTTGGCACTGCATGTCTTCCTGAGAGTGTAGTAGGGGATACAGCGTGTCCTCCGCTCGGCTCAGTCTGCCCTCCGCCTCGGTGACCCGTTCCCGGATTTTGGTCATATCCTGCCGAATTAGGGATATGTCCACTTTCACCTCCTCTATCTTGGGTGTCAAAGTAGCTTGGCATAGGGAAATAGCCTCCAGGACTTTCGTCGTGTCAGCCGCCTCATGCTCTGTATGTGGAGCAGCATGTGCGGCCATGGAGACGCCATCTTGCTCCTCGGGGTCTCCGATACTTATCCAAGGGTGTGGAGGCTGTGGTATTCCTCTTCGGCGGGGACATGACGAGACAGGTACAGCAGCCTTAGTTCTCATGAGTAAGAGGCAAGATATTAGCCGTAAATATGCAGGATTTCGGTTCCAGGATCTACCACGAGCGGAGCTCTGCTCACACACGTCCTATCTCATTGCCGTCTAGGCCACGCCCCTTCGCCTGCGGTGCTTTTAACCTCTTTTTGGCCACTTTACGGTCAATGCGGCCAGCACCTCAATGTGAAAGTGGTCTTACTGTATCTCCTATAAATATCTATAAATGGGCAATGATAACCAATTGAGGAATGCTTATGTCTATGGGCATACTGCATCTCTGAAGGCCAAATTATCTCATGTGAAAAACAAAATCCAATGCATTTCCCAGGACAATCACTCTTGTGTTCCACAAATAAGGCTGTGGCCTAGGGTACCTTCTGGATGCATTATCATACATGTGGAGCCATGCATGCTGATTCCACAAGTAGTTTGCAGAACAATCTTATGGTGGTTGGATCTTCCACCTCTCATTTCATTTCTGTAACTAGCCTGAACAACCTCATTTCAAAATGCATATTGTACAAAACAAAACACTGAACCTTTCTCCCTAATTTAACCTTTTATTTTTAAAAACATTACCACACATATATTCAAACCAGCTATCATCATCACCAATGTAGGTGTTTTTATTTCACTAGAAGTCTTTAACAAAATTGTAAGTGCTTTACAACCAGTGTGTCACCTTAAAAGTTTCATCCATCAAGAAGTTAAAGAAGTAGTATTGCAGAAGATGAAGAAGCTTGTTAAACTCCCCAGAGAATTCAGTAGGAATGGCACATGGTTCTGTTCAAATCTGTGCAGGCGTTTTAAAACAAAGCCAAAATTCTCCCTACTGCTATGGGTGAGTTACAGCCGCACAGTGCCCCCACATCTTTCCTCTGCTCCCGTCTTTAAAATAACAAGAAAGATTTAGCCCCATATATATAAGTGCTGGAAATGTCCCCCAAGTCCCATCTCTCCAGAACAAATGTACTTCTCTTTGTGGCTCTGCTCACTGTATCTTAAAGCAAACCCTTCACCACCAGATGTCGACTTCAAAGGGATCCTTTCCCTTCTGCAGTACAATCATAACATTAATCATAGTATCTTCTGTCCAGGTTGTGAAATAAAATAGACAGCCGTCCTCCTCTCCAAAGTGGTGTGTGCTATGGAGGGAGCGATGGGTAGACACAAGTGTATAGCACTCTGAAGAGGATGAGGACAGATGTCTGTTTTATCCCATGACCTGGACAGAAGGTACTGTGATTAATACTGTGTGTTTACTGTAGGGGGTAAAAGGATAAGTTAGAATATGGCTTCCGGAGATGTTGAAAAAAATCAAGAGAAATATAAAGTGTTTTCTTTAGACAGATGGAGGATGTGGGGCTGTGCAGGCTCTGTGTGAACTGCCTATCACGCCCCTTTTCCTCTGTTTGGTCAGCGTTGCTATCTTCTTCATCCAACCCTTGTCCGATAAAGCTGTTGAGAGGAGAGCTATCGACCAATGCTCATTGGCAGCCCTTGCACAGATTTGAATGGGATCACATGTGTTATGCACTGGGCTCAGTGGGGGCGAACACATTTTTTTTTTAATCTCCTGGTGATACTTCTTAAAATTTTATTAGAGTAATGTGGGGTGAATAACCTAGTTGCTGCTTATATCGTTGAGGGACTTGAACAGCTCAATCAGTTTGCTGACCTAGTACTTTTATACTGTGGCCATTACAGTGGGGTCCTATGCTCCATGTTGAATATCTACTTTGATGCATTGGTGAGGATAAAACAGGAAACTGTGACATTTTCAGCAGCAAGACCTCATTGGGCTGATTTACTAAAGGAGCAGAGAAATTTCACTTAACAAATTTTGTGAATATTTAGTTCAATTATCCAAATACCCAAATTCCTTTTTACTTTTATTATCTGCAAATGATTGTTTTTTAAAGTGAATTTGCTTTTCACGTGACTGATTAATTGAAGAGATTATTAACACCACTTTTTGAATGGCGGTACTTAACTCACTTTGGTAAATCAGCCTCATGTGTTTAATATGGAAGTTGGGGAAGCTTTCTCAGAAGCCAGTGGGTCATAAATCTCATTAACGTTTATACATTTTTGGTAGACTGGATTTTAAAGAAGACTTTTGCTCAAGTGGTTATTCTAAAGCTGTCTTAATAATCTTCCTGAGGTGGATAAACAAAGACTAATTGGGAAACTAGAACACTAGTTCTCAAGGCTTCCTACAGTGCTGCATATGTCTAGCTATTCGGTTACATGAAACTCGATAAGGGAAGATGGACTTTAGATGTAGTTGACTGATTTTTAACTTCAGCAGATATCAGGTGACAAAATCTCTAGGCTTTTAGACATATCACAAGCACTTAAAGGATTCTTGAGCCACAATTTCATAAAGAAAGTACATATTTCCATCCTCCTATTACTTCTTAATGGTACATTCCAAAAAGACTGGTAACATAGTTAAGGTAACATTTAAGTATATTTCTGCAATAAAGTGCACAAAATGATGACAAAAACTGTGGGGTTGATTTACTAAACTAGCAAGTGCAAAATCTGGTGCAGCTCTGCAAAGAAGCCAGCTTCCATTTTTTTTGTCCAAGCTTAATTGAACAAGCTGAAGTTAGAAGCTGATTGGCTACCATACACAGCTGCACCAGATTTTGCACTCACCTGTTTTAGTTATTCAGCGGTTACTGTCAGTGAAAACCCCAACTAAAATGATGGCGAAATAGGCACCTATATGATATATTCAAATCGTACTCTTTAACCACTTAACAACCGGCCCATAGCCAAATGACGGCTACAGGGCGGTTGTTTAACTCTGGGAGGGTGTCCAGGGACGTCCTCCCAGAATTCTGCTCTCGCGCGCCCCCTAGGGCGCGCACTCGAGAGCATCCGTGACCGCCGGGTCCAGAGGACCCGGCGCATCACAGATCCCGGTAAATGGCCGCTGATCGCGGCCGTTTACCATGTGATCGCTCTGTCAAATGACGGAGCGATCACATGTCAACAAACCGGCGTCATCTGATGACGCCGGTTCCTCTCCTCCCCCTCTCCTCCCCTCCTGTGTACCGATCGGTACACAGTGACCGGAGAGGCGGATGGATGGATGGCTGCAGCGTTGTGGGCTGCATCTGTAGTGCCCACAGCGCTGCACAGAGACATCCAGCCATCCATCCATCCCTGCTCAGCCATCCCTACTACTCTGCATGCTCTGCAATTCCCACTGCAATGCCCCACAATACTCTGCCATACCCCGCAATACCCCTGCAATACTCTGCCATACCTTGGAATACCCCTGCAATACTCTGCCATACCCTGGAATACCCCTGCAATACTCTGCCATACCCTGGAATACCCCTGCAATACTCTGCCATACCCTGGAATACCCCTGCAATACTCTGCCATACCCTGGAATACCCCTGCAATACTCTGCCATACCCTGGAATACCCCTGCAATACTCTGCCATACCCTGGAATACCCCTGCAATACTCTGCCATACCCTGGAATACCCCTGCAATACTCTGCCATACCCTGGAATACCCCGCAATACTCTGCCATACCCTGGAATACCCCGCAATACTCTGCCATACCCTGGAATACCCCGCAATACTCTGCCATACCCCAAAATACCCCGCAATACTCTGCCATACCCCGCAATACTCTGCCATACCCCGCAATACCCTGAAATACCCCGCAATACTCTGCCATCACCCGCAATACTCTGCCATACCCCGCAATACCCTGGAATACCCCGCAATACTCTGCCATACCCTGGAATACCCCGCAATACTCTGCAATACCCTGAAATATCCCGCAATACCCAGCCATACTCTGCAATACTCAGTGATACCCAGCCATACTCTGCAATACTCAGTGATACCCAGCCATACTCTGCCATACCCAGCCATGCTCTGCAATACCCCGCAAAAATCTGCAATACTCTGCCATAACCCGCAATACTCTGCCATACCCAGCCATACTCTGCAATACCCAGCCATACTCTGCAATACTCGGTGATACCCAGCCATACTCTGCCATACCCAGTCATACTCGGCGATACTCTGCAATACCCAGCCATGCTCAGCCATACCCAGTCTCTGTATGTGACCAGGCTGTGGAAGTCTCACACATGTGGTATCCCCGTACTCAGGAGGAGTAGGAGAATCTATTTTGGGGGGTCATTTTTGGTATATACATGCTGTGTGTTAGAAATATTGTATAAATGGACAACTTTGTGTTAAAAAAAAAAAAGCGTTTTAACCACTTCCCGCCTTCCATCATACGACGTCCTTGAATTTGTGCGGGGATATCTGAATGATGGGTGCAGCTACAGGCATCATTCAGATATCAGCTTTTTCAGCCGGCGATTCCCTATACCATGAGAACGATCATAGCGGCTGTTACACTGCTTGATCGTTCTTACGGGAGGCGAGAGGGGACCCCCCCCTCCCGCCGCCCTCCGGTGCTTCTACCGACTCACCGCTACGATCGAAGCTAGGATCTTTTTTTTTTTTTTTTTTTTTTAATTTCAGGAACAGCCTAGAGGTGAGATGTGGGGTCTTATTGACCCCATATCTCACTGTAAAGAGGACCTGTCATGCCATATTCCTATTACAAGGGATGTTTACATTCCTTGTAATAGGAATAAAAGTGATCAAAAAAAATTTTTTTTTGGAAAAAAGTGTCAAACTAAAATAATTAAAGTAAAATGAACAATAAAAAAAAAAAAAAAATTTTTAAAGCGCCCCTGTCTGTGTGCTCGCATGCAGAAGCGAACGCATACGTAAGTCCCGCCCACATATGAAAACGGTGTTCAAACCACACATGTGAGGTATCGCTGCGATCGGTAGAGCGAGAGCAATAATTTTGGCCCTAGACCTCCTCTGTAACTCAAAATTTGTTACCAGTAAAAAAATTTAAAGCGTCGCCTATGGGGATTTTTAAGTGGCGAAGTTTGGCACCATTCTACAAGCGTGTGCAATTTTGAAAGGTGACATGTTAGGTATCTATTAACTTGGCGTAACTTCATCTTTCATATTATGCAAAAACATTGGGCTATCCTTACTGTTTTGTTTTTTTTTAGCAAAAAACTGTTTTTTTTCCAAAAAAAACGCGTTCGAAAAATTGCTGCGCAAATATCGTGCGAGATAAAAAGTTGCAATGACCGCTATTGTATTCTCTAGGGTCTTTGCTAAAAAAAACATATATAATGTTTTGGGGTTCTATGTAATTTTCTAGCAAATAAATGATGATTTTTACATGTAGGAGAGAAATGTCAGAATTGGCCTGGGTGCTCCAGAACGCCTGAAGGTGCTCCCCTGCATGTTGGGCCTCTGTATGTGGCCACGCTGTGTAAAAGTCTCACACATGTGGTATCGCCATACTCGGGAGTAATAGCAGAATGTGTTTTGGGGTGTAATTTGTGGTATGCATATGCTGTGTGTGAGAAATAACCTGCTAATATGACAATTTTGTAAAAAAAAAAAAAACGAAAAAAAAAAACTTGATTTTGCAAAGAATTGTGGGAAAAAATGACAACTTCAAAAAACTCATCATGCATCTTTCTAAATACCTTGGAATGTCTTCTTTCCAAGAAGGGGTCTTTTGGGGGGTATTTGTACTTTTCTGGCATGTTAGGGTCTCAAGAAATGAGATAGGCCATCAGTACTTCAGGTGTGATCAATTTTCATATAGTGGTACCATAGCTTGTGGACGCTATAACTTTCACAAAGACCAAATAATATACACTAATTTGGGTTATTTTTACCAAAGATATGTAGCGGTATAAATTTTGGCCAAAATATATGAAGAAAAATTACTAATTTGCAAAATTTCGTAACAGAAACGAAGAAAAATTAATTTTTTTACAGATTTTTTGGTCTTTTTTCTTTTATAGCGCAAAAAATAAAGAACCCAGTGGTGATTAAATACCACCAAAAGAAAGCTCTATTTGTGTGAAAAAAAGGACAAAAAATTCATATAGATACAGTGTTGCATGACTGAGTAATTGTCATTCAAAATGTGAGAGCACCAAAAGCTGAAAATTGGTCTGGTTATTAAGGGGGTTTAAGTGCCCAGTGGTCAAGTGGTTAAAACCTTCCCTGTTGCCATTGCCCTCCCCCTCCTGAGTCTTCCTGTGGCTCCTTGACGGACTGCATTCACCAGTATAGTGGCTCTTTTTTAGGAAAAGTCAAAACTTGCATATAACTTAAGTTACCAAAATATCTGAAACTATAATGTGGTTTTCATTAAAGAAACTCTAAACATTTTTATTATTTTTTTAATTAAAGTATACATATGTGCAGAGCAACTTACATCAAATGTAATATAATTAGGCTACACAATACAATTCTCTTATATTTTTTATTTGTTATACTTGCTAGCAAGATAAAGCTGTTAAGGGCATTTGACAAACAGGATAATTTATCCAATTAGCCTTAGACAATACATTAAACATGTCCATCAAAGAGTAATATTTGTTTCCACAAATAGTAAAGCCCACTTCACATGTCTTGCACTGAAATTGCACATTGTATTTAACATTTAAGATATATATCTTCTAATTAACAATATAAACATAATACACAGAACACTTTACTCTCTAAACAATTTATATGGAGCTTGGAGTGGACAGGATTTCATGGTTAAAAATGTATGTAACTTCTTCTCACTTTGATGCCTCTCTTGATGTCAAAAAAAAACCTGAAAGTACATAGTGAACAAGTTTATAATACAATAAATAATACAATGCATCATTAAATGTTAAGTTGTACATATAATATTTTTAAAGTTTCTAAACTGTAACATCATTATCAGCTGTTTTCTAGAGCCCCAAATCCCAATTTTATATAGGTTGTTAGCCTTGGTTCCACCCTTCATGGCTCCATTTTTCTTGTTGTTTCTGGAGACTGACAACCATATTAAAGAGTACATGGGTGTCTAAGTGCCAAGGTAGACGTAACAGTCTAGCAATTTTAAAACCATTTCAGTTTTGTTTTTAAAGTATGGTTTCATATTTTTTTTCGTAGTGTGGAAAGCTTAGAACCTCTATCAGGTTCTTGTTACTGTATGCTCCCCAATGTTGGATCTCCCTGAGATTCCTACCCAAAGACAAAAAAACAGGATACATCCCTCAAAAATGAAGGACAATCCCATCTTTGATAGGTGTCATCATTGTTCCAGTGACAATGTAAAAATGTATTCCAGTTAATATTCTTTCCTATTTTCATTGGTCTTAGGATAAATAGTTATGGTGGAACTCACCAAAGGGGACATAGACTGCAATTAATATGTGACAGAGCTTCCAACTCTTCCACACTCAAAAGTTTTGGCGGGAGTTATATGCTGTTTTTGATTTAAGTCACAACAATGACAAAAGAAAGGGGTTGATTTATAAAAGGTAAATAGACTGTGCACTCTGCAGTTGCTACAGAGCTTAGTAAAGATGTGAAGCTCTGCTAGCTTCCATCATTCAACCATTTGCAAGCAAAAATGCTGTTTTTTAAAAATGTTCTTGCATAGTACTGGGCGTTCTATGCAAGTGCCGTTGTTCCAGTAGATGAGGTGAAACTTCACTCTGCAAAGTGCGTAAACTAGTTGCCTTTAGTAAATCAATCTCAAATTTTCCAGTTAACTCATAAATAGTTAATTTATAATAGTTTACAGGTAACTTATAGTTGATTTAAATTACTTAATAAATAATAAATGGCTTGCAATAATTCAATATTTATTGCAACTTCTAATACTAATAATCTCATGACCATTTATTCTGCATATGGTTGTATCAGTAATTGTCAGCTCTAATATACATATAATACACGTTTAATATATTTAGCCTAGCATAAGTCACCCACTATAACGAAAATAGTTTAAATTTTAAAGCTAACAGGATAAGAATGATTATTTTCAAAAAAAAAAAGTTTTCAGTTGAATCATTGACATTCGAAAATTAGTTACATTTTGTATATATTGAAAGAGGCTAGTTATTGTCAAGTGTATTGGTACATGACACTAATGGACCCCTTACTAGTCTACTGCAATGTAAAAAAAAATGTAGATTGATGCCTTTAATTCAAAATTAAAGGATTCGTTCACCTTTATAAAAATAAATAAATAAATAATTACACATCTTTTTGGAGGTAAAAAAAATATGTGCATTTATTTTTTTTATTAAGGGCCTGCAAAGCATTGCACCTGTGATCAGCAGATCATGTGTGCAATCTCAGGCTCCTGCAGACTGCCAGTGTAGCTGTCTGCCCATATCTTGTAAGGGCAAGCACTTACTGAATGTCAGGAAGCATCAATGATAGTTCATTGAGAATTACAGGCCTTTAGCCGCTGTGAGAACTTGTAGTCCATTCATTTACAAAACTCTCTGAATTAATGGTTTTGCCATGTGACAGCAGGTGCAGACAGAAAACCTTGGCCCGCTGTCACCATTAGAAGGGAACGGGGAGAGCCTTCAGGAGCAGGAACATGTTACATATTCCCAAATGTGAACTTATCCTTTAAATGTAACCCTGGGCATGGTTAATTAAGTAAAAATGGATTTGAAATGAGAATGAAAGATAGAACACCCTTTTGTTAATTAGCACCTAGTCCTGGGCACCAGAGATGTGGAAAATCAGTTCCTTAAGCACCAGGCTGACATTTTCAGAAGTTGTCCATTTTTTACCCACTACCAAACTGTCAAGCCATCAAATGGCTGGTCGCATAACTGATCAAATGTGCAATGTCATGGCAACTACAAATCAAACAGAGGATAGAATAGCCTTTTCCTTGATTGTAAATTTAAGGTGGATTTATTTCTGCTTTAAAGAAGAACTCACATGAAAAATGAAAGAAGGTAAATGCCCAAAGGACCCTGTACAAACAGCACTTGTCCCCACTCAAATCTGCTGTGGATTAAAAATAAAGCAACTTTATTCTGTCAGTTCTGCAGTGGCTCCACCCACTGAATCCTAAAATGTGAGCATTCCTATGGGGGAGGTGCAGCCATCACTGAGCTCTGCCCCCTCTTCATTCTGCAGCTCTCTGCCACCTCAGCTATCCTGTTTATTGCAGACTGAGCATGGACTCACTTCCAGCTATTGAAGGCACATAAACCGTCAGTTATACTGTCGTTAATCCTGTCCTATGCTACATAGGTCAGTGCCCTAAAAAGTTGAAAGTACATTTTTTTTTTAGACCCCTTTCCAACTGAGGCTGTAAAACACCTCTCCTTTCACTCCAATGTGAAAGCCTGAGTGCTGGAGCGGTGCGCTGGCAGGATGCTAAAAAAAAACAGCATCTTTGAGGCGCTGTAGGAGCAGTGTATACACCGCTCCTAAAGCGCCCCTGTGTCATGGTTATGCAATAGTGTTGTCTATCAGCTTACCTGTTTCCATGTGTTCATCTCTAAAGACCAGCTGACTCTCACCTGACTGCTTTTATTAACTCTCCTCTAGCACGGCTCCACCCCAGCCTCAGCCAATGCACCATTCATTTTGAGCTCCAGCCCCAAAACGTTCTGTCTGATCGGGCTAAGGTAGCCTATATAATTTTCCTCCTCTCTGATGAAGCTTTAACTTGGGCTGCCCCCCTGTGGGAGAAGAATGACCCGGTGGTTTCCAGCCTGTCCGACTTCTTAAAGCTTTTTCGTAATATCTTCGAGGAGCCAGCTCGGGCTTCTTCAGCGGCTAGTGCCCTTATGCCTTCGCCAAGAATCTTGTTCAGTGGGACAATATGCACTTCAGTTCCGTATCCTCACAGCTGAATTGAGCTGGAACAATGAGGCCTTGGTCGCAACCTTTTTACATGGCCTCTCTGACCGAGTGAAGGATGAATTAGCAGGAAGAGCCATCCCCGCCGGTCTGGACGATGTAATTTCCTTGTGCAATCAGATTGACATTCGTTTCCAGGAGAGGTCCCTAGAAAAAAAGACGCCAGCACCCCCTAGGTCCTAGTCAGCCAGAACTCTTCTCCCGTCACCCTGTGGAGCATCCTCTGCCTGCTGAGGAACCTATGCAGCTGGGCCGGACCAGACTAACCCCCGAAGAACGTGCTAGACGCAGAACTCTGGGCTTGTGTCTTTATTGTGGGGGCAAGGGTCATTTTCCTGACTCCTGTTTGCTTCGTCCGGGAAACACTCGGGTCTAATACATTTAGAAGGTGGAGTATTGGACCCAGAAACATCACCTTCTCGTCTTCTTCTTCCTTTGTTCCTCCATGTAGGCCCTTCTCCCCAATCGGTCCTAGCATATCTGGACTCCGGGGCTGCCGGCAATTTTATGGATTGGAGAACTGCTTCTTCTATGAAGCTTACCCTTTCTCCCCTCGCTACCACACTGGTAGTCTCGGCAATTGATGGCACTGTGCTCCCAGGGGACCCTATCCGTTTCCAGACGCTACCTATTAGGATGTCGGTAGGGATACTTCACCAGGAGTGGATTTCCTTCCTCATTCCACCCAAGGCCTCTACCCCCATTGTATTAGGCCTTCCTTGGCTACAGCTCCACTCTCCACATGTGGACTGGGTCTCTGGGCAGATCCTGGCTTGGTGCCCTTCGTGTTTCTTGTCCTTTTTTCTCAAGGTGGTCCCCAAGGAGAGACTTGCAATTGCTACCACATCCGTATCGTCTGATCTTCCCTCGGCATACAGCGATTACCAGGATGTGTTCTGTAAGAAGTCTGCTGAGGTGCTTCCTCCCCACAGATCTTTTGACTGTGCCATTCTACCACCCTGGAATCAAAAATTCCTCCTGGCAAGACCTTTGTTCCCACGGAGCTAAGAGCTAAGATCCTTCGTTGGGGACATGATTCCAAGGTGGCAGATCATGCTGGGTTCCTCCGATCCTTCCTGCTCATCATCGTCGTCTCTACTGGTGGCCTAACCTCCGCTCGAATGTTAAAGATTATGTTAAGGCTTGTCATGTCTGTGCTCAGTCTAAATCTTCCACACAAGCCCCTGCTGGTCTTCCCATGCCCTTGCCCATTCCTAAGGAGTCCTGGTCTCACATCGCCATGGATTTTATCACCGATCTTCCACTGTCGGAGAATAATACAGCCATTTGGGTGGTAATCGATCGGTTCTCCAAGATGGCTCATTTTGTTCCTTTTCCTGGTCTCCCTTCTGCCTCTGCCTTGGTTCCCATTTTTGTACGAGAGATTTTCTGCCTTCATGGTGTTCCTTCCCATGTCGTTTCGGACAGGGGTGTTCAATTTACGTCCCGTTTTTGGAGAGCCTTTTGCAAATCCCTCAACATTACCTTGGATTTTACCTCTTCTTACCATCCCCAATCCAATGGCCAGACTGAGAGGGTTAATCAGGAGTTGGAGGTCTTTCTCCGTACCTTGGTCTCGGCTCATCATGATGATTGGGCATCACTACTCCCTTGGGCAGAATTCTCCCACAATAATCATGTCAACGTCAGTTCTCAGAAAACATCCTTTATCACTGTTTATGGAAAACATCCTCAACTCCCTCTTCCTATGACCTGTTCTTCTGACATTCCAGCCTTGGCTACTGTTCAGGAATCATTCAATTCCGTTCATGATTCCCTCCAGAAAGCTGCCAACAAATTCAAGATTTTTGCTGACCGTTGCAGGCGTAAGCCGCCTTCTCTTCAGCCAGTAGACAAAGTCTGGCTCTCCACCAGGAACATCAAACTCCAGGTTCCTTCTCTCAAATTTGCCCCAAGATTCATTGGTCCGTACACCATAACTTCCGAACTGAATCCGGTTTGTTTCAAGCTCCAGATTTCCAATAGCCTCAAAATCTCTAACTCTTCTCGTTCTCTCGTCCTCTTTCTACCACAGTGCCAGTCTCTGAGGATGATCAGGAGTACGAGGTTAGCCAAATTTTGGATTCCCGACTCTGTAGAGGCATTCTCCAGTACCTCGTGCATTGGAAGGGGTTTGGTCCTGAGGAGAGGTCGTGGGTCAAGGCTTCTGAGGTATTTGCACCTCGTCTGTTGAGGAAGTTTCATTTGAAGTTCCCCTCTAAACCTGGTCCCAAGCGGGGAAGGGGGAGGCCTCGTAAGGGGGGGGGTACTGTCAAGGTTATGCAATAACCAGCTCCTATCAGAGAACTCTATATTAACCTCTGCACTGCAGGCCAGCCCTGCTGATCAACATTTGTGTGTTTGGCTTCCTGTTCCTGCCTGCCGTGTGCTCTACGTTTGTTTCTGTTACCGACCTCTGGTATGTCCCCGACTATCCCTGTTTGCCTGTGACCCTAAACCTTGGCGTGAACTCTGTTGTCCTTGTCTGCTTGTGGCCCTGACCTTGGCTTATTCCTTTACTATCCCTATCCTCCTGTTGCCTACTGTGGGTGTGAGCTGGGGGACCCTGGGGGTCGCGACCTAGAGCCAATTGCAGCCCAGTCCATCCTCACCTCTGGTGAACACCTGCTGGCTCTTAGACTCCGCACCCCAGGGAATCCTACGCTCTAACCCTGGTGGGATCAGTGTTGGTGTCCCAGCGGCCCTGCCTTCCTTACCACCCAGACTCCCATCCGCAGCAGTCAGCCTTAGGGTCCACTGCCTTGTGGTGCACTCCCGATCCCAACGATGTGCATCTGTCACCCAACCTCTAGGTGACCTGATACCCTGCCCATTGAAATCATGCAGCGCCGCTTTGCAGGCACTTTTAACCCTTTTTTGGCCATTAATGGGGGTTAAAAGCCCCCCCAGCGTCCGAAAAGCGTGACAAAAAACATCAGTAAAATTCTTTACCGCTGACGCCCAGGCACTGCCAAATGTGCCAAGAGTCAGTATTCATGACAACACAAGTTGGCAGGTTCAGGCTCAATCTGCAAGGATAGATTGTTCAAGAGTTGTATAGTGGGAGACAAGGCCAGCTATCTGACAACTGCTGCTCTTGAACTCCTGCACAGATTTAAAAGGAGATGGGTACGAAACTGAACTCTATTGAACAGTGCAGAAGCAGATGAAATATATTGTGCTATTTGGGGTGATTTAGCTCAGTGGTAGATGCATTTTAGTTCATGCGATTTAGGAAGTCTGTTTAAGGGCTTGGAAAATAAAAGTCCTTACATCAGGTTTTCCCATGCAGGGGTCTTCGCCATTAAAAACAGACACAGTCAAAAGAATACAGATAAATTAATTTTGATGCAAAAACTGTTCTAGGAACAGCGGCAAGCTCCTCACTAGAGCCCTTCCTTTTTAGGAGAGCATTACAGCTTTCTCTCCATGTCTACAACAAGTGACACTCACGTTTTTAGGTCCCACCAAATTGCTGACATCCTGCGCCAGTACAGCCAAAAACCTGTTTCTGCCACTACAGCCCAGAACCTGGAGCGCCTGATCTCAGCTGAAGAATTTTCACAGGTGGTTAAACAGCTGATGTCTGCTAAGATCCCTGGCGGCCTCTTTGGAGCCTATTACAAAACCTTCCTGGATACTTTGATGTCTCCTTGGCTCTTTCTTCAGCAGCACTGCTGCTTGGGCCCCAAACCTTGGGCTTTGGCTTTTGATTGGTCCCTTAGACCATCTCACCCAGCTGTCCTGGCTATCAGCCTTTCTTTGCAGCACCATGCTGCATGGGTTCACACCCTGGCCTCTCAGTAGGAGATATTCTGGCACCCATCTGAAGTCCTGTCTTCTAGTCTGACACCTCTTGATTTTCGGGTGGAGCTCACCTGTCCCCTTGACAGAGCAAACCTGTCTCCTGGCTGTAGCACACCTGTCGGGAGCCTTGAACTATGCCCAAGCCAATCATTATAAGGGCTGTGCATGCTCAGTCTGCTGGTTTTCTGCAAGACCTGGACACTGAGTTGGAGACTTCCCTCCCAAAGCACTTCAAAATCCCCAAACTATGCACATAATTAATACTCTGGAGTCCGACCCTGCATATGTGCGAACCCCCTGTGTTCGTTTTACAACCATTTTCACAGTGGCTTTGCCTTACACTGTCACAATAAATGGTTTCTAATAAGCCTGGGTTGTAAAGAAAGGGCATTTATACTTATCTCCCTTATATGTATACACCAATTAAGTACATATAGGGGAGCTGATTGACTTGCCAAAGGATTTCTTTTCATCCAATCCTAAGAACACACAACACAGCCAGGTGGATGACACCGTTTTCTTTAGACTGTAAAAAGAGTACAGTATTGTTCTCTCTCCATCCCAACCTGCTGACTGGCCATTGAAAGAGCAGAAGAAAATTGATGGGGTTATCCCTTTCCAGTTCTGCACTACAGAAGATTGCACGTGACTGATATCAAGTAAAATGCGGGCACTTATACTGGCTGCTAGAGTTAGGCGAAATGTTCGAGCTCGGTAAAAGTTCGGCCTGGACATCGCCTGTTTTCCATTTGGCAAACACACACATTTGTGGGGCGCTCAGCAGGATGTTTGCCCACCAAGTGCCCCACAATGCACTGTGTGCTGCGCAGTGCATGCTAAGCCCTGATTGGGCAAAGCTTTTCCCAATCGAGGCACAGTGAATAGCTGGATGTTAAGCGGACTGGGAAGCCGGATGCGGCATGCTGATAGCTGAATAATAAAAAAAACATTATGATGGTATGAATTTTAAGGGGAACCCCACGCCAAAATTAAAAAAAACAGTGTGAGGTCCCTCCCAAAATCCATTCTTGACATTCAGGGCTGGTATGGATTTTGAGGAGATCCCCATGCCAATATTTTTTTTTTAATTACATGCCCCCCCCAAAATCCATACCAGGCCCTTATCTGAGCATGCAGCCTGGCTGGGCGGGAAAGGGACGGAACGAACGAGTGCCCCCCCTCCTGAAAAATACCTCTAAAACATTTTTTTCATTGCTATGGTAATTGTAGTGCTGGCAATTTAAATGTATTTATTTTTTTTTCCTTTATAAATGTCAGTTTTGCTGCAGCAGGTTTTCTGTACATGGTACAGATGTGCCACTTTACAGGCAGACTAAGGGGACCTCCCAGGCACTACAGGCATACCCTACTTTTAAGTACACAATGGGAACAGAGCATGTATGTAAAATGAAAATGTACTTAAAGTGAAGCAATACCTTTTTTCACTTCTCAGTGCATATACTGCATTGCAATAATCATTTACAGGCATAAATGGTTACCTAGGCAAGCTGGCCGACCCCAAAATTGGATAAACCGGAAGCAGTGCCATGTCAAGCTGACCAAGATTTTCCATAGACACCAATGTGTCCATACTCGCGAGTGTACGTAAAGTGAGGGTTCGTATAGTGGGGTATGCCGGTATATTTAAAGGCATTTTTCATTTTTATTGTTTTACTTTAAGCATTATTAAAATCACTGCTCCTGTAAAAACTTTTTTTTTTTTTTCAATTTTTTGCATTGACACATGTCCCCAGGACAGTACCCGGATCCCCATACCCCTTTTATGGCCAATAACGTGCATATACTAAAAGCCTTCAACATGGGCACAGAGTTCTGGCGCAAAACGAACCAGGGTTGTTCAGCCCAACTCTACTGTTTTATAATTATAATCTCTCTCTATATATATAATTCCATCTATAAAGCTCAACTCAAGGGAACAATAAAATTATCCCTTGCAGTGGGGCTGTGCCTGCACTGCAAGGGTTATATGCTAGTTTAGGTTTAGGGGACACAGAAAAGCAGATTTACTTACCCAATCCTTCACACCTCTCTGCTGCTAGACTGGTACCCACAGCATCTTCTCCCCATGCTCCCTGGCCCTGATTTCATCAGGATCAATGCAGGGTTCATAGCCCTGCACTGGACATGAGTACTCTGAGTTACAGTTTATCGCTGGAGTGTGGGCAAGTGCCATCTGCTGGAGGAGCAGAGGATCAAGTAAACGCTCTTCTCTTCCCTAGACAAAACAAGCAGTTAAACCTCCCAGTGTGAGCAGCCTTATTGCACAGGATGATTTTATAGTTTCCCAAAGTTGGGTTTTAAGAAGCATAGAACAGGGATCACCACTGGAGAGGGACAAAACAGGGATCGCCAATGGAGAGAAGCAGCGGACAGGGATCACCGCGGGAGAGGCAGAGGACAGGGATTACTGCTGGAGAGGGAGAAAACAGGGCTTACCACTGGAGAGGCAGAGAATAGGGATCACAGCTGCAGAGGACAGGGATAACAGATGGAGAGGGACAGGACAGGGATCACTGCTGGAGAGAGAGAGGATAAGGATCACTACTGGAGAGGGAGAGGACAGGGATCACTGCTGGAGAAGCAGAGGACTGGGATCATGGCTGGAGAGGCAGATGACAGGGATCACTGCTGGAGAGGCAGAGAACAGAGATCACCTCTGGCACAACACTTGGCAGAGCTCCTTTCCCATCCCAGCACTGTACACAGCTCCTCCACCCCACACTACACAAGGCTTAAATCGCATTCTTTTACTTACAGCCATGATCTTCACAGGGTGTAGCTGGCTGCTATGTTGCCTCTGACCTGTGAAATTCCCTGGTCGGTATGGCAGTGTAGCTGCAGTAGTCAGATATGGCCTGTGAAGATCGTGGCTGAAAGTAAAAGAATTGATTTCAGCTCTGTGTAGTGTGAAGTGGAGGAGCTGTGTACAGTGCTGGGATGGGAAAGGAGCTCAGCGGCTGGGCAGAGCATCCAGGGTGGAGGGGAGTGGTGGTGGGGGGGCACAACTGAGATCTGGGGGGATGCAGCCCACCCCAGAACCCTACTAGATCTGGCCATGATATGCAATTCATTTTGGTAGTGTTGCATAATTGTCAAAGTGTGAAGGCACTGAAATCTGAAAAATGACCTGGACTGGAAGGGGGTGAAACAGTCTGGACTTGAAGTGGTTAAATAGCAAAACTCCAAATATCAGTTCTCAGAAGCATTTTCTCCTTCAGTGGATGTAAGTGGTTGTAGGATTTCAAAGATTTAAGACTTTTGTCTAAAAGCGTTGTGTATAGGATGAACTGTATAAAAGCTGGTGAACAGCCAGGAGAAAAATTGCAAGCAGCTATATTAATTGATCCCATGCAGGTTGTAACCATTAAATTCATATTTATTGTAATGTTTTTTTTTTATATAGCATAAAGTAGATGAAACAAAGAATTATGTCTGTCCATTAGAAGACTACTTTTGCCACTTCAATTTGTTTTCTAAAATATGGCGTGACAAGGGACCACAGCATCCTTTGTTTTCCTACACGTGTTTTATCTGCAACATAGCATGACTGTTATTAATCATTTTGTTGTCACTGGAGTATAAAATAAATTGCTCTGACCGGCAAGGTTAGTCACTGAGTTTCAGGTCACTGACACTGGGGAAAGATGACAAACACATGGGAGACCTGCAGGGGAATCGTGATCGCATGTAGAGGTGTAAATGGGATAGGAGATTTACAGCTCTTTCAGGTGGATTTTAATATCTGAGGAATATATGTTCATATTAATAGATGTATATAAAAATCCAGAGTGTAGTTCAAGCTTGACAGTTATAATTAAGATTTTGCAAATCCATTTTCACTGTGATAACAAGAAATTGTTGTTAAATGCATCCTGAATGTTTTACAGTTAAACTAAGCTAAGACACTTCTAGGCAAGGAACACAATTCATTATTAAATATGCAGTGGGAATAGTTGTTCACTGGTGTTGAACACTTCTCTACCCACAATGCTTTAATTAGAAACCTCAACTCAGCTACTGGGAACTGTTTTGGAGTTTTCTGCATGGACACATCTGTGTCTAAAAAATACCAGTTGCGTACCAGACCTGATATGTTTGTGTACTAACAATTTTTTTTCTGTTGGAGTTATTTTTTAACGTGGTATCAATAAACAGCAAGTATCTTTTGTATTTCTACATTTGTCATAAAACATATAAACGTGAACTCACGGCAGATATTAATAACCTAATGAACGCTGCTCTGTATTTATTAATATATAATACTCCAGTAAAACAAATATCAGGAAAAAATAGGATCAGGGGATGCAGAGTTTTATGAACGACGTGTTACCATAATGCTAAAGAGAATTAAGGTTGCTGACATAAACCTCCTAAAATGTTTCTTGATGTGAGGTAGCTACCTAGACTGTTTGTGACCAGAAAGTTCAGAAAATCTTTTTTTTTTACTATACGATTTCACCAAAAACTATGACTTTTTGACTATGTTTTTGGTCACTAATAGAGCAGTGCATTGTTTTATTTTAGACTTTGAGTCCATCTATGTCATAGTGAAACTTGTGCTTCTCTGATGTAACAGATCACTTCCTGACACTGCATAGGAGTAGCAATCCCTATGTTATGGTATTTCGGCTTCTGATTTTTTGAGAAGTAGAAAAGCTGTAACAAGGTTTTATATTTTATTGTCTAAATGCAGGATCAAAAAAGGTTATTGCTGTTTATTTATTTATTGTTATTATTTTTTTTTATACCAGTCAGCCTACCACAAATTTCAGAAAACCTTATAAAATGTGCAGCGAAGGCGAATTTAGATAAAAAAAATCTTCTGTGAGTCATTTGAAATGCTCAACTATGTGTGTGTGTGTGTGTGTGTGTATATATATATATATATATATATATATATATATATATACA
Source organism: Lithobates clamitans (assembly GCA_037952925.1). NCBI lineage: Eukaryota > Metazoa > Chordata > Amphibia > Anura > Ranidae > Lithobates > Lithobates clamitans. The sequence goes on along the minus strand of JBBGZY010000305.1, from coordinate 5,419,629 downwards.
TACATACATACATACATACAGTGGGGGAAATAATTGTTTGATCCCCTGCAAATTTTGTAAGTTTGTCCACTTAGGATGAAATGAAGGGTCTATAATTTTTATCATAGGTGTATTTTAAATGACAGGATATCAACCAAAAATCCAGAAAAAAAACACATGATACAAATGTTATAAATTGAGTTGCAGTCCAGTGAGTAAAATAAGTATTTGATCCCCTACCAACCAACAATAATTCTGGATCCCACAGACTGGCTACAGTATGTGCTCATGTTGTACACAGATTAGTCCTGTTAATTTAAGGTGTTCCTAACAACAACTCCAACCCGTTATGTGTATAAAAGACACCTGTCCACAAAATCTCTTTCTTCCATTCAAGCCCACCACCATGGACAAGACCAAAGAGCTGTCAAGGACATCAGGGACAAGATGTTAGACCTGCACAAAGCTTGAATGGGCTACAAGACCATCAGCAAGAAGCTTGGTGAGAACGAGACAACTGTTGGAGTGATTATTCGCAAATGGAAGAAATACAAAATAAGCATCAATCGCTCGCGGTCTGGAGCTCCATGCAAGATTTTGCCTCATGGGGTAAGGATAATCATGAGAAAAGTGAGGGATCAGCCCAGAACTACACAGGAGGAGCTTGTGAATGATTTAAAGGCAGTTGGGACCACAGTCACCAAACCATTGGTAACATATTACACCTCCATAAATTGTAATCCTGCAGTCCCCGCAAGGTCCCCCCTCTTCAAGAAAGCACATGTACAGGCCTGTCTGATGTTTGCCAATAAACATCTAAATGATTCAGAGAAGGATTGGGAGAAAGTGCTGTGGTCAGAAGAGACCAAAATGAAACTCTTTAGCATTAACTTGACTCGCCGTGTTTGCTGACTATGACTCAAAGAACACCATCCCTACAGTCAAGCATGGAGGTGGAAACATTATGCTTTGGGGCTGTTTCTCTTCTAAAGATACATGCTGACTTTGCCACATTGAGAGGCCAATGGACGGGGCCATGTATTGTAAAATCTTGGATGAGAACCTTCTTCCCTCATACTGAACATGGGTCACTAAACAAGTAAAAAAGGCACAATGCAAAGGTACCTCAGTCAACTGTTCCTAATAGTCCAATGGCAAAATATATAGATATATATATGTGTATACAAGGAGTCTATCAGGGATGCCACCATAAGGGACCGGAAGCCAGGTCCAATAAGCTAGGCGAAAAAAAAAAGGAAGAGGGGGCGCCACTGAATATGTATCAATAACAATTTAATTATAAAAGCAATATCCACTCACATAAAAAACATATGTGGAATACAGGTACATCTCCGGGCTGAAGAGAGGAAGGAGGACTACAGGTAGCAGCAAGTCCATATATGCTTGGCATCACATCCCATCCGACATGGATGAGTTGTAGCAAGCTGTCTCTTGCAGTAGTCCAGATGGCACACCAAGGGGAGATGAAATCACAGATGAAGCCGTCCGAGTCAGTCGCTATAGGTGGAGAGAATAGCGGCACTCCTTTGTCAAGCATTTGCTTCACCGGTGGGTTAGGATCCTGAACTGTTTAGTTAGTGCCTGGATGGCAAGGATTTATTTTTCTTTTGTTTTTTTTCTTTATTTTGTTTATTTGATTTTCATGCAACCTTTTAAAAATAAAACTGGCTATAAGTCAAATTTTAAGATAACTTGTCGTTTGGACTACCCTTTTTCCCAGGGAAGGTGTTCCCCATTGAGCTAACCCCGGATATATGGTGGATTTGTGTGGGCATCTTCCTGTACAAGTGGAAAGATGGAGGATGTGTTAAAAGCCCTGCTGCAGGCCACTGCAACTCAGCAGGAAACCAATTGCCAGCAGCAGGAAGCCAATCGCCTACAGCAGGAGGTGAATCGCCAGTTTGCGGAGACCCAGCAGGAAACCAACCGCCAGCAGCAGGGGGCGAATCGCCAGTTTACGGAGGCCCTGGTGGAATTATAGAAGGGGTTTGCAGGTCCTTTGCCAGTTGAACAGAAAATGGTGCGTGCCAGCTATTACCTGCAGAAGATGACACCTGCAGAAGATGTGGAAGCTTACCTAGTGACTTTTGAAAGAGTCGTTGTTCGAGAAGGATGGAAAAAAGAGCAATGGGCAGGACTGCTAGTACCCTTTCTGACCGGAGAACCCCAAAAGGCCTATTTTGACCTGGAACCAGATGCTGCCCAGGATTATGAGACACTGAAGGCTGAGATATTTACATGCCTGGACATCACCATTGCGGTCCGGGCTCAGCAGGTGCATCAGTGGTCATACAGTACTGACAAGCCACCCTGCTCCCAGATGTTTGACTTATACACTAAAAACAAAGTGGTACTCCAGCGCTATCACAAAAATGAAATTAAGTGAATAGGGCTGCAACAAACACTGATAAGCAAATCCGTGGCTATGTGGTGTATAAAGATAGTGGTGATGTTGCGCTGTCAGTAATGAAATAAATATACAATCCTATGCAATAGCTAGATGTGCACATAATACTTCATGAAAACTGGCAAATAAATATATATGAAAAATTATATAAAAATAGCTTCTATAGCATCAATAAACTCAAGTGCCAATAGCGGTGACTAATAAAAATAGATTACACATAAAAGTCCCAATGATAAAAATGTGAATGCAACGGTGCAACTGCCAAAAAAGGTGCTCTAATTCTTCCACATTCTAAACAGTGAATAACAGTGATTGGTGTTTCTTCTTATTGTGTGTATGACACCTCAGTGCTCACAAGCCTCTCACCTTACTACTTACTGCTGTAAGGTAACAGCATTAAGTGCAGGTAACTCTCCTAGGGGATCCTTGTGCCTCCACTTAACTCTGGGGATCTCTCTCTGTAATAGACACAGCCCTTGGCACTGGATGAGCAGCAATATCTCCTTATAAGTAATCCAAGGATTCCACCTAGTCTCCTGCGTAATGGTGGTAAATAAATAAAAGGGGGCTAAAATGGTGTGATAAAGTTTCTCAAACGGTATTTATTATAAAAACAGCATCATTTTACTCACATTAACAACACGATTAGCAAAGCATATAATCCACAAGTGGCAAGCTCGTACTCCTACATCACTTCCGGTCTATCTGTTGCCCAATCTCGACGCGTATCGTCGCGTGACTTCATCAGGGATTTTTTTTTTTAACCTAACCCTGCTTTAAACTTCTACACAACTATCCCTGACTTATCTGTTGTGTTCCTTGGCCTTCATGATGCTGTTTGTTCACTAGGGTTCTCTAACAAACCCCTCAGGGCTTCACAGAACAGCTGTATTTATACTGAGATTAAATTACACACAGATGGATTCTATTTACTAATTAGGTGACTTCTGAAGAAAATTGTTTCCACTAGAATTTAGTAAGGTGTATCAGAGTAAAGGGGGCTGAAAACAAATGCACGCCACACTTTTCACATATTTATTTGTAAAAAATATGTGAAAAAATTGTAAAATATGTCACAATTATGTGCCACTTTGTGTTGGTCTATCATATAAAATCACAATAAAATTCATTTATGTTTTTGTTTGTAACATGACAAAATGTGGAAAATTTCAAAGGATTTGAATACTTTTTCAAGGCACTGTAGCTCATGGTCATATTATGGGTGGGTATAGAGAAAACTAAGGAGAGAATAACCCAGAGATTCTTTTGGCCTGGGTTACATGCAGATGTAAAAAAACATTGTGAGTCATGCCCAGAGTGCTAATATTACCCCATTTTTGTAGTCCTCTAATTAAAGTACCTTTTGAAAGAATTGGCATGGATCTGGTGGGACCAATAGTAAAGTCTCCCGGGGCCATCAGCACATACTGGTAATACTGGATTATGCCACATGGTATCCTGAAGCCGTTCCCTTGTGTAATACCTCAGCTAAGACTATCACCAAAGACAGTGGCGTCACTAGGGTTAGTGTCACCCAGTGCGGTAAAACATGGTGTCACCCCCCTCCACCAACTATAGTCGCCCCTCAGTAAAGACCCCCCTCCACTAAGTATAGATCTCCATCAGTACAGACCCCTCTCCACTAATTATAGTCCTCCTCAGTACAGACCCCCCTCCAGCAATTATTGTCCTCCCTCAGTACAGACCCCCCTCCACTAAGTATAGACCCCCTCTGTCAGTACAGCCCCCTTCCAAGTATAGCCCCCCTCAGTACAGACCTCCCTCAGTATAGACCCCCCACTAAGTATATACCCCCAACTAAGTATAACCCTCCTCCATCAGTATAGACCCCCTCCATCAGTATAAACCCCCTCAGTGCAGACCCCCCTTCAGTACAAACCACCCCCTACTCCATTAGTACAGACCCCCCTCAGGACAAACCACCCCCCATCAGTATAGACCCCTCCAAGGACAAAGCACCCCTTCCATTAGTACAGACCCCTCACAGGACAAAGCACTCCCCTCTATCAGTACAGACCCCTCGCCTTGGACAAAGCACCCCCCTCCATTGGTACAGACCCCTCCCAGGACAAAGCACACCTCTCCATCAGTACAGACCCCTCCCCCAGAACAAAGCATGCCCCTTCATTAGTACAGACCCCTCCCAGAACAAAGCACCCCCTCATCAGTACAGACCCCTCCCCCAGGACAAAGCACCCCCCTCCATTGGTACAGGCCCCTCCCCACAGGACAAAGCATCCCCCATTAGTGCAGATGCCTCTCCCCAGGACAAACCACCCCCCTCCATTAGTACAGACCCCTCCCAGGACAAAACACCCCTCTCTATTAGTATAGACCCACTCCCAGGACAAACCACCACTCCATATAATATAGCTGTGTCCAGCAGCAAAAAAAACAACCTCATCATCATGCCCTCCCACCTGTCACAACACTGCAGAGGACATCCCCCCTCGCAAGCTGACACCCCTCCCCCCACCCATTACCGCTGCAGCTTGGGCAGCTCAGGTACATGGAACAGCCAGGCGGCAGCTGGAGAGTAAAAGATAGTGTGCAGCCGCGCCGCCCAGGGGGAAGATTAGATCATGACAGGCAGCAGCGCAATAGTGAGAGACAGGGAGGTGGAGGAAAACACAAGCCAGGTGCTAAAGGTGGGTTTCCGGCTGGAGATAAAAAACCTGCCAAAGGGAGCCAGGGCTTTCATCACCCTCGGGATGGTGTCACCCCTGTAGTGGGACCACATCCCCCCGCAGCCCCCCTAGCGATGCCACTGGCTAAAGAGCTTGTCAGGGTATTTTGTCGTGTGGGTATTCCAAAAGGGTTATAAACAGATCAAGGCACATCAATTATGTCTAGAGTCACTAAAGGATTGTGCAAGTTGTTCAAAATCTCCCATCTCCATACCTCTGTCTACTAACCCCAAACTGATGGTCTTGTGGAGAGATTTAACAAGACGCTCAAAAACATGTTAAAAAAGGTGGTGGACAAAGATGGGAGAAATCGGAATTTTTTGCAGCCATACCTCATGTTTTCTATACAAGAGGTTACATCAGGCATCTACAGGTTATTCCCCTTTTGAACTACTGTATGGTAGACATCCCAGGGGATTGCTAGATGTCACAAAAGAAATGTGGGAGAGAGAGACCACGTCTTATAGAAGCATCTTCGACCATATCTCACTGATGCAAGATAGGATTGCGGCTGTCATGCCGCTTGTACGGGAACATATGGAGCAAGCTCAGGGGGCCCAGAGAAGGGTTTATAATCGGGGTGCCAAGAACAGAACCTTCAACCCCGGTGATAGAGTGCTGGTACTAGTCCCCACAGTTGAGAGTAAATTCCTATAAAGTGGCAAGGTCCCTTTGAAATCATGGAAAGAGTAGCAGAAGTAAACTACAAAGTTTACCTGCCAGGAAAAAGGAAACCAGAGCAAATATATCACATTAATCTCTTGAAACCCTGCAATGACAGAGAAACATTACTGGCATTGCCTCCCCCCAAAAGGACATGGCCCTCATAACACCTGAGGGAGGTACCCATAACTGAAACCTTGTCAGTGGCCCAACAGAAGGACATTAAAGAGTTTGTGAGTAAGAATAGAGACTTTTTTTCTCACCTACCTGGACAGACCAGTGTTATACAGCACGACATAATTACAGAACCAGGTGTCCACCTAAATGTAAAGCCCTATAGAATACCCAAGGCTAGGCGAGAAGCAGTTGCAAATGAAATAAAGAACATGAGTTGGACGTGATAGAGGAGTCCCACAGTGACTGGTCAAGACCCATAGTGTTGGTCCCAAAGCTAGATGGCACTATAAGGTTTTGTAATGATTTCAGGAAGTTAAACAGTGTGTCCAAATTCAATGCGTAACCAATGCCTTGGGTCGACGAACTTTTTTGACAGATTGAGAAGTGCCCAGTACATAACTACTTTGGATCTCACTAAAGGTTATTGGCAGATACCCCTAACAGAATCTGCAAAAGAGAAGACAGCCTTTTCTACCCCTGAGAGGTCATTGACAACCTGTGCTCGTGACCCCAGATTTCTGAAGGAAGTTTGCGGTACAGACGGATGCCTCTGATGTGGGACTGGGTGCTGTACTGTCCCAAATCAGAGATGGGTGGAGCACCCAGTGGTCTACCTGAGCAGAAAGCTTAACAGACATGAGAAAAACTATGCCATTGTTGAGAAGGAATGTGTAGTTATCAAATTGGCCTTAGATGCCCTAAAATATTACTTGTTGGGGAGAGCATTTAAACTAGTTACTGATCATGCCCCTCTTAAATGGATGTGTGATAACAAGGAGAAAAAAAGTTGGGTGACAAGGTGGTTCCTTTCTGTTTAAGCATTTAAGTTCACAGTAGAGCACAGAGCTGGGAAACTTCATAATAATGCAAATGCCTTTTCCCATGTCCATTGTCTTGTTGGGACAGTTGCTCAGCCACAGGCTTGAGCAGAGGAGGGGGGATATGTGACATTATGAAAGGCAAGGTGATTGACAGACTTTGTTTCACCTCGCATGCGTTCATTTGCAGGAAACTAAGGTGGAATCTGGTCCGGGTTTTACCAGCCACCTTAGCAGGGTTGGTTTTCGGACCAGATTTTACAATTCACTTGTGTCCACCAACAGGTGTCAGATTTTTTAAAAAAACTGCTGTTTGGACTACCCTTTTTCCCAGGGAAGGTGATTCCCATTGAGCTAACCCCCAACAATATATACAGTATATATATACACACACACACACAATACATACATTGTTTGCTGTTTGCTGTTTTAATGACATGCAAGGTCAAAAGAACGAAACTGATATATCATAATGAATTGAAATGTTTTTCTTATTAAAATGAACTGCAGAGACTTCTGTTCATGCTGGCATTTAATTTCCTCATACCTTCCTCTGAAAAAAGGGCCATTATTTCCAAATCTATCAACTAGTAATTGTATTACATTATCAGTAGAAAATGGCTATATATGTAGAACATGTGTAGCTTCACTAGTAACAATAGCTAAATATTTAACTTCAGCATGTATATTGACTGATGTTTTGTTTCCATAATTGAGTAAATTGATTCTGTTACAGATTTTATCCAGTGATGCATAGTAATGGAAAAATATGAGTGCAAGATTGTTATATAAGGAAACCTTCCAACAAAACAGTTTTTAGCTATTATAATAGCGTATAAAAACCTTCATTCAATTCATATGTAATATAAAGAAAGATAGGGCTCATATTTGTAGGTTCACATTTGAATATATTTGACTGTATTTGATGGGTTGCCATCTATAAATGGAAGTTAACCAGATGTATGGAATTTGAACAACATCTAATCTTAAAGTATACCATTCTGGAAATACAAAACTACTAAACCAATCCAATTGACAGAAAATAGACACTATAAGGTACTAGACCTTTCCGTCTAAGTGCAATGAAGTTGATTTACTAAAGGTAATTAGACTGTTCACTGCAAGGCAATTTGCACTTTGCAAGGAAATTTTCTCTACAGCTTAGTGAATGTAATGAAATTTCACTTTGTAAAGAATATCCAATCATGTACAAGGAAAGAAAAGGAAGATTTTTGTGCTTAGACACAAGTAAATGATGGAGGCCAGCAGAGCTTCACCTCTGTAAATCAAGCCCACTATCTCTAGTCCCGAAACCAATGATTTGTCAACCAGTTTATAGATTTTTTTTTTTGTAGTACAGGTCTATTTTTACCAGGATGCATAATGCTTTTAGATTTCTGCACTATGGTTTGTCCCACTAGCAGGCATGTACTGGATATCGGAACTACTGGGAGTTTCCCGGCAGGCTGATGGCTTGGGCTGCTGGTTTTTAGTAACAGCCTGTCAAGTAATTGCTGTGTGGCTCACGCAGCCATTTATTTGAACACCACTGTACTCACTGGCGTCAGTAGGGAGGCCAGAGGGAGCCCTGACCCCCCAACATTATACTGTGCCCTCCCATGTGCCCCCTCTATTAAAATGATCAGCACGGCAATTACAGAGCGAAGCTCTGTGTGTCTCTCCCACCCCCTCCTGTAGGCATGGGTGTAGCATAAGGGGTTGTAGGGGTCGCAATTGCAACCCTGCCCCTAGCTCCAGGGGGCCCCTGCAGCCTCCCTGTCATACTATCATATCCTCCACAAAATCTAGCTTCGATCTTGCCCTAGGGCCTCACAGCCATGCTCCAGTACTGGGCTTCTACTTTACCTGCCACAGTTCACACCCCTCTGTTCCCATTGGCTGGGGAGAAGCTGTGAGCCATTTCCTGAATGGAGAGGAGCATGAGGTGAGAACAGCCCAGGATAGGGAAGTGTCTGTGCTGTGTGCTGCCAACATGGAATAGTAACCAAGCTCAGCGAGGCAAGAGGAGGAGAGTGCCGTCCTGTATCCACGATGGAACCAATGTCACTGGTGAGGTATGATGCTGCTCAGTGTCTCCTAGTCACCAGCTGGGATTCTCTGTACCCTCCACCTGGGGATGTCTACTTACCCCACTTCGCTTACAACTGGGGAAAAGACACACATCTCTGGGATGTGATCTTCACAGTGTTACAGGACGTCCGTTCGCTCACCACTCTGCTGGCATGATGACACAGAGTCGGCTCCCTCCCATCTACATGTCTATTACCTCAATTGACTTTCTCAATAGATCTGGTGTGACGTCACAGACTTGTTTCCTTCCCATCTACACGCGTATCACCTCAATTGGCTTTCTCAATAGATCTATTGAGAAAGCCAATTGAGGCGATGCGAGTGTAAATGGGAAGGAGCCGAGTCTCTGACGTCACGCAAGCAGAGTGGTGAGCGAACGGACGTACTGTGACAAATGATTATATCTTTTTGAAACCTTGTAAGTGCACTATTTTAAAGGGGAAACCCAAATAAATGATTTAAATGGAGAGCACTATGTTTCCTGCATTTGTATTTGCATGAATGCGGACCATATCCCGAGGGAAAAGTCTCGTCTGTGAGCTGTTCATATAACAGGATGGAGCAGGAGAGCTGATATCGGAGTGGAGAAAGGAGGGAGTTCCCATTCAGAGCTTGTGTGGCTCATTGTTGAGGTGAACAGGCATAACAGCTGGTGGAGGTGTGCACATTATTTGTAATGCTGGAGAAGTGTAGTAGATACACAGCGGTGGATTACTGATGCACAGCAATCAAGAAATTAGAAAAGTTTATTGAGATATATATATGAACTTTTGTACATTTTATTTATTATGGACATTTATTGATTATATTTTTCACTGTGTTTAGATCGGTTTATGTATTTGATTAATCACATGAGAGTGAGCAGTGCTGCACTATTTATACAATAAATATTTTAGTTGGTGGAGTGATACACTGGAAGTGTTCAGCAGCTGTAGAAATTTAGTTTAATTTATATTAATTGTACACTTGCATAACAATTTTAATTGTATACTTATTTTTTTAGCACATAGCACTTTGTGTGGCGCTGATTGACTTTTTCACAATATTACCTAACCTGTCACTACTGTATATCACCTAACCTGGCTCTATATCACCTAATCTGGCACTATATCACCTAACCTAGCACTACTGTATATCACCTAACCTGGTACTATAGCATCTAACCTGGCACTACTGTATATCACCTAACCTGGCACTACTGTATATCACCTAACCTGGCACTATATCACCTAACCCGACACTACTGTATATCACCTAACCTGGCACTACTGTATATCACCTAACCTGGCACTATATCACCTAACCTGGCACTACTTTATTTTACCTAACCTGGCACTACTGTATTTTACCTAACCTGGCACTACTGTATATCATCTAGCCTGGCACTATATCACCTAACCTGGCACTATATCACTTAGCCTGTCTCTATATCACCTAACTTGGTGTGATTTAACCTAACCTTTCTTATATCACCTAACCTAGCGCTATACCACCCTAACCTGGCATTAAATCACCTATCCTGGCACTATATCACCTAACCTGGCTTTATATCATCCTAACCTGGCACTATACCACCCTAACCTAGCACTATCTCAGCCTAAACTGCCAGTATACTACCCTAATGTCACTTAATTTCGATGTGTTGTGTACTGCCTGTCCGCCTGGGGGGGGGGATGTGCCACATATAGGATCCGCCCCGGGTGCCAATTTTAAAGACCATTTATTATTTTCCCTTTGTGTTGGTCTATCACATAAAATCCCCACAAAATACATTTACGTTTTTGGTTGTAACAAATTTCAAGGGGCATGAATACTTTTTCAAGGAACTGTGTGTATGTATATATATAGATATATCTATCATTTTTATAGTTGGCCCCCCTACTTTTGTCCCTGTCCCCCATGTACCCCCCCTAAATATGAAAGCTGGAGACGCCACTGGCTGTACTGCCTATAAGAAAAATAAAGTAGGATGGCTAATGGCCAGTGAAGGGGGGGGTTGGGTGGGCCAGCAGGGGGGCGGGTTTGTCTGGCCGGACAGTATGGAAGAGACCAGTCATCCGCACTGCCCATCACCTTACTTCATAGTGCGCAACCCGGCTCAGCCTCAGCGCCGCTGCATTGCTGATAGGCAGCCAATGGCTCTGCAGCAATGCTGGTTTCTGAAATTCCAGCTAATGAGCCTGTAGCAATGTTCCTGCATGATTTTAGCCCTCCCACTTCACATGTTCACTTGTTTTTGTGCGTGTTTGCAAAATTAAAGTGGGCCAGTCTGGATGAAGTCCAGGGCCAAATTTTTGTCCCAGTCCAGCCCTGCCCACTAGAGACAACTAATGTACTGGTAGATGGCAGCAGCCAGGTTCTTAGTTAGAAGACAAATGTATAGTCCTTAAACAATAAGATATGTTAGGTCAAACAAATCCCCAAGTTATTGTCACCTTTTACAACAATAACATTTAGCTGTAGTCATAAAAAATCCACTGAATTATGCTTACAAAAGAGTTACTAGCAAATAATAGTACAAAATGGTAACATAACTATGTATAAGAAAATAGTGGGGATGATTTACTAAAGGCAAATAGACGGTGTACTTGCAGTTGCTCCAGAGCCTAGTAAATGAGGTGAAGCTTCACTTTGTAACTGAATCGCATGCAAAGAAATAAACAAAATATATATATTTTTGCTTGCACATGATTGGATGATGGAAGTCAGCAGAGCATCTCCACATTTAACAAGCTCTGGAGCAACTGTTTACAGTGAATTTGCCATTAGTAAATCAACCCATCTGAGCCTACCAAAATATATTCTAAAGATGACTGTTCTTGAAACACATTAAAGTTTTCTTTCCTTAGGATGACAGTTAACTACCAATAACTTTATTAGTTTTCTAGTGACTTATCATGAATAAATCAGGTGTAAGTTATACTTAACAAAGACCTATACAAGCTTATCTGTTCAACAATTGTACAAAATATTCTTCAGCATATGTCACTATCCATTTTATTTCATAAACTATTTTCCCTTCTTCAGAGAAAGGCTTACCAATATGTGACACAACCATTGCTTTAATACAGCTGCCTAAAAGGAAGAAAACTTTGGGATTCCCACTTTTCCCCCAATGCTATTGCTAACAATTACTAGTTGTAAAAATGACAGCTGTGAATTGCTATGTATTACAAAGCAGGAGCTGTTGTCAAAATGCAGCTACTTCTGTGTATAATGACACTTGAAGATAGTTGACAAGCATTATTAATACAGTGTAACAATATATTGTACACGGTGAATAGTGCTCAATGAAAAATGTCATTGAGCACTATTCACTTGTATTCATATATGGGCGTTTTTCATTGAGCACTATTCATCTGTATTCATATATGGACGTTTTTCATTGAATATTATTTTTCCTGCGTTGATTTTTATATTTATTATTTGAGCTTACTATATATGCAGCGTTGTCACGTTTACTTTATTATCTTCTTTTTCTTGTGGGAACACTTAGGTGACAGCAGCAGCATTCATTCACTTTCACATGGGCTAGCACAAAGGAGACAATGCTACAATAAAAACCAACACACCGTACATTCTTTATAACAACTCATTTATTTTGGAAATTAAATTTTGGCCACGATGTTGTTCAAGGGGTAACCTTATAATGCAATGAACTTCAAATAATTATAAAGCCATCTTGGCTATAATACATCACTCAAATTACACTGTGTCCATCCAGACAATGCTGGACGACTATTCCCCCACTAAACAACACCATGACAGATAAGAAAATTGGGGAGGGCGGGTGGGAGTCCCGGTCCGGTTCCACAGAGTCTGCTTGTTACCAGGCGGACTGCCGCTTTTATCTCCTTCTGAAAGCGGGCTATGCAAAACCGCCAAATTCTTCCAATCAGCTGTTTGTTGCTGTGCAGCAGATGCTGCTGCTGTAACCAATAGCAAACCTGCAAGAAGCATAAGGAAACCTGCATCCCCTTTGAGCTCTCCCATGTTGGTCCTGCATATTGCATGGACCTGTCATGGGCTAGCACAAAGGAGACAATGCTACAATAAAAACCAACACACCGTACATTCTTTATAACAACTCATTTATTTTGGAAATTAAATTTTGGCCACGATGTTGTTCAAGGGGTAACCTTATAATGCAATGAACTTCAAATAATTATAAAGCCATCTTGGCTATAATACATCACTCAAATTACACTGTGTCCATCCAGACAATGCTGGACGACTATTCCCCACCGACCGAAGCCAATAGGGAAACCTTTGGCTGAGGTCCCCCCAACATCGTGGCCCTTTCAATTAAAGTTTGCAGTCCCATGTTGAAAATGTCCAGACCTATGTCTGACAAGTGGACTAAATCCTTCCTAAATAACCCCGGAATGAAACCTTCCAGCTCCAAGTGGCGGAAGGACACACCACCCAAGGACATTAAGAAATTATGTATGGTCCTATTTAACCGACTCCGAATCCTATTCAAATAAAATAGATTCCCAGAAGGGGACCAAAGAAGTCTAGGAACCATTTCGGAGAAGGCTAAATTGGTATTTGGAAACAAAAGTTTAATGTAGTAAATATCCCTCTTCATTTCACAAAGGAGTTCCCATGTTCTAACTTTACCAACATCGTTTGCTCCAACATGAAGCACTAGTACTTGGGGGGAAGGCCAAATTGCTGATAATTGAATTAAGTGGTCTTTAAGATTACGCCATCTGAGGCCCCTAACTCCAGACCATAACACCTTAAAAACATTCTTATCCAAACCTAAATTGTTCGTATATATCCTGGATGCAGCCTGCTTTTCAGCCCAGAAAATGTAGGAGTGGCCTACTATCCAGATTGTGCATATAGAAGAATCTGAAAATAGAAAATCATACAATTAATAATTCAGGGCGAACATAAATTTTATATCTACTACTAACCCACCTACCAACCCGTTTTTGACCTTCAGGAGAGAAACCCAACAAATTGGCTGTGGTGGCGGCCCCGATTCTGAACGAATGCGAAGAGAAACCGAGACCCCCAAGGTTGAGGCGCTTAAGACATGCGTATAGAACCGCCGAGAATTGGTAACGAGTCAACGGAGACAAATCCTGGTGGATAAAAAATGAACTGTTAGAGAAAGGCCTCACTGACATATAACCAGCCATATGTGACACCGGGCAAATCAAGTTATTGGGGGATTTACCTAGATATATCCATTGACCATTGCCCAAACCAAACGTTTTGGACCGGCAGATAAACAAACTTAAGCAATCGGATTCCAACAACACATGAGAAAATAGCAGAAAAGATGAAGATGACCTGTTTTGGGCAGTAAGTTCTCCAACTCTGAAGGCACCAAAAAAAATAACCGAAAAGGCTGCTCTGAAAAGCAGAAGTTCAAATTCGGTAAAACAAATCTCTTCTAATATAGCTAATAATTGGATTAATAAATTAACTGAAATTGGACGTCTGGCATCCTGGGTAGGGTGTGCCTTCTTGAAACCTTTGAGGACCTGGCTGACCTGAAAAAAGGAAGATAGGGCTGGCAAACCTGCAAATTTTAGAAAAAAGGAAACACCCGCCAACACCTTGCTAATAGAGGCAGGCCTAAGACCAGACTGAATCATAAAGGACACAAAAGCTAAAGAAACATACGCATTCACTTCCAATTCATCTATACTCCTGCTAGAGCAAAAAGAACACCATTTGGACCAGGCCAGACTATATTCCAGCCATGTCTTACGTGCTACAGAGTTCCTAAGATGCGCGGAGATCAGTCCCAGATCAAGCCCCAGAGGAAATCCGGGCACGGGGTTCCACACTGATCCGCCGATGGGGCCAACTCCCGGAATCTCCGCAACTGTAAACGAGATAAGGCGTCAGCTATGTTATTATCAATCCCAGGAATATACTTAGCTTTTAACCAAATATTAAATCTCATGCAGTGCAGCACCAAAAAACGTAAAAGTTTGATAACTAGCTCTGATTTGGAAGAAAGCGTATTGATAGCAAATAGAACACCTTTATTATCCGTATTAACAATAATCCTACGATTAACAAAGTGTTCCTTCCAGATCACAATAGAAACTATAACCGGGAATAACTCGAGGAGGACTATATTGCGCAGAATGTCTTGCTGAAACCAACTGGGATGCCATCTAGAGGCACACCAGTGGCCATCAAGAAAAGCGCCAAAACCAGATGAACCGGCGGCGTCTGTAAAAAAGTTTAACTGAAAATCGTTAGTAAAAGATTCCTGCCATACTGTGGACCCATTGAAATTGCAGAGAAAAGAATCCCAAATTTTAAGATCTTCCTTAATACTCTTAGAGATGCGGATATGAGAACCGGGGTTTTTAAAACCTCTAATAGCTAGAGAAAAACGTCTGGAAAAAATTCTAGCTATGGGAATAACCCTAGCCGCAAAAGCAAATAGACCCAAAAGGGATTGGGCCTCTTTTAATGAAACTTTGCGTTTTGACAAAAATGAGGAGATCATTATTCTCATACGTTGTAATTTATCCTCGGGCAATCTGAACTCCATTGACGATGAGTCAATAGTGATGCCCAGAAATTCTAAAGAGGATACCGGGAGTACCGTCTTCTCATGGGCAATGGGAATACCGAAGGAATTACAAATATGAAAAAATGTTTCCATTAATACCGAACATACTGGTGAGTCTGCTGGACCTAAAAATAAAAAATCGTCTAAATAATGCAGAATACCCCCCACGGGGGAACATTCAGACAGAACCCAATGCAAAAATTTTGAAAAGGACTCAAAATAAAAACATGATAACGAGAAACCCATGGGCATACATTTATCAAAATAAAATTGGTCCTGAAAATGAAAACCCAGGGAATTGAAACCTTGTGGATGCACCGGGAGCAGGCGAAAGGCAGATTTGATGTCCGCCTTAGCCAACAGCGCACCGTGCCCAAAGTGACGTAAAAGTTCCAGTGCTTCATCAAAGGAAGAGTATGACACCGGGGCTATAACCTCTGCGACCTCATCATTGAGTGAAGCATCCACAGGATATGATAAATGGTGAATAAGCCTGAAACTACCCCGCTCTCTTTTAGGAACAATGCCCAATGGGGATATGCGAAAATCTTTAAAAGGTGGGCAGGAAAAGGGGCCAGCTACTCTTCCTTCTGACACCTCTTTAAATATTTTCTCTTGTACAATTTCAGGATGACACCTAGAAGAGCGCAAATTCTTAACTAAAGTGCATCCAGACCCTGAAAAGGAGGGAACCAAGAAACCGTTCTTGAAACCATCAGATAGCAGCCGCGCCATCATGCGGTCTGGATAGAGATCTAGCCACGGTTGCATGCTTGGCAGGCTCACTGGGGTCCTGGCCTTTTCCACCAGCATCGCGTGGAAAGGATGGGAGGGAAGCAACTGATGATTTTTTGAAACATCTATTCGCCGAATGGTTCCCATTGCAGAAGGTGCACTCATGCCTATATCTGCAATTAGATAAGAATCTGCACTGTCCTTCATTAAAGGCAAAACAGAAACCTTTACGAAAGGCAGTTTGAGGGCTAGGCCCCGTTCTAGGTGTGAACTGCGGTTTTTGTGGAAGCATGAGATTCAACCATAAACCAACATCCTTACATCCCCATTGCAAGGAAGGGTGAACTGCTAATTTTTGCCTGAAATTCTCATCGTAGGTGAACCAGGCTGAACCGCCAAAATTACGAAATGCTTCAGAAACTATATCCACGTGTTGAAAAAGGCCTGAACATTTCTCAGGGAATTGTTCACCCAACACGGATGCAAAAATGCAAAAGGCCTGCAGCCAGTTCTGAAAGGTTTTAGGTACCGCCCTGCGCCTATCCTCTTCTGTGCGCTCATCTGATTTCTTGTCAGATTTAACTAGAAATTCCTTAGAAGCTGGCAATAAAGACAACAAATCAACAAATTCACCTCCCCAAATTTTTTCTTTAACAGAAGTGGATAAGTGGAAGCCCAGCGGTGAAATTTCACATGGCATAGGAGCCTTAAAGGAGGACTCCGCAACCACAGAATGCGCAGAGCGTGCAGAAGGCATAACAGCTTTACGAGCCTGAACCGGCTTGCGGGCCGTACCACCTGTATTCTGTTTAAAATTCCCAACCAGGGGGTTTTCTATCACATTATGCCAAATTGAACTTATGTCATCACTTTCATACTGTTGTAAAACATTCTCAGCTTGCTGTGAAAAAGCACCATGTAACTGTGCCCCTTTAAAATCATTAATAGTATCAGCATCATACAAAGCACCAGATAACTGTGCACCCTCAGCCTCCTCAGCAAAAGCACCAACTGTGTGTGCCCCTTTAAGCTTTTGCAACATACCAGATAGAGATTTAACAAGAGCATTAAATTCAGTGACATTAACATTTGAGAATGTCTCACCAGCAGGCAGACTCCTATTTTGCTCACTTCTGGCCGCAGCAGGTGCAGACTGAGTAGCACTACTTTCTCTCCTTGGAGGTGCATTCCTGTGAGGAACGCTGACAGCTCTTTCCTTTCCTTTAGTTTGAAAAGAAGCCTCCGTTCTCTGTCTCTTCTTCTTTCTCCCTGGCTGCTGGCGCGGACTGCGCATGACCGCTTCTGGCTCCACCATCTTTTCTTGGGCTGTGACATTCGACGGGGCTGTGATATTCGACGGGCCGGGCGGAGTCTCAGCACGTCCATCTTCCAAGCACTGCATAAGCCACTCCTCACCTCCGGAGCCCTCGGCTTTTTCTATGAGGCGGCGGAGCAAGCTCTCTCTTCTCTCAGGTGAGCGGCGCTTCATGCTCCTGAGTCCCGGTCCGGTTCCACAGAGTCTGCTTGTTACCAGGCGGACTGCCGCTTTTATCTCCTTCTGAAAGCGGGCTATGCAAAACCGCCAAATTCTTCCAATCAGCTGTTTGTTGCTGTGCAGCAGATGCTGCTGCTGTAACCAATAGCAAACCTGCAAGAAGCATAAGGAAACCTGCATCCCCTTTGAGCTCTCCCATGTTGGTCCTGCATATTGCATGGACCTGTCAGTAGTTTCTTTTTAGTGTTAGTTTATTGATTAGCAGCGCGCAACTACCTTTCTATTTAATATTGTACACAGTAGCTACTACATTCATATGTAGTTGTGGAATTTGGTCTGCATATGACATAATTTAAAGAAAATTCAATAAAATGTATTTCCTTTTTAACCGTATTCAGCCCTAACTCTATCCTTCCATTTCCCCCTTAGCTATTATGTTTCAAATCAAATATATTTTTCTCTTTCCATTAATTTTCTTTGTTATCTTTTTAGTGTAGCGTAAAAAGTAAAAATGGTCAAAACACCTTTCTGCATTTGCAAATAGCTTTGGTATTCTTTAGACCAGAATATTTTTTATTTATTCACATTATAAAATATATATTTTTTTAGTTTTTTTGTGTATACATTACATAAAAAATGTAATAAGTTCTATTACCAAAAAAAAGGAAAGCCCCATGGATTTCCTCCATTTCGACTCCATATAATGGCACTGACTGCCCATAAAAAGGCACCTCACCTTGTATTGTCACATGGGGGAAGGGGAGTGAGTCACAACCTCACCCATTATCAGAAGTGCCAGGGTATTTCACTTGATTTCTGAAATGTAGCGTGGGAGCAAAGGGAATGTGAGCCTGTGTTGCTGGGAAGGGGAAAGTTAAGTGAATCATTTATTTTGCCCTGTACTGTCAAAGCAAATCTTCACTATATTTATATATAGGCTGCTACTATGACTTTTAATTTTGCAAATGCCAGTTGCCTGGGTGTAATGCTGTCCCTCTTTCCTCAACACTTTAAACTAAAACTTCACCCACCTGCTTTAAAGTGTTTGTAAAACTTTGCGTTTTTTTTTTTTTTACTAAAATAACAAACATGTTATCCTTACCTGCTCTGTGCAATGGCTTTGCACAGAGCAGTCCTGAGCCACCTTTTCCCAGGTCCCTCACTAGCACTCCAAGCGCCTCCTCTTCACCCAGTGCCCTCATAGGAAGCCGCCTCCTATGGGGGCACTCATGCAGGCTCGCTTCCAAGTCCCGCTGCCTGCGTCCAGAGTTTGATTGACAGCAGTGGGAGCCAATGGTTCCATCTGCTATCGATTTTCTCTGTGACGCAGGGACAGAGCCAGGAGAGATACTGATCTTATGCACAGTGCTGGATCACAATGGAGCTCAGGGCAGTTTAAGGGGGGCTGGGGGGGATTCCAGACAAAGAAGGTTTTTACCTTAAAGGAGACGTACAGCCAAAGCTTGTTTGGCTGTACTTCTACTGTGGATCACAGGAGTGCAGTTCGTTTTTAGCAAACAGCGGGCTGTAATACGCTCTCTGCTGACATCACAGAGTTGGTCCAGGCTTGGGCGTCGTCACCACCATAGATTCGGGATCCACCCAGATCCCTGGACTGCCACCCGGCTCAGCCTCTCAGCAAGCCGCTGAGAGCCTGAGCTGGCCGCTCCAGTGAGCGAGGAGGGGGCAGAGCAGAGAGCTGCTGATTAACAGTCAGCAGCTCTCTGCTCATGGAGCTATGAGAACTGAGAAATAGGTGTTTAATCGCTTGGTTCTCAGTATTAGAGGTGCTGGGGGGGACAGATGCAGCATTGGACTGATGTTGCATCCACCTAGGTAAGTATAAATCTAAAAAAAATATATACATATCCATATCTCTCTTTAAATGCATTGGATACACTGAGGTAAAAAAAAATTAAAGTTTTAAAACCAATTTAATTTTCTTTTCCCATCCCCTCTTACCATCTATGTTGTGTTGCCCCCAATAAGAATACTTACATGTCCAATGAATCCAGCGTTGATCTGTTGTAGTTCACCCATCCACTACTACACACCTTGCATCTTACTTTCTTTCTCATTGGGAGCCAGCTGCCTCTTCCGGGTTCTTGCAGCTGCCCCCCCCCCCCCCCGATGAAAAACAAACTGTTCACAACTGTGAACAGGCTAGGTTCAGGGTGAACACACAATTAACCCAAAGCCAATTCCTATTCTTCTTAATACAAAGTTCCTTTAAGCTCTTTGGCTCATTACAAAGTAAGTATTAAACTTTGTATTTATGAGGCCTATAAAATTTGGATAATTTTCCTTGCCATATAAAAAGTTGAATCTATATATTACCAAGGCAATACACACTAAGAATTTTTACACATTTTTTGGGGGGGAGAAAACACATGGCCTGAAGGCTAAGAAATGAATAAAAAATATATTGGAATTTAGAAATCTAATAAAACGTCTCTGTGCCAAATCTGGACATTTTGGAATTGGATCAACATTTTGGAAATGAATCAAAATAATTTAATTAGAAATAAAAAAATGCAAATGTAAACCTTTTTTTTAACTGCATACAATGCTGAAAATTTACTTTAGTGCTTGCTCTTCTGACGTTCCTTCTCTATGGGAGATGGCAATCTGCAAAAAAAAATGAATGCAAAAAAATAAATATATTCTTAATAGCTTTCTAAATTGAGCAAATGGTGACAAACAGAAGCATGCCTTGAAAAGACTAACATGGAAAGCTATGGGGGTCCTGTATGGCAACCTTTCTTGTAGTACGCATGTAGCATGCATGTTAGGGAAATTGCCGTAATGTTAGTGATGTTGAAAGGAAAGGTAAAATAGCAGCGATGGTGTCTAAACTACTTCATGCAATTATATGTTATTAGAACATAGTGGAAGAAAACCATAGAGAGGGCCTTTCTTCTATCCTCTTTACCTCCGTGCACCGTGTTGTGCGTGTTGAGGAGTGTTCAGCCCCCTCTGATCAATGTTCCTTGAAGGACTGGTGTAGGCACATGTGGGACAAATAGGGATGTTGGGACCCTTCAGACATTCATGGTAAAAGGCAGGGGCTATTTTTCCCGAAATGTGTAGACTGTAGTCTTTCTCATTAATTCTATAATAAAATTTGTTATACTTGGTGAGCATGCATTGCATAGCCAACCTTTTCATTTGTTTCTTGAACTAATAAAAATATATTGCCATCTTACTCTGATTTTGTCTTGTGGCTGTATCTTCCATACATGTTCCCAACAAGTTTGAGTAGAATAAATACAAGGATTAGGGCAACAGAGGATGCTGTTATAATAGTAAGGTTTTTAATTTCAAGGGCAGACCTTGAGCACTGAGTTCCATTTTGAAACAGGGATTTACCTTTAAGACATCTAAAATAGACAACACCCATCAACAACAAAACACAAACAGCAGTACATACATTGTAAAAATCCATTTTCAATGCAGCATTCTGGAAGACGGTTACATCACACGCTAGGTCTTAGAATCTGCACATCACCATTTTAACTCATACTGAAATTACCATTGGAATGATTCTTGTTAATAGAAATTTACAATTATATTTGTTTTGAAGATGAAATTATTATTTACCAGTTTCTTTTTCTAGACAAAACTTTCCATACAAACACCATAGAGAACAGTATGTATTAAAATAAGGGCTACATTTATCTTGTAGCTGCCTACCTACGACATAGGCCATAGGAGCTATAATGGGGTCTTTGCCTTTATTAACCTCTGCAGAAGATGAAGGCAACTTAATTTTTCAGTTACTTTATTTACTGTTAACTGCATGCCTTTGCACACATAAGATTGTTGTCTTTTAGACCAAGGTCGAATGTGAGATTTACGAATAACAAAACTTCACATCTACTCTTTTACCAATTTGCCTAATTTTGGAAGCTCCACCTTTTTTTTATGGCTATGCATAGATTGGGGACAGGTTAAAACACCTGTCAGGCTTTCATTGGTGCTTGTGTCCCTGCTAGGGAGATTCACCTTCTGTATTAGCCCTGGTAACCACAGTCACATGGATTGATTGAAGGGAAAAACGGTGAAGTAAAATTCACTAAATGGCACACAGTTGAAAAAATATGACAGATGTGGAGTGTAGCCTCCCTGGCAGTTTTCCTGAGTGTGGCTCGGGGTTAAAATTCAGGACGATTAGCGGTAACCCCGAGCCACACTCGGGATTACATCGCAGGATACTGGTGTGGCTTTACTTACCTTGTCCCCGGGATCCTGAGATGTCCCCCGCAGTGTCTGTGGGCTCCGTCCTCTGCCCGAAGCCTCTCCGTGCCAGGCTCCGTTCCCTGAACGGGGGCGGAGCCTGGGGGCAAATTAAAAAAAAAGTAAAAATCATAACACATACAGTACTGTAATCTTACAGATTACAGTACTGTACGAAATTATTTCACATCCCTTTTGTCCCCAGTGCTTTGGCCCATGCCCTGCATGCAGTTTTATGTGATATATACTGTTCTTTCTGCCTGGAAACTGGAGATTGTCCATAGCAACCAAAAAGTGTCCCTTTACGTCAAAAGTGGCTTTAGACCAGCTAGAAAACAACGATAGTAAATTAGAACACTTGCAGAATTGAGCGTTAGTGAATCGTGGGGAAATTTATTTTATTACTATTTATTTTTATTTTTTTAAATTATTTATTTTTATTTATTATATTATAATTTATGTTTTTGTGTTTCAAACTTTATCATACCTGGGATATCTACTAGACTCTTGTTTGGACAGATTTAAGTGTGTTATTGTTAAGAATTACAGACCTACAATATAAAAAGCCAAATTTCCATGCAAAATAATTGTACCGCTTTCAGCACCTAAAATCCGAAATAATCATACCACCAGGGAGGTTAAAACATTCCCTACTCTATCCAAATTGAAAAGGGAGCCTGTAGGGAGGTAATATGGAAACTGTGATTGTTGAAGTCTACTTCTGTAGACACTAGATCCCTGACAGTTATGCTCATCCAATGGTTTTAGTATCAGTCACTAACTCAAAACAAATGTCTACAGGACAAATAAAGGAATGTCTCCCAAATGGGAACAAAACACTGGGTTGGGGTTTTGATCATTCCCTATGTTACCCAAGATTAAAAAAAAATGTTTTGTCTTTAGAGATTCTTAAAAGGATTGAGGAAACATATGTGGGCTACAATAGCTGACACTGCTGGATTAAACTCCGTAGAGTCCCCTAGACAGTCAAAATCTTGCTCCCTTGCAGGTTTCTGGAGGCTTCTCATTCTCACGCTCTAGTGGAATAACATTGAACTAAGTAGTGTGCACGTTGGTCACTAGATGACCACTGGATGGAGATGACCATTGCTACTGTACATTACACGTATGTAGGTTGTACCAAAGTTTTTAACTGAAGGCTGACAGAAGAAAAGCTTTTAAGAGGCGAACTAATGTGAACCTGATTTGGTTTATGTATTTAAAGTTGTTATTGGGTACATTCTATTAATATGGTATTTTATGTAACTTTAATGTAAAGTTTTTCATTTCTTTTTTTTCTCTCTTTTGTAAACAATCTAAGAAAGCTTCATTGTAATTTTCTCTCAAATCAATATTAATTTTCATCTGTTGTTGCGGGGGCCCTGAAACGGCATTGGGTCCATAGGCCGGTGCCTACTCTGCCTATTTGCTAATCCGGCAAAGATTTCTGAAAACTCCTGAAAACACAAATTTCTTAACAGACATGCTAATCCAATAACTTAATCCCTTTCAAAGTCACTGACTCAAAACAAGTATGCTCATTAAAAATTTGGATTTTATATTTGTTTCAGTATCTCAAAATACAGTATCCAGTATTAGCTGCACCGTTCTAAAATCCAGTTAACATAAATACTTAAATAAATTAAATATCAGTAATATGTTGTACAAAAATAAAGTACTGCAGCTATACCTCCCATAGTACACACGTGACAAATACAGCAAAGTAGTAATTTTTGTCACCTGTGTTAGTACCCTTAGGTTGATATGTCTTTTCTGAAAAACAACATGGCTGACTCATGTGTAATTATCTGATTCATATAGCATATCATTTTTATGTAAGGCATATCAAGGAGCCACTGCTCTCCTTCTCAGCGCTACAACCGGTTGTAGCGCTGAGGAGGTGAGCAGTGTCTACCTGATTTGACTTACATAAAAATGATATGCTAATATACAAGATGATAGAATAAGTGAGTGGGACATTTTTATATGCCCTCTACCCACGGTCATGATTGAGTTACATTGTTGCGTGATGAAAGTTTCACTCATTCTCTTCCCAGAGACACTCCAGAAAACAGATGGCTTTATATTGAAGGACGCTGTGAATATCTTGATGCTATTCCTGGCTGGTTCGCCCTAGAACACATTATTGAGAGCTTTGTATGACCCAAGGGGGTCACATCCTAAGGTGAGCAGGCATTGCACAATGGTGATGGAAGTTGTGGCGCGGATCACATAACCAACTACTATATCCTGTGAAAGAGCACTTTATCAATATTCATCTTTATATTGACTGTATTTTTATATATTTTTTGGACGTTTATTTGTATCATCAATTGTCGGAATTTGCACAACTCATTGATTTATTTATGCACATGTCACTTTATGCACACTATAACATACAGAATAAGCGCACCATTGTTCAAGAATTATATCCAACTGTATCATAGTCTACAATGATACAGAACAGTACACAGGTTTACACTTAAGCGTCTATGTGAACAAGCTCATACATGTTATGCCTTATAATCGTGGGAGTGCATTATTTGGTGTAACAAATACTCCTCATTTCTCCCCACTTCCCTCCCATACCAGATTATATAACACATCTTCTGAACCACTGCACTCTATACACTGAGCTGTACATTGTAATGTAGCATTTTAATGCTGTGTTGTAGTGTACATTACATATCCCATATCATTTCAATGTTTATGCTGTGCTGTCTATTACTGATGTAATACTGACATATAATCACACATATAGGTTGGACTTGATGGACTTGTGTCTTTTTTCAACCTCACCTACTATGTAACTATGTAACTATTTCTAGTGCTAAAGCGCATGGAAACCTCCCCAGTGTGAAAGGGGTCTAACTACTCTACTTTATTGTGAAAAAAAAGGTCTAAACACAAAACTCCAGCTCAAAAACTTTGCTCTAATTTGCATAAGTACAGAGCACAAATGAAAATTCTGTACGGTGCTGTACAATACAATGATGTACAGTACGTCTTTCAGGTGGGGAGAGCTGGTCGTAAGTCCGAGCGGTCGTTAAACAGGTAAGTCATTAAATGAGGAGTATCTGTATACTGTACACTGTGTTATTTATGACATACCACACTGCATTGTGCTGTACCTTATACTCCACACTGCCCCTGCCTGTACTCTCTACTGTATTTTATATACTCCATATTGCGAGGCAAGTTATATAATCCATGCTTTTCTATTCTATACACTGTGCTGTGTTTTACATACTACATACCCACCGCTATGTACATTATGATATATGTTATATGATCTAAACTTTTGAAGTCTGGACTCTATGCTGTATGTTATATAAAACAATTTGCTAATCATCACATTATTATCTTATGACTAGTGGTTATTTGTACCACTATGATTTGTAAATGACTCTGGAATATCAACTATTTAACCTAAGGGCTCGCTTTTACTTGTCAAATATAAAATTCATACAGATGTTTCAAGATAAAACGATTACTAGGTTAATTAAATCCTCAAAATATATGCATAAAGTTAAACATTACAGAACCACCCCGGTTCAAAGAAACATTATTTCGATGTTCTTGACTTTCTTACCTTTTTATTTAAAATTTTATACCTCGGTCATGGAGTGTCATATCAGTGTCAGTGTACTGTCCATTACACACTATATTACCAAAAGTATTGGGACACCTGCCTTTACACACACACACACATGAACTTTAATGGCATCCCAGTCTTAGTCTGTAGGGTCCAATATTGAGTTGGCCCACCCTTTGCAGCTATAACAGCTTCAACTCTTCTGGGAAGGCTGTCCACAAGGTTTAGGAGTGTGTCTATGGGAATGTTTGACCATTCTTCCAGAAGCGCATTTGTGAGGTCATCCCAAAGGTGTTCTAACGGGTTGAGGTCAGGACTTTGTGCAGGCCAGTCAAGTTCCTCCACCCCAAACTCACTCATCCATGTCTTTATGGACCTTGCTTTGTGCACTGGCCCAAATCATTTTGTGGAGAGGGGATTATGGTGTTTTTTTTAAATTTATTTTATTTATTTCAGGTACTTATATAGGTACTTATATATATTATAATCTATCCACAGTCTCTGGTTATCGCCTTTAATCTATCCACAGTCTCTGGTTATCTCCTTTAATCTATCCACAGTCTCTGGTTATCTCCTTTAATCTATCCACAGTCTCTGGTTATCTCCTGTAATCTATCCACAGTCTCTGGTTATCTCCTGTAATCTATCCACAGTCTCTGGTTATCTCCTGTAATCTATCCATAGTCTCTGGTTATCTCCTGTAATCTATCCATAGTCTCTGGTTATCTCCTTTAATCTATCCATAATCTCTGGTTATCTCCTTTAATCTATCCACAGTGTCTGGTTATAGCCTGTAATCTATCCACAGTCTCTGGTTATCTCCTGTAATCTATCCACAGTCTCTGGTTATCTCCTGTAATCTATCCACAGTGTCTGGTTATCTCCTGTAATCTATCCACAGTCTCTAGTTATCTCCTTTAATCTATCCACAGTGTCTGGTTATCGCCTGTAATCTATCGGCAGTCTCTGATTATCTCCTTTAATCTATCCACAGTGTCTGGTTATCGCCTGTAATCTATCCACAGTCTCTGATTATCTCCTTTAATTTATTCACAGGCTCTGGTTATCTCCTCTAATCTATCCACAGTCTCTGGTTATCTCCTGTAATCTATCCACAGTCTCTGGTTATCTCCTGTAATCTATCCATAGTCTCTGGTTATCTCCTTTAATCTATCCACAATCTCTGGTTATTTCCTTTAATCTATCCACAGTCTCTGGTTATCTCCTGTAATCTATACACAGTCTCTGGTTATCGCCTTTAATCTATCCACAGTCTCTGGTTATCTCCTGTAATCTATCCACAGTCTCTGGTTATCTCCTGTAATCTATCCATAGTCTCTGGTTATCTCCTTTAATCTAGCCATAGTCTCTGGTTATCTCCTTTAATCTATCAACAGTGTCTGGTTATCG
Organism: Lithobates clamitans; assembly: GCA_037952925.1. Taxonomy (NCBI): domain Eukaryota; kingdom Metazoa; phylum Chordata; class Amphibia; order Anura; family Ranidae; genus Lithobates; species Lithobates clamitans. The sequence continues at coordinate 5,392,741 of JBBGZY010000305.1, read as the reverse complement.
CCTGTAATCTATCCGAAGTCTCTGATTATCTCCTTTAATTTATCCACAGTCTCTGGTTATCGTCTGTAATCTATTCACAGTCTCTGGTTATCTCCTGTAATCTATCCATAGTCTCTGGTTATCTCCTGTAACCTATCCACAGTGTCTTATTTATCTCCTGCAATCTATCCACAGTCTCTGTTTATATCCTGTAATCTATCCACAGTCTCTGGTTATTTCCTGTAATCTATCCACAGTCTCTGGTTATCTCCTGTAATCTATCCACAGTCTCTGATTATTTCCTGTAATCTATCCACAGTCTCTGGTTATCTCCTGTAATCTATCCACAGTCTCTGGTTATTTCCTGTAATCTATCCACAGTCTCTGATTATTTCCTGTAATCTATCCACAGTCTCTGGTTATCTCCTGTAATCTATCCACAGTCTCTGGTTATTTCCTGTAATCTATCCACAGTCTCTGGTTATCTCCTGTAATATATCCACAGTCTCTGGTTATCTCCTGTAATCTATTCACAGTCTCTGGTTATCTCCTTTAATCTATCCGCAGTCTCTGGTTATCTCCTTTAATCTATCCACATTCTCTGGTTATCTTCTGTAATCTATCCACAGTCTCCGGTTATCTCCTGTAATCTATCCATAGTCTTTGGTTATCTCCTGTAATCTATCCACAGTCTCTGGTCATCTCATGTAGGCCATCTGCAGTCACTGATTATCTCCTGTAATCTATCCACAGTCTCTGGTTATCTTCTGTAATCTATCCACAGTCTCTGGTCATCTCATGTAAGCCATCTGCAGTCTCTAATTATCTCCTGTAATCTATCTGCAGTCTCTGATTACCTCCTGTAATCTATCCACAGTCTCTGGTTATCTCTTGTAGTCCATCCACAGTCTCTGATTATCTTCTGTAATCTATCTGCAGTCTCTGATTATCTCCTGTAATCTATCTGCAGTCTCTCATTATCTCATGTAGGCCATCCACAGTCTCTGAATATCTCCTGTAATTCATCCACAGTCTCTGGTTATCTCTTGTAGTCCATCCACAGTCTCTGATTATCTCCTGTAATCTATCTGCAGTCTCTGATTATCTCATGTAGGCCATCCGCAGTCTCTGGTTATCTCTTGTAGTCCATCCACAGTCTCTGATTATCTCCTGTAATCTATCTGCAGTCTATGATTATCTCATGTAGGTCATCCACAGTCTCTGGTTATCTCTTGTAGTCCATCCACAGTCTCTGATTATCTCCTGTAATCTATCTGCAGTCTCTGATTATCTACTGTAATTCATCCACAGTCTCTGGTTATCTCTTGTAGTCCATCCACAGTCTCTGATTATCTCCTGTAATCTATCTGCAGTCTCTGATTATCTCATGTAGGCCATCCACAGTCTCTGGTTATCTCTTGTAGTCCATCCACAGTCTCTGATTATCTCCTGTAATCTATCTGCAGTCTCTGATTATCTCATGTAGGCCATCCGCAGTCTCTGATTATCTCCTGTAATTCATCCACAGTCTCTGGTTATCTCTTGTAGTCCATCCACAGTCTCTGATTATCTCCTGTAATCTATCTGCAGTCTCTGATTATCTCATGTAGGCCATCTGCAGTCTCTGGTTATCTGTGCATTTGGCTTGTGACTGTGACTTCAATGGACAAGTTTAATGGTGACGCCTGCGAAACTTGACATGTCGGATTGCGGCACAGTGAAGCTAAGCATTGATGTCACAGCAATGTGTAGTCAACGATGCAGCTGCTATGTTCATTTAGAGATAGGTGCTTAAGGGATGGTTCTGTTTAATCATCTTCTTTTTACTGGCACCAAAATGTGGCGAGGTTTTGCTGTGATTGTTGAGCCATTTATCGCACAACAAGCATCCAAAACCACACAGTATTTTGGTGCCACTAAAAATGAATGGAACACAAACACATGTGCTGCATTCTGCCAGCATTGCAGTGTGATTTGGAATTGGTGCACGGCAGCAGAATCACAGCGATATTCTGCACACATTCCCAAATCGCTACATGTGAACAGTCAGGGCCTAACAGGCTAACACAACAGCAATTATGGAAGACTCAGCCTCAGTATATTATATAGTTACAAAGAAGCCCTGGTTTTGTTTAACCATGGCCCCTTAGCCCCTCCCACTATCATGTTTGGCCATACCCGCGTCGCAGGTCACTAGCTCTCTGTCATGTCCCTCATTCTCAAATTCGAAAGTTGGGAGGTATGTTCTGTATGTATGGATTTTGCACAGTACCGCTTTTCTTGTCTGGTATGTTGGGCTAAGATTTTGTTATTACAGTGCACAAACCTGTGATAGGTATTCCATTGGCTGAGAGCACTGACCTCTGTGTTCTGGTGAGGGGGGGGCATCCCCCTATCAGAACACAATAGCACAACGGGAGAGATTGCTGTACTAACACCGCGTGTGTTAGTATAGTGATCTGTCAGGTTTTTTTCGTTCAGCCCAGCGGGCAGTGTGTACCAGGCCTTAGACTGGACAATAGCCAACCTTACTGGGGACAATTTTCATAAAAACTGGAAGAAGGCAAAACTGAAATCAGGTTCAATTTTCAAGAGGATCTGAAAAAATAGAATTTAGGATGTGATTGCTTACTATATAGTTTTTTCTTTTTCCTTTGTTATCTTTGTTTCAGTAAATATTTTTTTATTATTTTTTATTACTTACTAACTATGTAACTATTAACTGATATTTTTTATTACTTACTAACTATGTAACTATTACCTGACTAATGTACATATATTGAGTATCTTCTATCCATTTGAATCTTTCCCTGAAAAGCCCAGTAATTCTATTTCCTTTAAAAAAAAATAATGCAACCTCTAGTAGGACATTCATAAAAGAACTGCTTCTCTCAACCTAGAAACAGGGTCAGTGCTTAGGTAGAATACGAAAGGAGAATAAAAGCAAGAAATGATAAAAACATGTTTTGTGTGATTTCCTTTGGACTGCTCGCTATGACTCAAGCCTATTTACTAGTAGCAGTAAGTGCAATTAATGTTTTAAGGGCTCTCTATGCCATTTGTTGTATTTTATTACAGAGATTACTGGAGATTTTGAAATAGAAAAGGACAGCTGTGGAAAAAGGTCAGCAGAGGAGCCACTAAGTAAATAAATAATATAAAGCAAGATATGAGCACTTGCTCGTTCTTCCTAGTATAACTCATATGCTAAGCCAATAGAAATCATTTTTATTTTAATGGATTTAAATGGCAATGGCATATTAATGTTTGTGCTGTAGGCATATATTTGTCTTAGATGCCATCCTGCAGAGTGCAGATAAGGTAAAAAAAAAAAAAAAGTATATAGCCCACGTTCTTCTCTTTATATATTTTTTTTATAAGCCCTCCTGTCTCACAAATCTGATATCTTTTTCATGTGGAAAAAGGAAATAAACAACTTAGGCTGTTGTGTGTATTACACACAGCCATTGTTTTAATCAGCCGATTAGCTTATTTTGCTTTCATTATCACTTCTCTGCAGATAATTCTATAAAGGATAGGTTCAACTTTAGCAATATGTTATATATTATACCCCTATTTAGGGTGTAACATGCAACATATTGTTAGGGACTGAACACCCTCACCCCCATTATGTTGAATCTTCCTCCAGCTTTCAAACTAAATGCCAGTATACAGGTAAGGGGCGAAAAGCTATAAGTAAAAAGTGCAGGAGCCTGACATTTCACCTATGATCCACTGATCATGGGTGCAATACTTTCTAGGCTCTTGTGTATAAATATAATAAACACATATTTGTTTTACCTGCAATGTATGCATGTATCATTTTTTTACTTATAGATGAACTTTTCCTTTAATTTATCTTTCAGCTCCCAAACTCACTTTGCAGCTGTGTCATGTTTTAACTTTCATGTTTTTTCACTTCCTTAAGCCTAGTACACTAGTTTTTGGGTTGAACAAAAAAAAACCTGACAGCTTGCGTCGGAGCTGCTGTACTAACAATCTGATGTTAGTACAGAGATCTCCCCTGCTGTGCTATTATGTTCTGACAGGGTGACAGCCCCCCCCCCCCGCCCCTCCAAAACACTCCGGTCAGTGCTCTCAGCCATTGGCTGAGAGCGCGGATCAGGAGCCTATCAGCAGGCCTTTTTCGGTCCTGAGCCTTTGACAGAAGCCTGGCAGGCTGCCAAACACACGGGCTAAATGTCGGGCAGTTTCTATTAAACCAGACGATGCCGGCCGACATTCGGCCCATGTGTACTAGGCTTTAGGGCTCATGAACATGCACATGCAATATGCTGCATTCATATACGGAATTTATACAGGTTTTATGCTACAGCATTGTATGCTTTGGGCCTATTCACAATGCTCCATTTACCTGTCTAAAACAAAACTAGAAAACTGGCTTTCACAGTCTTATCTTAGGTGGTACCCATGTAAATGTTTGCACTAATGTTTATATGCATACAAATAGATCATATGCGCCATGGCCTATGGAATTTAAGGTCAGCATGTAAACAGATATAATTAATTAGACACAATGGTTACATTATAGCACATATTAAACTTAGCTTGACCTAGAATTGGTTTCTTGTGACTTCAGCTAGAAATCTGCATTATTAGAACTTCAATCAAAGAAAAAAAAATTGGTAGGTGACATTTCATAAGTACAATTAGGCCTGCCATAGACAGAGTGAATTTCTTTCCTGCAACTCGTGGTTAGGAAATTAGCTTGATTCGCCCACCAATACATTGTTGACAGGGGAATCCCTCTGCTGAGCCATTGTGTTCTCCTAGCGGGGTAGGCAGAGGAAGCCGCCCCCGCTGGGAGAAGACATTAAATATTGTTAGTGGCTATAACAGCCACTAGCAATAATCACATGTAAAATGCAGCAGGCTGCTGGCACCCAAGTTGATTGATCGATCAACTTAGATACATTCAGCCTGCCCATACATGGTGCACATCTTAGCCGGTTCCTGCTGAACCAACCAAGATTCAAAGCGTTTATGGCCAGCTTTAGAGAGTGTATACTTAAAGTGACCCTGTTTCTGAAAGAAAGCAAGAAATTGCACACTGATCAAATCACATTCAACTATTATTATTAAAGCTGGACAAAGCACACCAGAGTCCCATCTAGGATGGTCCCTCTCTAACTTTTAACCCAGGGATAGAGGAGCAGGAAGGGAAGGCTCTTTTTATGCAGTGTAAAATGCCTCAAAGGCATACATACAGGCCCACCGAGGCCAGGCCTCGGGGTGGCAGTGGTGCAGGGGCGGCGCCGCTCCTGCGGCGACTTCTCGGCTTTCGCGGCTGCCCCCCCCCACACTAACATAGCAGCATGGCAGGTGCGGCAGGTCCGTGCCTTCTCTAATATCACTGCACTGCCCCCTCCCCACACTGCCTGTCTTATTCACACAAAACATGAAGCGCGGCCGCTCTAGACAAAGGGCAGGACTTTTTAAGTTAAGAAGTGGGTGATGGGTTGCTAGGCAGCGGGGCGGTCCCAGCAATAAATCACTCACTTTTAATGTGAAAAGTCCCGCCCGTTGTCCAGAGCGGCCAGACTCCATGTCTTATGTGAATAAGGTAGGGTTCTTTGGGGAGGGGGGAGTGCTGTGCTGTAAAGGAGTTTGATATTGAGAGAGGACTGTAATGGGGGGTCAGTCTGTGATTTGAGGGATCAGTCTGTGATTTGGGGGGTCAATCTGTGATGGGGATCTGTGATGGGGAGTCTGTGATGGGTCAGGACCAGTTTGTGATGGGGGGTCAGTCTGTGATGAGGGGTCTGTGATGGGGGGTCAGTCTATGATGGGGGGTCTGCTATGGGTCAGGTCAGTCTGTAATGGGGGTCTGTGATGGGAGGGTCAGTCTGTAATGAGGGGTCTGTGATTTGGGGGGTCAGTCTGTGATGGGAGGGTCTGTGATGGGTCAGTCTGTGATGGGTCAGTCTGTAATGGGGGGTCTTTGATGGGGGTTTGTGATGAGGCAGGGGGGGATGTGATGTAAGCGGGGAGCTAAAGACACTGATGTAAAAGGAGGTTGTGATGTAAAAGGGGGACTGAGGACACTGATGTAAATGGGGGTCTGTGATGTGATGTGAAGGGGGGGGACTGAAGATACTGATGTAAAAGGGGGTCTGTGATTTCTGCACTAGCAAAACACAGGTCTCTGCAAGGGCAATAGAAAACAATTGTTTTTTATGTGTTCTGTTCACACTGCAACAGCGCTACTGCCTGCTGAGCAGTGTGGTGCAAAATTCATACTGTTTCTATGCACTGCAACTGAGCTGTGGTGCATAAAAATGAATGAAATGTATTTGCATAAAGAACTATTTACGATCATCTTTGGGTCAAGAAAGACTGAACAGTTTATCTTTACTTGCCATTGAGTCAGAACTTTTAAATACTTTTTCCTACGAAGATATTATTAATGAGTTTGCCAAAAGAAAAGTTAGAACCAAAAAATTGTAGGGAGTTTTTTACTGCTATAATCTTTAAAAGGCATTTTCTGCATTACAGAGTATTTTCAGTCTGTACAAATCCGGGCATGGTTACATACCATATATTCATCATGCACATCTGGCAACTGGACATTATGAGATGTCTGTGTGACATCTCAATAAAGTTTACTAGAAAAAAAGGAAGTAGCGTGATCTGCCCAGCTCAGCACAACACTGCGCTGATCTCTGAAGGACAGCACCACACATGAGGCACTGCGCTGCAATGCAGCAGTTGGTATGAACAAGCCTTTATATGCACTGCATTGTGGGGCATTTACATGTATTTGCACATGTTTCTGTGCATTTGCAGTGTGAAAAAATGCAGCTTGAACTATGCCTATAAGATAACCTGTATTTTAAACTGTCAATGCAGCTGGAGTGCAGTCAAAAATGCATCCACTTGCATCTGGTGTGACTGGGCCTGGTTCACACCATGAATCACAAAGGAATGTGCTGTGTGATTCACATGCGGTCCTGGAACAGTGCGATTTCAGCCCATTCATTGACACCCGCTGCAGGTTGCAACTGCATTGCATTTTGAATGCAGTGCAGGAAGCATGAACGGAACGTGTATTTCCCGCTCCACCGTCTGGTGTGAACTGGTCCTAAAAGAACCCAACAATATAAACAAAGTTAACTGAGAACCTGGAACATAGCAGACAGTGTAATTGATATAATGTATCTATCCAATTTTATTGATGGACATAGATTAGAAGCTGAATGATAGAGCATTTCTAAAGGTAATAGAGGAGAATTCGAAAAAGTGGAGATGGAGAGGGGATGGGAATAGAAAAAGGTAAAGGAGAAATAAAAAGAAAAAAAGAGGAGGTAAGAAAAAGAAATAAATGAAGAAAAAAAGGGGGAAAAATACAACTTTATCTCTTTTTCCCCCACAGGAAAGAAACTGATAGCAGGATGCCCAATAAGTGATATGTAATGATAACAATCATAACCATCTTGCTATGATTAACTACAGTGACTAGTTGCCTGTGCAGTCTTTCATAGAATTCTATTTCTCGTATTCATGGGCTTGCCTTTTTAAGTTTAAACTGAAAATACTAGTAACTCCATTACATTTTTTTGATAAGGAATTATAAGTTATCTAAAAGTATAAAAAAAAAAGAACTGTGATGTTGCTCAGCATTATCCATTTGAATGATAACCCCAGTGAGTTTTTTTGGACTTCTAAATTTCATGGTACAGTGATGAAATTCTTGGCTTGGAATAAACACAGCTGCCATATGTGTAGGTGTGTTTCTGTCCTTTTCCTAAACATTAAGCAGCTGTACACTCAAACACAAGTGTAATCATTCTATATTTGTGGTATGATTGTTATGCATTTAAACTAAGAAACAAAACCTAATTTAACTGATAATATTCAAGTTAGTGACGGCATATTAGGCAGACAGCCAGGGTCAGAGTCAAGGATCAGCTTAGTCATTAGCTTGACCCAGATGACACCTAGAAGAGCAGCCAAGTGCTCACTGTAGTGGCAAACTTCCTTCATTAAGGCTGAATATAAAAGAGACAAACAAAAATTGAATGCCAAGTATGTTTATATCTGATGATTAGTGGCTTCAGTATTTCAGTAAAGCTAGAAATTGCTAAACATTTACCACAGCGGGATGCCGCTTTCAGCACCAGATTCATTTAGCTTGTTTTGTGATTTTTTTTAGCTCAAATGCTGCTTCCTTGGATATGCTGTGTGAAACTAGTCATACCAGTTAACTAAACAACAGAATATGACATAAAATATGCCTTTCCTTAAAGCATATCTAAACCTCTACCCAATGTAGCACCCTCTATCAGTGCTAGTGAGGGTTGTTTTACTAGATTTGTTTAGCACAGGCAAATTTAGGCAGGCCTATGCTGCAAGCTAGGCCTGTCTGTTTTGCTTCTGGGGCTGGGAGTGGTTAGAGTAGCAGTGGGTGTGACCACCTGGGCTCCACTCTGAGGCGCCTCCCCTGCTTCCAGGGAGAATGTTCTGGAAGAGGAGGCTGGACCTAGGGCTGGGGTGGCAGGCAGCACATGTGGGAGCTCTGACCAATCCCTAACTGGCATTGGCAGGGGGCGGGCCTCCTATATACGCTGAGGTCACATGCTGCTGGGCAGGAGAAGTTGACAGGGTGACGCGAGGAATGGAGTGCTAGACAGCTGCAGGATCACACCCCCATCTGGGGGGAGTGTGGGATCGCAGGAGGAGGCCCGGGGGGGAGAACTGTGAGGGAACATTGCCTTTACACGGTCACTGGCAATGTCTCTGTCACCACACGGTCGGTGGCAGGGAACTCCTGGAGCAGAGGGGCAGGAGAAGCTGTCGGAACGCATGGTCGGGAAAAGTTCCTCATCAAGGACTCAGGGCTGGAAGATTGGAAGGTCAGTGAGTGTTACCACAGTGGATGGCTGGAGGATGTGCCAGGGATTCTGTAAGGGAACTCTGCTTCTACACGGTCACTAGCAGAGTCTTCACCATGCACACGGTGGATGGTGAGGAGTCCTTGACCAGAAAAGAGACTGTGGGGATGTGTGTGTCAAACCAGTGTGGCCGGAAAACACATGATTTGCAAGTTGGACTGGCTGGGAGCAGTAGTCCATTTCCTAGAAAATAGACTTTAACCTACTAGGCCTCCGGGGAGAGGTTCTGCAGGCCTCAGGCCTAGTAGCAGTGAGTCATCAGAGCCAGTAGAGGGGCTTATTCAGAGTGAGTTCTTAATACCCATTAGAAGAGGATGTGTTATACTCTAATGTACAAGTTGTGCAGGAGGAAAACCAAGAGTGCAAGGAGAAGCAAGTTTGGGCAGGTGGTGAAGGGAACTAAGACCATCACTTTTACACAGTCACAAGTGATGTTTCTGTCCCTCACACGGTGATGGATGGAGAACTCTTAATAACAGCAGTCTGCATGGAGATGCAGTGAGCAATAGTCTGCATAGGAGATGCAGAGGGAGTAACAGTCTGCAGGGAGCTGCAGGAGAAGATTTCTACTTCGTCTAGTGTACACATTCTATCTTCAGGCTCTAAATATGATAAAAGTATATTGAAACCTGTAAATATGATGGCAATAATTAATTCTCCGGGCATCCCATATCCCAATCCCTATCCAAATTGTACCCCCAATAAAACAACAAAAACAAAGCTTGCAAATGACTGTTCATTGTCTCTGGAAAGAATGCATGAAGTCTGGTAGTGGGGTGATTTGGCGGATTGTTTGTCAGTAGTGCTAACACCATGGCTACACCAAAAATATAATATATTGCAGATTACGAATCCTTAAATGTGGTGGCTGCATTAGTTTACTTTTTCTTCTAGGCTTTTTGCCTTAAATTTTACCTGGTTATTTATCTAGCAACACACGTCCTGTCTTAGCGATACCTTGAACCGCAGCATTGTCAGTCTAGTGTAGTGTACAAGTAACAAATTTAGATGGATTTAAACAACAAATTAAAGTGGTTCTAAACGCTGAAGGTTTTTTTTACCTTCATGCAAAAAACCTTCTATGCCCCCTCCAATCCAGGAATGTTGTAAGGGGACTTTCCCTCCTCATTGGCTGAGACAGCAGTAGGAGCCCATTAGATGCCTTTAGTGTGTCGCAATCATAACTGGATTCTCATTAAAGCCTAACTCCATCCAGTTTTTTTTTTTTTTAATCATCGTCTGAAAGAGTAAAGCTTAAACTGTCATTGTTTTATTTCTGTCTGTTACCCCACAGAAGTGGAGCTATTCCACTTTGACACCAAATTTTAAAATGGAGCGTGTAGGTGTCACAATGACAGAGAAGAACAGACAGTAATAAATCTTTGTCAGAAGATCCTACCCTTTCTCACTCTACTAAAGGATGTATTTGTTTTTGTCTGTTTCCCTATTACAGGCATTTTCCATCACTTCCTGTACTGGCTTCAAGTGGACAATAAAGAGGAGACCCAAAAAGACCAAATTTGGGTGCCGCTCAGGTAGAGAGGTAAAGTCCAACTAGACCACTGTAAATGCAGACAGGGACAGGGAGCTTGTCCTAGCTCCAAGCTGCAGCAATGTCAAAGGAAAAGGCCGCACATCATGAAGCAGACCCATGTGCATGAAGTGAGATGAATGGCGGCCTCAGCTTGGACTTCAGCCAGGCCACTCCCTCAACGCTCTGCCTCTTGGAGCTTAAAGTAATTGTAAAGTCTCGTTTTTTTAGTTAAAAATAACAAACATGTTATACTTACCACCTCTGTGCAGTGGTTTTGCACAGAGCAGCCCCAATCTTCCTCTTCTCGGGTCCTTCTTCAGTGCTCCTGGCCCCTCCCTCCTGTTGAGTGCCCCCACTACAAGTAGCTTGCTATGGGGCCTCCCGAGCCAACACACAGCTCCCTATGTCCATTCAGATATGGAGCTGTGGCCCAGGCCCCTCCCCTTTTCTCTCCTCATTGGCCGACTGACTTTAATTGACAGCAGCTGGAGACAATGGCACCGCACTGCTGTCTGAGCAAATGAGGAGGGGAGTCCCGGACAGCCGAGACACTTCTGCAACATCACTGGATCTAGATGGGGCTCAGGTAAGTATTAGGGGGCTGAGAGGGGCTGCTGCACACAGAATGTTTTTTTTATCCTTATGCATAGATAAAGGTAAAAAAACTTCTGCCTTTACAACCACTTTAATCATGGGGATCATGATAAAGAGGTGAAACGTTAAGACTGAAGACCCGAATGGATTATCTACAAAAATTTTATTCATTTTTAAGGAAGTGAAATAGAGGAAATGGGTATCTTTCATAAATGTGTTTTAATCAGCCTTATTTTTCTTCTTCTTATTATTATTACTATACTTAGGTTGTGCCCTGGACTGGTAGAAGTAGGAAGATAGAGGGACTTTTTTAGATTCTGCTAAAAATAGTGCACTAGGTTTGTAAAGTTCAAACGTATGTTTATTCCAAAATCCACCACATTATATAGTACTGGATTTACAGGGAGTTAACTACCAGTCAAACTGATTATTGTTACCTGCAAACCGCTCCTTTACCAGATTCAATTTCACAAATGTCACCTTCAGAGCAGTAGCTGGGTTCCAGGTCACAAATACTTTGGCATAGTTGTCCATCAATTCTTTTGTAGCCAGGCTTGCATATACAAGTTGTCTCCTTGGTCATTGGGTTTATGGAACATTCTGAGAACTCATCGCATGCCATGAACTTGCATGGGTCTGTCAGGTCAGCTAAAAAAGATTGAATAAACAGGTTACAGGCATTTAAAGTATGGAACATTGCCATTTTAATGTTTTGATATGCTGACTTTGACTTGTTTTAAAGTCTCAACTTTGGAGCATCTTCTTACCATTTAGGATACTCCTGCTCACTGTATAATTAAATTCTCTAATATGCTTCTTCTATTGGATTCAGTAAAACCCTTTGTGCATATAGATTTGTGAAAGAAAGAAATTTCTCAGGCATTTTCTCCATAACAGAAGACAAAACTAATTGCTCTGGCTTGCATTTCTGTATGTGCTTTGGTGGCCTGCATGCTGTAGCTTAGGTATTAATAAAACTGAAATAAACGCTCTCATTCAACATTCACAATTTTTAATCCTTATGCTACTAGCATTAGTAAATAGATAGGAAGGTATATTATATCTACTTGTTTTTAAACATTTTTTTTAATATAAATTTTAGTTGCCTGTTTCTGACCCAGGCCAAAATAATGTCATACTGTACATCCCAAAAGTAAAAGTAAATCCACAAACCAGCTTTCAATGTCTAGTGTCAGTAACACCAACAAAATCCAATCCGATCAGAAAGACGATCAAAGGGCATCTAATGAGAGGTTCCAGAGGAGATCTGGGATGATCCAAGGCAGCTCAAACTATAAGAAAACAGAAGTGCAGGGTCCTCATTAGCATGACAATATACATTCATTGAGAGAAAAAGAGAGAGAGCACTATTTTCTTCTCTCAATAAATGTATACTGTCATGCTGAGGACCCTGCACCCCTGTTTCCTTGTTGTTTGTACTGTACATCCCAGGAGTCTTCATTGGCATTTTTTCTTTCTTCTGTAGGAGAGAAGGAGTGGCTTTCTCAGCTAAGCACACCTTCCTGCATGTCTGAGCTCAGGGCAGATGGATTCCAAATAGAAAAAGCTACGTGAATCACCTGCCCTTACTCAAGATGGCCGTGACTAGAAATGCTAGGGGGGTGTTTTTCAAAATGATTTCTTAACAAAATAAAGTATGGACACATGGATGGACAGGTGAGTTTGCTTTGGATAATTAAAATGAATTCAATAACGTTTCCAGTTTGTGGTGCTCAGATGCAGTGTTGTTCCATAGGAATAAGAGTACCGCATTATACTCATATATCCATTTCAAAGTATTTTAGCATGCATGAGGTGACAGTACTGTTTTTTTTTTCTTCATTCCTTTCCCCCTCGAAAATAGATATTGACAATGCATATGAAAACACCCTTTAATGTGCAAAAAATGTACCATGACACTCAAACACCCCCACACTAAAAATGCAAGTCACAGATCTCCATATTAAAGTGCACTACTAATAAAGTATATATGCAGCATAGGCTAACTTTGTCTTATTTTAAGGCACTGAAAATGTAATGTATAAATAAAAGCTCAGCGCCGGATAGTAGACCAATATTTACCAAGTGAAAATAATGTGTATGCTTACACTAATGTAAAATATATATAATTATTCATGATCAAAAATAAAAAAACAGCCAGTGAAAAGGTAGTCCATATGTAATTAATGTGTTGGAGAAAATACGTGTATAATAAAACACATAATGTGACAACAAAAAAGCTCATAAGTGAAGGTGTCCCAATGAAAGAATTCCAATACAGGACCCTGGGTCTGTGTTCTCCACCACTTGTGCTGCCAGTCACCTTTCAATAGATAATGGAGGCTTACCAGAAAGCCTGCAACCGCCCTTCTCAGGGGGGTCAAATCAAGCTTAGTAGAAACAGCAGGGACACTGTTAAGGACTCACTTCCCTCACGGGTGACCAGCGTCAGTAAGGAATAACTTCCATAGCACACTCCCAGGAGACAAGTGCTGCGCACCGATGGACAACCGAGGGAACAGGAGGCTGATACACAGACCAGAAGTGGCTATTCTTCGACGTGCAGCCGAAAGGTGACGGGCAGCAAAAGTGGTGGAGAACACAGACCCAGGGTCCTGTATTGGAATTCTTTCATTGTGCAGCAGCCCCCCTCAGCCCCCCTAACACTTACCTGAGTCCATCTCCATCCAACGATGTGCACAAGTGCCTCAGCCCTCCAGGACTCTCCCTCCTGATTGGCTGACACACAGCAGTGGTGTCATTGGCTCCCGCTGCTGTCAATTAAAGTCAGTCAATCAGGGGAGAGAGGGGGCGGGCCTCCATGTCTGAATGGACATAGAGCTGCAGCTCGGATGCCCCCACATCAAGCTGCTTCCTGTGGGGGCACTCGACATGAGGGAGGGGCTAGGAGCGCTGGAGAGGAACCCAAGAAAAGGAGGGTCCGGGCTGCTCTGTGCAATATCACTGCACAGAGCAGGTAAGTATAACATGTTTGTTATTTTTAAAGGAAAAAAAAGAAACTTTAGTATCACTTTAACACAGTTAATGCATTAAGGTAATAAACATTTTGACTTTGGAAGCACAAACGTCTTCCATTTAGGGATTATAGAGGCCATGGTGCTCTTAGGAACCTTAAGTGCAGCAGACATTTTTTTGTAACCTTGGCCAGGTCTGTGCCTTGCCACAATTCTGTCTCTGAGCTCTTCAGGCAGTTCCTTTGACCTCATGATTCTCATTTGCTCTGACATGCACTGTGAGCTGTAAGGTCTTATATAGACAGGTGTGTGGCTTTCCTAATCAAGTCCAATCAGTATAATCAAACACAGCTGGACTCAAATGAACGTGTAGAACCATCTCAAGGATGATCAGAAGAAATGGACAGCACCTGAGTTATATATATGAGTGTCACAGCAAAGGGTCTGAATACTTAGGACCATGTGATATTTCAGTTTTTCTTTCTTAATAAATCTGCAAAAATTGTCAACTATTCTGTGTTTTTCTGTCAATATGGGGTTCTGTGTGTACATTAATGAGGAAAAAACATGAACTTACATGATTTTAGCAAATGGCTGCAATATAACAAAGAGTGAAAAATTTAAGGGGGTCTGAATACTTTCCCCACTGTATATATTCATTTAGAATGGATTTTCAAGCTTCTGGTGGCTTATATTATTCCAGACAGATTTTTTTAAAGATCTCCACTGTCTCTAATCAGTTTGTTTGAGTTGAACCTTTCATACACCAGAGACCAGGTGCAATTTTGCAGAAGCATGTGTTTAGTATAGAGTGGGTACAGCGACTTCAAAGTGCAACTACTTTCTGCACTGCTGCCACCTTGAAAATCTCAATTTTTCATGGTATAAGGGAAATACATTTAATGATAAAAGTCACCAGAGCTTTACCTCATTTGCTAAGGTCTATGGAAAATCCCCTTGCAATGTGAACAGCCTATTTGACTTTAGTAAATTGACCCAGGTATGCGAGCAGCTTTGTCTCTATTATATTCACAAGATCAGTCCAAATATAATCTCCGGTATGCCTTTAGATGTGCATCTTGCAAGCAAAAATGAAACCTCAGTGCAGTAATCCTGCATCGAAAACAATGCTACAGTGAGTATAGAAAAGAATCACCCCTTTAAAATATTCACATTTTAATGCTTTGCAGCCTTAGATAAACAACAGAGGGGGTTATTTACGAAAGGAAAATCCACCTTGCACTGCAAGTGCATTTGAAAGTGCAGTCACTCTAAATCTAAGGGGTAGATCTGAAATGAGTGGAAGCTCTGCTGATTTTATCATCCAATCATGTGCAAGCTAAAATGCAGTTTTTTTATTTTCCTTGCATGCCGCCCCCTTCGGATCTACAGCGACTTTACTTCCAAGTGCACTTGCAGTGCAAAGTGGATTTTCCTTTAGTAAATAACCCCCAGAGTTTTTGTTTCATCCAGCTGTATTTACTCAGTGCAACTGATAACATCCAAGTGGAAGATATAACACCAACACCAACATGTCAGAGAAAATAAAAAAAAAATCAACTTGTAAATTGATTGACTTGTAAACTCAATCAGGTGGAGCTAATCACCTTCTCATTGACACACAAAGCAATTTGACTATCACCTATGATCAGCTGTGGTCATTTTGATTAGCTCAGCATGAAACAAGCTTTACTGGAGCATTTCAGTACCTGGTAGTGTATTTGAAGCAAACAATCAAATATGGGTGGCAAGGCACTGTCACCGGGATCTCCGGGATAAAGTCAGGAGACAAAACAAATTCAAAGGCTTTACCAATGCCTACAAGCACAGTGAAGTCTATTATTAAGAAGTGGAAGGTATTTGGTACAACACAGACCCTCCCTGGATCAGGAGGCCACTCCAAACTGGATTAAAGAGCTAGGAAGAAACTGATCAGAGAGGCTACCAAGAGGCCTACAGCAACTAAAGCAGTTGAAGGAATTTATGATAAAGAGTAGTCATTGTGTGCATGTGACAACATAATCACAAATCCTCCACAAATGTGGCTTGTGGCTGCAAGAAAAAAGCCACTCCTCAAGAAAGGCCTCATGCAGTCACCACTGAACTTTCTCAAAACACACCTTGAAGATTCTGAGACCACATGGAAAAGGGTGTTATGATCAGATGAGACTAAAATTCAATTGTTTGGCCTCAACACCAAACGATACAGTATGTCTAGCAGAAATCCAACCAAATAACACCATTCCCACAGTAAAGCTTGGAGGTGGTATTATCCTGTTATGGGGGTGTTTTTCTGCAGCAGGGACTGGAGCACTTGTCAGGCTAGAGGGGAAAATTATTGGGGCAAAATACCGTCAAATTCTTGAGGAAAATCTGCTGCCCTCTGCCAGAAAGTTGTCAATAGGAAAAAGATTTACCTTCCAACATGATACTGACCCAAAGCACACAGCAAAAATGACCACACAGTAGTTGAAAGAGAAAAAGGTGAATGTCCTTGCATGGCCTAGTCATAGCCCAGACTAAAACCACATTGAAAATCCGTGGAATAACTTGAAGACTGCAGTCCACAAACGGTCACCATCAAATCTAACTGACCTTAAGCAGTCCTGCAAAGAAGAGTGAGCAAATATTGCAAAATCTAGATGTGCAAAGTTAGTAGAAAAATATCCCAACAGACTAAAGGCTGAAATGAAAGCAAAAGGTGATTCAACAAAATACTGACACAAGGGGGTGATCCTTTTTCCAACTCAGTGATTCTGTTTTTGAATTTTATTTTATTTTTTTTCTGACATGTTGGTATTATATCTTTCACTTGGATGTCATAAGTTGCACTGAGTAAATACAGCTGGATAAAACAAAAACTGTCTGTTTTCATTTCAGGCTGCAAAGTAAGACCCCGTTCACACAGGGACGACTTGTCAGGCGACCTAGTCGCCTGACAAGTCGCCTCCCGTTCTGAGCTATGGAACCGTTCTAAGGGGAGCGACGCAAGTCGCTCCGACTTAGAAAAAGGTTCCTGTACGACTTCGGGGGCGACTTGGGGCGACTTGCATAGACTTCTATACAGAAGTCGTTTTGCAAGTCGCCCGGGCAGGCGACCTGCAAGTCGTGTTGCCCCTGTGTGAATGGGGTCTAACACAATGTGATTATTTTAAGGGGGTGATTCTTTTCTATACCCACTGTATATTTCATGCATTCGGGAGTCTGTTATTTCACTTCAAGCTCTGTGCCAATATTAGGCATTGTTTTAATTATAGGAGTAGGGGGTAATGATTCCTGGAAATCCAATCTACAAACTGAATACTGTTGCCATGATTGCAAAGAGGAGAAATCTGAATACATTTTTCATAGAAAATTACTCTCGGTTTTATGTTCAAATGTAAAAAAAACTAAAAAAAAATAATTAAAATAAATTTAAACTGCAGGCAAACATTTAAAAAACACATGAAGCACATATAAGGGATTTGTTTTACTTGCCAAAGGATTTGTATTTCTGTTCATGAAGTTCATGAAGAGATTTAAATAGCTCCGTCATGCAGCACAGTGATGTTTTCCAGGACAGAAGACCCAGTTTTCTCTTTTTAAAAATTCTTATTTTAAGGCTCAGGCTTTAAGATAAATAAGTGACCCTTAGGTGACATAGTCACTTCTAACTGCAGTAGAGAAACCCAGGTCTTCTATCCTGCCGGAAATGGCCTGAGCTATGTGGCGGAGCTGTGTAAATACCAAGGCTGGATACACAGAAATACAGATCATTTAGCATATAAATCAGCTTCATATATTCATCTGTGAAGTCATACAGTATAAGGGAGGTAAGAATAAAAAGCTCAGCCTAGTGACCTTTTGGGGATAAGGTCACTTTAACTAACAGAAATGGACGAAGTGATCTGGATGCCGCACACCGGACAAGATAACAATGCCTTTATTAATAAAAAGCTGGATCACAGAATGTACAAGACACTGCAGCAGGAACGTACAGGAATCAGCTGACGTGTTTCGCACTCATAACGGGTGCTTACTCATAGCCTATGGCTATGAGTAAGCACCCGTTATGAGTGCGAAACGCGTCCAGATCACTTTGTCCATTTCTGCTCTATTCAGCATCAGCCAGCACGTTGGGCTCTTTCCTTTCGAAGGATTTCAACCTGTCTATCCATTCATCGGTTTAGACCCACCTGAGCGGTGGAACATTTCCTACTTTTCACTTTAACTAACACCTACATGTTTTATTCCTCCCCTGTGAGTGGACAGTGAAAGGGGAAGCTGCAGACTGATTAGCTAATCTCTGTCACTCTGAATCATCCCCCAATCAGCTTGTTCTTTATTAGGACTGTAGTACAGCAGATTGGCACCTGTTTCTCCCTCTCCTAGTCTGAGTTCTACTTTACAGGTAATTGTGAGAAACTGATATCAACTCAAAAGGTAGGTAATTACATTGCTTGCATTAAAAAAATACATTTAAGTAATCATGTATGAATGAATAAAGGGCAGAGTAATTTTGTGGCTTTACATCTGCTCGAAGTTCATATAGAAGGTGCAAAATCTATTCCCACTGGTGTTTTGTCATGGCTCACCCTGCTTGGAACTTCCACTAATAAGCCTTTTTTCATTTTTCTTTTTTTTTTTACTATTTTGCAGGACAGTCCTAAAGCTCTCCCAGCTAGGAGAACTCTTTTGGGTTTATTTTTTTGCTTCTATGCACCTTTGGAAACTAAATGCTTTTTTATTTAGCTGCAAAAGATGCAAAAGGACAGTTTGGCTTTGAAATTTTATTGAAAGACTGAGTTTCTAAAGAAATTACTTTTTTTGAGTGAGGAAAGGGTCTGAAAGCAGAATGTTTCTTCAATTAGAAAATGGTGTGTAGGGCAGTTATTTACTATGTGTTCTAATGAAACTGTCATTTTCCTGTAAATCTATTTTAAAAGTGTTTTACTACACCTTGTAAAACATTGAGTGTTTCAGAATCACTGTTGACAAATTATTTATATATATATATATATATATATATATATATATATATATATATATATATATATATATATATATATATATATATATATATATGCAGTTGTGTTCAAAATAATAGCAGTCCAGCATCACTAACCAGATCAATCACTGTTTTTGGTATAAATTATATTTCTACTTGGCAAATAATTTACTCGTAGTTGTAGTAGAGTAAATAAAAACAAACAGACCCAACAGTTAGGCTGCTTTCACACTGAGGCGCTTTACAGGCGCTAAAAATAGCACCTGCATAGCGCCTGTAAAGAGCCTCTCCTCTCACTCCAGTGTGAAAGCCCGAGTGCTTTCACACTGGAGCAGTGCGCTTACAGGAGGGTAAAAAAAAGTCCTGCAAGCAGCCTCTTTGCAGCGCTGTAGGATCGGTGTATACACCGCTCCTAAAGTGCCCATGCCCATTGAAATCAATGGGCAGCGCCCCCGGACCGACAGCAAAGTCCCGCTGCAGCGGCACTTTGCGGGCACTTTTAACCCTTTTCCAGCTGCTAGCGGGGATTAAAAGCGCCCCACTAGCGGCTGAATAGCTCCGCTAAAACAACGGTATAGCGCCGCTAAAAATAGCGGCACTTTACCACCGACGCCCCCAACGCCTCAGTGTGAAAGCAGCCTTATGGCATGCATGCTGCTGAATCTGTGTAATTGAATCATTATTTTAAATTATAATAGCAGTGTGGAGTTCAAATAAGGAGGTCATTCAGGCCAGGTTCACACTTGTACGACAAACACTCCGACATTGGGAGCTCAAGTCGCATGATGTGTGAAAATCAATGTTTCCCTATGAGAGCCGTCTTAACTGGTTCGACACAAGTCGGTCCAACTTTAAAAATGCTCCCTGCACTACTTTGGTCTAACTTTGATCAAAATAAAAAAAAAGGCCCTTCGGTCTGGCATGGATTTTAAGGGGACCCCCACACTGAAAAAAACGACATGGGGTCCCCCAAGATCCATACCAGACCCTTATCCGAGCACTCAGCCCTGCAGGTCAGGAAAGGGGACATGCAAGTGCACCCCCTGAACCATATCAGGCCACATGCCCTTAACATGAGGGGTGTTGGTGCTTTGGAGCAGGGGTGGGGCCCCCACCCCAAAGCCCCTTGCCTCCTTATTGATGGTGACAAGGGCCTCTTCCCAACAACCCTGGCTGTTGGTTGTCGGGGTCTGCGGGTGGGGGCTTATCGGAATCTGGAAGCCCCCTTTAACAAGGGGGCCACCAGATCCCGGTCCCCCTCCCCCCTATTTTATGGGTAGGGGTACAATGTACCCCATACTCATTCACATAGGGTGGGGGGCAGGGTGGGGGTCCCCTTTTTAAAGGGGGCTTCCAGATTCTGATAAGCCATCAGCCCGCTGACCCCGACAACCAACGGCCAGGGTTGTCGGGAAGAGGCGCTTGTCCTCATCAACATGGGGACAAGGTGCTTTGGGGTGCGGGGCGCAGGGCCCCCCCTGCCCCAAAGCACCCATCCCCCCATGTTGAGGGCATGCAGCCTGGTACGGTTCAGGAGGGGGGCTCTTGATCGACCCCACCCCCTTTCCTGACCTGCTGGGCTGTGTGCTCTGATAAGGGTCTGATATGGATTTTGGGTGACCCTACGATGTTTTTTCGTTCATTGAAGTTGGACGGATGTCGGAGTTCAAGTGGCAGAGCAAAGTCGGATCCACAGTCGTACGACTGTTGTGTCGTACCAGTATGAACCCGGCCTAAGTCTGTGAAAAAACAGGTGGCCCTTATTTAAGGACAAGGCAGCAAATGTTGTACATGCTGGGTATAGTGCACTTCTCTCTGAAAATCAAATCAAAATGGGTCTTTCCAGACATTGTTCAGAATAGTGTACTTTCATTAAAAAGTTGATTGGAGAGTGAAAAACATAAAGAAGTGCAGAAACTGATAGGTTGCTCAGCTAAAATGATCTCAAATACTTTAAAATGGCAACCAAAACCAGAAAGATGTGGAAGAAAATGGAAAACTACCATTCGAATGGATTGAAGAATAGCCAAGAATAGCCAAAAGACTCAACCAATGATTAGCTCCAGGTAATCAAAGAAGGTCTAAAGTTACCTGTGAGTACTGTAACAATTAAAAGACTCCTACCCTGTTTCCCCGAAAGTAAGACTTAGCATGATTGTCAGTGATGGCTGCAATATAAGCCCTACCCCCCAAAAGAAGAGGGTAAAGGTGATGGACTGGCCAAGCATGTCTCCAGACCTAAACCCTATTGAGCATCTGTGGGGCATCCTCAAACGGAAGGTGGAAGAGCGCAAGGTCTCTAACATCCACCAGCTTCGGGATGTTGTCATGGAGGAGTGGAAGAGGACTCCAGTGGCAACCTGTAAAGCTCTGGTGAACTTCATGCCCACGAGGGTTAAGGAAGTGCTGGAAAATAATGGTAGCCACACAAAATATTGTCACTTTGGGCCCAATTTGAAAATTTTCACTTAGAGGTGTACTAACTTTTGTTGCCAGCGGTGTAGACATTAACCACTTCTCGCCCGCCGGCCGTAATATGACGTCCTTGAATTTGTGTGGGTATATCTGAATGATGCCTGCAGCTACAGGCATCATTCAGATATCGGCTTTTTCAGCCGGCGATTCCTTACACCATAAGAATGCAAAAAAAAGGGGAGGGTTTGGGAATGATCGGTCCACTTTACAGTGAGATATGGGGTCAATAAGACCCCATATCTCACCTCTAGGCTGGGAAGCCTGAAATGTAAAAATAAAAAAATGATCTCTGCTTCTCAGCCGAGGTGGTGCCATTTGTTTGAATGCAGAGGCCGGGCGTGACGTCATAACATCGTGCCTGGCCTCCGAATGTTCATAGAGACTCCAGCCACCATCTGGTCCACCGGAAATCTCTATGGTAAACATCTGGGGCCGGCGGATCCTGTCTCCGCCTCACCGATGGAAGCAGTGAGTCAGTAGAAACATAGGAGGGCGGCAGGAGGGGGGGCGTCCCCTCTCGCCGCCCGTAAGAACGATCAAGCAGCGGAACATCCGCTATGATCATTGTAAAAAAAAAAAGAAGGGGGTGGGGGGTTTTGGGACTTTAAATGAGGTGTGTGGGATCACAAAGCTCCATCCCTATCTATATGAGAAAAAAAGGGGAGGGTTCGGGAGTTTACCCAGTTACATAGTAGGTGAGGTTGAAAAAAGACACAAGTCCATCGAGTCCAACCTATGTGTGATTATGTGTCAGTATTACATTGTATATGCCTGTATGTTGCGGTCATTCAGGAGCTTATCTAATAGTTTCTTGAAGCTATCGATGCTCCCCGCTAAGGCCACCGCCTGTGGAAGGGAATTCCACATCCTTGTCGCTCTTACAGTAAAGAACCCTCTACGTAGTTTAAGGTTAAACCTTTTTTCTTCTAATTTTAATGAGTGGCCACGAGTCTTGTTAAACTCTCTTCTGTTTTAAAAAGTTTTATTTCTATTGTAGGGTCACCAGTACGGTATTTGTTTATTGAAATCATATCCCCTCTCAAGCGTCTCTTCTCCAGAGAGAATAAGTTCAGTGCTCGCAACCTTTCCTCATAACTAAGATCCTCCAGACCCTTTATTAGCTTTGTTGCCCTTCTTTGGACTCGCTCCATTTCCAGTACATCCTTCCTGAGGACTGGTGCCCAGAACTGGACAGCATACTCTAGGTGCGGCCGGACCAGAGTCTTGTAGAGTGGGAGAATTATCGTTTTATCTTTGGAGTTGATCCCCTTTTTAATGCATGTCAATATTCTGTTTGCTTGTTAGCAGCAGCTTGGCATTGCATGCCATTGCTGAGCCTATTATCTACTAGAACCCCCAGGTCCTTTTCCAACCAGAGATTCTCCCCGGGGTATAGATTGCATTCATATTTTTGCCACCAAAATGCATTATTTTACATTTTTCTACATTGAACCTCATTTGCCATGTAGTTGCCCACCCCATTAATTTGTTCAGATCTTTTTGCAAGGTTTCCACATCCTGCGGAGAAGTTATTGCCCTGCTTAGCTTAGTATCGTCTGCAAATACAGAGATTGAACTGTTTATCCCATCCTCCAGGTCATTTATGAACAAATTAAATAGGATTGATCTCAGCACAGAACCCTGGGGAACCCCACTACCCACCCCTGACCATTCCGAGTACTCCCCATTTATCACCACCCTCTGAACTCGCCCTTGTAGCCAGTTTTCAATCCATGTACTCACCCTATGGTCCATGCCAACGGACCTTATTTTGTACAGTAAATGTTTATTGGGAACTTTGTCAAATGCTTTTGCAAAATCCAGATACACCACGTCTACGGCCTTCCTTTATCTAGATGGCAACTAACCTCCTCATAGAAGGTTAGTAGATTGGTTTGGCAAGAACGATTCTTCATGAATCCATGCTCATTACTGCTAATAATACCATTCTCATTACTAAAATTTTGTATTTAGTCCCTTATCATCCCCTCCAAGAGTTTACATACTATTGATGTTAGGCTAACTGGTCTGTAATTCCCAGGGATGTATTTTGGGCCCTTTTTAAATATTGGTGCTACATTGGCTTTTTTCCAATCAGCTGGTACCATTCCAGTCAGTAAACTGTCTGTAAAAATTAGGAACAACGGTCTGGCAATCACTTGACTGAGTTCCCTAAGTACCCTCAGATGCAAGCCATCTGGTCCCGGTGATTTATTAATGTTAAGTTTTTCAAGTCTAATTTTAATTCTGTCCTCTGTTAACCATGGAGGTGCTTCCTGTGTTGTGTCATGAGGATAAACACTGCAGTTTTGGTTACTGAAGCCCCACGATTCACTTGTGAAAACTGAGGAGAAGAATAAATTCAATACCTTCGCCATCTCCCCATCCTTTGTAACCAGATGTCCTTCCTCATTCTTTATGGGGCCAATATGGTCTGTCCTCCCTTTTTTACTGTTTACATACTTAAAGAATTTCTTGGGATTTTTTTTTTCTCTCCTCTGCTATGTGTCTTTCATGTTCTATCTTAGCCGTCCTAATTGCACCCTTACATTTCTTGTTGCATTCTTTATAAAGTCTGAATGCTGAGGATGATCCTTCAACCTTGTATTTTTTGAAGGTCTTCTCCTTTGCTTTTATATGCATTTTTACATTGGAGTTAAGCCATCCAGGACTCTTGTTCACTCTTTTAAATGTATTACCAAATGGGATGCATTGGCTAATGCCCTTATTTAATATGCTCTTAAAGCAAACCCATCTCTCCTCCGTGTTCTTTGTTCCTAATATTTTATCCCAATTTATGCCTTTTAGCAAGGTTTGTAGTTTAGGGAAGTTGGCTCTTTTGAAATTCAGTGTCTTTGTATTACCTTTATGTTTCCTATTTGTGTGATTTATACTGAAACAAATTGACCTGTGATCGCTGTTACCTAAATTGCCCCGTATTTCCACATCCGTGATTAGGTCTGTATTGTTGGTAATCAGTAGATCTAGTAATGTTTTATTTCTAGTTGGTGCGTCTACCATCTGACCCATAAAATTGTCCTGCAAGACATTAAGGAACTGGCGAGCCTTAAATGAATGCGCGGTTCCCTCCGCCCAGTCTATCTCTGGATAATTAAAATCCCCCATTATGATAACACTTCCCATCCTTGCTGCTAATCCAAATTGTGATAGGAGATCTGTCTCCACTTCCTCCCTCAGGTTAGGGGGCCTGTAGCATACTCCCAGTATTATTCTCCCCTTAGCTTCATCCCTTTAGAGCTCTATCCATAAGGATTCCACCTCCTCCCTAGCTCCCTCAGTGATGTCATCTCTCACATTTACTTGTACATTATTCTTGATATATAGGCATACCCCTCCCCCTTTTTTACCCTCTCTATCCTTGCGGTAAAGGGTATACCCTTGAATGCCAGCCAATCATGAGAGCTGTTGAACCAGGTCTCTGAAATTCCCACAAAATCCAAATCCTCCTCGTACAACAGTATCTCTAGTTCACCCATGTTGTCCGCCATGCTCCTGGCATTGGTGAACATGCCACATAGTTTAGACCGGTTGCATATTGTCCTCGTATTGGGTGTTTCGAGATTGCAACTAGGACTTGCTACTATACTTACCTTGTGTTTTTGTGCTTTGTTCAACCTACCACTAATGCCCCCAATACTACCCTCTGGAATATCTTCTGCGCTGACTTTCTCTACCTCTGGACCCCCCCCATTGCCTAGTTTAAAAACCCCTCTAACTTTTTGGCCATATTCATTCCCAGCAGATCTGCACCCTCCTCATTTAGGTGCAGTCCGTCCCTTCTATAGTACCAATTATCGACTGAGAAGTCGGCTCAGTCCTCCAGGAACCCAAACCCCTCCTTACTACACCAGCTCTTCAGCCACTTGTTTACTTCCCTAATCTCCCTCTGCCTTTCTGGTGTGGCTCGATGTACCGGTAGTATTCCTGAGAATACTACCTTGGAGGTCCTTTTCCTCAATTTAGCTCAATTTAGCTTTCTAAAATTGTTCTTTAGGACACTCCATCTGCCTCTGACTTTGTCATTGGTGCCAACGTGCACCATGACAGCTGGGTCTTCCCCAGCCCCTCCCAGTAATGTGTCCACAAGATCCGTGATGTGCCGAACCCTATCGCCCGGTAGACAACATACTGTTCGGCGCTTCAGGTTTTTGTTACAGATTGCCCTCTCTGTCCTTCTAAGAATTGAGTCCCCTACCACCAGAATCTGTCTTTCCTTTCCCTTTGCTGCTCCCCACTCTCACTGGAGGAGTTCTTCCCCCGGCAGCTAGGAGAGTCCCTCAGCTCCAGCAGTGCTGGTCCCTGACTGGTTTCACCAATGTCACTCAATGGAGCCTACTTATTTGGATGCTCCAGTCCTGGATCGGCCTCCCTGGCACTTCCTCCTCTACCCTTCCTGACTGTCACCCATCTACTCTTTGCTAGTGCCTGCACCTCTTTGTCTCCACCCGCCTCTATGCTGGCCCCTGCCGCCACCTGCCGTGTACGTTCCTGGCTCTCCTTTAGTATGGAGGGACTTCTCAGTGCTGACAGTTGCTTCCCCAGATTCAGAACCTTGGTTTCCAGGGAAACAATGTGCTTACATTTTGCACAGCAGTATTCGCCCTCGATCGGATGATCAAGGAACACATACATGCAGCAAGATGTACAAAGAGTCGCCTCTCCACACCCGCCGGGCATCGTACCTATTAAATTTAGTGAGGATTGGGGATTATACCCTGTCCAAATTACCTAACAGCTAGCTTCCTGACAATAATACTCAAGACAATACACAGGTACACAACAAGACAATACACAGGTACTCACAGACCTACGTGCACTCGCAGAACAATCGCAGACCTACGTGCACTCGCAGACCTACGTGCACTCGCAGGCCACTCACAGACCTACGTGCACTCTCAGGCCACTCGCAGACCTACGTGCACTCGCAGGCCACTCGCAGACCTATGTGCACTCGAAGGCCACTCGCAGACCTACGTGCACTCGCAGGCCACTTGCAGACCTACGTGCACTCGCAGGCCACTCGCAGACCTATGTGCACTCGCAGACATACGTGCACTCGCAAGCCACTCACAGACCTACGTGCACTCGCACTTTAAATGAGGTAGATCTAGCATGGCTAAAAGGTGAGTCAATGTAACAAGACCTGTTTTAATCATTAAAAAGCATGACATAGCAATATGAGTACATACATAGTAAATAGGCATAATGATCACATATTGACCCGATATTTATAAACACAATCATAGCAAATTAGAGATGAGATATTGAGGTATCAGACAATTGTCCATAGTAAATAATCGCTTGAAAAGCAGCATGGTGGGGTAGCTAGGGAGTAGATGAAATAAAACCATCTAAAAAGAAAATGGTGCATCAAAATAGGCCCGACGCACGTTTCGTGGTTGCCTACACATCATCAGGGGTGAGTGCACCAATGTCTGTAAAAAAGTATAAATAAATAATATGGTCCAAAGTAATATTGGTAGGTTAATATTAGCGCATTATACATTCTGAATATATACAACACTTTTTGTGTGATATCAGTTCACATACACAATAATTGCAGCTATATTATTTGGTCATCTGCTAGTATTTGTCACTTATTTATTTATTTACTAGTTCATATCAGCGCTTTAGTACACTTTTTACTTTACTTACCAAAATAGACAATACTGGAGGAAGGAATGGGACTGGCATACATTTAAGGTATTGTAATAAAGGGAATATGCAGGTGGTCTATGAAGTAAAAGGGAAAAAAAAAGAAAAAAAGGGGGGGCGCAGGAGGGGAGGTGTATTACAGTGATATGTTCATGTCATTTGTAGCAGAAGATGGGGTGGGGTGGGGGGGAGGAAAGGGGAGGGTAGGTGGGAAATATGGGGAGGGCGGGGATGAGGGGTGTTTGTGACAGAGGCTGGGAGTAGTACGGTTGTGTTTAGGGTGTTTAGAGGATGGAATGAGTTTCGATTTCTTCATTTAGACCTCCCGGCTTAAGGCAGTCCAGAGTATATATCCAGAAGGTGTCTCTCTCACATAGACGTTTAAAGCGTTCAGCTCAAGGAAGATTGTCCAGGATGGCCTCTATAACCCGTAGGCCGTTGGTGGAGTGTGAAATGTGAAATGTCTTGGGATCGTCGGGTTCTTGTTATCTTCAATAGAACGTCTGTGTTCTCCAAATCTCTTATGTAATGTCCTGGTGGTACAGCCTACATAAAGTAGATTGCATGGGCACGAGAGGCAGTATACCACAAATTCAGTGGAACAATTGAAAAATTTAACAAGTTGATATGTTTTCTCCTTTGTAGTGAAATGTTTTTGTTTGTGCTGTACGAATTTGCAGGTTAGGCAATTAAGCTTGCGGCATTGGTACATGCCCTTGACATCGAGAAAGGTAGGTATGACAGTTGGTTAAGATCTACGAGTTTTTAATTTGCTGGGAGCTAGTTTTCCTTTTAGATTTTGAGCTCTTCTGTATGTAATTTTAGGCTTGTCATCAAGACTATTTTTGAGATGAGGGTCTTCTAGTAGTATGCCCCAATGTTTCTGGAAGATATGTTCCATTTTTCTGTGTTGAGTATGGAATTGGGTGATGAATCTAGGTGCTTGGGATAACGAGATTGGTTGATGATTGTTGGATGTCGGTACTTCGCTCAGAAAATGGTTATAGGCTTCCTCCACTGGGGGGGGGGGGCAGGGTAGCCTTCTGTGTAACCAGCTCTTGTAATTTTTCCATTGTTTATTTTTTTTTTTTTTTCACGATCATCTCCCGCACACTATAACCATGGAATTAATCCTAGCACATGTCAGGCATGATTACCTGGAATAACTTTATTCCCTTTTTCCAACCAATCTGTTTGATAACCTAGCCACTATCAAACAAGCATCATATGGAAAATGTTGCGCCATGTTCAGAAAAATAGAAGATACTATCATATCCCTCAACCAGCAATGGTTTGACAAGTTTTTTCTGCAAAGATACCAGCTCTCTAAAATCACCCCTAGAGGCCTCAGAATCAAATATAGATGCTCTTTCTTCACACCAGAATGACAGAAAGAGTGGGAATACGTAGCAGACTTCTGCTCGCAAAAATGGAAGAAAAACTTGCAACACTAACAGAGAAGGTTAAATCATACATTCAATCGCTCAGAAATGAGATTAATCAACTCCCCATGACCTGGCTCCACACCTTAAAGAAAAATACCAAAAAAGATGAGGACCTATTAATTCAAACCAAATTGAAAAAAATGAGGAGGGATATTGACGGCTATACATCATCTAAAGTATTCAACTGGAAACCCCCCAAAATACCAAACATACCTCCTTTACTCCCCCCCACCAACCCCCCAGGCAGCAAGTCATACTCACATACACATGTCCCAGACCTCAGAACTACCATGGTCCAAAAGCAGTGAGGAAGTATGGAGGGGTGTCTAACTTCCAAATAAACATGAACAAATCGGAAGTATTAAATATAAATATAAGTAAGACAGAGGAAGCGACTTTGAAAAAAGAATTTAGTTTTAAATGGACTAGGGAATTAAAATATCTGGGTATCAAGCTAACTAACACATTCCAAAAGATATTCACAAGTAATTATATTCCACTACTCGATGCCGTCAGATTAGACTGTAAGAGACTCTCCGGCAAGGCCCTGTCATGGATCGGACGTATTAATGTCATCAAAATGGTTCTTTTACCCAAAATTATATACTACTTCCAGATGCTACCAGTTCCACTACCCCAATATTACCTGAGAAAATTAAAAAAAATAATTAGGACCTTTATTTGGGGAAACAAAAACCCCAGAGTCTCCTTTCAGATATTGAAACAAAGGAAAACAGATGGCGGCCTGGCAGTACCCGATGTGCAGATGTATTATAAAGCTGTAGTACTATCAAGGGTGGTAGAATGGACGAGGAAGGAAAAGTTAAAAAAATGGGTGAAAATAGAGGAAAATATTAGTAATGCACAACTAGGCACTATTATATGGAATCCCCCACACTTTAGATTGTTAGATAACAGTACACATGTCATAACACGAAATGTCCTTAGAATATGGGATGGGGTATATAAGAAAGTTAATGGGAACTACAATTCACCATTGATCACACTAATAGATAACAACTTTTTTGCACCAGGGATGGAGAATATTAGAGGAAAAGAAGCACTTTGGGGGAAATCACAACTAAGAGAAATAATGAACGAAGGGAAAATTATACCACTCCAACAACTTATACACGGAAGGGAACCACGGGGATTAGAGAGATGGCGTTATCTCCAATTAAGTCATTTTATCAATACGCTACCGCACCCGATTAGGTCGGGGGATCAATTGACAGACCTTGAGAGGTTGTGTGATAAAGAGGTCCCAAAAAATACAATATCTCAAATATATAAAATTTTGATGACCTCAGAAAAATTGGAAATACCGTCATTTATAGCCAAATGGGAAAGAGATTTGGGCACTAAGAAGGATTTAGTCACAATTAAAAGAATCTTGAAAATGATCGCTCATTCAGCAATGGACACCCGAACGGTAGAAATGAACTACAAATGCATTAGCAGAAGCTACCTCACTCCAGAGATAACTAGTAAATACCAGAAAGGGTCAGCCAATTGTTGGAGAGGCTGCCAAGAAGTAGGTACAATGGGTCACCTGTGGTGGAACTGCCCCAAAATTAAAAACTTCTGGAGTAAAATACTAGAATTAATTAAAAAAATCACGGGAATAGAGGTGGTAGAAGACCCTTGGGAGGTCCTGTTCCATGGGGGGACAAGAGACTCAAAAACATACAAACAGACACTGGTACCACAGTTACTGAATGCTGCAAAAAGAACGATACCAAGGAATTGGCAGAGGAGAGAGTCCCCAGAGATTTGGGAGTGGTTCGATGCTGTAGAGGAGACTTGCAATATGGAGACCTTGGGGAGTTTGCTCGAGGAAACAGGAAGTGGAAACATGGGTAGGTGGGACCGATGGAAAAAATTAAAAAAAACATGGAGCTATGCCAAAGAATTCAAAGCCCTAGACTAAAGGAGGAGAGTAGAAGAAAAATAGACCTTGGAGAGGTGGGGTGGGGGGGACCCGGGGAGGGGGTAGGAGGGGATGGGGGGGGGGGAAATAGAAGTAAAAGGAAATGGGAGTTAATCTAGGAATAGAGACGGGGTTAAGTATATTAACGGGCGTGATACGAAATAATATTGTTATACTATGTTTATACTATCCTTGTGCCCCCCTTATGTTCTTTTTCTTTGATATAGCAAAGGCCACGATGATGTGACTCTGATGGGGTTGATTTTAAACGAAAATGAACTGTAAAGTTGATTTAAGACCCCTGAAAAGGTTGTCTGATGTGGCAAAAAAAAAAAAAAAAAGAACTACCATGGTCCTCGCTCTACTCAACCATTCAATAGAGCACCCAACATCAACCACATGAACGCACAGAAGACCTGGCCACGTCTATCTCCACAGACACAACTTCATCCCTCAACCACCAAACCCAAGCAAAAAAGAAATGGAAACCGCAAACGTGAAAATACCACCAATATTGTAATGCCTTCCATAGAAACCCAGTCAACCAGAAATCGCTCAGTCACTTCCACCACTCCATGTAATCCTTCTCCCCAAAAACCTTGGACACTGCTGTGTTGAGATCCCCGTGTACCATGCAGGCTAACTCACACAGCTCAGATGTTTTAGACTCTTCACCCACTCCTGAGCCTCCTTTTTTAGCCAAAACCCCCCAACCTGCACAAAAAAGAAAATTAGAAGAGGCAGGCGAGGGGGGGAGGCAAAGACACAAAGAGAAAGGGAAAACTAGCCAAACGATAAAAATCTACAACTTATCCTCATTAACCCTCAGTCGTGAAGATACGTCACTATTGAGCAAAGGCCTCAATTTCGCCCCCTAAGCTGGTCCTTTTATTTATTTATTTTTATTTTTTTTATTTTTTTTATTTTTTTTTCTCCACTTCAGCGAAAAGTTTTCTGAGAGACGTTGTATCAACTTTGAAGGTCAAAATTTATCCCCTCTCATATTTCACATCATTGTGACTTATTTCCGTCTTATCTTTAATAGTTTTCCAACCCTCAGCTGGTCCTAATGCCTTCACTCTGTTTAGAGACCTCAACAAATTCATCCGTGACCTGACTGTCAAAATGTTTTTCAATATTAAAGCCTCAAGTAATCCCACCATAAACAATGCATCCGAGGAATCCCATGATGACTCCACCTTTGACCACGCACTGGATGCCTCCTGCCTAGCTCTTCTTGAGGATCTATACACCGGAGATGGTGATATGGATATCCATTCATCATATCTTACTGAACATCACCCCACCTCCCCACTCATTCAGCACACCCCCTTCCACCCCAAATCAATCTTCAACCCCACCCATGTCAAAGGTCCATATTTACAGAGTTTCTACCAAGTAGTTTTCTCCGAAATTAAGCGCTTGTGTAACTGGGCTCTGACCTCTACACATAATCATAATCTTTCAGTATCAGAAAGGGCATGCCTCAAGGCCCTTACCCACAACACAGACTTCATCATAAAAACAGCCGACAAAGGAGAAGGAATTGTCATCCAAAACAGAGATGCATATGTCAAAGAGGCCCACAGACTCCTGTCTGATGACAATACCTACATCAAACTGCCTGGTGATCCTTTACCCAAATTCATACCTGAAGCCCATGCATTGGTGAACAAGGAAACGACAGATGGTATCATCACAAAAACCGAATCTGCATTCCTTAAATGGGACAACTACAATACTCCCTATTTCTACCACCTTCCCAAAATCCACAAAAGCCTGACCGAGCCTCCTGGACGTCCTCCTGCTATGGGCAGTATTACTAACCTCTTCTCCATGTACATGGAAACATTTCCTGCAACCACTGGCCCAGAACCTACCGGCATACATCCGTGATGGCACCCACTTACTCAAAACCTTAAGCAACTACCGTTGGGAATCCACCTACTTTTGGATCTCACTCAGTGTCTGCTCCCTCTATACATCAATCCCACATGCAATTGGACTAGAAGCAATAGAGTATTTTCTTTCTCAAGATCCCCAAATCAACTTCAGACAGGCAGAATTCATTATAGAATCCACAAAATTCTGCCTTAAGCAGAATTATTTTTCTTTTGAAAACCAATATTACTTACAAACTCAAGGCACAGCCATGGGTGCCAACTTTGCCCCCAGTTATGCCAACCTGACGATGTGGTTCTGGGAGCAATGCTCAATCTGGAACAACAACCCCTACTCTGAGCATATCATATTTTTTGGAAGATATAATCATCATCTGGGACGGCACTCGATCTCGAGTAGACGATTTTGTGGCTTACTGCAATACCAAAGACTTAGGCCTATCATTCACTTCAGTTTGTGACACCCTTGCCTTCCTGGATCTAGAACTAAGTCACTCGGACGACCAAATCCATGGCAAAAACTATATGAAACCCACTGCAGGCAACTCTTACCTCCATTTTTACAGCTGTCACCACCCTAGATGGATTACCAACATACGAAAAAGGCAATTCTGCCGTTTGAAACATAACTGCACCTAGATGGAAGACTACATTGAGCAAAGCAGTTTATTCAAGAAAAGGTTCTCCGAAAAAAGCTACCATGCCCCCCTAGTGGAGGAAGCCTATAACCATTTTCTGAGCGAAGTACCGACATCCAACAATAAACAACCAATCTCATTATCCCAAGCACCTAGATTCATCACCCAACTCCATACTCAACACAGAAAAATGGAACACATCCTCCAGAAACATTGGGGCATACTATTAGAAGACCCTCATCTCAAAAATAGTCTTGATGACAAGCCTAAAATTACATACAGAAGAGCCCAAAATCTAAAAGGAAAACTAGCTCCCAGCAAATTAAAAACCGTAGATCTCAACCAACTGTCATACCTACCTTTCTCGATGTCAAGGGCATGTACCAATGCTGCAAGCTTAATTGCCTAACCTGCAAATTCGTACAGCACAAACAAAAACATTTCACCACAAAGGAGAAAACATATCAACTTGGTAAATTTTTCAATTGTTCCACTGAATTTGTGGTATACTGCCTCTCGTGCCCATGCAACCTACTTTATGTAGGCCGTACCACCAGGACATTACGTAAGAGATTTGGAGAACACAGACGTTCTATTGAAGGTAACAAGAACCTGACGATCCCAAGACATTTCACGGAATTTCACCAAGGCTCCACCAACGGCCTACGGGTCTGGATTATAGGGGACAATCTTCCTTGATCTGAACACATCAAACCTCTATGTGAGAGAGAGACCTTCTGGATATATACTCTGGACTGCCTTAAGCCGGGAGGTCTAAACGAAGAGATCGAAACTCATTCCATCCTCTAAACACCCTAAACACAACCGTACTACTCCCAGCCTCTGTCACAAACACCTCTCATCCCCACCCCCCCCATATTTCCCACCTACCCTCCCCTTTCCTCCCCCCACCTCATCTTCTACTATAAATGACATGAACATATCACTGTAATACACCTCCCCTCCTGCCCCCCCCCCTTTTTTTCCCCTTTTACTTCACAGCCCTCCTGCATATTCCCTATTACAATACCTTAAATGTATGCCAGTCCCATTCTTTCCTCCAGTATTGCCTATTTTGGCCCCTCCCCCTCCCCATCACATTACATATATCTTCCTCAGCAACCCCATCCACGAGATACTCCACTAATACTACCCTGCTAGCATGCTTATGTTCCAATACTCCCCGCTCTCACCCACCAGCATCAATACTGTCCATTATCATTACTAATACATTTTACATGTAATTTTCTGTGCACACGCACATGCATGTATACATACACAGATGCCAGTGCACACGGTATATGTATGTGTGCCATATGATTTACATTCGTCCCATTAATCCCTTTATTTTTATTTTTTCTCATCTTAGACTCATTTCATGGTTTACCCTATTATAATTTTTATATTAATGTTTTTTAATTTTTTATATATTCCTTTTTTTATATATTTCATTTTTAATAATTTTGTATATATATTTTTTACCTTTATTTATTTTTTATTTTTTTATCAGTCTCTAACCCCCCCCCCCTTTTTCTATTTATTCTCGCTTGTCACACATATACCTACCATAGAAATTCTTTTTTACACACTTACGGACGACATTATCTTTTCATCTTTTCACCTTCCCACAACTGTTTCTGCTGGGGTGTGTTAGACACGCTCCAACGCACTAATCATGGCTGATCTCCATGCCTGATGAAGGAGCACACATGCTCCGAATGCGAGCGCTACGGCCATGTCCCCCGCTCTCCAACATCTGACATCACCGTCCTACTTACCTGCTGACGCGCTGGCTGAGGGAATCCCCACACCTCAGAGCTACGGACGCCACCGGAAGCGGCCGGGTTCAGACCCCATCACAGTCCAGCTGGAACCACAGGAGACTCCACGATGTTCAGGAGAACTAATCCATGCCTGTTTTTATTAGTCAAATGTGAGTGCACATTTTAAACATTATTAAAGCGGTGTTTTTATTCAATTTATTACCCTTAGAGCAGCGCTGCTTTTTTCTGTTTTATGATTGTTTTTATTGTCACCATCCTACGTACCTGCTGACGCGCTGGCTGAGGGAATCCCCACACCTCAGAGCTACGGACGCCACTGGAAGCGGCTGGGGTCTGACCCCATCACAGCCCAGCTGGAACCACAGGAGACTCCACGATGTTCAGGAGAACTAATCCATGCCTGTTTTTATTACTCAAATGTGAGTGCACATTTTAAACATTATTAAAGCTGTGTTTTTATTCAATTTACTACCCTTAGAGCAGCGCTGCTTTTTTTCTGTTTTATTATTGTTTTTATGAATATCATGTCAATAATATGTGATCATTATGCCTATTTACTATGTATGTACTCATATTGCCATGTCATGCTTTTTGATGATTAAAACATGTCTTGTTACATTGACTCACCTTTTAGCCATGCTAGATCTACCTCATTTAAAGTCCCAAACCCTCCCCTTTTTTTCGCATATATAGATAGGGATGGAGCTGTGTGATCCTACACACCTCATTTAAAGTCCCAAAACCCCCAACCCCCTTCTTTTTTTTTTTTTTTACACCATAAGAATGATCATAGCGGCTTTTCTGCCGCTTGATCATTCTTACGGCGCCGAGAGGGGACGCGCCCCCCCTCCTGCCACCCTCCGGTGCTTCTACCGACTCACCACTTCCATCAGTGAGGCGGAGACAGGATTCGCAGGCCCCAGATGTTTACCATAGAGATTTCCGGTGGACCAGATGGTCACCGAAGTCTCTATGATCATTCGGAGGCTGGGCACGATGTTATGACATCACGCCTGGTCTCTGCATTCAAACAAATGGCGCCGCCTCGGTTGCGAATCCGAGATCGTTTTTTTTTTTTTTTCCCAGCCTAGAGGTGAGATGTGGGGTCTTATTGACCCCATATTTTACTGTAAAGAGGACCGATCATGCCATATTCCTATTACAAAGGATGTTTACATTCCTTGCAATAGGAATAAAAGTGATAAAAAAAAAAATAAATGTTTTTTTTAAAAAGTGTCAAAAAAAAAAAGTAAAGTTAACAATAAAAAAAAAATTAAAGCGCCCCTCACACGCAGAAGCGAATGCATACGTAAGTCCCGCCCATATATGAAAACGGTATTCAAACCACACATGTTAGGTATCGCTGCAAATGTTAGAGTGAGAGCAATAATTCTAACCCTAGATCTCCTCTGTAACTCAAAACATGTAACCAGTAAAAATGTTTAAAGTGTCACCCATGGGGATTTTTAAGTACCGAAGTTTGACGCCATTCCACGAGTGTGTGCAATTTTGAAGCGTGACACATTAGGTATATATTTAACTTCATATTTCACATGATGCCAAAAAAAATTGGGCTAACTTTACTGTTTTGGTTTTTTTTAAAGCAAAAAACTGTTTTTCTTTTCCAAAAAAACGCATTCGAAAAATTGCTGCGCAAATGTATTCTCTAGGGTCTTTGCTAAAAAAACATATATAATGTATGGGGTTTCTATGTAATTTTCTAGCAAAAAAATTATGATTTTTACATGTAGGAGAGAAATGTCAGAATTGGCCTGGGTGGCAAGTGGTTTTAATGTGTGTTGAGCTATTTTGAGGGGACAGCAAATTTATACTGTTATACAAGCTGTACACTCACTACTTTACATTGTAGTAAAGTGTCATTTCTTCAGTGTTGTCACATGAAAAGATATAATAAATTATTTACAAAAATGTGAGGGGTGTACTCACTTTTGTGAGATACTGTATATATACTTTGTTCTCTTCATCTTTTTCATTCAACTTTCTCAACTGTCTTTTTCATTGAGCTGCTTTTTCTTATAGTATGTCCAAAATAAGACAGCTTCAGCCTAGTTGTCTGGGCTTTTAGTAAAAGGTTGGGCTTGATCTGCTGAAATGTTAATTTGTTTGTTTTTCTTGCTCTCTGTGGTATTCTTAGAACACTTTGCCAACACCAAAATTTTAAAGCATCAATACATTTCCTGTCTTGTCTAGCCTTCACATCCATCCTGAGTGAAAGAAAATACCATAGTCTAGACAATTATCTTATCTTAGTACTTTCTATTATGCCGAATATTTATTTAAAAGAAACTGCCAGTGCCTACTAGCAAAACTGTAATGATGGCTTCTGTCATTCATATGTTTCCCATTTATAATTTTTTTTTTTATCACAGCTATATGTAACAAGAACAAGACCTCATTGTTAAGGATCATGAATCTTATTTAAAAAAAATCTTTTAAATTACATGTCTGTGAATATATCCTAGTCATAGTATAGCAAATAGTGGTTAGTCACATTCAACTTGAATTGTTTTGTGATGTTGAAGTGTTACTAAACCCCACCACCTGGGGCACAAGCCCTGGGTTTTTTGCATGGCGCCTTGGTTTTGCCACTCCCAGCTGGCTGACAAGCAATGTAGGGCTGAGTGAGCTATGCAGATACCTGCTTAGCTCTGGCTCTGGCATCAATCAGCAGAGTCAGAGCAGTGTGGGGACAGTGCAGCCTCTCCTTTTTCCAGTAACCATCGACATGCATGCATGCATGAGATGACCAGGGAGGACTAAGAACAATTGGAGACCATGACAAGAAATGCAAGTGAGATTGAAAGGCAGTAGGGGTGAAGTCAAGGCCAACAGCAGATGAACAGTAAGGTGTCATGACAGTAGCATCATTATTAAAGTTAAGCTAGAGGTTAGCATTGTGCAGGCAGCTAGAGTCAATAGACATAATCTTCTCCAGGAGTTCACGTCAAGGTTGGTAAAGAAGGAAAGCAGCAGACAAGCACAATCCAAAGACAGGTCAGAATAAAGTTGGTTGCGTAACAGGTTAAGTACAGATTTAGGATTCCAGGTCAAAGGCGTACAGCTAATAGACCATTCAGGCCTGAGCCCTGTCGGCCCACTTAGCTCCACTGTCAGCAGGCAGCAAGCATGCATTTATGCCAGTGAACATGCTATGAAGCACCTATATGAACTCATACACTCCTGTGTTGGTGCTTACAGTCAGTTAAGATTATTTGCTGCAAAGCCATGTGTTGCTAGGGTGCCTGTGGTAGGGCACCAGTTGGCGGGACTTTCTGACACCACCAATGTAAAAGGTTACTTCTCTCTTACTGATCTTCAATGTTGGAGGCACTATAGTGACCCCTAATATAAAGGGGCACTTCACTACTTGGCACCAATGTAAGAAGGTTTACACTGACCATCAATGTTTTGTATGTGGCATTTATTCACTGATCACCAATGTAGGGAGCACTTTAGTGACCACTAATATAAGGGGGCATTTAACAGAGAGGGCAATCAGTCACAAAAACCTGAAGCGCCCAACTGTATGTTGTCTACCAGGCGCTTGGGTTCGGCACATCACGGATCTGGTGAACAGATTACTGGGAGGGACTGGGGAAGACCCGGCTGTCATGGTGCATGTTGGCACCAAAGACAAAGTCAGAGGAAGATGGAGTGTCCTAAAAAGTGACCTAAGGGATTTAGGTGCTAAATTGAGGAAAAGGACCTCCAAGGTAGTATTCTCAGAAATACTACCGGTACCTCGAGCCACATCAGAAAGGCAGAGGGAGATTAGGGAAGTAAACAAGTGGCTGATGAGCTGGTGTAGAAAGGAGGGGTTTGGGTTCCTGGAGAACTGGGTAGACTTCTCAGTCGGTTACCAGCTCTATAGAAGGGACGAACTGCATCTAAATGCTTGGAGTGAAGATGGTCAAAAAGTTAGAGGGGCTTTTAAACTAGGCAACAGGGGGGAGGGTCCAGAGGTAGAGATAGTCAGCGCGGAACATATTCCAGAGGGTAATATTGGGGGCATTAGTGGTAGATTGACTAAAGCACCTAAACCCGAGGTAAGTATAGTAACAAGTCCTATGTGCAACCCCAGAGAACCCAATAAGGAGATAATATGTGACCAATCTAAACTACGTGGCATGTTCACCAATGCCAGGAGTCTGACAGACAAGATGGGAGAACTAGAGCTACTGTTGTACGAAGAGGATTTCGATTTTGTAGGAATTACAGAAACTTGGTTCAACAGCTCTTATGATTGGCTGGCAACCATTCAAGGGTATTCCCTATATTGCAGGGATAGAGAGGGTAAAAAAGGGGGGGGGGGGGGTATGCCTGTATATCAAAAATGATGTACAAGTGAATGTGAGAGATGACATCACTAAGGGAGCAAGGGAGGAGGTGGAATCCTTATGGGTAGACCTACAAAAGGAGGAAACTAAGGGAAATAATACTGGGAGTATGCTATAGGCAGAGAGGTAGAAAGAAATTCTGGATAGCCACACTCTGGGATAAGGACATCTTTATTTCAATACAATCCAAACATACAGTCAATAGCAGAGACGTACAGGGTGGTAGACTGCTAGCGCGTTTCACATCATTTGGATGCTTATTCGTAGCTAGAGAGGGATAGTAATAGTGTGATATAAATAGAAAAGTAAAAAAGTAAAAGAGGGAGAGCGGGGTATGCATGCTGGTAGAACAACCAATCACCGCGGTGCATAGCAAACCCACCCTCTCAGTGTAATTAAAACAATAATGATCCCATTATAAAAACCTACACCTGCAGAAAAGAGGAGAGAAAACATCCATTGTTGACCAGACCAAAATGCATAAAGAAAAATATGAGTAGAAAAAACTATCATGCCAATATAAATCAGCATGAAATCATAAAAATAAAAGGTAGGTATTGGATGCTAAAACCCTCCACAGCAGGTGAAGCCGCAACAATGGAAATTTGAGTAGTTGGGAGTGCCAAAAGTGTTAAACCATAAAGTCGTATAACCACAGGGTACTCTGCTCACACATTTGCGAAAACAAAAATACACAAAAAATGTATATGTATGTACATAAACCTGAATAAAACATGCATAGATGTGTGACAGCGCGGTCCCGACATAATGTACATAAGCACTCAAAAGCACTCTCACAACCCTAAAACAGCAAATGTGCATGTGCAGTTTAGATGAAATTTACATACATTTTCATGAGATCAAAGCACAAGCATATTAAACATAGGATCAAAGTGTATGTACATTAAACATGAAATTGAATATATATATATAAATCTGAAAAAGGGGGTCGGTCCAACTACCCGAAAAAGTCGTTACAAATGTATCAAAAATATCAAACATG
Source organism: Lithobates clamitans (assembly GCA_037952925.1). Classification (NCBI taxonomy): domain Eukaryota; kingdom Metazoa; phylum Chordata; class Amphibia; order Anura; family Ranidae; genus Lithobates; species Lithobates clamitans. The sequence continues at coordinate 5,352,550 of JBBGZY010000305.1, read as the reverse complement.
TAGCATCGCATCCAAAACACTGGTGTCAGATAAGTCTTTACTTACTGAAAAGAAGAAACAGTAAAAAACAAACAAAAACATGGAAATGGATTAGACGCCAGATGTGGTTTATCTGGCGTCTAATCCATTTCCATGTTTTTGTTTGTTTGTTTTTTACTGTTTCTTCTTTTCAGCAAGTAAAGACTTATCTGACACCAGTGTTTTGGATGCGATGCTACATGTTTGATATTTTTGATACATTTGTAACGACTTTTTCGGGTAGTTGGACCGACCCCCTTTTTCAGATTTATATATATATATTCAATTTCATGTTTAATGTACATACACTTTGATCCTATGTTTAATATGCTTGTGCTTTGATCTCATGAAAATGTATGTATATTTCATCTAAACTGCTCATGCACATTTGCTGTTTTAGGGTTGTGAGAGTGCTTTTGAGTGCTTATGTACATTATGTCGGGACCGCGCTGTCACACATCTATGCATGTTTTATTCAGGTTTATGTACATACATATACATTTTTTTGTGTATTTTTGTTTTCGCAAATGTGTGAGCAGAGTACCCTGTGGTTATACGACTTTATGGTTTAACACTTTTGGCACTCCCAACTACTCAAATTTCCATTGTTGCGGCTTCACCTGCTGTGGAGGGTTTTAGCATCCAATACCTACATTTTATTTTTATGAGTTCATGCTGATTTATATTGGCATGATAGTTTTTTCTACTCATATTTTTCTTTATGCATTTTGGTCTGGTCAACAATGGATGTTTTCTCTCCTCTTTTCTGCAGGTGTAGGTTTTTATAATGGGATCATTATTGTTTTAATTACACTGAGAGGGTGGGTTTGCTATGCACCGCGGTGATTGGTTGTTCTACCAGCGTGCATACCCCGCCCTCCCTCTTTTACTTTTTTACTTTTCTATTTATATCACACTATTACTATCCCTCTCTAGCTACGAATAAGCATCCAAATGATGTGAAACGCGTTAGCAGTCTACCACCCTGTATGTCTCTGCTATTGACTGTATGTTTGGATTTTATTGAAATAAAGATGTCCTTATCCAAGAGTGCAGCTATCCAGGATTTCTTTCTATCTCTCTGCAAACCAGCAAAGCCAGCACCTGGAACCAGTTCTTACTAGGGCGGTGTCATTCAAGAGCAAGAGTGTTTGTGAGCTGCATCTCCTTTTTTCCAGTATGCTATAGGCCCCCTAACCAGAGGGAGGAGGTGGAGGCGGACCTCCTATCACAATTTGGATTAGCGGCAAGAATGGGAAGTGTCATTATAATGGGGGATTTTAATTATCCAGACATAGACTGGATGGAAGGAACCGCACATTCATCTAAGGCTCGCCAGTTCCTAAATGTCTTGCAGGACAATTTCATGGGTCAGGTGGTAAACGCAACAACTAGAAACAAAACATTACTAGACCTACTGATTACCTACAATACAGACCTGATCACGGATGTGGAAATATGGGGCAATTTAGGAAACGGCAATCACAGGTTAATTTGTTTCAGTATAAATCACACAAATAGGAAACATAAGGGGAATACAAAGACACTGAATTTCAAAAGAGCCAACTTCCCTAAACTACGATCCTTGCTAGAAGTTACTAATTGGGATAAAATCTTAGGAACAAAGAACATGGAGGAAAAATGGGTATGTTTTAAGAGCATAATAAATAAGGGCATTAGCCAGTGTATCCCAATGGGAAATACATTTAAAAGAGCTAATAAAAGTCCTGGGTGGCTTTACTCCAACATAAAAATGCATATAAAAGCAAAGGAGAAGGCCTTCAAAAATACAAGGCTGAGGGATCATCATTAGCATTCCAACTTTACAAAGAATGCATCAAGAAATGTAAGGGTGCAATCAGGGCGGCTAAGATAGAACACAAAAGGCACATAGCGGAGGAGAGTAAAAAAAATCCCAAGAAATTCTTTAAGTACATAAATAGTAAGAAAGGAAGGTCAGATCATATTGGTCCCAAAAAGAATGATGAAGGAAATCTGGTTACTAAGGATAGAAAGATGGCGAAAGTAATGAATTTATTCTTCTCCACAGTCTTCATGAGGGAATTGGGGGCTTTAGTAACCAAAACTACATTGTTTATCCTCATGACATGTCACAGGAAGCACCCTCATAGCTAACAGAAGACAATATTAGAAATAGACTTGAAAAACTTAATATTAATAAGTCACCGGGACCAGATGGCTTTCACCCGAGGGTCCTTAAAGAACTCAGTCAAGTAAATGCCAGACCATTGTTCATAAAAATTAGGAACAGTCTACTGACTGGAATGGTAGCAGCTGATTGGAGAAAAGCCAATGTAGCACCAATATTTAAAAAAAGAGCCAAGATACATCCTTGGGAATTTACAGACCAGTTAGCCTAACATCAATTGTATGCAAGCTCTTGGAGGGGATGATAAGGGACTATATACAAGATTTTAGTAATGACAACGGTATCATTAGCAGTAATCAGCATGGATTCATAAAGAATCATTCTTGCCAAACCAATCTATTAAACAAAAAAAGTAAAGTTGCGCTACTAAAAACAGCAAAATATAAAAGTGATAGCAGCCAGCATCAACAGTGTAGAAAACCGTTCAATAAAATACAAATGAATATAAATGCAGCGCTAATAAGTGAATATAAATGAATATAAATGCAGCGCTAATAAGTGAGGCGAGGTGACAGCATATCATCCCGGAATTGATGTGAAGTTGCTAATGGCTTGATGGTAAAATACAAGCAACTATAAACCAAAACAAATAAAGTGAAAAATCAGTCTCCAATAACTAAAAAATAATGTCCATGATAGAATAAGTGTTCTTGATGGTAAAATACAAGCAACTATAAACCAAAACAAATAAAGTGAAAAATCCGTCTCCAATAACTAAAAAATAGTGTCCGTGATAGAATAAGTGTTCTTCAATAAATGAAAAAAATACAAAAAATATATTTGTCATGGAAAGGGAATATGTGTGAATGATGCCTCTCAACCAATAGGTAAAGCGAAACCGTTGTCCTCATGTGCTCAAGGTCTACATACAGCTATGATGACACTCAACCATACGGCGGTATGTCAATCGAGCATTTGAATCAATCAATCCTCAGGGTGCTTGATAGAAGGCACTGGTGTTGGAAGGGTGTGTTCCAATGGCTTTATCTGGAGCAACCATGGATGGTGATGGTTCAGTTCCCAGCGGATGGATGTGCTCGCATTCACTGAGAGCAAACAGCTGGAGCTATTTTTTGTATTTATTGAAGAACACTTATTCTATCATGGACACTATTTTTTAGTTATTGGAGATGGATTTTTCACTTTATTTGTTTTGGTTTATAGTTGCTTGTATTTTACCATCAAGAACACTTATTCTATCATGGACATTATTTTTTAGTTATTGGAGACTGATTTTTCACTTTATTTGTTTTGGTTTATAGTTGCTTGTATTTTACCATCAAGCCATTAGCAACTTCACATCTTCACATCACTTCCGGGGTGATATGCTGTCACCTCGCCTCATATACCACTTATTAGCTCTGCATTTATATTCAAACCAATCTATTAACCTTCTTTAGTGAGGTGAGCATTTGATACAGTTTCCCATAAATGTTTACTGTACAAAGTAAGGTCTGTTGGCATGGACCATAGGGCGAGTACATGGATTGCAAACTGGCTACAGGGGCAAGTTCAGAGGGAAGTGATAAATGGGGAGTACTCGGAATGGTCTGGGTGGAAAGTGGGGTCCCCCAGTGTTCTGTCCTGGCACCAATCCTATTTAATTTATTCATAAACGACCTGGAGGATGGGATAAACAGCTCAATCTCTGCATTTGCGGACGATACTATGCTAAGCAGGGCAATAACTATGCCACAGGATGTGGAAACCTTGCAAGAAGATCTGAACAAATTATTTGGTGGGGGGCAACTACATGGCAAATGAGGTTTAATGTAGAAACATTTAAAATAATGCATTTGGGTGGCAACAATATGAATGCAATTTACTCACTAGGGGGAGAACCTCTGGGGGAATCTAGGATGGAAAAGGACCTGGGGGTCCTAGTAGATGACAGACTCAGCAATAGCATGCAATGCCAAGCTGCTGCAAGCAAAGCAAACAGAATATTGGCATGCATTAAAAAGGGGATTGACTCCAGATATAAAACGATGATTCTCTGACTCTACAAGACTCTTGTCTGGCCGCACCTGGAGTATGCTCTCTAGTTCTGGGCACCAGTCCTCAGGAAGGATGTGCTGGAACTGGAGAGAGTCCAGAGAAGGGCAACAAAACTAATAAAGGGACTGGAGGACCTTAGTTATGAGGAAAGCTTACGAGCACTGAACTTGTTCTCTTTGGAGAGGAGATGCTTGAGAGGGGATATGATTTCAATGTACAAATACTGTACTGTTGACCCCACAATAGGCATGAAACTTTTCAGCGAAAGGGAATTTAATAGGAAACTAAAATTAGAAGAAAAGCGGTTTAACCTTAAACTGCGTAGCAAGTTCTTTACTGTAAGAGCGGTTAGGATGTGGAATTCTCTTCCACAGGCAGTGGGTTCAGCGGGGAGCATCAATAATTTAAAAAACTATTAGATAAGCACCTGAATAACCACAACATACAGAGATATACAATGTAATACTGATATAAAATCACACATAGGTTGGACTTGATGGTCTTTTTTTCAACCTCGCTTACTATGTAACTATGTAACTACCTACTACTGGAAAAGGGGGCATCTACACACCCATGTGAAGAGGCATTACAATGACCTAAATATAAGTGGACTCTTCTTCACTGACCATCAGTAAAAGGGCCAATTCTTTACTGATGACCCTTACGTTAACGAACAATATGAAGGGGGCACTCTTTCACTGATCACTAGAGATGAGTTTCTGGTTCAGTCCGAAAACAGGTTCAGACCTAACTTTGCTTGTTCTGGCTTTCATCCAAACATTGGACTTTGATCCTTTTTGGCAGGAGACAAACACTAAGTAGCAGTATCCCCGCATCTCCTGCAGCCATGCAAAGCTGACCGAGGCTTGCATCTCCCATGACCAAGGGAAAGTGTGCCTGTCAGCTCCTGTGGGGGATTCCTCCCCCTCCTTCTCCTCACTGACTCCGTTTGTTCTGCTCCTTCCCCTGCATCCTCATTGGCAGGGGGGAGGAAGCCAATCATCATCAGCAGCAAAGCATTCTGGGACATATAGTCCTCACCAAAAATGGCCCCATAGCCTTGTATGGGGACAGGACTACACACCCCGTCATTCACTGGCAAGAAAAAAATCAAGGACACCATCTTGTCTGCTGAGGAGAAGCTAGTTACCATGAGTCAGAAGAATAGACTGGACCTAGTGGAGAGGTGTTGTCTCTTGGGTAAGTCCACCGCTTCTTTGCAGCCATCCATGGCCGGTCTGGGATATCCAGCCTGAGATAGGATCCCAGGTACATATCCAGGCACACCTGCACCGATGGCGTGAAGCGTTCCAGTGTGAGGTTACCAGTCGTGTTACCAGAAAAGCCAGTCTGTTCCAGGACATTTGTTTGGGCTTTGACCGCAGGATTGGTGAAAGGGCACTTGCCCATTTGTAGGAAACAAGGACACTGCACACAGACAGAGTTACTTTACTGTGCTCACACTTGCCAGAACCTGGGTCTCATTGAAGCCCTGTTAAGTAGTTACAGTGTACGCTTTGCTATCTGGATACTGTCAGCATACCACAGTTACACTTCTTTTCTCTTTTATATGCCAATTAAGGGATGGAAACACACACACTCTTATATTTTGTCTATAGCACTATTATCTGTGACATACATAATTTGCCAAGTATAGGTCATAATTATTGTATTTGGGTTAGTCCACCATTCAGGTCTGTGCGGGGGTTTTCTATGGTTTTTTTCATTCATCCTCGGGAGCTGTGACATGCACACGGGGCTTCCCCTCCTCTCCCGATCTAATTAGACGCTGAAGCACGGGCAGGTACTCTCTGCGTGTCGATGCCACGCCTATACGCCGCAAAAGTGTCATTAGTGATGCCACGCGCTGTTGTGATCTTTTTCCATCTGCATGCATCACGAGGGAGGGTTCAGGCGCCTATTTAAGAGCGATAGCCGCTTGGACATGGGCACCTTCTCTCCATCTAGCATGTAGCGTGACGTTGGTGGGGTTCTGCGGCGGACTGACTGGCTTTCACTACCGCACTTTGATGGAGTACACACCTTGTCTACATATGTCCTTCTGTGACAACTACACACTATCTTGGACCATGTTTTTTATTCTTAGTCCCAGGTAATTTCTGGCAGCACTCCTTTCATATTGGTTTTTATGTGGGTACCCTATTTTTCTATCACTCACCTTTCTGGTGTCACATTCAGTCCTTTCAATTCACACCCGTGTTTTTCTTCCATGGACTACTTTCTCCTGGTATATGGTAACTTCTTTCCCCATTCATCAGCTATGTTAGTCACTCTAATGATACACTACTACCATATATTATATTTTTTATAGAAACCCTATGGGCCTTCACCCAACACCACTCACAACTCTGTCGATTGGGAATTCTTTTCTACTAGATATTTATGTACTGGTAATCCTTGCTATGCTGTTGCTGCAGTGCCATTACCTCAGCTCCCGGGGATGATGCTCCCGCAGTGCTCCCAGACGCCAATAATATTAATAATATCTACGTTTTTTTATCGAGAATCTACCCTTAGGTAAGAGTGTTGGGACTATATTCTCTGCTCCCCTTCTTCCCATTATATTTATTACTATATTTATGGTAAATTTATATTTTATTACAGATATACCCAGGCTACATCTGCTCCTGATGAGTAGAAGTTATGCACAAAATGCGTCAAGCTTTTTAGTGATGCTATGTCACAACAATTATGTGTTACCATGTGATTTCTATCTTCCAAAATCACAAATCAATTATACATTACCATGGCCTCATATTATCAGCTTAATCAGGTTTGTAGATACCGTACTTGGGTCTATTACCACTTTTATTATGTTAATATTTGGGTACATTGATGCATATTATGTAATCATCATTATTACTATTTATTAATTATTATTTATTTATGTTCAATAATGTGATTTATCAATCATGTTTATTATTATATTCCTATTCTACTCATTGGGATGAATTTTCACTGCCTGGTATGCTAATTTGTATCAAATAAGATGTCATTTAAATTAATTCATTCATTATATTCTAGTGGTATGTTTCATACAACATCCCACAATCCCCCTTTTTCCCCTATTCCCCTTCTTTTACAAGTAACAGGGATGGAGAGAATGGTATTTCTATGACCATTTCCTCATATAAAGTCCCAATTTTTTTTCTCTTTTTTCTTTTATATACACAGTTACACTTTACCAAGCAGGAGTTCTAAGTGCACCAACTAAAGTGGCTAGCTGAAGATCCAAGGCCTCATTCTTCTTCCAAGGGACTGAAGTTTCTGGTGCTATACGGCCAAGCACACACATAATCAGGGCTCTGTATATGTAGTGTATGTGCGAGATAGCCTGACTTGGGAGTTACGCCACTGAACACTGAATTAGGCAGTGTTCATAGTTGGGCCTGTGTTGTCAGGAGGCAGAAGGGAGAGGTCTGACATAAGTGAGGGTCATTCCTCCGCCCTCCCTCTGCCTGGACTCATAGAACCAAGGTTAAGTAGAGTGGTAACCAATCCGGTATAAAGTATCCATTGTGATTAGAGTGTTTGCCTCTGCTTTTGGGGTTTTTCGCTGTTGTGGAATCCCCTGAAAGCAGCCTTATATAATATATTGAGTTATACTGCTCTTGATCTCAGTTATTGCTCTTTAGTTAATTAATTTGAAAATAAAATGTCTGTTACTTTGCCACAGAAACCTTACAATAAAGACAATTCTGTGTTTTATCATAACGTGTGTGTTTTTCATTGGTCCTCGCACTTACACTATTGCCAGGTGTACCAGAGGGGCTGAGACTGTTCTTGGGGTTAAGAGGCAGAGTACGGAACCAATTATACTTAAGCGGCTCCTCTGGGGGTAGTGGTACAATTATATACAGTATATGTCCTTTAAAAAAATAAATAAAAAAATAAAAGGTTCCATGGTGGTAATTTACCTTCAATCACATAGTCCAGCAATGCAGTTCAACACCAGTTATGATGAATAATGCCCACCCACCAACAAAAAAAAAACAAAACAGCTGATTGAAGACATGCTCCTCTCCCAACCACTGCTAATCTGTGAATGACAGCTCCAGTGGATGACAACTAAGTATAAACAAATGGGTGGGGTCTCCTGAGGGATGTCAATGACCAAACATGTTCATAACAATATTTGATCGATGGTGTCACAGCACCCAAGCTTCTGTAATGTTGACCAAACCACGCTGAACTGAACCCAGGTATGTGCAACTAATCCCTACTGACCACCAATGTAAGGGCACTCTACACTGAACATGCTTCAGAGTGCATACCTCAGACATACTGTACTTATGACTTTTAAATTCGTTAACCTGTGTTATACCACAGACATACTTCTGACCTGTAAACTCTGTAAGCTATGTTATAAATGGCATATGTCTGCAACTATGCATGAAAACATAGGAACTGGGGTGTACAAATATGGCAGCAGGTGCTCTGGATTGATTTGTCAAAATGTGAAATATTTGGCTATAACAAAGGTAGTTTGTTCATGAAGGACTCTGTAAGCTATGTTATAAACAGTATATGTCTGATGAGCTACGTTTAATAGCCCTGACTGCTGCACCTTGTTAGTTGCGTTGTGCGTACATTACATATGCAGTGTCTATGCACAGGAAAGGACATGGAAACAAGGCTAAGTGATGCAACTATGCATGAAAACATAGGAACTGGGGTGTACAAAAATGTCAGCAAGTGCTCTGGATTGATTTGTCAAAATGTGAAATAAAGGACTGGAGAGCGGTACATGTGAAATATTTGGCTGTAACAAAGGTAGTTTGTTCATGAAGGACTCGAGAGCGGTACAATAATGAGTGTCTGTAGACAACAGTGAAGCATGGTGAAGGTTCCTTTAAAGTTTGGGGCTGCATTTTTGCAAATGGAATTTGAGATTTGGTCAGGATCAATAGTGAGAAATACAGACAGATACTTATCCATCAAGCCATACATCAGGGCCGCATGTGATTGGCCTCAAATTTATTCTGCAGGAGGACAACGACCCCAAGCATACAGCCAATGTCATTAAGAACTAACTTCAGTGTAAAGAAGATCAAGGAGTCCTGGAAGTAAACCTTTGCCATTGTTGCTTATCAAGAGATAGAAGGATTTGAGGCAGCCTACATCCACAGAAGATCTGTGGTTAGTTTTCCAAAATGTTTGGAACAACCTACGTGCTGAGTTCCTTCAAAAACTGTGTTCAAGTGTACCTAGAAGAATTGATGCTGCTTTGAAGGCAAAGACTGGTCACACCAAATAATAATTTGAACTGAATTTCTCTTTTGTTCATTTACATTCCATTTTGTTAATTGATAAAAAATAAACTATTAACACTTGTATTTCTGAAAGCATTCTTAATTTACAGATTTTTTTCACACCTGTCTAAGACATTTTACATGTCTGTGTCACGCAATGTCATTGCTGTATCAGGCAATGTCTCTTCTTGAGAGCTACCTGGAATGCTGCACAGTTCCTAAGACAATTCTTGAATGATCCTGTCTTGAACCTTGTTGGTCTTGAACCCTGAACTATTTGCTCCTCCCATGAACTTCCTGATTTAAACCATGTCTCTGCGCTTCCTGTTTGCCAGATTATTATTATTATACAGAATTTATATAGCGCCAACAGTTTGCACAGCGCTTTACAACATGAGGACAGACAGTCCTGCTCGTTAGAGCTTAAAATCTAGAAGGGAGGGTCAAGTGGAAACAAAAGGTAACAACTGTGGGGGGTGAGCTGATGGAGAAAATGAAAATACAGTTGTTAGGTGGGGGTAGGATAGGCTTCTCTGAAAAGAAGGGTTTTCAGGGATCGTCTAAAAGCTAATAAAGTAGGAGATAAGCGGACAGATTGGGGTAAGGCATTCCATAGGATTGTAGAGGCTTTGGAAAAGTCCTGGAGGCGAGCATGGGAGGAGGTGATGAGGGAGCTAGAGAGCAGGAGGTCTTGAGAGGAATGAAGAGAATGAGTAGGTTAGTATTTAGAGACTAGACTAATGATGTAGCTGGGGGCTAAATTGTGGATGGCTTTGTAAGTAGTTGTTAGTATTTTGAATTTAATTAGTTGGGTGAGCGGAAGCCAGTGGCGGGATTGACAGAGAAGGGTAGCAGACACAGAGCAAGTGGTAAGGTGGATGAGTCTGGCAGCAGCATTCATTATGGATTGAAGAGGTGATAGACTATGTAGAGCTAATCCAATGAGAAAGGAGTTCCAGTAGTCAAGGCGAGAGATGACCAGCAAGTGAATTAAGAGCTTTGTTGTATCATTGGTTAGAAAGGGGCATATTTTGGAGATGTTGCAGAGGTTTAGGCGGCAAGATTTGGACAGTGATTGGACGTGGTGCTTAAAGGAAACTTCAGATTCCAGGACTACACCTAGAACCTTGGCATGTGGGGATGGGCTTTTAGTTGTGCCATCGATTTTGACACAGAGATCAGGGGAAGGGGCATATGGGGGAGGAAAAGTTATAAGTTTGGTTTTGGATAGATTGAGTTTGAGGAAGTGGTGTGACATCCAGACTGATATATCCAATAGTAAATTAGTGATACGTGAGTAGACAGAGGGAGTGAGCTGAGGGGTAGAGAAATAGATTTGGGTGTCGCCAGCGTAGAGGTGGTATTGGAAGCCATGGGAGGCTATCAGCTGACACAGGGAGGAGGTGTAGATTGAAAATAGGTCCAAGAACATAACCTTGGGGGACCCCGACAGAGAAAGGAAGAGGAGAGGAGGAAGTAAAGTTGTAAGAAACACTAAAGGCGCGGTTGGATAAGTAGGAAGAGAACCAGCGAAGAGTACAATCACGAAGATCAAAGGCGTGGAGTTTTTTGAGGAGGAGTGGGTGGTCAACCGTATCAAAGGCGGCAGAGAGGTCCAGGAGTAGGAGTACAGAATAGTGTCGCTTGGTTTTGGCCATTAGTAGATCGTTTGTTAGTTTTAGGAGAACAGTTTCTGTGGAGTTTTGAGGAAGAAATCCAGACTGAAGGGGATCAAGAAGGCTTTTATCAGCGAGATGGATGCTCAGTTGGTTGTAGACCAAACTTTCAAGGAGTTTGGATAAGAAGGGGAGCAAGGAGATGGGGCATAGGTTGTTAAGATTGGATGGGTCCAGTGAGGGCTTTTTAAGTATGGGTCTGACAAGTGCATGTTTTAGGGAGTTGGGGAAGATGCCAGAAGATAGGGAGAGGTTAGAGAGTGTAGCATAGAGCCAGAGGGTGAACGTAGCATTTGCGAGGGAACAGGATCAAGAGGGCAGGTGGTAAGGTGGACGTTAGCAAGTAGTTTAGCAACCTTGTCTATAGTGGTGGGGTTGAAAGAGGGAAGTAATGATTGTACCTGTGGGCATGAAGAGTAAAGCGTGGAGGGTATCTGAACAGTAGAGATCTCCTTGCCAATTGTATAAATCTTCTGCTTGAAGTGATTGACGATCTCCTGGGCAGTGAGTAGGTTGGCGGGTGGAGGCACTGGAGGACGAAGTAGAGAGTTGAAGGTAGAGAAGAGTTGATGGGGACAGGATGATAAGTTGCTAATGAGAGTGCTAAAATAGGTCTGCTTGGCAGTGAGGAGGCTGGAATTGTATTTTTGGTGGGCAGATTTATATTGGTTGAAATCTCTCTGAGACTAAGTCTTACGCCACAGGTGCTCACAAGCACAACTAAGTTTTTTCAGACTTCTAGTATCATCTGTTTGCCAAGGTTAAAGCGGTCGGGGCCTGATTCTGTGTTTAGTGAGGGGGGCCAGTGAGTCCAGTGAGGCTAGAAGTGAAGCGTTGTAAACAGAAGTGGCTAGGTTGGTGCAGGATAGGGGTGAGATTTTGTCGTAGAGGTTGTCGATAGCAGAGTAGAAAGGAGAAGGGTTGAGATGACGTAGGTTTATGCGGGTAACTTTTAGGCGGTTGGAGGAAGAGGAGGTGGAGGAGAGGGAGAGAGTGAAACTAATAAGGTGGTGATCAGATAGAGTGTCTTATGGCTGAGCTACCTGGAAGGCTGCACAGTTCCTAAGACGATTCCTTGAATGATCCTGTCTTGAACCTTGTTGGCCTTGAACCCTGAACTCTTTGCTCCTCCCATGAACTTCCTGATTTAAGCCATGTCTCTGCGCTTCCTGTTTGCCAGATTATTATGCTCTCTCCAGTCAGTATCTCGCTCCTGTCTTCCCTGCTGCGGTCCATATTTTGCTACCATTTGTTATCGACCCTTGACTTGTTCCCCGACTATGCTTCTGCCTGATCCCAACCTGCAACTACTTATTACAAACCTTTGGGCTTGTTTACTGACTATGCTTCTGTTTGATCCCTACCTGCTTATCTACTGCTGGCCCCCAGGTTGTTCACCTCATGGTGGGGCGATCCTAAGGACCATGACCTGGTACTACATGTAGCAAAATCCATCTCCACCAGGAGCTCTGGTGAACACCAGTTAGTACTTAGAATCCGCACCTCAGGTGAGCCTGCATCATTCACCAGGGTGACTGCCTGTGTACATATTCTGCTGGTCGGTGGTAGTTCCGCTACTGGTATAGCAACTGGTCTTCTCGCTCCTGATCATGACATATATATGCACACACACAGTATTTATATCTATATTTTTAAAACCCTTGCACTGCAATATTTTTCTCAGTATAACTACAACAAAAAGAAAACAAATTACATCCCTTCAAAATCAAGGTTTAGAATTATAATAATATTATGAGCAGGAATAATAAAAAATTCTAATAGGAGACCAAATGGCCAAAAAAAAAAATGGCTTAAAAAAACGAGCCATTACCATAATAAATTATGTTGTAGTAATCAACCTAGTTTATTGGAACGGGCATCTAGAACACGTGCTGTATTATACTGTATAAAACATTTTCATTTTTAAAGTGGTTAAAAGCTGCCCATGTTTATCATTGTATTTATGATTCTTGCAAATAGATACCCTGTGATTTTTTTGTTTTTTCCTACGATACAGATGCAGCTTATTGAACCGTAACCATACTATTTCTGTGTTTCTACAAAATTATTTTTCTTAGTATCTGTTATCTCACAGCATCAAAAGAATCTGAAAAGCATATTAGTGCTTCAAAATCCCATATTTGCACAGGCTCCTTACTATTCAATTTATAGAACAGCTTGCGGTAAAATTAAACAAGAAAGATAAAAAGCAAAGCTCAAGAGATATACAGTAATTGTAGTTTTGATGGATTACATGGTCAGAAAATAAATAGTTATCTAGCTACACATCCATAGTGCTCTGTGTGGGGTTGACTAGAGGAGCAGTTTGTGCATAGTAATAGATTGCCAAATAACTAGTCACTGGGGAAATAGTTCTCACTCTGTAGGGATTTTAGAAGTATGTACTGACAGTGCGTTTTGTGGAGATTTGTTGTTGGAGCCTAAATGTGCATATGATATAATAAGCATGGTTACATGGCAAAATACATTTCAGGCTCTATGTACTTTTTTCACATGAAATGCCTGTCTGTCAAAGTCAGTAAGTCAAGACAGAAAGGTTGAAATAGAGTAAATGTTCACAGTGAGACATTGAATCAACATAGATCAGTTCTTATGTTAATCAGATACAGACCTAAACTAAAAAACAGTAGGAGGCAAATAATTCAGTTTCAGTCTTTGTACCCTAATGAACCTCCCTAAAGCTGGACCTCTTCCTAGCACAAATCCTCAGTCCATCAATATAATCTCCACAGCCAGCATGATAATCCCACAACTAGCAAATGTCACTGCCACTCCAGCTGCATGATTTTCTCACTAATTGTTTAGACTTAATCCCTAACTACTGCTGCCGGCATCATACATAGCCCCAACACCAATCCATCAGTCTAATATTCATGAGCAGCACCATAACCCTCCACCCCTAGTACAGCAGCCTATCTCCACCACCAGCATCTCAACCCACTCTACCACCTATAGTCCAGCAGTCCAATCCCTACCACCAGCATTTTAACCCCCCAACCCAGTGGAACAGCCTAATGTGTGCCACCAGAGTTCGAACCCGGCATCCCCAGTCCAGCATGCCAATCTCCACCTCCAGCCTCATATACCCTGCCACCAGTCCATCAGCCTAAGCTCCTTTGCCACCTCATGGTCCAACAGCTTTATTTCCATTGCCCCCCCCCATGGGCCAATGTGGTGGGGCACGTTTAAGAGACATTTGCTGTACTACCTCCCACATTGTTGCACAGTGTGAGTATTCCACATATGCTGTGATATTCCCTTGGTTATTTGTAAACCATACTAGTTGTTTACTCCTTATAATTTTGTATATAGTCATATGTATATTATTATATCACTAGACCATTGTGCCTTGCCCTTACTAACCCTGAAGAAGGAATCTCTTTGTATTCTGAAACTCTGTGAATCCAGATGTATGAGCTACATGGTGTCTGTTATTTGAATATACTGTTGTCTACAATTGCTTTTAACTGTTTGTGATGTGACTGTGATCATGGATTTTACTATTTGCAATAAAGTTTTGCTGATTTTACTATATCTTATCTTTACTATTGTTTCAATATCTGCCTTATAAGTCCTGAGGGGGCTATTTCTCCATGCTTTGCATATATCCACTACAAACATCACAACCCCCCACCATCATCTTAATCCCCCAACACCAGTCCAGCAGCCTAATGTCCACATGCAGCGTTATAACCCCCCCCCCCCCCGGTTGGTCCAGTAGTCTTTTAGCCACCACAAACCTTTTAACCCCCTAAACCCCTATCCAGCAACCTAAAAAAAAAAAAACGCCAGCATCATAGTCTCCTTAAACAAAAATGAGCATTTAGGCATTTAGCCCTTGCAGGGTGGCAGGAGCTCTACTGCAAGGGTGTTTTTTTCATTTCCTCTGAGTTTAGAGGAAACAGTCCTGGGATGTAGAAATAGAACTGCCTGAACTGACCTGGAGATGGATCTCCATGCGGAGTTGAATCACTTAGTATTGAATTGGGTGGTACTAAAGAGCAGAATGTTCCTGCTTAGGGATGAGGATGTTTGTTTGTTCTAAAACAAACCCAACATATGATACGTTCGCCGGAAATCGAGCACCGCGGAACGCCCCATAATGGACTGTGAGAACGCAGTGCATTGCTGTATGATGATTGACCAAAGCATGCACCTGACCTGCATGCTTTGGCCAATCACAGTGCGCTCTGCTGAGAGAGCCATAATTAGCCGAAGGCAGGGTGCCTTTGGCCAATCATGGCTCAGGGGGCTAAGTCCACACCCCACACTATATAAGGCTTACACGGCAGCAATATAGTGTAATGAATGACAAGAGATTAGGCAGCTTAGTTAGTGGCGTGCAGGCAGTTTATTTGTGTATATATATATATATATATATATATATATATATATATATATATATATATATATATATACATACACACACACACACACACACACACTCTCTGCATTTAGCATAGATTGGATATTCAGTGTAGAATCTATATTCAGTCAGTACAGGCAGTGTATTTATATATATAGATATCTATCTATCTCTATCTCTATCTATCTCTACATACACAGCCTAGTACATACTCTGCATTTAGTGTAGATTAGATATTCAGTGTAGAAGCTATATTCAGGCAGTATGGTATATAATATAGTGTATTGAAGTGGTTAAGGGAAACCCTGCACCAAATGTTTTTTTTAAATGGTGTGGGGCCCCCTAAAATCCATACCAGGCCCTTCAGGTCTTGTATTGGTTTTAAGGGGAACTCTGCACCAAAATGTAAAAAAAAGAAAAAAATGGCGCGGGGTCCCCCCAAAATCCATGCCAGACCCTATCCAAGCATGCAACCTGTCAGGCTGCAGGAAAAGGGGGGGTGGCGAGAGCGCCCCCCTCTTATACTGTACCAGGCCACATGCCCTCAACATGGGGACGGTGCTTTGGGGTCCCCCCAAAGCATCTTGTACCCATGTTGATGGGGACAAGGGCCTCATCCACACAACCCTTGCCCAGTGGTTGTGGGGGTCTGCGGGTGGGGGGCTTATCGGAATCTGGAAGCCCCCTTTAATGTGGCCTGGTACAGTTCAGGAGGGGGGTGGTGCTCTCTCGTCCCCTTTTCCTGTGGCCTGCCAGGTTGTGTGCTCAGATAAGGGCCTGGTATGGATTTTGGAGGGACACCCACGCCATTTTATTTTTAATTTTGGCGTGGGGTTCCCCTTAAAATCCATACCAGATCTGAAGGGCCTGGTATGGATTTTGGGGGGGACCGCCACGCCATTTTTTTTTTAAATTTTGGTGTGGGGTTCCCCTTACTATCCATATCAGACCCAAAGGGCAATAATAAGGATAATAATATACATTATTTTTTATGTATATTGCTGGGGTCCGGCAATACATTACAGCAAGCAATTTTAAAATTACATTTTTTTTCTTTAGAAATGTCATTTTGCTGCGGGACTGTTATGAACATGGGAAAAATGCGCTACTTTACAGGCAGACTAAGGAGACCCCCCCCAGGCACGGTATTTAAAGAAATATTTGATTTTTATTGTTTCACTTTAAGCATTATTAAAGTCAATGCTCCTGAAAAAAACGTCCATTTTTAAAACTTTTTTTTGCATTGATACATGTCCCCTGGGGCAGGACCCAGGTCCCCAAACAATTTTTATAGCAATAACTTGCATATAAGCCTTTAACATGAGCACTTTTGATTTTTCACGTTTGTGTCCCATAGACTTTAACGGTGTTCGCACAAATTTTTTGTCTGTTCGCATGTTCTGGTGCGAACCGAACCGGGGGGTGTTCGGCTCATCCCTATTCCTGATCTTTCTTTACACCACACATTAAATATTTTACAATGTACTAGTGTTTTCTTTGCAACAGAATGCAACAAGTTGTTTCCTTAATTGGAAATATTTCAAACATGCTATTTTCCTGTATTGATTTCTTACCTTGTTCTATGTCCAGAGAATAGCTGTCTATCTGCAAATTGAGTAATTGTGCTGCATAAATGCAAAACTCTTCTAAAATGCAATGGACGGCCTTGGTAACATTATAGGGCAATGGTTTAGCAAATTTAAGTTTGCTGTTAACAATCACGCTCCCTTTCTTGAAGTTGAGGATTTCAAGGTTTTTAAATCCAGTGAGATTGGACTGCAGATACGGAAGCAGCTGTAAGAAACACCGTACATTATTTGAACACAAAGAGTTGGTTGTTTACACTTGACAATTATTGCTTTTGTTAGTCACTGTCAGTTAGATATTGTTTGAGCTACCATGTTCTTCTAATATTGTTTTGTGTATTTGCTGTAAATTTTAAATTGGTTAAAATTAATGTAAGAATGTCGTACATTTCTCTAGTTAATTTTTCTCAGTCATTGGTTGTCTTAATTTTGAAGCCTATTAAAACCTTAAAACAGAAATTGAATATATTGGAACCTAGCAGTTCCTAGATGTAGTGGTTGCATTAATTTTATTATGTTTTTTTCCCTTTATTTTTCCCTGCTAATCCTGTGCATAACACACTTATTGCCGTAGGATGGCTATGCTCACTTTCTCTACTGTGCCTTTTGAGGGAGCCATGTTTGTCACCAAGGCAGGAATTCAATCTTCCTTTCTTCATCTTCATTACATTGGGAATGAAGGAATACTGCAATTCTGGCAAGATCAACAGATATTTTCTATGTTTGCTAAAATGTTCTTAGCATGAAAAGAGAAAATGAATGCAGCCACTACATCTAAGCACCAATATCCATCAATTAAAAAAAATAGCTTAATGTTAAACTCTCTCTCTTGGGATTCTGTCTAGAAAATAGAGAAACACAAATGTGAATTATGCAGGCTCTATTGCATTGCTCAATAATATTGATCTAACACTTAGGGCTTGTGACAGAAGGAGAGACCAGACTGAGACAGTTTCTTTTTGTCATAGATTTAGCCATTTCATCCTCTGTGCTTTAGCAACAGTGATAATATGTTTGGCTCCCTTTTATCTATTTTGATACATGTCACTATCAGATACACTTTCAGATTCCTTGTATGTCCTATATGCTGCTTTTTCTCCTTTATTATCTTACTTATGTCTGTTGTGAACCATATTATTTTTTTAATTCCATTTGGTCCTACTAATTTGCCTGACATATAATTCAGTTGCCTCCAGGATGCTACACTTTAATAGTGCCCACTAGTTACAAACTCCTGCAATTAAGATTTTGTTCTAATATTAAACCAAAGACATTGGTGATCATTATACCCCATCCCAACTCCCAATGAATGCCCATTTGTTGGTACCAGGTCTAGAATAAGATCTCCTCTGTCTGGACTAATTTCTAAACCCCTTTCAATGCCTCCAACATATTTCTGTCCCTGCATGTAAGCACAGTTTGAAAATGTAATTTGTCAAGCTTGTTGAAGGCACCAATTATTAAATGCTTATTACTGATTTGTCATTTGAGTTATCAAATCAATAAGCAGGTTATCATAATTCCTCTCTGGCTTGTAGATGGTTTGGGTTTGAAATAATGTAAGCTTTTCAGTAGTTTTTACATAAAAAAGGTAACTCTACTTCCCCTGTTTCTTTCTCTGTCATTAATGTATAGCGTGTATCCTGGAATAGGTATTTCCCAGTCAGTAGAATCCCTGAACCATGTCTTTGTAATTGCAACAAGGTTTTCTTTCTAGACATGGGTGAGGCCCCAACTGGATGCTCTTATTGCCCATTGCATTGTGATAAAATTTTTAGGAAGGATAGGCTGGAACAATGGCAGTGATTCCCAGAGACCTAACATTAGTAAACTTGAATCTGACATAACTTCTTTCGGGTGTCTTAGTATGTCACACGCTTCTTATGTTGGTCAACCTAAGTTTCTCCGTTTACACAGTAATGAAATCTCCTTTAAGATGATCTCATGTAGTTAAAAAAAAATGTCCAACTTTTTCACACATTACTGTTGTAAACTCTATCGTGTTTCTGAACTGTTAAAATCTTTTGTTACTCTTTTCTTGTTATGTTGAAAAACGTAATAAAAGCTTTTTAAAACTAACGCTTGCCATACATTATACATTTTTCTTATTCGATTTCCTTTAGATTTACCTTCAAGTATACAGTTCAAGGGCCTGCCTGACGGCATACAAATTGAAAGTGTTTAGGTTTACCTCATATTATATTGTTTTGGTAAATCTAAAAAAAAATTGTATAATTTATGGCCAGGCTTACAGTGATGTTTTAATACTCTGAAAGGACAAACATAAAGAGTAATGTACAGTACGTCTTATTAACAGTATCAGCCCTGAAGAATATGAAAATAATAGCAAATAGTACTTTGCTCTCAAAAACATTGATAGTATAGGAATACAGTTTGGATTTCAATAATGAATATTTACCCACCAGGTGCAGGAACTGATGTTCAAGTGTTTTGTATTCTGGGGAACTTTTATTGAATAGGTCTTCAGAAAATGGCATATTAGTCACCCTAAGGCTGAAGAACACAACAAGCTCTTTTCCTCTACCAGTAGAAATGTCTGTAGTGGAAATTAAATGGTCCAGGGAGGAAGAGGCTGCTGTATAATTTGGGGGAATTTCTGGACTTGACATTGAAATTTTACTTTCTTCTACCTCTGTGCTCAGTATATCTGTGTTCATATCATAAGCTCCAATTCCTGAGACTGTGGATGCATCCTCTTTATAAGTGCTCAGTATACTTGTGCTCAGTATACCTGTGTCCATATCATGTGCTCCATTTCCTAAAACTGTGGAAGCATCCTCTTTATAAGTTTCTGTAGAACTTATCATAGTTGTAACTGTTAAAGTGGTAGTATCTTCCAGGGTAGTAGAGATGCTTGTATCTTCATATTCTAGAGAGTTCTCTATTACCACTGATCGATCTGTTGATAAGGAAATTATAGCGGTTGGAGTAATTTCATCAAACAATGTAATGACTTCTGGAGTAGTTTCTTCAAGTTCTACAATTTCTTCTGGGGTAGCATTTTCAAGTCTTGCAGTTACTTCTGTAGCAGTGTCTGTATGTACTTCCATAGCTTTTGTTGTAAAGTCTTTGGTCACTTCCAAAGTTTCTGTCCTTGTGTCCTTGGCAATTGCAGCTTCTTCTAAAGTACTGTCTGCAAGCACGTTTATTGTTTTTGGTGTTGTGTACTCAGATTGTGCTATGATTTCACGAGTTGTTTCTTCACCTAATTCTATTGCATCCAAGCTAGTCACTTTTTTGGGTGTAGTTACTTCAAGTGTTTCTATAACTGCTGGACCAGTGATGGAACTAATTGGTCCATAGCCAGTGGGAAGTTCAGATGGTGCTACAGTCAAAAAAGCTGATTCCATCTCTTGGGCAGTGGACACCGATACATCTGAATCTAAATAAGCAGGCAATGTTTTAATAGTTCCAATGGTTACTGCTTCAGTGGATGAAATATGTTCCTTGAAATCATCTGAATGATCTATACCTGTAATAAAAAATACCATTAAAACTTTTGTTGTATTAGCATTATTCTTAGTTGTTGTGTGTTTTTTTTTTTATTATAAACTGGAAAAAAAATAAATTAAAGAAAATCAAAAGTCAGGGTTTCATCATGATTTCCATTGTATTTTTAATTATACCTACAAAGTTTTTTTTTTACCATAAACAATTCTATTAGCTTTAATTTGTCTTTAATATAACATTTGTGAGTGCTTGTACAATTGTGGTGGGAACATTAGATTGTAATGTAGAAACTGAAATCTCTACTCGCCTCTACTGAAAGCCATTTACTGGACTTCTTTAACAAAAATATACAGTGTGTATATTCTAGTCCACAGTATTTATCTTTACAAAAATGTACAATGGTGCATCCTTTTAACATCATGTTTTTTATTTATTTATTTTTATAGTAATTTTAAAAGCAAATTAGAGAAGAGCTCATATCATATTATTACAAATGTCATTCCATCATAGTGGCAAGACAAAAACTAGTGAAAGATAAAACATTAGCGATTGAAACTAAAAGAATCTCTTTTTTCACACAATTAAGCATCTGTTCAAATGTGTGATTGTTGTCCTTCTGTGTCTTTACCACTCATATCCACTGAAAAAATAAATTCATGCACAGTCTGTAATTTCAAATGTCCTTGTCAATAAATCACTTCTAAAAAATGTGAGATAAAATAAATGAATGCATTAAATCAATCTCATAAATATTAAACACACCACTCTTTATTAAGTTTATCTTTAGTAATCATACAATATTTATTTAATCAAGTCAAGGACATAATCAGCTTAATTTTTTAGTTAAATCACAAAAATTCCAGACTTTAATGGCCAACTTTTGATTGTTATGTTACACGTGTTAAAGTATATTCACCTGTAAATAATTTTGAGGGTTTTTTTTGCTTTAGTTCTTCCACATTTTTTCAAATCAAATTATCTATACTTTATCTCCCTCAGGCTTCATGTACACTAGCCTACGCTGGCAGCTCCTAAACTTGAGTTTAGGTACTTTTGGTGTGTTTTTGCCAAAGCTCCTAAACTCAACTCCATAAAAGCCTATATATCCATGTACACATAGTGGGTAATTTACGAAAGGCAAATCCGCTTTGCACTGCAAGTGCACTTGGAAGTGCAGTCACTCTAAATCTAAGGGGTGGATCTGAAATGAGTGGAAGCTCTGCTGATTTTATCATCCAAACCATGTGCAAGCTAAAATGCTGTTTCTTATTTTCCTTGCATGTCCCCCTCGGATCTACAGCGACTTTACTTCCAAATGCACTTTCAATACAAAGTGGATTTTCCTTTAGTAACTAACCCTCATAGGCTTTTAGCAGAGTTTAGGAGCTGCCGGGTTTAGGTGAGCTTCAACCTCCCTCTCCTGAATGCAGAATAGGAACGTTTTGACCGCCGGCCATGGGAAAACGCTAAACGTGGCAAAATCATGTCACGTTTGTAGGCTAGTGTACATGAAGCCTTAGGAAGCTGTCTGATTTCTGCTGGTCCACCTCCTGATTATCTTTTGCGGTATCTCTATAAGTCACTAAAAAAAACTTTATACTTTTAAACTTATAATTCATAACTTGTGCTGCTAAAACAGATAGTTTTCTCTGAGAATGACTCCAGGAAAGACATGTGTCTTTTTGTAAATTCTCTGGAACCTGCCACACAGCTTGTGACTGCAAATAAAAGGGTGGTGCAAAGTGGTACATGCAAGGTTAGTCTCTTCCTTCCATTTTCTCAATGTGACAATGAAAAGATCAGCCCTGACAGTGGAAAGGACCAAGTATTATTATAGTTGAATCATTATCATGACAGATGACACACCTGAAAGTTGTACCTGTAAGATCAAGTAATGAACAGCAACTTCTGGGGTCGATTTCCCAAAGGCATATAGTTTGTTCACATAGTAAGGGAATTTTCCTATAGTCTAGTGCATAGTTGAAGCTTTGATGACTTCCATCATCCACTTATGTGCAAGAAAAAATACTTTTTTTTTTTTTTAGTTTTTCTTTCACGTGATTAGATAATTTTTTTTAAAAGTGAATGCTCATCACATAAGTGAAAATCCCCTTTCAAATTGAGAATTCACTTTGCAAAGTGAACATGCCCTATACCATAGGTAAATTCACCACTCTATATATTATACTCACACGCTTATTTTAAAGTATGTAGGCTTTCGTTGTTGATCTCCTTTTAAAAAGAGTAGCTACCCATCTAGCAAGCTGATTCTAGCTTCAGTACTTTAGTCAGAAACCTGGAAAATGCTCTCAGCCTGTGAAGCCAGACCCTGATCTACATACTTCATACATTCAAGTCAGTGGATTAGAAAGCTTGGCTATTGGGAAACTAGAATTTTCAGGAGATCAGCATTAGCAATAGCAGTACTCATATTTCTCTCATGACCTGTTTACTTTAATGATTTATCCTCTTATTTAAAAGCGACATTGATAGAAGCGAATGTAATATTATATCATGTAGACTGTTGAAGAGTCAGACAGGTAAACTTGGGAAGAGTCGGGGCGTGACCGGATGCCGCTGTGAGAGGGTGTGCGTGCGTGCTCCCTCCCAGCTCCGGCCTACATGCTGCTTAGCCCTGTCTCCGCTGGCCTCCCTCGCCCTGCCATCTAGCCGGATGCCGGCTTGTTCCGTCCTCCGGCCCTGACGCTTTCTACCCGCTCCTACCTGCTCCGGTCGAACGCTGGGACTGGGCGGCTGCTCTTCACCTCCACCGTTCCCGTCGCACCGCGCTGAAGAACGCTGGTCTGGGTCCTACACGAGCCGCGAGGTGGGCTCCGTGGCGGTGAGGCCGGTTGCTTAGCAACCCCGGGAATCCCGCGAGATCCGGGGGGAACTGCTGGCGATTGCTGTCGGAGGGCTGGGAGCCCCAGCCAAAGTGCCTTGCCTCGGCCTTGGGATCAATTCCGATGCTACTCCTCCTGTCTCGGACACAGCTACAGCAACGGAAGCAGACCTCAGTTAACATCAGACAGCCACTAGAAGCACCTGGGAGAGAGCAGCTTTGAAGCATCGACGCCAGGTATGAGTGCCTTGTGGGCTTAATTAACAAACCCAGGGGGGCTATTGAGGAGGACACTGCTCAGTATACTGTATCCTGTCAAGTTATATCCTGCTATATGCTTTGCCACACACCTCCTTCACTGGTCGGTACTTAAGCCCTGGATAACAGGGAGGTGGTGAGAGGTGGGGGGAGCGGTGAAGCGGGGGTGCAGAGTGCAGCAAGGACTATAAAGGACTGTAAAGAAGCTCCGGGGAAAGGAGGAAAGCGAAGGGGGCGGAAGGGTAGGAAAGAAGGAAGGTTTAAACCAAGATTGTCAAGATTGTCAAGGCCCCCACATAGGGCGTGCTGAAGTGGGGAACCCGCGGTAACCGTTGCACGTATCATACTGCAGCGAAGGGGCAAGCTGTGTTCCCCCCCCTCCCTTCTCTATTTGCCAAGTACCTCTAATGATGACTAGAAAAAAGGGAGAGGACCCCCAACAACCTAATGAAAACACAGCGGCACAGGCAACTCGCTCTTCTAAGGACAGGGGGGGCTTGGCTGCCTCGTCATCCTTAGCGGTGACAACTGCAGCCAAGCTGGAAAAGTTTGCACATACTCCTGTTCATACCCCTGTTAAAGGCAACCAGCCTCCTCACGAGAAAACACAGACAGGGCCAGTTGGCGAGCGGAAAAGTGTGGGCAGAATGGCAACAGCCCCAGCGGCAACTCCGGCTGGCACCAAAAATGCATCAAACAAAAAAAGCCCAGAGACAGCCCCCCTGGAGAAAGCAGTTCCTCAAAATAACGATGCCCCTGCTGCTCCTACAAACCTAGCTGATCCAGAGCCTACACTAAAAGAAGTACTAGCCGCGGTGAATTCATGTAAAGGGTCTCTGTGTGACCTGTGTGACCAACTGGGGGGTCTAAAGATAGAAGTACGATCTATGAGCCAGGAACTCCAGAAAGTACTGGAGAGGACTACCCTTGTAGAGGAGAGATTGAGCCAACTTGAGGATATAGTATTACCGATGCAGAGGGAATTTAAGAATATACAAATGCAGTTTGAAACATATAGAAATAAAATGGACGAAATGGAGAACAGGATGCGCAGATGCAATGTTCGGGTCCTGGGTCTCCCTGAGGGTAGTGAAGGCCCCTGCCCTGAAATCTTTATGGAAAAGCTGCTTAAAGGCTTCTTTGGGCCCGATTCATTTTCACCCTTCTTTGCCATCGAGAGGGCACACCGTATTCCCACTAGACCAACCGCATCGGGGGGACGTCCTAGACCAATGATCCTCAAGTTGCTCTGTTATAAGGACAAAGTGGTGCTAATGCAAAAATCAAGAGAGATAGGAGATATTTTCCATAATGGCAATAGGATCTCACTATACCCCGATTTCTCCCCGGACTTACAAAAAAAAAGGGCAGGGTTTCTGGAGGTGAAACGTGCCCTGCGGCTCCACAAAGTCCCATATGCCTTGCTTTACCCAGCACGACTGAGGGTGGAAGCCTCGGGGTCAGTTTACTTTTTTGATGTAGCTGATAAGGCCGTAGCATGGCTGAAGGATCACCAAGGGTCCTTACAACCCTGAGAAGATACGATCGCTGCAAAAGAAGAGTATGAAAAGGACAAATTAAAATGCTGTAGTATTAATAAATGAATGGCGGGAGGGGACTGAGGGGCGGGGGGAGGGTTTTGTTATTATTGTTTCGATATTTAGAGAGGGTTGGAGGTGGGGGGGGGACCGGGTTGAAGAGGTTGTGAAAGTTTATATATGTGGGGCGATGCACGATGTAGGTTATGGAGTGTTTGGTTTTGTTTTTGCTTTTTATTATTGATTCAGCACCTCGGGGTTCTCTCTGGGGACACTGGTGGGAGTGGGGGGAGGGGAGGGGGGGAGGGGGAGGAGGTCGAAGGGAGGGTATGGTTATGGGTATGGAAGGTAGTTGGTGTGATAGGGTGGCACTGGGAAGTTTGGGTCACAATAAAAGCCCCCAGGGCTAGCCGAAATGGGCAAGGGGGGTTAAAGGGTAACACGCAGAATAAAGAGTCACGCAGGCCCCACGTGGGACCTGAACACATTAATAAAATGAATCAGGGGGGGAGGGAGGGTAGAAATTTGTATAAAGAACTGGGCAATATCCTCATGTACGTAGAAGGAATGGGAGTAGTGAGGGCTTGCGGGGACTGGGAGGAGTGGGGTTTTTCCCCCCTCCCCTCCCCCCACGCCCCCTCAAAACAAAGTCGCAGTAATGTTGGCAGGCTTGGGACTCAGAACGGAGCTATAGTAAATATCAAGAAGCTTAGTACTCCGGGGCGAGAGCAAGAACATGGCACGCAATGCATGCCGAACACTATGGTTGCTACATATATTCCTGCAAAAATTTTTTTTTTTATTATCTCTCCCTTTACTGATGCTTAGCACAAGGGGAATATGTTCATGGAATGTCAGGGGCCTGGGCGATCCGGATAAAAGGTCTGCTGTTTTGTCTGAGTTGGAGGCCCAGGGTGCCGATCTGCTTTGTTTACAGGAAACGCACCTAACAAAGGAAACTAAGACAAAATTGGGGGGTAGGAAATTTCAAGCACAATTTCATGCGGTTTACTCCTCCTACTCGAGAGGAGTAAGTATATTGATTAAAAAAGGGGTGCTGTTTACCTGCAGGAACGTGCGGATTGACACGCTGGGCTGCTATATCTTCTTACACTGTTTTTTAGATGAGAGAGAACTGGTCATAGCAAATATATATATCCCTCCTCCTAGCAAGTTAGAAATCTTATACTATCTATTGGAATACATGGAGAACAAGGCGGGGATCCCATTGATTCTAATAGGCGACTTTAACACCGTCCTGGATGGCCGGCAGGATAGACTCTCACCGGGCACCCGGACAGGGAGAGTAATGGTGGGGAAGCTTAAGCAGTTTCTAGAGGAAGTGGGGTGGTGCGATTTATGGAGAGTCCGTAATCCAGATGTCAGGCAATTCTCTTGCTACTCAGGGACGCACTGCACATTATCTCGAATAGACCTAGCCATAGGCAACAAGGAAGCGCTCCCTATAGTACAAAATATAGATTATGGCCCAAGGGGATTATCAGATCACTCACCCTTAAAAGTGCTGTTATCTACAGGGAATAGACGGATACATAGGCCTTGGTCAGTAAACCCAGTGTGGCTAGAGATAGTTGGAAATCAGGAAGAAATCTCCGCCAGTTTAAAGGAGTTTATATTGAGTAACCGGGGCACGGCGGCAGGGGGGGTGGTATGGGATGCTTTAAAGGCCTTTCTTAGAGGGCTTCTAATTCAGCAAATAGCAAGGGCAAAACGTAAAACAAGAATACAGGAGGACAGCATAAGAAGGGAGGTTATAGACCTGGAAGGGCAATATGTTCAGCGCCCCACTACAGAACTAAGGAGGGTATGGGTTAGGAAACAGCAGGAATATAAAGCGGTAATAATGAGAAAGGTTGAAAATAAAAGACTTTTCCAGGGGCAGAGATTCTTTGAGGAGGGGGAAAGAGTGGGACGCACGCTTGCTGCGGTGGCTAGCGCCAACTCCCCGTCCTCAACAATCTCTGTGATCAGATCCCCAAAGGGGGAAATAACTACTGACCCTGGGAAGATAAGGGAGATATTCTTCGACTTTTATAATTCCCTGTACAAAACGAAACAGCTCGCAGCCGACGACGCACTAGATAGATTAATGGAGGGAATTACATTACCAACTCTAACTATAATAGACAAGATGAACTTAGAGGCCCCCATAACCCTAGAGGAACTTAAGAGCGCGGTGGCGGCTATGCCTAATCGTAAAACTCCAGGCCCAGATGGACTCCCCTTGGAAATTTACAAATACTACGGGGAGACCTTGCTTCCCACCCTTCTGAGGACGCTAGAGGAGGCGCTGACAGATGGCGGCCTCCCCTCTTCAATGTCAGAGTCTAATATTATACTCATACAGAAGGAAGGGAAAGACCAACTAGAGGTGGCCTCATATAGGCCAATCTCTTTACTTTGTTCGGATATTAAGATCCTTGCAAAGGTTTTGGCAACCAGGCTAAGTAAATGCATTGACAAATTGATCCATCCAGACCAGACGGGTTTTATTCCCCATAGGTCTACTAGTGTAAATATTAGAAGAGCATATTTGAACTTGCAGACCCCAGTAGCAGACGGGGACTTTAGAGCAGTTGCTTCACTGGATATCGCTAAGGCCTTTGATAGTCTGGAATGGGGTTATCTCTGGGAAATAATGGATAAATTTGGTTTTGGTCCGGTTTTTGTCAAATGGGTAAAAATTTTGTATAGACACCCATCAGCCAAGTTAAAGATCAATAATGAGTATACAGACAGTCTGACATTGGAGAGGGGCACAAGGCAGGGGTGCCCGCTGTCCCCCCTCCTGTTTGCCCTGGCGATGGAACCGCTGGCAGAAGGTATGAGGAGGGCATCGGATATACGGGGTTTCAGGAGGAGGGGAAGGGAAGAAAGAATTGCACTTTATGCGGACGACGTCCTGGTATTTCTGGGGGACATGGGCCCATCCTTGGAAGGAATGATGAGATTGGTGGAAAGATTTGGGAAAGCGTCGGGCCTAGTGGTTAATTGGGATAAAACTGCATTGCTACAAATGACTCCATCTACTAATTCCCCCCCCTTGCGGCCCTCTCGGATTAAAAATAACTGATAAAATAAGGTATTTGGGAGTGGAGTTGGCCAGCGATCCCAATGTTTATATCCGGGATAACTTGGCCCCTCTACTCGCGAAGCTCAAAAATAAATGTGATATCTGGTGTCGGCTTCCCCTATCGTTGGCAGGGCGCGCAAATCTGATCAGAATGATTTGGTTACCACAAATCCTTTATATCTTCCACAACTCCCCGGTGTGGATCGGGAGAAAATGGTTTACAAAAATAGACTCCTTATTTAGGGACCTTCTTTGGAAGAAAGGCCAGGCCAGGATCAAGCTGCAGGCGCTGCAACGCCCTACTTGGGAGGGAGGGCTAGCAATCCCCCATCCGTATGGATATTTTTTGGCTGCCCAATTACAGCACTTAGGGGGCTGCGAATCCAGCAGTGAATTAAGTGCTAGTAATGAGATAATGCTGGAAAGTAGCCCGCATAGATGCCTGGCAGAGGCACTTGAGGCAGATTCTCTTCAGAAAAAATTACCAACACCTAAATTAGTAAGTAAAGTCTGGCAGACAATTAAGCGGATTATGGGGTATAGGGGCATCACGGAATATTCGCCAATATGGCTTAATGAATCCCTGGGGGAATTAAGGATTATGGAAAAGCATCCCGCCTGGGAAAAGCATGGAATCCATAGATTGATGCAGTTATACTCTGATAGCCACCTGAAATCCTTTATGGATCTCAGATCGGAATTTGATATTCCAAACAATACATTCTATAAATACCTTCAGATAAGACACGCGCTGAGTACCCAATTTAAGTCTTCCCCTATGGAGCAAAGTAAGACACCTCTCCTTAATAAAGTTGCTAAAGCAACAAACAATAAGGGTTTGATCGGAGCAGTGTATACACAGCTAGTAGATAAAATACTGCCCCAAAACGTGGCAGCTGGACCTAGAGCAGGATGGGAGGTGGATGTAGGAAAGCTGTCGGATGCCCAGTGGCGAAAAACGTTGAAGCTGGGGCAGTCGGTGTCCATCTCCCCTTCGCAGAAGGCCTCACACCTACTCCTTATACATAGAGCCTACTACACCCCTAGAAGATTATATAGATTTGGGGGTAGGTTAGATGACAAATGCCCCAGGTGCAGCAGGACAGGGGACCTCATACATATGGTCTGGAGATGCCCAAAGTTGGTAAGATACTGGACGGAAGTGGTTAGGACAATTAATCGCAGATTTAAAACTAAGCTAGAGCTAGACCCTAGGGTATGTGTGCTGGGGTTGGTGGAAGACTCCATGGGTCATGCTAACTCTGTTACAGCCGCGGTTAGATGTTTATACCAGGCTAGAAAGCTGATAGCGCAGTCCTGGCTCTCGAGAAAAGCTCCAACCATAGAGGACTGGCTTAAAACGGTGGACTCCCTGGTCTGGACAGAAAGGACAGTATATATTAGAAAAGGAAACCATAGAAAATTCATAGGTCTATGGAAACCTTGGTTGCAGGAATTAAACACCCGCCAATTGCTCTGACCAGCTGCCTCTGTGTTCTACCCGGCCAGCGGGATGAGTGCAGTAGTAGCGCTGTAAAAGGCCGAGGGTTGGGGTAGACCCCACAAGGGGTTAGATAGCTACAACATGCTGCGATTCCTTGAGATACTTATTTTCTTTTCTTCTTTTTCTCTTTTTTTTTTTTTTTTTTGTTCGTTCCGTTCGTTCTCTTTTTTCCTTCCCCCCTTCCCCCCCCTTCCCCTCTCTCCCCATCACCTTCTTGCTGCGATCTCATAATAGTTGCGGCTTTTGGGGGGGGGGAGGGATCGGGGTGGGGGGGGGGGGTTTAGTACATGAGGAGGGGTGGGTTAAACAGGGGTTTAGAGGGGAAGGGATAATAAAAGAGGGGATAAGTGGGGCACATCACAAAATATTGATCTGTACCTATGAGGGTATACCTAAAAACACCCTAGAGCACAAGGTGCACAAGAAACATGGGTTTTAATACAACGTTTGAATTATATTATATGTTTGGCAATACATGCACTTTGTAAGCACCTTGTTTTGTAAAACTTGTAACCCCGTTGTTATTTCCGCTGCTATAAAAGATAAATAAAAGTAATTTAAAAAAATATTATATCATGTGTTTGTTATAGCTGATATCTCTTCTATATTAGGATTATAATGTCCCTTAAGAAAACTAGACCTACCTTCATGTTTCCTGAACTATTATTTGGCTTATTTTGAGCCCATCACTGATTATTTCTGCAGTTACAGTTTTTTTTCTAAGTTGTTGGCATCATGGATGATGGGAGCAAAATAATGCAAACATAAATTAAGCTATTTGTTAAAACGTACTATGTGATAAGTAGGTTATCTGTTATAAGAAAATAATTATCAGTTAAAGAAAACTTTTTCCTTATTACTTTGGTTTGCTGGTTTCCATTTACATTACTGCAGCATTGGTGTAAAGGGCCATCTGAATCTCTACAGCACTTCATAGAAGTTATTTTAGACCTAATTACTGAAAACACACATAACTCTGACAGCAGCAATATCAGCAGAACCTGTTTACAATAAGAAAACAACTATATACAGCAAGGCTCTTTTCAAAAGTTGGAACCTTTATTCAAAGTGGCTGATTAGGTTTCATTTTTCAAACCAGGCAAGGAATCTATGTTGCTATGAGCAACATATTTCTTTTGCTCCACTTTACTTTATACCAATTTTTATTCAAGTCAGACATTGTGTCTCATAGTTGAATACAGAATGTTAAGGCCACTAAAGGCACATTATATATAATAACAACATTTAGCACATATGCTACATATTGTATACATAGTGGCAGAAAGGCCTCCAAATGACTAGCTAAAGGGTAAAGAATTGGGGGTACTGAATATACTATAGTATATATAGTAACTCAATTTTTTGTAACTTCACAACTCAAATATACCGTATATACTCGAGTATAAGTCGTTCCGAGTATAAGTCGAGGCCCTAATTTACCACAAAAAAAATGGGAAAAACTTATTGACCCGAGTATAAGACGAGGGTGAGAAATGCACAGCTACTGTAAGTGGAAAAGAGGGTCAACAATGCCCATTTGCAGCCTCACTGTGCCCATTTGCAGCCATAGGTCCCCTGAACTTTAAACTCGGTAGTTAAGGGTTCCTAGATGCCCCCTAGCTGCAGCCAAAATTTGGGGTCTCTGAACCCAAAGGGTCCCAAAATGACATTACTGCAGATGGACACAGTTGACCGAATTTGGGGCCCTGTATCTTGGGGCCACTTAGTGCTAAGAACCCCAAATTTAGTGTGCAAACCCAGTGGAACTAGCATCATAATATTTCCAAAGCTGGGGTTACTAGCTCCAAGTGACCCTGAGATACAGGGCCCCAAACATCAGTTCAGAAAATGTCAAGCACTTTTCTGCAGCAGAAAATGACATTTTCCGAACCGGTTTTGGGGCCCCGCATCTCAGGGCTACTTGGTGCTAGGAACCCCAGCTTTGGAAATGTTATGGTACCAGTTCCACTGGGTTTGCACACCAAACTTGGGGTTCCTAGCACCAATTGGCCCTGAGATATGGGGCCCCAAAGTCAGTTCAGAAAATGTCAAGCACTTTTCTGCAGCAGAGAATGACATTTTCCGAACCGATTTTGGGGCCCCGTATCTCGGGGCCACTTAGTGCTAGGAACCCCAGCTTTGGATATGTTGTAGTGCTAGTCCCACTAGGTTTGCACACCAACTGTGGGGTTCCTAGCACCAAGTGGCTCTGAGATACGGGGGGCCAAAGTCGGTTCAGAAAATGAAATTTTTTGCTGCAGAAAAGTGCTTGACTCGAGTATAAGTCGAGGGGGGCACTTTCAGCACAAAAAAATGTGCTGAAAAATTCGACTTATACTCGAGTATATACGGTATCTCTTTTTTGGCTTCTAACAGTACTTTTTTTTGGCTGTCAATTCTGCCAACCCACACCTAGCTTATCTCTTCCTGCCCGAAACATCAGTAAAATTTTCCTAATGGCCAGTTTTTCATGGCAGCTTGAAAGCCACCTAAAATTGAAGCTGGACAAATTGACATAAATAGCTTAATATCTTCTCTTTTCATATAGTAGCAGGGATCAAACAATGGTTTGTCAGAGTTCAACCTGAAGAAGATGGCAGAGGCAAGATATGACAGCTTACGTTAGATGGGGGGAGGGGTCTCCATATGTAAGAAGGATAAATTGGAGGAGGGAGAAGGTGGGGGCTTGAAAGGATAATGGTATAAATGGGGGGGGGGTTGGGGGGGAAGAGAGGGAGTGGTTAAGATGGGACAATGAATCCCCCAAGGGCTCACGGAGTAAGGTAGGTGGAAGTATTTATAAATAGTTGAGGCCGAAACGTTTAGAGGGGAGTACATAACAGAGCCAGGGTTCACAAATTTGGAGAAATTTGAGTTATGAGCCAGTAAGAACACTGGATAGTTTATCATTACCAAACAACATTTATGTGCTCTTTTACTTTCGACAAATTGACTATAATCTTTCTCCAAATTTTAGCAATAATTTGTTTGGTGGCTAGGAAGATAAAGGCCAGGTTTTGATGTGAAGTATTAAATCCCAGGTCTGCATTGTGTAAAAGAACTATCCAGGGGTCACTTGGAATAATGATAAGAAATAATGTTTTATTTAGGTTAGATATTCAGGTCCAAAATGGAAGGAGTACAGTTCTGAAGTAAATTAGAATTTAGGGAGGAGGGTCATCGTTACAGGATTGATGCGACCTACCCAAGACAGAGAGAGGATAAAAACAAAAAAAAAAAACAAACACTTTTCAACTTTCAATTCATATGCCATACAAGTCTTTGTCACTTACAAAGAAATACTGACTATTATATATACCATATATACTCGAGTATAAGTCATTCCGAGTATAAGTCGAGGCCCTAATTTACCACAAAAAAAATGGGAAAAACTTATTGACCCGAGTATAAGACGAGGGTGAGAAATGCGCAGCTACTGTAAGTGGAAAAGATGGTCAACAATGCCCATTTGCAGCATCACTGTGCCCATTTGCAGCCATAGGTCCCCTGAACTTCAAACTCGGTAGTTAAGGGTTCCTAGATGCCCCCTAGCTGCAGCCAAAATTTGGGGTCTCTGAACCCAAAGGGTCCCGAAATGACATTGCTGCAGATGGACACAGTTGACCGAATTTGGGGCCGGGGCAAAAAACGATTGTGGAGAGGGGACTTACCCTGCATGAGCTTCAGAGAAATAGACACCCATCCAGCCAATCAAAGAACTCTGTGTGCAGACAGCTGCTACCTGGATGCTTAAGGGTGAGGGAGAGCCAACACCCAAACCGATGTGACCATAGGTCCACTCGGAACAGGCCTGCAGCGATTCCCCCAGGATAGGGTCTGAAGAAACAGGGACTGTGTGATGTTGGAAGATGGGTATACTCCCAAATGGGAACTTGGAGCTAAAAGGGGAAATGACATGTATATGTATATGTTAATGCACCTAAGTATGCAAGTATATGGTAAAATGTATACTATGGAAAACCCCCATGAGTCCACAAGTACCTACCAGTGGGACCACTGTATAGTGCAGAAAATCACTGCACCAACATGGTCCAAACTGAAGATAGTCCTGAGTCAGTTGTTTGGTGATGAAGCCAGGTGGTCAGTATTTCCAAGCTCAAAAAACGAGTCCACACTGGAAAATATATATGTATGAATGACAATATGGAGTAAATGTATATCCACTGTGATTACGGTCATCGCAGGATACACACAAATAAAAGTACATACATATTGTCATAAACGAGTGTGGAGAGGGAACTTACCCTGTATGAGCTTCAGAGAGATCGACACACATCCAGCCAATCAGAGAATCCTGTGTGCAGACAGCTGCTACCTGGATGCTTAAGAGGGAGAGCCAATGAGGGCTCCTCCACAGGTGATCTCTCAAGCATCATCAGTTGTCAGGCAGCAATGCCTGCAACAGGAAGTGGATTCAACATCGAGGGCTGGTTATACCAAGCCTCAATGTGACTGCAGCCAAGGATGGATTAACCCATGAGGGAGCACTGCAAACATTGCAGCAAGCTGAAAGTAGTAGCACATCCATGGGCAGACTGGTGGGCCACCCCAAGACATTGGATGGCCCAGGTGCACTGGGCGGGAGCTGTACGAAGATGTCGGGGGAGAACACAGGGATGGCTAATGATCCTCTGATGCATGGAAAGATGACCGATAGTTGTAGTGGCAGAAATAACGATCGGCCCATGCATTTACAATATGGAGAGCAAAAATAAAAATAAAAAATCCAATGATCAGTTGATTAGCAGACATCATATATACAAATATTAAAAGCAGTGGCGGAACTATAAGGGTCACTGCAGTTGCACTTATGACTGGGCCCTACCGTTCTGCCGCTGTGGGGGGGCAAGACCCAGCATCTCCCCCTGCACTTCTGGCTGTCCATATAGAATGCAGTGGGGGGAGGCGGGAGGCAACGATCGGCAGCTCTATCGGATCTCCCTGGGGCTTGTAGTTCTCTTCCTGAGTCTATACAGAGAAGAGGGGAGAGGCCTCTGAATCGAGCATTTAGCAGTTTCACTCTTTAGTGTACAAGTGAGTCGGCTCTGCTTGTACACTGCTACTGATACATGATCGTGTCAGAGGCCCCTCCCCTCTCCACTGTAAACACTGGGGAAGAAAACTACTAGCCTCAGGGAGATCCCACCTCCTGTGGACACTTTAGAGCTGCCGATCGTCGCCTCCCACCTCCCCAGTCCAGGTACACGGGGAACCCCTACAAGGGGGGGTTCTCTGGGGACACTAATGTAAGGGGGGTTCTCTGGGGACAATAATGTAAGGGGGGCTCTCTGGGGAGACTAATGTAAGGGGGGGCTCTCTGGGGACACTAATGTAAGGTAGGGGCCCTCTGGGGACACTTATGTAAGGAGAGGCTCTCTGAGGACCCTGATGTAAGGAAGGGGCTCTCTGGGGACCCTGATGTAAGGGGTCTCTCTGGGAACCCTGATGTAAGGAGGGGCTCTCTGGGGACCTTGATGTAAGGGGGGCTCTCTGGGGACCCTGATGTAAGGAGTGTCTCTCTGGGGAGCTTGATGTAAGGAGGGGCTCTCTGGGGACCCTGATGTAAGGAGGGGCTTTCTGGGGACCCTGATGTAAGGAGGGGCTTTCTGGGGATCCTGATGTAAGGAGGGGCTCTCTGGGGACCTTGATGTAAGGCAGGGCTCTCTGTGGACCTTGATGTAAGGGGAGGCTCTCTGGGGACCTTGATGTAAGGAGGGGCTCTCTGGGGACCCTGATGTAAGGAGGGGCTCTCTGGGGACCCTGATGTAAGGAGGGACTCTCTGGGGACCCTAATGTAAGTAGGGAGGCTCTCTGGGGACCCTGATGTAAGAGGGGCTCTCTGGGGACCCTGATGTAAGGGGAGGCCCTCTGGGGACCCTGATGTAAATAGGAAGGCTCTCTGGGGACCCTTATGTAAGGGGAAGCTCCCTGGGGACCCTGATGTAATGAGGGGGGGGGCTCTGGGGACCCTGATGTAAGTGGGGGATCCGCACCCAGATATGTAATGATTATATATACACACACACGTTATATACATGTGTATGACTTTCTTTACTTCACTGCTATGGGCTCTAGCCTGAGATCTTTTGTAGACCCAGCAACGCCCCTGGTGGGGGTCCTTCATGGTTTCTTGCACCGGGCCCCTGAAGATTCTAGTTACGCCTCTGATTAAAAGATAGCCATCTTCTAATGTTACCATGCACCTGCATATTTGGCTGCATTAACACATACATTTACATGACATTTCCCCCTTCAGATCCAAGTTCCCATTTGGCAGTCGAATTATGGTTCTGCTCATGTATATGCTGATAAATATATTTGGATATCAATATGTAATTTTATCTTGCAGAAAGTTGTATGCACTGTATATTGAAGATATCTCTGAAGAAGGAGTCCCGAAACGTGCTAGGTGTCTGTATCTAATCGTTCCTATATTCATGTATGTTTGTCATACACCATTTTCACTTGATGTTTTCTATATGTACAGTTTGTAATAAAATTTGATATTTTTACATTCTTACTACCTCTTTGACTTTAATCTACCAGTGCCGCTATAATCCCACCTCCTGAGGGATTTCTCCATTTCCAACACAAAAGCAGGCATGTGAATCAGGCACCTAAAGATGCCTATGCATATGTTCACACACTTGAAGACTGTGTTTCAAGAGCCCCTGGAACATCTTCTATTAGAATGGGAACATCACCGCTAGCTACTATATCAATACATTTCATACCACACCACTGGGCCAC
Organism: Lithobates clamitans; assembly: GCA_037952925.1. Taxonomy (NCBI): domain Eukaryota; kingdom Metazoa; phylum Chordata; class Amphibia; order Anura; family Ranidae; genus Lithobates; species Lithobates clamitans. The sequence continues at coordinate 5,315,964 of JBBGZY010000305.1, read as the reverse complement.
TGCTGATTAATAGATTAATAGAAAGAAGCAAGAAGAGAGTGCTGTGCACAAATGTTACTTTGACTGACTTTCCTGTCTCTCTAACCACTTGCTGACCGCAATACATACAGTGGGGACGGAAAGTATTCAGACCCCCTTAAATTTTTCACTCTTTGTTATATTGCAGCCATTTGCTAAAATCACTTAAGTTCATTTTTTCCTCATTAATGTACACACAGCACCCCATATTGACAGAAAAACACAGAATTGTTGACATTTTTGCATATTTATTACAAAAGAAAAACTGAAATATCACATGGTCCTAAGTATTCAGACCCTTTGCTGTGACACTCTCATAGATTTAACTCAGGTGCTGTCCATTTCTTCTGATCATCCTTGAGATGGTTCTACACCTTAATTTGAGTCCAGCTGTGTTTGATTATACTGATTGGACTTGATTAGGAAAGCCACACACCTGTCTATATAAGACCTTACAGCTCACAGTGCATGTCAGAGCAAATGAGAATCATGAGGTCAAAGGAACTGCCTTAAGAGCTCAGAGACAGAATTGTGGCAAGGCACAGATCTGGGCAAGGTTACAAAAAAATTTCTGCTGCACTTAAGGTTCCTAAGAGCACAGTGGCCTCCATAATCCCTAAATGGAAGATGTTTGGGACGACCAGAACCCTTCCTAGAGCTGGCCGTCTGGCCAAACTGAGCTATCGGGGGAGAAATTTAAGGGGGTCTGAATACTTTCCGTCCCCACTGTATATATATATAAGTTGCGGTTTGCAAGTGGTTTACTGGGATTATGGCTGAAGATATCAGCCATAACCCCAGTATTGTTTTTTCAGCTAGCTGCTGGCTTTCTTTTGAAAGCGTTGTGAGGGCTCATGAGCTGCTGGAATGCTTTCAGAAGCATTCCCACCGCCTGCACGTGTCCCTCAGGCTTACCATTTCCGCCGTCTTGCCCGAGAAATGATCTGATGGTGCCACTGGCTGGTCACAGAGGCAATCAAAGAGTAGATCATCTTTGATCTCCTCTATGGCCTTGGAGGACCAGAGTGACGTCATGATGTCACTTCCAGTCAAAGGTGGAAGTAAGCAATATTTTTTAAAGCAAAAGGTCAAAAAAAGCTTATTTTTTGATCTTTTGCTTTTAAAGGTAAAGAAGAGATGGGGGGGACTTTTTTTTATCCCAGATCTCCTCATAAAGAGGACCAGACATCCATATTTCTATTACATGGGATGTTTACATTCCTTGTGATATGAATAAAAGTGGTCAAAAAATAAATAAATTAAAAGGACAGTGTGAAAAAAACTATTACTTTTTTTAACCACTTCAGCCCCGGAAGGATTTTCCCCCTTCCTGACCAGAGCACTTTTTACAATTCGGCACTGCGTCGCTTTAACTGCTAATTGCGCGGTCATGCAATGCTGTACCCAAACGAAATTTGCGTCCTTTTCTTCCCACAAATAGAGCTTTCTTTTGATGGTATTTGATCACCTCTGCCGTTTTTATTTTTTGCGCTATAAACGGAAAAAGACCGAAAATTTTGAAAAAAAATGATATTTTCTACTTTTTGTTATAAAAAAAATCCAATAAACTACATTTTAGTCATACATTTAGGCCAAAATGTATTCGGCCACATGTCTTTGGTAAAAAAAATGTCAATAAGCGTATATTTATTGGTTTGCGCAAAAGTTATAGCGTCTACAAACTAGGGTACATTTTCTGTAATTTACACAGCTTTTAGTTTATGGCTGCCTATGTCATTTCTTGAGGTGCTAAAATGGCAGGGCAGTACAAACCCCCCCCAAATGACCCCATTTTGGAAAGTAGACACCCCAAGGAAATTGCTGAGAGGCATGTTGAACCCATTGAATATTTTTTTTTTTTGTCCCAAGTGATTGAATAATGACAAAAAAAAAAAAAAAATTACAAAAAGTTGGCACTAAATGATATATTGCTCACACAGGCCATGGGCATATGTGGAATTGCACCCCAAAATACATTCAGCTGCTTCTCCTGAGTACATGGATACCACATGTGTGGCACTTTTTGGGAGCCTAGCCGCGTACGGGGCCCCCGAAAACCAAGCACCGCCTTCAGGATTTCTAAGGGCATAAATTTTTGATTTCACGCCTCACTACCTATCACAGTTTTGAAGGCCATAAAATGCCAAGATGGCACAAAACGCCCCCAAATGACCCCATTTTGGAAAGTAGACACCCCAAGCTATTTGCTGAGAGGCATGGTGAGTATTTTGCAGCTCTCATTTGTTTTTGAAAATGAAGAAAGACCAGAAAAAAAAAAAATTTTTTCTTTTTTCAATTTTCAAAACTTTGTGACAAAAAGTGAGGTCTGCAAAATACTCACTATACCTCTCAGCAAATAGCTTGGGGTGTCTACTTTCCAAAATGGGGTCATTTGGGGGAGGTTTTGTGCCACCTGGGCATTCCATGGCCTCAGAACTGTGATAAGCAGTGAAGAGTGAAATCAAAAATTTACGCCCTTAGAAAGCCTGAAGGCGGTGATTGATTTTCGGGGTCCCGTGCGCGGCTAGGCTCCCAAAAAGTCCCACACATGTGGTATCCCTGTACTCAGGAGAAGCAGCAGAATGTATTTTGGGGTGTAATTTCACATATCCCCATGGCATGTTTGAGCAATATATCATTTAGTGACAACTTTGTGCAAAAAAAAAAAAAAAAATTTGTCTCTTTCCCGCAACTTGTGTCACAATATAAAATATTCCATGGACTCGACATGACTCTCAGCAAATAGCTTGGGGTGTCTACTTTCCAAAATGGGGTCATTTGGGGGTGTTTTGAACTGTCCTGGCATTTTATGCACAACATTTAGAAGCTTATGTCACACATCACCCACTCTTCTAACCACTTGAAGACAAAGCCCTTTCTGACACTTTTTGATTACGTGAAAAAATTATTTTTTTTTGCAAGAAAATTACTTTGAACCCCCAAACATTATATATTTTTTTAAAGCAAATGCCCTACAGATTAAAATGGTGAGTGTTTCATTTTTTTTTTCACACGGAATTTGCGCAGCGATTTTTCAAACGCATTTTTTGTGGAAAAAATACACTTTTTTAAATTTTAATGCACTAAAACACACTATATTGCCCAAATGTTTGATGGAATAAAAAAGATGATCTTAAGCCGAGTACATGGATACCAAACATGACATGCTTTAAAATTGCGCACAAACGTGCAGTGGCAACAAAATTAATACATTTTTAAAAGCCTTTAAAAGCCTTTACAGGTTACCACTTTAGATTTACAGAGGAGGTCTACTGCTAAAAATACTGCCTTCGATCTGCCCTTCGCGGTGATACCTCACATGCATGGTGCAATTGCTGTTTACATTTGACGCCAGACCGACGCTTGCGTCCGCCTTAGCGCGAGAGCAGGGGGGACAGGGGTGCTTTTTTTTTTTATTTTTTTTTCTTTATTATTTTCTTGCTATTTTATCTTATTTTTAAACTGTTCCTTTTATATTTTTTTTTTTTAAATCATTTTTATTGTTATCTCAGGGAATGTAAATATCCCCTATGATAGCAATAGGTAGTGACAGGTACTCTTTTTTGAAAAAATTGGGGTCTATTAGACCCTAGATCTCTCCTCTGCCCTCAAAGCATCTGACCACACCAAGATCGGTGTGATAAAATGCTTCCCCAATTTCCCAATGGCGCTGTTTACATCCGGCGAAATCTAAGTCATAAAATGCTCGTAGCTTCCGGTTTCTTAGGCCATAGAGATGTTTGGAGCCACTCTGGTCTCTGATCAGCTCTATGGTCAGCTGGCTGAATCACCGGCTGCTTTCTCAGGTTTCCTGTTGAGACAGGAGAGCCAGAGAAAAACACGGAAGACGGTGAGGGGGGGGGGCATTCCCTCCCACTGCTTGTAAAAGCAGTCTAGAGGCTAATTAGCCGCTAGGATTGCTTTTACATGAAAGCCGACCGCTGGCTGAAAAGAATGATACCAAGATGATACCTAAACCTGCAGGCATCATTCTGGTATAACCACTCAAAGTCGTGAATGGCGTACCTGAAGACAAAAAAATGGTTAACAATAAAGCACAGTAAACGGTAAAGTTAAAAAATTGCATACCTGAAAAGCAAACATGATAAAACATAATAACAATAAAACATTGCAGAATAGAATACAGTAAAAAAGAGCAGAACAATAGAGAGAGAATAGAGAGAGAGAGAACAATAAAACAACAACTATTTTTTTTAATTTTTGTTTGTGGTTTTTTGCAAACTTGTAACTTTTATAACTGTAACCGGTTCCAGGTTCGGGTCTCTCAAAATGCGATGGCATCTTGGGAGACCCTGTGAAAGTGTGTCTAGTCTGTGGAATGCTGTACCCTACGCTAATACTCAACTAGTGAATGGTAGCGTTCAAAACATTCACCAATGCAAAGACCAGGATTGTCAGGACAGGAGGGACAATAATAGCGGGTGTCACGCCTATATCCACGCTTGCTGCAGACACGACATCTTTTTTGGGGGGTTCGTTGGGTAGGGGTACTCGGGAGGACATAAAGAAAATGCCTCTCATGCAGCCGACTGCATTTGGTTGGGGATGTGAATGGGGGGTAAGTACGGGCGCTGCAGAAGCGGTGGGTTCCCAATTAGGATTGGCGAATGCAGCAGGAAGGGCACTATGGGCACGACGGGCCTGTGTTTGTCTTTTTGGTGGCAGCGGGACACTACTTGTGCTTGCCACCTCACCAGCTTGAACTGCACTTATGGGACTCGCCACATCACCAAGTGTTACTGCAGTGCTGGTTTGATTACGACCGGGGTGTACTAAGCCGCTGGCGCTTGCCAGTTCACCAAAACGCTACCAAAAAAACTTTTAGCGATCGCAGGGATCAGGCCTGACTCTGCGAACGCTGCAGTTATGCGTTTAGTGTTTTGTAAGTGACAGTGATCGATCGATACTGCACTTGGGTGGGTTGGGCTGGGCCGGGCGGAGGGGTAAAACGCAGGTGCTAGCAGGTATCTGGGCTGATCCCGCTAACACTGCGTTTTTGGGAACCCTAAACTGCTGGGGACGCTAGTATAGATTTGATCGGATCAGATATTGATCTGTTCAGATACTATACCACTAAGGGAGGTGTACAGTGCGTGCGTGGGTGTTAGCGGTACTGGCGCTAACCTGACGCTGCCTGGGGTTGGTGCTTGCCAGTTCACCAAAACGCTACCAAAAAAACTGTTAGCGATCGCAGGGATCAGGCCTGACTCTGCGAACGCTGCAGTTATGCGTTTAGTGTTTTGTAAGTGTCAGTGATCGATCGATACTGCACTTGGGTGGGCTGGGCTAGGCTGGGCGGAGGGGCAAAACGCAGGTGCTAGAAGGTATCTGGGCTGATCCCGCTAACACTGCGTTTTTGGGAACTCTAAACTGCTGGGGACGCCAGTATAGATCTGATCGGATCAGATATTGATCCGTTCAGATACTATACCACTAAGGGAGGCGCATGCTGCGTGCGTGGGTGTTAGCGGTACTGGCGCTAATCTGACGCTGCCTGGGGCGACGCATATCACCGCCGGGCGATCAGGGGGCTAAACCTTTATTCGGTAATAAACGGCGGGTGCCCTGACACTATAAAAAATAAACGAACTAACCAGCGTCACCCGTAACGGTTATACGGTGATCAGTGGTGAAAGGGTTAACTAGGGGGCAATCAAGGGGTTAAAACATTTATTAGATAGTATATGGGGGTCCCCGACGCTATAAAACGCTGACGGCGAACCTAGATATTTACCTCCCTAACTACCGTCACCAGCGACACTAATACAGCGATCAGAAAAATGATCGCTTAGCGACACTGGTGAGGGGGGGTGATCAAGGGGTTAAAACTTTATTAGGGGGGGTAAGGGGGGTATCCTAGACCTACAGGGGGCTAATACTAACTGTCCTACCACTGCTAACTGTCACAAACTGACACTATGCAGTAATCAGGAAAAAAAAAAACCTGCTTGGTGTCAGTTTGTGACAGGGGGGGGTGATTGGGGGGCGATTGGGGGGGGGGATCGGGGGTGTTTAGTGTGCCTGGCATGTTCTACTGTGTGTGTTTGTGTTGTGCACTTACTTACATGTCATCTCTCCTCGGCGCTGGAATGGAAACTGCCGAGCCGAGGAGAGATGACATCACATCCTCTGCCTCTGTGTACTATACAGAGGCAGGGGATGTTTCTCATTGGCTGGGAGCGATCGCGAGGGGGGGGGGCCACGATCGGATGGCCTCCCCCTCGTCTCTCAATGCTCCCAGCCAAATGCCGACCGCAGCTGGCACCGGGGGGGGGGGTCCGATCGGACCCCCCACCCGCGGGAAGGCAATCACGTACTAGGTACGTGATTTTGCCTGCCCGTGCCGCTCTGCTCACGTATATAGGCGTGAGGCGGTCGGCAAGTGGTTAAAGTGCCCCCATCTCTCTGTGCTCGCATGCAGAAGTAAACGCATACGTAAGTCACGCATGCATATGTAAATGGTGTTCGCACGACACATTTAAGGTATCGCTGCGAACGTTAGAGTGAGACTAGACTAGCACTAGACCTCCTCTGTAACTGTAAACAGGTTACATGTAGAGGCATTTAAAATGTTGCCTATGTAGATTTTTAAGTACTGTAGATTGTAGCGTTGTGTTTTTTTTTTTTAATTTATTTTTTCCCAGAAAATTGCATTTAAAAAACTGCTGCACAAATACTGTGTGACATAAAAAATTGCTACAATCACCATTTTATTCCCTAGGGTCTCTGCTAAAAAATATATATATATTTATATATGGAATTTATCAAAAAATCCACGCTTAGGATGTGTGTAACTGCTGCCTCCCTATACAAAAAATCCCACCAAGATGGAACCCAATCAAAATATGAAAAACACCAGAAAGGGAATTGGCGCTCTTCTGTGTAAAAAATATATAAATAAAAGTGTATATATTCCTACTTATATTATGTGTACCACCAAGTAGACGTATATCTATGTGTATACATACATATAAGATGTGTAAGCTGTGTGCATTAGGCAAGGATAAATCCACCCTACCAAGTGACCATAAAAAGTGACATGTGCTTGAAAATACAGGGAAAAATCAGAGTAAAAAGTGTATCTTTAAATTTTAACTAATGCTAATATTGTCCATCAATCCACAAAAAACACACAATGTGGTAAATTTCAAAATGTAAACATAATATGACTGCTAAAAGTGTTGTCCAATAATGAATCACCAAATATTAAAATTATGAAAAATGAGTGTCCATATAAAGTGATGAAGTGCTTCTTCCAATTAGTGAAAGTTTATCCAATAGTAAACAGTGAATGTGTCAAAACAAGTGACGGTGCTCCCCTCTTGTGCCTTCACTCACCAGAGCGCTTCACCCCTGCAAGGGTACAAGCGTAAAGTGTAGATGATACGATCCCAGTCTCAAACCTGCGACATCCACCTCTTTCTCTACAGATATGGTGGATCCCTATTAGAGAGACCAGACTTGCTGTGGGATATGACCACTTGTGTGGATATCACTCTCCTAGGTTTTTTCACAACCAAACACCTCCAAAGATTGAACAGAAGATAGAACACCTCCAAAGATTGAACTCATTCAATCTTTGGAGGTGTTTGGTTGTGAAAAAACCTAGGAGAGTGATATCCACACTGGCCAGGGTTTATTCCTGGCCAGAAGTATGCTTTTAGCTACTCTCACTTCTAGTAGCACAGACTAGAGGGTGCTACAAATATTTTACACTGATTTGGGTTATTTTTACCAAAGAAATGTAGCAGACTACATTTTGGCTTAAATCTATGAGGAAAGGTTATTTGCAAAATTCTGTAACAGAAACTAAGAAAAACTTTTTATTTTCAAACTTTTAGTTATTTTCTTTTCATTCATATAGCAAAAATAAAAAAAAAGCCCAGTTGTGATTAAACACCACCAAGGGATAGTTCTATTTGTGTGAACAAAATGATGTAACTTTCAATTGGGCACAATGTTGTATGACCGAGCAACTGCCAGTAAAAGTAGCACAGTGCTAAATACCAAAAAATACTGACCATGAAGGGTGTAAAACCTTTCGGAGGTCGTTCTGACACCAAAGCGCAATTCGAAGCTATCTGGGAACCATGGGCGCAATTTATTGGTATATCTCTCATTCCTGGTGTCCAGCCTTAAAATTACGAGCATTTTAAATAGGGGGAGGGGGAACCTCCCGAAGGCAGGCTAGCTTCCCTTTTCCTTTCTCCTCTTTCCCCTATCTGATACTTCTCTCTCCCTTTCTGTCATTATTTCTCTGTTCACCACTTTAGGGGGACTAGGAAAAGTCTTCCCGACTTGGGTGTAAAACATACCCTGAAAGGAGCTCATTTTGTTTTTTCTAGAAAGTTACCAAACCAGGTTATCGTTATTCCTAAGCATTCTTATTGACCCCGAGGATCCATGGTAAACATAAGGAGGGGGTGGTCTGCGTAGATTCTCCCGTGCACAGCTTGATCCCTTTTGGGGTGCCGGCAGATTCTCTTCGGGCCTCTCCCTGCAACAGTACTTAAGCTTGGCGGTCTACCAGCTATTGTGTTTCTCATTTTTTCTTTTTCTTTTGTCTTTTTTTGTATTCGGATTGATGAGATACAGCAGCTCCGCTGATTCTGGATATTACATTAGATAATAGACAGTCCTTTACACCTGGCGTTATCAGTTTTTACGTCCCCCTCAAGGGTTTGTCATGTAAAAGTCTGATGTTTTGTGCATTATTTTGTTCTCCTTCAGTTATTATTTTGTAAAACCAATAAAAGATTTTGAAAGATGAAAACCTTTCGGAGGTCAAGAGTGGTTAAAATGTAAAGATGTGTAATATTCTGATGATATATGTAAATAATGTTATCAATGATAATATATATTACTACATTAGTAATTTTATAGTATGTTCTAGCTTTTGCTACCTCAGTTTATATATGCTAGTTTTCATAGACTTACTATGTATATTTGTTTGAATAAATCATTGGCGCTACTTTTGTCAAAACAACCTAAGATGGTTAAAAACATTATGCAAATTGCATGAAAATTACTTTCTAAATTTTGGTAGTGCACCATAAGTAAGAAGTACAGCTATCTGATTATAAATGATCCAATATATATATGCAAGAATAGTGAGGCAAGGGAGATTGCTAAATATTCTGTAACATAAAACATTAGTTGTTGTCATCTCGCTCTTCAGACAAATGTTGCTTAGAAAACAAATTTTTGTTTTGCCATCAGTCTGGATTATGCAGTTTGCTGTAAGCTAAAGACAGGGATAATGTGAATATTTATGGTTTTCTTTGGTTAACAAAATGGATTTGTTTTCTAACATTCTCCGGCTTTGTGGTCCTTATGTGAATGTTCCTTTTGTTTTAATATTTGTTTTAAAGAACATTGTAATGGAAAAGAAAAATGAAAACTAAGTAGAGATATAACATTGACAAAAACAGCAAGGGGTATATGTCGGAGAAATTGAAAACAGGGAAAATCATATTTTTAACAATGTTGTTTAGGAATGCATTATTATAACACCCAAGAGACCTTAATCATGCAAATATACAATGCTAGATTGTATTATATGAGCCAGGCAAACTGCTGAGAATATAGTTAATAGTCTTTATAAGCTGTATATTGCTCTTTGTATAAAGGCTCACAACTTGTTTCTGGTGATAAAAAGCAACAATATTCAACTATTTAAAAGAAGTATAAAACCGCCTAAAAATCAAAAGTACCAAAATATCCCTGTGTTCATTTATTTAGCTTTAATTGCACCATTACCCAAAGGAGCTTTAAAGCAATCAATTTTCTTTACTATGTGTACTGAAATAGCTGCCAAATATGAACTATTCAACCCCAAAACATCTTACCGATGAATAATAAGAAATCTAGTATCTACTAAAATCTGTCCCCAGAGAGCCAGTTATTGCCCTGTTAGGTGCCACCATCTAGCTTTTGACACAGCTTAGCAAAGCAAAGTTAGGCTTCACTGATATATTTGTAGTGTAGCGCATTAATTCACCACTGCTCAGCCCATCACCATGCTTGAAGAGTTATCTACCCTCCCTGGCCTTGATGAACAGCTTACAGGAGAAGGTAAGGAAGGAGGAACTTGACTGGCCACATCCTACTGGCACTTAGGGAAGCCTGAGTGTGTGGCAGAATCTCTTATCTGGCCTTGAGGGACTGCCTGAGAATAGCATTTGTGTTGAGAGCCCTCTTGGCCACCGTGGTTCTTTTCCTTACTTGACTTAGCTGCCCTTTTAAAACTTTACTGTCACCCAGGGATGGCCCAGGATGTTTTGAGCATTTCCTTCCCCAAACACTTTAGATAAAGAGTCCTGCAACAGGAGACCTAGATTACAAATGTCAGAACACAAGACCCACTTCATGCAGCAGATGTGTCAGTAAAATTTGGATCAGTTTAGGGAACCACTGGTAAAGGCAGATGTACTTATCTATCATTTAGCTCCCTAGGGATTAGAGCTTCAGCAGACTAAAGAGACCCTATCATAAGACCAATAATTTTAACAAAAATCTTCTCATAAGATTATATGTGCAGTTAATTGTATTTTAGGTTTGCTATTTACCTGTAAAAGCCTAATTTGTATAGACATCAAAAAGTCATCAAAAAGTCTGAACACTTCTGCTGGGTGCCACCATCTTTGATGTGAAGTCAGCGGCCCCAGCACACTCAGACTTGTCATTCAATTGACACTCTATAGTATTCAACTTTGCTCCTTCCCAGCTACTACATAAAAGTCTATGAAGGTGGGTGAGTGGAGGGCGGAGGAGCTTGGCTAGAACAGAGAGTGGGAGGGGGGATTTATAATTAACTCTGTAGTAGTCAAATGTTCAATGGAACTTTGCAAGTGAAAAAAAATATTTATGTAAATGAAAAACACAGAAACATTTTAGGATGTTGACATGGTCTCTTTAAATGTCTTCAAACTAAACTGACCATTTATGTGCCTATTTTACTGAGATAATCATGATATATTATAATCAAAGACTGATTTCAATAGTATATTGCACAGTAGGTTTATAATATAGATATACAAGGAATCAGAGCTTTTTTTCTTCGGGAACGCAGCTCCAGCACCTCCAGCACCTCCAGCACTAAACGCATGTAAGGGGTGTGCTGGAGGGTCTATTGATGCTGGCTAACCTATTGTCACTGGTGGGGATCTGTTTATGTGTGGGGGATCTATTGTTGTGGTGCGGGGGGTCTTATGTTGCTTGTAGGAATCTACTATTGAGGGAGAGGTCTATTGTTGCTGTATGCTGATGGGTCTATTGATGCTGGCTGCTGGGAGATCTGTTGTTGCTGCTGGGAGGTCTAATGTTGCTGGGTGAATCTTTTGTTGCTGGGGGTGGTAATTTGTTGTGGGTGGTCCATTGTTGCTGTGTGTGTGGGGGGGTTATTGTTGCTGGGGTGGGGTCCATTGTTGCTGGGGGTGTCTATTGTTGTGTGAGGGATCTATTGTTGCTGTTTTGAGGTCTATTGTTGCTGGGGTGGGGGTCCATTGTTGCTAGGGGAGTCTATTGTTGTGTTAGCGATCTATTGTTGCTAGGGCGGGATCCTATTGTTGCTGGGATGGGGTCCATTGTTGCTGGGGTGGGGCCCATTGTTGCTGGGGAGAGTCTATTATTGTGTGAAGGATATATTATTGCTTGGGTGGGTTCTATTGTTACTGGGAGATCCATTGTTGCTGGCTCCAGGGGATCTATTTTACTGCTTTTCTTGTTATTAGATAAGAGCAAATTCCATGCAAATTATTTAGCACCACAAAATGATACTTGTGGCAGTACTGGGAGGTGGGTAGGGGCTGGGACCAAGGGCCGGTGCTCAGAGGAGCGTAGGGTGCGTAGACAAGAGGGAACTCAGAAGGGGGGAGTTCTTGCACCTATTCTCTGAGAAAAAAAGCCCTGCAAGGAATACTTATTGAGTGAATCAATTGTGCTCACTTTCACGTGTGCCATGAACACGTAGGGATTCTTTTTTAAAAGCAGTGGTACGGTCTTACTGTGTATGTTTTACAAACATGCTTAGCATGGGACTCCAAAATCAGAGGAGAATTAATTAAAATAAAAAGTGAACAGTAGAGCCTGGTCATATGATGGAGTTCTGTCTGCTGCATTAGGCAGTTGCAATTGACAGCTGCAGTTCCAGTTACAAAAGTCTAAAAGAGTTGGTATTGGATGTCAACCACAGATTCTCTAGAGCACCAGTCAGAGAACAGAGAACAGGGTGAGCTTCAGACTTGGTAACAGAGGTCTGCCTGCAAAAAGGTGAACACTGTATCACATCCCTGCTGTAAGAGGATGGTAAGTTGGATGATGTGCACGGCTTTCATAAAGCACTTAATGTAGCCAAGGTATTTTGAAAAAAAAAATAATAATGCAGTAGTGGCACTCCAGGGCCTCATACTGACACATACTGCACGTGCACTGATGCCAATGTCTACCACACAAAGCTATAGTTGCTGGCAGTGATCATTATTTTCTGATGGCGGGGAAACCTCCCACTGTCAGAATACAATAGCGTAGTGGGAGAGATTCCCCCATCAACACTGACTGTGGATGAATCCATCAATTTTCTTTCCTTCAACCCATTTTTGAAGGAAAGAAAATTGTATTATCTATGGCCAGCCTTACATTACAAAAATAAATAAATTAATATCAAATGATAAAGTAAAAACGTATAAAAAAAAAAGAGCACAGTACAATGAAGGGCAAATTATTAATCCATTTAGGACCAACAAGTCTGGTTCTTCCTATTTATTCCTAATATGTTTGCTCCAAATAATGAAGCTTCAATACCAAAACTCATCATGAACAACAATAGACATTTCTCTACATTAATTCCATACAGAAATACAAATATCATAAGTGAAAGTGGTATGATGAATATAACTTTCATAGCTAGTGCAGCCTGAGCACATATCACATTAAAAATGTTAACTTATGCACAGAGAAAATGAGGAAATGAAAATAACTATTACAGGCAAACTCCCAGCAAACAATAAGTGGGAGCTCCGGCTGCTTGACACATCATTTGTTCCATCCAGATGTGCAGTGAACTCAGCATCATTGTTCTGTATAATAACATAGAATCCAACTCACTACTGCTGAAGACATTATTTTATCTCTAGCTGAATTGCTTCAAGCAGAACTTCCTAAAAATTATATTACAAAGGGCCACTGGCAACAAACTTGGCTCGGTCAGGAGGGTTCTGCTCCTAACATACTTACTAATGCAAAACTGATTGAAAGTGACAAAGGGAAGTGACTGTTCAGAAAGAAATTGTCTGCATAATCATAAGGCTGCTATTACATATACATGAAAATCAGAACTACATAGTGTGGTAGCTTCTGAATTGGATCTTCAGCCCAAAAAAAATATATATAATATTTATGGAACTTTCACAAATGTGATGTTTTCACAAATAACAGACTGCCTGCACAATAAAAATATTATTATTTAAATCTGTGCTTTAGTGCAATATTACCCAACTGTAGGCCTTGATGGTTTTTGTTTGTAATCCATGTTTTTTTTTTTTAATGCAAGAGTAATGAATGCCCTTCTTCTCTGCACGGGGTTATGACTTATTTACCAGATCTTCATGGGCACTAATAGTCTCCATTCCCCATCCTTTATATTTCCTAAAGATAGGCTGATGTCACTTCCTGTACCCTTCTGGGGTAGTCTGACATCACTACAGGGGTCGACAGAGCACATATAAAAGCAACACTACCTATGTCAAATGCCCTGTATACACGATCGGACATTCCGACAACAAGACCGAGAATTTTTTCCGACGGATGTTGGCCAAAACTTGTTTTGCATACACATGGTCACACAAATGTTGCCAGAAATTCTGAACGTCAAGAACGCAGTGACTTACAACACGTACGACGGGACTATAAAAAGGAAGTTCAATAGCCAGTGCGCCACCCTTTGGGCTCCTTCTGCTAATTTCGTGTTAGTAGAAGTTTGGTGAAAGATGATTTACGCTTTTCAGTCTCATGCTTTTCAGTTCGTTACTGCTCTTCAGTTTGTGCTTGTGGGTTCGAATCTGTTCTTCAGTGCGTGTTGTCAGTTTGTTCCTGTCTTTCAGTGCGTTCTATTTATTAGTTCATATCTGTTTTTCAGTGCGTTCTTGTTCACTCGTTTCTGATTTTCAGATCGTTCTTCTCAGGTCCCTTCTGATTTTCAGTGCGTTCTGTTAGTTCGTTCTGACCAGCCGATCGTTTTCAAGCCATGTTGCGGGTACTTACTAATCGTTGAGATTGTGCTGTGCAAGGGCTTGGTGTTGGAGTTCTTGCTTTGACCCAAGTCCAGTCCATGAACAGTGCGAGGAGGAGTTCATGGACGAAGAATTGGTTGCTCCAGCGTGACCAATTCTCGCACATGCCTTTGTTGCCGGAGATCCAGGAGAATAATCATGATGATTTCAGGAATTATCTCTGGATGATGGACTCTGTTTTTCACCATCTGTTGGCTTTGCTGTCCCCTTATATTACTAAGCAGGACACCTGCATGCGGCAAGCCATCACTCCCGAGCAGAGGCTCGTCGCCACCTTGAGGTACTTGGCGACGTGGAGAAGTCTGCAGGACATCAAGTTCTCGACTGGCATCTCCCCCCAGGCTCTGGGAATCATTATTCCAGAGACCTGTTCTGCCATCATACAGGTCCTGCAGAAGGACTATATTAAGGTAAGCTTTCTCCTTTAACATAACATTCTATGTATTTAATGTTTGGAAATGTACAGGCGGTCCCCGGGTTACAAACAAGACAGGGTCTGTAGGTTTGTTCTTAAGTTGAATCTGTTTGTAAGTTGGAACAGTTAATTTTTTAAGTGTAGCTCCAGCCAAAAAAAGATTTTTAAGTTTTTGGATAGCATAGGGAAGGGTTAACACCCCTGTAAGGTTTGTTTTGCTGTCTGTGTCCCTGTTTAGAAGATTTCACCTCACTTTCTGTCCCAATGACAATTGGATTTTGAAAATTTTGGGTTGTTGTGAAAACAAGCCTTTGTGATAAAGCATCAGTGGAGGTACATTTTTCCCATAATATCTCTTACAGGAGTGAATTTCCTTTCCTAGGGGTAGATTTCCTCTCACTTCCTGTTGTCTCCCTCCGTTTGTAAGTAGGAGTCATTTGTAAGTCGGATGTTTGTAAGTAGGGGACTGACTGTATTGTATTTATTTCATCATTCCATAATTACCATGATTGTAATATGCTGTGAATGTCCTCTTTGTCCTCATGCATGCTGGAAGCTTTTAATGCTCCTTTTTTGTCCCTCATGCATATTTACCTTCTCTAACCTCCCCAGCATGCTTTCCTGGATCCATACACACCTAGCCTAGTCACTTAACAATGTATTTTGTCAGCTCCATTGTAGTGCATACCCTAAACACCCCCTAAAATGTGTACAAATGTTATTTTTGTCATTAAATTCATGCAGAGTGCAAGAGGCTTTTTTTGGGGGAGGGGGCCCAAAGTCATTTGGAACAACTCTCCCTCCCCCAACTGCTAAGTCAGCTGATACCAATACTCTATCTGCTGACTTTGCCAAACCCATATATACTATACCTACCTCTTTTTTGTTCATATTTATGGATGAATTCACCAAAGCATGTGGTGCAAGTGACTGCCTGAATACTTTCAAATGGTACTGTTTAAAGTTTTGTTTTCCTAGTATCTTGATAGGTAATTGCAGAATGTAAAAATGTGCTTTAATTTGTACAGTGTGTATTCATATTTTTGGATTATGACACTTCTTACCTGTCCAGTGGGCTGCCAATAGTGTAAGTAAGGAGGGGCTGGCCAAAGTAACACACATTATTTATGCATTCAGCTCTCAATGTCTCAATGAAGTGGAGAGGGTTACCAGTCCAAAACATCCCCCCCAATTTTTTTTTACAATGGGCCATCAGAGGGGGTGAGGAATCTGATAAGTGGACCTCATACTTTTGATTTTAAGTACTCCTTAAAATAAATGTTATACTTATGTTGACCAAGAATGTTTGTGTTTAATCTGCTTGCAATGTTATATGCAAAAGTACTATTTTTTTTCTTGTTTAACTCCACAGTTTCCTTCAAACCCACAGGAATGGCAGACTGTGTCTTCCCAGTTTGCCCAGCAGTGGGACTTTCCTAACTGCGGAGGGGCAATCGATCGGAAGCATGTCCACATCATCCCACCCCCCCAACTCAGGGTCATACTATCATAATTAGAAAGGGTTTAATAGTATTGTGCTGTTGGCGGTGGTGTCGGCGACATACGAGTTCCTGTATGGGGACGTGGGGAAAAATGGCCGGATGTCGGATGGTGGAGTCATCACCTAGACAGAGTTCTTCTGACATCTCCAGAATGGTGGCTTGGGCTTGCCACCTCCGGAAGACAATGTGGCTGGTCTCCCGTTTATGTTCGTCACCGATGAAGCATTTGGGCTGGGTGATCACCTGATGCGGCCGTTCCCCATGAGGACCCTCACCCCGGAGCAGTGGGTTTTTAATTATCAGCTGGCCAGAGCCAGAGGAGTCATGGAGAATGCATTTGGAATAATGGCCAGCCGGTTCCGCCTGTTTCTGACAGCAATCCATATGGCAGAATGTAAACTGAATCATATTGTCCTTGTCTGTTGCATTCTCCACAATTTCCTACGGAAAAATGCTATAAACTATGTGGCCTCAGTTGGGACTGAGGCCGGCGTACAAAATCCAAATCCAACTACCTTGACCACACTTGAACCTGGCCATCCTGGCTTGCCTCCCCAAAGCGCCTGCGAAGTTAGACAGAAGTATGTTGATTACTTTGTGGGTAGGGGGGCCATTGATATAAAAGCCAATGTGTGAAACATTTTTAAAATACATTTTTTTGGTATAAACTGAACTCATATTTCATTTGATTTACTGCTTGTTTTTCTTTTAGCTGTCTCCTAGGTTCTCCAATGGCTTTTTTTTTGGCCATTTTCTTCAATAGTGCAAACATAATTTATTTGATACATGAGGTGACAATCTCTTCTTCAGCTAACTATTATGTTGTGGGTCTGCTACACACACACACACACACACACATTGTTTTCGTTGTTAATGTATGTAATGCATTAATGATAAAAATAATCATCCTTTTCAGCTCCATTAATTAATTGCTTTGAGTCCCTAAAGTGGCGTGATTAGAGGCAAATTTTAGAGCACTGTGGGGGTTATTTACTAAAAGCAAATACACTTTGCACTACAGGTGCACTGCAAGTGTACTTGAAAGTGCACTAAAAGTGCACTTGTAGTGCAAAGTGGATTTACCTTTAGTAAATAACCCCATTGTCACTGTAAACTACACCAACTTACTCCAAAAACAGGTATTGAGTAGGGGTGAGCCGAACACCGCCCTGTTCGGTTCGCACCAGAACATGCGAACAAGCAAAAAATTTGTTCGAACACGCGAACACCGTTAAAGTCTATGGGACTCGAACATGAATAATCAAAAGTGCTAATTTTAAAGGCTTATATGCAAGTTATTGTCATAAAAAGTGTTTGGGGACCCGGGTCCTGCCCCAGGGGACATGTATCAAGGCAAAAAAAAGTTTTAAAAATGTCCATTTTTTCGGGAGCAGTGGTTTTAATAATGCTTAAAGTGAAACAATAATAGTGTAATATCCCTTTAAATTTCATACCTGGGGGGTGTCTATAGTATGCCTTTAAAGGGGCGCATGTTTCCCGTGTTTAGAACAGTCTGACAGCAAAATGACATTTCAAAGGAAAAAAGTCATTTAAAACTACTCGCTGCTATTAATGAATTGTCAGTCTAACAATACACATAAAGGTTCATTGATAAAAACGCCATGGGTTTTCCCCACAGGGGAACCCCGAACCAAAATAAGAAAAAAAAATGGCGTGAGGGTCCCCCTAAAATCCATACCAGGCCCTTCAGATTTGGTATGGATATTAAGGGGAACCCTGTGCCAAATTTGAAAAAAGAGGGCGTGGGGGTCCCCCTCAAAATCTATACCAGACCCTTCAGGTCTGGTATGGATTTTAAGGGGAACCCCACACGCAAAATTTTTTTAAAAAAATGGCATGGGGTCCCCCCAAAAATTCATACCAGACCCTTATCCGAGCACGCAACCTGGCAGGCCGCAGGAAAAGAGGGGGCGACGAGAGAGCGCCCCCCCTCCTGAACTGTACCAGGCCACATGCCCTCAACATTGGGAGGGTGCTTTGAGGTAGCCCCCCAAAGCACCTTGTCCCCATGTTGATGAGGACAAGGGCCTCATCCCCACAACCCTTGGCCGGTGGTTGTGGGGGTCTGCGGGCGGGGGGCTTATCGGAATCTGTAAGCCCCCTTTAACAAGGGGACCTCCAGATCCCGCCCCCCCTGTGTGAAATGGTAATGGGGTACACATGTACCTCTACCATTTCACAAAAAAAGTGTCAAAAATGTTAAAAATGACAATAGACAGTTTTTGACAATTCTTTTATTTAAAGTCTTCTTCGGGTCTTCTTCCTTCCTCCTTCCTTCTTCCTTCGGTTTCTTCCTCCATCTTCTTCTTCCTCTGGTTCTTCCTCCGATCCTCTGCTTCTTGCTCCGGTGTTCTCGTCCGGCATCTTCCTCCGCTGCGTCTTCTTCCCCGCTTCGTTCTTGGGCTGCTCCGCATCCATGGGAGGCTCCCGCTGTGTAATGCTTCTCTTCTTCTGACACTTCTTATATAACAGAGGGCGGGGCCACCCAGTGACCCCGCCCCCTCTGAAGCATGGGGACTTGACGGGGACTTCCCTATGGCTTTCTCCATGACGTCAGAGGGGGGTGGGGTCACCCGTTACGTAACCGCACATGTGCGTTAGAAAAGGGTTTTTTAACAAACCAACATTTTTGGTCTATAAAATTTTTATGTTTGACAGTAGAAATATCCTTTTTTTGGTTAAACAGGCATGTTTAAAACCATAACATACACAACTCAGGAACTTACAAAGTTCAACTTGGATAAATTGAAGGCAATATGTGACATTAGTATGTCATAACTGTGTTGATCTTGCCTTCATCAGATGGGGTGATGTCACCCCTGTAAAAACCAAATTTTGAAGATGCACACAAATTGGGAGTGAAAATGTGGATTTCCCTCCTGATCCCATGCCTAATGTCAACATGTGCTAGCTCCCATCATGGGGGATCAATGGACATGTTTTGGGGGGGGCAACCCCTTCCTCTCATCTACTTTAGTTGCGAAGAAGGGGTTGCACCCACAAAATGCGTACATTGATATCCCATGATGGCAGATAGCACATGTTGACACTCTGTGTGCATCTTCAAAATTTGGCTTTCAAATTACTTTAAAACTTTTTTATAATAAAAAAATATAACGACAAAATGTAATTCTGCCTAAAACATCAATGATGTTGTTGAGTCTTTTTTCAACATCATTGATGTTTTCCTTTATCTTCTCTAATTCCCGATTGCACACCATGATCTCCCCGATGAGGATCTGTGCACTTGCACTGGTGAAATGAGTTTCTTCTTCCACAACATCCACCTCACCTAAAAATAAAAAAACACACCATGTATTATAAATATGCATGCATACATCTATTACCTGAAGCTGTGGTCTCAGACACTGACCTGTTGTGGTCACTATTTCACCCAATTCCTGAACCTCTCCTCCCTCCACATCTTCTTCAGGGTGTATGGGGATTTCCCCTTCTTTAGGAGGTGTGGTGTTCTCAGTGTCCTCAGATGTCCCAAGTCTTTTCTCCCTTAAGTGAATAAAAAATAAGGTATACTTGGCACACAGATATTTGAGGAATAGGAATATGAAACATTGCTTGGAAGTGTCGTACAATTGTCTGTTTTGGCAGAATTCCAAGCTGAAAACATGTTTTTTTCCCTTTCTAAAGCTGGAATACTTACCTTTTTTGTTATTAAAGTTTCACAGATGGAGAGACCCCTAGTATCCAGTGGAGCACCTGCGTGGGACACCCTAAAAAGGGTGTTCTGGTGTCCCACACTAGTGCTCCTGCGTCCAGATGTGTAAACAGCTGCTGAATGTCCTCTCCTTACACTGAATCAAGTTTGCATTTCATTATAGTTACAAAGACATCTAGAAAATAAAGTACTAAACTACTTTTCATACAAATAGGCCTGAACAAATGTAGTTAACCTGCTTCTAGCAAAAACATTCTATTAGTGGTTGAACGAACGATGTTTACTACAAATGATTACTGTCCCTACGCCATTTTAAAATGTACAAAAGTAAAGAAAAGCACATGGAGCAGCATGCAAGTAATAATATTTGGAACACATGACAAAATACTTACTTTTTTGCAGCACTCCTTCTGTACTGATCCTGCTCACTCAATTTGAGGTCTGAACAGCGTTTCCTCAATTGCTCCTTGGATCGTTGTACCCCAAAATTCTTCTGCAGACTTCTCACAACTTTAATCATGATCTTGGACTTTCTCACATTTGGGTTGCTGTACGGTCCACACTTCCCATCATAGTCGGCCCTCTTCAAGATGTCCACCATCTCCAACATCTCGACAAAGGACATATTTGAGGCCTTAAATCTCCTCCTGGATCGGGAAGTTTCTGGCTCCAGGCTTTCGTCGTCCTCCTCATTGCTGATATTATCATGCACCTGTTGTCTCTCCGCCATGTGCTCTCCCACTGCGCCGAAAGAGAAGGGGCAGGGAATATACTAGAAAGAAGCTCAGGAGCGGAGTTTCATGAATGCGCAGTGTAGATAACATAGCATAACACGCGTGCGTCGTACATATGATCTGTGAGCGGAGGACGGAGTAGCGTAAGCGCCGATCGTGCAAACAAAGGTACCATTATAACTTGGGGCATCAGTGGTTAGTGGTTTATACTGCTTTTATAGATTGAGGCCTATATTGGGGCAAGATTAGGAGAGTTTAGCCTGGCATAAGGGTTTGTCTTGTGTTGTGTCTTGCAGATAAAATGGATTAAAATTTAATGACCATGACTTCCTCCCCAACTTCATTGATAAGTATAGAGAGCTGACCTGTCTGTGGCAAGTGAAACACTAATTTTATAACAACAAAATAAAGAGGAAGGCAGCGCTGGATCAACTGTTGGGGAAACTGGTGATTCCCACGGCAGACATCACCTATTTGAAGTGCAAAATTGGTGGCCTGAGGAGCACATATAACAGGGAGTGCAAAAAGGTCCAGGATTCCATGAGATCAGGAGCAGCAGCAGATGACATTTATGTCCCCAGCCTCTGGTATTATGACAGACTGCGGTTTTTGTGATTCCAGAGTGAACCCAGGCCATCGGTCTCAACTCTTCCTTCCACTCTTCCTTCCACCTTAGATGAGGCTTCCGACGTACAACCTGGGCCTTCCACCCAGGAAGATGTGGAGGAGCCCAGCTTGAGCCAGGTATAGCATTGTTTCTTGTCAAAAATGTAATGATGTTAACTAGATGCTATTATTGATCACTAATTTCTGATTTAACAAAGTGGTTTACATATCAATAGACAATAGTAGCCAAAAATGATTGGGACAAGAATGAAAAATGCTGGGGTCAGAATGATAATCTTTTCTATTTGTTAACATTCAATTTGCAACAGTCATGAGCTCAAAATTGTGTGTGATTGATGACCAAAAATCTAAAATTATGTCCCATTTTCATACACAGGAAAGTCTCAGCCAGGAGGAGGCTGTGGAGAAAGGATGAGGGGGATGAGGACGGCTTGGTCATCCACTCGACCAAGTCTTCCGCATGTTGCGGCTCAACGCGGCCAGCTGCTGAAAAAAAGGCCAAGCGTGTCCCATGGCCACGTGCTGATGAGGATGCACCGTCTCCACGACCAGCACTGTTGCCTCTAGACACATAGCCTGCTTGCCCTCTTTTATTGGCTTGTGACTGTCTGCCTCTCCTTGTTGGCCGTCCAGACATACTAATGGCCTGTAGCTGCACTAAGCTGGGATATATATATATATATATATATATATATATATATATATATATATACTGATACTGCAGCTAGCAAAATCAACTGCCTGCCTGTAGTATGAGAACACCACCAACCTTCTACAGGTAGCTTTAGTTGAACACTGTAAAGAGCTCGCAAAAAACTAACTTGTAGCTTATTCAGCTGCCTGCGGTAGTGATAGGATCAGGAAAACACCACCAACCTTCTACAGGTAACTTTAGCTGAACACTGTGCAGAGCTCACAAAAAACTAACTTGTAGCTTATTTAGCTGCCTGCGGTAGTGATAGGATCAGGAAAACACCACCAACCTTCTACAGGTAACTTTAGCTGAACACTGTGCAGAGCTCACAAAAAACTAACTTGTAGCTTATTTAGTTGCCTGCGGTAGTGATAGGATCAGAACGCGCCACACGAATTTGACGCGAACGGCCCATATCGTTCGCAATTCGGCGAACGATCGAACAGACGATGTTTGAGTCGAACATGGGTTCGACTCGAACACGAAGCTCATCCCTACACTATCCCCCCATTCACAGGTCATTTTACAAGCAGTGTAATCAATGAAAGAACGTTTTTGAATAGAGGAGGTACTGCTGTTCTGTTCTTCTCTAGTTAACCTTCTCAACAGCCCAGGGCTCATAGATTGCTACATATATTCCAGTATTTCTATTTCCATAAGTAACATAAGGGAATAAACAGTACTGACTAGCAATGCATCACAGGGTATACACACCAACACACATACTGCATACTGCATCTCTTTTTCAGGCAAAACCTTATCTTTTAGTGTAATATTCCTAATATTGATGCTATAAACTAATTGTACAGAATGCGATAAAGACCTTGATCCAGTGCCTGCATGGCTTCAGTAGTGCTTTGCCAGGTTTTCATATGCTTCCCTAGGGAGGGATCTGTAAGGGAAGCAAGGCCAGACATTGTTGCCAACATTCAGAGTAGCTTGACGCAGCACAAATTGAAGGAAATGCTTCCTTGAACACTGTTTAGTTCAATACAACATTTAACCCTTTAGCACTCAGGAATGTAATCCCATTCAGTGAATATCAGGAATGGTCACTGAATTGCAAACAAAGCCTGTAAAGACTAGAAACAGAGTATAGGAACAGTTAATACTGGTAATAATATGAGAACTATTGTCAAACACAGGAGGTGCCATAAAAATTATTTGAGCAATTTGTTTCACCTGGAACCCTTGGACAAATTATAGTATTTACTTTTTTCTTAATTACATATTATTTCAATGAGTTATCAATTATACTGTTTCAAGGAAATTAAATATGAGCAGATGATAATTATTGTAGTTAATTTTTCTCGATAATAGGGCTCATTTGGTGCACTTTATTTCAGATATGAACTGGGTTACTACCTTATATTTAACATTATTTATTTATTAACCAGTTTGAAATACCATTAGAATATATAGCAGCTCATTAACCATTTTATAACCATAGTAATTAAACTGCCATTAAAGCTCCTATTTCAGTAGTAAAACACTGCATCTGCAACACAAACACACACACACCCACTCTTAAAATCATTAGTGTACTTATTTTATATTGTGGTTAATAAAGTGCCAGGGAATGTGGAAAACAGTGGATCAGAGTGGGGAACACAGTTGCACAATCAAATGCATGAACAGAAACAAAGGACCTGATTTACTAAAAGGACATGAACAACAACAGACATAACTCGCTATGGTACACATGCAATCAGGAATGACATGATCTAGATGACATCCGCAGATGTTCAATGTGTATGTTTTGGTTCCAGATTGCAGTGTGCATTAATATCTAAATAACTGTGCTTTTGTGACAAGCTCCAAGATTGCTCACTAAAGAAGAAAAATGTGCATGCAGCAACTAAAGAAGAGTCAAAAAAGACATGCATGCTTTGTATGTTGAAGCAAAAAAGGAAGCATATAAATATGTAGGGTGTTTATCATTGGAAATCTCTTTAGAGGCAGCATGAAATCATGTATGCATGCTGGTTGTGGCAAGACTAGGCATATTGGTGCATGTTTTTTTTTTTTTTTTTTTTACAGTTGCCTTCATAACAGGACTGGTGCAAGGATTTTTGACACCCTAGGCGAAACCTCATTTTGTCACCCCCCCCATCCACCCCTGACTCCACCCCCTTTGCCCTGCCTATGTATACCACACCTTTTTAATGAAGCGCCCATCAAATGCAGCCTCACCAGCGCCCATCAAATGCAGTGTCACCAGCGCCCATCAAATGCAGCCTCACCAGCGCCCAGCATATGCACCCTCACCAGCGCCCATCAAATGCAGCCTCACCAGCGCCCATCATATGAAGCCTACCAGCGCCCATCAAATGCAGCCTCTCCAGCGCCCATCAATGAATGTGCGAACGGAACGGTGGCTGCCTGCTGATGCTAAGACTTAGTTGCTTGCTGCAGAGAGAAGAGAGTAGGAACACCAGTGGCTGGGCGCCCTAGGCAGCAGTGCGCCCTAGGCGGCTGCCTAGTTTGCCTAGTGGTAGCACTGACCCTGCTTCATAATATCAGTATGCATTTTATGTTTTGTTCCTGCATGAGATACACATGTACAATTTTTAACAGCAGTTATATAGAACCAAAAACTTTTTATATATATTATATAAAACATTGTCTATGCTGTGGTTAACAGCATACTCATAGTTACATAATTGGTAAGATTGAATAAAGAGACCAGTCCATCTAGTTCAACCTTTGTGCATGTGTGTGTGTATGTTTGCTTATTTCACTACCATTTTCCATATCCCTGTATATTGCATTCGCTAAGAAACACATCTAAAAGTTTTAAAAAATGTATCTACATTCCCCACTGACACCAGCAACTGTGGAAGGGAGTTCCACATTCTTACTGTGAAAATGTATTACTAAATATAAACTCGCACTGATGGAAACAACTAAGGAGGTCCTTGATGACTCCCTGAGGGAGGGCGAAATGCATTGACATAATTTCCTGGTTTGACATCACTTCCGGTCTGTGGAACGTACGCTATGAACGGCTGCTAACGGTATCTACAGCTCTATATCCATGCCTGTTTTAAACCGTCTTTTTGTAAGCACCGATCCCTATGTGCATTAAATCTACTTTTATAACAGTACTTCACTATTAGTCCATCCTTTTTTCATTTCTGGGTGCCTGTATATCCTGTTGAGAGCCTCCTATTGGAATCTATCATCTGATGTTTACACCGATCCACCATCTGATGTTTTGACACCAATCCACGTGTGTGGGATACCATTTACAAGCCTGAAGTGACCCCTGGACTGCAAAGCTGGGGGTCATCCTGTTCTGGTGAGTGGGAATGCAAAAGGGGGTGTCACTGTACTCCTGTAAGTTTGTGAAGCATTTTTTGCACCTACTTCATTGTGGACTAATACTTCAGTTGCATTTATTTGGATTTTTATTTGGACTTTTTTGTTGATTTCACTTATATTGTGTGTTGCGAGTGCTGTATTTTTTTTATCCACGTCCTTACTGCCCTAACAGTGAAGAATCCCTTGAAAAGGTTTTTTTTTTTTTTTGTACCTTAATGCAGAGAATGCATTAAGGTAAAAAACATTCTGCCTTTACAACCACCTAAATATTAAATCCACTGATTCCAGTTTACTGATTTATTTTGATTTATTTTCAATCTTCTGTTAATCTCTCACGATGTCAAAACAGTAATTACATTTTTCACTTTATATTTTATTTGAGTTTTACCTTTCAATAAAATATTTCTTTTTCCTTGGGGATTCATTTATTTTGCTCATTTAATTGACATATTTAGGGTTCTTACACCCGGGCAGACATTTATTATCTCTGTAGACATGCAGCATATTGCTTTTAATACAAAATAGTTTTTATTTATGCACATCTATCAAACTCATTTCAGTAACAATCAAAGGAGGAAATTTATACTGTCGTTCAGAAAAGATCAATCTCCAAGTCAAAAAAAATGAAATACATACTGATCAATTTTACAGTTTGTCCAAGTATATTTATTTTGTCATGTTAATAGTATATAAGGCAATCATACACATATATAAATGCCGCTTTTGCAATTTTTCTGTTTTATAGTGACTCATGCTACCTTCTGGCAATATAGCAAATGGCAAAGTATACTGAAAACATATGGACATCCCTGGAAAACTCTCACTACAATAAACTGAACACTTGTAATAAACAGTAATTGTATTCCTTTTAGAAACTTGATGATGGTATTTTATTAGGTTTTTATGTCCACATAGGAAAAATGTACCATATAAAATAATGTATACTGTAGCTGTCACAGAGGGAACAGCTTGTGTGAGCTGGAGCTGCAAAAGCACTATGAAAAGCCTGTTGAATCTAACAGTGGGGTATATAAAACTCATAATAATGGTGAAGTGATTTTTGCTTGCATCTGATATTTGTTGGACAGTATGTGCATCTACTTTTTTTTTTTTTTTTAAATAAATAGACAAAAAACAATACAAGTATCTACTCTACACAGTATCCATTATGAGTTGCTTAGTGGAATGTTTAAGTCCTTTGTTGGTAATTGCCTATTCCATGTTAAAAACATGGATCTTTCATATGTGTTCAAATGCATGTATGGCCAAATCTATGAAAGAACAATGTGATGTTTAGTTTGTTGGCTTAGAACCACTGACTGTACACCAAAACAATTTCTATATATGGCATACTTTTATCAGAAATAGAAAAAGCGTCCAATAAGATCAGGGTTGGCCATAAGACACTATATTGTTAAAAGTATTGGGACACCTGCCTTTACACACACATTTGAACTTTAATGCCATCCCAGTCTTAGTCCGTAAGGTTCAATATTGAGTTGGTCCACCCTTTGCAGCTATACAGCTTCAACTCTTCTGGGAAGACTGTCCACAAGGTATAGGAGTGTGTCTATGGGAATGTTTGATCATTCTTCCAGAAGTGCATTTGTGAGGTCAGGCAATGGATGTTGGACAAGAAGGCCTGGCGGGCAGTCTCTGATCTAATTCATATGAAAGGTGTTCTATTGGGTTGAGGCCAGGACTCTGTGCAGACCAGTCAAGTTCCTCCACCCCAAACTCGCTCATCCATGTCTTTATGAACCTTGCTTTGCGTACTGGTCCAAATCATTTGGTGGAGGGGGGATTATGACGTGGGGTTATTTTTCAAGGGTTGGGCTTGGCCCTCTAGTCCCAGTGAAGGGAACTCTTAAGGCGTCAACATACCAAGACATTTTGGACAATTTCATGCTCCCAACTTTGTTGGACCATTTTGGGAATGTCCCCTTTCCTGTTCCAACATGACTGCACACCAGTGCACAAACAAGGTCCATAAAGACATGGATGAGCGAGTTTGGGTGGAGGAACTTGACTGGCCTGCACAGAGTTCTCACCTCAACCCGATAGAACACCCTTTGGGATGAATTAGAGCAGAGACTGCGAGCCAGGCCTTCTTGTCCAACATCAGTGCCTAACCTCACAATTGGGCCTCTGGAAGAATGGTCAAACATTCCCATAGACATAATCCTAAACCTTGTGGACAGCTTTCCCAAAAGAGTTGAGGCTGTTATTGTGGCAATGGGTGGGCCAATTCAAAATTGAACCCTACCGACTAAGACTGGGATGCCAATAAAGTTCATGTTTGTGTAAAGGCAGGCGTCCCAATACTTTTGGCAATATAGTGTATGTATTTGTAATAGTCCTTAACTGGTGTATTATAACATGTACTGTACCTGACATTTCTCAGAAAAAAAATTATTGGCTGTTTGTGATTGCTATGTGAGTGAGCTAAGCTTTTTAATGCATACATAAGATTTCTAATGAATACAAATGCAGGTACACACACATACACACACACACACTTCAGGGTAAAATCACCATTTTCTTATTAATACTAGGGATGACCAAAACATTTTTTTTATTACTTTTTTGCTTTTACCAAAATTGTGTTGGAACTATCCTCTAATTTCACCATATAGTACAGCTTAGACAAAATTAGCTTAAAAAATTAAAAACAATCTACCTTGAGGAAAAGCTTTCCTTCTTGATGTATAAGCCCTGTAATTCCGCTCAAGCTATCACTAGCAATCAACCAGTAAATGGTATGCAGCTTCAAAGTTAAAAAGGTTAACAGAAGTGCACTGTGAAAAAACATTGGGATAGTAGTGGCTTGGATGAAAGGTGCACAGGGAATCAATTTATAGTAATTTATAGTAATACAGCACTGTCTTGACAAAACCTAGGCAAAGGACAATACAAGTGCAACAAACAGGCAATTGTGACAATATGTGGGCAACAAATGGGCAATCTTTACAATATGTGGACAGCCATCAGGCAATTGTGACAATATGTAGGCAACAAATGGGCAATCCTGACAACAAAAAGGCATCACACAAGAAATCTTTATAATCCAAGACCAGAAAATTGGCAATTTTGACAATACATGGGCAACAAATAGTCAATCATTGCAACAGGCAAACAAGAAACAGGCAGTTGTTGATGCAGGTGTGAATCCAGCCTAACAACACATAGGGGATTAAGGTCTCCCTCCAACTTCACAGTCTGTGCCAATCCTAGGTATCTCCAGAAATGCTCAGGAGTAAGATACAAAAAGGACTTTCATAGTGTAGTATTATGACTATAAACTTAAAAAAAAAAAAGGAGCACATTCACAGAATAGCAAATAAAAATAGCTTTACAAACGTGTGTTGCTGAATGGCACACCAACAAGTAGGCAACAAATGGGCAATTGTAACAATATGCAAGCAACAAACATTTTACTTTTTTATGGGTAAAGAGTTTAAAAAGGGGGATAGTGGGGGCACATGCGCGGCGCGAACCGAGGAGGAAGCAAGGGCTGAGAGCTCCGTGAGCCGCGGAGACTAACGGCACTTCCCCGGGGCGATAAACGCACGTTATTCACCCAACTTATCCCCGCACCCCCGGCGGAACACTCAGCGCATGACGGGCACTAGAAATCGCCGTGGAAAACCGGCCCAAAGATCCTTAACGACCTATTTGTTGAGAGAGAAGGAGAGAAGCATGCAGGCCCAAGATGGCGCCCGGAAGACACAGTCACAGGCACATTCTCCTACAGCAGCTCCCTCACCACCGCACTCCCAGGGAGACAGTGAGTACACGTTTCAACTTACTAAGGCTGATCTGGATGAGAGCTTAACCTTAATGTATGACAAGATTGCCCAGAAATTTCAATCAGAGCTCCACAAATCTACTAACACACTGTCCCTGGAGATCGCGGCCTTGGGTAGCAGAACTGACTTACTAGAAACAAAACATGATGAGCTCTCCTTGGTGTATTCTGACCTAAGGAAGGAGCATGAGTCCCTTTCTGAAACGGTCCTGCAGCTCCAAGCCCACATTGAGGACCTCGACAACAGGAACCGCCGCAACAATCTAAGGGTGCGCGGAGTGCCTGAATCGGTCACCGATCTACTACCCACGGTACAGAAGATATTCCAATCTCTTTTACCAGACTTCCCACTGTCGGCCTTCTCCTGTGATAGGATTCATAGGGCCCTTCGCCCTCCCCCTCCCCCAGAGAAACCACCAAGAGACATAGTGCTCTGCCTTAAGGACTTCCTGATCAAGGAGGAAATACTTAGAGCTTCACGGAACACCCCTAATATTCGCCTGGAAGGCACCCTGATTCAAATCTACCCGGATATCTCCCCTACCACCCTGGATAAACGCAGGAGGATGAAGGAAGTCACTGCTGTTCTTCAAAATGCCAGTATTCGCTACCGATGGGGCTTCCCCTTCAAGCTGCAGGTGCCCCACAATGGCACAACGTACACCGTAACCACACTGATGGAAGGAAAAGAATTACTGGTGAAGTTGGGCCTCCTGGATGCGGCTTCCCTGCCCAGACTACCCTCCACTCCACGTCACTCAGCAATTTGGGCAACCCCTCCACCTAGAAGAGATCGCCGAGATCAACGCCGTGACTGACAAGACACACTTTTCTTTTTTTTTGTGTTTACTTTTTCCCCTACCCTTGTTTTTCTCTTTGTTTTTCTCCCTCCAAGGTATCGAGATTTGAACATCTCCCAACATGCTTAAAGAAAATTGGACTCTCCCGGCTCATTACGGACTCCCGGTTGCATCCGCATGATTGTCCCTACACTCTTTCTTAATGAGAACTGACTGGCTCCCCGTCTGGTTAGTGATGTCAGAGCTGGTTGATCCCCCACAGGTAAATTCCTCAGACGAATTTGTGTCTGCACGGATGACACGGACACTATCACTTAGAGTGTCGGACCTTTCGGTCCGAATGGACACTTTTTTTGGGTCCATGGGAGGTTTTCCCCATGACCCCCCGGAGCTATGTTTGGCCAATTTTTGGCCTAGTATTCAGGTTTCTTGTTCTTTTGTTTTTTTATGTTTCTGATCTTATGCTTTCGTTTTTTTTTTGTGTTATTCACACCAATTGGCTCATTCTTAGTGATTTATGTGCTACTGACTCAGAGTATAGATACGTGCAGTCCCACGGGACTGTGCGTCATAGCTATGTCACGCCTCTGAAGAGGCCGGGTTGCTGTTTGGCTGCTCCCTCTCGGCCTGGACCCTTTACTGATCCTAGCAGATTCATTATAAACTACCATGGGTATTAAAATAATTTCCCATAATGTTAAAGGGTTTAATACCCCTCAAAAAAGAAGAAAAGCATTCAAAATGTACAAATCTCTTGGCGCAGATGTTATCTTGCTCCAGGAGACTCATTTCTCTAGAGATAATCACCCATTATACTTTGACAAATCTTTTAATCAAAGCTATTTTACCACAAGTGGGTCCAGGTCTAGAGGGGCGGCCATCTTTATCAAAAACCCAGTGATGTTTCAAGCTCAAAAGATTTACAAAGATCCCAACAGTCGTTTCGTGATAGTTCAGGGTACCATCCAAAATAAACTTCTAACTATGGCCTCAGTGTATGCCCCAAACGCCTCACAGGCTACATTCTTTAAGGAATTCTTTCAGACCCTGGATAGGTTCCACTCCCCCCATATGTTAATTGGAGGGGACTTTAATTTAGTAGCCCACTCAGGACTTGATAGAAGCCGAACATGCCCGACATCTAAGGCCTTTCCCAAATCCCTTCAACATTCCCTGAAATCCTCCCAACTCATAGATATTTGGAGAGCCCACAATGTCGGCTCCAGGGAATATACGTTCTTTTCACACCCCCATGACAGTTACTCCCGCCTAGATTATATTTTTGGCACCCCCTCTCTGACAGTAAATTCTACTACAGCCAACATACATGTTTGCCCCTGGTCGGACCATCACCTTGTATCCACCCATATCTCATGTTTAGGCCTCCCACACATAGCCAGGTCCTGGCGCCTTAATGATGCATTACTCACAGATCCTGTGATTATGGCTCAGTTGGTGGAACGTCTTAAAGAATATTTTAGGCTTAATAATGTAGAGAACATTTCTCCTATCTCTCTATGGGCAGCCCGTAAGGCTGTGATGAGGGGCCACCTGATAGAGATATCCACGACCCTAAAACGTCAAAAACAACAGGACACCCACAAACTCACCTTAGAATTAGAACAACTATATCATAGACACACTCAGTCCCCTACACAGGAGTTGCTCCTCCAAATCACCGAAAAAAGGAGAGCCCTAGATGACATACTGTCAGGTCACATCGAGAAATCTCTTAGATGGTCTAAAGCTCGCTTCCTCCTATACAGTAACTCGGCTTCCACGATGTTTGCGCGAAAGCTTAAACAGTCTACCCAACCGACCCACCTCTACAAATTAAAGGATAGCCTTGGCAACCTAACCTCTCATCCAAAACATGTTCTACAGATTTTCTCCACCTTCTATCAAAAACTTTTTTCTGGCCCAGACCCTTCACACCCTCCCCCCATGCAGTCCTGGCTGGATACCCTCTCGCTTCCTCGACTTTCGGAGGAGCAATTGGATATCCTCAATGCCCCCTGCTCATCAGAGGAATTTGCCTCCATTATCTCCTCTCTTAAACCCTCCAAAGCCCCAGGCCCTGATGGCTTCTCTCCTGTTTATTACAAAAAATTTGCTGAATCCCTACTCCCCACACTTACTAATATGTATAATCAAATACTCAAAGGACAATGTTTCCCTGAAGAAATGCTGCTAGCCAACATGTCCCTTATTCCCAAACCCAGCAAAGATCATACCCTCCCCCAAAACTTTCGCCCCATTTCGGTTATAAATAATGATCTTAAAATTTTCGGGAGGATCCTGGCCGACAGACTGGCCAAAGTTATTATAACCTTGATATCGCCCGATCAAACCGGTTTTATCCCATCGAGGCAGATCACAGATAATATACGTTTAGCCACTAATATCTTGCAGGACGCCCATATGAACTCAAACTCTGTATTGCTTTTGAGTTTAGATATAAACAAAGCATTTGATAGTGTCCTCTGGACGTATATAGATACAGTCTTATCTAAGTTTGGTTTTAGCGGGGCATTTATACATGGCTTCAAAGCCCTTTACCATAACCCAAAAACTCGAATTAAGCTTCCAGGATGTTACTCAGATTATTTTTCTCTGAGGTGTGGCACTAGACAGGGGTGTCCTTTATCCCCGCTTCTGTTTGCGCTGGCTATGGAGCCCCTGTCTAGATCCATCGCTAATGACCCAAACATCAAGGGCTACAGAAAGGGAGATCAGGAATTTAAACTTAGCCTCTACGCAGACGACGTTCTATTATTCATTTCAGACCCCCTACTCTCCCTCCCTAACCTCATGTCCTCCCTTGACACTTTCTATAAATTATCGGGCCTAGGCGTCAACCCCTCTAAATGTTCGGCTCTACCAATTCACCTCCCGCAACTCCTACTGACCACTCTTACAGATAAATTTAAATTCTCATGGAACCACATCTCCCTACAATATCTAGGTGTTAAATTAGCCCCCTCTCTGAAACAGCTATACTCCTTGAATTATCCTCCAGCTTTTTCCAATGTCAAATACCTCTTAAATCAATGGTCCTCCTATCACATATCATTTCTAGGGAGAATTCAGGCAGTGAAAATGAGCATCCTCCCCAAGCTCCTATTCCTCTTCAGATCCCTACCTCTATATGTTTCTCGATCAGTCCTTCAGAAGGTTCAGATGGACCTGCTTAGCTTTATATGGCAAAACAAAAAACCACGAATGGGACAAGCACTGATGTATAGAGCTCAGAGGAGGGGAGGTTTGGGATGCTCGGATCTATGGAAATACTTTCTGGCATCTCGGCTTATCCAAATGGCACAGTGGCATACCGTCCCTACCTCTGTGCCATGGCTACAATTTGAACAGATCTCGGTAACTCCATACTACCTCCCCGGTATTCTGTGGTCCCGCTCAATCTCCCCCAAAGATATCACCCCATTAAACAATATTGTAGGCCAATCACTTTATCTATTGTCTCTTTATCGTAAAAAATTCAAGTTGCACTCAGATGTCCCCCTTTTATCCTCTTTTTTGGGAGAACCTTCATTCCCCCCAGCCTTTTCCTCTAGTTTGCCATATCGTAAATGGATTGCACTAGGCTTGGTGAACCTCGCATCCCTGCTGCAGAACGCCTCCTTTTGTTCCTACACTTACCTGCAGCAGACTTATGATATGGGCAGATCCGAGTTTCACCAATACCTGCAAATTCGACATTTCTACTCGACTCATATGATGGGCGGGGTGGAGATGTCGAAAACCCCATTTGAACTTTTATGTGGAGAAGAGGCGAGGGATAAGGGGACCATCTCCGTACTTTATCGATACCTTAACGATTATAACTCCCCTCAAAAATCCCTAGCAATGGTGGCGTGGGAGGTGGAGATGGCCCAGGAGGTTCCTGACGGAGATTGGCAGGACATGATAGACAACATGCACAAATGCACACGTTCTGTGTCAATTAAGGAAACGGTACTCAAGCTTCACACTAGATGGTACTTCACTCCAGAGCGTCTTCATAGAATATATCCCCTGGTCTCTGGCACATGTTTCAGAGGATGCCAGGACAGGGGTACGTTGCTGCACACGTTCTGGAGCTGTAAGGCCTTAGACACCGTTTGGCACAAGACTACATCCCTCATAAGGCTTCTCTCCGGAATATCGCTTACACTGACATGTCAAATGTGTCTGCTGTTTGCGGAGCTTCCAGATGTTCCCCTCCCCCTACAAAAATTAATCCATACTCTCTTCAGTGCGATTCAATGGGCAATAGCATTGAACTGGAAGCGCTCCCAAGTATCCTGGTCACAGGTGATTTCTCGTATGGAGTCCATCAGGTCTATGGAAAGAATACATCATACTCTCATGGATTCCATGCATATATTTGATCGAAAGCGGAACATCTGGACAGCTCATCTGCTTAGCAACAGTCTGGAAGACCCCTCAGAACCCACGGCTGACTCCCATTAATGCAAAACTTAATTCTATTTGTTAGAACACGCAGAGGGGTCACTCTCGGACCTTCACAGCATATCTGATTCTCACGATATTAGACACATCGATTCTTACTCCCTGACAGCAATCTCAATTTATTAGAAATGCACATTTATCACAACTGTATGCCTCCTGTTTTCTTGTTTTTTCTTTATTTGTTTGTCATTTTATTTCCTTTTTATTTTACTACCTTTGTTTTATGGGCTCATTTTGTTCGATTATGAGAACTATGGTTCGCACTGTGTGTGATATATCATTTCTCTATTATGGGCTTTCTAGCCACTGTGTTTCATGTCACTACAGTGCCTGTACACCCAGATGTTATATTTTTCTACAATAAAAACGTTTGAAAACAAAAAAGGGGGATAGTAATGTGGTAATGTTTCCCATACTTATTTACTTTGAGGGGGGAGTGGTGTATATCTAGGGGACTCCTTATTCTAAAGAGGACTTCCAGATTTTTATCAGCCCCCCCTTATAAACACTCATATCGTTTTGAGGGACAGTGCATGGAGTTATAGGGTTTGCTGCCCCCCCTTGCAAGGTACCATCCCATTTTCAAAGACATAAGGCCCAGGAAGGGGGGTTGCACACTTGCTGCCCACTCTTTCCTGACCACTCATGGTGCATGCCTGGATAAGGGTCTGATTGCAAATTTAGGGGAAACGCCATGCTATTTTTTTCTTTTTTTTTTTTTAAATGTCCCTTTTAAATGACTACTTCGTACTGTTCCTTAACTTCTTGTTGAGCTTTAGGATATCCTCCATGCATGTTATTTAAAGCAGAACTTCAGACAAAATATTAATTTTTAAATCTCCAGCGTGAAAAAAGAGTTAAAGTGTTAAGGGATGTAAGCCAGTTTTTTATATGTTTGTCATTTCTGTAATATCTACACATGCATTTAGGCTGGATAGTGTAGCTCTCACTATATTCCACTCCTGAGAAAGGAGCTGTACACTGAAGCCACACTGTCATTTGAATGTCTCTCCTCTCTCCTTGCCCATTCATGAAATGCTTTGTACAATGTGAGCCGTTTCGCAGTATAAAAAGCATTTTGTAAATGGGCAAGAGAAGAGAGGGTTGCACAAATAATATAGAAAAACAGAAAAAAACTGTGGCATAGGCATGGCCATCAAGATAGTGGTTACTATGTAGGGCTATGTAGGACCTACATGGCTTATAGTCAAATTTAATAAAAAATAAATAAATGTATTAACCATTAACAAATGGCTCTATGCAGAATCAGGTACATTTCCGAGTAGGGGGTGCACTCTTCGTCACAGCACAGCGCATGGGATCACTGGGTCCTGGCCAGTGAGTGACTGCTGGCACCTGAGTCTCATGGAACACAGCTCTGTGAGTGTAAACAGCACATAGCTGTGTTCAGTGACAGCGGATCTATTTGTTTTTTCATTCCCTGCTAAGCTTGTTTCTGTTCAGTTAATTAGTTCCCCCCAGCGTCAGTTAGTGTCAGAATGATCACTGCAGTATCGCAGTCCCATTATAAATCACTGAACACCGTCATTACTAGTATAAAAAAAGTAGATAAATGATAATTCAAGTATATATCCCATGGTTTGTAGACACTATAACTTTCACACAAAGCACTCAATATACAATATACACTTTTTAAAATGCTTTTATATGATATGTTTTATAGCAGAAAGCAAAAATTGTTTTTATTTTTTTCAAAATTGTCTTTTCTATCTATCTATCTATCTATCTATCTATCTATCTATCTATCTATCTATCTATCTATCTATCTATCTATCTATCTATCTATCTATCTATCTATCTATCTATCTATCTATCTATCTATCTATCTATCTATCTATCTATCTATCTATCTATCGTAGCTCATAAAAGTGATTATTCTCCCCCCCCCCAACATTTTTGTAAATATTTTATTATATCTATTCATGTGACAACACTGAAGAAATTATACTTTGCTACAATGTAAAGTAGTGAGTGTACAACTTGTATAACAGTGTAAATTTTCTGTCCCCTCAAAATAACTCAGCACACAGCCATTAATGTCTAAACTGCTGGCAACAAAAGTGAGTACACCCCTAAGTGAAAATGTTCAAATTGGGCCCAATTAGCCATTTTCCCTCCCCGGTGTGACTCGTTAGTGTTACAAGGTCTCAGGTATGTATGGGGAGTAGGTGTGTTACATTTGGTGTTATCGCTTTTACTCTCTCATATTGGTCATACTGTTCATACTGGTCACTGGAAGTTCAACATGGCACCTCATGGAACTCTCTGAGGATCTGAAAAAAAAAACTGTTGCTCTACATAAAGATGGCCTAGGCTATAAGAAGACCCTGAACTGAGCTGCAGCACAGTGGCCAAGACCATACAGCGGTTTAACAGGACAGGTTCCACTCAGAACAGGCCTCGCCATGGTCGACCTAAGAGGTTGAGTGCACGTGCTCAGCGTCATATTCAGAGGTTGTCTTTGGGAAATAGACGTATGAGTGCTGCCAGCATTGCTGCAGAGGTTGAAGGGGTGGGGGTCAGCTTGTCAGTGCTCAGACCATACGTTTCACACTGCATCAGATTGGTCTGCATGGCTGTTATCCCAGAAGAAAGACTCTTCTAAAGATGATGCACAAGAAAGCCCTCAAACAGTTTGTTGAAGACAAGCAGACTAAGGACATGGATTACTGGAACCATGTCCTGTGATCTGATGAGACCAAGATAAACTTATTTGGTTCAGATGGTGTCAAGCATGTGTGGCGGCAACCAGATGAGGCATACAAAGACAAGTGTGTCTTGCCTACAGTCAAGCATGGTGGTGGGAGTGTCATGGTCTAGGGCTGCATGAGTGCTGCTGAAACTGGGGAGCTACAGTTCATTGAGGGAACCATGAATGCCAACATGTACTGTGACATACTGAAGCAGAGCATGATCCCCTCCCTTCAGAGAGACTGGGCAGCAGGGCAGTATTCCAACATGATAACGACCACAAACGCATAACAAAACAACCACTGCCTTGCTAAAGAAGCTGAATATAATGTTGGTGGACTGAACAAGCAGTTCTCCAGACCTAAACCGTATTGAGCATCTGGGGGGCATCCTCAAACAGAAGGTTGAGGAGCTCAAGGCCTCTAACATCCACCAGCTCTGTGATGTCGTCATGGAGGAGTGGAAGAGGACTCCAGTGGCAACCTGTGGACCTCTGGTGAACTCCATGCCCAGGAGGGTTAAGGCAGTGCTGGAAAATAATGGTGGCCACACAAAATATTGACACTTTGGGCCCAATTTGAGCATTTTCACTTAGGGGTGTACTTACTTTTGTTCCCAGCGGTTTAGACATTATTGGCTGTGTGTTGAGTTATTTTGAGGAGACAGCAATTTTATACTGTTATACAAGCTGTACACTCACTACTTTACATTGTAGCAAAGTATCATTTCTTCAGTGTTGTCACATGAAAATATATAATAAAATGTTTACTGAAATGTGAGGGGTCTACTCACTTTTGTGATATACTGTATCTATCTATCTATCTATCTATCTATCTATCTAGTATATACGCTGTAAATATTTACCAAAATTTTAGTAATTAAAGTGATTCTAAAGGGGGTTTTTTTTAAATAACAAACATGTCATACTTACCTGCTCTGTGCAGTGGTTTTGCATAGAGCAGCCTCGATCCTCTTCTTTTTGGGGCCCCCCGCTGGCAGTCCTGCCCCTCTGCTGAGTGCCCCCAGTAGCAAGCCTCTTGCTACGTGGGCATTCGAGCAGGCCCGCTCCTGAATGGCCCTCAATGACAGGTGAGGTGGATTTGCCTAATAGACTGCACTTAATCATAATTGGCTATCATAACTTTGGAGAAAATCACATAGATTTAAAGTGTTATTAGACCCAGGACCCTGCATTTACTATATCTGCCCCCCCCCCCCCCCCCCAGTACACAGAACAAGGAAATGCAATTATTTCAGTAACTATAAACTACTAAATATCCTTTCTCATCAGCAGTATATAGCAGTCTTGTGGGTTGTAGCTTGTAGGAGGAGTTTTCATTCTCCTTTGACTGTCCTATGAGGCTGCAGGACCCCTGACCCTCTGTCTGGACAGTGCTGATTGGCCCTGTGCTGATCACATGCACCCTCCCACAAAAATAAACTTTCTAGCAATACACACTAAACTGAGCATGTGCAGACTGCCTGCTAGGGCTCTGTACTATCAGCAAATGGATTGGGGACAGTAAAAGAAGGGGAGGATCAGAGAAGACAGAATAAAACAGCCCACTATGCAGAGGATTAACTCCTTAGGTTCCACAGTGAGTATAACAAGCATGCTATTCTGCATATACAGACTGATTTTACTGTTGTGAGTTTAGTAACACTTTAAGGTACTTTGGAAGTATGGTTTTTACAGTTTAATATCAAAAGGGGCAGTGCAGTGGTATCGTGGTTAGCACCTTCACCTAGCAGCAACAAGGGTCACTGGTTCAAATTCCGACCATGACACCACCTGCCTGGAGTTTGCATGTTCTCCCTGTGCCTGCGTGGGTTTCCTCCGGGTACTCCGGTTTCCTCCCACACTCTAAAGACATGCTGGTAGGTTAATCAGATCCGGTCTAAATTGGCCCTAGTATATATGAATGTGAGTTAGGGACCTTAGGTTATAAGCTCCTTGAGGGTAGGGACTGATGTGAATGTACAATGTATATGTAAAGTGCTGCGTAAATTGACTGCACCATATAAGTACCTGAAATAAATAAATAAAAGAATACAGATTGCCTAATCATTGACTCAATTCTTCTGAAGTAGGTTACTGACACTTTTTTTGTTCTTTTTTTGCAGTTTGATACTATTTTCAGTTTGAACACATCAAATCCTATGCTGTCTGTATTCAGTTCACTGTAACTGAAAAATTGCAGAAGTCTCCTATTCATGTAGACATTTTTTTTACTACATTGAACAGTGGCAGAACTTGTGTATGCTTCTGATTTGTGAAACCACGCACATCCGTTTTGTGTATTTGTGCCAGTGTTTTTAATTATATGTATGGAAGAAAAGTAAATATATTAAAGTAGGTAGGAAAACTCAATGAGCAATGCATGTATACATATGTCATATGAGCTATAAGTGTTAAAAAAAGTTAAAATGTGTGTTTTCTAAAAATGGCATTATATTACAGGTGTGGTTTGTTATATGTATAAAATCTTGGTGACTAAATCCTTGCAGCCAATTCATGTTTATTTGTCCCCTAACTCGCTGAAAGAACATAGTATCGAAGCAAGTCATACGGGTAGCATACATAAATATAAATTGCATAATTTCTTTTATACATGTATTTCTCAGCTTTCCTTTTAAGTCAACACTAGCTGGATTGTACGTAGCCATCATGCTGTGTGGTTTTGGTATTGCTCATCCTTGGCAAACAAGCGAGTGAAATGCACAAAATGGAATAAGTAAAATATCAATCTGAATCACAATCAACAGAAAACAAGGAAAATATGTATTTTAAAGAAAACAGACCATGCTGTGACCAGCCACATGAAACCAATGTAATTACATGTACAAGTCAGTTCCTGAGAGATTTTCGAGAGATTGTTAACTCTGGTGTTTTTCGTGCTTTCATTTCTGTAACGAACTGAAAACTCAGTCAGATGCGCAATTGTCTCTCACACTGCCGGTGCAGTTCAATTAAACAATTCATGTATTGTACTGCTAAATAAGATCATTTAATATTGTTCTCCAACTAAGGAAAAAAGGCAGATCCTTAATGTGTGGATATTTATATCGTAGTTCAATTTAATCAACACAAATTGTCTAAACGTTAAAATCATAATAAAAAAATGAAGAATGGTGGCTGAGCTTAAGGCTTGCTTTAAAGGAGACCTGTTGTTTTTTATTCTTTATTAGAACCCCCTACCCCACTAATTGTTGCCGACTTGGTCTTATACTTGCCTTCACCTCCAATCCAGCCATCTGCTGGCCCCTGTACACACGACCGGTTTTCCCGTCGGAATAAACTCTGAAGGTTTTTCCGACAGAGTTCCGACGGAATTCCGCTCAAGCTGTCTTGCATACACAGGGTCACACCAAATTCCGACCATCCAGAACGCGGTGACGTACAACACGTAGCACGGGACTAGAAAACGGAAGTTCAATAGCTAGTAGCCAATAGCTTCCGTCTTGTACTTGCTTCAGAGCATGCATCGTTTTTGGTACGTCCGAACAGCATACAGATGAGCGGTTTTCCCGATAGGAATTGGTTCCGTCAGAAAAATGTAGAATATGTTCTCTTTCTAGGTCTGTCAGAACTTTTGAAGTAAAAAGTCCGATGGGGCATGCACACGATCGGAATATACGATAAAAAGCTCCCGTTGGACTTTTTCTGTCGGACATTCCGCTCGTGTGTACACGGCATTAGAATTGCACAGCCTTTCCTCAAAAATGGCTGCTTCTTACTGTAAATGAGCACTGCAGAACTTTTTATTCCTTATTGAAAATCCATTCTTATGGTGACCACGAGCAGTCTCTGGGAGTACTAATTTCCTATAGGAATGAATGGTGCTGCAGTCTGCATGTGCAGTAAGAAGCAGCCATTTTTGAAGGAAAGGATGTGTTGTTCTGAGGGGGGCCGCACAGTGAAGATTTCTAAATAAAACTGGTTAAAATAAATACATAAAAAAACTACAGTTATCCTTGTAGCTCTTGTGCTAAAAATAGTGCCTGTAAACTGCCTCTTCTGCAGCCCCAGTGTGAAAACCTGAGCGCTTTCACACTGGGGCGGTGCGGTTGCAGGACAGGAAAAAAAATCCTGCAAGCAGCATCTTTGGGATGGTGCTGGAGCAGTGTATACA
Source organism: Lithobates clamitans (assembly GCA_037952925.1). Lineage (NCBI taxonomy): Eukaryota > Metazoa > Chordata > Amphibia > Anura > Ranidae > Lithobates > Lithobates clamitans. Next base: position 5,274,721 of record JBBGZY010000305.1, on the reverse strand, counting down.
CCGCTCCTAAACGGCCCCTACCATTGAAATTAATGGCCAGTCCTGCTGAAGTCCCTGCAAAGCGATTCAGCAGTGGTGCTTTGAACCTTTGTTCGGCCCCTAGCGGGGATTAAAAGCGCACCGCTAGCAGCCAAAACGAGCTGCTAAAACGACGGTAACGCGCCTCTAAAACTAGCGGCACTTTACCATCAACACCCCCCGCTCCAGTGTGAAAGTGGCCTTAAAGTGGAGGTAAAGGAATTCAGCCTCCATTGAGTTTTTTGCCATAACGTGCAAGTATGTATAGCAGGGATAACTTATAAAAAAAGAGGAATCCTTTTATGCAGCATCTCGACTGGTTTCCCTTAAGGTAGTATATACAGTATTTCTTAAGGAGATGTACTTACTTTATACAGTCAGGTCCATAAATATTGGGACATCAACACCTCTACACACCACCACAATGGATTTGAAATTAAACGAACAAGATGTGCTTTAACTGCAGACTTTCAGCTTTAACTTGAGGGTATTTACATCCAAATCAGGTGAACGGTGTAGGAATTGCAACAGTTTGTATATGTACCTCCCACTTTTTAATGGACCAAAAGTAATGGGACAGATTAACAATCATCCATCAAACTTTCACTTTTTAATACTTGCTTGCAAATCCTTTGCAGTCAATTACAGCCTGAAGTCTGGAACGCATAGACATCACCAGACGCTGGGTTTCATCCCTGGCGATGCTCTGCCAGGCCTCTACTGCAACTGTCTTCAGTTCCTGCTTACTCTTGGGGCATTTTCCCTTCAGTTTTGTCTTCAGCAAGTGAAATGCATGCTCAATCGGATTCAGGTCAGGTGATTGACCTGGCCATTGAATAACATTCCACTTCTTTCCCTTAAAAAACTCTTTGGTTGCTTTCGAAGTATGCTTTAGGTCATTGTCCATCTGCACTGTGAAGCGCCGTCCAATGAGTTCTGAAGCATTTTGCTGAATATGAGCAGATAGTATTGCCCGAAACACTTCAGAATTCATCCTGCTGCTTTTGTCAGCAGTCACATCATCAATAAATACAAGAAAACCAGTTCCATTGGCAGCCATACATGCCCACGCCATGACACTACCACCACCATGCTTGACTGATGAGGTGGTATGCTTTGGATCATGAGCAGTTCCTTTCCTTCTCCATACTCTTCTATTCCCATCACTCTGGTACAAGCTGATCTTGGTCTCATCTGTCCATAGGATGTTGTTCCAGAACTGTGAAAGCTTAGATGTTGTTTGGCAAACTCTAATCTGGCCTTCCTGTTTTTGAGGCTCACCAATGGTTTACATCTTGTGGTGAACCCTCTGTATTCACTCTGGTGAAGTCTTCTCTTGATTGTTGACTTTGACACACATACACCTACCTCCTGGAGAGTGTTCTTGATCTGGCCAACTGTTGCGAAGGGTGTTTTCTTCACCAGGGAAAGAATTCTTCGGTCATCCACCACAGTTGTTTTCCTTGGTCTTCTGGGTATTTTGGTGTTGCTGTGCTCACTGGTGCATTCTTTCTTTTTAAGGATGTTCCAAACAGTTGATTTGGCCACACCTAATGTTTTTGCTATCTCTCTGATGGGTTTATTTTGTTTTTTCAGCCTAGTGATGGCTTGCTTCACTTATAGTGACAGCTCTTTGGATCTCATATTGAGAGTTGACAGCAACAGATTCCAACTGCAAATAGCACACTTGAAATGAAATCTTGACCTTTCATCTGCTCCTTGTAAATGGGATAATGAGGGAATAACACACACCTGGCCATGGAACAGCTGAGCAGCCATTTGTCCCACTACTTTTGGTCCCTTAAAAAGTGGGAGGCACATATACAAACTGTTGTAATTCCTACACCGTTCACCTGATTTGGATGTAAATACCCTCAAATTAAAGCTAAAAGTCTGCAGTTAAAGCACATCTTGTTCGTTTCATTTCAAATCCATCGTGGTGGTGTATAGAGTCAAAAAGATTACAATTGTGTCGCTGTCCCAATATTTATGGACCTGACTGTATGTGCATAACTATAAGATTCTTCATGGAAGAGTGCGCTCAAATATACACATCTATTTTTACAGTAAAAGGGCTAGTGGCACAAACATTACTTTATTATACTGTACGTTTTTATTATCTATCTGCTTAGTTCCTTGCTAACACATTTTTGCCATAATGTGCAAGTATGTACAGCAGGGATAACTTATGAACAAGAGGAATCATTTTTTGCATCATTCAAGTTTTAGGTTAAAATGGTTGTATACCTCATGAAATATGAACAAAACATATCCTTCTATAGTATGTACATGTCTCAGTTAAGAGCACTAATTGTCATTTCTGTCTTTCGCGTTGTTCCTCTGCTATCAGCATGAATCACTTCTGATAACTTTTCCTTACACCAAGATAAAAAAGGTAATGGGGAGGGACCAACAGCAGATTGACAGCCTCAGCTCTTTTCTTGTGAGCTGTGTGCCCCTTCCCTCCAATCAGCTCTCAGAGCTCCCCTCACTGGGCTCTGCAGAGTGTAACATCAGCTCTCCGCCCCCTTTTTCTTAACTCTCAGAAAAGCACAAATTCAGCACTTTGAACAGATGTAGAAAAGAAAAGAGTGCAGATAGACAGGTACAACTTACGTAGGAGGATTTGTTTCATCTCTGTGTATCACCTGAGGATAGTCTCTTCACTGTGTATATGTAAGGGTTTACAATCACTTTAAGTCACCTCCTTGCACTGGGGAAATTAAACTTAAATCTCATTACTGGTTGTGGGCAAAAGTTCCACTTTTCTTTGCTCTAATTTTCATAAATAAGACAATGAGGTGCAAGCTCCAAAACTGTTATTATTGCCTTCCTTTCATTATCTAGTGATGTTTTCTCCTGGGACAAGAATTGGCATATAAGGTATTGGGACATGCTTTTTGGGGGTCATTACCTCACCAAACAGTAAATAAGGATAAGCTCCAGTGAATGCACTACATTTCTTTGTCAATTGGTTTTCCATAAGGTAGTACTTACAGTATTTCCTAAGGAGATGTACTTATATGTGCATAACTACAAGATTCTTCATAGAAGAATGCACTCAAATATGCACATCTATTTTTAAAGTGAAAGGGCTAGTGGCACAAACACTGCTTTATCATATGTCTTTAGTATAGGTCTTTATTATATGTGCCCAGTACATTTATAAGAAAAATACTCAGTTAGCTTGTATTCCATTTAGGCTGCCATTTTTAGACGTGAATAAATAGTCATGGAAATACAGCATGCTTCAGTAGACACTGGTGGTATCACTGCATTTCAGTCTTACAAATCACTTCTGTAGGCAGCATGTGGAAATGTATGAATGCAGCATGCCTATGGTCACAGTGCAGATTAAAGAGTAACTCCATTTTTGTTGAGAAAAAAAAATATTCCCCTCTGGTTGATATATGTACATTGCAAGGGTTTTTAACAAACTTTGCTGCAGATTCCTATCCTTTGTTATTCTGCTACTATTTTATAATTATCAAATGGCTGCTGCACTTCTGGGGCTCTAATCAGGAAAGTGGCAGGGTGTGCATCCCTTTGGATAAAAATTGTATTTTTGTTGCAGGGGATGTCCAAAAGCTGACTTTTATCTTAGTACAGACCTTTGGGAAAACCAGTAAGAAAATCACACAAGCAGGAAATGACATCTGTGTACAGAATGCCTTCAGGTTGCCATATTGCATTGCATTTTACCGAAATCTACAGTGCTGTAAATTGAAATGGAAAGGTCCTTTTTAAATAATAATCATTTACAATATGGCTTGTGTAGCAATTGTATATACTGTATAAATTGTTTTCTTTATGCGCTGTTTTTTTTCCAAGAGAGTGGATTTACCCTTATGCTTCAAGATGTGTTTCTTCTCTTTTTTTATTCATAGCATAGGGAAAATACCAGCTTTTCCTCTACACGTGTTAATGTTGGGTTTTATATAAGCAACATAAAGCACAGATAATATTCCTATAAGCATACTGCATACCTGGCACATTAACCAGTTTACATCCAGATTTTCCAATGTTTTATGACATCTCTACACTTGAGTGAATTTTTCCTCCCAAGCTAGAATACTCTCTGACAGCTCAGTCTGTCAGACACAAAATACAGTCTGTCAGATTTTATCCTGCTTATAGGTTTGATGAATGTAATAAAACTGATCATTTCTTTCAAAATAATGTAGAAGCCAACAGTGCGTATTCTTATTTAATTCTGAGCCTGAAAAGCTGGTTTTACTATGCATTTCTCAAAGAGCTAGATGTGACTGATCTAGCAGCACATCTAACATGCTTACAGATTGTTTAACACAGCTGTAGTAACACCGATTTACCATCTTCAAACTATATATCAAGATGATGCTTTTATAAATGATGAAGCTACAAAAGATATTTACAGTACAAAATGTATGGAAACAGATTAGGTTAAATTCATAGCAGTTATCATATTGGTTTTGATTTCACTGAAAATATTGATATATATTGTTCTGTTAATTTATCATTTTTCAATGACGGTACCGTAGGGTAACAGAATATCTAGCTTTCATCTTCTTCACAACTGTCACCAACTGTTACTAACAGTGATGTTATAGCAGCAGTGGAGTACTAGTACCACGCATATTCACAAAAAACCCTTCACTTTACTAGAAAGCCAGAAGATCAAGTGGCTTGGAGCAAATGTGTACTGTGGTCACTGGATATTTATCTGTGTTGTAAATAACATCAGCTCAATCAGCCTGTAGGTTGGTAGTTCTTCAAATTCTTTACATAATAAATGGCTCTCATTATGTACCAAATATCTATTATTATAATGTCCATGTTCTCACATAATTTCTTAATACAGATAATAATGGGCGAAGCAAAACACGTGTCTGGCTTGAGGATTCCGAATCCATGACAGACCAATGACCAGGGCCATCTTAACAGCATCATGGGCCCCTGGGCAAAGTAATGCACTGGGGCCCCTATCAGCCTTTCCCAATTTATGAATCTGCTTTTAAGAATTTAAGTGTACATAGTTGATAGATTTAAACATATATTTATTAGTACTTTCAATAAAGTCAATTAAGAAAAAAAGAAAACATGCCATAAATCAAAGACGGGGGAGGGGGTCAGCATGGCACAGTACAGGGGGTCAGCAAAGCATAGTACAGGTGGACAGGAGGGCACAATTCAGGGGTCAGCATGGCACAGTACATAAGATCATGAGTGCACAGTACAGGGGTCAGTATAACACAGTACAGGGGGTGGGTTAGAAGGGTATAATACAGGGAGTCAGCTGGGCACAAAACAGGGGTCAGAAGGGCACAGTACAGGGGGGTTAGCAGGACACAGTACAGGGGTCAGGAGGGCACAGTATAGGGGGCAGCAGGGCTCAGTATGGGGGTCCCAGGAGGGCACAGCACAGAGGGGTTAGCAGGACACAGTACAGGGGACATGAAGACCCAGTGTGGGTGGGTCAGGAGGGCACAGTACAGGGAGTGGTAGGGCACAGTGTGTGTGCGTCAGGAGGACACAGTAAGAGGGTCGGTAGGGCACAGTGTGTGTGGGTGAGGAGGGCATATTACAGGGGGCAGTAATTTACAATACTGATACTGTTTCCTCAAGCAGAGCAGTGCAGGAAAGCAGCTGGCACAGATCTTACCTGTTCTAGCATGGTGTCAATGTGCTAAACATACAATCTGGAATGAAATCTTCCCCCTCTTCCTTCCACCAGGAGATTACGGCACATTAGTTCAGGAAGAATCCCCCAAGGTAAAGCAGTTTACTGCCATGGCTTGTTTGGGCGGGATGTGTATTGCTCAGACTGGCCCTCCTCTCCTGTCCATCTCAGGCAATTACATCACATGAGATGGACAGGAGAGGATGATCGGTGGGGTGATTGGCGCAATACACATCCCACCCAAAGAAGCAACATCAGTAAAAGGCCTCAGGAGATTCTTCCTTAACCAATGCAAAGCATTGGAAACTGCTTGGGGAAGATAGAGGGGGGAGATTTAGGTCCAGATTATAGAGTTAGCCCACTGCAGGCTGCTGCTGTCCCCGTGGCCCAGAATCTGGGACACTGCCCAAGATTATCATGGGGCCCCCATGCACCTGGGGCCCCTGGGCAGTGCCAAGTGGTGCCCGTGCATTAAGACGACTCTGCCAATGACCCTAGTTTGGTATGTTATTACTAGAGTATAAAGTGGATCTGTAGTCCATTTAACACTTCTAAAAATCTTACCTAAGAATAGACACCCACTTAAACCATTATTGGAAAAGAAAGTTCCTACTGTGACTCCCAATGGTTTAATCTCACTTTGTTATGGTGGCCTAAACTTCTTATACTAACTGCCATTCTTGCTTATAGTATCCAGAAAGCACTGGATGTTTCTGGCTGATAAAGGTAATAGCAGGCAAAAAATCATACGTATTTTCCAAAACTAGATTCAGGCTACATTATTTAATGTTTTATCTATGCAAAGTAACTAGAATGTTGTAGATTGATATTTCAAAGTTAAATTATGTCTTAAAGTCTCAAGAAATGTGTCAGACACTCATGTATGACAGTGTATTAAGCCATCTATTTCAGTGCCCGCCAGTGCTCAGCATTCATTTTTATTCTGTACCGTGGTGTTACATGGATTGCAGCATACATTTCAAACTGCAGCTTATTTTTCTTAATTTTGCAGACAGATGCAAGAACTTACTACATGAGTGTCAGGTGTGCAGTTTCTCTTGGAACTTATGGAACATGAAGGCTGGTAAAATATTTCAACACATCCATTGTAAGATACACTATATTACTAAATGTATTGGGACGCCTGTCTTTACACACACATGAACTTTAATGGCATCCCTATCTTAGTCCATAGGGTCCAATATTGAGTTGGCCCACCGTTTGCAGCTATAACAGGTTCAACTCTTCTGGGAAGGCTGTCTACAAGGTTTAGGAGTGTGTCTACCATTGTTGACCATTCTTTTAGAAGCGCATTTGTGAGGTCAGGCACTGATGTTGGAAGAGAAGGCCTGGCTCGCAGTCTCCGCTCTTATTCATCCCAAAGGTGTTCATTTGGGTTGAGGTCAGGACTCTGTGCAGGCCAGTCAAGTTCCTCCACCCCAAACTCACTCATCTATGTCTTTATGGACTTTGCTTTGTGCACTGGTCCAAATTATTTGGTGGAGAGGTGATTATGGTATGGGATTGTTTTTCAGTGGTTGGGCTTGGCCCCTTACTTCCAGTGAAGGGAACTCTTAAGGTGTCAGCATACCAAGACATTTTGGACAATTTCATTCTCCCAACTTTGTGGGAACAGTTGCCATGGGATGGCCCCATCCTGTTCCAACATGACTGTGCACCGGTGCAGATAGAAGTGAAGTCACGGTTAATATTATTTGGATCATCATCACAGAGTCACTTTATGGGGCATTATATTATATATATATATATATATATATATATATATTTTTTTTTTTTTTCACTGTGGACTTGCTGAAAATAAGTTTGGAATATATATATATATATATATATATATATATATATATATATATATATATATATATATATATATTTTTTTTTTTCACCGTGGACTTGCTGAAATTAAGAATTTTTGATGTTTACTTCAATATTTTTATGTTTCTTTTACTCGGCACTTGCTTACTTATATTATATATATATTTCACTGTGGACTTGCTGAAATTCAGTTTGGAATATATATACATATATTTTTTTTTTCTCACTGTGGACTTGCTGAAATTAAGAATTTTTGATATTTTGATGTTTACTTAAATTTTTTTATATTTCTTTCACTGTACACTTGCTTGACAACAAGTATTTAATTTATATATTTTTGCACCATATATGTTCTTTGAGAATTCAAGTTGCTCCAACATTCACTCGCGCATTGCCCACAGCAATTATATTTATATTTGAGTGATATATCACATAGCGCTGCATTTGTTTATCTTTATTATTTTTAATAGGTTTTTAAAAACCGGCACTGATGGTTTCTGAGAAAACTGGAAGTGATGTCTTTTCCCGACTTTGCTTGGCTGTTGGACCAGCCAGCAGACATGGCAGCTGGTTGCTCAGGTCACCCGGTGGGATGGGAAAGCCTGAGAGAGCCGCGGAAGGCGGCAGGAGGGGGGGGACTTCCCTTCCCGCTGCTTGTAATAGCAATCGCATGACTAGTAAGCCGCTCCACCGACTCTAAAAAGGATACTGGGGTGATGCCTGCAGCTGCAGGCATCATCTCGGTACAGGTGCGGCCCCCCCCCCGAAAAATTCTGCTAAAGGCAAACGCCTTGCTTACCTTGAGGTAGCTGCGCCCCTGCTCTTGTGTTGTCAATGTGTCATACAGGTTTCTGATGAAGACTTCAAGAGACTATGCCAACAAAAATTGTATAAGCATGTTTTACTATTCCACCCATCAGGAGATCCACCCTGAGAAATGTTATGCAGCATGTAGACAGGAAGTGGCTGCGATCAGCAGCATTGAAATGCAACAAAGGATTAAAAGAAGGTGAAAATGGGTATTTTAGTTTAAAAAAAATGTGGTGCATAGTGATTTAAAAAATGAAAAGTCATTCAATTAGGGGTTTATATCTAAAGTGACCAGCTGTTATGTGTAAACATCCATGACTTGTCAAACTATTTTGGAGGTGCTGCCCTCAAACCTGGTCTATGTGTCTTAGCTAACCATCTAGCCCTTATAATCTACAAATCATTCAGATGAAGTCTTCGGCATCACTGTATACTAATACATGGTACATTGTAGTGAAACTCTGCCCCATGCCCATTTTTTTTGTGAGATGTGGAAATCTATAGGCAACTATAACTATACTTAGTTCCCTAAAGCTTTTTATCTTACTTATACAGAATAATTTGTATGTTTTGATATGTCCAATAGACTTTATGTGCTTTTTAACACTGGAAAGTCACTATTGCTTTTTTCATTGAAGCACACATTTGATTTGTAATAATTTTCAGTCTCAAAACACAGGTGGTAGAAAGTTACAGCATAATAATTGATGTAATTCTTCAATCTTAGAGCATTTATATTCAACTTTCAGTCCAGTGACAGAATCATCAGATAAATATGAATCATGAATAGATACTCAAAGCTACAGAGTTCCTCAGAGAGAGTTAGTTCTAGGGACTCAGTCTGTTCATATTGTTTCTCACACATTGTGATTCTCCAGATACTGCCTGTACACCCTTTTATGCTCATCCACAAATTAAATCTAGCTCAATCCATCATTGTCTAAGGTGCTTTATAAAAAAGTGTTATGCTATATTTTACTGTACTAGAAGGGATTCGTGGCTATAGATCATTTTTCTTATTTAAAGGGCAAGTAACAAAAATATGTTTTTATTCATACATAGTGAATGTTGTTTGAGGTTTATTGAGGTGTGTGTTTCTTGGGAAATGGGGAATTGTTTTAATTGCTTTTTATTCTGGTTTGGTAAACACTAATAGAGAAATATTTTTTACGCATTTCTTATGTTGCCACTATTTACAAAAAATAACATTCTGCCTTTAGATTTTGAGGCTATTGTTCCTACCAAAATGTTTCCGCATTTGTCCTATTTGTCTTGAGGGGAAAGCACGTGCCTGAAAAATTTAATTTAAAAAAAGTGGAGCTTATCTTGAAGAAATACCTACCTTTCTTTATATGACCTGGGAGCAAGACTTCTATATGTGTCTGAAAATAACTTTAAAAAATAAAGGCGATTTATCTTGAATAGGTTCCTACAGTATTCTTCTGAATAAAATACTTTTCTGTCATTTACTTTATGTGGGTATAGACAGCTGGGTCACGGTAAGCCTAGTGTTGGGACCATTGATCAAAGATTACATTGAAGAGAAAGAAACATATGTGGCCAAACTACCAGACTACCAAAGTACTGTACAACTTGCTTTTATTAAAGTGAGATAAAGATATATTGTCTAATTTCTAAAGAGTCATGTGTATTCGTGCTTGTATTTTGGTGTGCTTTAATTATTTCAGGCAGTCCTGTGCAGTAACTTTGCATCCCTGTGTTTCCTCCCTGTGGTCATACAAGCGTGTTAGAACTCCTTCCCAGATAGCAAGCAATTGTGGTGCAAGTATGAAAATTACTTGCTAAGCTATTGCTAGACTTGCTAGGTTTCACAATTTTTTGCACAATTGCTGCAAGTCCACATTGCATGACTCCAGATCAACTTTCTTTGCAAACATTCTGCAAGTAGGGATGGGCGAATGGTTCGGCCTGAACATAAGTTCGGGTCAAACTTTCGCTGTTCATCTGTTCGGTGAACAGCTGAACAAACGGGTTCAAACATTTGTTCGGCCCCCCCGAACCGACCACAATGCATTGCGGCGCTGAACAGTGCATTGCAAGCCCTGATTGGCTGAAGTAGTGAAAGGTTCAGCCAATCAGGGCACAGAGCACTTTCAGAGTCATGATTGGACACTGTCATCATGACTTTATCCAATCATGGCTCATTCCTGCCCCACAGTATAAAAGTATTCTTCCAATGGCAGCCATTTTTGATTTTGGCGTGGAGAGAGATAGAAGAGGGCTCTGTTCAAAGCTATTAGTTAGGTAGTTTGCTACACTGTGCTATTTTGCTACAATTGTCAGTGTAGAATATTAGTTTAGTGTCAGTCTAGGGATAGTGTGAGTGTAGTGAGGAGGACCATTATTCAGCTTTGCATAGTGTGCAGCTAGAGTAGGGACAGCTCAGATAGTTTCACTGTAGTGTAGTGAGGCCATATCATTCATACATACATTAGTGTAGAGTAGGGACAGCTCAGACAGTTTCAGTGTAGTGTAGTGAGACCGTGTCAGTAATCTTTACATTAGTATATAGCTAGAGTAGGGACAGTTCAGATAGCGTCAGTGTAGTGACAGTTGAACATCATCTATTTGATTGCGTTACAGCCAGTTCAACGCCATTTACTTCTGTGTGCGTTACTGACAGTTTAACGTGATATAGTTATGTGTGCGTTACTGCCAGTTTAACGCCATATAATTTTGTGTGCGTTACTGCCAGTTTAACGCCATTTACTTCTGTGTGCATTACTCCAGTTTAATGTCATATAGTTCTGTGTGCGTTACTGACAGTTTAATGCCATATAGTTCTGTGTGCGTTACTGCTAGTTTAACGCCACATAGTTTTGTGCATTACTGCCAGTTTACCGACCTTTGGACCGTTTGACTTTTATAAAAATGAATCAGTTCTGGATTACCAGTTATGAAGCCCCTGATGCCGATGTCACTGATTAAGTCATTTTGGGATGTGGAATCTCTGTAGGACTTCGAGGCTGCCTAGCTTTGAGGGTGTTCAATCATTTCATCTGGAAGAATGTTTTTGGTATAGGTTTCATGGGCACAATTAACACCCAAAGACCAATTGTTCAGCACCTGTTTGACAGGTGCATATCATTGCAATTGTGTTTGCCTTCATCAAGAGCACCTCTATAGGGTTATGGTGGGAAGCCACCCTCGACACCCAAAGAGTAATTTTTCTGCACCTGTTTGACAGGTGCATCTCATTGCAATTTTTTACAGCAAGGCCAATTCTTGATTTCATCAAAAGTACCTCTATAGCAGTGATGGCGAACCTTGGCACCCCAGATGTTTTGGAACTACATTTTCCATGATGCTCATGCACTTTGCAGTGTAGTTGAGCATCATGGGAAATGCAGTTCCAAAACATCTGGGGTGCCAAGGTTCACCATCACTGCTCTATAGGGTAACGGTGGGAAGGCACCACGACACCCAAAAACCAATTATTACGCACCCGTTACTTCTATACAAAGCAAAGTGACACCAGAATGTATCCAAAAAATCTCTAATCCTGTTCCCAGTGCACTACATTGTGGCCTCATCATACACACTGGCTTCCCAGCTGTTGCTGAGCAAAATAAAGGCAGCTTGCAGGGAAAATTTAATTTTTTTTTGGCTTTATAAATGCAAATATTTCTGCAGCAGATTCTAGACATGGTACAGATCTGCCACTTTGTAGGTAGACTAAGAGGACCCCCCAGGCACTATATTGGAACGATTTTTTCATTTTTAGGCTTTCACTCTAAAAATCAAAAAATCTCTGCTCATTTTAAAATTACGTTTTTCACAAACTTTTTTTTTATTGATACATGTCCCCCGGACCCGGACCCCTATAACCCTTGTATGCCCAATTACTTGCATATAAGCCTTCAAAATTAGCACTTTTAATTTTTGACGTTCAGGTCACATTGACTTTAATGAGGTTCGTTATTCGGGTCCAAACTTTTGCGGTGTTTGGAAGTTCTGGTGCGAGCCAAACAGGGGGGTGTATGGGGTAAATCCGCGCAATGAATTGAATGTTTTAGTTATGGATATGGCTGCTGCCTCTACACATACAATACCACCTAAGTGGAAAGTATTAGAAAATGGTAAAAAAGCAGGAGTAGTATGGCGTTGCCCTTATGGAGACAAAATGTTTTTTTTTTTCTTCTTTGTAGTGAATGTATTGCCTAGTGTCCTTATAGAATTGCTTCTAAAACCTGTATGTGTTCAAAAGCTGAATAAAACTGTGACTGGTGGTGAATATTTCTATTAAAAATGAAAATACAACAAATGGTGCTCCAATTGTTCAACAAAGATGCATAGTGCCCTTTAAATTAGGTAATAAAGTAGTTGTGGATATGGATACAATATCATCTAGGTGGAAAGTGTTAAAAACAATACAATACCACCTAAGTGGAAAGTGTTAGAAAATGGTAAAAAAGCAGGAGTTTTGTCTTTTGTCTTTTTGTCTCCATAAGGGCAGCGCCATACTACTCCTGCTTTTTTACCATTTTCTAACACTTTCCACTTAGGTGGTATTGTATTGTTTTTAACACTTTCCACCTAGATGATATTGTATCCATATCCACAACTACTTTATTACCTAATTTAAAGGGCACTATGCATCTTTGTTGAACAATTGGAGCACCAGTTGTTGTATTTTCATTTTTAATAGAAATATTCACCACCAGTCACAGTTTTATTCAGCTTTTGAACACATACAGGTTTTAGAAGCAATTCTATAAGCACACTAGGCAATACATTCACTACAAAGAAGAAAAAAAAAATTTTTTTTGTCTCCATAAGGGCAGCGCCATACTACTGCTTTTTTACCGAGCCAAACAGGAGTCCATTCGGCCCATCCCTACTGATAAAGACAATGTATCTTCTTGTCTCCTTTCAATATTTTGAAAAAAAAAAACTTATGGGGCCAAGATTTACAACTGAATAGCTAATCTGATCTTAACCATCTGAAAATCAAAGTGCATGAATAAAGATTTTGTTACAACTTGCGAACGGCAGTAACCTATGGTAACCAAGCCATGATCATATTCCATTGTTGGTGAATGTACATATAGGGCATGCATTAGTACACATAATTGCTCTTATCTTTGCCCTTTCAAATAGTCACAGTGCTGCAATAGTTCTTAAAAAATTTTAGAATTATCATCAAGTGGTAGAAAATATTTGTAAAATAACTTCCATATTACCCTGATACATATTTGTTACATAAATTTACAGTTTTGTTTAAAGTTTTATGTGTGTTGGCAAAAGCTTCTCGGTGAATTGTCAACTCTGCTTTAATGTTTGTTGAGGGCCTGCCAGAGAGTTTTGTGGATAATTTGTTTTCAGCTGACAATGTAATATTTGTTAATAATCTACTAGAGCCTACTTAAGACAATAGTGAAAAGAAAAGCAATAAGAAAGCGTACATTGCAACATTATTGGTGTTATAAAAATGAATAATTTACTGCACCAACAATAGCACAATTTAAAAGGACAAAAATGTAGGATTTCTGTTCTGTATTGAAAGGGCTGATCAGTGCTGGTACTACAGTATATTAAGTTTTAACTACAGCTAATTAGACCTGCATTCTGTAAATAAAATGTTCAAAGCTTTGCAACATAGATCATCTGAATGTTCACAGGAGAACCATTACATGAGAAAACAAAAGTTAGGTGCTCAACGTGCCTTACTTTTGCACAGTGTGTACTCATTAACGCCAAGGGCAAAATGTAGTTCTAGGGATAATGGCCCTAATACAAACTAAGCATAATGCACTGTGCTACAATCAATACTGATGGTAAGATTCAGCATGTGTTAATCACAGAAAGATGACAGAAGAAAAGAGTAGCAATCTTTCATGACTAGGCTTAGATTCAAAGGCTTTCCTAGGCACTAACAGATCCACATACAATATAACTGATGTATAGCCAATATAATCAAAGTTACACCATTGTATGAGTTAATGGAGATTAGAGGCAGCCCAAATGTCTCTTTAATGGTTGTATTGATTTAAAAAGAACCAGTCCTTTTTGGGCTTATGCAAGAATATAAATACTCAGTGCTAAAATATTATAACCGTGCAGTCTTTTTGCAAGATATACATTTGTTCTCTTATTTTGTTTTATTTACAGTCTTTGTTTAGGTATAGTGTCAGGGGGTCATGGAATGCTTACTCCTAACCACTGCACTCTAAATGCTATGATATGAATTACAAAAACCTGACCACTGCACCTTACACACTATACTGTATGCTACATACTAATGACCCTTGTATTGTTTTGTTGTACATCATATACTCTTGACAACTATACCCTTTACACTCTATTTTACATTACATATTCTTGACCATTGCACTCTCTATGCTATGTCGAATGTTACATACTCCAGAACAGGGCGCTGTATGTGCTATGTTGTACAATAAATACTCCTGACCACTTCACAATATATACTGTTGCCTGTTGCATACTCCTGACCACAGGCCTGTACTACACTGTAAGTCACGTGTGTCCTTCTCTGCTCAAAAAGGGTATATTCATAACTAAAGTCACATTAAAAAAATTATTCTTTGTCCTGAGGTTTATGTGTGCTTTTGAGACCCTTGCTTAAAACAGAGTAATTAAAGTGCCATTAAACCCACATCATTCAAATCTGTCAGTACATGCTATATTACCTGCTGTACATACTTACTAAGTCACTATGGGATTCACTTTCTGTATTCTGCAAAACACCTGGTTGAGCCTACTGTTCACTGTCCCTTTCTTTTTGTCTGTGTCCCTACTGCAGTCTGAAATTGTGTAGACCAGCTGTTGCCTCATGTACTGAGCATGCTCCATTTTCAGTTCTATTCTAAGGTGTGCATTTCCTCCTTTTTCTTATCCTTGCAGCTCACATGGGACAACTGGGACACTGACAGATGTTAATGGTCCACTAGGGACATCAACAGATGTTGATGCTCCACTAAGGGCACCAACAGATGTTGATGGTCCATTGAGACACCGACAAATGTTGAAGGTCTACTAGGGACACTGACAGATGTTGATGGTTTACTAGGGATACCTACAGATGTTGAAGGTTTACTAGGTACACTGGCAGATGTTGATGGTCCACTAGGAACACTGACAGATGTTGATGTTGCAATGGGACACTCACAGATGTTTTTGTGCACTGGTACACTGTGACAGATGTTGAAGGGACACTGATACACTGACTGATGTTTTTGTGCATTGGTTCAGTGTATGAGATGTTGATGGTCCACTGGGGACACCAACAGATATTGGCAGTCCACTAGCGACACCGACAGATGTTGATTTTGCAATGGGACACTATTGCAGATGTTGATGTGCACGGGTACACTGTGACAGATGTTGATGGGACACTGGTACACAATGACAGATGTTTATGGGACACTGTTACAGATGTTGATGTACAAAAAGATAGTGGTTAGTGCATTCTTTACAAATGGCTGCACTGTGTGATATCTGGGTGTAGCTGCACAGTAAAATCAGCAGCTACACACAGATTCCTGACAGGCTGCAGCAATCTGCTCTCCCTCTCTTCACTGAGCTCTCTGTGTGAGAAGAGGGTGAGCTGTTGTTGGCATGTGCCTCTTTTTTATGCTGTGTGATGGCTGTGATTGGACCAGGAGGGCCCTAACTGTAATGTGCTGCCCCCCCGATGCGCACCTCAGGGGGCTCGCATGAGGCACAGTTCTTGGGTGATGCCCATGGATGACCTCCCAGAACTGGAGAGTCCTGCAGTAGCCTTCTTTTAGCTATAGCATGGTTGGGAAGCAGTTAAAGTGTTTATAAAGGCTAAAGTTTTTTTTTTTACCCTAATGCATTCTCTGCTTTAAGGTAAAACCTCTTTTTAGGTGCAACTCCCCCCAGCCCCCCTAAATACTTAGTCCAATTTCGACCCAGCATTGTGCACAAGAGCAACCTTGGTTTTGTATTACATACAGAGGGTAGGCTCAGGTGCTCTTTAAATGTGCCCCTTTAAACCTCAGCCACCATTTAACATGAGGTAGTCATATGTGCCACTACTTTACTTTCTTCATATTCTCCAAGGGTGCCTGAGTTCTTTTAGAATCCTAGCAATGCCTCTGTGCCAAACCTTAAAGCGGAGGTAAACCCATCTATAAAACAGTTTCATTTCCGACACGTGCCGGAAATGTAACACTCCCATAACACTTGACCAAACTGTCAAGCCATCCAATAGCTAGTGTCATAACTGATCACATGTGCAGCATCAGAGCAGTTGTAGATTAAACAGAGACAAAGATGGCAGCCTCCTTGACTGAAAACGATAGGGGGGTTACTTACACTTTAAGTGTACTGACCAGATCCAGGTCAATTTACTTATCCTTATTACTAACAGTGATAATAATAAAAATAACAGTGATAAAACAATGTATTTAAATTTAGGTAAACATTTTAAATGTAGTCTTCAATTTCTTACACATCAATGACCAAGTTACAATTTAATTCTGGGAATCTCACAATGACCGGTATCTGCCTTAGGAGACTGATATTCTTATTGTAAATGTCAAAGTGTCCATTGACAACACCTTTTTACTTTGACATAATTGAAAACAATATGTGCAGAGAGCCTTAGCACTTCTGGGAAATTAGAGGTCAGCCACAATGACCCTTCTACAAGCCATTTACTTGTAAAGATTTTTTTTCTCATTTTGAGCACTATGTGAAAGTGCTTGCTTTCTTTTCCCCTTTGTGTCATATTCTTTTTTTTATGATACATGGAGAAATTACATGGTTTATAATGATGTGGTTGTCACCTGTTGAATTGAGTCATTCTTTTCTTTTTTATTTTGGTGACCTTATGGTTGGTTTATTGAATGCTTTATATGTCACTTACTCTTATAACTCACTCAAGTGCTGTGGGTTTGACCACATCTATGTGTTTTGCCAAGCGTTTAACCATGCCAGAAGACATAGTAAACCTCCTGTTCATATTTAGCAAACTATTTGTAAATCTGTATTGGTCTATGATGTGTTAAGCTGTGCACTAACAAACTACAGCAAGCAGCAATTTAAGCATGCTCCACAAAAAGTGCAACATTTCAGGGCTTCAAAGCTGTACTTTGAACGCCATACATCTTTTTGACCTGGAACTTTCAGCACAAAGATCTGAATAAGGCTATGTTGTTGGGCACTAGTCAAAACAAAGCATTTTATTAAGCATTTTGGTTTGATTTTGTGCAGAAAAGCAAAGAACAGAGCACAAAATGTGCTAACACAGCAAAACAGTAAACAGACCTTGATTATGTTATAAATGCTGTTATCTTATGAAAAATGCACTTTGTCCTCGATCAATGCATTTTGCAAATTACATAAGCTTGTGTAAAACCTCTTTACATACTTAAAAAGGTGAACTTATCATATCCCATAACGTGAAGATCGTTTGTAACTGCTTGAAAGGATATGTACTGCTCCATCATTCTCCCATACTCCATTCACTTCTGTGCCTCAGGGATCTTGTCTACATGACAGTTATGCTCTTAGTAACATTTCAGTGACTAAAAGTTTCTTTTGATATATGGATGCACCTTGAGCTAACAATTGCTTATCTCTTCGGCCCTCCATATTATATATTTATATATATAATTTAATTTTTTTTGCACATCAAAGCAAAATGGAGTTATCTGCTTTATACAGTGCCTTGAAAAAGTATTCATACCCCTTGAGACATTCCACATTTTGTGATGTTACAATCAAAAATGTAAATGTATTTTATTGAGATTTTATGTGATAGACCAACACAATGTTTCACATAATTGTGAAATGGAAGGAAAATGATAAATGGTTTTCATAAATGGTCAGATTGGATGCTCTCCATCCAATCTGACAGAGCTTGTGCTACTTTGCAAGGAAGAATGGCCAAAAATGTCACTTTCTAGATGTGCAAAGCTGGTAGAGACATCCCCAAAAAGACTTGCAGCTGTAATTGCAGCGAAAGGTGGTTCTACAAAGTATTGACTCAGGGGGGCTGAATACAAATGACCGACACACTTTTCACATGTTTATTTGTAAAAAGAGTTGAAAACCATTTATCATTTTCTTTCCACTTTACAATTATGTGCCACTTTGTGTTGGTCTATCACATAAATTCCCAACAAAATACATTTACGTTTTTGGTTGTAACATGACAAAATGTGGAAAATTTCAAGGGGTGTGAATACTTTTTCAAGGCACTGTAAAATACAAAATACAGTTGTTCACAATTCAGGAGATCCTGGCCTTAAGGATGGGTTCACACTATTGCAAATTGGATGCGGGTTTCCCTGCATCCATTTCGCATGTCAGGAGATTATGACCGGCTCTCTATGGAGAAGTCCTGTGCATCTTCTGGTCCATTTCAGGTCCGTATTTAATCAAAATTAAGGACTGAAAACGGACCTGAAACGGTGAACAGGGACGCACCGGCTCCCTGCTATGAGCCGCTCCACACAGCAGTGTGAACCCAGCCTAAAGTGTAAGTTCACAGCAACATTTTCCAAAAAGCCCCCTATGCAGTTCCATATCCCCTGAATAGTTCATACCACTGCCCCTCCTTTTTCAAATGCTGTTCCTGCTCTCATTACACATGTAGCTGTTGGAGGGGGCCTCTCCACCAAAACAGCTGGCCTCCTGATCCTCCTCTGCCCTCCTGTTTGCGTGATAGGTTGGATGATACAATTGCATACCCCCTGGTGGCCACTCCAGACCCTTCAAACTGTGTATATGCACAGCAAACTTTCTTTTCGCTAGCTGAGGTTAGTTACTGCAGCTGAAGATAGAGGGTGCACACTGTGCATGTAAGCAGATTTAATGGCCCCAAGTGGTCGCTAGGGGGTACACAATTGTAGTGCCCTGTGATTGTAAGAATGAGTAGGATCGAGGATGCCCCCCACAGTAACATTTGTAATGAGAGCAGATACAGCATATGTGAAATAATGGGTGCTGGTATGTACTATTCAAGGAAAATAAAATTGCATAAGATGCATTTTGTAAAAAGGTTGTTAAAAGTGATCTTGCACTTTAAAGCTCCTCACTGACCAGCCCTCAACCCTGCTAAATATTACCCCCTCTAATTATTGTTATGCCAGAGATATGTACCTGAATCTGTCTGCGCTCACTTTATCTGCCTGGAACTGACTTACCTCTCTTTCTCACTGCAGATTGAGAGGGTTCTTCTTCAGGTTCCCACATTGCTGTCTGGTGATGTGTGCACTTGTCATTGGATGTTTATTGGTGAGGTCCACAGTGTCCTGAATACTCTATTGGCAGCATGATGACATCATAGTAAGAGGAGGCAAAAAGTAGGTTGCCGACCAGCCTGGCTTACAGTGCTGAAACTCTGTTCCCAACTTAACTGGAATAGGTGCTATGGAAAGTCACATGGTTAAGTATAGTTATAAAAGGGTACCATTTAAGGGGGCTTTTTTGGTACTGTGAATGGCTGGGAGAGATAGATTAGTGGAAAGAAAGTCTTCTTTCCACAGTTATTGCCAATATATTACAGGTAATTATTTTTCAACTTCATACCACGTGTGTGCACACCTGTAAGCTTGCAGGTATTCCTGTGCATATGTATACATGGAAGTGTGTGTATATTCTTACCCACCAATGTTTTCATATTTATGTGTACTGTGCATTTTCTATAGTCATACCACCACCAGACTTTATTGTGTGCTTTTATTGTATGTCTAACAAAGATAGTTACAATGATGGCCCAATTTGCCAAGTACATGAACATTCAGAGAGTGACTGCTTTTTATCGACAGTGCTCAGTGGCAAGGAGTCATATTTTTGCCTGAGTTTAAATTAACTGTGGATCAAGCTAATCTGATGGAGGCAAAATCCTTAATGTTGTGCAGATCTACATTAAAATAATGTGTACAATTTTGTCGGTTTAAGGTTAATTCACTAAAGTGCAAAAATCAATCTCACTTCTGCAGAGAAACCAATCATCTTCTAACTTCAGTTTGTTCAATTAAGCTTTGGCAATAAAGCTGGAAGCTGATTGGTTTCTATGCAGAAGTGAGACTGATTTTGCACTCTCCAGCTTTAGTAAATAAACCCTTATGTGTGCAAATTTTTGGTGATTAGCAGGCTCCCCATTATGTCTAAGATGAACTTTATGCATGCAATAAGCTCATCTGCCCTTACATTAGTAATTTAGAAAGGGTTGTGAGATAACGAATATCTCTGTATAAAAGTAAAGGAGATGTAGAACAGGCAGTGGCGGCCCATTCATTAGGGGCACCCAGACGCTGCCCCCTCTCTCCACACCACCCCCTATATGAATAATGGATAATAATACTAAAGTGTGGCGCTAGTAGAAACAAAGTGAGTAGAAAATAGTGGTCTCTGTGAGAGAAAAAACTTAAAATGTATAACCATAGAGAAAATATTCCAGCATCTCAAGGGGTATATACAAGTAAGTAATATCAGTAAATGCTTTAAGTGTGTAAAGAGGTGAATATGCTTAGGAGCAGACCCTGGGTTGATCAGAAAACACCAATACATAAAATACCATATTCAAAAAATATACAAAGAAATCATAATAGAGTGTCCCAGTATATTAAGTGTATAGCTCTATGAAGGACGTAATGTCCGTATATATAGATGCTGCGAGGAGAAATGTCCAAAGCCCTAAAAAAGGTGAACAAATAAAAGCATAAGAAGTCTATTTATTGAAGAGGTGCGGTGCTTCAAACGGACCCCACAGCCATCTGGATGTAGGCCATCTTCATATGCAGTGGTTAAAGGGTAGCCTTAAAAATCCTTCAATAAAGATGGATTCTTCACTCATGTAGATATTTTCAACATAAAAAGAAAAAGACAAAAGGATGCCCTTACCAGAGAGGGTGGACTCACAGGCCCTTGGCGGTGAGTCAAACAGGCTTGTACCGTCAAGCGGTGTAGGGTGGCACTCTGTAAGAAGACTTTAAGTAGAATCCCATCAGGAGTCTTCAGATATTATACTAGTATGGGGACAGGAACGTCCACAGATCAGCTTCAATCGCCGGTTGGTCGTTTCCTCAGTGGTCCATCCCATATACGAATGAGCAAAGAAAAGAAAAAGGCTTCCACATGGTGTAAATCCTTATTTTTCAAAAAGGCATAGTAGCACTTTATTCAGGTATATACTCCGAAAAGTTACAGGCAGGGGCGGTAAAAACTCGGTTCAGAGTACAAATAAAAGTAAAAATAGTAAAAAATATGATCTAAAAACAGCGCAATGAATAGTGGTGGGGTGTAAACATAGAAACCCGACGCGTTTCGCCCTCCAAGGCTTCTGCTGGGGTATGAATAAGCCCCCCACATAACTGCGCTTTATATACTCTCTTTTGAATGGAGTGTAACAGCTGATTAGCGCTGTTACACGAGATGACTTCTGGGTTCGGCAGCGTCATGGGTGACCAACGGTCACGTGATGTTTTTGTGGCCAATCAAATCTCCGAGGGGTTAGTCAGAGAGCCAAGCCTCACTTTTGCTATCCACTCAACAAGGCGTCACTCCTATTGGGCTCAAAAGTCACGTGTCGATCACGTTATATGTATCCCAGGGAGTGATGAAAGGCCGCTCACGGCCTGCGTATCACAGGAGACAGGAAGTGACAGCTTGGCTTACTAGAAGCTGGAACGCAAACACAGCCGCGATCCATAGTTGTATTTGTTTTATTCAAGGTCCAATTTCATGTGAAACGAGCTGGATCCCGGGAATCTTCCCCCAAAATCTTCATAAAAAACTCTATACTTTGCACAATAGATAAATGGCCATTAAAGATTTAAGTGTGCACGGAAACGGACAGGAATATAATGCAAATGTGGCATTTTTTTTTTTTTTTTTAAATAAAAATATTGAAGGTACATAACGGACCCAAATAGTCTAAAAAATTGCAACATATACATAAAACAGACCAAACTAGTTATATAGCAGAGACCTAAAAAAATTAGATTTATATGGAATTGTGTATGAAAAAACACACAACATATGAAAATGTATTTAAACCATTCATATATCGGGAAACCATTCATGGAGGAAGGGGACAAAATCATAGTCAGCCTGAAAAAATGTGCCAAACAAAAATGTGGATGACAGTGGGATCCAAAAAATAGGAATTGTGAAATAAAATAAAATAAAAATAAAATAAATGCGACTAAGATGATAAGGTGTTAATACTATCTGTATGGAGATTGTGTTTCATATCAAACTTAAAAATTTCGTTACTCCTCTAACGCAATGACAGGTGAGGTGAAATAAGCTTAGAATAAAAAATATATGTATGTAAAAAATACAATTGAGAAACAAAAGAAATATTGAAAAGGTTCTGAAAGCTCCTAAACAATAAAAATCCCTAAGAACGTGTTCTGCAAGGTGAGGATAAGTGTATGTTAGGTATCTTTAAGGAGTACTTATAATCCTCATATAGGTGCACTAAAAGGAATGAGAAATAAGAAAGATGCATGTATCTAGATAATGTGGAGGGGTACCATATGAGCCACAGATAGTCGGGGACGGCCATCGGGGGGATATCAACGCCTAGGACAGATTAATAAAAGCGTTGATATCCCACTCGACGTTAAGTCCATGTGGCACATAGCACCTCATTAGGTGTATCCAAAAGGTTTCAAGTTTGGAGACGCCCCTTGTGTTTGGTTCTCCTCTCCAGTGAGGAACGAATTTGTCAATGATTTGGAACTTCGTTCCAGATGGATTCTGATTGTGATGATGTAAGTAGTGTTTGGGAACACTGTGATTTGTGCATCCTTTTAATATAGCTTTGATATGTTCGTTCACTCGTATAGAAAAGTTACGTATAGTTCGTCCTATATACTGCTTACCACAGGGACAGGTGATAAGGTATACGATGAACTTAGTAGTGCAAGTGGCGAATTGTTTCATCTTGTATTCTCTCCCAGTTGAAGATGACACAAAAGTTTCGATTTTGCGGGATTTGCAAGCGTTGACTTTGCATACTCCGCATTTCCTGCAAGGGTAGAAACCCTTGAGGTCAAAGAAGAATGATGGTGTCTTTGGGGGGTCCACTACACCCGGTGCAATCCTACCCCCTATCGATGGTGCACCCTTATAGATCACACCGGCTTGTTTAGGTAGTAATGGGCCCAGTATTCGGTCATTTTTCAATACTTTCCAGTGTTTATAAATAATATTCTTTATTTGTTTATGTTGGATGGAATAGTTGGTAAGAAAGGCCCATCTATGTCTATCATCCAAAGGTCTTTTGGGTTGTTCCACCAACAATGAGGAGCGGTCGATGTGGGCCACTTTCTGGATCTCCTGGTCGATTAGTCCTCCATCGTACCCTTTTTCCTTGAATCTGGACTTAATGGTCTCTGCTTGTTTATAATAGTCTGGCAAAAGAGAACAATTGCGTCTGATTCGCATCAGTTGGCTCCGAGGGACTGATTTCAGCCATGCTGTATGGTGGCAGCTGTCAATCGGAATGTATCCGTTACGGTCAGTAACTTTGAAGAAGGTTTTCGTCTCCAATTGACCGTTGACAGCTGAGATTTCTAAATCTAAGAAGTGAATTGTAGAGGAGCTAGCTTCATAAGATAGATGGATGCCCACCTCGTTGTCGTTTAGAGTCGACATGAACTGGTTCAGTGATCCCATGGAGCCTCTCCATAGGAGGAGGATGTCGTCGATGTACCTGGCCCACAGAACCAGCTGTGGGGGTTTCAGGACACCGACGACATCCTCCTCCCATTTGGCCATAAAAATATTGGCCAAACTGGGGGCAAACTTTGCCCCCATAGCTACCCCCTTTGTCTGTAGGTAGTAGCAGTCATTATACCAGAAATAGTTTGACTTAGTGGCAAAACGTAGCAGATCCATAATAAACCTCTTTTGAGTCATGGGGATATTTCTATCCCTTGACAAAAAGAGATCCACTGCTCCTAGGCCCAGTTCATGGGGGATAATAGTGTAAAGGGAAGTAACGTCTGCAGTTACTAAGATGAGGTCATTGCTATAAGTAATCTGCTGTAATTTATTAATGGTGTCTCGGGTGTCCTTCAAGAAGGATGGTATCATTTTCACTATGGGCTGCAAATAGTGATCAATGTATTTCCCTATACGTGATGTTATGGAATTAATCCCGCTAATAATTGGGCGACCTGGAGGTTGGGTGATATTTTTATGTATCTTGGGCAGATAATACATTATGGGGATGCGAGGAGCCACCGGAATCAGAAAGTTTTTTTCTTTTTTATTTAGTATACCTAGTTGAAAGCCGGTATCAATCAGATCCACTAGTGTTCTTTTAAAGCCTGTAGTAGGATTGGAACCAAGGGGCAAATAGGTTTCTGTGTCACTCAAAATCTTGGTCATTTCCGCTTGGTAGTCTTTTCTATCGAGAACGACAATTCCTCCGCCCTTATCCGCCGGGCGGATGACGAGGTCATTGCGTTCGCACAGAGACTTTAGACCTATTTTTATGTTGGGGTCCGTATAGTATTTTTTGTTTGGGAGGGCATCCAAGTCTTCTAGTACTAGGTCACGGAACACTTTGATGGCAGGAGCTATAGGTGCTGGGGGGTTGAATAGGGATGGGATTTCACAATTCCTATTTTTTGGATCCCACTGTCATCCACATTTTTGTTTGGCACATTTTTTCAGGCTGACTATGATTTTGTCCTCTTCCTCCATGAATGGTTTCCCGATATATGAATGGTTTAAATACATTTTCATATGTTGTGTGTTTTTTCATACACAATTCCATATAAATCTAATTTTTTTAGGTCTCTGTTATATAACTAGTTCGGTCTGTTTTATGTATATGTTGCAATTTTTTAGACTATTTGGGTCCGTTATGTACCTTCAATATTTTTATTTAAAAAAAAAAAAAAAAATGCCACATTTGCATTATATTCCTGTCCGTTTCCGTGCACACTTAAATCTTTAATGGCCATTTATCTATTGTGCAAAGTATAGAGTTTTTTATGAAGATTTTGGGGGAAGATTCCCGGGATCCAGCTCGTTTCACATGAAATTGGACCTTAAATAAAACAAATACAACTATGGATCGCGGCTGTGTTTGCGTTCCAGCTTCTAGTAAGCCAAGCTGTCACTTCCTGTCTCCTGTGATACGCAGGCCGTGAGCGGCCTTTCGTCACTCCCTGGGATACATATCACGTGATCGACACGTGACTTTTGAGCCCAATAGGAGTGACGCCTTGTTGAGTGGATAGCGAAAGTGAGGCTTGGCTCTCTGACTAACCCCTCGGAGATTTGATTGGCCACAAAAACATCACGTGACCGTTGGTCACCCATGACGCTGCCGAACCCGGAAGTCATCTCGTGTAACAGCGCTAATCAGCTGCTACACTCCATTCAAAAGAGAGTATATAAAGCGCAGTTATGTGGGGGGCTTATTCATACCCCAGCAGAAGCCTTGGAGGGCAAAACGCGTCGGGTTTCTATGTTTACACCCCACCACTATTCACTGCGCTGTTTTTAGATCATATTTTTTACTATTTTTACTTTTATTTGTACTCTGAACCGAGTTTTTACCGCCCCTGCCTGTAACTTTTCGGAGTATATACCTGAATAAAGTGCTACTATGCCTTTTTGAAAAATAAGGATTTACACCATGTGGAAGCCTTTTTCTTTTCTTTGCTCATTCGCATATGGGATGGACCACTGAGGAAACGACCAACCGGCGATTGAAGCTGATCTGTGGACGTTCCTGTCCCCATACTAGTATAATATCTGAAGACTCCTGATGGGATTCTACTTAAAGTCTTCTTACAGAGTGCCACCCTACACCGCTTGACGGTACAAGCCTGTTTGACTCACCGCCAAGGGCCTGTGAGTCCACCCTCTCTGGTAAGGGCATCCTTTTGTCTTTTTCTTTTTATGTTGAAAATATCTACATGAGTGAAGAATCCATCTTTATTGAAGGATTTTTAAGGCTACCCTTTAACCACTGCATATGAAGATGGCCTACATCCAGATGGCTGTGGGGTCCGTTTGAAGCACCGCACCTCTTCAATAAATAGACTTCTTATGCTTTTATTTGTTCACCTTTTTTAGGGCTTTGGACATTTCTCCTCGCAGCATCTATATATACGGACATTACGTCCTTCATAGAGCTATACACTTAATATACTGGGACACTCTATTATGATTTCTTTGTATATTTTTTGAATATGGTATTTTATGTATTGGTGTTTTCTGATCAACCCAGGGTCTGCTCCTAAGCATATTCACCTCTTTACACACTTAAAGCATTTACTGATATTACTTACTTGTATATACCCCTTGAGATGCTGGAATATTTTCTCTATGGTTATACATTTTAAGTTTTTTCTCTCACAGAGACCACTATTTTCTACTCACTTTGTTTCTACTAGTGCCACACTTTAGTATTATTTTCACACGTGCAACGGTCAGATTGTTGTGTTGGCTGCTCTATTTTTGTTTATTCTGGGAGTTGGCGCAATTTCTACACCTTCTTTTTATATGAATAATGGATAGATTCGTGCAGAGAAGAGTCCCAATTTGCCACTGAGGAGGAGGGCGAAAATGGAAGCCGCCGATGCCCGTGGAGAGCAGGGGGAAAGGAGAGCTGTTGCCGCCGCCGAGGAGCAAGGGAAGCCGTTGGTGAAGTGCTGCATAGATGGGGTAAGTGCACCTGACCTGCCCACCGACTGACCGGCCGCCACCGAGTACAGGTGCACAGTTGTGAAACAGAGACCAGAAAACAAGTGGTATCTGCTGCAGTCATACCACCACCAGACTTCATTGTGTTCTTTTTATTGAATGTGTCTTCCTGAAAGTGCCGCACAGCAAAGATTGACATGTTAGGCAACTACAGGATTGGAGTGAGTAAGTGAGTGGAAACAGATAAAAACTGTTCTAGCCTAACTGTTCTTTTGTGGTTGTGCAAGTATTGCCTCTGGCAGTGAAACATATGACATTGGTGATGGTGCACTACTCCCTGCTAATAATTTTCATTGCCTATTTGAAGGGATACAAGATATCAATATTACAGGCTATTCTACACAGGAAAGCAATAGGTGGCACTGTCTTTGTAAACTAGCACATTTAATATGGCATAGGACCTGTGAAAGTGGGAGCAGGCTCTCCAATTTATTCCCAAAATGTCATGGAAACCTATACACATCTTTAGAAAGTTTTGCAGCATCAACTTCGGCGTGTAAGCAAAACAAAGAGTGTGCATGTGGGTCTCAAAATACAGGGTGGCAGCAATGTTCAGGCAGTTGTCGCTTGCTTGGAGATGGGGAAAGGAAAACCAGAGACTGATTTTCTGGTTGAAACACACAAACTGCTTATCTGCCATCTGGCTAACAGGCTCACTTGGGTGCAAGAAAGCATAGCAGCACTATATATATTTTTTTTTGTTTTCACTTCTGCTGCTTTACTCATTAGTATTTTTATTACTCCCTAACCTCTACTCTTAAAAAAATAAGGAAAAAGTAAATGTTAGTTTTTTTCTGTCACTCCCATTGATGCACAATGGCCTCATTAAACCTCCAAAAAGGTGAACATTTTCAAAGGAAATTAACCTTGACTTTAAAAATTCACTTTAGATGCTTCATTAGCAAAATGATGCATTATTTCCCCCGTACACACTCCTTTATAACCAATCAAAAAAAAAAAAAGAAAGAAATTGCAAAGTTCTTTTTCACAGGAACAATCACAACACAGATTTTCCAAGACTGAGAGCAGTTCAAAATTTGCATGTTTCAACCATCATTGCTAATAACCTGACAAAGCTGTATGGCATATTATAAATTTCTTTACCACCTATTTACTGTTAAGTGGCAGAGACAAGCTGCAATGGTCTTCTAACAAGAATTACTCCAGTTATGAAAGTAGAAATGCTAACAGTATTAAACAAATGTATATATCTTGCATCTTCATGGCTGGCACATCTGTATTTTGAATATATATCTAATATTTGTGTACTCTTTATATCATGGGTGCCTAATTTGTGGCCCTTCAGCTGTTGCAGGACTACAAGTCCCATCATGCCTCTGCCTTTGGGAGTCATGCTTGCAACTGTGAGCCTTGCAATGCCTCATAGGTCTTTCCTTGCAATGCCTCGTGGTTCTTGTAGTTCCACAACAGCTGGAGGGCTGCAGGTTGGACACCCATGCTTTATATGTTGTATTATTTCGGTTTTATTTATTAAAAATCAAGATCACGCAAAAAACTGAACAATCCGTAGGTTTATATTTTTAAAGCTGTAATTGCAACATTCACCAGACAGTCACTGCCTTGGAATCAATAACTATAATTATTTAAAAACACATCTGCAGTGAATGTTTGGTATATATAAAAGGAAAGGCAGAGCGCAGCGGCTGTTGGGGCAATTAAGAAACTTTAAGTCTTATCCCTTATTTTGGTCCACTTTAAATTCAACCAGGGTCCCTCCTGAACAGGACTCTATTCGAATATATCACACATTTTTTACAGACTTTCTAATCCTTTTTTTTTTTTTAGAGACTATAGCGCTTTTACTGGAGTTTTTTTTGTATATTAGTAAATGTTTGGTGAATGTTACATCCACCGCTTTATAAATATATGCCATAATATTTTTTTTGTTGTCATTTCATATCTTTTAATCCTACAAAAAACCTAACATAGCTAGATGCGAAGAAATACTCGATACACTTTTCTGTCTTTACCAAGTGTGATATACACTATATACCAACTAATGAAGAGCAAAACCTCAGTCTATAAAAATGCAATGCTTTTAATTTTTCAAAGGTTTATTAAACTATTATTCATCATGGAGTGAAACTATTCATGATGCCAGGCTGTCAGTAGCTTTTAATTCTTTTTTTTTTATGTTCATATCTATCATTTGCATGCAAGTAGAGTGTTATGTAGACGACAAACTTACATGGGGTTGAAGCAAGCAGCAGAACATTTCAGATTTATTTGCTGTTTGAAACAATCAAACAGATGCACAATACCAAAAACAGTATGTCAGCTGAATGCCATAAAAGTCAGTGAACGTGCACAGAATCCTTACTAACAAGAAACTAAAACAAACACATCTTACTATGCATCCTTTAGATCTATTTTGTATTACATACTTGGTGAAATCATATATCCTTGACAAATACTGTAATAATAGTAGATTTATAACAGGTAGGCTTCTGAAGAAAGGGCGACCCATAAAATAACATTTTACTGCCTGGTCTTCAAGGTTAGACTACAAACTAAAGTCACTAAAGCAATATGAAGTGAACAACAAGATGTGATTTAAAGTCATATTTCAAGCAGATACAAAATAATGCCTTTTAATCTGGTTATGTATTAATGGAGGATTGCAAGGCACTCATTATGTTGTAACATGCATTAGGATGCACATCTATGCACTTAGATAAATGTTATGACGAACATACACACACATTACCATGCATTGACTTGCATTTATGAGCATTGACATGCAATGCAAAGTCTGTTGCAACCTTTGTCGATGCAGTTTTTTTCAGAAATAAAAATGGAAAGGTGTGTTTCTAGCCTAAAAGAAAAAGTAACTCTGAATTCACACACTAGTAGTGAGTTACCATATTATGCATTATTTTAAATGGGCTGCCAAAGCACGACAATGTACCCAAAAATACACAAAGTTTTTTGTTTTTTTTCAATGCAGCACATGTGCATTGCCCACTACTGTATAGTATATTGTAATGCCATTCATAATGAATAGTACTGCAATTTATCATATTTGGAGGCATGCATTTTACATGTGTTGTGGTAACATGCCTTAAAATGTATATTTAATCTGTGTTACTACAGTGCAATTGAGAGGAGGACCCTCACTTTGCCAACATCCAAAATATACAGTATATAGCAAAAAAGAGAAGCTGCACCAGCAGTTTGTATATTAAAGATTGACAAATGTTATCGGATATACATTAAAATGCAACAAACATAAAAAGGGGATTTAAAGAACACCCTCCATCTACAAAGAATCAACAGATACCCAATACCATAGTATGGAGAAAACAAAGCCACAATGTGTCATGGAATGTGTTGAAGTCCACCAATGGGATCAAGGGTCAATGTGGATCACAGGAACACGGCCAGTGTATTGTGCCATACTTTAAACGTTACCGCGTTTTGCAAGGTATACTTGCTTCTTCAGGACTGATTGGGTGGGTGCTGATCAACTTGGGATGCAGAGAAGAGGACGGTATACGACCAGGGGGGCGGAAAGAGGGGAAATCATAGAGGAGGAAGACACAGGAGATCGGGACTCCCCTTGTAAGGGGAGAATCCCACTGCTACCAGCGACAGGAGCCAGCCAGGTATAGTAAAGGTAGAGCAGGTAAGGAATGACAAAGTATGCCCATAGAGTATACACTGCTGTATTGCATAACAAACTTTAGTAGATGGCTGATGGTGGATCAAACATGCTTGGCAAGGGAGGAGAATATGCTCAAAATGTATAGGATCACATGATAGCAACAGCAGATCCCATCGAAAGTGCAGGTGTACCAAAGTAATTGCTTATTATATTCTGTATATGTAAGAGTAACACCAAATGGCTCTCAGTGGCGGAAATATACACTGGTTCGCAAAAAAAATGGAGTTCGCAAGAGTAGGTTATCATGTCCCTTTAAGGCAAATATGGGCCTTACAGCCAAGTAGTGATAAGCACCCTTGTAGCTCCTGAGCCTCTAAGATCGCATTTACACCATCATGTTGTGGTAACAGTGAAATGCTATTGTTAAAACAAGGTGTGGTGGCACACCAAGCATTGTGTTATTCATTGCAGTGTGATTTATGTGACACCCCACAGTGCGTAGTACAACATGATGTATGTTGTAATACTCTGCATTTTAAAAATAGAATGGTAGGGATTTATTCTGTACTGGAGTGCATTCAAAATGTATTGACTTCTGTAATTACAACAAATGATAAAGTATGTTGCAGACCATGCATTACTGCAACACAGCTTGGTATGAACATTGTAGTTTAAAATAGGACTAGCAGAAATCCCCGACTCTTTCCTGATATTAGCTTCCTATAATTCCATTCACAACTGCACTCACACTGGGGAGGAAGAGCAGCACTTTTAGGCACTTAGAGCTCAGCTGCATTGCATAGTGCCATCATTCAGCAGTGACAGAACAATGCTACCTTTTAAATGAATACAGTTCATAACAGTTCATTACTATTGTAGTATATTACTGTTACTTTTTTTTTCTTTACCGATATCCTTTGTTAACTTTTAATTGTGTGTGCATTTGTCTTGCTTTTGAGACTGACTCACATATACACACGCCTTTATACTCTGTAGATGTAAGAAGCAAATTACAGCTTGTGTCCTGTGCTTTGTAATATAGTAAGTGGCTACTCTAAGTTTCTTGTAGAGATGGAGGAGGGCATATTCAAGGAGCATTTCTGCAGAGGTACTTAATTGACATCTCCGACTTAAGGGGCCAAAAGGCTGAGATAAAAGTGGTAAACATTGAAGAAACAGTATATTTTCAGTATGGTCTAATACAAGTGCTTGAATATAATTTAATCACTTG
This sequence comes from Lithobates clamitans, assembly GCA_037952925.1. Lineage (NCBI taxonomy): Eukaryota > Metazoa > Chordata > Amphibia > Anura > Ranidae > Lithobates > Lithobates clamitans. Next base: position 5,242,849 of record JBBGZY010000305.1, on the reverse strand, counting down.
AGGAAAGCCTTTGAATTAATAGTAGTGCACAAAGCCATACTCATTATTGCTTGCCTAATAACAAGCAGATTAATTGTTCTTTTTTTTATACTTTTTTCTTTTTACTGATAGTAAAGAAGTATGTGCTGAGAGTTTGGTTCATGGTGTGTGGGTTTCACTATAAATGTTTGTTGGCTAACAGTAGAAAATAAAATATAGGTGTGTTAAGGCTCTTAATGTACTTTGGAACAGGGCTAAAAGACTCAGCAAAGGTTAGTAGGGCTGCAAATGGTATAATGCAGCTCACAAGCCATCATTTCCTATCGTTTTTGAATTTCCACCTCTTTCAAATTGGCCTGGCCTGGGTTAAAGGGGACCCACCATCCAGTGAAACTAACAACATGTGATTTGACGGCACACTTCTCCTGATCTGATGCTCCCCTGACACACATCCCGTGGACTCTTCTCTTCCTCTCTTTTCCCTTTTACTCAATCTTCTCGTTTCTACTGGACTTTCCCTCTTCTCTTTTATTGTTTCCTTCTCTTCTGTTCGCGATGTTTTATCCATTAAATCCATAACTTTATTAGGCCACCAGGTACCGTCCGGGCCGGTATGGTTATTCTTAAAACGTTATGTTTTCCAGGTTGCTTTTCTCTTGTGCTATATTTTTATATAGTATCCTGCTTGATAGGGAAACTCTTGGCCACGAAATTTTGTTGGCATATGCTCAGGCTATATATGTGGACATTTTGTTTATGTTCTCCCAGGGACACCTCGGAAGAATAACTTTGGTCTTCCATCTTTCTGCTTTATTTTAAGGAACATTAGGTCTGTTACCTGCATGTTTATATTGCTCATGCCTTCTTTATACCGCTATGTGTTTTCTGCTTTGTCTCTTTGTTTGCCTATAACGCAATGTAACCATCTAAAAACTGTTCTGATATGTTGGATTACATGCTAATAGACCTTTGTAAAAGAAACTAACAACATGCCTGTACTCTGTTACCCCCAAATGATAGAAAAGGGCACCACAATTTAAATAAAAAAAAACAAACAAAAAGGCAATAAACATCATCTGCGGCTGGCTTTTTCTCTGCCGGCTCAATGATGACATATTGTACCTCATGTCGCGCATGTGTTGTACATTTGTACATTACATTACACTTATCTGTTTTAAAATGAAAAAAACCTTTTTTTTCCCTTTTAAATCTTGCAAGATCTTGGGGGGTGGGTACTTCTTTTTCTTTTTTTTTTTAACCACATACAGTGCATGTGTGAAATGAGGAGCATGTCTTCTGTGAGATCTTGCACGGTGAGAACTAAAATGTAAACATTGTATACAAATCAATCAGTGCTGCCAAACTGCCAAATATAAATCAAGAAATCAAAAACACCCAATGTTATACAAATAAAAAAAAATATGAATTGCAAGCTGAACACACCCCAGGTGCTTTCACCACACCCTCCAAATCTTCATAAATGAAATATAGCGTAGCACAATTTAAAACAAAGTCAAAGTGATAGTGAATAAAATCAGGATGAGGTACATGTTGTTGCCCCTCCTAATCCACGAGCGAGGTGAGGCTTGAAACTATAGGAACACTATAGGATTGTGAAAGACCTGGAACACCTTTGGGTGCCCCAAGGAGAGTAGTAATGGGAGTTGTGTAGCGAGCTGCTGTGAACAGTGGGTGTGGCCAATTTGTGTTAACAGTGGGAGTGGCTTAAAGGGGCATGATTAAATAAAACAAAAGCATTCTTGTACCCATAAAATATGCTTAGATTAATAAAACAAATGTCACTGTAAAAAATATGAAGTTATCCTGCCTTAAATGTGGACTGCAGGCACTGCGCTGGGCTTCAGGGCCAGTGTAGGGATTTTTTTCTACACAGGTGAAAGCACAATTTGCAATCTACACTATACACCACAAATATTACAGTTGCTCCACCATAAGTATTGCAATTGCACCACTGACATTACAGTTGCTCCACCACAAATATTATGGTATGCTCCACAAATATTACATTTGCCCCACCACAAATATTACAGTTGGTCCACTCAAAGTTGTTCCACTACAATTATTACAGTAAGCTCCACAAATATTACAGTTGATCCACTAAGTTGTTCCACCACAATTATTACAGTATGCTCCACAAATATTACAGTTGGTCCACTAAGAGTTTTTCCACCACAATTATTACAGTATGCTCCACAAATATTACAGTTTCTCCACCACAAACATTACAGTATGCTCCACAAATATTACAGTTGCTCCACTGCAAAAATTACTGTTGCTCCATTAACATACCCACCAGCACACTTCAGTATTCCCCAGCACATCTCTGCACCTCCAGAACACTCCACACCCCCCAGCATACCTCCAACCACCCCAGCACATCTTAAAAGATATAGATACTCTCCCCAAAAAAGGGTACTCACAATATATAAGTGCATCAGTGCACCGCTCTAAACATTGCAAGTTTATACTCCTGATGATGACACGTGATCCCTGTGTGGAACACGCGTAAGGGAGGGGCCAGGACAGAGTGAGAGACAGCTGAGCTGCCTATTGAGGAGACGTACACCATACCCTCACGAAAAGTATCATACTTGCCATGTTTAGAGCGGTGCACTGACGCACCTATATTATATGAGTACCCCTTTTGGGGAAAGTATCTATATCTTTTAATAAATTTTAAAACGGTATTATACTATATCGTTTTTTCTTCCCATCTATATACTCTTTACTGCATTGGAGCCTGGGCTCCTGTGATCTACTTAGAACCCGGGGTGGTTCACAAGCGTGGTTTGACTTTGTCTAGCGACTTGGTCATGCGCTCTGAGGTGAGCGCATTACCTTTGGGGTCACCGAATCGCACCATTGCATGGTCTGTGGCGCTTTGAGAGTTACTAGTTGATTGTATCACCAGTGGACATCACGTTTAGGCACCTTTATACCTTTTGTGGGACTTTATAGTGAACTTTATGTTTTAATTCCATTGAGGACTTTTTTACACATGAACTGTGTGACACCAAATAACTTTTTGTTTTGTGTTTTTTGCACTTAGCACTTTTTACATGCTCATATATATATATATTTATATTGTAATAAGTATGTTTATTTGCACATTTGCACTTTATGCGTTTATATTTTGCACATTCGAGTAATGTTGTGATTCAGTTATGCTTATTGGTACCTGTGCACTTTGATGTGTTAATCTGTCATATTTCACATTTGAATTTGCATTTATACTTTGATGCGTTTATATGCATTTGTCAATTTTCACATTTGTATTCAGAGTATTTATCTATTATTAGGTCCGCTTACTTTGTAGAGGTATTGTGTTTCCCACATCCACATGCGTTTATTTAGACACAGTTGTTCTATCATGCTATAATTTAGTAGCATGTCTAACACACTCTAGCGCAGCGTAATCCTTTTTACATTTATCATTTTGCACGCGTATGAGACGTGTTTAACACACGCAGCTGAGTAGTGCTTTACTAAGTTTTGTGTGGCTCGCAGGATCTTTCCCATCCCTGAGATGTGTGAACCGGCTCCATTGAGAGCCGGGCACACTCTCCTGTCATGCGAATTGGATGCGGGGAAACCCAGCCTCACACTTCAATATGTTCAGCTGAACATCCGTGTCATACTGAGCACACGGACCAAGGTCTAATGGAGTTATGTCAATGCACAAAGCCATGCTTGGAACTGTTTCATGATTTTTCACTACTCTTGAATAAAAATTTATATTGAGAGGAAAAAAAGTGCAATAGAGATGTGCTGTTTATTGAGGATGGAGGAAAAAGTTGCACAACAACATGGTAGATACAGTACAAGTTCTATTCGTTTAAGGTGGACCCCCTGTATAAAATATATGGAAAAAATTGTCTTTATTCTTTTTTTTTTTTTTTTTGTTTTTGTTTTTTGAGAAGAAAAATTATGTTATTAGTGTTTATATAAGACAGGGAGTAAAGATATATAGGCATGTATAGAAATACACATGACTGGACTTTATATGTGGTTATGTTTAAGGAAGAGGACATATGGACACTGAAGGATTTTTGTATTCTCCCCTTTTATCTTTTAAATCTTTTATTTCTTTTTTTTCTGTTTTTGTACTTTTTTTCTCTGTCAGTGAAAATGTAATAAAAAAATTAATTGAGTAAAAAACAAAAAAAACAAGGATATGGAAAGGGCTACAAGCAGAACCTAATGCTGAGCAGAAGTCCATGCCATCTTTGTTTCAGCTGGTCAAGGTACATCCTCCAAAGCTGTCGCTGAGGCTACAACAATCTGGATAGCTGCATAAAGAGCCCAACTCAGCAGTCTTTAGACAAAGTCCTAATTGGAAGTTAAAAATAATCTAAAAAATTGAAGCATGCCAACACCAGGAGGAATCCCATTCCTCCTTTAGGCGGCAATGTTACCCAAATGTCTCAGAATAACGGAATCCTGTGCTCCTTAATGAACACGGAAGAAAGAAATTGAACCACCTGCTGACCGCCCGCCATCGTTATACGTCGGCTGTTTGAAGAGGTATATCGTTGTTATGGCAGCAGGTAGCCTCTTCTTCAGTGAGCGGTCGGTTTTCAGATAAAAGTGGTCTCTGTGGCAGTTTCGCCGCGAGATCACCTTTATCGGTGGCGGGAGAGGGCCAACCCCCCTCCTGCCACGCTCCGTGCCCTCCCCGGCATACCGGAGCCGTCGGTAGCGGCGTAGGCGATCGGATCCTTCTCTGTCTGTGGTATGGAGCTGACTGAGGGGAAGATGGCCCCCGTTCGGCTCCATACCATTGCAGGACGGAAGCGCCGTCAAAACGTCACTTCCGCCCATAGCTCTTAAAGGGACATTTATTTTTTTCAAACGACATTTTTTAAAATTTTTGTTGCATCTTAGTGTAAATATGAGATCTGAGGTCTTTTTGACCCCAGATTTCATATTTAAGAGGTCCCGTCATGCTTTTTGTTCTATTACAAGGGATGTTTACATTCCTTGTAATAGAAATAAAAGTGATACATTTTTTTTAAAAGAGCAGTGTAAAATGAAAAATAAATAAATATATAAATAAATAAATAAATAAATAAGAAAAAAAAAAATGTTATCGTCCCCCCGTCCCGGCAGAAGCAAATGCATACGTGAGCAGCGCCGCATATGAAAATGGTGTTCAAACCACACATGTGAGGTATCACCACAATCATTAGCATGAGAGCAATAATTCTAGCTCAGGCTGTAACTCAAAACATGCAACCTGTATAATTTTGTAAACATCGCCTATGGAGATCTTTAAGGGTAAAAGTTTGTTGTAATTCAACAAGCGGGCTCAATTTTGAAGCTTGACATGTTGGCTATCAATTTACTTGGCATAACATTATCTTTCACAATATGAAAAAAATGGGCTAACTTTACTGTTGTATTATTTTTTAATAAAAAAATGTATTTTTTCCCAAAAAAATACATATATAATGCTTGGGGGTTCTAAGTAATTTTCTAGCAAAAAAACCTGTTTTTAACTTGTAAACACCAAATCTCAAAACGAGGCTCTGTCATTAAAAAAAAAAGTGCAATAGAGATGTGCTGTTTAATGAGGATGGAGGAAAAAGTTGCACAACAACATGATAGATACAGTACAAGTTCTATTCGTTTAAGGTGGACCCCCTGTATAAAATATATGGAAAAAATTGTCTTTATTCTTTTTTTTTTTTGTTTTATGAGAAAAAAATTATGTTATAAGTCCTAATTGGAAGTTAAAAATAATCTAAAAAATTGAAGCATGCCAACACCAGGAGGAATCCCATTCCTCCTTTAGGCGGCAATGTTACCCAAATGTCTGAGAATAACTGAATCCTGTGCTCCTTATTGAACACGGAAGAAAGAAATTGAACCACTTGCTGACTGTCCGCCATCATTATACGTCAACTATTTGAAGAGGAATACTGTTGTTATAGCAGCAGGTAGCTGCCATAACCCCGGTATCCTCTTCTTCAGTGAGCGGTCGGGTTTCAGATAAAAGTGGTCTCTGTGGCAGTTTCATCGTGAGATCACTTTTATCGGTGGCGGGAGAGGGCCACCCCCCCTCCATCTCCGTGCCCTCCCCCGCTTACCGCAGCCGTCGGTAGCGGCGGAGGCAATCGGATCCTTCTCGGTCTGTGGTATGGAGCTGACTGAGGGGAAGATGGCCCCCGCTCAGCTCCATACCATTGCAGGGTGGAAGAGACATCAAAATGTCACTTCTGCCCGTAGCTCTTAAAGGGACATTGATTTTTTAAATTTTTTTCAAACAACATCTTTTTAAATTTTTATTGCATCTTAGTTTAAATATGAGATCTGGGGTCTTTTTGACCTCAGATCTCATATTTAAGAGGTCCTCTCATGCCTTTTTTCTATTACAAGGGATGTTTACATTCCTTGTAATCGAAATAAAAGTGACACATTTTTTTTTAAAGAGCAGTGTAAAAATAAAAAATAAAAATAAGTAAGAAAAAAAACAAAACATTTTTTATCGCCCGTCCCGGTGAGCACGTGTGCAGAAGCGAAGACACACACCTGAGTAGCGCCCGCATATGAAAACAGTGCTACAACCACACATGTGAGGTATCACCACAATCAGCATGAGAGCAATAATTCTAGCTGTAACTTAAAACATGCAACCTGTAGAATTTTTTAAACATCGCCTATGGAGATTTTTAAGGGTAAAAGTTTGTCACCATTCAACAAGCGGCTCAATTTTGAAGCATAACATGTTGGGTATCAATTTACTCAGCATAACTTTATCTTAAAAAAATTGGGCTAACTGTTGTCTTATTTTTTAATTTAAAAAAGTGTATTTTTTAAAAAAAAAAGTGTATTTTAAAAAAAAAAAGTGTATTTAAAAAAAAGTGTGCTTGTAAGTCCGCTGTGCAAATACGGTGTGACAGAAAGTATTGCAACGACTGCCATTTTATTCTCTAGGGTGTTAGAAAAAATAAATATAATGTTTGGGGGTTCTAAGTACTTTTCCAGCAAAAAAAAAAAATGTTTTTAACTTGTAAAAACCAAATCTCATTAAGTGGTTAAAAACCTAAAAACGTAATAAAAATAGAATATTCACAAAATAATGTAGGTTTCTCTTTAAGACAATAAATGTGTTTGGTCCATAAATGTACAATGCCTATAACCATATGTTTTTACATTGTGTTTAGATAGCATTAAATGTGATAGTCGCTGATTTGCTTGTAAAACCAAGATTTCAAACTGCATAATGTCATTACTTACCCTCACCAGGAAGTGCATCTACAACTGATGGCACAGTAACAGTAATCTTGTCATTTGTGAATGTATGCCTGGGAGTCCAGGATTCTTCTGTGTTTATCAGTGTATATCCATGTGGTGTTCCCACTGTCATATATGGGACAATTTTGCTTGAAGAATCATTTATTAAATGAATGTCAGCCTGTTGAATATCAAGATCACCTGACATCTCTGTGGGATCGGGATCTTTGAAAAAGTTTATGTTCGTGGTGTTTTCTACAACAGTGCTGACAGATATTGTGGTCCCTTGTCCATCTTCACTCTGAGAATCCTCAACCTCAACATTAGGAAATATAGTAGAGGAAGTTATAATGAGATTATTTGTGTCAACAGATGAAGGTGCTTCCCATATATCAGAAGGTTCATTGCTTGGCGCTTCTAATAAATTATTTTCTGAACTAATTTCTACTTCTTCTTGACTTAACACTTCAACATTGGCATTTGGTGTATCAAAAGGCACAGAAAAATCTCCATTGACTGTATTGTCAATGTCTCTAATATTCTCCTCCAATGACTGTGTTTCAAGTTCTACTTCTGGTTCATATTGGAGAGAAGGAGGTGAGATTGCATATTGATACGGAAAAGAAGTGGTAATAAAGGAAGTTTCAACAGGATTAATAGGTGATTTGGTAGTCATGTCATTTATGAGGCCTATTGTCACCTTGGCATCTGATACCATTGTGCTTGCAATGAAGTCCTTGCTTATACCCTGCAGCTCTGTTCCATCCGTAGGTTTAGAGAGCGGTAGCTCAGCAATTAAAACATCACCCTTAAACAGGAAAAAAACATATCAATATGCAACGCTGTAAAAATTTCAATACTATACTAAATTATTTTTAAGAGTTTGGGTATACGGTATATTGTTATAGTATAGTATCTCAGTCTGTCTAATTCAGCTAATCCACATTAAATTGTTACTAAACCCACAACGGTAAAATCAGTCTGTATATACAGTAAAGCATGATTGTTAAATTCACTGTGGAACCAAAGGGGTTAATCCTGAGCATTGTGTAAAAAGACTGTTTGATCCTGTCTTACCTGATTCCCCCTTTCTTCCACTGGCCCCGATCCATCTCCTGATAGTACAGAACCCTGGGGCACTATGCACATGCTCAGTTTGATGCATATTGCTGTGTATGTAATCGGCACAGGGCCAATCAGCACTGTCCAGACAGAGGGTCAGGACTCATGCAGCCTTTATAGGACAGTCAGAGGAGAATGAAAACTCCTCCTACAAGCTTTAACCAGTGCTTGGCTGGACACTGATAGAAATTAAAAGACTGTTATATACTGCTGATGAGAAAAGGTATTTAGCCATTTATATTTACTAAAATAATTGCATTTCCATGTTCTGTGTACTGTGGGAGACCAGATATAGTGAATGCAGGGTCCTGGGTTTAGTAACACTTTAATTCACTAATCACTTTCAGAAATAAAGGTATTTGTATTCTAACAAAAAAAATGACAGTCAGGAAAACAGCCTGTGAATTTTCTGGTATCAAAGGAAACTTTATTTTAACAGCAGGTCACAGAGATAGTATGATGACAATTAGTACTGTCAGGACCCAGATCTGAACCTGCAACCTCAGCTGTGTCTGACGGTGTCCCTTCTTGCTGAGCCACCTGAGAGGCTGCACAGCTTCCTGTCTGATTTCATAGACAACCTTTTGCTTTTGTCTTGTTTCTCTTGAACCTTAAACTCTTTCCTCCTCCCTTGCATGTCCTGTTTGCCAGATTCTTGTGCTCTCTCTAGCCAATATCTTGTTCTCGTCACTGTTACCATCTGAATCTTTGCTACTGCTTGTTACCGGCCTTTGGCTTGTTCCTTGACTACACTTCTACTTGATCCTAACCTGCAATCACTTGTTACAGTCCTTTGGCTTGTTTACTGACTATATCTGCTACTGTATCCCGGCTTGGGTGCGGCAATCCTGAGGACTACGACCCACTACTAACATGCAGCAAAACCCATCTCCACCATCAGGAGCTCTGGAATACTGGTTAATGCTTAAACTCTGCACCTTTGGTGAGCCAGTGTCATCTGCCAGGGTGACCTGCTTATATACCTATCCTGCTGGTCTGTGGGAGCCTCCCTACTGCTATAGCTACTGGTCTCTGAACTTACCCCTGACTGTGACAAGCACAAAGTGGTTTAGAAAACTGAGCAAGGTGGAAATAACATCACACAAATTCAGGGGTTTTACATCATACATTAAAAAGAATTGTAAGACAATGTATATGTCTGGATTAATTAGGAATCTAAAAGGTACAAAAAAGGAAATGTAGCTAAAGCTTCGCATAATGTATGTTTTCAATAATAACCTGTCTAGATCAATAGTGATCATTTTAATTGGGTCAAAGATTAAAGCACAAAACTTAGTAGAGTGTGGTGGGGTGGCGTAAGGGATTAGGTTTTACGAAAGAAGATGTAAGTCAAGAAAGTAGGTTGAATGATGGAAAACAGGAGGAAGATACAGGAGTAGACAAAAGAAACAAGGAAGGGAGATAGAGGGACTACCATAAGGGTTTCTCCAACACATCCTTAAGGAGGGGGAGTAGATGGTCACCTATCGGGTCAAAGTTGGGCTAGTCGTAGGTAAACCACAAAACAGGTTGATAGTCCAGCCAAAGTTGCCATATCAGCCTAGGCATTTTGATTAAAGTGGTTATAAAGTTAAAACTTTTTTTTACCTTAATGCATTCCCTGGGCACATACACAAAGAAGGAGAGCTGAGAGCGCCGGCAGAGGACCCCAGAAGAGGGAGAAGGGGCCATCCTGTGCAATACAATTGCACAGAGCAGGTTTGTATAAAATGTTTACAACTGCTTTACCTTGCCGACCGACTCATGCCGATATACGTCGGCAAAGTGGCACATTCCCGCAAATCGCCGTATGGGTACGTCTTCACCTTTAGGAGCCACAGCAGGCATGCACACATGCTGCTGGAAGCGTGGGTGCACGCACCGGTAGCACAGTGGGGAACGAATGCGTGTGACTGGTGGGCGTGATCGCCGCCGGCCACCGGCGATCACGCGCACGAAAGCCAGAACGGGGATTTATGTGTGTAAACACACAAATTCATGTTCTGACAGGGGAGAAGAGACAGAGCTGCTGTTTGTAGTAATTACAAACAGTGATATGTCTCCTCCCCCAGTCAGCCCCATCCCCCCACAGTAATAAACACTCAAGAGGGATTACATTTAACCCCTTGATTACCCCCTAGTGTTAACCCCTTCCCTACCAGTTACATTTACACAGTAATCAGTGCATTTATATAACTCTGATTGCAGTATAAATGTCAATGGTCCCAAGAATGTGTCAAAAGTGTCCGATCTGTCTGCCGCAATGTCGCAGTACCGCTAAAAATCACAGATCATCGCCATTACTAGTAAAAAAAAATAATAATAAAAATGCCGTAAAAATGCCATAAATCTTTTCTTTCCAGGTGATTGGGTATTTTATGCAAAGTAAAATGTAATCACATTCACTGAGCTCTTGGAAAAATTCCCTCACAACTTCCCTTGCAAAGTGAGCAGCCTATTTGCCTTTAGAAAATCAACTCTATCAGTTCTAGGTTAAGATCTGCCAACCTGCCTGCACCCTGTCCACTTATATCTCATCGGAGGCAATTAAGGGCACCCATTTTAAATAGGGTGTGCTTATAGAAAATATTGTCTGCAGTAGTCTGAAATGTTCTCATAAATCAAATACATTCTTCCCTACACTTTACTATCCTTCAATAGGGAAAATTTAAAAACTTGATTTGTTATTGTGAGAAATAGACCAACCTCATGCAAACTAATGTGAGGTACATACTATAAGAAAATCGGGCGAACGATCGTCTGATTTTACTCGTTGTTTCACAGCAATCTGAACCGATGAAAGAAAATTTGTACGAAAATCCTCATATGACAGCCTTTTTTTTGTTGTTTATTGTTCCTGATTTCTGATCATGCGCAATCTTTCGTTTCTGTTTTTTTCATACGAAAATGGTACGCATTAAGAGAAAATCGTTAATTCTGTTCCTGTACTAGAAAAATTTTGGAGCTTGTCCCTTTGGAAATTTTCGTTCAGAAGGTCGGAATTGGCTGTAGAAAGTTGTGTACACACTATATGAAAATCGTACGACAGTTCTTTGGACAAAAACTCTCGCCCGATTTTCTTATAGTGTGTACGAGCCTTTAGAAATATGGCTTAATATAGAAAAACTGATTTCGTGTCATACATCAATAAAATATTTACACTTATTTTCTTGCAAGATCTTGTAAATCCTTTCTTTAATTATAAAGGTGTTTTAAATTTTAAATAATTATACTACAATATATTATAGTTTAAAACATATGTATAACTAAAACTTGTTTTTTTTTAGATTTGGCTAGGGTGGAGAAGGGTTAAAATCACTGACAGGGGTTCTAATCCCTTCCAACTCAATATATAACTAGCAACAATTAAGTTTGCTTATACAGTGCCTTGTAAAAGTATTCACCCCCTTGGCTTTTTACCTTTTTTTTACATTAAAACCTTTAGTTCAATGTTTTTTTAATCTGAATTATATGTGATGGAGCAGAACACAATAGTCTAAGTTGGTGAAGTAAAATTAGAAAAGTATATACATAAAAATATTTTTTAGAAATAAAAACTGATAATTGGCATGTGCGTATGTATTCACCCACTTTGTTATGAAGCCCAAAAGAAAAAGCCCTAAAAAGCTCTGGTGCAACCAATTACCTTCAGAAATCACATAATTAGTGAAATGATGTCCACCTGTGTGCAATCTAAGTGTCACACGATCTGTCATTACATATACACACCTTTTTTGAAAGGCCCCAGAGGCTGCAACACTTAAGCAAGAGGCACAACTAACCACACACTGCCATGAAGACCAAGGAATTCTCCAATCAAGTAAGGGACAATGTTGTTGAGAAGTACAAGTCAGAGTTAGGTTATTAAAAAAAAATATCCAAATCTTTGATGATCCCTAGGAGCACCATCAAATCTATCATAACCAGATGGAAAGAACATGGCATAACAGCAAACCTGCCAAGAGACGGCCGCACACCAAAACTCATGGATCGGGCAAGAAGGGCATTAATCAGAGAGGCAGCGCAGAGACCTAAGGTCACCCTGGAGGAGCTACAGAGTTCCACTGCAGAGACTGGAGTATCTGGCTCTACAAAGTATTGACTTTAGGGGGCTGAATAGTTATGCACATTGACTTTTTCTGTTATTTTGTCCTATTTGTTGTTTGCTTCACAATAAAAAAAAATCTTAAAAGTTGTGGGCGTGTTCTGTAAATTAAATGATGCAAATCCTCAAACAATCCATGTTAATTCCAGGTTGGTTGTGAGGAACAAAACACGGAAAATGCCAAAGGGGGTGAATACTTTTGCAAGGCACTGTACATAAACTTTAATCATTATTTACTTGATTTAGTATGTATACATGTGGGTTACATTCTACAGATAATATATAGACTTAATAAATCTGTATTAAAATAGTCATATAGTACTACCATTTTTGTTATGACAAAGCTTTTAATATGGCTCTTCTCTTGGCTAAAATTGAGATACAGTCTATCACAATTTTTTGGAATGCTTTGTTTCTTGTTTGGTAAATTTATCAAGACCAGCACCTTTTTTAGTGCTGGAGGGTAATCATTTTTGCTGATACCAGAACTTTTAGGCCCAGTTCACAATAGGTGATTTAGAATCGCGGGCAGAATAGTTGCAGTTCTGCCTCTAATTTAAAATGAAGGAAAAACACACAACACACATTTTATTCTTAATGGCACCCCAAATGCGGTGTGATTCTGCTGTCATTGTCACGCAGCAGAATCACAAAGGCTATTGCAGCAAAACGCGTATTTAAAAATTGCATCAAACTTGTCTCCCAAAAAGGAGCAGTAGCTTCTTTTGGGCTACCAATGTGCATTGAAGTGAAAAGGCTGCCCTATGCATGACATGCAGAAAGGCGTGTCAACCTCACTTTGAAAATCGTGAGCGGGAACGCTTGTCCCTAAAACGCAATGTCTGAATGCGACCTTAAGGTGTATTTATAAAGCAGTTAATCTGACATACATCAAATATTCACTGCAGGTGAATTTTCCTGGTGCATGTGTTTTAAATGATGGTGGTTGATTAGAAACCATAATACCCTTAATTTTAAAAATAGCAGTGCTTTTAGCAAAAGCTACAGTATTTTAAAAATTATACTTCCCTCAATGTCTTGTTGCTTCATTATTGATAAGACATAATGCATAATGTACATTCATCCCACCCTAGAGTTTCTTTGCTTATCACCACCATGTTGTAATCAGTTGGGTCTTTCTTGATGTTAATAGGCTGCAATTTCTTGTATGGAAAGTGTGCACCAGTAAACAATCTAACCTATATAGGTCCTACTATGGTGCTGCCTAAGAAAGTTTTGATCTTATTGTATGGAAAAATGCACTAGCCAGAGACGGTGAAAAAGACAGTGAAAAAAAGAAAAAATCGCGACATATTTCATATATTTACTATTTTACGATTATGCCTACACCTAGTTTCTAGTTCATAAACCCCATTAAATCCCATTAACATTTTTCATTCAGTATGTGATCTTTCTCTCTTTCAAGCATGTTTAAATTCTCTTTCTAGGGTTAGTTTTGATCTTTCCTCCTGCTAGTTTGAGGTTATGCCCTTATATTCTAGATGTTAGCCTCATATTAAAAATACTGTGCCCCTGAACCAGTGTTAAATTTCAATTTAGTTTTAGTCTTAGTCTTAGGACTAAAATGCCATTTTAGTTTTAGTCCCATTTTAGTCATCGTATTTTAGTTGACTAAAATATCCAATACTTTTTAGTCAAATAAAATCATTTTAGTCAACTAAAATCGAATGCGTTTAGGTAAAGAGGAAGTAAACCCTTATGGGTTTTACTTCCTCTTCATTCTCCTGCAAAGTAAAAGCATAATGGGCTAGTATGCGCTGCATGGCACTTACCTCCAAACGAAGCCTGCGATGTCCGTGATGTCCCTGCTGGTGGAAGCATCCATCTTCGCCCCTCCTCCTTCCAGAGCCGCAGACTCCGGCTCTGTGACTGTCCATAGCTGTGTGATGTCACTCCCGCACATGAGCGTGGGAGCCACCAGTTATGGCACACGCTGGGGAAGAAACAAAACGGAGGGCCGTTTCTTCATTGCACATGCACCGATGACATCATTGGCGCACTACAAGGTAAATATCTCCTAAACAGTGCATGTTTAGGAGAAATTTTCTGTATGTATAGGTAAGCCTTATTATAGGCTCACCTATACGTAAAAATGTCTCAGGGGGGTTTACGACCACTTTAAATTGTAATGCATTCTTTAAGCATTTCTCTAGCATTTCCAAACTCATTACACACCCCTGGAGTACAAGAATCTAATATCATGTCATTATTAGTGGTATTAAGGTTTGAACAAACTCACAGATACAGATTTAGCTGCTCTGGACAGTCTAAGGAGGCCTGTAATGCTGCGCAGTGCTCTGGATGGTGATCTGAGGAGGCCAGTAATGCTGCACAGTGCTCTGGACGGTGGTCTGAGGAGGCCTGTGATGCTGAACAGAGCTCTGGACGGTGGTCTGAGGAGACCTATAATACTGCAGAGTGCTAAATGGTGGTCATCTGAGGGATGGCCTGTAATACACAGTGTCCTGGATGCCACTGGCAGTGGTCAGAGGAGGCCTGTAATACACAGTTGCACAGTGTGCTCTGGATGGATGGTGGTCTGTGGGGAGGGGAGGCCTCAGGGCTGCTGTAATAATAATGTACCACAACTGTTATTACTATACACTCACAGTCTGCTCTGCTCTGGGTGCCTGTCGGCGTGGTTGTCCCTGTGTAATGCACAGTGCTGCTCTAACTCTCAGGTCTCTGGCAGTTGTCTCGTCACGGTACACTTGCTTGCTGGGAGGTGATTGCGGAAGCAGGTGGAGCTCCGTGAAAAACGGAAATTAGTTCACAGGGTAAACATTTTCATCCTGTTTTCGTTCGTTAACAAAAACGGATCTGATTTTCATCATCATTTTCTTCAGTGGATGAAAATGTGCTGTACTTTTCGTTTCGTTTTCGTCACTGTAAAAGTGCAGCTGACGAAGTCTTTGATGAAAACCTTTTCATTGACTATATTAACATTGCCATGAACCTTATTAACCAATTTATTTAAATGTTTAAAGGTCTGTGTTGCCTGACTATTCTTGTTTCACTTTTGTAATAGCCTAGAGGACAACATATTGGTACATGAGCTTACCAAATCAGTCTTCATCATGGATGTTAGAACAGTGGCTGGTGAAGGACCATCACTTTCTGGTTGCTCTGAAGGTATATCTGGATCTAATGAAATGAAATAAAGTGCCATAAGCTCTTATCTAACTGTATGCAACAGTTTGTGATATTGTAAAATTATCATTACAAGACATCTATGTAAATGAGCTGCAAGGTATGGAGTAATTAAACAATAAATATAGCAATAATTTAGCATAAAAATACCAAAGCAAACTTAGAAATCTCAGTTTTACGTAGATAATGCAGTGTTTAAACACTTACTACCTTTTTCAAATTACTCCAGGAATTTTCCACATTTGAATTTCACAGAGAAAACTTTTTTGCTGGAACTTTTATTTATTTTACAGATAAGGGAGATATGTATAAACATTGGCAGAGAGAGTCCTATATCAAATTTACCTAAAGCTATAACAAGACACTGTAATTCAAGCCACCAACATCCCCTATCCTGTCTGAAGTAATAGTTTTGGATGAACTGACACTGAGAATGATGTAAAAAAAAAAATGCACATCTGACTTTTATGAACATAGAAATGAAACAATGGGCAGTCCACTGTTTATTTGTGTTGATTATATGTAGGAAATACATTTAAACCAAATCTTGCAGCTGAGGTGGCCAGTTATTACCCTTTCTGAATAGGTCCTCAAGTCGTGTGAGCACTGCCATCATTTTCAAAAGAGATGTTTTCAGAACTAATACAGGCTATTAATATACTGAGTGATGTTTACAGGCTATTCACAGCACTTAGCTTGCTAGTAAAAACCTTTTTCAGTAATGATGTCCAATCTGCATTCTATAAGTAATGTATAATGACTCTCTACTGCCATATTGTAATCACACTTATTTTAAAATAACCTTTCTGGTATGTTGCAGAAGATGGACACATACACCTAGAAATTTCATATAATTCTCAGAGAATAAAATTGATTATGCAAATATAAATCGTTATTACCATATGTTCCATTGTACAGTATATGTGCAGCCGGGCAAATACATGTTTACATAAAACTCTAAATAAAATTACGAAATTTAAAAATACATAGTTTTAGTACACAAAAGTACATGCTGAGTTAAAAAAAAAGTACAACGCACAAAAGCAACAAATTTAGAAGCTAAAGTGTTTCAAGTGCTTCTTAAGCCAAAACGTTTTTTTTTTTTAATTTTACATTTTGCATAGAAAAGGATTACAACCCATGTCAGGTTTTTGTTGCTGTTTTTATTGCTCTTTGTGTACCTGCCGGCAAGATTCATCCTTTCTATTTGTTATGGTGACCATCAGTGGCGTAGCGTGGGGGGTGCAGGGGGTGCCGTGGCCCCGGGCGCGACATTTAGGGGGCGCAATTTCGTGCCAGTAGTGTCACTACTGGCTGCCTCCTAATTTAATTTCCTGTGTCCCCCGCGCTCTGCTGCCAGGTGTTTGGCGCCCTGTGATTGGGCATATGGGGGTCATGTGCGGCGTGGGGCTGGCCTATCCGCAATCACGGTTGCTCCTGAAGTCCCGCCTCCGCACATGACCCCCCATACGCCCAATCACAGTGCGCTGGGAAACACTGAATATGGCGGCCGGAGCGCAGGGGAGACGAGCACTGGAGAGTGTGAGCCGCCGGGGCCGCTGTCTTCTTCATCTCCTCCTGCTCCTATCCTCCAGACCAATGAAAGACAAGAAGGTGAGGAGGGGGGGCAGGGGGGAGAGAAGAGACAGGCGCCGTATATGTAGTGTCAGTATAGGAAGATTAGGCAGGACAGTATAGTGTGTAGTGTAGTGGTCAGTGTAGTTTAGTGGACAGTGTAGTGGTCAGTGTAGTATAGTGGTCAGTGTAGTGTAGTGGACAGTGTAGTATAGTGGTCAGTGTAGTATAGTGGTCAGTGTAGTGTAGTGGTCAATGTAGTGTAGTGGACAGTGTAGTGTAGTGGACAGTGTAGTGGTCAGTGTAGTGTAGTGGACAGTGTAGTATAGTGGTCAGTGTAGTGTAGTGGTCAGTGTAGTGTAGTGGTCAGTGTAGTGGACAGTGTAGTGTAGTGGACAGTGTAGTGTAATGGACAGTGTAGTATAGTGGTCAGTGTAGTGTAGTGGACAGTGTAGTATAGTGGTCAGTGTAGTGTAGTGGTCAGTGTAGTGGACAGTGTAGTGGACAGTGTAGTATAGTGGTCAGTGTAGTGCAGTGGTCAGTGTAGTGTAGTGGACAGTGTAGTGTAGTGGACATAGTAGTATAGTGGTCAGTGTAGTGTAGTGGACAGTGTAGTATAGTGGTTAGTGTAGTGTAGTGGACAGTGTAGTATAGTGGTCAGTGTAGTGTAGTGGACAGTGTAGTATAGTGGTCAGTGTAGTATAGTGGTCAGTGTAGTGTAGTGGACAGTGTAGTATGGTGGTCAGTGTAGTGTAGTGGTCAGTGTAGTGGTCAGTGTAGTGGACAGTTTAGTGTAGTGGACAGTGTAGTGTAGTGGACAGTGTAGTGGACAGTGTAGTGGTCAGTATAGTGTAGTGGTCAGTATAGTGTAGTGGTCAGTGTAGTGTAGTGGTAAGTGTAGTGGACAGTGTAGTATAGTGGTCAGTGTAGTGGACAGTGTAGTATAGTGGACAGTGTAGTGTAGTGGTCAGTGTAGTGTAGTGGACAGTGTAGTGGTCAGTGTAGTGTAGTGGACAGTGTAGTGTAGTGGTTAGTGTAGTGTAGTGGACAGTGTAGTATAGTGGTCAGTGTAGTGTAGTGGACAGTGTAGTGTAGTGGTCAGTGTAGTGTAGTGGTCAGTGTAGTGTAGTGGTCAGTGTAGTATAGTGGTCAGTGTAGTGTAGTGGACAGTGTAGTATAGTGGTCAGTGTAGTGGACAGTGTAGTGTAGTGGACAGTGTAGTGTAGTGGTCAGTGTAGTGTAGTGGACAGTGTAGTGGACAGTGTAGTATAGTGGACAGTGTATTGTAGTGTAGTGGACAGTGTAGTGTAGTGGTCAGTGTAGTGTAGTGGTCAGTGTAGTGTAGTGGACAGTGTAGTGTAGTGGTCAGTGTAGTGTAGTGGGCAGTGTAGTATAGTGGACAGTGTAGTGTAGTGGACAGTGTAGTGTAGTGGTCAGTGTAGTGTAGTGGACAGTGTAGTGGTCAGTATAGTGTAGTGGTCAGTGTAGTGTAGTGGACAGTGTAGTGTAGTGGACAGTGTAGTGTAGTGGTCAGTGTAGTGTAGTGGACAGTGTAGTATAGTGGACAGTGTAGTATAGTGGTCAGTGTAGTGGTCAGTGTAGTGTAGTGTAGTGGACAGTGTAGTGGTCATTGTAGTGTAGTGGACAGTGCAGTGTAGTGGACAGTGTAGTATAGTGGTCAGTGTAGTGGTAAGTGTAGTGTAGTGGACAGTGTAGTGTAGTGGACAGTGTAGTGTAGTGGTCAGTGTAGTGGTAAGTGTAGTGTAGTGGACAGTGTAGTGGTCAGTGTAGTGGTCAGTGTAGTGTAGTGGTCAGTGTAGTGTAGTGGACAGTGTAATGTAGTGGACAGTGTAGTGTAGTGGACAGTGTAGTGTAGTGGTCAGTGTAGTGTAGTGGTCAGTGTAGTGGACAGTGTAGTGTAGTATAGTGGACAGTGTAGTATTGTAGTCTGTATAGTGTAGTGTAGTGGTCAGTGTAGTATTGTGGACAGTGTAGTGTAGTGGACAGTGTAGTATTGTAGTCTGTATAGTGTAGTGGTCAGTGTAGTATTGTAGTCTGTATAGTGTAGTGGTCAGTGTAGTATTGTGGTCTGTATAGTGTAGTGGTCAGTGTAGTATAGTGGACAGTGTAGTGGTCAGTATAGTGTAGTGGACAGTGTAGTATTGTAGTCAGTATAGTGTAGTGGACAGTGTAGTGGTCAGTGTAGTGTAGTGGACAGTGTAGTATAGTGGTCAGTGTAGTGTAGTGGACAGTGTAGTATTGTGGTCAGTATAGTGTAGTGGTCAGTATAATGTAGTGGTCAGTGTAGTATAGTGGACAGTGTAGTGTAGTGGTCAGTGTAGTATTGTGCTCTGTATAGTGGTCAGTGTAGTGTAGTGGTCAGTGTAGTGTAGTAGACAGTGTAGTATAGTGGTCAGTGTAGTGTAGTGGACAGTATAGTGGTCAGTGTAGTGTAGTTCTCAGTGTAGTGGTCAGTATAGTGGACAGTATAGTGTAGTGGTCAGTATAGTGGACAGTATAGTGGTTAGTGTAGTGGTCAGTGTAGTGTAGTGGACAGTGTAATGGTCACTGTAGTGTAGTTCTCTGTGTAGTATAGTGGTCAGTATAGTGTAGTGGACAGTGTAGTTCTCAGTGTAGTGGTCAGTGTAGTATAGTGGTCAGTGTAGTGGACAGTATAGTGGTCAGTGTAGTTCTTAGTGTAGTGGACAGTATAGTATAGTGGTCAGTGTAGTGTGTAATGGTCAGTATAGGAATCAGGCAGGTCAGTACTATTGTATTTGAAGGGACTCAGGGAGTGATAAAAGTCCGCAGGTTGGGGGGGGGCGCAAATTACTTGCCTTGCCCCAGGTGCTGACAACCCACGCTACGCCACTGGTGACCATTGTCCATGAGACAGAAAACTATTTTACAGCTGTTACCAGAACAAGAGGTGGGGGAAATCTTCACTCGGGGGACATGTTCTGAAGACAGCTCTCTAAGAGGGAAATTGTCTTAACTTTGTAGGTTTTCTTTTTACACCAAGCTGTGTTTATAGGACAGGAAGAACATGAACCATAAACAGCAAAAAAGTAAACTGGCAGGGGTTAACCTTTCCCTACTCTATCCTATATTAAAAAATGTTTGACTGTAGATATAATTAAATGCTCAACTTGTAACAGTAACAGAGAGCTAGGGATGGGTGAACGGTTCGACCCGAGCATAAGTTTGAGCCGAACTTCTGCGAACACCGAACAATATGTGGTGTTCGAGGAAAATTCGAAAAGCCGCTGAAACACCGTTAAAGTCTATGGGACACTAACATGAAAAATCAAAAGCTCTCATTTTAAAGGTTTATATGCAAATTATTGTCATAAAAAGTGTTTGGGGAGCTGGGTTCTGCCCCAGGGGACATGTATCAATGCAATTTTTTTTTTTAAATGGGCGTTTTTTCGGGAGCAGTGATTTTTTTTTTAATGCTTAAAGTGAAACAAAAATAAAATATTCCTTTAAATATCGTGCCTAGGGGGTGTCTAGTAAAGTGGCACATTTTTCCAGTGTTTAGAACAGTACCGCAGCAAAATGACATTTCTAAAGGAAAAATTGTCATTTAAAACTGATCGCGGCTGTAATGAATTAAAAAAAAAATTGCGTGGCGGTCTCCCCAAAATCTATACCAGGCCCTTTAGGTCTGGAATGGAAATTGAGGGGAACCCTGCTGAAATGTAAAAAAAAAAATGGCATAGGGGTCCTCCCAAAATCCATACCAGACCCTTCAGGTTGAAGGAAAAGAGGGGGATGAGAGAACGCCCCCCCTCCTGAACCATACCAGGCCCCATGCCCTCAACATGGGGAGGGTGCTTTGGGGTAGCCCCCAAAGTACCTTGTCCCCATGTTGATGGGGACAAGGGCTTCATCTCCACAATCCTTGTGGTTGTGGGGGTATGCGGGCGGGGGGCTTATCGGAATCTGGAAGCCCCCTTTAACAAGGGGACCCCCAGATCCCGGCCCCTCTATGTGAATTGGTAACGGGGTACATTGTACCCCTACCATTTCACAAAAAGGTGTCAAAAATGGTAAAAAAGACAAGAGACAGCTTGGGACAAGTCCTTTATTAAATCATTTAAAAAATAAAAATGTCCAGTGATGTAAATTCATGCTGCCCGACGGACCGAAAAAGAAAAAAAAAAAAAGCCGCAACCGTTTCACCTCCATGGAAGGCTCCCACCGACTGATGCTTCTTCTGGGTGACAATTCTTATATAGCTGAGTGCGGGGCCACCCGGTGATGTAAACGGGTGACCCCACCCCCTCTGACGCCATGGGGAAGTCACGGGGAAGCCACAGGGAATGCATATTATTAATTACAACACTATGCTACTTTGTTCTTCTGTATCTGTTTTTATCCTAACCACTTCCAGACCACCCACCGTACATATATTGCAGTAGGGCGGCCCGGCTGCATGAATCAAAGTACCTGTATGTTATTTCCTCTTCCTGGGTCCAGGGCACATGCACTGCCAGAGACCCGCTTCCGCTGTGATTGGACACAGCCGAAGCCAATCAGCGCTGGCCATTCACGATCATTTGTAGAAGAGGCAGAACAGCGGTCTGCCTATGTAAACAAGGCAGACCGTTGTTCTGTCACAGAGGAAGAGAGAGATCTGTGATTCCTGCTAATCAAGAACACAGATGTCTCTCTTCCTCAAGTCAGTCCACCCCCCCAGTTAGAAAGCATTCCCTAGGAGCACAATTAACCCTTTGATCTCCCCTGATGTTAACCCCTTCCCTGCCAGTGTCATTTATACAGTAACAGTGCATTTCTTTTTGCACTGATGACTATTTTGATGTCACTGGTCTCCAAAAAGTGTCACTTAGTGCCAGATTTTGCCCGCCGCAATGTTGCAGGCCCACTAAAAATTGCTGATCTCCGCCATTACTAGTAAAAATAAAAATGCCATAAAAATATCCCATAGTTTGTAGACACAATAACTTATGCACAAACCAATCAATATACGCTAATTGGGATTTTTTTTTACCAAAAGTATGTAGCAGAATACATATTGGCCTTAATTTATGAAGAAATTTGTTTTTTTTTACATATTTTTATTGGATATGTTTTATAGCAGAAAGAAAAAAATATTGTTTCTTTTTCAAAATTGACGTTTATTTTTTGTTTATAGAGCAAAAAATAAAAACTGCAGAGCTGATCAAATACCACTAAAAGAAAACTCTGTATGTGGGAAAAAAAGGACATCAATTTTGTTTTGGTACAGCGTCGCACGACCATGCAATTGTCAGTCAAAGTAACCCAGTGCCGTAATGCAAAAAATGGCCTGGTTATTAAGGGGGTAAAACCTTCCGGGGCTGACGTGGTTAATAGTTTTTCTTTAGTTCCTGCTCATTCTCCATTTAGCTGTCAGCAACCTTTGTTGATAGCTTTTATTACTTTTGCTGGATATCTGGATTGCTATCCTTTTTTTGTCTCTCTGTGCAGTTACTTTTAATTAATATCAGTATCTGATTCGTTCAGTTTCACTTAGTATCTTAGCACCACTGTCTTGTGTCACCGGAGCACCACATATTGCTAGTGTGGCTTTTTTTAAAATACTTAATAATTATGACATTTCACTTAAAGTCTGGTGCTTGTGATGAGCAATCATATGAGGGAGTAATACTTTGGGGTTCACATCAAAATCATGAGGAAGATAATGACACAAGAGATAAAAAGGTGATCTAGGTTCTTTACTATAAACTACTTTATTGATTTCTCTGGAAAGGTGTCAACTCTTCATTGTAGAGAATAGTTAAAGCTTTTCTCAACTGCATAATGCCGGGCCCCATGAATTATTAGTTCTGCAGGCCCATACCCTGCTGCTATCTCTTGCTATGGTATACTTTGGAAAAAACACCGAAAAGGTATATAGATGCAATATTGTTACACTGCCAAATTGTATACCATTTAATTTTGTTTCCTATTTTTTTATTTTCAACTCAATAAAAACACTCAGTTGTAGAGTGAATGGAATCCATGAATTTGTTTTCCATATTTAGATTTCACTTTGTTTTTAATTATTTTTTTGTGTTATATGTTTTTTCCTGTGCAATTTGGAATTAGTGGAATAAGTACACCATTTAAAAATATATGAAAGTAACATACACAAGCAATACAAGCCTTGTCATTTTTTTTTAGCTATCTATGCTTTTGTACAAGTTTTCCATGTTTGTTGCTTTTGTTTGATTTTGCCCATTTTATTCACAGCTTTTGTTTATTCATTCACAGGTTTCAAAAGCCACCTTGTTGTTTTCCTCATTTGATAGCTTGTAGGTTGCAGCTTTATAAATACATGAAAAAACTGTCAGCACAGCATCTCAGAAAATCTGCAAAGCAAGAAGCTACAAACATGAATCACTATGCATCTTTGTCATGACTTGCATGTGTTAATAATATGAGTGTAAGCTACGTTTGATAACTGACTGATTAGATGTGAAATTAAGCCACCTGGTATGAAATTATGTAAACCATCACCCTGATTAAGGGCCTGTGTTGACCGGATTTGTTGATGACGGAACCGTTTCTGTCCCCATATAGGTTTATGAAAGTGAAAAGGTAGCTTGAAGCAGGTCCAGTTCAGGCAAGAAATGGGGAGGTAAATTGCACATGCCAGTGAATTATAAATGATCTCAGAAATGTCTCAAACTCATGTAAAAAACAAGCTGCATTTACCCATGGACACATGCCCAAAGTCTGTAAACAGGCCCTTATGCTGGACATTTCTTTAATAATGCTGGTGTTGTGGTAGGTTGTACTGACAGTTCCACTGATTTACTGTGTAGAGAAGAATGATATTTCAAAAAGAACAGCCTTGCTCTGCACAACACATTCACATGAAAAAATAGTGGCTTCTAATAATCACTAAAGGTTATTTATAACATAAAGATCATGAAAGCTGGCTCCTCTCTTTGACAAAATTGTACAGTATCACATATAAAGAAAAGAAAATAGATTTTTGTTTGTTTTAAAGAAATCATTATATCTACTAAAAGCAGGACTAACTCGTACTCTATTTACTCACCATCTGAAAATAAGAGTGTTTGGAGGTCTACAGCCAGAGATCGATCATCTTGTAGCGCCATAGCAACCATCTGCTTCAGTTCCATCACAGTATATGACATTTCTTTTGCCTCTTCATTGTTACCATTTTCAACTTTGTTAGATGTGATAGTAGGTGTCTCATCAATTTTATTTTTAGATTCGGGACTGGCACTTTCAAAGACCACAGCATAACGCACCACAATACTATCAGATCTGCAGCATGAAAAAGCAAGTATATTAAGTATATTGAGTTTGCCGTACATTGAATTGTCCTTATCTTACTTTTCCAAATGTTCTATTGTAGCCGGAAAAATTCTAAGTAAACTAAAATGCAGACACTATTTAGTTTAAAAAGGAAATATGGTCAATGTAATCTCGTATTATTCCAGAAAGAATAACATGGCTGTAATTTTTATCAGCTATTCAATGTAAGATGCGGCTTTCTGGTTATTTTATTAAATCTTGGATATTTTTCCAGCTAGTAGAGGTCATCTGGGTACACATAATTTGTTTATGTAAGAAAACTGTAGAATAAATACATTTTATATCATTTGGTAATACATACCATCTGTTTACAGCATTACAGAGTTGTAAAACTATCATTTGTTCCTGTTTTAACACAAGAAGAGTAAAGCTAGACACTTTCAGTTTTTAAAAAAAAAAAAACAAGTTCTCATTTTTAAAAATGTTCTGCATTATTTTTAATTGTTAACTTTGAGGCTGGGTTCACACTATTGCAGGTTCCCCGCATCCAATTCACAATAGCAGGAGATTTTGACCGGCTCTCTATGGAGCCGGTTCACATATCTCCGCTGCGGCTCTGGTGCGAATATGCACAGGAGCCCTGTGCGTCTTTTTGTCCGTTTCAGGCCAAAATGTCAGGCTTAAATTGGACCTGAAACGGTGAACGGGGACGCACCGGACGGCTGCTGTGAGCCACATGCGTAGATAGTGTGAAGCCAGCCTAAAGTAATACTCTCAATTAAACAACGTGTTTAAAAAAAACACAAAAAAAAACAAGGAACATGAAAAAAAGCACATACATATCTATTTATCCTCAGTGGTTACTCCTGATGACCCTCATGTAACCACAATAGTGGTGTAAGGGGTTAGGGATGCAGAAGATTGACACTCCTGGAACTGTTCATTTCCAAAAAACACAAAAAAACCAAGGAACAATGTAAAGTATTCAGTGTACAGCTTGTATAACAGTGTAAATTTGCTGTCCCCTCAAAAATATATCAACACACAGCCATCTAAACCGCTTACAACAAAATGAAAATGTCTAAATTGGGCCCAAGTAGCCATTTTCCCTCCCTGGTGTCATGTGACTCATTAGTGTTACAAGGTCTCAGGTGTGAATGGGAGCAGGTGTGTTACATTTGGTGTTATCGTTCTCACTCGCTTATACTGGTCACTGTGGGTTCAACATGGCACCTTATGGCAAATAACACTCTGAGGATCTGAAAAAAGAATTGTTGCTCTACATAAAGATGACCTAGGCTATAACAAGATTACCAAGACCCTGAAACTGAGCTGCAGCACGGTGGCCAAGACCATGCAGCGGTTTAACAGAACAGGTTCCACTCAGAACAGGCCTCGCCATGGTCGACCAAAGAAGTTGAGTGCATGTACTCAGCGTCATATCCAGAGGTTGTCTATGGGAAATAGATGTATGAGTACTGTCAGTATTGCTGTAGCATTGAAGGGGTGGGTGGTCAGCCTGTCAGTGCTCAGACCATACGCCGCACACTGCATCAAATCGGTCTGCATGGCTGTCGTCCCAGAAGGAAGCCTCTTCTAAAGATGATGCACAAGAAAGCACACAAACAGTTTGCTGGAGACAAGCAGACTAAGGACATGGATTACTGGAACCATGTTTTGTGGTCTGATAAGACCAAGATAAACTTATTTGGTTCAGATAGCGTCAAGCATGTGTGGGGCAACCAGATGAGGAGTACAAAGACAAGTGTGGCTTGCCTACAGTCAAGCATGGTGGTGGGAGTGTCATGGTCTGGGGCTGCATGAGTGCTACCGGCACTAGGGAGCTACAGTTCATTGAGGGAACCATGAATGCCAACATGTACTGTGACATACTGAAGGAGAGCATGATCCCCTCCCTTCGGAGACTGGGCCCCAGGGCAGTATTTCAACATAACGACCCCAAACTCACCTACAAGATGACCACTGCCTTGTTAAAGAAGATGAGGGTAAAGGTGATGGACTGGCCAAGCATGTCTCCAGACCTAAACCCTATTGAGCATTTGTGGGGCTTCCTCAAATGGAAGGTGGAGGAGCGCAAGGTCTCTAACATCCACCAGCTCCGTGATGTTTTCATGGAGGAGTGGAAGAGGGCACCAGTGGCAACCTGTGAAGCTCTGGTGAACTCCATGCCCAAGACTGTTAAGGCAGTGCTGGAAAATAATGGTGGCCAGAGGCGTTGCTAGGTCTACAAAAGATCTGGGGCTAGAGCCCATAGCAGCGTAGTAAAGAAAGTCATACGCTTGGGCGGGCATACACATGTATATACAGTAATATACGTGTGGGTGTATATATATCCCCAGAGAGCCCCCCGCTTACATCAGGGTCCCCAGAGAGCCCCCCCCTGACATCACCTTACACCAGGGTCCCCAGAGAGCCTCCTCCTTACATCAGAGTCCTCAGAGAGCCTCCCCCTTCCATGAGGGTACCCAGAGGGCCCCCCCACTTACATCAGGGTTCCCAGAGAGGCCCCCTTACATTAAGGTCCCCAGAGAGTCTCCCCCTTAAATCAGGGTCCCTAGAGAGCCTAGGCCTTAAAATCAGGGTCCCCAGAGAGCCTCTCCCTTACATCAGGGTCCCCAGAGAGCCCCCCCCACTTACATAAGGGTCCCCAGAGAGCCTCCCCTCCCCTTGGGCACCCCTGCAGAGACTCGGGGCTATTGGCCTCAGATTCGGGGCTATAGCCCCAAAAGCCACCCCCTAGCAACGCCCCTGATGGTGGCCACACAAAATAGTGACATTTTGTGCTGAATTTGGACATTTTCACTTAGGGATGTACTCACTTTTCTTGCCAGCGGTTTAGACATTAATGGTTGTGTGTTGAGTTATTTTGAGGGGACAGCAAATTTACACTGTTATACAAGCTATACGCTCACTACTTTACATTGTAGCAAAGTGTCAATTCTTCAGTGTTGTCACATGAAAAGATAGAATAAAATATTTACAAAAATGTGAGGGGTGTACTTACTTTTGTGAGATACTGTACATGTTACCTTAGTTACATTCTAATGGATCAACAGAATATTTTTTAAATAGATTTTTTTTTTACTAATATTTAAAGCTGAACGCCAGGAAATCAGCTGAATATACAGATCAGATACATTTAGGGCTCATTTATACTGGCTTCGACTTCAACACACATTAAAGTGCCTACCACTTCAACACGCTTTTTTAATGTCTTTTTGATGCTTCTGCAATGCTTTTGTGGTGCTTCGATGATGCTTTGGTGATGCTTTTGTGAAGCTTTAATGAAGCTTGGCAGATGCCCTCGGTGTTGCTTTCTCATACCTGCAATACTTCCAAAACAAAGCAAAGCTAAAGCTGAATAAAAGCCTCCCAAAAGCTGCAAGTGCTGTACGCAAGCTTTATTATAGACTTCTATGGAGGCTTTGGAGACGCTTTGAAGTACCACTAAAATGACATGCGTTATAATTTTTGAAGCAAAACAAACACAATGTGTAAACAGAACTACATTTTATGTAGTGACAGGGGCATTGATTGGCATTCAGAGTGCTTCAAAAAAGCATGTCCAATGCCATGTTTTGAAGCAAGCCTAAAGAAGCCCTTATGGAATTTGCTTTAGCTGCCAACTGATTTGTTATTCTGTGCAGCCTCTTATATGATCTAGACACCTATGCCAGAAAGCAGTACAGCTTGTTACAGAGTACTAGTCAAAATACACACCAGCTTGCTGACTAGACAGTGAAAGACCATTGGTAGCCTTTCAGCACATGTGCACTGCATCAGAGCCCAATTGGTTGCTATCTCTCCCCCTGCCAGTCTGAGTCCTGCTGTGCAGAGGAAGACAGGAGGCCGATATCAAGATTCAGGTACTTACTGTAGCAGCATGTAAAAATATATATTAGGTAATTATTTTAATGGAAACAAAACTGCATTTCTTATATTTGGTATTCCTGGAGTTCAGGTTTAAGAATTCCATTTGAAAGTAAACATAGAACTTTAATTACCCATCTTTTTTCTTCTTCTGCCTTGATTTTGCAGCATGAAAAAAAAACAACCTTAATCACATGTAATAGCTCACTGTTTTAATTGCTGTGCTTACATTCTGCATTATACTGTCAGTTATCAATGTCTTGCTTAAGACATACCCACATTATTAAAATCAAAGCTCTGCATTTTCTTCATTGTTTATGTGATGCTGATTGCATCTAACCTATCTGTTTCACTGTTGTGGCTATCGCAACAGACTGAAAAAACAATAGCAGCTAAAATTTTAACAATTTAAATTGAAGGACTATATTTATAAAGCTGAGGGGAAGTAATTTCTCTTTGTCTGACTACTGAAGTGCACAGAACTTTTGTACTTTTTTGGACTATTTAGAAAATTATGAATTGCAAACCAATGGGGTTATATTATTAAAGTCACATAGACTGTTCACTTAGCAAAATAATGTTCACAGAGCTTAGTTAATAAAATTAAGCTGTTTTTACTTTAAGCAACTAAAAAAACATTCTGTTTTCATTTTATATTTCACTTGCTTATTGTGTATTCATTGTGCATTCAAAGTGAACTTACAATTATTTTATATACAATAGTTTATATTACAGTTTTCTAAGTTACCAATAACTTGGCTATGTGAACAGCCTCTACTTGTTTAGTAAATCAATCTCATTTCATTAAATAATCAGCAAATGCAGGCTGAGTAGAAAAATAAACAATGGTATAAATAATACTTATCTAATGCCTCTTTTTTAAATTAAGTTTTACCTTAGATGAAATCTTTAAATACAGAATTGCTTTCCACATGATTGGATAACTGAATTGAATATTCACACAGTTCATTGTGTGAATATTCTCAACTCCTTTAGTTAATCAACCATAATAAATGAAAGGATTTTCAATTTAGGCCCAAGCTGTTTCTATTTTCCTGTGTGCTGTGGGTCTAGAATTTCATTACTGGGGATTAATAAATGGGACCTCACTGCATTATGCGATGGAATTTTTTTTCAGTCCCCTGTTACTCATATCATACCTATAATATAAAGTACATCTTGTAAAAATAAAGAGACAGCATGCCAGTGAGAGAAAAGCTTTATATTACTTGCCAGTTACGGGGATGCAATTATAAGATATTTTGTTCTGAACAATCCTAAACAAATTAAAATGTTCGGAGAAAAAAAAACACACACAATCATAATGCATATAGGCTACATTTTATTGATATGTTCCTTTGATAATCTGTGACTGCTCAACTAAACGGGACAATATACCAAAACACATATTCAACTTCTTTTCCTGGTCAGAAATAAATTAATATAGATAATAAAAGCATTTCTGACTGAATGCAGTAAACAGCAACTTTAGAATCTCCAATTAAACAAGAAATAAAATTCTATTACAAAGATACTAATTTCCAAAAGTTCTCTTGGTACAGTGGGGACATGTATAAAAGTAATACGGGCTTATGAAAACTAATGAGACTCTACAGAGTTGATTTACTAAAGGTAAATAGGGTTTTCCCTTTGCAAGGAAAGTTCTACTTTGTAACGAGATGAAAAGGAAAGAGATGGAGCTCTGCTAACTACCATTATCCAATCATGTGCAAGCAAAATGATTTTTTTTTCTTACATGTGATTGAGTATGCCTTGCAAAGTGAAACTTCACCGTATTCACTAAGCTCTATAGCTAATTCCCTTGCAAGGGGCGCAGCCTAATTGCCTTTAGTAAACAACTTTCATATTTCTTTTTTCCTGTTGCACATTAGAGAATCTGAAAAAACAACCCAAGAACCTACTTTATAGATCGAACGACTCTATTAAACACACACACACAAACACGCATATTGATTCTTAACCGCTAAGAGCTTAGAAAGGAAATATAGGGAAATTTATATTGAAATACAGAGGTTACATTCTGTTGATATGTTCCTTTGATAATCTGTGACTGCTCAACTAAACTGGACAATATACCAAAACACATATTCAACGTCTTTTCCTGGTCAGAAATAAATGAATAGAGATAAAAAAAAGCATTTCTGTCTGAATGCAGTAAACAGCAACTTTAGAATCCCCAAATAAACAAGAAATAAAATTCCATTTCAAAGATACTGATTTCCAAAAAGGCGCTTGGTACAGTGGGGAAATGTATAAAAGTAATACAGGCTTATGAAAACTAATCAGACTCTACAGAATTGATTTACTAAAGGTAAATAGGGTTTTCCCTTTGCAAGGAAAGTTCTACTTTGCAAAAGGATGAAAAGTAACAAGATGGAGCTCTGCTAACTACCATTATCCAATCATGTGTAAGCAAAATGATTTTTTTTTTCCTTGCATGTGATTGGGTATGCTTTGCAAAGTGAAACTTCACCGTATTCATTAAGCTCTGTAGCTAATTCCCTTGCAAGGGGTGCAGCCTAATTGCCTTTAGGAAATCAACTCCAATATTTCTTTTTTCCTGTTACACATTAGACAATCTGAAAAACAACCCAAGAACCTACTTTATGGATCAAACAACTTTATTACACACACACACACAAACACAAATATTGATTCTTAACCGCTAACAGCTTATAAGAAAATATACAGAAATTTGTGTTGAAATCCAGAGGCCAACCAACTCATGCATTTTCATTTTTGGCAGCCATAGGGGCTTCCCTACAGTAATGGTTATCAACAAATACATGATTCAATATTAAGGCTACCATATGAATGGATTAAACAGTAAACTAGAGACCAAAGGCACAGCTTCTCTGGAAGGTATCTGCCAATGTAGTGTTCAATGATTCCACATAAAATTGATTGATGGACATATAGATATGGCTGATATAGCCTGTGGTACCTGCCAATTAAGTTTCCCTGAGGTATCCAGTGGCTCACACTGAGTGGTCCACACAGCTAAGGGCATAACAGCCATATGAAAATGACACTTGCCAATATGTGTCCCACATGAAAAGCCTGGCACTGGGACGCAACAGACATACCTATTGGGTAACCGCCTATGAATGTCCTTCTAATGTATAACAGACCATCATTGAGAAGGAGAAAAGAATCATCACAGTACCAATGCTGTCTGGGTTTACCCTCAACTTTTGCACTAGTTGCATATATAAAGGAAACCTGAAGACTCCATCTGGTCATAGTGTACCATTCTAAGTGGACACTGGCAGTCATACACTACTCCAGCAATAGTCTAAACCCATGTCTCTTTAACTGTGAGTAGCTGTAAAATGATAGAATACTCATGGCTAATCATAGATGCATGTAACCATACCCTGGGGAACACCCCTTTACAATAGCATGGTGCCATAAATCACTGGCATTATAATCATGAAGGTACTCATAAAACCTAGAACTGATCATAAGCTCTTGATTACCAAAAAGGCAGATGACCCATAATGTCCAAAGTATATTCTAAACTAATAACTATTAATAAAGCAGCACCATAAACATTAAGTCCTCATGCAAATGAATCAAATTACACTGTGGGAAAAAAATATTTCAAAATTATATTTCAATATGTTTCTCCATCACCCTTGAATGTATATTCATAAAGCATTAATCACCCATTAACTTTAGAAATACAATCCTGCAAAGATTCAAAATCTTTTTTCTAAATAAACAAAATATCATCTATATATCCCTTATAATACACTAATTGTGATAATTCTCAGCTAAATCACATCCAATTCCCACCTAACCATGAACAGGTTAGCTAGGCTGAGGGAAATATTAGGACACTTACCTATCCACAAATCCAGAGGTGTCTTCACCCAAGCCAATTTTTCAATCGGCTCTTGGGCGCTGCCGCCACTATTTCGGGTAAGGGAAACTGGCAGTGAAGCCTTGCGGCTTCACAGCTGGTTCCCTACTGCACATGCGCAAAGCACGCTGTGCTTTGTGAATGGCCTGGCAGCGGGGGAAGGAGGAGGGTTGCCGAACTTCTGGATGAGTTTGCTGCGGAAAAGTCAGCTAGGAGTGGGAGCTGGTACCTGTCAAAACTAGGTACTTGCCCCCCCGCTAGGCAGTGAAAGAGGGGAGGAGGCAAATAAGCAGAGCTTCCCCTTTTGGAGTGAACTCTGCTTTCATAAGAATTCTATCCCACTAATTATGGGTCTCTTTGGTGGATTTTTTGGGTCCTCATGTGCTTTAGGGAGATAATATACAATAGGGATACTAGGAGATGCTGGAATAAAATATTGTTTCTCTTTTTGCTAAGAATTCCCTTTGCATAATCTTCGACAACAAATTGTTTTAGCTCTCTTTTAAAAACCAAAGTAGGATTTTTCACCAAAAGCTTATAAGTATCTGTGCCATTCAAAATATTATACATCCCCTTCACATAATTGTCCTTATCTAACAGGACAATGCCACACCCTTTTTCAGCAGGGCTAACTATCATTTTTTATCTAATAAGCTTTTTATACCTAAAAAGGATTTCCTATCCTCATAGCCTTTCTTTACCCAAAGGGGCTCCACAGCTTGAATAACAAAATCTTTAAATACAGATTTATAAGAGTTCAAACCACTTGGATAATTAAATAGTGATGCATTCCTTAAATTGGTATGTATGAACCTTGAATTACTGGAATTTGTAGATATAGGGTTCTGCAAAGAATATTTATTTAAAGAGATTTGTTTTGTAAATTTTGGTATGTCAAATAATGTTTAAAATGTATTAAGGCTTATTTTTTACCCTTGACAAGGGTTTCCAGGCCCTCAGGATTCACATTAACTGAACTCAAATTAAAAATATCTGTTCCTTTCTTTATCTCTTTTCTCTTTTCTGCTTTTATTGGCCCTCTTTCCTCCTATTTTTCCTCTCCCGTGTTTATACCCCTTTTCCTGAAGCCTTTTCCTCCTAAAAAAAGGTTGCTAGAGGTCTGATGATAAATCTTACATATATTGCAGTAGGGCGGCCCGTCTGCACGAATCAATGAACCTGTATGTTATTTCCTCTTCCTAGGTCCAGTGCACGTGCACTGCCAGAGACCCGCTTCCACTGTGATTGGACACAGCTGGAGCTGGAACAGACATACCTATTGGGTAACCGCCTATGAATGTCCTTCTAATGTATAACAGACCATCATAGAGAAGGAGAAAAGAATCATCACAGTACCAATGCTGTCTGGGTTTACCCTCAAATTTTGCACTAGATGCATATATAAAGGAAACCTGAAGACTCCATCTGGTCATAGTGTACCATTCTAAGTGGACACTGGCAGTCATACACTACTCCAGCAATAGTCTAAACCCATTTCTCTTTAACTGTGAGTAGCTGTAAAATCATAGAATACTCATGGCTAATCATAGATGCATGTAACCATACCCTGGGGAACACCCCTTTACAATAGCATGGTGCCATAAATCACTGGCATTATAATTATGAAGGTACTCATAAAACCTAGAACTGATCATAAGCTCTTGATTACCAAAAAGGCAGTTGGCCCATAATGTCCTAAGTGTATTCTAAACTAATAACTATTAATAAAGCAGCATCATAAACATTAAGGGCTCTTTCACACGGGGCGGATCAGTCATGATCCGCCCCGTGAACACCCGCTTGCTCAGTGGGGATCGCTCCGCCGATCCCCGCTGAGCAGAAAGATGACAGGTCCATCGCTGCACACTGTGCAGCGGCGGACCTGTCAGAGCGCCGCTCTCCCCTATGGGGGATCGGATGATGACGGACCGTAGTGTCCGTCGTCACCCGATCCGATCCGAAAAACGGATGGAAAAGTAGGTTTTTCCTCCGTTACACTTTTCGGATCGGAGCGGGTCGGATGTCAGCGGACATGTCACCGCTGACAACCGACGCTCCATAGGGATACATGTATGTCCGTTTTTCATCTGAAAACGGAAGGATGAAAAACGGACATACGGATCCCTCGTGTGAAAGGGGCCTAAGTCCTTGTGCAAATGAATCAAATTACACTGTGGGAAAAAGTTATTTCAAAATTGTATTTCAATATGTTTCTCCATCACCCTTGAATGTATATTCATAAAGCATTAATCACCCATTAAGTTTAGAAATACAATCCTGCAAAGATTCAAAATCTTTTTTCTAAATAAGCAAAATATCATCTATAAATCCCTTATAATACACTAATTGTGATAATTCTCAGCTAAAAATCACATCCAATTCCCACCTAACCATGAACAGATTAGCTAGGCTGAGGGAAATATTATGACACTTACCTATCCACAAATCCAGAGGTGTCTTCACCCAAGCCAATTTTTCAATCGGCTCTTGGGTGCTGCCGCCACTATTTCGGGTAGGGGAAACTGGCAGTGAAGCCTTGCAGCTTCACAGCCGGTTCCCTACCGCACATGCGCAAAGCACGCTGTGCATTGTGAATGGCCCAGCAGTGGGGGAAGGAGGAGGGTTGCCGAACTTCTGGATGAGTTTGCTGCGGAAAAGTCAGCTAGGAGTGGGAGCTGGTACCTGTCGAAACTAGGTACTCGCCCCCCGATAGGCAGCGAAAGAGGGGAGGAGGCAAATAAGCAGAGCTTCCCCTTTTGGAGTGAACTCTGCTTTAATAAGAATTCTATCCCACTAATTATTGTTTCTCCTTGGTGGATTTTTTGGGTCCTCATGTGCTTTAGGGAGATAATATACAATAGGGATACTAGGAGATGCTGGAATAAAATATTGTTTCTCTTTTTGCTAAGAATTCCCTTTGCATAATCTTCGACAACAAATTGTTTTAGCTCTCTTTTAAAAACCAAAGTAGGATTTTTCACCAAAAGCTTATAAGTATCTGTGCCATTCAAAATATTATACATTCCCTTCACATAATTGTCCTTATCTAACAGGACAATGCCACACACTTTTTCAGCAGGGCTAACTATCATTTTTTATACCTAAAAAGGATTTCCTATCCTCATAGCCTTTCTTTACCCAAAGGGACTCCACAGCTTGAATAACAAAATCTTTAAATACAGATTTAAAAGAGTTCAAACCACTTGGATAATTAAATAGTGATGCATTCCTTAAATTGGTATGTATGAACCTTGAATTACTGGAATTTGTAGATATAGGGTTCTGCAAAGAATATTTCTTTAAAGAGATTTGTGTTGTAAATTTTGGTATGTCAAATAATGTTTAAAATGTATTGAGGCTTATTTTTTACTCAACTCAAGTTAACTCAAGTTAAAAATATCTGTTCCTTTCTTTATCTCTTTTCTCTTTTCTGCTTTTATTGGCCCTCTTTCCTCCTATTTTTCCTCTCCCGTGTTTATACCCCTTTTCCTGAAACCTTTTCCTCCTAAAAAAAGGTCTGATGATAAATCTTACCCTGTGTAGAATTTTCAGATCCTGAAAAACTTTGCCCTTCTGCATTGTATCTCACCCCCAATTCCAAATCTATACTGGGGGTCAGTGTAATATGATTTATTTGCACAATTACTTTTAGTTTATGGCACTGCATCATTAATAAGTTATAAGTTTTGCAGGTTTTGTATGCCAAAATTAATGTTAGCTGCCTATACACCAAAATATCTTTCTAGCGCTGACTTCCTATTATTATTTAATTACTTTATTTAATATAAGCTATGCCCACCTGAAATATATTGTTGGTATGCAACTGAAATTAAGCATAGTGAGCATAGAGAACATCAGGATAATGGCATTGCCTTCCTCTGATGCAGCCTATCAGGACTGATTAAATAAGTCAGATTGAGGACTGATTTCTTTTTATCCCTAAATGAATTATCTACTATTCATAACCCAAATGGGACTGTACTACCAACACACCCTTATGGAAATTTGGGACACTGAATCTTCACCTTTGATTGTTACAGCTACAGTATTGTAGAGCCTCTTTGAGTCTTCCAGTTTTGGCGTAAATTTTATTTTGATTGCAAAAACATTCTGTCATTTTTTTCATACAGGGAAGGTCTGGACATTTGATAAGTATCCTGGTATTCTCATTGCTCACTATACCTGATTTTAGTTGCATAACAATGCATTTTAGATGGGCTTCGATTGGAATTCTTTATAAAGAATACAACAAGAAATGTAAGGGTGCAATTAGGGCGGCTAAGATAAAACACAAAAGACACATAGCGGAGGAAAGCAAAAACAATCCCAAGAAATTCTTTAAGTTTGTAAACAGTAAAAAAGGGAGGACAAACCATATTGGCCCCATAAAGAATGAGGAAGGACATCTAGTTACAAAGGATGAAGGTATTGAATTTATTCTTCTCCTCAGTCTTCACGTGGGAATCGGGGGGCTTCAGTAACCAAAACTGCAGCGTTTATCCTAATGACACATCACAGGAAACACCTCCATGGATAACAGAGGACAGAATTAAAATTAGACTTGGGAAACTAAACATGAATAAATCACCGGGACCGGATGGCTTGCACCCGAGGGTACTTAGAGAACTCAGTCAAGTAATTGCCAGACCATTGTTCCTAATTTTTACTGACAGTCTACTGACTCGAATGGTACCGGCTGATTGGAGAAAAGCCAATGTAGCACCAATATTTAAAAAGGAAGGATGTACTAGAAATGGCGTGAGTACAAAGAAGGGCAACAAAGCCTATAAAGGGTCTGGAGGGTGTTAGTTGTGAGGAAAGGTAGCGAGTACTGAACTTATTCTCTCTGGAGAAGAGATGCTTGAGGGGATATGATTTCAATTTACAAATACCGTACTGGTGACCCCACAATAGGGATAAAACATTTTTGTGGAAGGGAGTTTAACAAGACTTGTGGCTACTCATTAAAATTAGAAGAAAAGAGGTTTGACCTTAAACTATGTAGAGTGTTCTTTACTGTGAGAGCGGCAAGGATGTGGAATTCCCTTCCACAGGCAGTGGTATAAGCAGGGAGCATCAGTAGTTTCAAAAAACTATTAGATAAGCACCTAAACGACCACAATATCCAGGCATATACAATGAAATACTAACATACAATCACACACAGGTTGGACTTGGACCTGATGTGTCTTTTTTCAACCTCACCTACTATGTGATCTGTGTTTCCAGGGCAGATCATATACGCTAAATGCATGTAAACACATATACATTTAAAGACAGGAGATATTGATCTTGAAAACATACATAAATTTGGGTTATAGTTCCCAATTTCTCCTTTGTTTAAATAAAACAAATGCAGGAGGCATGTGTGAAGTAAGACAATATCCCATTTAAATGATTGCTGTACAGTTCTTATGTCAAATCGATATACAAATGCAAGTGAAGTATGCAATACACACATAGGGGGTCATTTACTATAGAGCTGCGGCGCTAATTGCCGTGAATTAGCGCTAATTCGTGCTAATTAGCGCTAAAACGGTATTCACTATAGTGCTGGTGAAAAAATACTCCCAAAATCGAATTTACTATAGTTCCCTGAAACCAAATAGCACCTAAGCCCTTACTCTACTAAAACCCAGTGTAGTGCACATGGAAATAATGTTTAGAGCATGATATATTTGCCTAAATGGTACTGAAATATGCGGTATATTATTTAAAGATAATCTGCTTTTAAACTGTGTGAAAAAATGATTTCTACACTGAAATATCTTTCAAAGTCTGAGAAGTGAAAAATTCCCTGTTTTGGACAACTAGGTGCCAACACAACTGAGCATGCTCAGACCTGAAAATAACTCTCATTTTAACTCAAGTGTCTTTTTTAGCTGGCGCTATAGTAAATACCAAAATGAGAGCTAATTAGAGAGCATTTTTTTGAAGTGAAAACTGCTCTATTCTAGTCCAAATCAAGTATTAGCCATTGATTCTAATGGAACAATTCTAACTTTCACAAAAAACCTTTTAATGTTGAGATGAAATGTATCTTTCTGTGAAATAAATTTTCCTTTGCAACATTGTTGCTTCTACTTAAAATATTTTGATTTTAAGAATACTAGAATGTGGAATGTTTTGATGTTTTGGTAAAATATATTTTTCTCTGTCTCTTTCACTTGTTTCTCTCCATCTCTTTACCCAAACTCACACAGGTGTCTTTATAATCCACAAACAATACCATTGCTGATGCAAATTTAAAATGAATCACAATTTTTTGTGCTTTTTATTATTTTCAAATATTCATAATTTGAGCCCAAAAAATGTGATATGTGTACCAACATCAGAAAGCAAAATGTAATTCCCAAAAATTTGAGGGTAATATTCTACTCTCACCCACAAAAAAACACCAAATATCACAGAATAAATCAAGAAGAATAGCTCTTGAGTAATGTAATTCCATCACTTGTATGTCCAAAGAAATGCAGTATTTATGTGGTTTTTATGTGCATTTATGTGTAGTTATGTGTAGGAGGTTCTCACATGTGGCAGCTCTGTGGCTTAGAGGTTAGAACTTCTGCTTAGTATCCCTGAGGGTCTGGGTTCAAATTCCAAACATTTTGCTTCATGTAGAGAAGTTGTCTCATCTCCCAGGTCCTATAACTATGTCTAAATGTAGTATTTATGTGTAGGAGGGTTCCACCACTATTGTAAGTCTTTTCCAGATACACTATTTAGCCAAAAATATTGGGACGCCTGCCTTTACACACACACATGAACTTTAATGGCAGCCCAATCTTAATCCTGCTGTCCACAAGGTTTAGTGTGCCTATGGGAATGTTTGATCATTCTTCCAGAAGTGCATTTGTGAGGCCAGGCACTGATGTTGGATGAGAAGGCCTGGCTCGCAGTCTCTACTCTAATTCAGCCAAAGGGTGTTCTATCGGGTTGAGGCCAGGACTCAGTGCAGGCCAGTCAAGTTTCTCCACCCCAAACTTGCTCATCCATGTCTTTATGGACCTTGCTTTGTGCACTGGTGTGCAGTCATGTTGGAACAGGAAGGGGCTTTCCCTAAACTGTTCCCACAAAGTTGGGAGCATGAAGTTGTCCAAAATGTCTTGTTATGCTGACGCCTTAAGAGTTCCCTTGGAACTAAGAGGCCAAGCCCAACCCCTGAAAAACAACCCCACATCATAATCCCCCCTCCACCAAATCATTTGGACCAGTGCACAAAGCAAGGTCCATAAAGACATGGATGAGGGAGTTTGGGGTGGAGGAACTTGACTGGCCAGGACAGAGTCCTGACCTCAACACAACAGAACACCTTGGGGATGAATTAGAGAGGAGACTGTAGGTCAGACCTTCTCGTCCAACATCAGTGCCTGACCTCACAAATACACTTGGAAGAATGGTCAAACATTCCCATAGACACACTTCTAAACCTTGTGAACAAGAAGGATTGAAGCTGTTATAGCTGCAAAGGGTGGGCCAAATGATTTTTAAACCCAATACTAATACTGTGATGCCATTACAGTTCATGTGCGTTTAAAGGCAGGCGTCCCAATACTTAGGCCAATATATTGTATATTGCTTCTGACACTGAGCATGCTGGTTCACACCACAGAGATGCAGAGAACATGTGTGAGGCTGCCAGGTGGCTAAGTGGGTAGCAGTTCTGTCTAGCAGCACCTGGGATGTT
The DNA here is from genome assembly GCA_037952925.1 of Lithobates clamitans. Lineage (NCBI taxonomy): Eukaryota > Metazoa > Chordata > Amphibia > Anura > Ranidae > Lithobates > Lithobates clamitans. The sequence continues at coordinate 5,202,901 of JBBGZY010000305.1, read as the reverse complement.
GGTTCAATTCCCCAACATGCTAATCCTTGTGTTGAAGTTTATATGTTCTCCCTGTGTGGGTTTCTCACCTCAATCCAAAGACATGCTGGCATCTTATTTGTCTCCTGTTGAAATAGGTTCTAATGTAAGAAAGTTCATTTTGAACTTTAGATTGGAAGCTCATTGCAGCCAGGGACTGATGTTAATGTTTATTAGCACAAATCATGCCCAGGGACTTGGACATTTCAAATTTTAGGGTTTACACTGCACAGGTACATATGCTTAGAAAACTGTTGCTTTGTTTATGTGGATGCAAATGGACTTTGATCTTTGTCCTGTAGTTGGAGAGTTGATGCACATAGCTAAGGGCTAACACAATTGCAAATAGTATTATGTGTGCCTGCTCATCAGGTGCAATCACTTTAGACATACATGAAGAGACAGATTGAAAGATACTGGTGGGCGTGTACTTCTATTGGGTGTGTCAGTGTGCTAACAATACAACCTACCTTATATAAAGGCCTGCAGTAGGGGGGTTTGTTTGGCCTGAGAAGGTCATGTTTTTTGCTGTGATTTGTGGGGGAGAAGGAATGATATTGTGCATATTGACAAATGCCCAACTAGGGAGATTTGATGAAATTCTTGTGCATTTTTTCAATCAAAAGTGGGTTTATGTGGCCATGCTGTCAATGTTATGCGTGTATTGTTCCTGTCTGATCATGCAAACATGGTTTGGAAGCATCTGCTGACCTACTCTTTTTGATCTCGTTGTTTAATCGTGTACACCAAAATGCAGCTTCCAGCAGAACATGGTCACCAATGTATGTATGTGTGGATTGTGGGCTGGTGGTGGGTGTTTTGAATAAGTCTTTTGTAATATTATGTTGGAATGCTTTGTAAGAATGACTGTTAAGTATGTTTCTATAATCTTGCAGATAAAAATGTGATGTGTTGCCCGTTATACACTGAAATTAAAGTGTCCACTCTAAGGTTTTGTCAAATTTTAGATTGCAAGCTCCTACGCGCAGGGCCCTTAAAATCCCATAGCTAAATGTAGCACCATATATCCTGTCCAAAATTTTTTGAAGCTAGTAAATTAATGTAATTTTTTTCCTGCTGGTAAAATAAAAGTACATTATTGAGCTTTGTTGTGGTGGTTTATTTTTTCTTTCTCTTTAGTTTTTGTGGGTGGTGGTTTTGGGAAAGTGCAATATCTTATATTTTATTTCAATATGCATTTGTGCACCAAAAAACTAATCTCTTTGCCCTGGTTCACATTGATGCTACTTTTAAATCGCGCTACTTCACTTGAAGTAGCACGATTTCAAAGTAGCAAGGTCAGCGTGATTTCAGGTGTGACTTGATAGACATCCGTGTGGCTTCATACACAAATGTCTATTGAAGTCGCACCTGAAATCGGCAAAAGTAGTGCAGGAACTACTTTAGCAAATTGGTGCGGCGCCACAAAAAAAATGTTGCATCGATTGGAAAAGTGCCATTGCTGCCAATAGTCATGCGATTTGATCTCTCAAATTGCATGACAAATCACTCCAATGTAAACCTAGGCTTCTGCACACCTGTAAGTTAATGATAAAGGTGGAATCTTTATATATATAACAGTTGTGGAGAATTGCAGGTAATGAATTCAGCTGGTGGATAGGCAGTGTTGTATGTGTCAGCTTTAGTTCACATTGGTGCTATTTGACATGTCAAAGCGGTGACAATTGCACTGTTTTAATTGGTGCGACTTTGGGTTGCAATTTGTATTGAAATCAGTGCAGAAACCTGCACAGATGTCTCTGAAATTACCCCTGCAGACGGGACTGACATGTGGGAATGAAAGTGTGTGATTTCAGCTGAACGATTTCCTCCCTCTGTGAGTGTGAACCAGGGCGCAAACTGGGCCTTTTGTTTTTGTCATTCACCTACTGCTAACCCAGGGACACCATTTCTTATCGAATGCCTTTAAATATCATAAGTAGAAATACAAATTTGCATATCTGCAAATAAACAAAAATAATAAAATTCTAATTGTGGTTGCGATCAAATATTGGCAGTAGCGATCAAAAGAGTGTGGTTTCACATTGTGACCCAGAAATAAGTCATTGTAATCACCCGGAAGTTCCTGTGCTGGTCAGGATCTCCATCTAGATGGACATTGCGAGGCCCCTCTTTACAAAGAGGAGATGCGGCTCATTTTCCGGATAAGGGTATGATATGCACTTATGTTTAATCAATGCAGAGGTGGATGTGGTAGTTAGATTTGGTGTGGGTGGGGTTCATTGATTTGTTTGGCATCCCCACACATTTGCTTCTGGCCCATGTGCACACATCACTTCCTGCATTTGTTCTGCTGATGTAAATGCAAGTATAAATGAGAGCTCCTTTCTATTAAAATATATATGACTTGTTTCACAGTTGGGCGACTTTGGACCTCCGAGTTGCTTGACAAGTTGTACCCCATGATTCTCAATGATAACTAGGGATGGGCCGAACATCCACCCTGTTCAGTTCGCAGCAGAACATGCGAACAGACAAAAAATTTGTGCGAACACCGTTAAATTCTATGGGACACAAACATGAATAATCAAAAGTGCTAATTTTAAAGGTTAATATGCAAGTTATTGTCATAAAAAGTGTTTCAGGACCCGGGTCCTGCCCCAGGGGATATGTATCAATGGCAAAAAAAGTTTTAAAAATGGCTGTTTTTTCGGGAGCAGTGATTTTAATAAGGCTTAAAGTGAAACAATAAAAGTGTAATATTCCTTTAAATTTCGTACCTGGGGGGTGTCTATAGTATGCCTGTAAGGTGGCACATTTTTTAGAACAGTCTGACAGCAAAATTACATTTCTAAAGGAAAAAAAGTAATTTAAAAGTGCTAGCGCTAGTGCCGGTGTTCTGCCGAGAAAGTTCCCCCCCTGTACTGTGCAGGCACAGGGCTTGTGCAGTACGAGCCGCTGAAAATAGCCGAAGCTGAACACCTGTGAGTCAGCTGTACAGGGAGCCTGTAACAGGGCCCCTCACGGGCTCGCCACGCTTCGCTCGCCACGCTTCGCTCGCCACGCTTCGGGCACGGCCTTGCTTCGTTCAGCATATTTTTAGTTTAACTCTATGTCCACTTGGATGGTGGGGCTTGAACCTGGACTCAAGGCAGAATGTAGTGCGCAGGCGCCATGTAGAGCTGACGATCAGCTGTTCAACTTCGGAGACTTTAGGTGGCTCCGTAGTCCTTCGTACTGTGCAAGCGCAGTACAGGGGGGTCCTTATCCACCGGGGGAACTTTCTAGGCAAGACACTAGCTATTAATGAATTGTCGGACCCGACAATACACATAAAAGTTCACTGATAAAAACGGCCCGGGATTCCCCCACAGTCCATTACCAGGCCCTTTGGGTCTGGTATGAATATTAAGGGGAACCCCAAACCAAAATTAAAAAAAAATGCATGGGGGTCCCTCCAAATTCCATACCAGGTCCTTCTGGTCTGATATGGATATGTCAGAGGGGGCGGGGTCACCGGGTGGCCCCGCCCTCCGTTATTTAAGAACCGTCAGAAGACGAGAAGCGTCACACAGCGAGAGCCTCCCATCATGGATGCGGAGCGGCCCGAGGAGGAGAAGAGAAGAAGACATCGTGGAGGAAGATGCCGGACGAGAACACCGGAGGAAGAACCAGAAGAACCAGAAGAAGAAGAAGATGGAGGAAGAAACCGAAGGAAGATAGAAGATAGAAGAAAGAAGAAGCATTTTTGTGAAATGGTAGGGTGCCCCCTTACCATTTCACATGGGGGGGCCAGGATCTGGGGGTCCCCTTGTTAAAGGGGGCTTCCAGATTCTGATAAGCCCCCCGCTCACAGACCCCCCAACCACCGGGCAAGGGTTGTGGGGATGAGGCCCTTATCCCCATCAACATGGGGACAAGGTATTTTGGGAGGCTACCCCAAAGCACCCTCCCAATGTTGAGGGCATGTGGCCTGGTACGGTTCAGAAGGGGGGCGCTCTCTCGCCCCACTCTTTTCCTGCGGCCTGCCAGGTTGCGTGCTTGGATAAGGGTCTGGTATGGATTTTTGGGGGGACCTCACGACATTTTTTTTAATTTTGGCGCGGGGTTCCCCTTAAAATCCATACCAGACGTGAAGGGTCTGGTATAGATTTTGAGGGGGACCCCACACCATTTTTTAAAAAATTTTGGCCGGGGTTCCCCTTAATATCCATACCAGACATGAAGGGCCTGGTATGGAATTTAGGGGGACCCCCACGCCATTTTTAAAAAAAATTTTGGTTCGGGGTTCCCCTGTGGGGAATTCCCATGCCATTTTTATCAATTAACTTTTATGTGTATTGTCGGACCAGCAATTCATTAATAGCCGCGAGTAGTTTTAAATGACTTTTTTTCCTTTGAAATGTCATTTTGCTGTCAGACTGCTCTAAACACGGAAAACACGTGCCCCTTTACAGGCATACTATAGACACCCCCCAGGTGTTTTTGGCGCTATAGTAAATGACGCCCATAGTGTCTTCGCTTGCTTTCTTTGGCCTATGAACAGTTCATGTTGAATACATATTGATTATAAATTATGTTTCTGTCTCTAAGTAGAAATGTATCTACTGACCTTAACATTTATACAAACATTAGTTAAGGAGATTAAAATACTTCCATATCTAAAACCGCTTTACTTGACGGAAAATAATACCTTGTTCAGTTACATTCTATAAAACATTTTGCATTTGGTTTATGTATTTTTCAACTTTCAAATAATGTTTTCAGGGACATATTTAACTGCTTGATGTCCAGGGAAATTTCTGTATTTTTACACATATATTAAAATCACCTTTTTGTGCTAGAAAGTTAGTTAGAACACCCATACATTATATATTGTTTGAAAGCAAAGGTCTTGTAGAACAAAATGAGGGCTATTATCTTTTTTATGTCATACCCAATTGTTTTATAAAATATAAAAGTTGTGCTAAGTAAATAAATTCCAAGCGTGTCAAAAGTTAATGTTGTTTGCATCTGAGAAATGGTGACAAGCTATGGTGCCTAAAACTTTTCCTAGGCAACATTTTAAAACCCTTTACATGTTATCAGTGTAGAGTTAATCATGAATAATGGGACTAGAATTATTGCTCTCACTCTATCATTCGCAGCGATACATGTGTGGTGCATCCTCTGTGTACATAAGTTTGCAGGACCTATGCCACATTTGAATTCTCACAGTGGGCAGAGGTTGCTTTTAAAGTTGTTTTAAACTATTGTTATTTTTATTAAAATTGATTTAAAATGTTTACATTTTGTTTTCATTTAACTTTACTGCTATCACAGGGGGCTACGAAGCCCCCTATGTAATTATTATTATTATTATACATGATTTATATAGTGCCAACAGTTTGCGCAGCGCTTTACAACATGAGGGCAAACAGTACAGTTACAATACAGGAAGAATTAGAGGGGCCTGCTCGTTAGAGCTTACAATCTAGGAATAGCTTTGAGCCATGACAGGTCCGCTTTAAGGAGATATCGGGGGTCTATTAGACCCCCAATGTCTCCACTGTCCACCAAAGCAGCTAACCATGCACAGATTGTGCTTACCTGCTCTGAAACGGGAAGTGATTAAATCATCACTTCCATTTCCTCTGTGTAGTGCTCACCTATACTACACAGCAAATTGCTGGCTGAAAAAAACAATTCCAAGATCATGGCTGAAGCTGCATCCATGATCTTGTTATAACCACTTATATAACTACTTAACCACTTGGTATAATTGCTTTCTGAAAGGCTGTATTTATACAAACGGTGGTCAGTAAGTGGCTAAATATGATGAATATGCTGTATATATACAGTATATGGATATTTTTACAGTGTTACATTGATCCAGCTTGGACCTTCTTTACCAAACTAGTGCAAAAAACACAAAAACCTATTCACAAAAAACCTAATGAATGGGGTATTTAAATTGCTGGTGGTATTTTCTAATTTACGATTTGAATATTAGCTTTTCAAATGTTTTCTCGTGCAGATTTGCCTACTTATATTATATTTTTTCTGTTATCCTGTATATAAATGCAATTTTCACAAAGTATTGCTTGGGTTATTGCTCCACAAAATATTGCTACCTTTGGGCTGGCTGTGAGTTTTAATGAGGTTTGTAGAGGAAATGAGGTTTGTAGAGGAGGAAAGCAGAGTCTGTGGTAGAGCAGGGAAGGGGTAGAAACATCTGTCTTCAGTGTCCTATTGGAAGGAACTGATGGGAACCTTCTCTAGTGGGGACACAGATAAAAAGTTTATTACAGTTTTTGCAACTTTAGTAGGAGTTTAAGAAAATTAAGTCATGTGACCTTTGAGCAGCAATTGATCTAATACACACAAACCAGAACCTGCCTGTACAACATAGTTTTATCACATCGATTATTATTCAATGCAAATGTTTTTAGTCAAATATCCAAAAAATAAACAAAAGAGGGTGCCAAGATCTGAGCGTAGAGAAGTAGTGGAAAAAGGGAAACAAAAAAAGGTGTTTAAGTGCACTCAAAGATATGTAGGGGTTAAGCAGCATGTCATAAAATACGAAGTGAAGTAGTCTGGGGAGTCATCAAGATATTGCACAGGTCAGCAGGGATGCTGCAAGAATGCAGATATATTCTGGAAGCATCTGCCTAACATCGCCACATGCTTGCTTTCCAGAGTAGATGACAGCGTCCATATGCCAGCAGCTTCCTGGTGAGTGCTATTCTTTTCAGATGCATCCCTGCTGACCTTTGCAATATTCTGATGATTCCCCAGACAGCTTTGTATTGGACGACATGCTGCTTAATCCCTTCATGTCTGTGAGTTTTTTCCCACTAATCCTCTACACTCTCTTACAGATCTTTGACCCTCTTTTGTTTATTTTTTTGGACATACACTATAGCAGGAATCTTCAAACTTTGGCTCTCCAGCTGTTGCAGAACTACACATCCCATGAGGCATTGTAAAACTCTGACATTCACAGACATGACTAGGCATGATGGGAATTTTAGTTCCTGAACAACTGGAGGGCCATAGTTTGAAGACCCCTGCACTATAGGTATCTCAAGACCCTATTAGAGGAGCTACATAGATCTAAAGTGTGCTTTTCAAGAAGCCTTCACAAATCTTCCACTACAGCCCTAATAGGTCATATACATCAACATAGCTTTATAGTTTTTCCCTTTTTCTTATTTAGTCAAATGTGCCAAAGGTTACATCTTTACTCATGGTAACATTTAGGTCTCTTGCACATGGGAGTAAAAAACGTCATATATTTTATTGATTTGATTTGAAATTGATTTGAAATTAGATGCTTATGGAACAATGCACACAGCTGAGTGAAGATTAGTAATAAAAGGTACAGAGCTGTAAAACAAAAATAGAAAATTTTACATTTGAGTGCATCTATAAGCATGTTTACACGAACATAAATAAGTATATTACATCACTGGCAATGAAGAAGAATTTACTAGACTATATGCTTACTCACCTTTAAGCGCCTATTTGCGTGTTTTCTGCAAGGTCTTTATCCTCTTGCCGACCGCAATATGCATAAATATGTTGCGGTTTGCAAGTGGTTTACCGGACTTATGGCTGAAGCTATCAGCCATAACCCCCCCCAGTATCATTTTTTTTCAGTCGGAGGCTGGCTTTCTCATGAAAGCTTTCCCAGTGGCTCATTAGCCACTGGAACGCTTTCTGAAGTGGTGTAAGGGGAGAAGTCTGTTGGTGTTTCTCAGCCTTCCACTAGTGTGTCCGAAATGATCTAAAGGTGTGGCCGGCTGGTCACAGAGGCAATGAGAGACTAGATCATCTCTGATTGCCTCCATGGCCTTGGAGGACCAGAGTGACATCATGACATCCCTTCCGATCTAGGGCGGAAGTAAAAAAATTCTTTTTTAAACCAAAAGATTACAATATATATATATATTTTACTTTTTGCTATAATAAATAAACAAAAAAATGTAAAAAAACAAATTTCCTCATCTGTTTAGGATAGGATAATATGTATTCTACATATTTTTGATAAAAAAAAATCTCAATAAGTGTATATTGATTGGTTTGCGCAAAAGTTGTTCCATCTACAAAATAGGGAATAGATTTATGGCATTTTTTTATTATTTTTTTTTTACTAATAATGGCAGTGATCAGCAATTTTTAGCGGTACTATGTCATTGCAACGGACAGATTGGATACTTTTGACACTTTTTTGGGACCATTGAGATTTATACAGCTATCAATGCTATAAAAATGCACTGATTACTGTATAAATGTCACTGACAGGGAAGGGGTTGACACTGGGGGGTGATCAAGGGGTTAAATGCGTTCCCTGGGAGGTGTTTCCAACTGTGGGGGGAGTGGACTGACTGGGAGTAGAAAGAGATCACTGTTCCTGATCACTAGGCGTTACGCGTGCCCCCTATAGTTCTTAATGCGGCCGACGTACACCTACGGCGGTTTGCACAGCCGTGCCAACCTGCTGCAAGGAGGGTATCTGTTGCTGTTTTGATTCGTGTTCACAATAATGTATGGGATCTACCAATAATAATACACTTATACAAGTTTTTAGTTGAACCATCGATTAGTGCATTTCCTACGTGTATTTACACAAACATGTTAGAGAGTGTATATGTATGTCCAGGTTCACTTTTTTAAATTATATATACATGTGGGTCATGTGCACATGCACTGTGCACGGACACATGTGCAATGTACTTAAGAATATATATATATATATATATATATTATTGACTACTCATCGATCAAATCTCTAATGAGTTTTATATATATATATATATATATATATATATATATATATATATATATATATATATATATATATATATATATAAATATATATATATATACACACACACGCACACACACACTTTATACTACTATGGCTGTAACATTTTGATTAGTGTCCTCAAGTCTATATCTGTCTGATATCTGTCCTATATAGAGCGCTGCGATGTGGAAAGAAACACTACCACAATGAAGGAGAATCCGCCTACAAGAAAGTACCATTCACCGTGCAATATACCTCCCATCCGGTCGTTTCTCTATATATAGACATATCACTACCTACAGACCAGCTTTGGCTGTCTAAGGCTCTGATGAAGAGGAAACCCCTTGAAACACGTTAGCCATTTATTCATTTATCCCTTGTATGGGCATCAATTCATACTGTTTTATCAAATGAGATCACTGTCATTTATTTATTCATGAACACGTAGTATTTTCCTTGTATATACCTATTTGTTTGGAATAAACTTTTTTTTATCTTGATTAATGCATCAGGCTATGCGCCTTCCTCTTTCCTTTTTCATACATAGTCTCCTGGACTTCCCCTAGTCAGCCCCTAGTCAGCCTAGGCAGTGGGGCATGCTTGATCACCTTATATTTACATAAACAGGAAATACTGCCACTTCTCACTAAGGCCCTCCGCACCATCACGGGAGAATATCTTTTCTGTTTAAACCTATAGCAGTATAATGAATGTGGCTGGTCGGCAAGTGGTTAAAGCATGTTAGGTATTTATTTACTCGACGTAACATCATCTTTCCCATTATACAAAAAAAATCGGGTTAACTTTACTGTTTTGTTGTTTTTTTATTCATGAAAGTGTAATTTTTCCAAAAAATTGAGTTTGAAAGACCGCTGCCCAAATACAGTATGACATAAAATATTGCAACACCCGCCAATTTATTCTCTATGGTCTCTGCCAAAAATATATAAATAATGTTTGGGGGTTCTACGTAAATAGCAAAAAATACTGATTTTAACTTGTAACCACCAAATATCAGAAAAAGGCTTAGTCTTCAAGTGGTTAAAGGGATAGTGTAAAATAAAAAATAAAATAAGGAAGAAGAAAAAAAATTGAAAAGCGCCCCATCCCTCCATGCTCACATGTAGAAGCGAACGCACACCTACATTGCGCATGCATATGGATTCATTTAAGTGTTTTTTTTTCCCACCAAATCGTGTTTAAAAAAATGCTGCACCAATACCGTGTGACATAAAAAATTGCAACAATTGCCATTTTATTACCTAGGGTATCTAAAAAATAAAAATAAATAAATAATAATAATAATAAAAAAATAAATATATATATATATATATATATATATATATATATATATATATATATATATATATATATATATATATATATATATATATTTATATATGGGGTTAAAGGTAATTTTCTAACAAAAAATAGCGATGTAAACTTGTAAACAGACTCAGGATCTTTCTATCAACAAGATCCTGGGTATAAATATCAGTACATTATATTGCCCGTGTGCAACTGGCCATAAGTTTATTTTAAACAAATATCAAATAAAAAATATCATTCACTCATTGTATGGTCCCATCAGCCTATGTCTAATAATATTTTCAGCAGAAGACTATATGAAAAGCTTCTATACCCAGAGAAATAATAGTGTCTGGTTGAATTTGGTGGATTGGAGGACTGGGAACTAAAAGTCACGTGCATACTTTGCTTCACATCCACCTAACATTCACACTATTGACCAAGCTTGCAGGGGTTGTGATCATGTTTACTTTTGCAAAACACAATAAAACCTAAAAGCTGTCAAATTGCTAGTCTCAAATACTATGTCTTGAAAAGTCATAGAAATTGTGTGAATAAGGTACAGTATTTATTGCAATCAATTAGAGAATGGACAAAATAAGGCAACATTTACTTCATGGGTATGACATATGTAAGGGAGCAGTCTCAGCTGGTTGGCAGTGGTAAACCATGCAGGGGACAGTGACAACCAAGAAAAGTTCATGCAAGTTTGTCTTGCGCTTACTGTATATTCAGCAAGTCCATAGCATAGAGTCAGTGTGCCCAGTTATTACAGATTCAAAGACCTTAATCACTGAAAGTCTGTGAGAGCAGAGCTAGGGGACTATGTGTGTTAGCAAAGCATGGTGAGGTGTTAAACAACCACATAATAATGATCACAACAGGAAAGGTTCAGGCTTCTTCCCAACCCTCAGCCCTGTGCCTGCCATGTAGTCACTGGAGTCTGAATTGACTAGACTCCTGGGAAAGGATGCGGGTTTGAGCTCCCAAAGTGACCCTGGGGCCTTAAGGCTAAATGCTGGCTCACCACACAGCTGGATTGTTACAGTGGTAGTTAACGCTTGACACTCACACTCAGAGATCCCCTGAGTACAGCATGTGAGCTTGGGCACACTGAAGCCTTGGGCCTTGGAGCCTCCTGGTGTTCTAAAGTTAAAGCTATGGAATAATCACTTGAAGTGCTCTGTGGAGAGAAAGTATAGTCACCCCCACTTACAACCAGGCAAGATGGACCCACTGTAGGAATGGAGGCATTTCCTATCCAAAGCTTTACAAAGCTCTGGGCTCCAAGACTCAGGAAAGGAATTATTAAGATTCTGGAAAAATAAAAGGTTTGTTTTCTCTATATTGTCATAAATATTAATCATGACTAATAATTTAGTGTAATTATTAGCATTGTTGTGGAAACATTAGTGCATTGACAGGTGTAGAATGCAAACTCCTCCAATCCAAAAGAATTTCTACAGCAACTCAGTTCTTTCCAGAGAATAGCATTTATTGGATTCTAAAATAGATGACAAAGCCATCTATTTTGTGCTAGTATACTCAAAAACGAATCAGATTGCTCTACATTCTAGTCAATGGGGAGTAGGTGTATATTGGTGAAGGTTAATCTTGCTAAGTTATGACATCAGAACTGGGTATTCTGGAGGCTTCTGATCATTATATTATTTCGCAATTGTTGGACTTTTATTTATTTTGAGATTCAAAAATGCTACTCTCTGGAAAAAAACAAATTGCTTTAGGATTGGAGGAGGTTATCACACTCCTGTTTCGACAACAATACTAAGAATTACATTCAATTATTAGTCATTACGGAACAACAAAGTGTGGCGCTAGTAAAATATTGGTGAAAAAACAATAAAGCTTCATATGTAGTGATAATATATAGAAAGAAAAAGGGTCATTGCCCTAAATAAGTGATGTTTAAACCCGTAATATTCTCATGGAGTATAAAGAGAGGTATCTCCTCAAAGGCAAAAAAAAATAAATGAATGGTGCAAAGTGAAATAAAAAGATAAATTACATAAATATCTGGAAAACAACTGTGATACAGTGAATCTATTAAGATGGGAGTGACCCAAACAAAAAATATCTCAAAACTGGATCACGATGAATATGTGATAGAAAACACGCATAAATGCGATGTGGATAGACTGAACAATAAATGTCCGTCAGACTTACACCGTGATCACAAATCCATGGGTGAACTCAACAAATAAATATATGGGATATTAATGTCAAATTCGGCTCAGAATGAAGTGAATAGCGCAGTAGGTGATGGTGAGGGTAAAACAAAAGAGTCCGACGCGTTTCGTCCTCTAAGACTTCTGCTGGCGTATGGAGGACGAAACGCGTCGGGTTCTTTTGTTTTACCCTCACCATCACCTACTGCGCTATTCACTTCATTCTGAGCCAAATTTTTACTGCCCAGGTTTTATATTTTTTACTTGTCGGATATAATCCTTTGTAACTTTTATACCAATAAATGCTTTAACGCTGTAAACGGATTCACACTATGTGGAAGTTTTCCTTTCTACCTTACTTTATCACATGGATGGTCATTGATGAGGTGGTTTCTGGCCAATGACCGAGGTTGGTTCTAAAAGACATCTGGGTCCGGTTCAACTCCCTCAGGGACACACCATCCGGGGACATCGGGTGTTCCCCCAAGCCAAGTCTACCGATAGGATCCAGGTCCGAACAACCCTACGGTCTGCTCTATTACACTGTTTGATGGTACAAGCCTTTCTGACTCACCGCCAACGGCCTGTGAGTCCACCCTTTCTGGTAAGGGCATTTTATGTTTATTCGTTTGGGATGATACTATCATGCTGAGAGAAGAAACTACCCTACATGCAGAGATGTTTCTAACAGTCCCCTTTCAACATATATGAGGACTGTGAGCACCCATAGTGTCACATAGATATTGTGACCAACTTATTCTACAGTAACGGACATTAATATCCCATATATTTATTTGTTGAGTTCACCCATGGATTTGTGATCACCCATGGATTTGTGATCACGGTATTAATCTGAACGGACATTTATTGTTGAGTCTATCCACATCACATTTATGCGTGTTTTCTATCACATATTCATCGTGATCCAGCTTTGAGATATTTTTTATTTGGGTCACTCCCATCATAATAGATTCACTGTATCACAGTTGTTTTTCAAATATTTATGTAATTTATCTTTTTATTTCACTTTGCACCATTCATTTATTTATTTTTTGCCTTTGAGGAGATACCTCTCTTTATACTCCATGAGAATATCACAGGTTTAAACATCACTTATTTAGGGCAATGACCCTTTTTCTTTCTATATATTATCACTACATATGAAGCTTTATTGTTTTTTCACCAATATTTTACTAGCGCCACACTTTGCTGTTCCGTATATATTCACAATAGTCAGATTGTTGTGTTGGCTGCTTCATCCTATTTTTCACTAAGAGTTGGCGCAGCATTTATCACATCTATCCAATTATTAGTCATTATTATTATTATTCACGATTTATATAGAGTCAACAGTTTACGCAGCGCTTTACAATATATAGGGGGGACAACACAATTAAAGTACAGTTCAATACAAAAGGTACAGGAGGGCCCTGCTCGTAGAGCTTACATTCTAAGGGAGGGGGTGATGGTACAAAAGGTAATAGCTGCAGAGAATAATTTGATGGGGGTGGCTCGGGGACAGTTAGGTGGGTGTGGGATAGGCTTCCCTGAATAAATTAGTTTTCAGGGATCTCCTAAAGGTGGACAGGGTAGGGGCTGATCGGACATACTGGGGCAGGGAGTTCCAGAGGATGGGAGAGGCTCTGGAGAAGCCCTGAAGGTGAGCATGGGAGGTGGTAACAAGGGAGCTAGAGAGCAGGAGGTCCTGGGAGTCATCATTTATATTTACAACACATATTCGACACAAACCCTGAAGTCCCACACCAGGTGAGAAATCGTAAGAAATGTGACACATAAACACTGTCCACAATACTGGCAGCCAGTGCCTAACATGTAAAATATCATTTATTTGCATTTTGGAAATGTGCATCACAATGAACTACTTATGCCCCGTACACACGGTCGGACATTGATCGGACATTCCGACAACAAAATCCTAGGATTTTTTCCGACGGATGTTGGCTCAAACTTGTCTTGCATACACACGGTCACACAAAGTTGTCGGAAAATCCGATCATTCTGAACGCGGTGACGTAAAACACGTACGTCGGGACTATAAACGGGGCAGTAGACAATAGCTTTCATCTCTTTATTTATTCTGAGTATGCGCGTGCGTCGGATTTGTGTACACATGATCGGAAATTCCGACAACGGATTTTGTTGTCGGAAAATTTTATAGCCTGCTCTCAAACTTTGTGTGTCGGAAAATCCGATGGAAAATGTGTGATGGAGCCTTCACACGGTCGGAATTTCCGACAACAAGGTCCTATCACACATTTTCCGTCGGAAAATCCGACTGTGTGTACGGGGCATTACTGTACCTATACATGCTGAAATTTATATCCTGGTACATTCTAAATCAATTTTACTTTTTTAGTAAATCACTGGGGTTGATCTACTAAAGGAACAGATACTGTTCTATTTGCCATATAAACTTAGCCTAGTTTTTAGGATGAAACTCTGTTCATTTTAAATGTTTAATCCCTGCACATGATTGGTTATACAAAGTGATCTTAGTTTCACCCTATCTACTTTGGTGCACAACCTTTACATTTTTAGTAAATAATCTCCATTGAAAACCCCATACCCCATAGACAGGGTTTTCAAGTAAGCGGAAACTTTCTGCTAGACAACAAGATAAAATACACTTTGTGGATAACTCTTATGCCCCGTACACACGGTCGGACTTTGTTCGGACATTCCGACAACAAAATCCTAGGATTTTTTCCGACGGATGTTGGCTCAAACTTGTCTTGCATACACACGGTCACACAAAGTTGTCGGAAAATCCGATCATTCTGAGCGCGGTGATGTAAAACACATACGTCGGGACTATAAACGGGGCAGTGGCCAATAGCTTTCATCTCTTTATTTATTCTGAGCATGCGTGGCACTTTGTGCGTCGGATTTGTGTACACACGATCGGAATTTCCGACAACGGATTTTGTTGTCGGAAAATTTTATAGCCTGCTCTCAAACTTTGTGTGTCGGAAAATCCGATGGAAAATGTGTGATGGAGCCTACACACGTTCGGAATTTCCGACAGCAAGGTCCTATCACACATTTTCCATCAGAAAATCCGACCGTGTGTACGGGGCATTAACCTTTTGCTGAAAAAGAAGGGGAGGGACTTTTTTTCCAAAGAAAGGGTTTGTGCATGAAGCTTCAAGCTACCTTCCCCTACTTGGGGCAAGTCAATTACACATAAACTTTTCAACATCACCACTTAATTATTTATTATTTTACCCATCTAACGCTGAAAGATATATGTGCTGGTATTAATATAGCAGGGCAAACTTATGTCTGCAAAATGCTTGTTATGGGGATGCCAGATGATTGGCATGCTGAGCTGGTATCCTTTTGATATGCATATGCTATGCATTTTCAAACATTTTTTTTTTAAATTATAAAAGTAGAAAGGAAAAAAAAAGTAAAAGAAGGAAATCTACCACCTGTTTCTGAGATCTTGAGCCTGACAAACTGAATTGTGGTAGTAGACTGGAGGAACGCACTATAATTGGTTGTGACAGTCAAAAAACAGAAAAATACGTATTTCTTACCTAAATCGTAGAACCTGTATTTCTTTGAATCCTGGAAGCATTTCAAATACCTTTTGCATCTAAGAAAAAAACAATACGATATGTTGAATGATAATTACTTTTAGCAGCATGTACTGTTTAAGACTTTGATTTGTTTTAAATATCTCTTATACTATCTCTTCCGATACCCTAGGTATCTTCAGCTAATCTTTCCACTGAAAGTAAAAAAAAAGAATATATATATATATACACTATATTACCAAAAGTATTGGGCCGTCTGCCTTTACAAGCACATGAACTTTAATGGCATCCCAGTCTTAGTCTGTAGGGTCCAATATTGAGTTGGCCCACCCTTTGCAGCTATAACAGCTTCAACTCTTCTGGGAAGGTCAACTACAAGGTTTAGGAGTGTGTCTATGGGAATGTTTGACCATTCTTCTAGAAGCGCATTTGTGAGGTCAGGCACTGATGTGGACGAAAAGGCCTGTCTCACAGTCTCCGCTCTAATTCATCCCAAAAGTGTTCTATCAGGTTTAGGTCAGGACTCTGTGCAGGCCAGTCAAGTTCTTCCACCCCAAACTCCCCCATCCCTGTCTTTATGGACCTTGCTTTGTGCACTGGTCCAAATCAATTGGTGGAGGGGGGATTATGGTGTGAGGTTGTTTTTCAGGGGTTGGGCTTGGCCCTTTAGTTCAAGTGAAGGGAACTCTTAAGGCATCAGCATACCAAGACATTTTGGACAATTTCATGCTCCCAACTTTGTGGGAACAGTTTGGGGATGGCCCCTTCCTGTTCCAACATGACTGCGCACCAGTGCACTAACAAGGTCCATAAAGACATGGAACTCAATCCAAAAGAACACCTTTGGGATGAATTAGAGTGGAGACTGCGAGCTAGGCCTTTTTGTCCACATCAGTGACTGACCTCACAACAAATGCGCCTCTAGAAGAATGGTCAACAATTCCCACTCCTAAACCTTGTGGACAACCTAATATATATAATATATATATTTGGTGGAAAGATTAGCTGAAGATAGAGCTTTAGTGCTGTCCTTGACCACTTTTATTAAAAGAAAGTTTCACAAAAATCACTTCACAACCTCGCTTGTCTTTGCAACTCTCAGCATCTTTCTTCCACAGCAACACAGATGCTTAACTTCAGGCTCCTGGCTATTTCAGCTCTCCTGAAGTCTCAGACTCACAATCAGAGCTCTCTGATATCACAGATGGAGGTGCTTCAGTTACATCTATGAGCTCAACCTCTTCTGTGTTTTCTCAGAACAATCAAAAAACTATTTAGCCACAAAGGACATTCAAGGGAAGAAAAAGGCAAAAGGGAAAGGAAAACCGGAAGAGGGAGTCGAAGCACATCAAACACAGCAATATTTGAGACAAACAAGGGGCAACAGGAAACTATAATGCAGGTGAAACAGTATACGGACAATATTCATAATGTGGTGAATCTTTTTTATGTCCCCCTTTCGGATCCTGATCTATCTTTGCTTTCTAAAGGTCTCTCTTTTTCTCCCTCAATACACTTTGATATCTTTAATACTCTTTTGGATGTCAATAGTTTTGTTAGAAATATAGTTTTGAAAAAAACATTTTTCTCTGCATCTAACCCCCCATGGTCTCATCTAAAGGTGGCCAGATTGACATACAGGATACATCACATAGAGATGAGTTTAATTTTCAGGATTTAATGATGAGGTCAGCTTTGGAGAGCCTTCATTCTTGATTCTTCATTCATGGATTGAGTCCATGGGTGGGTCTCATGGGTTAAATGAAAATCATGTTGTAGGAGGTGACAAATACTTCTATCCAGTGCATACACATAGCAATGCAGTGGAAATGTTCAAACTAGAACAAGATCTTGTTGCCCTTAATGAGAGAGTAGGGACAACTTCTTCTTTTCAATCAGATAACTGGCATTAAAAACCCTCAAAAATCATAAAGGAATAGTGATCAGGCAAGCAGACAAGGAGTCAGTGGTGGTCATGAGCGCAGAGAATTATAGGAAAGAGGCTTTACGCCAATTAACAGATCTAACAACCTACCGCACCCTAACTGCCAATCTGACTCCCCTTTTCAAACAGCATTTATCTCACCTGCTAGATACAGGTGTAGAAATGGTCCCCCAGAGTCATGTCCCCCAAGACAGGATAGTGTTTGTTGGTTCATGATCCAGTGGTCCCGGTTTTTTATCACTTACCAAAATAGCATAAAAATACCCCTACCATCCAGGGATGTCCCATTGTTGCTGGGATTGGTTCACTTTTTGAGAAGCTGGGCCACTGGATTGACCAATAACAACTGCTCGACCTAAGGTTACCGGGGTACATTAAAGACACTACAGCTGTTTTAGCTAGCACTGAAAGTATGACATGGAATGACACTTCCATTTGGATCACAATGCATTTGAAAGCATTATATTCCTGCCTTCCCCATGAATTAGCTCTTGATGCCCTCAGGTTTCATCTCCAATGCTATAGTTCCTATAGTATGGAACTCAGAGAGTTTATTATAATGACGGTCGATTTCCTGTTAAAGCACATTTTTTTTCTTTTGACAATACATTTTATCTCCAGTGTAAAGGTGCCTCTATGGGGGCTAAGTTTTCCCCCTCTTTAGCTAATTTATACATGGGGTGGTGGGAGGAAGAATTAATTTTTTCTCTCAATAATGTGAGCCACATGAAATGGTACAGTCATAGATGACCAGCTATTTAATGGCAGGGCACCTCAGAGGACACCTTTCCCTTTAAGTTGTGATTTTCATAAATCTAAAATTAATCTTTTGGATATCAATTTGGAGGGTAATTCTACAAGTGGAACTGTATCTACTCGTACTTACCGGAAAGAATGCACCGGCAACTCGGTTTTGCTGACGACCAGTTGTCATCCTGCACACACGATTAGATCAGTTCCACTTGGTGAATGCATAAGAGCTAAGAGAGATTGTTCCACTGAAAGAAGCTTTCTCCAGGAGTGTGACACAATAGCCTCTAGATTAGTAGCACGCAAATATAACTCCAGGGATGTAAACAGAGAAATAGCCACAGCTGTAGACAGGGATAGATCCACGTTATTGAAACACAAATCCCATAAAAAAGGCAAATCTGACGGCCAAGATATTCTTACTTTTGCTACCACCTATTTAGTAGAATTTAATCAAATTAAGCATATTAATAAAAAACAACTAGCTATCTTGTCCACGGATTGTGATCTTTCTCCATTCCTAAAGAGAGAGTGTAGATTTTCCAGGCGTCGGGTCAAAATTTTGGGAGGAATGTTATCATCCAGCTTGTTTCGTCCAAAGGTGTAGAGAGGACATGGTTAAGTGCCAATGGATCATATGCCTGTGGCACCATCACATGTCGTTTCTGCCACAAACATACCAAAAAAAAAAATGAAGACAGTACAATCTTGTGCTACAGGGAAGGAGTTTTTCTGTGGGACTACATAAACAGTGGTTCCTCCAACATAGTTTATGCAATAGAGTGTACTTTGTGCAGTCTGCAGTGTGTGGGCTGCACAATTAGATCTCTCAGGACATGGGTGAGCAAACACTTTCATGGAGCTTCATATCAGAATGATAAGGGTTTATCGAATGTGTCTAAACATTTTAATTATGTGCATCATGGTAATATGTCCTCCTTCACTTTTTATGGCCTAGAGCAGTGGTCATCAACCTTGTCCTCAGGGCCCACTAACAGGCCAGGCTTGATGTATTACCTTGAGGAGATGCAGACTAGAATACTGCAATCACTGAGCACCAAAAGATATCACCTGTGATATATTTCAGTAATCTTGCAAACCTGGCCAGTTAGTGGGCCTTGAGGACAAGGTTGATGACCACTGGCCTTGAGAGAGTAAAAAATCCACCTAGAGGGGGGGACACCCTCCGCAAGCTATTAGAGAGAGAAGTTTGGTGGATTTTTAACTTAAAAACGAGAATGCCGACAGGAAATAATTTTAGATATGATGTTAATGTATTTTTACATTAATAATCACATCTAATAGGTTGAATGCGTAATTTTCTCATCTACATTCATATGCCCTAATTTTCCCTCAATATCTCTCACTGTGAATCAGTTCCTTTGGTGAAATCTTAGTTTTGACCCACAAATAGTTTAATGGTTTTCATTCATATTTTTAAATCACAGAATTTATATACGATAATCTATGATGATTATCATTGTTTTTTCATGTTGATTGTGTCAATGTATAAATGTATTTTAAATGTATGCAAAAAAAAGTTTTTTACCTTCAGAGAGTCTCTATACAATGGTGATTCTCATCTATAGCTAATTGCATTGACTAATGAATGGGAGTGGTTCTAGTCTCTTTTTATATATACCGGTATGTTGGTACTGGTTATGTGGGTAACTATGCTGTGAACAAGGCTCTTCGCTGACACATGTTAGCAGTTACTTTGTACTTGGTGATTATCGAATAAAGATTTTGGATGGATTTCAGAGTGCGGATTCTTTCCATGCAGTATATCCATATTCTGAGTTTGTGACGTGTAGCAGTAACCAACACGTATATTTGGAGGTTTTCACAGTTAGAGCGGTGCTACCCTGTGTGTCCATTTTATCTTAGCCTGCTAGGACCATCTGCATATACATAGACTATCTACTTATACATAGACTATCACCCAATAAGGGTGCTGACCCGGGTAAAACAAGTCTCCATGAAGCCTCCAGTCTTAAAGAGGAACTGCAGTCTGCTCACATAATTTGCAATAAAAACATCTTTGCTATTCTGAAGCTTCCCTGTGCATGAGGTGCTGTGTATGATGTCATACGCCTAGGCTTTTTACCAAGCAAGAAAGAGGAAGAGGGCTGTATAAGGTATTTACTGGCAAAAAAAAAAGTTTTACTATCCAAAGTTAAAACAACAAGGGCAGAAAAGTTTCAGGCTGGTAAGTTTCTGGACACTATGGGGGAGATTTACTAAAACTGGTACGCACAGAATCTAGTGCAGCTGTGAACAGCTACCAATCAGCTTCTAGGTTTAAGCAGAGGTTCACACTGAATGCGAGTTTGAAATAGTGCAAGTTCAGCCGAACTCGCATGATTTCAAACGCGTTTCAGTCCAACTTCGTGGGTGATTTGAGAGACATCTGTGCGGGTTCATGCACAGATGTCTATTGAAATTGCCCCTGAAGTCGCCAAAAGTAGTGTAGGAACTACTTTTTGTAATTGTGCGGCACTGCAATGTCGGTGTTGCACCAATTTGGACGGTGCCGTTGCCGGCAATAGGCTCCGGTTTTTGACATGTCAAATTGAATGCCGATGTGCCGATGTGAACGGGGGCTTATTGGCAAAGCTTAATTGAACAACCTGATGTTAGAAGCTGATTAGTTTTTGTGTGTACCAGTTTTAGTAAATCTCCTCCTATGTATAAGTAACTTTTTTTTATAAATAACACATTTTTTATTAAGCATTTTTCAAAACATACAATACTTTGTACAACATTCTGCATGAGAAATATCACATTTCTGAAGATTACAGAGGATATAGCATCTGAAAACTAATAGGTTGTTTCCCATGTCAAACGGGAGAGGTCATATATACCCTATAAAAAAATGAAAAACAATGTCCAGCTTTGTCAGTGTATATGACATTAGGCGTCATTCAGTAGGGAGCATTATATTAGAACATATCCACCCAAGGAGCCTTTTGTCTGATCAATAAAGATAGGCGTGCAAGCAAGCAACACATACCATTTTTACATCAAGCCTAACATTCGATTTTAAATCACTGGAGAAAAGTAGGAGAAGAATAGAGTAGGAAAGAAAAAAAGAATAGAGAACAAGCCTTTGCAATCTTAAGACCCCTAGATGGCTACTAGGAAAAAGTAATAGATGCATAGCCAGAGGATCCAGCTATAGTGGGTATTCCTTGATGTGCTAAAGCTGTATGGGTGCCATTTTATTAATCATATCTGGTGAACTGCCTAATAGAATGTCCGATCTAAACTTCTTTGGTTCCTCCATGTCCACTGTACACTTCATTCTGTCAGTTTCATCACTAAAACTCCCATTTGACTGCAGAATCTCAGTATTTTTTTTCATGTTAGACCATTTGTCTTTCCATTCAGGTGTCTTTGAGTCATGTAACACTTTTAAAGATTCTAACTCTAACCTTATTCAAGTCATTTTTTGGGGGGGCATATAAGCTATTTAGTAAAGTTTTGCTTCCCTGGAACTTCTTAAATTGTGGGAAATATTTCCCAAACCATACTCCTTAACATGCAGGGGACCTTGTCTTAGTACACTGTCTGCCTCTGGATCCAGCCTAAACTGTGGAAAATCTTTTCTTAAACTGCCCTCCTGAACAAGTAGGGGGCATATTTTGTTTGCATTATTTATCTCTGCTGTGATAGTTAACCACTTAAGGACCAGCCCCTGCAGTTATACTGCGGCAGGTTGGCTCCACTGGGTGAATCGCTGCCGTGGTACATCGGGTGCTTTAAGAACTCTAGGGGCGGCGCGCACGTGCCTGCAGTGTGACGATGGAGACGATACGCGTGGCCACCTGCAAGCCACCCGCGATCGCTCCTGAAAGAGACAGAATGGAGATCTTTCAATGTAAACAGACAGATCTCCGTTCTGTCAGGGGAGGAGAGACAGATTTGCTGCTCCTAAAGATTAGGAACAGCGATCGGTCTCCTCCTCCAGGCAGTTCCATCCACCCACAGTTAGAACACACATGAGGGAACACACTTAACCCCTTGATCGCCCCCTAGTGTTAATCCCTCCCCTGCCAGTGATATTAATATAGTAATCAGTGGCTATTTTTAGCTCTGATCACTGTACAAATGTTAATGGTCCCTAAAAAGTGTCAAAAGTGTCCGATTTGTCTGCTGCAATGTCCCGCTAAAAAACGCTGATCGCCGCCATTACTGGTAAAATAGAAAATGAATAATAAAAATGCCAGAAATCTATCCCCTATTTTGTATAACTTTTGTGCAAACCAAATCAATATACTGTATGCGATTTTTTTTTACCAAAAATATGTATAAGAATATATATCAGCCTAAACTGATGAAGAAATTAGTTTTTTTTTCATTTTTTGGATATTTATTATAGCAAAAAGCAAAAAATATTGTTTTTTTTTTTTCAAAATTGTCGCTCTTTTTTTGTTTATAGCGCAAAAAATAAAAACCGCAGAGGTGATTAAATACCACCAAATGGCCTGATCATTAAGGGGGCAAATCCTTCCAGTCCTTAAGTGGTTAAGCAATCAACCATCTCATTACATGTTTCAGCCTCAGCCATCACATCACACTGATCTTTGGGTTTATCATCAACCAATGCAACCAGCTCACCATGAATCTGCAATGAATTACACATTTTATCATTGTCATCAATAAACACATTCTTGTCAACTCCTTGCAGGGTAGTGTCAGCAAATGATGCAAACACTGTAGAGTTTCTCCTGCAGCAACTTCAGAGTGCACCTCTGGCATATAAAAATCCACCAACTGTGCTGACATTTGTCCTTTGTTCCATGAACCCAACTTTGGGTTAGTGACCCCAATCTCTTCATTCTCTTGTGCTATGTCATACATCCACCAACACCAGCTTCTTTGGCCACACTGTGACATAAAGAGACCTTGTTTACCATTGATAATAAGCTTTTCACCAAACTATCCCAGTGTAATTGTTTTGTGTATCAAACATACTCTGCAATACCTGTCCATCTGTCCAGTGAGATACAGAAAAACAGTGGCAGAAGAGTAGACACATTGCAGATTTCATCATTAAGTATACCAGATTGCAATATTACATTGTTAAACACAGCAGGTTCCATTACCAAAATCTCATCACTGGGAGCCTGCAGCTTTGCGCTAAGCACATAAACATTTCCATCTAGGTGAGCCTGTGGCTCTTCATTAAACACAGGAGCATTTTCAGAGATGCCAGTCTTCATTAACCCATTTTCATTTTCACATTGACATGTTTATCAGCAGCAATCACCACGATGTTTGCACATGCATTTCTAACGCTTGCCTCTCCACTATACAGTGCATTGTATAGAGGAAAGTCTCCTTCAAGATATAAAGCCAGTCTCATAACTGGGGTCATTCCCACTTCACAGCAGATAGTCTTACTGACAGTCTCCATAATCACTGTTTTAGAAGTTCCAGCATTTACCGCATTAGTGAGAGTCTTACCCACTAATGCAGTAGGTATCTCCACCTTAATTTGAGTGTGCTGGACCTGGAGCTATTTTTTTTCCTTTCTCTTTACTTTGACCTGCCATTTTATCAATATGACTATAGGCTGAAAAAACAGCAAGCCCCCCACATGCTTGCCCTACAGGCTCTACAGAAATATCCTCAAAGTTGCTAGGGGCGAAAGAAGAAATTTTCACACAGGGAGCTAGACTTAGAGATACAGACTCATGCCAGTAGCATTATAACCATTCCAGAGCACAGGGCAAGTTATGACACCATGTTACAGCCACATGGCTGACTTTTGTTAAAGGAGCTTCCCCCATAGCAATTTCTAGCAGACAGAAACTCATATTATGTTGCAATTGCTGCAAAACTTCTGATGAAACTTTCAGTGACACACTCCCTCTGGGTGAAATGGGAGACAACACTTTTTCAGCTGATGCTTGCTAGCTCTCTCAGACATACTGAATTCTCTGTAAACCTGTTCCCGAGACTTTGCTGAAGGATGCACAGCCTGATTTGTGAATAATTGTGTCGCTAATTTACTTCATAAATGTCACCCAAAGCGTTTAGCATTACAGTTGATTCAGAAATGTAATACTGAACACAATACATTAGAAATATGAGAAGAGCAAAAATAAGGAAAAAGGATTTTAAAGGTGCCATTCTTAACCCCCAGAAAGTGAATACTCTGTTAATCAAAAATATAAAAAATAGATTTATTAATTTACAAAAATTCCTTAGACGTATCTATATCCTTACCAAAATTTTTTTGTTAGTTTTCATTGAAATAAATAGCATTCCAAAACATCCACAATCACATATAACATATAATATTCCTAGAGTAAACATATCACAAAAATATTTAAAATATCCTTTAATATGTAATTATTCCTAACCTTCTCTCTCTCTCCAAGAACAAAAAAAAAAACCCCAACCACACACTCCCTTTTTGTTTAAGCTTAAGGAGCCCTTAAAAAAATCTAAAAGTGAAATCATTTTTAATTGAATTTAGTTTAGGCGTGAATACTGAGACAGCTACCAATCGCTATTAACCTGATACACCTAAATATACGTGTCCCCTTACCAAATATTTATCCCAATTACTCTACTGCACTTCCTAGTGAATTTCTACACCCTAGGGAAGATAAAAAACAAAAACAAAAAAAAAACCACAAACACATCCCTTTTTGTACAAGCCTAAACACCCCATAAATTATAAAGTGAATCATTATTAATTTTATTTGATTAAGGGTGAATACCGAGACAGCTATATATAGCTATCAACCCGATTCACCAAAATAACCAGGAGAAAGAAAAGAGAGAGAGAGTTAAAGGGGTCCTAATCTTCTTAAAGCGGAGGTCCGCGGAAAAAAAAATATTAAAAGCCAGCAGCTACAAATACTGCAGCTGCTGACTTTTAATATATGGACTTACCTGTCCAGGGAGCCCGCGATGTTGGCAGCCGAAGCCGATCCGTCCATCGGCTCTCGGCTGCTGCCACCATCATCCTCAGTAAGGGAATAAGGAAGTGAAGCCGTGCGGCTTCACTTCCTGGTTCCCTACTGCGCGTCCTCTCTGGTCCCTGCTGTGTTCTGTGTCTCACAGAATACAGCAGTGGAGGACAGAGTAGGCGCCGGAAGTGGCATAGGTCACGGCAAGCGCCGCGGTGATCTATGCCAGGAAGTGGGAGCAAATACCTGTATTAGACAGGTATCTGCTCCCTCCTCCCCCCTGAAAGGTGCCAAATGTGACACCGGAGGGGGGGAGGAATCCAAAAAGTGGAAGTTCCATTTTTGGGTGGAACTCCACTTTAATATTCCATTCAAGAGATTCGCTTTGTTCCATCTCCCCTACATCTTTTAATTTGCATTCTCATTACCCATATAACTCATATAGGTTGGGGATTGTTTAAACTCAAGCCAGCTTCTCCATAGTCTATGAAATCTTAGTCCAAGATCATTTTGTAAACCAATTAATTCTTCCATTAGCCTAGTTCTGTCTACATCTCTAAACCACTCCTTAATTTTCAGTATTTTTTTTGCATTCCAGTACTTTGGAATTAATGCTTTTGCTGCGTTTAACGAAAAAGGGGTGATAGCTGTTCTATACTTCTTCCTTGATTCACCTGAAGCATGGAAAAAACGTTGCCAGGGGTCCTGCTTGACCTCCACAATGCTGATCTTCTTAATTAGCCTCAGCACTTCTTTCCAATAAGGTTGTATCAAAGGGCAATTCCACCAAATATGAGCATGTGTTCCCTCACCCTCATAAGCCCTCCAAAATAAAGGTGCCACTTGGGTGTCTAAATTAATCTTATGTAATTTTGATGGAACAAAATACCACTTTGTTAACAATTTATAATATAAATAAAAATTAATTTTATAAAAAAATATATATATATTTTATTATCGTATTCATTGAGGTAGAATGTACCTACTCAATTACTTTACGTTTTAAGACTTCCAGAATAGTTTGATTCAGTTCACCCGGAATCAGGTGGGGAGATCAACATCTTATATATACTAGATATCCCATGTCTGTTTATTCCCCCTGATCCACAAGTCTTTCACATGGAAGGAGCTTGTGGACTGAGCGAAGGGGTTTCGGAAGGGTCTCCACAAAATGTTGCAGTGGTCTATATCTCCACACATACCATGGGGAGATACAAAATCTATTTCGTAATTCTGATAATGAGTAGACATGTGCACTCGTTATAGTCCGAATGCATTTTCGTCCAAACTTTCAGGGATTTTTGTGTTCGTCTTAACAAAACGATAACGAATGCGCAGAATCCGAAATCCGAAAGATCCGAAAGAAAAAATGCTTTATTTTCGTATCCATTATATTTTCATATCTTTGCGACAACAGTTCGATATAGCTTGAATGTCAATACAATGCAATTCCATTGGCTTTTGGGGTAGAACATTCAACATGAACAAAAACAAACAAGTATCGTATCATTCAATATGATCATAAATATGTATAATACCGTTTGACATGCAGATTTGACGAAGCAGCTAAAAACAAACAATCGCGAGCGGACATTTAAAATTCTCTGCCTATAAGCTATAGAAGAATTCTAATGTTGTTTGACTAGTAAAAATAATTAATAATTATAATTGTTACTAGTCAAACAACATTAGAATTCTACTATAGCTTGTGGGTGGAGCATTCAACCAAAAATGTACGATCGAGACGTCGTACAGTTTAGCTGCTTTGTCAAATCTTCTTTGAACATCCGACAGACACCATAAGTCTTCAATTGACAGATTTGACATTAATTAAATTGGATTTTCGTATGAATGCATTTTTTATTTCGGGAGTAACTACAGTGCCTTAAAAAAGTATAATACCCCTTGACATTTTCCACATTTTGTCATGTTACAACCAAAAACTTAAATGTATTTTATTGGTATTTTATTTCATAGAACACAAAGTGGCACATAATTGTGAAGTGGAAGCAAAATGATAAATGGTTTTCAACATTTTTTACAAATAAATATCTGAAAAGCGTGGCGTGCATTTGTGTTTAACAGCCCTGAGTCAATACTTTGTAGAACCACCTTTTTCTGCAATTACAATTACAAGTCTTTTGGGGGATGTCGCTACCAGCTTTGCACATCTAGAGAGTGACATTTTTGCCCATTATTCTTTGCAAATTAGCTCAAGCTCTGTCAGACTGGATGGAGAGTGTCTGTGAACAGCAATTTTCAAGACTTGCCACAGATTCTCAATTGGATTTAGGTCTGGTCTTTGACTGGCCATTCTAACACATGAATATGCTTGGATCTAAACCATTCAATTGTAGCTCTGGCTGTATGTTTAGCATTGTTGTCCTGCTGTAAGTTGAACCTAGGCCCCAGTCTCAAGACTTTTTAAGACTTTTGCAGACTTTAACAGGTTTCCTTCTAAGATTGCCCTGTATTTGGCTCCATCCATTTTCCCATCAACTCTGACCAGTTTCCCTGTCCCTGCTGAAGAAAAGCATCCCCACAACATGATCCTTCCACCACCATGTTTCTCGGTGGGAATGGTGTGTTCAGGGTGATGTGCAGTCTTAGTTTTCCACTACACATAGTGTTTTGCTTTTAGGCCAAAAAGTTAAATTTTGGTCTCATCTGACCAAAGCACCTTCTTCCACATGTTTGCTGTGTCCCCCACATGGCTTCTTGCAAACTGCAAAACTGGACTTTTTATGACTTTCTTTCAACAATGGCTTTCTTCTTGGAACTCTTCCATAAAGGCCATATTTGTGGAGTGCACGACTAATAGTTGTCCTGTGAACAGATTCTCCAACCTGAGCTGTAGATCTCTGCAGCTCCTCCAGAGTTACCATGGGCCTCTTGGCTGCTTTTCTGATCAATGCTCTCCTAAAGGCTTTATTTGACCTTCTTTTAATTAATAAGGTCAACAACATCTGGTAAGCAGACATCCACTTACAGAGCACTTTGGGTGTGTGTCACAGTCGGTGAAGGTGACCCATTTTTACAGTAGAAGAAGCACTTCTTGATTTCACTTTGCACATTGGGCTCTTTATTGGGACTTATTCAATTTCTAACTTTCAATTTTTATTTTAAATTTTTTTGAACTCATGTAGCGATTATATGGTTGCTACATCCTTTGTCAAATGCACTATTTGTACACGGTTATGTTATATTTTACATAGATATTCAAATATCATCAAAGTGATTTAGTGGCACTGACTCAATTTAAATATATATTTTTTTGGATATATATATATATATATATATTCACTATGTACTTGAGCAAGTACTAACTAGAGACTTAGCGCCCCCCTTCACACCTGTTTTCAATTTGCACTAGAAATTCTTTATCTAGTTTGGGGGATAGCAGCTTTATTTTATATCTATAGTAATTTTTGGCGTGAGGTATTCACATAATTTTTTCTCCTTGCCCAGACTGTCAGTTTAGGTGGACGGCCATGTCTTGGTAGGTTTGCAGTTGTGCCATACTCTTTCAATTTTCAGGTGGTGGATTGAACTGTGCTCCATGAGATGTTCAAAGCTTGGGATTTTTTTTATAACCTAACCCTGCTTTAAACTTCTCCACAACTTTATCCCTAAACTGTCTGGTGTGTTCCTTGGCCTCCATGATGCTGTTTGTTCACTAAGGATCTCTAACAAACCTCTGAGGGCTTCACAGAACAGCTGTATTTATACTGAGGTTAAATTACACACAAGTGGACTCTATTTACTAATTAGGTGACTTCTGAAGGCAATTCCTTCCACTAGATTTTAGTTAGAGGTATCAGAGTAAAAGGGGCTGAATACAAATGCATGCCACACTTTTCAGATATTTGTAAAAAAAATTGAAAACCATTCATCAATTTCCTTCCACTTTACAATTATGTTCCACTTTGTGTTGGTCTATCAAATGAAATCCCAATATAATACCTTTACATTTTTGCTTGTAACATGACAAAAATGTGGAAAATTTCAAGGGGTATGAATACTTTTCAAGGCACTGTAAATAAATGTATTTTTGGGATGAAACCGAAATTCCGAAACAAAATATTTTAGTGTGCACATGTCTAATAATGAGTAAAGGGTTTTTGCCTGAGAGGGGCATTAGAGGGCTATTATTTTGCCATAGCATACTTTTTAATAAACTTTCCCAGAATCTTAAAGTCTCTATTGCAATTTAAGCCAGATCCTTAGCAAGACCTCTATGTTGCCTTGGTAGCCAGATAATCTGGCCCAGATTTGAATCACTTATAATTCCCTCCAATTGCACCCAATTTTTTTGAGAAGTACCACGAACCCAATCTATTATTCTCAGCAGCACTGCAGCCTCATGATACTTCTCAAAAGGGAGGGACAGACCCCCAAGTAATTTTGGTCTTACCAGTGTCTTATAAGCAATAAGCAGTCCTCTATAATTTCATACAAATCTCTTAATCAGTAGTCTAAGGATTTTAAAAGAAGACCCTGGGATATTTATTGAGAGAGTTTGAAAGACATACAGGGCTTTCGGGAGGGTCACCATTTTAATCACATTTATCCTGCCAAACCAGGACAACCTGGCTGGATATCCCTTCAGATCTTGTTTATTTTTATTAAGTAAGGGCATATAGTTATCTTGATACAAATCTATTTCTGATGCAGACATGTATATACCCAAATATTTCAGACCCTTCTGCTTCCACACAAAGGGGTACCGAGATCTAAGATCCCTACACTCCACTAAGGGGACAGAGATGTTTAAGATTTTTTTACTTTTCATTGACTTTTTACAGCCCCAATTAGTTTTTTGCGATCACACATGCTCACCCATGTATCATAGCCTGATGCATGACCATCCTTTTGGAGGGTTGCCTGTTGGGCTGTCTGTCGCCTAACATACCCCACCTCAGCTCCCGGAAAAGATTTTCCCCATGTGGGGATACTCATGACCCTCAGTACCGTATCAATTGCTCATGGATACCCTGTAAGTATTATATAGGGTGGTTTACCCCTATTTCTCTTTTATAATATTAGACCAATAGAAATGCATAATATATCATTATGAAGCTATCTTACAGGCTTACACGCTTGCTCCTGATAAGTGACATCAAGTCACGAAACGCGTTGAGCCAACAAATGTTGTGTTTAAATTTTATACTGTATCCTACTACGTCATTGTGGTTTCTGTTCATACATTATGTATTTGACTATATTCCAATCATGTGCTATTAAATTGTGGGCTTTTCTATATGTATCATGTGCTATCCATTTTTTTTATTATTTATGAATTATGTATTTATGTATGAAATAAAGTTTTTCATTCAATATTTTTCTATATGCAGGTATTTAATTATGTGTGTAGTATATCAATTTTCTATCGAATATGAATTATTATGAGACAAAAGTCCTACTCTTTTACACATTATAGATATGTCAATTATAACTCCACACAACATTCGACCCTCCGCGTACTTTATTCAAAGTCCCACTTCCTTGTTCTCCCTTGTTTAGGTTAACCAGTTCCTGACCGGCTCATGTACTTAAAGTGCTGCACAATGGCTCTCCTGAGAGAAACCATTATGGGTATGTCTTTCCCTTTAAGAGCCGCCAGATGGCGCTTGCTCCCACTGCATGGCGGGGGAACCAATACGCGTGGCCCCCGGGTGCGATTGTCGCCATCCACACGTGCAATGAGAGCCAGCACAGGGATTTATGTGTGTAAACACACAAATCCATGTTCTGTCAGGGGAGAGGAGACACATCGTTTGTTCATACTAAGTAGGAACAACGATATGTCTCCTCCCCCAGTCAGTCCCATCCCCATACAGTTAGAACACATCTAGGGAACACACATGTAACCCCTTGATCATCCCCTAGTGTTAACCCCTTCCCTACCAATGACATTTACACAGTAATCAGTGCATATTTATAGCTGTATAAATGTCAATGGTCCCAAAAATGTGTCAAAAGTGTCTGATCTGTCTGTCGCAATACCGCTACAAATCGCAGATCACCGCCATTACTAGTAAAAAATAAATAAATAATAAAAATGCCATAAAAATGCCATAAATCTTTCCCATAGTTTGTAAACGCTATAAATTTTTAGCAAACCAATCAATATTTGCTTATTGCGATTTTTTTTTACCAAAAATATGTAGAAGAATATATATTGGCCTAAACGGATGAAGAAATTTGTTTTTATAAAAAAAAATTGGGGATATTTATTATAGCAAAAAATATTGTTTTTTTAAAAAAAAATTGTCACTCTTTTTTTGTTTATAGAGCAAACACTAATAACCGCAGAGATCAAATACCACCAAAAGAAAGCTCTATTTGTGGAAAAAAAAGGACACAAATTTTGTTTGGGTACAGCATTGCATGACCGTGCAACTGTCAGTTAAATTGATGCAATGCCAAATTGTAAAAAGTGCTCTGGTCAGGAAAGGGGTAAAATCTTCCGGGGCTGAAGTGGTTACGATTTCAGTTTTCTCAACATTTACTTAAAAATGTGAAATTTCCCCATACCTTTTCAACTTTGCAAGGATATTTGGAAGCGCCTGTGATGGATTGGATAAGTATAACATAATGTCATTCACGAATGCAGACACTTTATATTCTTTTCCAGCTATCTCTAAACCCTAAATTTCTAAGTTTGCCCAAATAGTTGCTAGCAAGGGTTCGAAAGATAGTACAAAAAGTAAAGGGGAAAGTGGGCAGCCCTGTGCCATTGTAAAGTGCAAAGGGCTCTGATAGAGTCCCGTTTACCCATACGTGAGCCGTTGGATTAGAATATAATGCCTATACCCACTTATACATACGCGGGCCTAAGCCAACGTAGCACAATGTCAAAAGCATATACTCGAAGGCCTTTTCAGCATCAACTGATAGAAAAAGTACTGATTTCTTTCCTTTTTTGGCTCCATGCATTAAAGGTTAGTTCTAATTACATTATCTTTTGCTTTCCTCCCTGGGACAAAGCCTGCTTGATCTTTCTCTGTCAAAAAGGGCATAAAAGGCTTCAACCTCTCAGCCAAGATCTTTGCATAGATTTTAATATCATTTGACACAGTTCCCCATAAACGTTTACTGTACAAGATAAGGTCCATTGGCATGGACCATAGGGTGAGTACATGGATTGAAAACTGGCTACAAGGGCGAGTTCAGAGGGTGGTGATAAATGAGGAGTACTCTGAATGGTCAGGGGTGGGTAGTGGGGTTCCCCAGGGTTCTGTGCTGGGACCAATCCTATTTAATTTGTTCATAAACGATCTAGAGGATGGGATAAACAGTTCAATCTCCGTATTTGCAGACGATACTAAGCTAAGTAGGGCAATAACTTCTCCGCAGGACGTGGAAACCTTGCAAAAAGACCTGAACAAATTAATGGGGTGGGCGACTACATGGCAAATGAGGTTCAATGTAGAAAAATGTAAAATAATGCATTTGGGTGGCAAAAATATGAATGCAATCTATACACTGGGGGGAGAACCTCTGGGGGAATCTAGGATGGAAAAGGACCTGGGGTCCTAGTAGATGATCGGCTCAGCAATGGCATGCAATGCCAAGCTGCTGCTAACAAAGCAAACAGAATATTGGCATGCATTAAAAGGGGGATCAACTCCAGAGATAAAACGATAATTCTCCCGCTCTACAAGACTCTGGTCCGGCCGCACCTAGAGTATGCTGTCCAGTTCTGGGCACCAGTCCTCAGGAAGGATGTACTGGAAATGTGCGAGTACAAAGAAGGGCAACAAAGCTAATAAAGGGTCTGGAGGATCTTAGTTATGAGGAAAGGTTGCAAGCACTGAACTTATTCTCTCTGGAGAAGAGACGCTTGAGAGGGGATATGATTTCAATTTACAAATACCGGACTGGTGACCCCACAATAGGGTTAAAACTTTTTCGCAGAAGAGAGTTTAACAAGACTCGTGGCCACTCATTAAAATTAGAAGAAAAGAGGTTTACCCTTAAACTACGTAGAGGGTTCTTTACTGTAAGAGCGGCAAGGATGTGGAATTCCCTTTCACAGGCGGTGGTCTCAGCGGGGAGCATTGAAGCTTCAAGAAACTATTAGATAAGCACCTGAATGACCGCAACATACAGGGATATACAATGTAATACTGACACATAATCACACACATAGGTTGGACTTGATGGACTTGTGTCTTTTTTCAACCTCACCTACTATGTAACTATGTAATATCTTCATTGATTAAGGAAATGGGCCTAAAGCTGGAACACAACGTTGGATCTTTCCCCTGTTTTACCAAAAGTGTTATATAAGCCCCTAACACCTCCTTACATATCTCCAGATTGCCCCCAATAGAATTCATATATGTCCAAAAATAAGGATTTAAAATTCCTATAAACTTTTTTAAAATATAAAGAAGTAAAGCCATTGGGGCCTGGACTTCTACCTACCCCAATGATTTTACTTGCCTGTTGTTTTTCTTCTATAGTGATATCCCTATTTAAACTTAATAGCGTCCTCTTCTGATATAACTGGAAGTTTTGCCTTCTTTAGATATTGTTCTGTTTTATGTCGTCTAAGCTGGATGTCATCAAGATTCTGGACATTATGCACTTTATATAATAATTGATAATAATCCTGGAAGATTTAAGTAATACCACTCGTAAAGTATTTCAACTCCCCTTTCTTATCCTTCACTTATGCTATATAATTTAGTTCTGGGTTTAATTGTCCCTGCCAATAGTTTCCCTGGTCTATTTCCTGCTTCATAATATCTTTTAGCTGTTATATTAAAAGCCAGTTTAGTTTCCTGCTTCATTAAGTCCTTAAATGCCTCTAGTTTTTCTATCAATTTAACCAACGCTGGATCAGCAATAGATCCTTTATGTAGCTGTTCCAGATCCTGAGTTTCCCGTAAAAGAGTTTGTTTCTGAGCCAACCAAATTCTCTTCCTCTAAGCTCCTTGTGCTATTAACCTTTCTCTCATAAATACTTTATGAGTTTCCCAGAGGATGGTTAGGGCAATGTATTCTATATTATTTTCCTTGAAGAATAAATTCAGATCACATTCTAAGTCCGCTACTACTCTAGGGAAATATAAAAGGGACTCATCCTATCTCCAAAACTGCTGCCTGGTTGGTAAGTCCTTTAAATCCAGGACCACCACAACCGAGGCATGGTCTGAGAGAGTTATCAATTGTATTTCTGCTTTTAACAAACCCTCTAAAAAGCTCATGGTTCAGAAAAACATAGTCAATTCTTGAATATGATGAGTGTACTGGAAAATAGTAGGTAATATCTCTACCCCTAGGGTGTAAAATTCTCCATGCCTCTACTAACAGTTTGTGTAGTTTCTGTTTGATTGCCCTAAGTTTTCTAACCTTCCACCGTAGAGAAAGAGGTTGAATGTCTAAGACTGGGTTAAAAACAAAATAAAATCACCCGATATTTTTAATTTCCCCTTTCTAAAGGTTTCCAACTTATGAATAACCCTCTTCATAAAAAGAGCGGGGTGGGAATTTGGAAAATATATGTTCACTAATGTGCAACTGATATTAAATAAACAACCTTTAATAAACAAAAATCATGCTTCGGGATCCGATTCTATTGATTTCAACATAAATGATATATTTCTGTCAAACCCTATCGCTATTCCTTTAGATCTCTTATTGGGAGAAAAAATATGGAACCATGTTGGGAAGGTTTTCGAGCTCAAATTGATTTTTGACGACCATTTTAGATGAGTTTCTTGTAAAAACACTATGTTAGGAGAGAATTCTCTTAATTCCTGAGAGACCCGATGTCTCTTAATCGAGCTATTTAAACCACTGACATTCTAGGTGATTATTTTCAAGGGGGCCATATTCTAAAAATGGTACTACATGCAATTAAATAGAAATAGGGTTCTATCTCAACTCTAGAAATACTACACTCTACTAACATACAAGACCACAAAAAATGTACTTTTTAGACAACATATATCTCCAAATTGCCCTCTCTCTCTCTTCCTTCCCAAAAATACATTGAGAGTCAATGTTATGTGCCACCCGACAGCTGCCTAAATAGACGCACAGCCAAGTGGGGCATTCCTTGGGGGTTTTAATATGTTCACATGAGCCACCAGTCCTCATCTCCAAGTGTTAGGAGATGGTTCCAAAAGAGCAGTTGGACATAGCCACTCCACAGTGTTCTCCCAGAGCAATTCCCTTTCTGGTCTAAATTTCCCCTCCAAACCATATAAAAAAAACCCTTCTACAACCTTATTTCTTGCTATAATCAGAATCTCAATTCCATATGCCTATACTTTATTCCATGATCTGTCTTTTAACTTCCCGCAATCTGGGAGTTTCTTTTCCCAGTTCTCCAAGTTGATGCCTTGCAAATCAAGTTTGCTGCAGAATTCCTTTAAGTCCTCTGGAAATTGAAAAGTTGCTGAAATACTTACTTGTTAAAGGTTTCAATGCCCTTCTATGGGATAATGTCTCAGGTTACAGATGTGTAAAGATGGGTAACTTAGTTCCATTAAAATCGGTAAATGCTGATTTTCTCATGCCCTGTGATACCTATTCTTTTACTTCATAGTGATGAAATCTTGCTATTACGTCTCTAGGAACATCCGTTGTAGACTTATTTGGTTGTTGTATTCTATGAACTCTTTCAAAACAGAAGATGATTTTCTTTTCAAAATTTTCAAAAAACACTTCCTGTACCACCAATTCCTAGATCAATATCGTTAACAGTCTCAGGGAGACCGCGGATCCTTAAATTGTTTTGTGTGCTTTGATTTTCTTGATCTTTAAGCCTATATCAAATGTTTCTTATTTTTAGCCTTTCGCGCAGTTCCATAATGGCCTTTCTAGGTGTTCTTCTGTTTCTTCTACCCTTTGCAGGACATTCTTTATGTCCATTCTTGTTGTATTAATTTCTCCTTTAATCATACATTCTAGGTGATACCTCATATCAACCATATCTTGCTTTGTGGGCAGTGTTTGTAAATTTTCAGAATCTTTTTCTATTATTTGTTGTTGTTGATTTTTGGGTGAATTTCTGTTGCTTTTTTTGCTCTTAGGCTGTGGGGACTTGGAATTATTTAACCTTTGTATATCTTCTGGCATCGTTTTAGCCTAGTTTCTACTTCAATTTCTTTTATGGATACATATCTATATAAAACATTTCAGTGCAGTTACATATTGAATGTAGAAGGATCCCTAAGGTGCCTATTCTGCTAAGACATAGCCCATAGGTATACATATAGAAAGTGGTGTTCAATGTACATATAGTTTAATAACTGTATTTAGGCCAGACTGCAGAAAACAATTGGGTGGTAGTCTCTACGCATTTCACCGTTAACTAGCTTCCTCAGAAGACCTATTAAATTAAGAAATAGATCACAATTATTGATAAAATATACAGACATAATGTTTTATATTATAAATATTAATTTAACATAAATTTAATAATAGCCAAGTACTCACATACATATAACCAAGATCTAGTGATACTGAATCCACATAGGAAAGATGCCCCAGGTAGACCAGAGCATGGAATGGACATGTAGGAAAAACAGCTAGTAGGAACCGCAGAAGGACAATGCAAAACATGCCAATTTATGAATCATAGTAAACATGACCCCTATAAGGATTACCAACTTATATACAAAAAGGGTACAGAGGGGGACCCGGAGGAGGATGGGGACCGGAGCAGGACCCGCGGAGTACAGAGGGGGACCCAGAGGAGGACCTGTGGAGCACAGAGGGGGACACAGAGGAGGACGGGTACTGGAGGAGGACAAGGAGAGAGGGAGGAGAACACCAGAAGGAGGGAGGAGAACACCTGAAGCCAGAGGAGGGGGACAGTTGGGGTAAATGGTGTGGCAGTGAGGGCAGTTACAAGCACCGACCCCCCCGTATAGCCTTTCAATAAAGCAGCTCACAGCCACAGGAGGGAGAGGGGGAGAAGCGGCTATCAGCTAAATAAATATCAGCTATAACTCCCCCCACTGCCGCACCGATTACCTGTGAGGCTACTCAGCCCCCCTACAACACTGAAGATGCCTGGTTCGATACAACAGGTATTTTGCTAAAATCATTTAAGTTCATTTTTTTCCTCATTAATGTACACACAGCACCCCATATTGACAGAAAAACACAGAATTGTTGACATTTTTGCAGATTTATTAAAAAAGAAAAACTGAAATATCACATGGTCCTAAGTATTCAGACCCTTTGCTGTGACACTCATATATTTAATGCAGGTGCTGTCCATTTCTTCTGATCATCCTTGAGATGGTTCTACACCTTCATTTGAGTCCAGTTGTGTTTGATTATACT
The DNA here is from genome assembly GCA_037952925.1 of Lithobates clamitans. Classification (NCBI taxonomy): domain Eukaryota; kingdom Metazoa; phylum Chordata; class Amphibia; order Anura; family Ranidae; genus Lithobates; species Lithobates clamitans. The sequence goes on along the minus strand of JBBGZY010000305.1, from coordinate 5,165,141 downwards.
GATTGGACTTGATTAGGAAAGCCACACAACTGTCTATATAAGACCTTACAGCTCACAGTGCATGTCAGAGCAAATGAGAATCATGAGGTCAAGGGAACTGCCTGAAGAGCTCAGAGACAGAATTGTTCGCAAGGCACAGATATGGCCAAGGTAGAAAAAAATTTCTGCTGCACTTAAGGTTCCTAAGAGCACAGTGGCCTCCATAATCCTTACATGGAAGACGTTTGGGACGACCAGAAACCTTCCTAGAGTTAGCCGTCTGGCCAAACTGAGCTATCGGGGGAGAAGAGCCTTGGTGAGAGAGGTAAAGAAGAACCCAAAGATCACTGTGGCTGAGCTCCAGAGATGCAGTCGGGAGATGGGAGAAAGTTGTAGAAAGTCAACCATCACTGCAGCCCTCCACCAGTTGGGGCAGAGTGGCCCGACAGAAGCCTCTCCTCAGTGCAAGACACATGAAAGCCTGCATGGAGCTTGCTAAAAAACACCTGAAGGACTCCAAGATGGTGAGAAATAAGATTCTCTGGTCTAATGAGACCAAGATAGAACTTTTTGGCCTTAATTCTAAGCGGTATGTGTGGAGAAAACCAGGCACTGCTCATCACCTGTCCAATACAGTCCCAACAGTGAAGCATGGTGGTGGCAGCATCATGCTGTGGGGGTGTTTTTCAGCTGCAAGGACAGGACGACTGGTTGCAATCGAGGGAAAGATGAATACGGCCAAGTACAGGGATATCCTGGACGAAAACCTTCTCCAGAGTGCTCAGTAACTCAGACTGGGCCGAAGGTTTACCTTCCAACAAGACAATGACCCTAAGCACACAGCTAAAATAACAAAGGAGTGGCTTCACAACAACTCTGTGACTGTTCTTGAATAGCCCAGCCAGAGCCTTGACTTAAACTCAATTGAGCATCTCTGGAGAGACCTAAAAATGGCTGTCCACCAACGTTTACCATCCAACCTGACATAACTGGAGAGGATCTACAAGGAGGAATGGCAGAGGATCCCCAAATCCAGGTATGATTGTTGCATCCTTCCCAAAAAGACTCATGGTTGTATTAAATCAAAAGGGTGCTTCTACTAAATACTGAGCAAAGGGTCTGAATACTTAGGACCATGTGATATTTCAGTTTTTCTTTTTTAATAAATCTGCAAAAATGTCAACAATTTTGTGTTTTTCTATCAATATGGGGTGCTGTGTGTACATTAATGAGGAAAAAAATGAACTTAAATGATTTTAGCAAATGGCTGCAATATAACAAAGAGTAAAAAATTTTAGGGGGTCTGAATACTTTCCGAGTTTAAGGTACCTGTGGTAAGGTATAGTCCGAAATGGAGCTTTGGCTGAGGGTTGAGGTGTAAGTGTAGTCAGGCAGGCCAGGTCAGCACCAAGTCTTTGGCAGCAAGGTACAAAATGAGGATCCAAAAGCCTGGTCAAAAACAGGCAGGGGTCATACACAGACTGATGGAGGAATGCAGAATCGTCAGGCAAAAGAGTAGTCCAAGAATTAAGCAAAGTCCAAAAATCCAGAAGTTCAGCAGTTCAGCAGGAGAGCATACATCCAGGGAACAAATCCACACAAATGAACCCAGAGCACAGGAAGTCTTGCCATTTCTCTCCTCTCTTTTGATTGTCACTGATTCAATTATTACTAATCTGGCCAGTTTGCAAACTATATGCTCCAATATAAGATACAGTGTGAACACATAATCCTGGATGGATGCACCATGTATGTCCGGCATGGCTAGTCATGCGTAGATCTTTTTTATTTATTAATGTTTCTCGGCTATGGTTATGTGGGTTATGATTGCTATCCCTCACTCTTATGATGAGAGGTTGTCTGTTTTGTTTTTTGCTTTGTTCTATTTTTTGTTTTTTGTTTTGTGTTAATTTGTTTGCATAGATGTGGGAGTGTCTGGTGACTTGGGGGTGTAATTTCAGTCCCTGGTGGGGCAGGGCTCTTTGACTGCATAAAATTGGTCTGCATGGCTGTCGTCCCAGAAGGAAGCCTTTTCTAAAGCTGATGCACAAGAAAGCCAGCAAACAGTTTGCTGAAGACAAGCAGACTAAGGATATGGATTACTGGAACCATGTCCTGTGGTCTGATGAGACCAAGATAAACGTACTTAGTTCAGATTGTGTCAAGAGTGTGTTGCGACAACCAGGTGAGGAGTACAAAGACAAGTGTGTCTTGCCTACGGTCAAGCATGGTGGTGGGACTGTCATGGTCTGGGGCTGCATGAGTACTGCCTGCACTGGGGAGTAACAGTTCATTGAGGGAACCATGAATACCAATATGTACTGTGACAAACTGAAGCAGAGCATAATCCCCCTCCCTTCAGAGACTGGGCCTCAGGGCAGTATTCCAACATGATAATGACCTCAAACACACCTCCAAGATGACCACTGCCTTGCTAAAGAAGCTGAGGGTAAAAGTGATGGACTGGCCAAGTATGTCTCCAGACCTAAACCCTATTGAGCATCTGTGGGGCATCCTCAAATGGAAGATGGAGGAACGCAAGGTTTCTAAGATCCACCAGCCCTGTGATGTCTTAATGGAGGAGTGGAGGAGGACTCCAGTGGCAGCCTGTGAAGCTCTGGTGAACTCCATGCCCAGAGGGTTAAGGCAGTGTTGGAAAATAATGGTGGCCACACAAAATATTGACAATTTGGGCCCAATTTGGACATTTTCCCTTAGGGGTGTACTCACTTTTGTTGCAAGCAGTTTAGACATTAATGGCTGTGTGTTGAGTTATTTTGAGGGGACAGCAAATGTACACTGTTATGCAAGTTGTACACTCACTACTTTACATTGTAGTAGCAAAGTGTTATTTCTTCAGTGTTGTCACATGTGAAGATATAATAAAATATTTACACAAATGTGAGGGGTGTACTCACTTTTGTGTGATACTGCGCATATATATATATATATATATATATATATATATATATATATATATATATATATATATATATATATTAATGTTTTATATTATAAATATGCATGTATGTCTGTATATTTTGTGAATAATTGTGATATATTCCCTAATTTAATAGGGTCTCCTGAGAAAGCCAGGTAATGGTGAAATGTGTAGAGACTGGCACCTAATTGTTTTCAGCAGTCTGGTTTAAATACTGTTATTATATTATATGTACATTGAACATCATTTTCTATATCTATGCTTATGGCCTACGGCTTAGCAAAAGGGAGCCTCCTACATGCAATACGTAACTGCACTGAAATGTTTTTATGGATATGTCTAAGGAATTTTTGTAAATGAATAAAGTTATCTTTGTATTTTAAATTAACTAAGTATTTACTTTTTGGTGGTTAAGAATGGCACCTTTAAAATACTTTTTTCCTTGTTTTTGCTCTTTTTCTATGTTTATAGATGTGGTGCCACATCAGTGAGTTGTGCTCTATGTTTTTCTATACATTAGAAATATATATTGGGAAATAATGGATGCATGCAATTATTTAAAAATATCACACTGCGAATAAGAGTGTAGTTATTATACAAAAATCTAATATATTTCTTAGTCATAATAAAATTAGTTAATTCCTTGGATTTAAAGCAAATACAGATTAGTGATTTAGTTTATTAAAATGTTCTCTGTGTTTTACAGGAATCTCTGATGTATTTATTTTTAAATAAAAGGATTAAATGTTAAAAACACAAAATATACAATAGATTAGGAAAGATTAGAAAATGTAGATAACTTTCAAAGTACACTCTACACAATTTGTATTAATATTTTTGTATAGTCAGAAAGAAAAGTTTGTGAACCTTTGGAAACAACTTTGATTTCTGCTTGTATGATTGCTAAATTACAGTCTGATTTTTATCAAAGTCATAATAATAAATAAAGTGAGTCAGATCTAAAACCATGTACCACATTTTATATTTTTAAATGAAAAATTATAAAGATAAATATAGCTAGTAAAGGCTACAGTAGAATTTTCAAAAGCCTGTGAGTTCATGAATGTTCAGTGAAACAAATTGTTAACGGTAAAGAATCCTAGGGTTGATAGTAAAGAGACTGCTGCAATCTGTTGAACTAGCCAAAATCCTTGTTTATGTGTCTGCTATAGGAAAAATACTGAACAAAAATGGTGTTCATGTAAAGACCTCACCAAGAAAACCATTACTTAAAAAATTTGCTGTGTATGTGATATCTGTGGACTGAAGACGCAAAAGTTAAACTCTTTGGCAGTAATATTACCATTCTTTGATGGAAAAAAATATGACACGCTGACATTCAAAATTCACCCCAGCTGGAAGACAATTACACACATTTAACAAAATTGTAGTTCTCTTGTCATAACTATAGGATACTACTCCGAAGAATTACAGCCTTGTTATTATGCATGTGTGTAGGTAGTCTACCATCTTGCCTTCTGCCTTGGGTCTTTTGGATTCAGGTTTATTGGTCACCTATTTATACTGAAAAGTACTATAGGTTATACTTAAAAATGTATACTAACTTAGTAACTCCATGTTCCTCAACATTAAAAAAACTCACAGTCCACAGGCAAACTCAGTTTTAAGAAGTTGATTGCCACTACATAGCTGGCGTATTTACAGGAGCCACAGGCCTAATATCAACCGCTGCTATTAATCTGCCACTCCTATGCCAAGCTTTTACCTCATCATAACATCAGCCTGAAAACTCTTCATAAGTACGGCAACAGCCCCATTTGCCTGTGTACGTGTTAATGTTTATTGGAGCATTTACAACAGTAATGGAAAATTTATGGAGGGATCTTCGTGGTTTGGAGCTGTCTTGCTCACTTAGAAAAACACATCTTGCTATTATAGAGGGGACAATACATTCAAAATTGCATCAGAACATTTTACAGGAATGTTGGGGTAGAGGTCAGTTACCTGAAACTTAAAATATAAATAATGAAAAAATTACTTTTGTGGACACTTTTCTTTTCTAGAGCATTGTAAATAAAATATGATTATATTCTTAAAATAAAAAAGTGCTGTTTCCCCCTTATTTTGTTTATGTGTTCTCTCCCTGCACTGTGTATATCTTGTAGACTCTTAGTAGGAACTTCCTGTGGATGTGTGAGCACCCCAGCAGTGGCCCAACATGACAATTTTACTGCGATAACTACAACTTAACATGCAAGTGCACTTTGCTTTGGCGTGCAAGAAAGGAAGACAACACCACAACTGAACTGATTCAAATCAGGAAAAAAATGGATTAAGCTTATTAACATTAAGGAAATGTGTAAAAACATTAGTTTTAAGTATTTGGGTTTAGATATACTTCAAGGGAAATCAACACATGACAGTGACCCAAAAACAAAGGAGTAAATGAAATAAAAAACAGAGAAAAAAAATGGCATTCTAGTGGTCAAGCTGAGTTCAGATCTCAAGACAAATTTAAGATGATGAAGTCTCATTGCTCAGTATATAAACAACTACTCTCTCCCTTTAACACCATAAAGGTCAACACTTGGTTTCTAGATTTACAATGAACTTGATGATGCAAAAAACATTGATAAATTATACTGTATATTTAGTAGGCCAGAAAACTATCCCACACACACACACACACACATATATATATATATATATATATATATATATATATATATATATATATATATATATATATATATATACACATACACACACACAGTATCTCACAAAAGTCAGCTTGTATAACAGTGTAAAATTGCTGTCCCCTAAAAATAACTCAACACGCAGCCAGGGGTGTAACCAGAAATAGCAGGGCCCCATAGCAAAATGTTGTATGGGGCCCCCCTGCAAACAGCCCCCCCAGCTGCCCTAGTGTCAATGCAGTGTGACCTGTGCCACATACAGTGTGACCTGTGCCCAATGCAGCGTGAGCTGTGCCCAATACAGCGGGACCTGTGCCCAATACAGCGTGACCTGTGCCCCATACAGCATGACCTGTGCCCAATACAGCCTGGTCTGCCTGTGCCCCATACAGCCCCACCTATGCAGAGGAAGAGGCAAGCCACCCGGATCAGCAGAGAGCGGGATTGCCCGCTGTAATAGCTTTCAGTTGAATTTCCTGTCTTCCCGGGGCTCATCGTCACATAGCCCCACCTCTTGGCCCGACGCCTTTGATGATGTCACATGTCCCGCATTGGATCGGCGTTTTGTCTATCAAAGGCACCGGGCCAAAAGGTGGAGCTATATGACATGAGCCCTGGGAACACTGGAAGTTCTAACGAAAGCTCTTACATCCGGCAATTCAGCTCTCTGCTGATATGGACAGCTCGCCTCTTCCTTTCCTCTCTCTTCCCCTGGCTGGGAGACTGTGCTGACGGTTCTCTTATCCTCACTGGGCCCCACTCGACTGCGGGCCCCATAGCACCCGCATGGGTCGCTATGGTGGTAGTTACGCCCCTGCACGCAGCCATTAATGTCTAAACCGCTGGCAACAAAAGTGAGTATACCCTTAAGTGAAAATGTCCAAATTGGGCCCAATTAGCCATTACCCCTCCCCGGTGTCATGTGACTCATTAGTGTTACAAGATCTCAGGTGTGAATGGGGAGCAGGTGTGTTAAATTTGGTGTTATCGCTCTCACTTTCTCATACTGGCCACTGTAGGTTCAACATGGCACCTCATGGCATAGAGCTCTCTGAGGATCTGAAAAAAAAGAATTGTTGCTCTACATAAAAATGGCCTAGGCTATAAGAAGATTGCCAAGACCCTGAAACTGAGCTGCAGCATGATGGCCAAGACCATAAAGCGGTTTAACAGGACAGGTTCCACTCAGAATAGGCCTCGCCATGGTCGAACAAAGAAGTTGAGTGCATGTGTTCAGCATCATATCCAGAGGTTATCTTTGGGAAATAGACGTATAAGTGCTGCCAGCATTGCTGCAGAGGTTGAAGGGGTGGGGGGTCAGCCTGTCAGTGCTCAGACCATATGCTGAAAACTGCATCTAATTGGTCTGCATGGCATGTCGTCCCAGAAGGAAGCCTCTTCTAAAGATGATGCACAAGAAAGCCCGCAAGTAGTTTGCTGAAGGCAAGCAGACTAAGGACATGGATTACTGGAACCATGTCCTGTGGTCTGATGAGACCAAGATAAACTTATTTGGTTCAGATGGTGTCAAGCGTGTGTGGCAGCAACCAGGTGAGGAGTACAAAGACAAGTGTGTCTTGCCTACAGTCAAGCATGGTGGTGGGAGTGTCATGGTCTGGGGCTGCATGAGTGCTGCCGGCACTGAGGAGCTACAGTTCATTGAGGGAACCATGAATGCCAACATGTACTGTGATATACTAAAGGATAGCATGCTCCCCTCCCTTCAGAGACTGGGCCGCAGGGCAGTATTCCAACATGATAACAACCCCAAACACACCTCCAAGATGACCACTGCCTTGCTAAAGAAGCTGAGGGTAAAGGTGATGGACTGGCCAAGCATGTTTCCAGACCTAAACCCTGTTGAGCATCTGTGGGGCATCCTCAAACAGAAGGTGGAGGAGCGCAAGATCTCTAACATCCATCAGCTCCGTGACGTCGTCATGGAGGAGTGGAAGAGGACTCCAGTGACAACCTGTGAAGCTCTGGTGAACTCCATGCCCAAGAGGGTTAAGGCAATGCTGGAAAATAATGGTGGCCACACAAAATATTGACACTTTGGGCTCAACTTGGACATTGTCACTTAGGGGTGTACTTACTTTTATTGCCTGCGGTTTAGACATTAATGGCTGTGTTGAGTTATTTTGAGGGGCAGCAAATTTACACTGTTATACAAGCTGTACACTCACTACTTTACATTGTAGCAAAGTGTCATTTCTTCAGTGTTGTCACATGAAAAGATAGAATAAAATATTTACAAAAATGTGAGGGGTGTACTTACTTTTGTGAGATACTGTATATGTATATATAATATATATATATGTATATACCCTGACCCTCTCACATTAAGACTATTTCTAGACAAACTAATATTTTATTTTCAAATGGACTCGACAGAAACAATACTATGGAAACAAAAACAAAAATGTTTTGAAGAGTGAGAATCATTTACTAATACTCTCCTAAGCCTGAAAAATTAAAAAGAAAAATCATACAAACGTTTGCATTAATATCAGGGCTTACCATTAGAACTATCACTAATGACCCTCCAACTGTCATGATCTATTATGATAAGACCAAGAACACTTTAAGGACCTTCTCCAAATTTTGAAGCACCTTCATGTACTGCCTCCAATAAATTGTCCAGAGGTCATTTCTCCAGGCTGGCTGCCACCAGTCGACCTATTCCTCTTGATTTTTACTTTTAAATAGTGTACTGCACTGTGTCAAGGACTAATATGTCAAACGGAAATCTTTCTAACTCTTTAAAAAATAAGTTATGTTGATCTAAAAATGCTTTCAGCTGATTTCCAGGCATATATGAAAGACACAATTAAATGCAGCTTCGAAGTTGTTGATACATTTATAAATACATCGTTAAATATATATAAACATTTTTAACACAATCTGTTTTTATTTTGTTACAATTTAAATTGCAGGTATAGAAAAAAAGGGAGCAAAATAGGTATTAAGCACATCAGGTAAGCATAGCTATCACTTCCTGCAAACAGCCAGCATTTTTTAAGCTGGCCATACATGGGTTGAAATTCAGCAGGGGTTGGGCAAATTTCCATCCATGTATGGTTGGGTTGGTTGCACAGAAGTTGACCTGTCAATTGATTTATTTAAAGCCAGTAGCACTGTTGTATTCTAACAGCAGTGAAGTCTCCTCGCCATCAGAACATAATAGCTCAGGAGTAGGGATGGACTTTATGTTCGGGTCGAACATGAGTTTGACTCGAACATTGGCTGTTGGCCAGTTCGCCAAACAGCGAACAATTTGGGGTGTTTGTGGCAAAATCGAACGCTGCGGAACATCCTTTAAAAGTCCATGGGAGAAATCAAAAATGCTAATTTTAAAGGCTTATATGCATGGTATTGTCATAAAAAGTGGGGACCTGGGTCTTGCCCCAGGGGACAAGTATCAATGCTAAAAGAAGTTTTAAAAATGGCCGTTTTTTCTTGAGCAGTGATTTTAATAATGCTTAAAGTGAAACAATAAAAGTGTAATATTCCTTTAAATTTCTTACCTGGGGGGTGTCTATAGTATGCCTGTAAAGGGGCACATGTTTCCCGTTTTTAGAACAGTCTGACAGCAAAATGACATTTCAAAGGAAAAAAAGTAATTTAAAACTACTCGTGGCTATTAATGAATTGTCGGTCCGACAATACACATAAAAGTTCATTGATAAAAATGGCATGGGATTTCCCCAGAGGGGATCCCCGAGCCAAAATAAAAAAAAATGCGTGGGGGTCCCCTATAATTGAATGAATGAATGAATGATTTGTAAAGTGCTGCAAATGCGAACTGAATCGCCTCAAGGCGATATGTGTTTTGTGTTGTCAGCTTCTTAGAAGAGGAAGATCTTGAGTTTTTTCCTGAAGGCCAGATGGTTTTCTTCCATGAGGATGTGATTCAGAACAGCGTTCCATAGCCGAGGTCCTTGGACTGCGAATCTTCGTTCTCCCTTTGCTTTGTAGCGGTATTTGGGAATGAGGAGGAGGTTTTGGTTAGATGATCGAAGATTGCGATTGGGTGTGTAGTGTTTTATTTTCTCTCGAAGGTATTGAGGAGCGTTTCCTTGTATGCATTTGTGGGTGAGGCAGAGGGTCTTGAATGTGATCCGATTCTTTACGGTTAGCCAATGTAGGCTCCTCAGGGATGGGGAAATGGACTCCCAGGGTTTTTTCCTGTTAGCAGTCTTGCCGCCGCGTTTTGGATGACCTGTAGGCGTGCAAGCTAATATTGGGGTAATCCTATGTAGAGCGAGTTTGTGTAGTCAAGTCGGGAATTGATGATTGTTCCAACTACTGCTGCTTTGTCCTCTTCTGGGATAAAGGGGATGAGTCTACTTAGCAGGCGGAGGAGATGGTGAGATCCGCTAACTACTGATCCTATTTGTGCATCCATTTTCATTTCTGAGTCAAAGATAACTCCGAGGCTCTTGGCGTTGGTGCTTGGAGAGATGGTCTGTCCAAAGATGGTGGGAGGTGTCCACGGAGTCTTGGTTTTGGAATTTTGGTTAGCGTGTAGGAGAAGAAGTTCTGTTTTTGAACCGTTGAATTTGAGGAAGCTAATGGTCATCCAGTCATCTATCAGAGTGAGCCATTTCTCTAATTGCTGATGGTGGTCTTTTTGTCTGGTGATGCGGAAGTGGAGTTAGGTGTCATCAGCGTATGAGTGGAAGCAGAGGTCCGATTTTTTGATGATTTTGAGGAGTGGGAGGATGTAGATATTGAATAGCACTGGTGACAAGGGTGAACCCTGAGGGACTCCACAGGAGATTGCGTGGGTTTCAGAGGTGAATGCTCCTAGTTTCACTGTCTGAGAGTGATTCTCTAAGAAGGATGCAAACCATTTTAGACTAGGATCTGTGGCTTCTGCTACTTCTGTGAGGCAGACAAATAGAGTATTGTGGTCCACTGTATCGAATGCTGCACTGAGGTCTAACAGTACCAGGAGACATGATTCTCCGTCATCTGCTGCTTCAAGGGCATCGTCCCATATTTTGAGAAGTGCTGTTCCTGTGCCATGGCCTGGGTGGAAGCCTGATTGCAGAGGGTCCAGGAGTTGGTGTGTGTCCAGGTGGCGTTGTAGCTGTTGTACTACTGCTTTCTCCATAATCTTAGAGATGGTGTTGAGGCTTGTTATCGGTCTGTGGTAGTTAGGGTCCATAGGGTCCAGATTGGGTTTCTTTAGCAGGGGTTTGATGATGCCTTGCTTGGGGGTGGTTGGCACAATCCCTTCTTTGAACGACTGATTTATGAGGTGTGTTATGGTAGGGGGCCAAGATGTCGGAACATTCTTTCAGGAGTTTTGTGGGAATGATGTCGTGTGGTGATGTGCTGTCTCAAAGGCTTCTCATAATGTTTTTAGTCGTGTCAGTGGTGATTGGGGTCAAAGTTGAAATCCGGTGGTTGTGTGATGTTCATGTCGATATCCTCTTTTTGATTTGAATTGATTTCCGAATGTTGTCGATTTTGTCGATGAAGAAATTTGATAACTCATTGCAGAATTCTTGAGTATCGTTTGCTGGGGGCTCTAAGCAGGTTGGGTTCATTGACTGGCGACTATTTTGAAAAGTTCCCGCGGCCGGTTTAAGGCAGTTGAGATGGTGTTCGAGAAATGTTCTTTTTTGGCTTTGAAGATTGCTTTGTGGTATTTCACAATGAGTACTTTGTAGTTTGTATGGTTTTCCTTGGTAGGATTTCTTCTCCATGCTTTTTCAACTCTTCTACGTTCTTGCTTGAATAGGGTGAGAGTGCCATTAAACCATCTCAAGTTTTTTTTGCAGATGAGTGTTCTGCGTTTTGGTGCCACTGAGTCTGCTGTTTTGTAGTAATGCCTTGTTTAGGGAGTTGAGTGTTTGTTCCGTTGAGAGGTTTAAGTTTAGCAGTGGTATTTTGTTTGAAAATGTGCTTTTGAAGAGTTCAGAGTGTAGTTTCTTCTGAGATCTGTTCCAGTGTGTTGTTGTTACATGTTTCTGTTTTTGGAGGGTGGTGTTAGTGGTGATTTTAAATTTGATAGCGTGGTGGTCCGTCCATGGTAGTGTTGTGTTGTCGAATATGTTGATGTCCATATTCTGTTTAAAGATGAGGTCTAGAGTGTGTCCTGACCCGTGCATGGGAGCATTTATCAGCTGTTGAAGACCTAGTTCTCCTAGTTGGCTAATGTAGGCGGTCGCGATAGGGTCTTGAGTTTGCCCAGAGGTTAAAGTCCCCAAGTACCAGAAAGTTTTTGGTTTTCAGGGTGTGCATTGAAATGAATTCAGTGAGTGGTGTAAGGAGATTGGTCTTTGGTCCTGGTGGTCTGTAGCATAGTAGTATGTGAATGGTGTCATGAAAGGCACTGAGTTCTGTAAAGTTGGTTTGGTGAACACAAGGTGCGATTTGAAGATCACTGCTAGGCCTCCTCATTTTTTCCTATTTTATGCTCAGTTAGGATGCTGTAGTTCTCAGGCACCAATTCAGTTAGGATGGCGTTGGAGTCGGATGTTAGCCAGCTTTCCATAATGAAGAGGTAATCTATGTTGTTTTCGATGATGAAGTCATGGATTTCCAGTCTGTGCTTGACTGCAGATCTGGTGTTGATTTAGGGCGCATGGTAGTTGTTGTGGTTGGATTGGTGTCTCCCTGTATTTGATGGTTGATTGTGGGTTGGTCCTTAGTAATTTTTCTTTTTTTAGTCTTTTTTGAGTGGCGGTTGGTAAAGTTGAGGCGGTGTTTCTTAGCCTGTGGAGGGCGTTCGCTGTGCACTTGAAATTGCACATGGTGGGAAAGACAAAATTGCTGAAGGAAGGATGATGAGTTTGCTGGGGGATGGAGGGATCAGATGGCTGCCTCTGCTACTGGAGTAGTGTAGTTGACGGGCCAAATGATGGTGCGGAAAGTTCTGGAGGTGATGGAGGGGCTACCTACCGCCCTCCTGTTGATCCAGAGGAAGGTGAAAAACCCCTAGCTGAGCTGGCCAATAGCTACAGCAGAGGAAAAAATTCCTTCCTGACCCCCCGAGGGGCGATCGGTCTCGAGGACCCTGGATCAACTACTAGGGTACCCCGGTGGGCTTACCTGTACAGGATGGTCCAGAAGGAAGACGAGGAGGGGAGGGGGGGGGCAGAGGGGTAGGGGGGATCTGGCCACTACTTACTGGTTGGACTGGTGCTGCAGCTGCGTCTAGGAGGATCTAAGATGGACGCTGGTCAGGGCCAGAGCCATGGATATCCTGGTCTCCGGTGTTAACCTGTGCCCCTGCAGTGAGGTCCAGTATCGAGGAGGGGGTGTTCCAGGTGTAGAGGGGCACGGGGGCCCACTGGACAGGTGTGGGAGGGGTGTGAGGTGGCTGGCTGGCTGGAGCTATGCCGCAGCTGTGGTCTGTCCCCCGAGTCTAGCGGCTAGAGAAACGGGGTGATTGGACGGCGGCTGCGGTGGTGCCCCCGGGGGGTGGTGGGTTCGGGACCGTGAACAGAGGGGGGTCCGGGGAATGGTGGGTCCTACCTGGAGGTGGGCCGGTGCAGGCCTGGGAGGGGGTCGGGAGGGACCGGGTCCCGGTACTAACCTGCTGGGGGGGTCCGGGGATGAGCTCTGGGTGGAAGGTAGAGTGATTGCAGCCCCCCTTAGTGGACAAAGATGGCTGATGGGCTAGGCCTGAGCCGCGGGTTGTCCTGATGCTTGGGCTCCCGGGCTGGCTGTGGTCCTGTCCGTGGATGGTGGGCTGGGCCCGGTAGGAAGGAGCACACGGGCCTGCCGATGGAGGCTGGGGTCGGAGCCGCGGTGTGTCCTCTTACTGCTCCGGGAGGCTGACGGCTGGGATCAGTGGATCAGCGTTCCTGAGGCCGTGGATGGCGTGGTGAAGCAGTGGAGCGGTGAGGGTAGGGCTAGGCGGAGCTAGGCGGGAAGGGTCCGGGGATGCTTCAGGTCTGGTATGGATTTTATGGAATTCCGCGCCAGTGACCCCGCCCTCCTCTGATGCACGGGGAACTTCCCTGTGGCTTTCCCTGTGTTATCAGAGGGGGTGAGGTCACCCGGGTACGTAAACGGGTGACCCTGCCCCCGTTTGGCTACCTCAAAGCACCCTCCCAATGTTGAGGGCATGTGGCCTGGTACGGTTGAGGAGGGGGGCGCTCTCTCGCCCCCCTCTTTTTCTGCGGCCTGCTAGATTGCGTGCTCAGATAAGGGTCTGGTATGGATTTTTGGGGAGGACCCCACGCCATTTTTTAAAAATTTTGGCGCGGGGTTCCCCTTAAAATCCATACCAGACCTGAAGGGTCTGGTATGGATTTTGAGGGGGATCCCACGCCATTTTTTTTTTACATTTTGGCACGGGGTTCCCCTTAATATCCATACCAGACCTGAAGGGCCTGGTATGGAATTTAGGGGGACCCCCACACCATTTTTAAAAAAAATGTTGGCGCAGGGTTCCCCCTTAATATCCATTCCAGACCTGAAGGGCCAGGTATGGAATTTAGGGGGACCCCCACACATTTGTTTTTTTATTTTGGTTTGGGGTTCCCCTCTGGGGAAATCCCATGCTGTTTTTATCAATGAACTTTCATGTGTATTGTCGGACCGACAATTCAATAATAGCCGCGAGTAGTTTTAAATGACTTTTTTCCTTAGAAATGTCATTTTGCTGTCAGACTGTTCTAAACACGGGAAATATGCGCCCCTTTACAGGCATACTATAGACACCCCCCAGGTACGAAATTTAAAGGAATATTTCACTTTTATTGTTTCACTTTATGCATTATTAAAATCACTGGTCCCGAAAAAAACGGCCGTTTTTAAAACTTCTTTTTGCATTGATACATGTCCCCTGGGGCAGTACCCAGGTCCCCAAACACTTTTTATGACAATAACTTGCATATAAGCCTTTAAAATGAGCACTTTTGATTATTCATGTTCATGTCCCATAGAGTTTAACGGTGTTCGCGTGTTCGAACCAATTTTTTACCTGTTCGCAAGTTCTGCTGCGAACCGAACCGGGGGGGGGGGGGGTGTTCAGCTCATCCCTACTCAGGAGTGATTCCAGATCCACCTAGAAAGTGTTGATAGCGTAAATGGGTCATTTTTATTAATTCAACTTGCTGGTTGAATGAAAAAAACAAAGACGAATGTATGGGCTGATGTATCTACTCCAACACACAATTACAAAAGGCTGCTGGGAAACTTTCCTTTTATAGTGGGGGAGCTGGCACAAAAGAAAACCCCCATAATTGTCTACTGTAAACCACCTGACCACAGTTCAAAAGCCAGAAAATGTATCATTGGTAGATGGTTGGTATGATGGAAAACAGCTACATTAATTTGCTGAATCCCCAAACTGTGAACAGATCAGGTTTGCCACAAACCCTTGCATGACACAAACCCAAAACTCATTACTAATTGTAGCTGAAGAAATGACCACATTTTAGGGAATAGCTACCGTATTTATTGGCGTATAACATGCGCCGGCCTATAACACGCACTCCAATTTAAGAAGGGAAGTGTCAGGAAAAAAAACTTTTTTTAAAAAATAAATCACTTTGAAGCAAAATAATGGTCAGTGAGCATCAATGCAGCCTGATTAGTGCCCATCTGCAGCTTCAGTGCAGCCTGATCTGTGCCCATCTGCAGCCTAATCAGTGCCCATCTGCAGCCTAACAAGTGCCCATCTGCAGTTTAACAAGTGTCCATCAGCAGTCTAACAAGTTCCCATCTGCAGTCTAATAAGTGCCCATCTGCAGCCTAATAAGTGCCCATCTGCAGTCTAATAAGTGCCCATCTGCAGCCTAATAAGTGCCCACCTGCAGCTTGATCAGTGTCCATCTGCAGCTTGATCAGTGTCCATCTGCAGCCATGCCGAGGGGACGAGCTCTGCCGAAATAGAGCTGGATCTCCTGTGTACTCAGCTCAGCGTCATGCCCAGTCCTGCCCCTTGGCCCAGATCCTATAATGGACATAACGCCGGTCCAATGCTGGGATGTAGGGGATGTCCAGGGGAAAGGACTGAGCGTGACTGCGAGCCGAGCTGAGTACACAGGAGATCCGGCTCTATTTCGGCAGCGCTCGTCCCCTCCTTCCCCTCGGTGGCAGCCTATATCAACAAATAACATGCACACACGATTTTCCCCCTATTTTAAGGGGGAAAAAGTGTGTGTTATATGCCAAAAAAATACGGTATTTGGAAATCCAGGTAATTTCAAAGTGTTCCAACCTTTCTTTTTTCATTGTTTTTGGTAAATTTACTTGATGGCAGTTGTCAGCAGAGCACATAACATGGGCTAAGGTATTACTAGCACTTAACATGCAAGATTTGAATTGCCCTGAAAAGTTCAATACAGATGCACAGATTCATGTGCCAAACAAGTGCAGCATACTTAGACTAAATGGACACTGTAACCTTCTTTCTTAACAACTGCCTCCCTGGGCAACCCCCCTCCAAATACACACAGGAAGGCATTTAACATTCTAGAAAGTGCTTTCTTTCTCTTTTTTTTTTTTTTAGAGCGAGCTGTTCATTATTATGTATAAACAATCCAATCTACAAGACAAGAGCATGATTATAAAGGTTTTTCTTATTCTTTCAGAATGATTGTCCAATGAATGTATACAGCAGCTGGCAGCAAATCATATTTACATTTTGTTTTAAGACAATATCAACTTAATGTCCCTTTTGTAGCATGTCACCAAACGTATACACAGCTTTTTATTTTTAGATGAAATACAGAGACAACGCTCTGTACTTGGGAGTCAATATGACAATATAGAGTTAATTCTTTCTGTGGTCTCAGTATACATATCATATATATGATATTGTATCCTGAGAATGCTTACTATAGCACTTCTATAATTATTTCAACACTACTGCTCTCTTTTGCAGCCACCCAGCTATTATCAGTTTGAGCTGAATGCATTTTGGATTTCAGCCACCAGAGACTGTAGGAAAGATGAAGTAAGAAAACTATTGACTGCGTAATTGCTATATTTCACGATTCACTAGCTGGTCTAATTTTGCAAGCTGTTTGCGGATTATTAACTCAGCCTTTCTAGGTACTAACCAAAGATGACAGCCTAGACTTAGCCTTGATACAATACCTAGTAGTTTCTCTATTGATTATCTATTGTATGAAGCCTTTTTCCTTTTCATTTACACAATGATTATCAAGCGAGGCAGACAGGTATGTCGCGTAATAGGGGGATGATAATTCTTTACATCAAAACATTTTCTATGCACAAATATCAGATACTGTTTTACAGTATGCCATAAGTAACTGCAATGAGTGAAACCAAATCTGTTCTGTATAGCCAAAGGTATAGGTACACCCCTCCAAATTATTGGGTTTAGGTGTCTCCAGTGGAGGGTTTTGTAAATGCTACAGCTTATAAAGACATTTTAGACAACTATGAGCTTCCAGCCCTGTTGTAGTATCAATAGTTGACAAACTGGTAACCTGCTGTCTGGAGTTTTCCATTGGAGGGGTAGGAGTAAAGTTTATGATACAGGGTCAAGCTAAACACTGCTTCTGGCAAGAGATTTGGAAGATATATTTAAAGCTTATGTGGCTTTCAACATAAAACGTACAGTATTTGTACTCCTTCCACAGTCAGCAATATTCCCGTTTTTGTACTACTTGGCAAACAATGTCTTTCTTGTGAAGTAGGCTGAACATGAACAATATTGTTTCTTAAAACCAAGGTAGAATAAATCTCATGCATCACTTTCAAATACCTAAAAGACTTCACTCCATTTAAAAAAAAAAAAAAGTTAGCAGCTACAAATAAGGTAGCTACTGACTTTTAAGAAAAAGAAACTGGTAATCTCCAGTCTGTGGAGTACAGCATTAACTTCCCCACAGCTGTTTCTTCACTGGTCTTAGGCTCTCCGACACTACTATTTTGGATTTGGGAGTTGGATGTGACTTCCTGATGTCACAGATGTTACACAGCCAGCTCCCCATTGCACATCTGAAAGGCATGTCAGTGCAGTGAGACTGGGCTTGCAGGCTCCTAGAAATGGTCTAGAATTGAAGAAATTGGAGCAGGGAACTGTCATAAAAAAGGCACCTGCTCCATGAAAAAAAAATGATAACAGAGGCTATGAGGGAGGAAGAGGAGCCATTTGAGCCTGTTTATTGATAAGAAAGATTAAAGCACCTTACATCCCAGTAAAGTTACTCAGGCCATGACAAAACTGAAAAGATAATGACATTACCCAATAAAAAGGAGAAAGCTCAGAAAGCTCAAACTGGAGATTTCTTTGTAATTTGGGGTAACATCAAACAAAGCCTGCCCATTAAGGTAACAACTACATTGCGAATATCAGGTGTCAACAAATTTCAGTGATTACCATTGCTGGGCCCTCCATCTAAAAATGCTAGTTGCCTTGATGTTCTGCTGATTCTGTTACTTCAATCCTTTAAATCAGGAATTCAAAATAAGTAGGGATACAGGATTTCCTACATTTCTCTGACTTTTCTGATTTCAGCACTTGTTTAAAAAACATAAACAATATTAAAGCCAGTGGACCATCATGTTTTGTTGTGTTAGGGATACTGTAATAAACAAAGCCACCAGCTGACCCTTTGTGTTACTGATGGCTCTCTATAGAAGTTTAAATAAACCAATCAGGGAGGTTTATTCAATATATCAACTATGATATAATGTTTTCTTGCAGGCTGGGGGCTTCATTGGCAAAAGAAGCCCATATTGTCAATAAAAACCGTCACCTTCAGTCTACAGTGGGATCAGCTGTGCCATCTGTTTCCTAGTGTAACTGCCAATACAATTAAATTACTTAAAAAATAGAAACCAGGCACATTTCTATTAAATCAGTGTACCAAATAAAAGCCTTTTATGTCCTTAAAAAATACTGTATAAAAATAGTTTAGGTATTCAAATGAGTCAGACTCAGTTATTGTTAAGTTACTGTAGCTGATGCATGCTGAAGCTGCTAAATTTGCCCTGGAAATCAAAGCATCAATGGCCTCTGATCATTATCAGCCTTACCCAATGAATGTTAGAATCATTTCCTGAATCTTGTTTTCTATGTATGGTAAAAGCAAAATTTAGGATGCATTCTGACTACTAAAGAAAACTGTTACCCATGAGAATTACTATGTAAGCAAATTGTAGGCAAGTTAAAAAAAGTCAAGTAATTCAAAATATCCACTTCAGACCAAATACTTCTCTCTAATATGCAAATAATTTTCAGCAGATGCTTACTAATGAACTACGGGAGCATTTCATTAAAATACATAACTGAAAAAGAGAACAACTAAGTTTTTGTAAATGTTAACATTTACATAAATTATTTATATCATAAGGTATTTTATGCAAAATACAGATTTGTTTCCTATTGCTACAAGATAAAAGTGGAGACACTGAAGGTCCATGGAACATTTTTGCTCATTTAATACAGCAGTGGGAATAGAAAAGTAAACAAAAGATATCAATAACATGAAATGAAAATCAGTGATGCTCATATCGCTGTTTTCTAAAAATGGATATCCACTTTAATACTGTGGATTAAATGATTGTATCCAGGGGTATAGAGAAGTGTATGATTCAAATAAAATATAACACAAGATGATGATAAGAGAGCAGATTTACATAGCTTTCACTCTACTTAAAGTGGTTGTAAACCACTGACATGAAATATGAACATAGCACATTCTTCTATACTGTGAACTTGTCTAAATCCGGAGCACTGGGTGTGATTTCTCTCTTCTGCCTGTCTGCTTTTCTATCTGCATGAGTTATCTCTGAATGGTTTTCCTGACACCAAGAGATGATGGGGGATGGGCTAGTGGAGCTCCAGCACACAGTCTGTGATGGACAATCTCAGCTGTGCATGTTTCCTTTGTGCTGGGTGATTGGTGGTGTATCTCTTCCCTCCAATCAGCTCTCAGAACTCTCCTCTCTGAGCTGCATAGTATGTGACTTCAGATCTTAGCTCCCCCCCGCATTTCTGAAATCTCAAACAAGCTGTGTACATTCTGCACTTTGAACAAATGTAGAGAAGAGAGGGCTGCAGATAAATAGATACAACTTACGTAGGAAATTTTATTTCATCTCTGTGTATTACCTGAGGCTAGTCACTTCAGTGGGTATATGCAAGGATTTACAACCATTGTAATCAAAGCCATATTGAACTGGCCATAAAGTAGTTGTAAAGCTTCATTTTTAATTTTTCTAAAATGACAAATATTTTATATCTACCTGCTCTGTGCAATGGTATTGCATAGAGCAGCCCTGAACCTCCTCTTCTGGGATCCCCTGCCTGTGCTCTAGGCTCCTTCTCTTCTCAGTGCGCCACCATAGGAAGCAGCTTTCTATGGGAGCGGACCTACGGCTCGCTCCCAAGTTGAGCTGTGTGCGCCTATAGACACACACAGCACAGTTCACCCCTGCCCCCTGCTCCCTCCTCATTGGATTTGATTGCCAGCAGCAGGATCCATTGGCACTGGGGCACAGGCATGACACAAATACTGTGACATTTTTTTAATTCTAATTAAAAATATTGCACATAGATGTTCTCTTCAAGTGTTCAAGTCTCTCAATCTCACAGCTACTACGTACTGTATACTACCGAAGTATGTAGCAGCACTGAAATTCCTTTACAATCTGCAATCTACCCAGCAGAAGCACAATGGCAGTGTATAAACTCATGCTTTACGTGAAAGCAAATGGATATCTGCTAATAAAATGAATTTTCCACTTTAATCATATTGTGTCTGTAAGCAAACAGCCTGATAACTGTATGCATTTAAATGATATCCATTTTAATTTTCCTGTAAAAGAAATCTCCGTCTCCTGTATAATTGATTGCTGAGCCCACTAAAGACCATTATAAGTGGCAGTGATATTTCCAGAAGGAGAACCTTGTTTATTTATGTCAAGGTAAAAACACACTTGGTTGTTAATGGATGGATAATTCCAGATGGCTTTTAAGCTCACTGATTAAAGTACTGCAATATACAGTCTCGAAGATGTTCTAATGGCCTAAGAGACTGAAGTCTTGCCTTACTGGTTATAAATGGGAATCTACATGAGAACACTCAATTTTACATAAGTAGATGCAATACAATTAAAATGTCTCACTTTCCTACTGTAGATTTCTATCTTACATAAAATAAGCCGCATGTGTGGTCAATGAGCAAGGCTACAGCTTACATAAATTGGAAACAATAGAGGCAGATAGTTACTTTAATGTTAGGAAAGCCATAAAAGTCAACAAATAGATACTTATAACCACTGTACTTATAAACATGTAACCTCTAAGCATGGAAATAGAGAAGTACAGTATACGTACAATGAAGTAACAAAAGAAATACTTTTAGACCTATAGTAATAATTGTCACTAGCATGATCTGAGGAAGGTCATTTTATTACAACTATTATTGTTTAACAGGGTCACGTTTATAAGCTGTCCATTATACAGATTATTGAAATTAACAATTGCAGGAATAAATCTCAGGAATAAATTAAACTTCTTATCTGCTCAAACCCAACACAAAGACAACAAGGTATCTACGTATAAGAAAAGCTGCCGTGTGGATGTCTTAAAGCGGAACTTCACCTACAAGGGGAAATTCCACTTTATGTCCTCCTCCCTCCTTTCCCTCTTTTAGGGGGTTTACCTAGTTTTGTCAAGTACCCATTCCCACTTTTAATGGAATCTCACTCTTGCCCGCAAACTCCTGGGGCACATCGCAGATCCTAGGAGGTCACGGGTCCATTAAATTCATTCCAAAGTGCAGCGTGATTCACACATACGAAGTGGCGAGCCGACTGTGAAGCCCCAAGGGGTCACAGTTGGCTTCCTACAGTAAATATGCAGGTCTCGGGGACCCGAAGACAGGCAAAGAACGGGCCCAGGTGAGGACATCGCTGTACCCCTGGACAGTTTTTCTTTTATTAAAAGTCAGCAGCTAGAGTATTTGTAGCTGCTGACTTCTATTTATTGTTTTTACACTGTAAAACTTCTTTCAGTATTCACACAAGCTCAAGAAGTGATAAGTGTATTGTTTATAGTGTGATTATCATTGTCAGTTCCATCGAGTGGCCATAATGCAGTATTTATTTTTACTGAATTATTAATATTGCACAAAATTACAACAAAATTCAATTTATACTCCTAAAAACCAGTGCCTTAAGAACAAAACACATAACATATCACAATAGAAAAAAAATCAACGATCACAATTAAAAAATAGTAAATAATAAATATACCAACCAAAGTATAAAATATTCCCATATAAGCTATCAGCCTTCTTTTTCTAACCATATAACTAGTGACTCGTCCCAAATCTCCTGCAGATGGAGGGAGGAAATCAGTTCACAGTTTTGCTATTAATTTATACATTATATTTATAGCGATTGGAAAAAAGCTAAACCTAAATATTTTTGTTTGTCTTTTACAGCTTCCTTGAAGGCATCACTTCAATTAATGAAAAATGATAACCTGGATGTAACCTGGAAATTATAATATTACCAACAACATGGTGGTCATTGGTTACGCCTGTGCAAGTGCTTGAAGTATTCAAATGGAGCCTCTAATGGAGTCTGGATCCCTTGGACTATAGCCAATTATGTCATTAAAGCAACTGAATAGTGTATTTATTTATTAAAAGCAATTATAAATAATAATTACTTTACATACTGCACATTCACATTATTCTGTGCTTCAAGGACCTTGCAATCTTAGTTTAGTTTCAGAGTGTGGGAGGAAACTACTGTACCCAGAGGAAACCCACACAAGCACAGGGGTGACATGGAAACTCCATGCAGACAGTGCCCTGGCCTGGATTTAAACCAAGAACCCCAGTAATGCAAGGCAGAAATGCTAACCATTTAACCACTGTGACCAATGTAAAGAAGGACATAAAATATGAAATGCTCTGCAATGTTGAAAACGAACGTACCTGGCGCTGAAAGTCTGAAGCTAATCCTTGATACTGAGGTGAATTTGGATCACTTAACTCAGCTGTAAATTCTTGGTTGTTGAGAGTAACACTGAACTCTACTATTTGTTGCGTTGGCGTTTCTGGAATTACGTTGGCAACATCTGTCTCCTATACAGGAATGCAAGAAACAATAGTAAAAATGACTACATGTGAACACTCCAATGTGCAAATTTGTACTGGACCCAAAGCTTTTTTTGTGAAATAAGGGTTTATTCTGAAAATTCAGCTTTAAATTAAAATAGATTTTTTTAAAAAAAGTTACACTTTAAGTAGACTTTTTGGATTTGTCTTTATTTGAATTTTCTCCTTTACAAAAATAAGTGACTCTGACAGAACCATGGGCGTCTGCACCATAGGGCAAGGGGGGTCAATTGCCCCCCCCTGGAATCATAAGAGTGTTGAAGTCAGAGTGAAGACACTCGCCCCCTGTGTTGTAATGGTCGTCGCGGCCGCCTCCGTGGCAGCCGTGGACTTTTTTTTTAAAGTCTGCTGCTGGCCTGGGGCTGCTCTCAGTCTTTTCCAACTACACATCCGTCCCTCCCTCCTCACCCCCAGCCCGAGCATCAGATTGGCTCTGCCGCTCGGGCCTCTGCTTAACATCACCGTGACCCGGCTGTTCCGTGATTGGCTGCTGCCTCAGCCTGCCTCTGCCTGTGTAAATGTATGTTGTGCCTATGCCGATCCGGCCAGCACAGCGCTGGTTCCTCCCACAGGTCACAGGTGCAGCATGGTGTGCAGTGGCCGAGACGAAAGAGAATACACTGCCTGGCTGCCAGTGCCTGTCCTGAGCCTATCGCTGAAAAACCACAGATAACAGCAGTGCCTTTGCCACGACACCACTGTGTACATCTTTTTGTATTGCAAATTGCAATACATGACCTTAAAATGATGCTCCCCCCTGAAAAAAGTTCAGCGGACGCCCATGGACTGATCTAAAACAAAGCAAATGATAATCACGTAATAGTGGTTTTCATCATAGCAAGCCGGGTTCTTTTCTATGAAGATGGTGTGGCAATACTTTTTTTTTTAAATCTGGGTATACACGTATCGAAAGTCGTCCAGTTCATCAATACTTTTTTTTCAAAGTTGAATGAAAAAAACTCAGTGTATACCCAGTTTTATTCTTTTTATAAAATGTCTTCTGAATCCTGAAAGTCTCTCACTTTTTAAATTACCGTATTTATCGGCGTATAACACGCACTTTTTTCCCCTTAAAATCAGGGGAAAGTCGCAGATGCGTGTTATACGCCGATCCCCTGAGCTGCACAACTCAAAAATCGCCGACCGCGATTTGAAAATGGCGCCGCCGGTGCCGAAATACACAGAGCCGGTCCTCGGCTCTTTCCGGCGGCTCTCGTTCATTTTCGGCTCCACTCGTAGTCCCGAGCGGAGCTATCCGAACCTACTCGGCTAGGTTCGGATAGCTCCGCTCGGGACTACGAGTGGAGCCGAAAGTGAATGATAGCCGCCGGAAAGAGCCGAGAACCGGCTCTGTGTATTTCGGTGCCGGCGGCGCCATTTTCAAATCGCGGTCGGCGATTTTGAAGACAGGGGATTGAAGGCTGCACTGGGCAAGGCTGCACTGGGGGGAGGCTGCACTGGGGAAGGCTGCACTGGGGAAGGCTGCACTGACATGGCTGCACTGACAAGGCTGCACTGACAAGGCTGCACTGACAAGGCTGCACTGACAAGGCTGCACTTTGGAAGGCTGCACTGACAAGGCTGCACTGAGAAGGCTGCAATGATGGGCATTTAAATGTAAGTTTTTTTTCCCTTCAACTTCCCTCCTAAAAGTTTTTTTTCCTTAAAATTCCCTCCTAAATTGGGGTGCGTGTTATACGCCGATAAATACGGTACTTTCTTCCTTTGTTTCTTGTTTTATTCCAGCTGGGCATATATGAGTTTTCAATCATGTCACAATATGAAATCCATGCAATCAGTAATGCACACCTTCACAAACTTAGAAAAATGGTGAACTGACAAGATTTTGGTGAAATGTTTGAAACTCAGATAGACAGGATCTATTTGTTTAATAAAAGCATAGCCATGCAATAAAATAGAATCGCTGCATCTTTGTTCATAGCTAAATAATAGCGACTGTACTTATGTAAAAAGTAGGTCAAAATAACTAATTGATAATATTAGCTGTTTGCTTGATTACAACCTTGAGTAAATACATATTGTCAGTCTGCTGGTGTTTCTATGGATTTGTTACTATTTAAAGCTCACATTCTATATTATGCATTGTGACTGAGCAACAGTTTCACCATTCTGAATTATAGTGTAATAATTCAATATCCTGTAAGCATGGTTTTCATAAATCATCATGTCAGTGAAGCATTTGTTCTATGCATTTGTGTGCTTTTATTTTATGTATTGACTGATTTTATTGACAAAACCTTGTTATGCTTTTAAACACAAAATCCTACATTCTAAACTGTTTCAAGGTCTTCCGACAGAAAAGTAGGACCCATTTTAAGCACTTTAAGCAGTCATTTTCCACCTGGTATGGAATCCTTTTCATTAAATAAGTCCAGAAATTGGTAAAATGTAAACAGTGAAGTGATCCATAGCAATTAGTCACAGAAACAAATTTGTCAAATACATTTGCTCTGGTGCTGCATGCTTTTGGCAAGGGACTACATGCTGCACGTGCATTTCAAAGAATGAGGTGAGTACACAAAATTGGGGTTATTTAGCATTAGGGATTTTGGTTAATGGTAGGCATAGGATTGTGTTTTAGGGGTTAAAGTATATCTAAAGCCAAAATCTTTTTTTCATTTTATATAAAGTAGGAAGGGGTTAGATACTACACTGACAGTTTTTTTTTTTTTTGCTTCCGTGTCTCATTACTAGGTTTTCCCTTGACTTCCCATAGCATTCCAGTTTTGAAGGATATCCCCACCTAAACAGTTGTCACAGCGACATGTGTCCCAATTAAAAGATTTTCTCTCTATTTCTGCCATCATGGCAAAATTGGATTTACTTCACTTTAGAGTCATTCTTGGTGACATTGGTGATCAGAATGATTACAGAAAGTAAAGCTGGCCATACATGTATCAAAATTCAGCTGGTTCCTGCTGAACCGGCTATATTTCAATCCATGTATGGCTGTTTCCGTTTATGAGAAGTCATTCTATCAAATGAACTGGCTTGTTGGTAAATTTTTACTTGATCAGTACATGCATCCAATCAGCTGCAGCCCTGATCTATGTATTCTGATGGTGGGGGAGTCCCGCTGTAAGAAAACATTGACACAGGATTCCTGCTTCCACATCGAATGTATAATTGGGGGAATCAGTTCAGTTTTTTTTTTGTTCAGCCAATAGACTCAAGGAAAAAACTGAACCATGTATGGCCAGCTTTACTCTCCCTTTAAACGGAGACAAAGACAGCAATACGTCACAGTGGTTCTGCCCCCTTATAACTCTAAATGTAAACATGTTTTTCATTCCCCTTTGTTAGATTTTAGGTGTTAATGCCAAAAGTGGTTGCAAACCCCTGACATGAAATATGAACAAAGCATATCCCTCTATAGTGTGTACTTATCTCAATCCAGAGCACTAAGTGTCATTTCTGTTTGCTGCCTTATTCCTCTGCTATCTGCATGAGCCACTTCTGACTAGTTTTCTTGACAACATAAGGTAAAAAGGTGACAGAGGAAGGTGCTCCAGTGCATGACCTGTGATTGACAGTCTCAGCTCTTTACCTGTGTGCTGTGTGAAGAAGGTTGTATCCCCTCCCTCCAATCAGCTCTCAGAGCTCTCCTCACTGAGTTATGCAGTGTGTAACTTCAGCTCCCCCCTGTTTTCTGACAGCTCAGTCAAGCTTTATACTGTAAATTTTGGATCGTGTAATTTTAAATAAACAAAAAGTGGTGGGAAACAATATAAAGTGCTCTGAATATTGAGTAGAGCTGCCCCATTTTCAAGTGAATATATCCCTTTACAAAAAAAATTAAAAATATAAAAAGGTTGGCGCTAACGCAAATCAAAGTATATGAATAACACCATATAAATACAATTAGTGCATATTGAATACCACACAAAACAACACTAGTTAAGCAAAGCATAAGAAAATCCTCAGTTGAAAAATCCAAACACCAAAGAAGAAAAAAAGTCTGTGTAGTGACAGGTACTCTTAGTTATCCATGCTCCATCATCACTCATGTAGGAGAAATACAGACTCACCAGATAACTAAATATAGGAGGTTTCGTATGCTCAAATCCTTTTGTAGGTATAACGTATCAGAGAGAAATGATCTTTCATTTAGACACCATCCCTTGGTGTTTCCTAATGCTCGAAAGGCAGTAAAGCTCAGTAAAAGCAGAGTGAATCACATAGCACAATATGCTTTTATATAAACAGGTGCCGAAAATAGTAAAATGCGTGCCTACCTTTTGAGGTGCTAATATGCTAGCACCAACATGTACAGCATGTTGGTGGAACGCATGCCGAGACGTGGAAGATCTGTGTTTTTTCCCTGTGATATGCTGTACATGTTGATGCTGGCATATTAGCACTTCATAATGTAGGCGCGCATTTTACTATTTTCGGGACGGGACCTGTTTATATAAAAGCATATTGCGCTATGTGATTTACTCTGCTTTTACCGAGCTTTACTGCCGTTCGAGCATAAGGACACACCGAGGGATCATTTCTCTCCAAAACATTCCAGCGTATAGGTAGTCTAAAAATGTAAATGTGTAAGTGTATAGGTGGTGGTGTCCAAGCTGAAGTTAATCTTAGCCTTCTTTTCTAGCACTTGTGAATCATAACAACATTTAACATATAGTATTTTGTTAGTTTCCACTATACATTATGAACTGATGTTTTTGTAATATTGAATTTTTTATACTTTATCAACACTAGCATACCTCCGATAATGGTTTTGTGTCATTGACGATTTCATTGTAGGGTGTATCATTTGAAGTAACAAGAGATACTGAATGAGGAAAGCCTGGAAAATAAAAGCAATGAAAGCTCTGAAATCCTCTTAGTCCACTCCTGTTTGCCGCATTCCTGCCAACTTTAACAAATGTAATAAAACTATATTAAAAATGTCTTTTAGGTTTCGTTTGTGCTCTGTGCTCTGTAATTATGTGACCTCGCCGTTCTTTATATCAAATTATTTGTATCTATGTGTCCCCAAGCAGTTTCATGATCTCTGGCTAGGATTTTTCCTTTTCGTAGATGCAATGTAAGATGCTAGTTTTTTATTTAGAGTAAAAGAACTATGCACTTGCTCACTTCTTTTCAGAATTTAAACTTCTAGAAAAATGCTCATTTGCATTTACTATGAGCACCAACATAAAAAGGCGTACAATGAAAACCAATCAACATAAATATTGAAGACCGATTCCCTTTATCTATAGATCTTGCTATCCAGGCTTTCAGTAGTTACATAGTTAGTCATGTGAAAAAAAGACAGGTGCCTATTGAGTTTAAAGCGGAGTTCCACACAAAAATGGAACCCTCTCCCCCTCCGGTGTCACATTTGGCACCATTCAGGGGGGAGGGGGGTGCAGATACCTGTATAATACAGGTATTTGCACCCACTTCCAGACATAGACCCCCGTGGGGATTCTATGCCACTTCCCCCCCCTCCGCTGTCTGCTGGGAGACACACGGGTCCCTGAGACAGCAGGGACCATTGGGATTGCGCAGAGCGACTTGTGCGTGTGCAGTAGGGAACCAGGAAGTGAAGCCGCAGCTGCAGTATTTGTAGCTGCTGACTTTAAAAAAAAAAAAAATTGGCGGACCTCCGCTTTAACCAAATAAAAAAAAACACATTGAATCTTCAGAACTACAAACCTATATTTATGATTAGTATTTCTAGAGAAAGGCAAAGCGATCTCCCTTTTAAAAAGGGGGTAGATGTAATTGGAGAAATATAGCCTTAGGCTTTCACCATAAGGCTACTTTCACACTGAGGTGCTCTACAGGCTTTTTTGCGCTAAAAATAGCGCCTGTAAAGCGCCTCTCCTGTCACTCCAGTGTGAAAGCCCAAGTGCTTTACCACTGATGCTCTCACTGCCCAGTGTGAAACTGCCCTAAGTTTGCATGGGGCTTAGAAAACTAGTAGGCTTTATTCAAATGGATGCACACTGCAAGGAAACATTTGTGTGACCCAAATCCCCAGGTGCTTGTTTTCATCTGTGGCCAGCAGCCTGTGCAGCCCAACAGATGCCACACATCTGAGCTGTTACATCTGATTAGGGACAGTCTGCATTCAGGTCCACTCACCTGTCCCTAAACACATGTAACCACTTGGAGGGAGTTACATGCATACAGCTGCGGTATTTGTAAGCCAGTCTTTGATTTATGCCGGCTGCTGACTGCGGCTTAATGCAAACACTTGTAAATCCTGATTGTCCAAATATGCTGATTCCTTGAGGAAAATGTTATGACAAAAACAATAATGAGATAAATATATATAAAGAAA
This sequence comes from Lithobates clamitans, assembly GCA_037952925.1. Classification (NCBI taxonomy): domain Eukaryota; kingdom Metazoa; phylum Chordata; class Amphibia; order Anura; family Ranidae; genus Lithobates; species Lithobates clamitans. Next base: position 5,136,179 of record JBBGZY010000305.1, on the reverse strand, counting down.
TCAATCTATAACAATCCAAAAATAACAGTGATCAGTCCAAAAAGAAATCCAAGAGGGATAAGAAGTCCATGAATAATCGTGTCTCAAAGATACCAAATGATTAACCACCCGGATTGCACCTTCCACCGTGACAAAAGAAAGGTTGTACCCTTACCAGATAACTAGACTCCGTGTTATAGGAGCCTAGTAAAGCGTGGGTTCATACAAGGAATCTATCCTCTGGATGTAGACAGGATGATAAGAATATCAATTTTACTGGCTGCTCTCTGTCTTTCACCCCCGATGATGTCAGTTATGACAAAACTAGTAGGGTGGAGTCTATGCCTAGTCTCATCACACTGGTTCTTATGTGATCTGAAGATTGTTTTTATCTTGCAACTTTTTATCCATGTTCGGTTGGATTTGTGTTATTCAATAAACCATCACGGATTTATGCTATGTTGGCATTTTTCTCCTTTTTGAATTTCAACTGGGAGCAAATAACAGAGAGCAGCCAGTGGAATTATCTGTCTTGGACTTCTTTTTGAACTAATCACTGTTATTTTGGATTTATATATATATATATATATATATATATATATATATATATATATATATATATATATATATATATATATATATTTTTGTCATACCATTTTCTTTAGCGTGGCAATCTTTAGTTTCTATTATTTTTACATTAATGTTCTGTTGTGTGACTGCCAGCTGCTGTTTTAATTAATTCGTTTTACCTGCGCAATTACTACACACATTTTTCTCTTTGAGGAAAATGTGAATGAAGCCTAATGGTGTTCCTATTCCTACAGATGATAGATAACAGGATAACAGGTCAGTAATGGTTGTATATGCCTTTACAGGTATATAGAGAGTATTCACAGAATCAGCTACTAATGTACTGATGTACAGCCTAGGTTTTTTAAGACTGTCACTGTGACAGTACAAAGAGTTAATTACTAAATGGATTTAGCTCTGTGGAAGAGAGACAGCAGGCATAATACTACAATAGTAATGTAAAAAAACAGCATATCACATTTGTCATGTTTAACATGGCTAAACTAAGTTAAGTGCAGAACAGACTCTACTTATCAAATCTTTTAACTATTATTGTTATACATCAGTTTTATTATTTAAAAATAACATAACTGTAAAGTTGCATTTTTTTTTTCTGCTTACCAGTTGTAACTATAAGAGGTTCTTCAGAAATTACTGGAGTGGATGTCTCTTCAGTAGATAGCACATCCTTCCTGGATAATAAGAAAGAAAATCCTATAGTAACCACACATCTGGTAATAACCTATTTTATGTATAACATTTACATTGCATTTCCTCTCACTGAAATGTATATACACAAATCAAATATCTTATCATTACTATTATTATACAGTGTGCACAGCACTTTACAAAATACAGAGAGACAGTACAGTTCAGGGGCGGATCCAGGGGGGGGCAACGGGGCAATTGCCCCCTCCGAGAAATGCAGGTGACTGTGAGAGCAGGGTGTGTGAGAGAGCCGCCGGGCGGCTCCGTGAGTGAAAGAGGAGCCGGGCAGCTCCGTGACTGAGAGAGCCGCTGGGCGGCTCCGTGACTGAGGGAGCCGCTGGGCGGCTCGGTGACTGAGGGAGCCGCTGGGCGGCTCAGTGACTGAGGGAGACGCTGGGCGGCTCGGTGACTGAGGGAGCCGCTGGGCGGCTCGGTGACTGAGGGAGCCGCTGAGCGGCTCGGTGACTGAGGGAGCTGCTGGGCAGCTCGGTGACTGAGGGAGCCGCTGGGCGGCTCCGTAAGTGAGGGAGCCGCCGGGCGGCTCCATAGGCGAGAGAGAGCCGCCGCCCAATGTGTTTGTGGGCGGGCTGCTGCCTGCTGGCCAATCAGGGAGCCGGCGGGCGGGGGAGCAGAGAGATGACATCATCTCTCACCGCCCGGCGCCCGCCCTGCATCCCTGCAGTTCAACTTCCCCCCCTCCATGCAGGCAGCTGCGGCAGCAGAGAGATTACATCATCTCTCTGCTGCTTGTCTCTGGGACACAAGAGACCACCTTAGCAGGTGGCAAGTGACAGGCGACGTGGCAAGTGACAATCCGCAACATGTGGCAGGCGACGTGGCAAGTGACATGGCAAGTGACAATCCGCAACGTGGCAAGTGACAATCTGCATCTGGTGACAGGCGACGTGGCAAGTGACAATCTGCATCTGGTGACATTGCGACGTGGCAAGTGACAATCTGCATCTGGTGACAGGTAACGTGGCAAGTGACAATCCGCAACATGTGGCAGGCGACGTGGCAAGTGACATGGCAAGTGACAATCTGCAACGTGGCAGGCGATGTGGCAAGTGACAATCTGCATCTGGTGACAGGCGACGTGGCAAGTGACAATCCGCAACGTAGCAGGCGACGTGGCAAGTGACATGGCAAGTGACAATCCGCACAGTGGAAGGCGACGTGGCAAGTGACATGGCAAATGACAATCTGCAACGTGGCAGGCGACGTGGCAAGTGACAATCTGCATCTGGTGACAGGCGACGTGGCAAGTGACAATCTGCATCTGGTGACAGGCGACGTGGCAAGTGACAATCTGCATCTAGTGACAGGTGACGTGGCAAGTGACACACTCGGGGCTCCCACTGATTCTGCATTATGGTGAGTTAAACTATTTAATTTTTTATAACAATGTAATTATAGTAATAATGCGCTTCAATCATCCTGACACCATAACAACCATGGTGCCGTGATGATTGAAGCGCCAACACCAGCCATTTCCCCGATAAATGTACCCCAAAAAAATATATTTTCTGGCAGTGCCCCTCCCGAGACTAGACTCTGGATCCGCCCCTGGTACAGTTACAATATAATTCAAAAAAAGACAAAAGGGTTAAGAGGGTTCTACTTATGAGAACTTAGAAATCGATAAAGAAAGGGCAAGTGAAACAAAAGGTAAGTGTGGGAATAGGTTGTGTGAGAATTCAAATTCCAGTTGTTAGGTAGAGGCGGGATAGGCTTCCCTGATGAAATGCATTTTCAGTGACTACCTAAGGGCAGACAGAAAAAGACAGCCAAACAGTTTGAACTTGGGGGTTCTGGGGAAAAGGAGAGGTTCTAGAGGAACTCTAGACACGAGCATAGGAGAAGGTGACAAGGAAGCTAGAGAGTAGTAGGTCTTGGGAGGAGCGATGAGCGGTTTGGGTAATTCTTTTAGATGAGGTTGGTCATGTATCTGGGGCAGAGTTGTGCATGACTTTGTATGTGGAAGAACTGAGGGGTGTGTGGGTATGTAAGCTGGATGGGTCTGGCAGCAACATTCATTATAGACTGAATATGGGATAGACACTGTGTAGATGTAGCCCAAGGAGGTGGGAGTTGCATTAGTTGAAAGGCAAAAAGTGGGTTAATTATTAGCTTGGTGGCATCACTGGTGAAAATACGGGGACATTTTTAGAAAATGTTATGGAATTGAAGGTGGCAAGACTTTGACAGTAATTGGATGTAGGGCTAAATTGAGAGGTCAGAGTCCAGGATTACACCTAGCACCTTGGCACGAGGTGAATGAAGAATATATGTGCTATTGATCTCCATGCAAAGTGAGGGAAGAGGAAGACATTTTATGAGCTAATTTTTTTAAGCAAGTTTGGAAGTATTAGACTTTGTCATATGAGGTTCATCTCACACCTGGGCTGAAAATGGCTCTTCTTGTTAGTTAATATCTTAACGTATCAACTTATCACTTAACATCATTTGACAGGTCAAGCATCAGAATTCGGACCACCACTGAAAGCTGTCCTTGTTTTAAATTTGCCACCAAGTAGAAGAAGTTGAGTTTTTTCAGTTTTGGGTGTGATAAAGAGTTGCAAATATTTGATAATTTAAAGTGTTACTAAACCCAGGAACCTGCATTCACTATATCTGGTCTCCCACAGTACACCGAGCATGGAAATACAATTATTTTAGCAAAACTGCTGAATATCTTTTCTCATCAGCAGTTATAGCATTCTTGTGACTTCTATGAGTGTCTGAATAAAGCTTGTAATAGGAGTTTTCATTCTCCCATGATTGTTCTATGAGAATGCAGGACCCCAGACCCTCTGTCTAGACAGTGCCGATTGGCCTTCTGCTGATCACATGCATTCTCTCTAACAATACACACCAAACTGAGCATGTTCAGCCTGTCCCCGACTCTGTACATATCAGGAGATACATTGAAGTCAGTGGAAGAAGATGATGATCAGAGGAAACAGGATAGAACAGCCTTTTTACACAATGCAGAGAATTAACCCCTTAGGTTCCACAGTGAGTATAACAAGCATGCTTTACTGCATATACAGACTGATTTTACTGTTGGGGGTTTAGCAACACTTTAAGTTAATGTACATATTGACTGCAGCTGTCTGTAACAGAACTGGTCTGACATGCCCCTCTTTTACTCTACAATTCAAATATATGTATGTGGACATGGTGATGAGATGTGAGGCTGTTTTTAGCAATGCTAGCATAGAGCAAAAAGTATGGAATTTTCAAGCAAAAATTATGCATGTGTAAAAGACTATACAAATACTAAAAGATGCAACTTTAAATGGTCTGTGCCAAACATATCACTCTGGTAGCATCAGGGGTTTGTACTTTGGTTTGGAGCTCAATGGCAAAAGTAAAACATTGCAAAACATTGATCTGATAAAAATTATACTAGCTGCACTAAATGTATGTTCTGTAGAAACAGCCTGTATCTATGCTACCAGTTTTTGCTACACATGTAGCATTGAAAAAAGGACAAAGTACATAGGTTTAGGTAGATGTTGGTGCTGCGCTGCTCCCAGCAGAATAAAAGAGTGTGCTGCTAGCAGCACACTCTTTTATTCTGCTGGGGACAGCGCAGCACCAACCCCCACCTAACTCCATTCTCCTTATGGGTATGGTCTGACCCTTATTCAGTGCTTGCAGCAGTTCTGCCCTCATCCTCTCACACATGGTAGCACGGGAATAACTACATATCCTATCACTAAAAGTACATAGGTTACTAACGCAGTATGCACCAAAACTGCTGTTGTATCTCATAGGCCCACCTCATGTCTTATCCAACCTGATGCTGACAGTGGTAGTGTTCTTTCACAATAGGTATTTATTTATTTCTTTAGAAAATTGCTCCCTTTGGTGTGAGCCACCGCTGTTACTTGACAGTATACATTTGTATTAATAGGAGGTTTACTTCCATTTTCAGTTAGTACATACATATACAGTGTTATGACTGTGCAGCGCTATAATAACTAATTCAGGGAGTAAAAAAAATAACATAAAAAGAAAATAATGCAGTGCTAAAAACAAAAAACATAACACTAAAAATACATTAGGGTAATATCTGACAAATCAAAGCCATATATAGTATGATAGCCAAAGATGACGTAAAAGATGACACCAAAAGTTAAGAGTAATCTCCTCAGTAGTGATCAGGGTGCTCTGAAAATATTGCAATTTATGTGCATCTTTATTAGTGCATCCACCACCATATACACAGGCCGCTCACCTCACACTGTAACCTCTGAATTAACAGATAGGTCATTCAAGCTTTCCCCACAAAGGGAATCAAAGGTGAAAGTTTGCCTCTAAACGGTCCAAGGATCGGAATCCAGCCTCTTTAGTGCAGCAACGGGGGGACACTCTCATACACAGTTGATGGGAACGTAGTAGTCATGTAAAATCAATAAAACATACATAGTGCTCTCTGTTTTAACTAAAAGCATCTTTTATTAAGGTAAAAAAAGTTACTCACAAACAAAGCACTGTATCCCCAGTGCTAGGATGCATAACGTGTGTCAAAATCGAGACTAGGAAGGTGGCTGTAATGATGTCACGGAGTCCTCCTGCACGCGTATCGTCCCTGTTGGCGGCACTTCCTCAGCGATTACGGAGGCTTGTGAGTCAACGTCCTTTAATATGTACCATCTTGCGTAATTTGCATCCAGAGCCCACCCCCCATAACGTACATTGCCATAACGACAAGGACGCCTGAGAGGCGTGATTAGCATCCGGGTGCTGCCTCCTCATTGTATGCATTCCCATACATAGCAGATTACTCTTACCTTTTGGTGTCATCTTTTAGGTCATCTTTGGCTCTCATACTATATGAACTGGGACTATTTATATGGCTTTGATTTGTCAGATATTACCCTAATGTATTTTTAGTGTTATTTTTTTTGTTTTTAGCGCTGCACTATTTTCTATTTTATGTACTTATTCAAGGATTCCTATATATTGACCTTGAGTGTTCAGCTGCTTATGATAGGATTGTTATTTTGGTTTTGCACTGACTGAACCCATCTGTTTACTAGTAAAAGGAAATTGCGTCACGAAAACACTATGGACAGTACACTATGGGCAGTGCATAACAATGTGCTTCTAACCTTTAATATTACATTTAGGATTGTTGAAAGTAAACCTGCATTAGCTAAAAAACTAAACAAAGTCTCAGGTTCCATAAAAGACATTCCTCTTCCCACATCACAACTACAAGGCCAACTGATCCTTTGACGTTTATATGCAAGCAACAACTTTATGATGGTTGGTATTTGCATCTCCCTAGGCATACTGCCTGGTGACAGATTGTCCAGACATTGAGCCTTTTTATTGAGCAACCAAGTATTGCACTCATAAGGGATATAGCATTCTGATATGTGTCCCTCTTTCCTTTGACGTGGGAAGGAATATTTTGGATAGTGGAAGAAAAATATAACACTACCAGTAGATTTTACAGCAAACATCTTTTAGTTACATGGTTTAAATGTTTTTCTTTAACCTCTTGCCATAGTGGCAGGAATGGTGGTGTGGTGGCTTTAATATTCAGTTGCTGCACATATGCGTCCACAATGGTCTGAGGTTGTGTGTTGAGAATGTGTTCACTGTGTACTCCCACCACACTGATTCAGCTAATTGGAAGCCAGCAGGACAGGCTCCCAGTCATATGATCATTGTGAAAGATAATTGCAGTGGTCACATGATAGAGAAGCCACTCTACCTCCTGGTAATTAAAATCCATCTAAAGGGCTACCTTTAATGGCTCTTTAAGTGGGTAGCATCCTTACATTGATGAAGAGGTGCTCGCCCTGAACTATTTTACATGTTTATACTGCTCCAATTGTGCATGCATGTAATACACTGTGCAGTAAACAAAACCTTATACTTTAAGCTTCTCATCCTGGTGAGACTATTATATTGCTCACTTTACAATATCAAGCACATTTCTTACTTTGCCCTTAAAGGAATACATACAGTTTGGTTTAAGGCCTTGTTTACATGGATGCTTAAAGGAGTTTCTTGTCAAATGGCTTCTTAATAGGGATGAGCCGAACACCCCCCGGTTCGGTTCGCACCAGAACCTGCGAACGGACCGAAAATTCGCACGAACGTTAGAACCCCATTGACGTCTATGGGACTCGAACGTTCAAAATCAAAAGTGCTCATTTTAAAGGCTAATTTGCATGGTATTGTCCTAAAAAGGGTTTGAGGACCCGGGTCCTACCCCAGGGGACATGTATCAATGCAAAAAAAACTTTTAAAAACGGCCGTTTCTTCGGGAGCAGTGATTTTAATGATGCTTAAAGTGAAAAAAAAAAAAGTGAAATATTCCTTTAAATATCGTACCTGGGGGGGTGTCTATAGTATGCCTGTAAAGTGGCACGTGTTTCCCGTGTTTAGAACAGTCCCTGCACCAAATGTTTAAAACTGCTTGTGGGTTTCATGTAATGTTGGGTCCTGGCAATATGGATGAAAATCAGTGAGACAAACAGCATGGGTACCCCCCAGTCCATTACCAGGCCCTTTGGGTCTTGTATGGATATTAAGGGGAACCCCGCACCCTAATTAAAATAAGGAAAGCTGTGGGGCCACCGGCCCTATATACTCTGAACAGCAGTATACAGGCGGTGCAAACAAGACAGGGACTGTAGGTTTGTTGTTAAGTAGAATCTGTTTGTAATTTTGAACGGGTACATTTTTAACGTGTTTAGCTCCAGCCAAAAAATCTTTTTTAAGCTTTTTGGAAAACATAGGGAAGGGTTATCACTCCTGTGACATTTGTTTTGCTGACTTTCCTCCTCTTTAGAAGGTTTCACCTCACTTTTTGTCCCAATGACAAATGTTTTTTGAAAATTTGGGTTTTTTTGTGGAACAAGGATTGGAAAGCATTAGTGGAAAGGAGAAATGTTTTTCCCATATTAACTCTTACAGGAGAGAATTTCCCTTCCTAGGGGTAGATTTCATCTCACTTCCTGTTTTCTCCTTCCGTTTGCAAGTAGGAGTCGTTTGTAAGTTAGATGTTTGAAAGTAGGGGCCTGCCCTATATACTCAGCAGAAATTTGGGCCTTAGGTGTTGTTGTGGCCACAACACTGTAAGCCCTCACAGGGCCCTGCTGTGAAATATTAGATCAAGAATTGTAATTACATGCCCCTGTTGAACAGGGGCAGAAAAACTGGGCCTTTGGTGGTGATGGTGGTGGTGCTGGTGCCACAACACTGTAAGCCCTCACTCGCTCTTGGTGGGTGCAGAAATGGGCCCTGCTGTGAAATATTAGATCAAGAATTGTAATTACATGCCCCTGTTGAACAAGGGCAGAAAAATTGGGCCTTTGGTCGTGGTGGTGGTGGTGCTGGTGCCACAACACTGTAAGTCCTCACTCGCTCTTGGTGGGTGCAGAAATGGGCCCTGCTGTGAATTATTAGATCAAGAATTGTAATTACATGCCCCTGTTGAACAGGGCAGAAAAATTGGGCCTTTGGTGGTGGTGGTGGTGCTGGTGGTGCTGGTGCCACAACACTGTAAGTCCTCACTCGCTCTTGGTGGGTGCAGAAATGGGCCCTGCTGTGAAATATTAGATCAAGAATTGTAAATACATGCCCCTGTTAAACAGGGGCTGAAAAATTAGGCCTTAGGCACTGGTGCTGGTGCCACAACACTGCAACCCCTCACAGACACTCTAGTTGGAACGCAGGAACGAGCCCTGCTGCAAAGTATTGCATCAAAAATTGTAATTACACGCCCCTGTTAAACAAGGGCTGAAAAATTGGGCCTTAGGCACTGGTGCTGGTGCCACAACACTGCAACCCCTCACAGACACTCTAGTTGGAACGCAGGAACGAACCCTGCTGCAAAGTATTGCATCAAAAAATTGTAATTACATGCCCCTGTTAAACAGGGCAGAAAAATTGGGCCTTAGGCACTGGTGCTGGTGCCACAACACTGCAACCCCTCACAGACACTCTAGTTGGAACGCAGGAACGAGCCCTGCTGCAAAGTATTGCATCAAAAATTGTAATTACACGCCCCTGTTAAACAGGGGCAGAAAAATTGTGCCTTAGGCACTGGTGGTGGCGCCCAGAACCAAAAATGTTCTTACAAGCTATCAGCGTGATCATTGAGGAGGAAGAGGATAATTACTCAGGGATAGTCACTCAGCATCAGCATAGGCAGTCTTTGAAGGGATCTGAGATTTCAAAAAAAATTATTCGGTTACATCAGCATCAGGTGCTTGGTAGCTGGTGGTGATCCAAGACTGATTCATTTTTATGAAGGTCAGTCGATCAACCGAGTCGGTGGACAGACGCACCCTGTGATCGGTTACCACGCCTCCAGCAGCACTGAATGTGCGTTCTGAAAGAATGCTGGATGCAGGACAGGCCAGTAGCTCAAATGCATACTGTGCAAGCTCTGGCCAGTGATCCATCCTCAAGACCCAGTAACCCAGAGGATTTTCTGTGGGAAAGGTGTCCAAGTCTGATCTTGCCCCTAGGTATTCCTGCACCATGTAAAACAGACGCTGGCGATGGTTGCTGGAACCGATCATACCTTGGGGCTGCAGACCAAAAAATTGTCTGAACACATCGGTCAGACGGCCACCTTCTCCACCGCTCCTTCTTTCACTGACCGAAGCATCAGCAACACGTTGTCCAGAAACAGGAGTTTGTAACCTCCCAGTCTCTGGGAACGCGTTGCACAGACCTTTCTGCAAGGCCTCCCGAAGATGTTTCATCCTCTGCTCCCTCTGCGATGGCAAGATAAGGTCCGCAACCTTACCCTTGTAACGTGGATCAAGGAGGGTTGCCAACCAGTATTGGTCCTTCTCCTTGATACCACGAATACGAGGATCCTTACGCAGGCTTTGCAGGATCAGGGAGGCCATGCAGCGTAGGTTTGCTGAGGCATTCGGTCCGGAGTCCTCTGGGTCACTAAGGACGACATGGTCCGCAACCACCTCCTCCCAGCCATGTACAAGTCCATGTGTTTCTTGGGACTGATCCCTTAAAGACTGCTGCTGATGCTGAGTTCTAGGCTCCACCTCCAAACTGACACAATCTTCCTCCTCCTCCTCCTCGTCCTCTTCCTGTGTGATCGGCGGGCACGCAGGAACACTGTCTGGATAAAGGGGGCCTTGAGAGCTAAGGAAGTCCTCGTCTTCCTGCCTCTGTTCTGCCTCAAGTGCCCTGTCCATTATTCCACGCAGCGTGTGCTCCAACAGGAGGACAAGGGGGGCAGTGTCACTGATGCATGCACTGTCACTGCTCACCATCCTCGTGGCCTCCTCAAATGGTGACAGGACAGTGCATGCATCCCTGATCATGGCCCACTGGCATGGGGAAAAAAAAACAAGCTCCCCTGACCCTGTCCTGGTGCCATAGTCGCACAGGTACTCATTGATGGCCCTCTGCTGCGTGTGCAGCCGCTGCAGCATGGCCAACGTTGAGTTCCACCTGGTGGGCATGTCACAGATTAGGCGGTTCTTGGGCAGGTTAAACTCCTTTTGGAGGTCCGTCAGCCAAGCACTGGCATTATATGACCGGCGGAAATGCACACAGACTTTCCTGGCCTGCCTCAGGACATCCTGTAAGCCCGGGTACATGCCCAAGAACCGCTGCACCACCGAGTTAAGGATGTGAGCCAAACAGGGCACATGGGTCATTTGTCCCTGTCGGAGGGCAGAAAGGAGGTTGGTGCCATTGTCGTAAACCACCATTCCTGCCTTAAGTTGGCGTGGCGTCAACCACCTCTGAACCTGCCCCTGCAGAGCTGACAGAACCTCTGCCCCAGTGTGGCTCCTGCCCCCCAAGCACACCAGCTCAAGCACCACATGGCATCTTTTGGCCTGCGTACTTGCGTAGCCCCTTGAACGGCTACGGAGCACCGCTGGTTCCAAGGACAAAGCACAGGAAGAGGCCATGGAGGAAGAAGAAGAGGAGGGGGTGGAGGAGAGAGGGGTGTCACAATCATTAGCATTTTGGAGGCGTGGTGGCGGAACAACCTCCAACACTACTGCACCTTGTCCTGCATCCTTCCCAGCTGCCAGCAGAGTCACCCAATGCGCCGTTAAACTTAGGTAACGTCCCTGTCCATGCCTGCTGGACCATGAGTCAGCGGTAATATGCACCGCCCTGTCCAGCGAGGCATGGACATTGCCTTCCACATGCCGGTAGAGAGCCAGAATCGCCTTCCGTGAGAAAAAGTGGCGTTTGGTTACCTGCCACTGAGGAACCACACATTCCACAAACTCACGGAAGGGGGCAGAGTCTACCAACTGAAAAGGCAGCAGTTGAAGTGCTAGCAATTTTGCCAAGCTAGCATTCAACCGCTGGGCATGTGGATGGCTGGGAGCAAACTTCTTTCGGCGGTGCAGCAACTGGGGCAGGGAAATTTGCCTGGTACAATCTGACGTCGGTGTACCAAAAGCAGATTGCCCACAAGTACTTGGCTGTGACACACCTAATTCTACACCTTCATTCCTCTCAGTGCAGGACTGAAGGTATAGTGGGGTTGGAAATCTCAGCTGATGAGGAGCAAGGAGAGGTCCTCTTTGTTCTTTGGTGTGGGACTTTTAGATACGCTTGCCAACGAACTGCATGGCAGGTCAACATATGTCTGGTCAAGCATGTGGTACCCAAGCGGGAGATGTTTTGGCCACGCGAGATACGCTTGAGACATATGTTGCAAATAGCAGTGGTGCGATCTGATGCACTCGTCTCAAAAAAGGCCCACACCAAAGAACTTTTTAAATAACGCGCAGAGACTGCAGCGCCCTGCACATGTGGAGCTTTGGGGTGTAATGCAGTCAATGTGCTGCCCTTAGGCTGGGCCCTGGAGGGCATCCTGCCTCGTTGGTGATGTGCCGCCTCCTCCTCCTCTCTCCTATCAGGCACCCACGTTGAGTCAGTGACCTCATCATCCCCTCCCTCCTCATCACTGGAGCAAACCTGGCAGTATGCTGCAGCAGGGGGAGCATGACTGCCAGATTGCTGTCCTTCTTGGGCACCCCCTCTGTCCGTGCTCATGTTACTGCCTTCATCGAGCTCAGTATTATCATCAGAGCCTTCCAAACGCTGGGCATCCTCCTGGAGCATGTACCCAACACTGTGGTCAAACAGTTCGAAGGGACTCCTCAGGAGGACATGGTGGGGCTAGGGAAGGAGTCACTGATGACATTGAGCCGAGGGAAGAGGCCGCTGCTTTGCCAGACAAAGTACCCTGGGCATGGGTGAGAGAGGATGAGGAGGATGAGGACGGCTTGGTCATCCACTCGACCAAGTCTTCCGCATGTTGCGGCTCAACACGGCCAGCTGCCGAAAAAAAGGCCAAGCGTGTCCCACGGCCACGTGCTGATGAGGATGCACCGTCTCCACGACCAGCACTAGACACAGAGCCTGCTTGCCCTCTCTTATTGGCTTGTGACTGTCTGCCTCTCCTTCTTGGCCTTCCAGACATACCAATGGCCTGTAGCTGCACTAAGCTGGGATATATATATATATATATATATGTACTGATACTGCAGCTAGCAAAATCAACTGCCTGCCTGTAGTATGAGAACACCACTAGCCTTCTACAGGTAGCTTTAGCTGAACACTGTGAGGTGGACGCACCCCACTAACTTGTAGGTTTAGCTGAACACTGTGAGCAGGACGCACCCCACTAACTTGTAGGTTTAGCTGAACACTGTGAGGTGGATGCACCACACTAACTTGTAGGTTTAGCTGAACACTGTGAGCAGGACGCACCCTACTAACTTGTAGGTTTAGCTGAAAACTGTGAGCAGGACGCACCTCACTAACTTGTAGGTTTAGCTGAACACTGTGAGCAGGACGCACTGCACTAACTGTAAATAGTCTAGCTGCCTGACTGTGGTACTAATAGGATCAAAAGAACACCAGTAATTTTCTTCAGGTAGCTGTATATACTGTAACAAGACAAGCCTGCCTGTCAGTAAGAAGATAACAGGAACGGATCTAGCTGAACACTGTGAGCAGGACGCACTGCACTAACTGTAAATAGTCTAGCTGCCTGACTGTGGTACTAATAGGATCAAAAGAACACCAGTAATTTTCTTCAGGTAGCTGTAAATACTGTAACAAGACAAGCCTGCCTGTCAGTAGGAAGATAACAGGAACGGATCTAGCTAAACTGAATACAGTGTATATATATATATATATGCAACACCTGGGATGCATATATATACACAATACACTGTAAGTGCAGCTAACTGACTGACTGCTCTACCTAATCTATCTAACTCAAATCAAATGTCACTGTCTGTCTCTCTCTCTCTCTCAATGAACGCCGGAACACACACTACACAGGGCCGCCGTGCAGGCGGCCTTATATAGTGTGGGGCGTGTACTTAATCCCCTGAGCCATAATTGGCCAAAGCCTCCTTGGCTTTGGCCAATTACGGCTCTCTGTTCAGACAGCGCTGTGATTGGCCAAGCATGCGGGTCATAGTGCATGCTTGGCCAATCATCAGCCAGCAATGCACTGCGATGCCGCAGTGAATTATGGGCCGTGACGCGCCACACGAATTTGGCGCGAACGGCCCATATCGTTCGCAATTCGGCGAATGGGCGAACAGACGATGTTTGAGTCGAACATGGGTTCGACTCGAACATGAAGCTCATCCCTACTTCTTAAGTTGCAGGGCAAAAGTGTTCATTAAATTAAATAGTTTTGTGGCCATTAGTTATCACCAAAACTTTGCTTAACCTTGCCTGCATCAGTTTCTACGGGCCCATTGAGCAATGCTTCACCTGATCCTGTACCCCTCTGGGAGCACATTGAAAAACTGATTGGAAAACTACCCAAACGCCAAAGGGTGGTAAAGATAATGTAAAGAGTTTTTTTAAGCATTTAATCCTTTTTTATGGTGTGGAATCAAAATAAAATGGAAACAAATACTTTTTTAGAGATTAAATATTAGATTTGATAATGTCTTGTCTTCTTTCCATCCAGTAAACTAAACCCTAGACTCGTTTTTACATGGTCAGATAGTTCAGCTTTCAGCTATGCTGATAGAAGCCCCTCATATTTTATACATAGCTCACTTTAAGGTTTTAATCCAACAAAGGGAGCCTCAAAACAAGCTTTATTTTCTGTATTGTTGTCAGGGCTGGCTCAGCCCTTCCTTCTCTGAGCTCACCGCTCTGCTGTCGGCTAATTGCCAGCTCTCATCTCTCTCCACAGTTACCCAGCTGTTGTGGATATGTTCGTCAGTCCCTCCTACTTAAAGATCTCCAGCTCACTTCATTCCTGCCTTCGCCTTGGTCACATCACAAGGAACCATCTCCTGCGTTCCTGTTTAAAGACTGGCTTTGCTGACATCCCTTCTGGCACCTTATCCTGCTTGCTGTTCCTCTACTTGGATCCCTGACTTCTGGCCTGGCTGATTACTCGATCTGGTTACTGAACTGTGGCTTGGCTGATTACCCGATCCGTTTACTGGACTCTGGCTATGCTTTGACTACACTTACTCTATTTACCTTTTTTTTTAAATTAATAAACAAGTGTGATTTTACTGTACTTCTGTCTCAGTCTGGTTCATGGTTTCTGACAATTGTATGTTTACCTAATCCATAGTTTTGGGAAAGCTTTTTCATTTATTAAAAGGTAGTTCTACAATAAGTATGAAACAGATATAAAATAACTATTTATCTATAAACTTTCAAAATAACAAGAACAAAACTTTCAAACAAACAAAAAAATATATTTTATATATATATATATATATATATATATATATATATATATATATATACACACATACACACACACACATACAAACACACAGTATCTCACAAAAGTGAGTGCACCCCTCACATTTATGTAAATATTTTATTCTATCTTTTCATGTGACAACACTGAAGAAATGACACTTTGTTACAATGTAAAGTAGTGAGTGTACAGATTGTATAACTTAAAATAACTCAACACACAGCCATTAATTTCTAAACCGCTGGCAACAAACATGAGTACACCTCTAAGTGAAAATGTCCAAATTATGCCCAAAGTGTCAGTATTTTGTGTGGCCACCATTATTTTCCAGCACTGCCTTAACTCTCTTGGGCATGGTGTTCACCAGAGCTTCACAGGTTGCCACTGGAGCCCTCTTCCACTCCTCTATGATGACATTAAGGAGCTGGTGGATGTTAGAGACCTTGCACTCCTCCACCTTCCGTGTTTGAGGATGCCCCACAGATGCTTAATAGGGTTTAGGTCTGGAGACATGCTTGGCCAGTCCTTCACCTTTACCCTCAGCTTCTTTAGCAGGGCAGTGGTTGTCTTGGAGGTGTGTTTGGGGTCCTTATGTTGGAATACTGCCCTGCGGCCAAGTCTCCGAAGAGAGGGTATCATGCTCTCCTTCAGTATGTCACATTACAAGTTGGCATTCATGGTTCCCTCAATGAACTGTAACTCCCCAGTGCCAGCAGCACTCATGCAGCCCCACTTGTCTTTATACTCCTCACCTGTTTGCCACCACACACGCTTGACACCATCTGAATCAAGTAAGTTTATCTTGATCTCATCAGATCCCACAGGACATGGTTCTGGTAATCCATGTCCTTAGTCTGCTTGTTTTCAGCAAACTGCAGGTTTTCTTGTACATCATCTTTAGAAGAGGCTTCCTTCTGGGATGACAGCAATGCAGACCAACTTGATGCAGTGTGTGGTGTATGGTCTGAGCACTGACAAACTGACCCCCTCACCCCTTCAACCTCTGCAGCAATGCTGGCAGCACTCATACATCTATTTCCCAAAGACAAACAACCTCTGGATATGACGCTGAGCATGGCATGTGCACTCAACTTATTTGGTCGACCATGGCGAGGCCTGTTCTGAGTGGAACCTGTCCTGTTAAACTGCTGTATGGTCTTGGCCACTGTGCTGCAGCTCAGTTTCAGGGTCTTGGCAGTCTTCTTATAGCCTAGGCCATCTTATGTAGAGCAACAATTCTTTTTTTCAGATTCTCAGAGAGTTCTTTGCCATGAGGTGCCATGTTGAACTACCAGTGACCAGTATGAGAGAGTGAGAGCGATAACACCAAATTTAACAGACCTGCTTCCCATTCACACCTGAGACCTTGTAACACTAACGAGTCACATGACACAGAGGAGGGAAAATAGCTAATTGGGCCCAATTTGGACATTTCCACTTAGGGGTTTACTCACTTTGGTTGCTGGAGGTTTAGACATTAATGGCTGTGTTGAGTTATTTTGAGGGGACAGCAAATTTACACTGTTATACAAGCTATACACTCACTACTTTACATTGTAGCAAAGTGTCATTTCTTCAGTGTTGTCACATGAAAAGACATAATACAATATTGCACTTTACATATACATTGTACATTCACATCAGTCCCTACCCCCCAAGGAGCTTACAATCTAAGATCCCTAATTAACATTCATACATACACGGCCAATTTAGACAGGATCCAATTAACCTAACAACATGTCTTTGGAGTATGGGAGGAAACCAAAGTACCCAGAGGAAACCCACGCAGGCACAGGGAGAACATGCAAACTCCAGGCAGGTAGTGTCATGGTCGGTATTTGAACCAGCGACCCTTTTGCTGCCAGGTGAAAGTGCTAACCACTACACCACTGTGCCGAGAAACAGACAGGAGACATGTGACATTTAACAGGCAGCAGCTGAAATCAATCAGTACGCTAATAATATTGTCTAGAAATCTTTGCAATTGAGCTGAAGTCAGCATGTTTACTGAATTTATTGTAATTTGACTTATATATAATCTGTTTGTACTATCTAAGTCCTTCCTAAAGTGTTTTTGCCTTACTTCCTGTGTGATTAGGTACCCTGGCAGGAAGCAAAGATGGATGTCTTAACCCACTCCCATCTATCCAGCACTTAAAGAGAGAAACAGACAAAGCTGCGAACCCTAACAGATGGGACCAGTCAGTTCAGGCTGCCAGAGCCTGGAAAGTGTTAAGCTGGCTATAGATGGTTTGAACTAAAATTTGAACCATGTATGCATTGGGTACAACCAGCCTGTCAGATATTTCACGTCATTAATGCCATGGGCTATATCCTCTATCAATAATCACTGTGAATTCTTATTTCCCACTGGGTGAACACAAAAGCTCCATGGGAGCGATTCCCCCATCAAGACTGATGGGTTGCAGGAAAAATAATCAAACCGTTTATGGCCAGCTTTAGCCATTATGTAAGACTGCTTTAAAGCTTTGCAACCTTTTACTACATAAGGCTTCTGGTGTTCGTGACCAGCATAAAAAAACTCTTTTACTTTAAGAGACTGCTAATATATTAATTAAATTTACTATACTTTTATTGTAACTTAAATACAAATTAATACTGACATTTATTGGATAATAATTAAAATAAAGCTATAGTTTATGCAAGTGATGTAAAAAAGGTACATTTATATCTACTCCACAGCTCCAGTGGAAATGCATCCAATCAGTCTGATATCCTTTACTGCTATAATGAAATTACCAAGCTTTACAAATTACATCACTCTCTAAATTGCCCATACTCTATTGTGCTATTTGTTAAAGATACTTACTTTTCTGGTACATTTTTTTTATTGAAACATATGAGAAGCAAGAAAAACTGTAATGATCCCTCGCAGGGGATATAAGGAGTAAGCATAACATGGAACAACTTAATAATACACATTGGAAACATATTAGAAAGGTAGAAAGAACTGTCGAACATCAACAACCCTCTGGCCAAGGCCGGGGGTCAACATAGGGTGACTGAGCTTAACTGCTCAGGGGTTGGGGTTTTGAGTAGTCCATAAAAATTTCGGAAAAACAAAAACTTAGATCGGGTCATACGGGCAAGCAAAAAACAAAAATGAGAAAATAAAATAATTAAAAAAAAAAAGGGGGGGGGGACAGATGGCAAAGATGGACACAAGAGATGAGAAGGAAAGATGGAACAGGAAAAGGAGGTGCAGAATAGGTAGAAAAGAGGTTGAAAAGAGGTTCTGCCAGGTCGGGGGGGGGGGGGGGCAGAGGAGGTCAGTTAGCAAGGCCTAGGCTGGTCGGGTGCAAAGTAGGAAGAGTGTGGGACCACCACGGGCCCCCATACAAAGATATACTTACTTTTCAGTGTTTTTCTTTTCTTTTATTCTCTATTAAAGATAGAAATACTTTTGTTATAATTCATTATTTTTTAATGCTTACAACAAAAAATGTTAGCCTAGCATGTGAATATATGAAGCCCTGGAAGAATTTACCCCTTTAATGACCAGGGCATTTTTTGTGATACGGCACTGCTTCGCTTTAACTGACAATTGCGAGGTCATGCGATGCTGTACACAAACAAAATTGATGTCCTTTATTTCCCACAAATAGAGCTTTCTTTTGGTGGTATTTGATCACCTCTGCAATTTTAATTTTTTGCGCTATAAACAAAAAAGACCGATGAATTTGAAAAAGAAAAACAATATTTTTCACTTTTTGCTATAATATGTATTCTTCTACATATTAAGCGTATATTGCTTGGTTTGCGCAAAAGTTATAGCGTCTACAAAGTAGGGGATATATTTATGGCATTTTTATTATTAATTTATTTTTACTAGTAATGGCGGTGATCAGCGATTTTTAGCGGGACTGTGAAATTGAGGCAGACAGATCGTACACTTTTGACACTTTTTTGGGACCAGTGACATTATTACAGTGATCAGAGCTAAAAATAGCCACTGATCACTGTATAAATGGCATTGGCAGGGAAGGGGTTAACACTAGGGGGCAATTAAGTTCTCCCTAGGGATGTGTTTCTAACTGTGGGGGCCGTGTACTGACAGGGAGTACAGAGAGATTGCTGTTCCTGATCACTAGGAACAGACAATCTCTCTTTACTCCCCTGTCTGAACGGGGATCTGTTTGTTTACATTGACAGATCCCCGTTCTGGCTCTCTGTGTAGCGATCACGCTGTATAACTGTGGCGGCTGGTCGTCAAGAGGTTAAATGGATTTTGAGATGATTGAGTTTTTGCTGTTTATAATGTGCACATGCATTACAATATTATTGCTGATTAGTAACACCTGTTGGAGGCATACACATTGTCATAAGACTAATGTGGCAGTGCAGGAAAATATTATTAGAAAGCTATAAAAATGGTCAGCATTTTTCTGCTGGGATTCAAGAACTTGCCTTGTTTGCATATAAGCACCATTATGCAGGATCATGCATAAGTTTGATTAGCTTTTGTTCAGCGAAAAAATGTCTTATACAAATAGTATGTGACTGATAAAAAAAAAGAGAGGTGTGCATTTTATTGATTAAATAAGTCACTGTGCTACAGTATTTTTCGAAAGGCTATTTACATCCACAATTGATACATCAGTTTTCTTGCTCACTGGCAAGCAAAATCATGATCTCTTGATATTTTTCATTATCATCACTAATATGGCCTTGTAGGACCAGACAGAAGCAAAGATCTGTGGAAAAAAGCTCCTTTTGGAGAAATGTGAATAAGTTGTTGGCACAAAACCACCAGTATCTAAACAAATCTGAAACATCCATAAATATATTATACATTAATTAAAAGTATTACATTGAAAGCGATTTCAATATCAGTTCCAATTATATCTATTAAAAATATGTGATTGCAAAAGTGTGTCACTCTGTTTATGAGTGTATATAAATAATGTCAAACTAATTAGAAAGGCACTAAATGAAAAATACATGTTATAGATAAGAGTTTTAGTAATAAGTCTCATGTATAAATATGTAATAGTGTAATATTCCTCATTGAAACTGAAGGGGATTGATATTTTTCAACAATTTGCTGTTCAGTATTAACATTAAAAAATGATGGCGATTGTAGTCACCCTTAGCACTGGATAATATAAAACAGTGTATACATTATTCATTAGTCAAAAAATGCCATGTTTTCAATAAAAATTGTATATTACTTTTTTTTCCCATCACCGACCTAAGTAAATGCAGGTAAAAGTTAAAAATTAAGCTCACCTTTTGTAACATGTTACATGTCACACCTGTATTTAGGGTGTAACATTTAACATGCTACTGTGCAGCAGCCAAGTTACCCCCACTCCCCCACTTCCCCCATGACAGCAGGCAGGGGTTCCTCTCCCTGCATTCACTATAACATGTTAAAAATAGCATGGCTGTGTAGGGCACAGCTGTGCCATTCATTCACAGCAATAAATAAACTACAATTCCCATCCGCCATCTCTGCAGATGGCTTGTAGTTTTCAAAAAACTATGAAATTGCATCCGATCAAGGGTGTAAAGCTTTGTAGACCTTTTTACCTGCAAAATCATGTGCACTCATCTTTTTTATTTTTAAAAAAATTTTTTTAAAGTGAATTTAGCATTTAAATGCCTATGTTTAGTGCATTTATTTTTCATATTTTTTTTATTCACTTGAAATGTGCCCTTGAACTTGTTAAAAAAAAATCCTCCCTCCATGCACATCATAGCTATTTACTCTAGAATTGTTTAATTACTTTCAGTGCTGGCCAAGCTCCTCCAGCCCTCCCTTTACCTCCCTATCTAAACGTTTATAAAGCTGTAAGGGGAGGAGTGAAGAGGAATACTATAGAGTGACAGCTTTTGAGTTTGCTGAGGCTGTTAACATCACATCCAAGATGGGGTGCAAAGGATTAGTCTTTGGAGGTGTTCACAAGGGACGCCTTTTCAGGTAAAGAATACAAATGCAGTATGTGAAATATAAAATAATCTTATAGGAAGATTTTTCTTGAAATAAATGGTCTGGAAACAGGGTCTCTTTATGTTTTTTTAACCTTGTTCTGGGAGACCAGTATTTAATGCTTCTCATATACAAGCAAAGTTATGTTATGTGGGCATTACTAATATTTGCATCAGAGTGGCTCTGTCTTTTTTGTGGATTTACTCACAGTGTGTTGTGTTTGGGATGCATTACTCAATATAGCAAAACTAGTGTGGTTTGACATATATGATATTGCTGCCTATATGTAAACATACTTAATCAAAAAATGTGTTTAAATAAATTTGCAAATAGTATGAAAGGAACCTCTGTCAACTGCTTGATCCGGCTTCCCCATTTGTAAGATCTTTCCTTACTTCCTGTCTATAGGACAGGTGCCAGACAGAACAGGAAAAAAAGGAAACATCTTCCTGGTTCCTATTTAATTAAAAGACATCAAACAGAACAGGGAGTAAATAGAAATCACCCCACCTGGGACAGAAGCAGCATTGAAAGCTATACATTACTATAAAATATGCTATAAAACTATATTAGGGACAGTTTCAGTCACTTCCTGCCAGGTTACACATATTCAACTGGATAGGAGGGAATGAAAAATTTTCCTTTATGGGATCGCAGAAAGCAGTTACAATCTGGCACACAAATCTCAGCGAGGACATGGAGAGAACCAGACATTTTGTTAAACATGAAGAATAATTGCCCTTTTTTAAGAGATGTTAAATAACCTACATATATTAAATAGCGCTAAATAAAAACAGAAACTAGTCATGCTAGATCCATGCATAGCTCAATATAAATCAAATATGGATAACAATGGCAAAATTACAATATAGTTCTAATAGCTGAATCATTCAAAACTTACATAAAGCTTCACATAGTTCCTTATTGTGTATCAAATTCTCACCTGCTGAACAATATCCAAATGTTCTTGAGAGCTACTGAAATTTTTCCCAATTTCAAATATACAAAATGTTTCCTGTTGACATGCATCGACCCAGTTCTGGTATTCTGTGGTCTGAGGTATTCGATCCATAAAGATTCGGAATGCTTCCCATACTGCTTCTTGACAGACTGTAATTGTAAAATATATTTATTGCAAAGAGAGAATTTTACATTTTGTTAGACTTTTCTGGAAATGCATGTATTGTCAATGTTAATTTTATATATTATCTTAATCATTCATTTGCAGTACATTTATGCTGCTAATTTTGTAGTTTTACAATTTTCTAAAGTACTTATTTGGCAACGTGTTGTGATTTAATGTATTGTTTATTGCTAGCATTTTGAAACAGCTTGTTGTATAATCTGAAATGTAGCTGTAGAATATTAGTTTGTTATTATAAGTTATATACAAATACATAATGCATCCGGAAACATGAAAGCTCTAACCTACAAAAACATTGTTTAATTCTGTGTAAAACAAATAAACCAGAAAATTCACAGCATTCTCTAATAAGTCCTATGGCACTGGTAGAATAAAAATAATTGAACAGGGAAAGCATTGGGAAACATCAGTGCAGCCCAATGTAACCTCCATGTTTTAAATTACATGAATCCTTTAGCCAGGAGTGACCTTTTAAAATGGCGGTGCATAGACTTTTCAGTTTATAACTGTCAAAAACATTTGGTTGATGTTACCTCTCTAAAAATGGGTCATGAATTTTACTGCTAAAAAAACATCCTACAATATGCTAAACTTTCACCCTATACTTCTCCAAATCCTACCCTCTATTTTTATTTTATTGTATTTTCTGTAACTTAGCACATTTGATTTATTTATGCTGTGTATTGCCATGGATGAATAACTAAATCAAAATGAATAAATGTTTTAGTAGCATGCGGTTTTGTCATGGACATCATTTACCTCCAACTTAAATACAGAGACTTGTGTCTCACGTGGCTAGTTTGCTTCTTTGACCTCTGATGCAACTTACCAACCCTTTTAAGCAGTCATGCATACCATCATGCAATCCAGCAGTGAATTGGCTGTGCTGCATTGAAGAGAGAAAATAGTTGCAGACATGCCACCTGGAACATTCTATGACTCAACCATAATCTAAAATATTTGACAGCTTAAAATCTATATTCCATTTCAATTGGAGCCTTCAGCTCTCAATCATGGAAAATAACAAGTGGATGTTATGTATCCCAGTTCTTCAGTATGAGCAGATCCTGGGTGTTTTTTTGCTCGAGCCCTATAGAGTTATGCCAGACCTTTTGGGATCGACGTTTGGTTAAGAAAATGGAGACTGAAAACATGAATACATTTTTATGTTATTTTATGAAAAAAATTGTTTGTCTCTAGTGCTAGATGTTAAGGGTAAAGTACAGATGACAATTAAGGCTGTTCTACAGGATCCCATTTTCATTTATATGTCCTTCTTCTCAATTCTCAGATCATTGTTACTCTAATAAAAGGTCCTCTGCACTTTTATACATTGATAACTTGAATTTCATACAGCACATGAAGATTATCTTTTAATAGAATAGTTGCATTTTTTATTGCTGCTAAGTTGCATAAAAAGCTAAGCTCCAGGAACACAACTAACTGCACAATGATTTTCTTTTGACCTGCTATGTGATATGAACATTTCTGCCAAAATATAGCCAGTTCCTGAGCTTCTCTGCAAGGTACACTCAGCTAAGCAAAGCATTATCTTTATAAACATATGCACTAAATATGTTTAGATTTATATGTGGTGTTGTTTAGGGTGTCCTGTTTAGTATTTCATGTTTTACAAGCAATAGGTCCCTCTTACTCAGGCTGCTGGGTCCAGATAATGTCTCACTTTGAATCATTGCCAGATTTCTGGGTGGTTTACTGGCTAATTGACTGGTGGTCTAAGTCTGATATCCCATACAAAAATTCAATGTCTCACTTCATGTTGACATTTTAGGTGACATTGACCCTTTCAGCACACAGCTAGTCCAGTGCTACTACGCCAGTTGCCTAACAACCAGGGATATGGGAAAACAGATAAGGACTGGGATTGCTTTGTGCTACTACATTCAACACAGGAGTGGACTGAACACATGTATACACTATGAAACTTCCAAGCTGACTTGAATTAATAGGACATGTTGTTGCTGGGCTTGAAATCCAGCAACTGCTAATAGTATAGCCCATGCTTAAATTATGCAAATGTTGACCCCCCCCCCCACTTGGCTCTTTGAGATACCACCTCTCCTTTGATTTTATTTTTTATGGTAATTCATTCCTCGGGGTCACTCCTCGGGGGTGTACTTATTGTAATATTTTAACTACTGAACCACTGTAACTGACAAGAACATTTTCATGACATGCAATGGGTCTCAAGCATGTAATAACATTCCAGATGACAGAAGTGAAAATCTTTGTCAGGTGTAGTGTTACAATGTGTGGTTTGAGATCCAGTCATGCTGCATAGGAATTACTAATATTTTATCATTTTAGTATTTTCTTTAAATTAAGGATAATTCGTCACTTCAAGACTTTCTTTTTTTCATCCTTTATGCTAAACAAGAACACTGCTTAACTGTTTGAGATATAATCTGGCTTGGCAGTGGTAGTTTTATTCAGGAATCTGCAAGTGTCTGATTTTAAAATTAATTCATATGACATTCTTTAGCTAAGAGGTACATTACACCAATTGAGAGAATTTATCTACCATTTTGTAAAAGCCTGCAAATACTTCTGAGAACAAATTTTGGCATTGGCCTACTGGGAATTCTTTTTTTGTATGTACAAGATTTTGGGACAGAACATGTAAATATAATAAATAATCTAAACCAAATGCAAAAAGACAATGGGGGTGATATTACTAAAATTGGATCACTCAGAATCTGGTGCAGCTGTGCATGGTAGCCAACCAGCTTCTAACTTCAGCTTGTACAATTAAGCTGTGACAATAAAAGCTGGAAGCTGATTGGTTTCCATGCAGAGCTGCACCAGATTTTGCATGCTCCAGCTAAGCAGGCAGTTTATTTTATTGTATAGCTGTTTATTATTGGCCAAATAAAGAACATTTTAGAAAACTACATTTAGTGAGAACTGTATAAGGGGGTTGGCACAAGGAGAGCTTTATAGGTTAGTTTTAAAATTTGAGAAATTGAAAGTCAGTGGAAGTACTATCAAAGAGGAGCAATGTCTTACAAGTGAGACTAGAGATGAACAAATCAAGCAGCTGAGTTCATAATGGTTTGGTGCTTTCTGTCTTTCGAAGGTTTAAGTGGAGATGTTACAAATGTCAAGCTAGGATATGAGAACATTCAGTAGCAATTCTGCATAGATATCAGACATGCTTTAAGGCAGAGAAAACAGAAAATATTTAGTGAATGAACACAAGGTTTGAAGGTGTAAGTGGAATCAAATAGAATGCCAAATGAGTCATCATGGGAGCTAGAGTTGTTGCGGTGTTATGAACAGTAATTTCCATTTCATTCAGGGAATTAGATTATGACGGTGGTAAAATTACAAGTTCTGGCCGATCCATGTTAGGCCTCATTCTCACGAGGCGGACTCTGCTTCCACGGAGTCCGCCTCGGTCCGCCGGCTCAGCGGGAGATCTGTCCGTTGATCTCTGCTGAGCCAGCGGATGACAGGTCCCTCTCTGCTCACTGAGTGGGGAGGGGCTTGTCAGGCGCCGCTGCTGCCTATGGAGGGATCGAATGAAAATGGACAGCATGTCCGTTTTCATCAGATCTCACCCGATCCGATCCGCCAGCGACGGATCTGGACGTAGGGCCATCCGTCTGCTTTTTGCGGATCGGACCGGGTCGGATGTCAGCGGACATCTCTCCGCTGACATCCGTTGCTCCATAGGCTAACATGGAGCGCCCGTTCAGGTCCGCTGTCAAAACTGACAGGCGGACCTGAACGTTCCGATTGTGTGAAAGGGGCCTTAAAGTGGTTGCAAACCCTCACATATACCGAATGAAGTGAACGGCCTCAGATGATACTCAGAGATTAAACAAATCCTCCTACATAGGTATTACTTGTTTATCTACTGACAGGTGAGTGTAAACGCTGCGCACAATGGGGGTAAACCCTGGCGATAAAGTGCAACTGGCCACAACACTGAGTGATATCTCATCAAGAAGGCAATAGGGGAGTCTCTGTGTCTGAACAATATATACAGATAAGGCAGTATCTGAGCATGAGCAAAAAAGACAGTAAAACAGTCTATACCAGTCTATAACAAGTCCATGGTGCAGCACTGGAGGCAGCCAGTGTAGAGAAACTAGAAATGAACTCTGTGGACAAATAGGAAAAAAAGACACAGGGCCTCTAAGTGCAGTATGTATGTAAGCAGTTTGATCACAAGAAGTCAGCTACTCACAGGAAAGCTTAAAAACAGCGCATTGTATGACATGGTTGTCCTGCTCTATAGATCCAAGAGAGCAGTCCCGCTGTGCCTGCGTCTCTGGATGTCCAGCTGGTGGCTTGTACAGGTGGCGTCTAGCACTGGCACCTTGGTCCAGGCAGAGGAGAATGCTGGAGGCTCGGGGATGACGTCACTTCCAAATACGAAGCGGAGGAGGAGGCTTCACATTCGAAGAATGCATGCTCCTTCTTCAGGCCATTAGGTGAGCCATCTTAAGTGTGGTATATGTGTGCTGGGACTCGGAAGTCCACGCCCAGGCACAGAAGCCACTAAAGGGGCATCCTAACCAATGTGTTAAGTATACAAGGTGCGGGTCTACATTACTATATTATCAGACGACCTCTTATGATTGAACTGGTTCAATACATACTGCAGTTAAAGGTGCCATGTCTTCTCTCCCCATTGACTTGTTTATCTGCAGTCTCCCCTTCTCTATACTTTTTTAAAAGTACAGATTGTGTAATAAATCTTTCTTCATCTATCAGCAGTACAGAGAAGAGGGCGGAGAGACTGAAATTACACTGTGTGAGAGCTGATTGGAGGAAACAAACACACCCCTGCCTTACAGCAGAACTGTGTTGTGAATAGACACACTTTGTTCTGAGCTCTTCCACCCCCCCACTTCCATCAAACATTCCGTAAAAAATTCAGTCACAGTACGAGTCACTTCTCAGAAGAGACTCATGCTGATAACAGAGAAATGAAGCACCAGGGAGAAATTACACTTAGGGCTTTGATGAGGGATAAGTAAACACTTCAGATAAATGTGCTTTACTCAAATTCCATGACTCAGGTTTACAACCACTTTAGGTTTAAAGAGGGAGGGACATTAGAAAAAGGATAGAAGATTGACAGTCAGAGACACAGCATAATAGGAAAATAAGACCATCTGTCAGACATATGTGCCTAAAAGTGATACTGAATTCCAAATGAGTTAATGAGCTGGAAAAAAAAACATGGGTATAAAAGAAAAAAGCAATATGGCTAAAAGCATCTTGTGGTCAACAACCGGCAGTTCAGTGTGGTATTTGTGATATAAAACCTGCATTATATCACTGTTATCCCACTTTTCATAATGTGGGTGATTAGACTTAGCATGAGTTGAGTGTGGCAATTGGTGTACTTGCCTAAAAAGCAGAAAACCCTAGGATTCTCAAAACAGAAGAGATGTGAGGTTAAATGGGCAACCCTGCTCAGATGGCTAATATTGTTTGTTGAGCCACTGTTTTGGAATTTGATAAAGTAGAAATGCTGAGATCAGTTTCTAGTCTTCTAATGTTTAGAAATTCCTGCTGATGTAAAATTTTACCAGTTTTATCACAGATCGTGTACTTTCAGCTGATTTTTTATAGGGCATGTTTCTGCTTACTCTCTCATTCTGATTGTGTACATCCAAACAATATTTAGTTATCTGAGCAGTATTTACAGTACTTGGTAGGCAAGATAGATTTAGGAATGTCCCCATGCTTTCTTTCAGTATTTTATTTTGAATGTTTTTTTTTTTAACATATGCAAAAAACTATTGCCTGAGCTGATTTACATTCCAGACAGAATTTGTATTTACAATCAAATAAAATGAATACACAGCAAAATATGTAGGTAACAGATAATTTTATGATATATTATTTATAAAAAATTAAAGACATTGTACACTCTTAAATGTTTTGATTATTTTAACTAGGTATTGGTGTAGTTATATTCCCTGTGTTGTTTGTTTGCCTTACCCTGTAATGATGGGCTCACATGTTGTGGCTTCAGTTTTTAGTGTCATGGCTCGATTCCCTTATGTCCATGTATAGCTTCAGTTAACTGGTCCCTATGTACCAAAGGGGACACTTCTTGTTCTAGGTCACGGCATTCAAAGCATGCCTCTTTGCCCTCAGTGTTGCATGGGAGTGCTAATGAGATAAAACACTGCATGGGTGAGCTCCCTGTGTACCTGTGAATGCTTTGCTTGCTAGTGTTTGTGTCAGATCTAATTACTGTGTAGCTCTCACCTGCACCAACATAAGACTGAGAAACCCAGATATTGTGAGATATGCATAGGTTCCTGCATTAACCTGTGCAGTGCTATGCCACATTCCTCATGTTTAAACACAGACACTTCTGACACAGGTATCTGAAGAATTACTCTACTATAGGCTGTGCACACTGGGAAACAAATAACACGAAGGAACTACATGATCAATGCACATCTTATGCAGGTGAAAAACACAAGGTGCAATCAGGAATGTTTATCTTGTCTTTAACCACTTGCTATCAATCACGCACAAGTATGTCGCTGGCTGATGGATGCACAGCTCGTCACTCCTGCAACTGCTGTGTCCACCAGATACAGCGGCTTGTGTTGGCTGGGGTCCCTATGCAAATGTTATGAATGGGTTTCATTCATAACAGCTGTGCGTAGCATTGTGATTAAATGTGAAAAACTGTGCTAAGTGCTAATAAACCATTAGCCAACTATAAATAAATCAATTGGATACAATTGCAGCACTCACAAGTATCCCCAATACCTCAGTGTACATAGAAAATATTTGAATAAAAAAAATGCTAAACTGTAATATCCTTCTAACATAAATCAGTTTTATTAAAACACTTAAAATATACTTACAAGCTTCCAGAAGCAAACAGACATTCAGATAAAACAAAAACGGCGGCCACTGCCTGCTGACCCGTTGCCACATCACTGCTACAGACCCCCCTCTAAGGATGGGGTCTGTAGCGGTGACGTCATCACACAGTCAGCAGACAACATTTTTTTCCTGACAGACTCCATGGCAGCCTACGTGTGGGTTAACCCCGCCTCCTCTCCAATGCTATAGGACCCCATTCCCATAAATGAGTACTCACCACTAGCTACTGCGTTCCTTTTTTGTCCTCCTCCAATGGACCTACTCAAGATGTTCACGTCCGGTCGGACGGATCCAGGATTATGGCATACCTCTTGCGGTGCAGCTCAGGGCCCAGCCACGGGCGGGCGAGTAGCGTCTGAGGCTGAAGGTTTTCCCCTTGTGGTGGAGGGAGGGTTGCCTCTGTATGCCGAAAACTTCTGGACGTATCAACGGCTGGCAAGGTTGGAAGTATGTTTGTGTCTCCATGGCAGTGTTTTTCTGTGTATCCTGTCCTTCCCCAGGTATCTCCGGCCTCTATGTCAGTGAGACCGGTCGCTTTTGGGTCCTTTTCCGCCCCTCATGGCGGCTGGAGCACTGGTGCGTTCCAGCTCGCCTCACCACTTCCGGGTATGGCGTTCGCGCCGTTCGCGCATGCGCAGTAGCCTCTTCGAGACCGAGGCTTGGCTCGCGCACGCGTAATATGGCGTAATGCTTTGGAACCACGCATGCGCGGTACGATCGCTGACCTATGGCACAGGCGCGTCATGGGCGGTGACGTCACGGGCGGGGAGCTTCAAATACCGCTCTGAGACTCCCTCACAGTGGGATTTCCCTCACAGTGAACAGGAGTGGAGCAGTCTTCCCCATGCCCAGCTCTGGTCAACTTTAGGTGAGTGTTTGCAGCACATAGCTATACTTTGTGTGTTGAAAATTTAAAAATGTATATATTTGACTAAGTGCAATTCGTGATATAAAAAAAAAACAAAAAAAAAAAAAAAAGGAGAAAAATAATATATTAAATTATTTAATTCAATTCAAAAATTAAAAAAAAAAAAAAAGGAAGGAAAACTGTGTTTCTTACTAAGTGCAATTTGCGTTTAAAAAAATAAATAAAAAAATATATATAAATATATATATATATATATATATATATATATATATATATATAGAGAGAAGGGCGGAGGAAAATTTTCTCCTTGACAGCCGCTTTGATCGAAGAGCCTGTTGGGGATGTGGAACAAGAGTCCCGGAGGGCAAATCACTATGTGATCGGTGCTATGCCCGGGCGGTCAGGGAAAAGGAAACAGAGAACCAACACTTGGAATCTCTAGTTAAACGTGTGGTACAGCAATCCCTGAAAGAGCTGGATTCGCCCCACACGCTGAGCCAGTCCACTTCGCTGTCTGGCCCCCCGGCTGATGAGGCCCGTGAAGACCCGGGCACGTTCCAGCCTTATGCGGCCTCTCTTGATTCCTCAGATGATGATCCTCAGGAAGAAGAGGAAATCGGAGGCTTTGACTTCAACATGGTGTCACCTTTAATTAAAGCAATCAAAGAGGCCCTTAAATGGGAGGATCCCGCTACTCCCCCAGCTAAACAGAAGAAATTCTTCAAACACCTTGGAAAAGAACGTTCAAGTTTTCCGCTCCTTTCAGAGCTGAAAGATATTATAGATGAGGAATGGAGTAAAACGGATAGGAAGTCCTCTATGGTTAATAAAACCTCCAGATTGTACCCCTTCAAGTCAGAAGAGGTGAAGTACCTAGAGAATGCTCCCCTTGTAGAGGCTGCCCTAATGCGGCTGGCTAAACATGTCACTCTTCCCCTAGAGCAGTGGTTCTCAACTCCAGTCCTCGGGACCCACCAACAGGCCAGATTTTAAGTATTACCTTTGGGAGTTGCAGACTAGAATACTGCAATCACTGAGCAGCAAGTGATATCACCTGTGATGTATTTCAGCTATCTTGCAAACCTGGCCTGTTGGTGGGTCCTGAGGACTGGAGTTGAGAACCACTGCCCTGGAGGATACGGTATCCTTCAAGGATGGTCTCGAGAGAAGGATTGACCAGGATCTGAAGAGGATCTATGGGCTGGCTGGCACGGCCTGTAAACCGGCTTTTGCCCTGGCAGCCATGTCAAAAGCCATGGAGGCTTGGACGGAGAATGTGGATTCCTTCCTTAAGGGAATTTCGGAAGAACTAGCAGGAAGTTCAGCAGCCGCAGAATTAAAGCTAGCGGCAGTCTTCTTGGGGGAGGCATCCATTGATTTGATACGCCTGTTGGCGCGAATTATGCTATCGTCAGTCACGGCCAAACAGGCATTATGGTTACGTCCCTGGCTTGCTGACCCTATTTCCAAACAGGCCTGGTGTAAGATTCCCTTTGAGGGATCTTCACTGTTTGGTAACAAACTCGATGATGCCATATCGCGTGCTACAGGTGGCAAGTCGGGCTTCCTTCCCCAGGATAGACGCCTTCTTGGTCGGAAGAAACCTCAGTTTAGAAGACGTTCTCCAGAGCGCTCCAGGGAAGCTCGCTCTTACAAGCCCGGCAGGGACTTCAGGAAGAACTGGAACAGAGGTCAAGCTTCCTTTCGCAAGTCTGCTAAAGGTCAGACATCCAGTGGTCGTGAGCAGGCAAAGTCCTTTAGAGATTGCGCCCGCCCAGGCGGGTCGGGTAGGGGCACGGCTGAGCCTCTTCCGGCACGTCTGGGTGGCCTCGATCTCGGATTTTTGGGTGATAAGAACAGTCTCAACAGGTCACAGATGGACCTTCTCCAATATTCCTCCTCCCAGATTTGTCTCCACTCTTCTACCCTGGTCGGAAGAACAAAGACAAGCTCTACTGTCCTATGTGGACCCTCTGAAGTCTCAGGGAGCAGTTGTACACGTCCCCAGGGATGAATGGTTTCAGGGGGTATATTCCCCTCTTTTCTTAGTTCGAAAAAAGGGTGGCTCTTGGCGCCCGGTCATAGACCTGACCTACCTGAACAAGTTTATAGAGCAAGGAAAGTTCAAGATAGAAACTCTGTCGACCATTCAGCAAGCTATTCAGCCAGGCGATTGGATGATTTCCATCGATTTGAAGGACGCTTACTTCCACGTCCCAGTAGAGGAGGGGCTTCACAAGTATCTACGTTTCCAAGTAGGGCAGAAGCATCTGTAGTTTATTTGCCTCCCCTTCTCAAAGATCCTCTTAGCCACGGTAGCTCTCATAAGGTTAAAGGGGGTGCGGCTCTACCACTACCTCGACGACCTCCTGGTTCTGTCTCAAAGCAGGGATCAGCTGCTGGCCCACCGGGAGCAGGTGATCTCCGCTCTATCCAGCTTCAGGTGGCTTCTGAATCTTGCAAAAAGCCACCTAATTCCGGCTCAACGCCTAATATATCTGGGAGCACAGTTCGACACCGTAAGGAGCACTATTTCTCTTCCACTACAGAAAGTTCCGGTGGTCCGGGACAGAATTTCTCGGGCTCTACATACCTCACACCTGAAGGCCTCTCAGTGTCTAGTAATCATTGGCACGATGGTCTCCACGACTCCCATGGTCAAGTGGGCCTTGTGGAGATTACGTCCCTTCCAGTCAGGGTTCCTGCAGCAATGGAGAACAGGGGACAAGAATCAGGTCATCCGGGTGACATCATCAATGAGGAACAGCCTCTTCTGGTGGCTTCGACGCAAGAACCTCCTGACATGTCATTCCATTGCCCCCATCTCCTGGATCACGGTCACGACCGATGCCAGCGAGACGGGCTGGGGAGCCCTCTGCGGTTCAAACCTTGCCCAGGGCAAATGGGATCCATGCCTCCCAGTCCCGGGTTCAAACGTCCTGGAACTCAGAGCGGAGTGGTGTGCACTGCAATCCTTCTCTCACCTATTGAAAGGGAACTCAGTATTGCTAAGAATGGACAACACAACGGCAGTCGCCTATGTGAAGAGGCAAGGGGGTACCCGGAGTCTCAATCTCCTTCGGGAAGTCGAGCCCATCCTTTCCTGTGCACAGAAGAACCTATGCAATATCTTGGCGGTGTTTGTCCCAGGAGTCCAGAATACCCAAGCAGACTTCCTTTCTCGCACCAAGCTGGACAACGAGTGGTCCCTGCATATGGAGACATTCAGATGGGTCTCATCACTAGGGATCAAGCCCGAGGTGGATCTATTCGCCTCCCGCCACAACTACAAGTTCAAGAAATATTATGCCAGAGGTCATTGCAGCCAGGCTCTCGGGTCGGACGCACTGACGGATCTTTGGAGATTCAACAAGGCCTATGCCTTTCCACCACTTCCAGTCATCCTGAGGTTCCTGCAGAGGCTCCGTTTGGAAACAGCCGAAGTGTTGACGATAGCTCCATACTGGCCGAACAGGCCGTGGTTCTCTCTCCTTGTCCAACTCAGCTTCAGGGACCCGGTGCCTCTCCCTCTCAGGCCGGACCTTCTTTCTCAGGGGTCAGTTCTGCACCCATGTCCGGCAGTACTGAGACTGATGGTCTGGTTCTTGAGAGGGAGAGGCTAATCTCGCTTGGTTGCGCTCCCACAGTGATCTCAACTCTCATGAGCTCAAGAAGACCTAGCACGAATAGAGTCTACAGTAGGATCTGGTCCAAGTTTGTGGATTTTTGCTCTTCTAACGGCAGGTCTTTCAGACACCCGGAGGTGCAAGACGTTCTCAGCTTCCTTCAAACAGGTTTAGATCTACCATTATCCATCAGCTCGCTTAGAGTTCAGGTATCTGCACTGTCTGCCTTCTCGGGGTCCTCTTGGGCAAATAATCCGTTAATCCGGCAATTCTTTCATGGTGCTTCAAGGCTTAAGCCCCAAAGGAAATCCAGGTTCCCCAAATGGGACCTGCCACTTGTTCCAGATTCAATCTCGGGACTCAGTACTACCGGGCCTTCCCCGCTCTCTATTAAGGACTTCTCGGCAAAAGTGGTCTTTTTAGTAGCCGTCACATCGGCGAAAAGAGTCTCTGAGATTGGCTCTCTGGGTTGTGAAGAACCCTTCCTGACGTTCTTCCCGGACCGGGTAGTACTCATCCCTATGCTGGGTTCGAATCCAAAAGTGTCCTCGGTGTTCCATGATAATCAGGAGATAGTCCTTCCCACGTTTAGGTCTCCAGGGTCCTCCGAAATTCATCCTCTGGATGTAGGGGAAGCAATCAAAGAATACTTGAGAATAACTTCTCCCTTAAGACGTTCTGACCATTTATTTATTTTACACTCAGGAAGCAATAAAGGGAAAAAAGCTTCGATTAGGACACTCGCTACTTGGATTGTACAGACTATTCAACAAGCGTACAGGGCGAAGGGCTTGGCTCCTCCACAGGCGGTGACAGCTCACTCGACCAGGGGAATGGCGGCTTCATGGGCGGCAGCTCGACACGTGGCCCCAGACACCATATGCAAAGCGGCCTCGTGGGCCTCTATCAATACTTTCATGTCTCACTACTGTATTGAGCCTGCTTCATTGTCCTCTGTAAACTTTGCTTTGAGAATCCTATCGGTTGATAGGACAAATTAAAATTTTGGTTTGATTCAACATACCCACCCGTGTGGTTGGCTAGTTATTTCTCACACGTAGGCTGCCATGGAGTCTGTCAGGAAAAAGGAAAATTTATTATCAAATACTTACCGTAATTTTCCTTTCCTGATGGACTCCATGGCAGACGGAGTTCCCACCCATTGGTCATAGAGTCGGCTAGTTACGGAACGCAGTAGCTAGTGGTGAGTACTCATTTATGGGAATGGGGTCCTATAGCATTGGAGAGGAGGCGGGGTTAACCCACACGTAGGCTGCCATGGAGTCCATCAGGAAAGGAAAATTACGGTAAGTATTTGATAATAAATTTTCCTTTTTTTTATCTGAATGTCTGTTTGCTTCAAGAAGCTTGTAAGTATATTTTAAGTATTTTTAATAAAACTGATTTAAAGCTACTGCAAACTGCTACTTTTCCTTTTCTGCCTTCCTCCTGAGCATTGGTCAGTAAAGAAAGGAGAATCTGCGTGGATGGAGAGTGTCCCTATTTAAAGGAAAGCAGAAGTTTAAAGGCATCAGAGCTATTTTTAATAATTGGTAGTGGTGATTAATTCTTTCAGCATGTTTGACCTTAGTTTTGGCAGTTCTAAAGATTTGGTAAGTGGTGTTATTAACCACCTGCCGACTGCCGCATGTACATATACATCGGCAGAATGGCACGGCTGGGTAAATGGGCGTACAGGTTCATCCCTTTGAATTTGCTGCCGTGTGGTCACATGCGCGCCGCCACCGGCGTGCACGCGACCCTGACGGGAGCTCCGTGAGTCGGATCGTGGGTCCCGCAAACTCGATTGCCGCGAGGATACCTGCGATCGTCTCATGGAGCTAAAGAATGGGGAGATGCTAATGTAAACAAGCATCTCCCCGTTATGTCTAGTGCCACTGTCACTGATCATAGCTCCCTGTGATCGGGAGATATGATCAGTGAAGTGTCATTCGTAGCCCATCCCCCTAACAGTTAGAAATACTCCCCAGGACACACTCAACCCCTTCCTAGCCCCTTAGTGGTTAACCCCTTCACTGCCAGTGTAATGCAATGCAATTTTATAGCACCGATCGCTGTAAAATGACAATGGTCTCAAAAATGTGTCAAAATTGTCCGATGTGTCCGCCATAATGTTGCAGTCATGATAAAAATCGGCGATTACCGCCTTTACTAGTAAAAAAAAAATGATTAATAAAAATGCATAAAATTAACCCCTATTTTGTAGACGCTATAACGTTTGCGCAAACCAATCAATAAACGCTTATTGCGATTTTTTTTAACAAAAATATGTAGAAGAATACGTATCGGCCTAAACTGAGGAAGAAAATAGTTTTTTTATATATTTTTTGGGGATATTTATTATAGCAAAAAGTAAAAAATAAGGCATTTTTTCAAAATTGTCGCTCTATTTTTGTTTATAGCGCAAAAAATAAAAACCGCTGAGGTGATCAAATACCACCAAAAGAAAGCTCTATTTGTGGGAAAAAAAGGATGTCAATTTTGTTTGGGAGCCACGTTGCACAACCGCGTAATTGTCATTTAAAACGACGCAGTGCCGAATCGCAAAAAGTGCTCTGGTCTTGGCCAGCCAAATGTTTTGGGGCTTAAGTGGCTAAGAGCACCGGTGGATTTTTTCATTTAGTGATAGACTTAGTATTCTGATGGTGTGATTGGCCCACAGCTATCACATGGCACTCGGGCCACTCACAACACCCTGTACCAAGTGATAGCTGTGAGCCAATCACAGCACAAAATAGTAATCATGGCTGTTATGAATGTAACCCATTCAGTTCAAAACATAGCTGTTGTAGTGATCACCACAGTGACAGCATTCAACATGTAAAAAAAAAAAAAAAAGAATCCTTGATCACCCCCCAGAGTTGTACAGTGTCACTACGAGCTACTTTTTTTTACATATGTAAAAAAAAGTGAAAAAAAATAATTCATTTTATTTTATTTAATTTCTTAATTTTCCAAAAAATTGTGATAAAAAATTACAACTTCAAAAACTCACCAGGCCTCTTACTAAATACCTCAGACTGTCTACTTGTCAAAAATGTAAATGAGGGTAGTGACGGTAACCTTATGGAGGAAGACAGCTTGCCCACATCCCTATGAAACTATATAATAGAACATTGTTTTCCTCTAGTGGGACTTTGTAAGGCAAGAGTCTTCAAACAAAATATAAAAAAAAATATATATGTATAATTTTATTGTCAAAAAGTTAAGATCATTACAAAAAACATAAAATACCTAAATAGGAAGAGAGGATGTTCCCTACCATTGCTAGACCCTTACATGATCTCCTCCTATTTACGCTTTCTACCTTGTATGAGCCTACAGGTGATATATATACCATTCACAACAGCTGTCATGAGTGGTGTCAATTTTCAATGGTAGGACGCCCTTTGTGTCCTGTTTTGGGCTACATGTCCGTGCCGTGTCCTTGGTGCTAGCGTTGGCTCATGGGTCCATTCCCTGTCAGTAGGTCACTGTGCTCATTCTTGCTTTTAAAGTTGGATGCTTTCTAATTGTGGGTTCAGAAGTTAAATGATAATCTCTCATCTCATCACCAGCCCCTGAAGAAGAGGTCTCTACCAATTTTAAACCTCGAAACGCGTTGGACCTTTGTGTGTGTAGACTTCGGCCACTACAGTTGATGTGGTTCTTTGTGTTTATCATTGTACCCTTACAAACATATTGCCATTGTCTTCACTATTTGAATTTACATAGCATCCTCTCTTCCTATTTAAGTATTTTATGTTTTTTGTAATGATCTTAACTTTTTGACAATAAAATTATACATATATTTTTTTGATATTTTGTTTGAAGACTCTTGCCTTACAAAGTCCCACTAGAGGAAAACAATGTTCTATTATACTTGTCAAAAATGGGTCATTTGGGGGGTATTTGTACTGTCTTGGCATTTTAAGGGCCTCAAGAAATGAAATAGGCCGATATCAGGATTAGGTAATTTTCAATTATATATACCATAGTTTGCAGACGCTATAACTTTTACACAAATCAATTAATATACACTTATTGGGATTTTTTTTAACCAAAGACATGTAGCAGAGTACATTTTGGCCTAAATGAATGAAGAGATTTGATTTTATAGGATATTAAATATTTTATTGGATATTAAATATTCAGTCTTTTATCATTTATATAGCAAAAAATAAAAAACCCAGTGGTGATCAAATACCACCAAAAGACAGCTATAATAATGTGAAAATGAGATAAATTTAACTTGTGTACAATACTGCATGGTACCCGGAAATTACCATTTAAAGTAGCACAGTGCCCAATTGCAAAAAATGGCCTGGTCATGAAGGGGTAAAACCTTCTGGAGGTCAAGCGGTTAATAAAAAAGGTTTATCATGTCAACAGATTATATAGAACTTAATAGTAATTTGGGTAAAGGAGCAACAACATGTAGAAATACATAACGCAAGGTTTTATATTTTTCATTACATTTACCTCTTAGTTTGTAGTATGCCAAATGGCTGGCAACAATCTGCTTGAGTGATTCTTGTGGACACACTTTAACCCCTGTTGCAAAAATGGCAGATCTTTTTGTTCTAAGCATTTTCATTTCAAATAGTCTCTTCATTGTTGGTGTTCTGGAACTTTTCTTAAAGGGTTCTGGTGTTGAAACAGCCGGTATTATTGAATTTTCAAGCTTTGTCATAACTGCAATTTCTGTAATTAAATAACAGATAACAATGTTCTTTTGTCAACTGAATATATGGTAATTTTTTTTAAAAAGTAAGCAAAAGTTAAACTAATGAGGTGTTATCTTTTAACAAACAATCTGGAGCAACTGTTCAGTGCTATTAGATCCAGATTTGTAAATCAGTTCCATGTTGATTTATAAATCCTAATATCTACAATTGATGATGTCATGCACTCACAGAATGTTCTTAGTCTTTGAGGACATTGAAGGCTGGGCAGCATTCCATCTGGAAGATTGAGGACAACTTGTGGTGAAAAGGAACAACTGTAGACAACTCCATAGATTAGGCGAGTATTACAGCAAAAGCTGCTTTAAAAAAAAATCCAGCTGGAGCATCATTTAAAGTAAAAACAAAACAGTGTTACCTTCTGTTTTTTAAGCTTTAAAGTGATTGTAAAGGCTCATTTTTAAATTTTTTTAAAATAACAAACATATCATACTTACCTCCACTGTGCAGCTTGTTTGCACAGAGTGGCCCATGGCGGCCCATGGCGGCTCTCGCGGCTCCTCCCCACATTATAAGCGCATTAGAAGTGCTCTCCTGGGGTGTTACTTTGCGGGTGCACTCCAGAGTCCAGCACTTGCATCCATAGACACGAATGCCAGACTTGGCCCCGCCCCCTGACGCGTCATTGGATTTGATTGACAGCAGCGGGAGCCAATGGCTGCCCTGCTATCAATCTATCCAAGCAAGAGCCGAGAACCCCGGGCAGAGAGAGAGCGCGTGTCTCCAGCGTGTGAAATTCCAGGGCTCGGGTAAGTAAAACGGCATTAAGGTGAAAAAACACGAGGGTTTACAACCCCTTTAAGAGTTCTGCATAAAGACCGTGCTTCTCTGTTCCTCTCAGTGCAAGTCTATACCTAACTGGGAACAAAAGATTCTTATCTAGTAAGACAAACGATTAACAATAACATTTCCTTATATACTGATGATCACAAGAGGGAAAATATACCAATCTGTATATTGAATACAAAGAGTAAAACAACAGGCAAGTAAAAATGTGAGTGTCCCATAAAAATGAGTTGTAAGTAAAAAAAATCACTATAGCGTACTTAATGAAATTTGTTAACTATGAATACAAACCACTGAATTTTAATTCTAAGAAACCTCTGTAGATACAGATACCACATTCAAACATTTTTATTATAATTACATTTCCCTTGTTTTCATAGAAGAAATTTCCTTGAAATGAACAGTTCATTAGAGAAATTATACGGATCAGGCTAGGCGAAAATAACTTTTGTTGGAAACAAACTAGCCAAATAGAAATGCCTAAAGCAGGTAGTATAATATTTTAATTTATTTTATATTTTACAGTACATTGGCTTTCTGTTGGTTGGGCTTGAAGCACTTCAAAACTAGGATGTATCACACCTCACGGTGTATAGATAATTTTACAAACTGCCAAGGATAATAACAGTTTGCTGCCTGAGGTACAAGAAAATAAATTGTATTTGGAATCCTTTGCTTTAAACATCATTGTCATTAAATGGAAGCCATGATATTCCTGAAGTATTGCTTTGCTATATGAATTCTGCTTTACTATTTTGAGTGAAGAAAGTCTGCATTGCATTATTAGGACCTTATTCTTTTTTCAACATGCCTTGGGTTCATATACAAGAAAAATCCCCAAGTGTGAGAGATCAAAGTATCAGTGAGCAAAATCTCTAGTCAACCTTCCTTCTCAAAATGCAAAAACAGCAACAAAGATTGTGACCAAGAAGCTCAACCTGCAATTCAAGTCAATGCATTTTTATTTGGTGCAGAAAACAGAGCATTGTGCAAGTTACATAGTTACATAGTAGGTGAGGTTGAAAAAAGACACAAGTCCATCAAGTCCAACCTATGTGTGTGATTATGTGTCAGTATTACATTACATATCCCTGTATATTGCGGTCATTCAGATGATTATTTAATAGTTTCTTGAAGCTATCAATGCTCTCCGCTGAGACCACCGCCTGTGGAAGGTAATTCCACATCCTTGCCGCTCTTACAGTAAAGAATCCTCTACGTAGTTTAAGGTTAACCCTCTTTTCTTCTAATTGTAATGAGTGGCCACGAGTCTTATAAAACTCTCTTCTGCGAAAAAGTGTTATCCCTATTATGGGGTCACCAGTACAGTATTTGTAAATTGAAATCATATCCCCTCTCAATCGTCTCTTCTCCAGAGAGAATAAGTTCAGTGCTCGCAACCTTTCCTCATAACTAAGATCCTCCAGACCCTTTATTAGCTTTGTTGCCCTTCTCTGTACTCGCTCCATTTCCAGTACGTCCCTCCTGAGGACTGGTGCCCAGAACTGGACAGCATACTCCAGGTGCGGCCGGACCAGAGTCTTGTAGAGCGGGAGAATTATCGTTTTATCTCTGGAGTTGATCCCCCTTTTAATGCATGCCAATATTCTGTTTGCTTTATTAGCAGCAGCTTGGCATTGCATGCCATTGCTGAGCCTATCATCCACTAGGACCCCCAAGTCCTTTTCCATCATAGATTCCCCCAGAGGTTCTCCCCAGTGTATAGATTGCATTCATATTTTTGCTACCCAAATGCATTATTTTACATTTTTCTACATTGAACCTCATTTGCCATGTAGTCGCCCACCCCATTAATTTGTTCAGGTCTTTTTGCAAGATTTGCTTAGCTTAGTATCGTCTGCAAATACAGAGATTGAACTGTTTATCCCATCCTCCAGGTCGTTTATGAACAAATTAAATAGGATTGGTCCCAGCACAGAACCCTGGGGAACCCCACTACCCACCCCTGACCATTCTGAGTACTCCCCATTTAATTTGTGAAGTGAAATACATTTTGGAGGTAGCACGTCCTGCTTTAAACAATGGACACTGCAGTAGGGCAAGCATATACAGTATACTGACAAAAACGGAAGGAATAACATCTGCGAGAGAAACTCCTTTAAGGGAGGAATTACCAGCACTAATAGGAAAGTAAAATCTAGATAGAGTAAGCTAACTAATCATCTATATCAGGAAAACACACTGCAATGGCCTGTACACACGATCGGACATTGATCGGACATTCCAACAACAAAATCCTAGGATTTTTTCCCACGGATGTTGGCTCAAACTTGTCTTGCATATACACGGTCACACAAAGTTGTTGGAAAATCATATTGTTCTAAATGCGGTGACGTAAAACACGTACCTCAGGACTATAAACGGGGCAGTAGCCAATAGCTTTCATCTCTTAATTTATTCTGAGCATGCGTGGCACTTTGTGCGTCAGATTTGTGTACACACGATTGGAATTTCCGACAATGGATTTTGTTGTTTGAAAATTTTATAGCAAGCTCTCAAACTTTGTGTGTCGGAAATTCCAATGGAAAATGTG
This sequence comes from Lithobates clamitans, assembly GCA_037952925.1. NCBI lineage: Eukaryota > Metazoa > Chordata > Amphibia > Anura > Ranidae > Lithobates > Lithobates clamitans. Next base: position 5,094,617 of record JBBGZY010000305.1, on the reverse strand, counting down.
TGATGGAGCCTACACGTGGTCGGAATTTCCTACAACGAGGTCCTATCACACATTTTCTGTCGGAAAATCCGACTGTGTGTACAGAAGGTGCACAAGATGGGGGTATGGCTGGCCATACGTTATACAATTTTCTTGTACAATTTTCCTTTAGATTTACCAAAACCATATAATATGAGATCAAACCTAAACACTTTAAATTTGCAGGCCAACCCTTATACTACATAATTGAAGGTAAATCTAAAGGAAATTGAATAAGAAAATTGTATAATGTATGGCCAGATTAAAGCCTGGTACACACATTAAAAAAATTATCAGCTCCGTTCGGAGCCGCTATTCTAACGATCCAACATTAGTACAGCGATCTCTCCCGCTGAGCTGTTGTATTCTGACAGGGGGACGGCCCCCCTGCCAGAACACCCTGATCAGCGCTCTCTGCCAATACTAGATGTTGGTAGATTTGCTGAGAAGCAGTGCGTTCTGTTTATTTTATGCAGCTATTTCAGGCATTGATATTGGCTAGTAAAAGTCTTCTTTTATACATCACATTTTAATTGTGTTCGTTTTTTCCAAAGTCATACAAATATTAAACCTATTTTGTTGGTAGGGCAAGGACAAGTCGGGACAAAACTCCTGTTTGTATTGTGTAAGTATTAGTGTTTAATATTGGCAAACAATACAGAAAAATTGCTATTTTTTCACGACACAATAAAATTTGTTGAATGGGCACAGTCAAAAATAATATTTTGCTTTGAAAAGAAATAGAAATGCCCTGTCGCATAATTGAAACGTACATCTGACATTACTTTTAGTATTTTTTTACTGCACATTATGTATGGAAGCTATTGAACAATTTTTCTCTGAGTATTAAAAGTGGCAGAAGGAGTTGCAAAAAAATGATACTCCAATGCCTCAGCAAGGAAAATCAAATGATAAGGATGTGAGAAAAGATAGCGGCTGCAGCAGTTATCAGTTATGGGCATAAAAATGACAGCAGCAAGAAGACAAAGCTGCTGTTTTAAGACCCCTTTCACACTGGGGCGGTTTGTAGGCGTTATTGCGCTAAAAATAGCGCCTGAAAACCGACCCAAAACAGCCGCTGCTGTTTGTTCAGTGTGAAAGCCCCGAGGGCTTTCACACTGAAGCGGTGCGCTGGCAGGAGAAGAAAAAAATCCTTCCAGCCGCATCTTTGGAGCGGTGAAGGAGTGGTGTATTCACCGCTCCTAAACCGCTCCTGCCCATTGAAATCAATGGGACAGCGCGGCTTTATCGTGGCAATACCACGGCTATAGCCGCGCTATACGAGCAGTTTTAACCCTTTTTCGTCCGCCAGCGGGGGGTTAAAACCACACCGCTAGTGGCCGAATACATCGGTAAAGCAGCGCTAAAAATAGCGCTGTTTTACCGCCGACGCCCCCTACCGCCCCAGTGTGAAAGCAGCCTTATACTGTTGCAAACTACCACAAGGTCCATTCATCCAATCAAACAGTTGAAATTAGCTGTTAGCTCAGTTGTACTGCCAGCCACAACAAATCAAGCAGAAGAACAGAACAAGACTGAGAACTAGATATGTCAAAATCCTCTTCTTCTACTTATGCTGCTTATGCAAACACTCTCCTTCAGATTCTCTCTCTTCACTACTGTCTAGTCAACTATTCATCAAGAGGAAAAGTGACAGTTGACTTTCCTCTGAATCTAAACAGCAAGCTATGGATGAATAGGAAGTAAAATCGATATCACAGCAGATCTAAACTGCCCTCTGGTTTTCTAAATAAAAAGCTAACGTTAAAAATGTTTAATGAATGTTATTAAATCCCAAATAAAACATACCAATGTTTTTTTTTTCTGCAGTTTTTTCATTCACCTTCTGCCTATAAGTGCACATGCAATGTATTGTTATAGTCAAGAGGTAATTCTAATGATAACTGTCACAATTGCCAGTGTGTTTCTGTGAGCTCTCAACCCTCAAATGGTTGGTGTATTAGCTGATCGTGTATACAGCACCATGGCATCTGTAGATTTAGCCACTTGCTGGCTATGCTGTAGCTGTCATTCTATTGGCGTCCTTCCGAGAACCGCGCCCGCTACAGTGCACATGCGGCACGCTCTGTGATCACTGTGTCTTTTTGGACACAGCTAATCACAGAAGGGGTAAAGGGCCAATCACAGCTGATCACAACGTAAACACACTTGCCTCTTATTGGCATTTCTTTCCTCATGCACTGCCAGCGCGTGAGGAGAAGAGAGTCAGTAACTGGCCAGTGTGAAAGGGGACATCTACACTGATAATCAGGGATCTGATCTTCAGTGTCCTGATTATCAGTGCAGCCCCAATAGTGCCCATCGGTGCCCATCAGCGCTGCCTATCAGTGCCCATCAGCACTGCCTATCAGTATTCTTCAGTGCTGACTAGAAGAGTCCATCAGTGATGCCTATCAGTGCCACCTATCAGTGCCGCATATCAGTGCAGCCTTATCAGTGCCATCTCATCAGTGCAGCTTATCAGTGACCATCAGTTCAGCCTCTTGTTTGTATACCTGACCATATGAAAGAAGAATGACTACTAAGTAGCCATGTTTTACTGTCCATTACTGTAATGCCGCATACACACGAGCGGACTTTACGGCAGACTTTGCCCGGCGGACGGGATTTCGTCGGACAATTCGATCGTGTGTGGGCTCCAGCGGACTTTGTTTGCTCAAAAGTTGGACGGACTTAGATTTGAAACATGTTTTAAATCTATCCGTCAAACTCGAGTTCTGTCGAAAAGTCCGCTCATCTGTATGCTAGTTCGATGGACAAAAAGCCACGCTAGGGCAGCTATTGGCTACTGGCTATGAACTTCCTTGTTTTAGTCCGGTCGTACGTCATCATGTACGAATTCGATGGACTCTGGTGAATTGTGTGTAGGCAAGTCGGTTCATTCGGAAAGTCCGTCATAAAGTCCGGCGTGAAGTCCGCCGAGCAAAGTCTGCCGTAAATGCCGCTCGTGTGTACGCGGCATAAGAGCAAAACCAGGCATTATCAAGCTGCAAGCCTGCAGCAAATGTCATGATGCAGATGATAGCCATTGCTACTTCTAGGGATCAGGCATCTCTCCACCTTGCAGTTTGTATGTTTTCTGCTTCCTCTGGAAAAGCCATCAAAATCAGCAGAATTATTAAAAGAAGAAGCCACCGCAGGTGCATTGCCAATATCTTACAATGAGCAATTGCAAAGCCAGAGGCAATAGCTGGAAGTGATGGTTATAGCCTATCTGACCTGTTCTATGTCTCCAGGAAAAGTATTAGCCAATTGCTTTTAATGCCCACCTTCCAGCATCATTTTAGAAAGATAATTTAGTGCAGCCCATGACATCATAATCAATGTACACACATGATTGTTTGCACTAGGTGTCAGATAAATTCTGCCCCCCAAAAAATTCAAGGTTCAGTAAGGCTGCCCATACCTTATGCTACTTAAATTCACCCCCAATGGTGCCCAGTAATATATAAATAGTATAGCTGAAAGTGTTCTTTTGTCCTCAACCCTCATTGTACACGCAAAAATCATTGTCCCAATCTAAACACTTCACAATTTGTTTACAAATACCACTTTTCCCCTTTACCCAGCTTATGCCCCGTGCACACGGTCGGATTTTCCGATGGAAAATGTCCGATCGGAGCGTGTTGTCGGAAATTCCGACCGTGTGTGGGCTCCATCGGACATTTTCCATCAGATTTTCCGACACACAAAGTTGGAGAGCAGGAGATAAAATTTTCCGACAACAAAATCCGTTGTCGGAAATTCCGATCGTGTGTACACAAATCCGACGGACAAAGTGCCACGCATGCTCAGAATAAATAAAGAGATGAAAGCTATTGGCCACTGCCCCGTTTATAGTCCCGACGTACGTGTTTTACGTCACCGCGTTTAGAACGATCAGATTTTCCGACAACTTTGTGCGACCGTGTGTAGACAAAACAAGTTTGAGCCAACATCCGTCGGAATAAATCCTAGGATTTTGTTGTCGGAATGTCCGAACAAAGTCCAACCTTGTGTACGCCCTATTAGCCTTTTACCTAGCTTAACGCTTTTCTCCTTTACCCATAGAAGTGTATGTCCCTGAAAATGTTAGTCTCTCTATCTTAATCTGCAGGAACACTCGATTTTAACGGATACCATCCAATGATACAAATAGTAAAAAAGGGAATTAGTACCATAGGGTCCAAGTGTTGGGTAAGTATATAAGCCAACACAACAGGAGGTACCAACTCCCCTCCCCCTCTAGGACTCCTACAGGTTATTCCTATTTGTATTCATTTGTAAGACCATGTAATGATAGCCAATCAAGCATGAATGGAAACACAATCACATTAAATATGGTTAAAATCAAAACCAAATTTGCTCTTGACATACACTTGCCAGCTGTGGAAAGGATACAGGGTATATAAGGCACAAAATAAAGTTTAGAACACAAAGTGATCATTTGAACACACCATTTATGTCTCAACAAAAAAAAAGAATTAATTAAGGCGTAGATCGGTCACAGAGGAGATAATTAAGGGTTTGTTTTTGCCCCAACAACTTTGTGCGTGCATGATTTCCCCATTATATAACTCTGAGCAGGAACACAAACACAAAGCAAATTAATTAGCAATACCATTAGAGAAAAAAACGTATATTTCAAAATAAAAGCTCCTGAAACTTAATAGAAAATAACTTTGGTAACATTAACCAAATCAGCAGCAGAGGATAACATTGCCTTTCATCATATGGCATCTAAAATTTGTAATTGATGATGCACCTTGATATTATATATTCTCTCTTAAACACCATTCTGTTCTGCAAATAACCTATTTAAAAAGACTGGGAGTAATGTGTAAAGCAGAATAATTTTTATCAGCCAGTAAGTTGTAATTTCCTTTTAATATGTTATATTGTGTGTGTGTGTGTATATATATATATATATATATATATATATATATATATATATACATACACACAGTATATACAGTATCTCACAAAAGTGTGTACACCCCTCACATTTTTGTAAATATTTTATTATATCTTTTCATGTGACAACACTGAAGAAATGACACTTTTCTACAATGTAAAGTAGTGAGTGTACAGCTGGTATAACAGTGTAAATTTGCTGTCCCCTCAAAATAACTCAACACACAGCCATTAGTGTCTAAACCGCTGGAAACAAAAGTGAGTACTCCCCTAAGTGAAAATGTCCAAATTGGGCCCAAAGTCTCAATATTTTGTGTGGCCACCATTATTTTCCAGCACTGCCTTAACCCTCTTGGGCATGGAGTTCACCAGAGCTTCACAGGTTACCACAGGAGTCCTCTTCCACTCCTCCATGACAACCTCACGGAGCTGGTGAATGTTAGAGACCTTGCACTCCTCCACCTTGCATTTGAGGATGCCCCACAGATGCTCAATAGGGTTTCGGTCTGGAGACATGCTTGGCCAGTCCATCACCTTTACCCTCAGCTTCTTTAGCAAGGCAGTGGTTGTCTTGGAGACATGTTTGGGGTCGTTATCATGTTGGAATATTACCCTGCGGCCCGTTCTCCGAAGGGAGGGGATCATGCTCTGCTTCAGTATGTCACAGTACATGTTGGCATTCATGGTTCCCTCAATGAACTGTAGCTCCCCAGTGCTGGCAGCACTCATGCAGCCCCAGACCATGACACTTCCACCACCATGCTTGCCTGTAGGCAAGACGCACTTGTCTTTGTATCCTCACCTGGTTGCCGCCACACACGCTTGACACCATCTGAACCAAAAAAGTTTATCTTGGTCTCATCAGTCCACAGGACATGGTTCCCCTAATCCATGTCCTTAGTCTGCTTGTCTTCAGCAAGCTGTTTGCGGGCTTTCTTGTTCATCATCTTTAGAAGAGGCTTCCTTCTGGGATGACAGCAATGCAAACCAATTTGATGCAGTGTGCGGCGTTTGGTCTGAGCACTGACAGGCTGACCCCCCCACCCCTTCATCTTCTGCAACAAAGCTGACAGCACTTATATCTCTATTTCCCAAAGATAACCTCTGGATATGACGCAGAGCACATGCACTCAACCTGTTTGGTCGACCATAGCGAGGCCTGTTCCGAGTGGAACCTGTCCTGTTAAACTGCTGTATGATCTTGGCCATCGTGCTGCAGCTCAGTTTCAGGGTCTTGGCAATCTTCTTAGTGACCAGTATGAGAGAGTGGGAGCGATAACACCAAATTTAACACATCTGCTCCCCATTCACACCTGAGACCTTGTAACACTAACGAGTCACATGACACTGGGGAGGGAAAATGGCTAATTGGGCCCAATTTGGACATTTTCACTTAGGGGTGTACTCACTTTTGTTTCCAGCGGTTTAGACATGAATGGCTGTGTGTTGAGTTATTTTAAAGGGACAGCAAATTCACATGTTATACAAGCTGTACACTCACTACATTATAGCAAAGTGTAATTTATTCAGTATTGTCACATGAAAAGATATAATAAAATATTTACAAAAATGCGAGGGGTGTACTCAATTTTGTGAGATACTGTAATATATATATATATATATATATATATATATATATATATATACACACACACACACTGTATATATATTTTTTTCCAGGTTGGTAGAGTGCACAAGCAAATTATACAGAGTATACGTGAAAATGTACTGTGAAATGTACAATTATTTTAGTTATATCTAGAAAATTGCAATCCTTGTTCTTAAATGTTACAATCAAGGTTTTACAGATGGTATGAATCAATTACAAAAGGCTATTCACGAGATTATTGAAAGTATGCTAAATTGTAAAAAAACACTATAGATTATAAATGCTATCATTTTACTTTAATATTTCTTGATTAGGGCATAAATATAGGAAAGAACTTTGCGTGTAACATAAGAAAATTATGTATTACTATATCAGTATATAAAATTATTTGATTGAAATTCTAAAAAAAGTATCAGACTTAGGCTACTTTAACACTGGGGAGGTGGGTGCATCGGTGGTAAAACGGTGCTATTTTTAGCGGCTATTTTGCAACGCTATTCGACCGCTAGCGGGGTGCTTTTACCCCCCACTAGCGGCCGAGAAAGGGTTAAAACCACCGCAAAGCGCTGCTGCAGCAGCGCTATGCCGGCGGTATAGTCGTGCTGCCCATTGATTTCAATAGACAGGAGCGGTGAAGGTGCGGTGAAGGAGCGGTGTATACACCGCTCCGTCACTGCTCCAAAGATGCTGCTTGCAGGAGTTGTTTTAACGTCCTGCAAGCGCACCGCTCCAGTGTGAAAGCCCTCAGGGCTTTCACACTGGAGAGACAGGAAAGGCTCTTTACAGGCGCTATGCAGGCACTATTTTTAGCGCTGTAGCGCCTGTAAAACGCCCCAGTGTGAAAGGGGTCTTATAGTTACATCGTACTTTGTAGAAGGATTGAATCCTCCCCAACCCACCCTCTTAAAATTACGGCTCTGTATTAATGTTGCATTACACTCCAAATTCACACCCACATTCCTGCACACACACACAGGCTGTAGCTCAAAGAACTTACATGAACATAACCTTTTTACATTATTTTATATTTTGCATTATATTACTGTACATATCTGTTATCATGTACTATTTTGTTATTAAACATATTTTTATATTTTGCATAGCAATAGTTCATATGCTAGATTAGATTCTTGAATAAAATTTATTTTAAGTAAAGAAGTAAAGAGAAAACTTAGAAATGTGCTGAATGATCAAAATATTTAATAGCTTGATATATAATAAGCCTATACATATTGCTTGCATGAATGCACAGAGAACAAATGATAGATCAATTCAGACCAAGGAGTCACAGCAGGATGATAGTAAAGATGCTAACTGTCAGATTTTGCTGAGCATATAGATGGCCTGCAGAATCGGATTCAAATAAAAAATAGTTTTTGTCTGCATTAGGGAACCATGCAAAGAGAATTTCTGTAAATATAAAAGCAGGAGATAGCAAAAGTAACAAGAAACTAAACTGCAGTCTTTTGTACTCAGACATCCAGGCCAGCATAGAAGATGATTTTCTTTTGATGCAGTGATGTGGAGAAAGAATATTAGACAATTCTGCAAAACTTTATCCTAAAATCTGAGATCAGCTGGTGAAAATTTTCCAAAGACATCTTGCCTTATGATAAAAATGAGAATACATTTAACAATGAAAAAACCTTTGAATCAAATACAGGCAGGGTAATTTGACAAATTAACAGAAAAATATATGTTTTAAAGTTTGGCCACAATGTAATTTTGGTAATTTTTACAAACTCATTTGGGCAAGCCAGGCTAATATAAATTTATTGGTACAGTAGGTCTGTGATGAGATTAATAAAGGTCTTTATAGTCAGTGTTGAAGGTTCTTCTATTTTTTTAAGATTAATTTTCTGGCATAAAAGAGCAGTAGTCGTATTAACTGTTCAAGGTGTTTATCCCCTATGTGGTATAGTAAGGAGCAGGACCGGACTGACCATAGGGCACACCGGGCACTTGCCTGTGGGCTGGGGACACCAGTCCTTGCAGGGCCAAGGTAGCTGGGCTGCTCTTTGAGTCTGCGCTGCTCACCCGACCTCTACACGGCCGTCCGGCTGCCAGTTCAGTTCAGACGTCTGCGCTGGGGACACGAAAACATGAAAAGGGAGGGGCTAGAGGCCCCTTTCATGCTCATCCATGCCACATCAGTTCTCATCCATGCCACTACAGTGCCTCACAAAAGTGTAATTGGTAGTCAAATTAGATTTGAGAAATATATCCCCCTAGTACACCTGATGCTGCTCCCTGCATGTTGGGCCTCTGTATGTGGCCAGGCTGTAGAAAAGTCTCCCACATGTGGTAGTACCATACTTAGGAGGGATAGGAGAATCTGTTTTGGGGTGTAATTTTTGGTATGTACATGCTATGTGTTAGAAATATTGTATAAATGGACAACTTTGTGTAAAAAAAGATGTGTTTTCATTTTCTTTCCACATTTTCCAAAAACGTGTACATGTCATGTCATGAGACATGTCATCTCCCTGCTCATTGGGGAGATCCCCTGCTGAGCAGGTGGATGCAGATTTTAGACAAAACCTGTGTGAAACCAGCCTTAAACCTAGAACTAGACACCAATGTGGAAAAAAAATATATTCCTAAAAAAGGTTAGGAGAACATCTGTGATAATATCTGCATCATCCGTCATCTTAAATTGGATCCAGTGGTTATCCCCTCCGCCATAGGCACAATGGTCGCTTACCAAATTGCATGGACCTTCTATCACGAAAGGTCAATGTCACTTGTGGCTCTAAACACAGCCAGGGCCTTTAAATATCCAAGGAGTCTCTTAGGGCATGTGGAATCCCCATCCAAATATCAATATCACAAATGGTCCCCCCAAAAAAATAAATCCCTAAAATCTTATTGTAAATATAAAATATTGCACTTATGACAAAAAGAACATATAATCGCATTAGAGTCAAGTTTAAGCCTACCCGCTATTTGCAACTGCCTGTCCTTTTGGGATTTGAGAAGTGTGATGGCGTCAGCATGTTGCTCCGTGAACGTGCTTAACCTTGTGGACAGCCTTCCCAGAAGAGTTGAAGCTGTTATAGCTGCAAAAGGGTGGGCCAACTCAATATTGAACTCTATGGACTAAGACTGGGGTGCCATTAAAGATCATGTGCATATAAAGGCAGATGTCCCGATACTTTTGATAATATAGTGTATCTTTGTTGCTTTTTAATATTTATATCACTGCACTAGATTTTGGGCTTGTATAATTACATAATTTAATGGATGTATCCAGCTCTTTTTTTTAATAAATAACATTGCTGACCTCTCCTTCTCTAATTTGCACCAGTTGCCTGATATTCGTGATGATTCAATTGCGTTATTACTTTTTGAATCACTGACATGGAACAAATTTTTACTTCACTGGATGCATGCTAGTTCTCAGTCAGTGTCCCTAAAGTAGAGAAGACACAAACAGACAGTAAACTAGCATTTTCTGAATAACTTAGGCAAAGCCTGTATATTTCTTTTAGAGAAGATTTACACATAGCTTGAAAAACAACCTTTATGTATGATGTAATTGTAAATATCATTCATTTGGTATACTGCTGTCATGTATACATGTATATATGTATTATATTCACTATTTTTTAGACAATCAATTCTTAATTATTATTTTTTTTGCAACAGTTTAAAAAGGGAATTCCAGTCATAACTTTGAGTAGAATATATCAGGGTCAGGTTTGTATTGCCCCTTTCACTTTCAGAAACATTTAATCTAATTTTCTGTCCTAATAGACTGTTGTCACCAGGATAGAAAGTGCAAATCTGAAATGATACAGTTGTCACTGTAACAAGACAACAACACCTGTCTGAGTGACAATTGTCCAAGGTGGGATTTCCTTTCATATTAGAAAGGTTTCTTCTGACTTTATGTTGTGTCTCCAGGGCAGGAAGCAAGAGAACATTTTCCTAATTGGGAGCTTTCTAATTCAAAATTGGGCTTGAAGTTTTACTTTAAAATGAAAATGGATAAAAAAAAATGTAAAAGGATAATCCTCTTTCTTGTAATGCAGCTGGCTATACAAAGAAAGAAAAGGAATAACTCATCGGCATAATAAGAAAATATTCTTGTAATGAAACTTAGGTAGGCATTTATATTTTTTATACTAGAAATATAAAAATGGATTTCTAAGAGGAGCAATAAAACCATATAGCTGTGATCATTTAGTTTGCAAGTTTACCTTGGGGTAATAAGATATTAAATATTGCAGTAATTGTATTAAAGTTATACAGAAGAAAAACTAGTAAAAAGCAGCTAAATGAGAAATGAATATCTGCAAAAAGTTTGAAGTTTAGAAAAAGAAAATGTCTTCTATTTAAAGGCTAAGTTCACGTTTCATGTTTCCAAACACGTATCCATTACTTCTGCCTTACTTCCTGGGCAGACTATAAGTCATGAAACAGGAAGAATTTGACCAGCTGACCTCATTAGCACACACCCTGCATCATCCACTCTCCTACCTACACACACATTTCCAGGCGCATGTTTTTTTAAATGAAATGCAATCAGTGATCACCCTTCTAACTAAATACACAGGCATTCATTTTATTTTTCCTACCTTAACCACTTCAGCCCTGGAAGGATTTACCCCCTTAATGACCAGGCCATTTTTTTGTGTTACAGCCCTGCGCTGCTTAACTGACAATTGCGTGATCGTGCGACGTTGTACCCAAACAAAATTGAAGGTACTTTATTATTCTCCTAATTCAGTAGCATCCCATACATCCAAACAAAATTGGTGTCCTTTTTTCCCACAAATAGAGCTTTCTTTTAGTGGTATTTGATCAACTCATCGTTTTTTATTGTTTGCACTATAAACGAAAAAAGTCCTACAATTTTGAAGAAAAAGACTATATTTTATACTTTCTGCTATAATACATATCCAAAAAATATATAGAAAAAAACAAATTTATTCATCAGTTTAGGCCAATATGTATTCTTCTACATATTTTTGGTAAAATAAATCGCAATAAGCGTATATTGATTGGTTTGTGCAAAAGTTATAGTGTCTACAAAATAGGGACTAGATTTATGGACTTTTTAAAAAATGTTTTTACTGGTAATGGCGGCAATAAATATCCCCCAAAAATATATAAAAAAACTTTTTTTTTTTCCTCCATTTAGGCCGATCGTATTCTTCTACATATTTTTTGTAAAAAAAAAAATCGCAATAAGCATTTATTGATTGGTTTGCGCAAAAGTTATAGCGTTTACTAAATAGGGGATAGTTTTATGGCATTTTTATTAATAATTTTTTTTTACTAGTAATGGTGGCGATCAGCGATTTTTATTGTGACTGCGGCGTTATGGCGGACATGTCGTACATTTTTGACACATTTTTGGGACCATTGTCATTTATACAGCGATCAGTGCGATTAAAAATGCACTGATTACTGTGTAAATGACACTGGCAGTGAAGGGGTTAACCACTAGGGGGTGGGGAGGGGTTAAGTGTGTCCTAGGGGAGTGATTACTAACTGTAGGGGGATGGGCTAGCAGTGTCATTACTCTGATCACAGCTCCCGATGACAGGTAGCAGAGATCAGTGACACTTGTCACTAGGCAGAACGGGGAGATGCTGTTTACATTAGCATCTCCCCGTTCATCCTCTCCATGAGGCGATCGCGGGTATCCCCGCGGCGATCGAGTCTGCGGGACCCGTGACCCGACTCACTGAGCTCCCGGCCGGCGCACGTGCACGCCACCGGCGGCGCGCATGCAATGGCGCGGTGGGGAATTCAAATGGACGTACAGGTACACCCATTTGCCCAGCCGTGCCATTCTGCCGACGTACATCGGCGTGCGCCGGTCAGGAACCGGTTAAAGAGGTCTTGTCGTGCTTTTTTTTCTATTACAAGGGATGTTTACATTCCCTGTAATAGGAATAAAAGTGATCCAATTTTTTTTTTTTAAAGGGACAGTGTAAAAAAAAAAAAGTAAATCGCTCGTCCTGCCGTGCTCGGAAGCGAACGCATACGTAAGTCATGCCTGCATATGTAAACGTTGTTCAAACCACGCATTTGAGATATTGCTGCGATCAGTAGAGCAAGAGCAATAGTTTTAGCAAAAGACCTCCTCTGTAACTCAAAACTGGTAACATGTTGAAATTTTTAAACGTCGCCTATAGAGATTTTTAAGGGTCAAAGTTTGTCGCCATTCCACAAGCAGGCGCAATTTTGAAGCATGACATGTTGGGTATTAATTTACTGGGCGTAACATTATCTTTCTCAATATAAAAAAGATTGGGCTAACTTTACTGTTTTCTTTTTTTTTTATTCAAAAAAGTGTATTTTTTCCAAAAAAATTGCATTTGTAAGACCGCTGCGCGAATACGTATTGCAACAACTGCCATTTTATTCTCTAGGGTGTCTGAAAAAAATATATAATGTTTGAGGGTTTTAAGTAATTTTCTAGCAAAAAAAAATTATTTTAACTTGTAAACAACAAGTTTGAAAAATAGGCCTGGTCCTTAAGTGGTTAATCTTGCTTTGGCTACATGTTTTAGGGTCCTTTCACATGGGCTTGTCCATTTGATGGTCTCCACATGGTCAGCAGAGGATCGATCCGCTGATTCCTGCAGAGCACGTGGATGACAGGTCTGTCTTCGCTCACTGTGCAGAGACGGACCTGTCAAAGTCCTGCTCTCCTCTATGGACCGCCTGTCCATTTTCATCCGATCCCATCCGGTCCCATCCACCAGACGGATGAAAAATAGAGTCACCATCTGTCTGGATTAGGAAGATAGGATCGGATAGCGGCTGGTGGCAGCGGACATGTCACCGTTCCGCTCCGATCAGGTCCACCTGAAAAACTGACAGGCGGACCTGATTGGAAAGCCATGTGAAAGAGGCCTCGGGCCTCTTTCACACGAACGATCTGTTCAGGTCCGCCTGTCAGTTTTTTGCAACGATGGATTTTACGGTCCATCTGCATCCGACAGGTCCTTCCCTGCACAGTGTGAACCCGGTCAGCTCAGTGCCCAATACCTCCGAACCCATGCAGCTTGGGCTGATGCGACCTACCTTGCCCCCAGAAGAACGAGTACGTCGTTGCCAGCTGAATCTCTGCCTCTACTGCAGTGGAACTGGTCACTACGTGCACAATTGCCCGGGCCAAGACTCGTAAGTGTCCATCTTCTGTTCCTGCCAGTCTCTCTGCCTTGTCCGCTAGCGAAACCCATCTTGCTCTTCCTCTCTCGTTACAGCTCCAGGAAAGGATAATTCCAGTCAGCACCATCATTGGCTCCGGAACATGCAGTTGCTTTGTTGATTCCATGTTTGCCATCCAACAAAACATCCCTTTACGAGAGAAGACACATAGTCTTTCTGTTTTCTGGCTCCCGCATCAGTTCAGGGCAAGTTACTCAGGAGACTGTTCCTCTGCCTGTCACCATTCTCTCCAAACATAAGGAGCTCATAACTCATCCTAGGTATCCCCTGGCTCCAGGCTCATAATCCCCACATCGACTGGATTATCGGAGAAGTCAAGTTTCTGTCCTCTTATTGCCAAGAGCACTGTCTACATGAACTACCCAAGTCCCCAGCCACCTTAGTATGTATGGACACTGATTAGAACTTACTTCAATCTGTACCTGAGCCTTACCATGATTTCATGGACGTTTTCAGTAAAAAGGGAGCGGACTCCCTTCCACCTCATCGCCCGTACGATTGCCTGATCAAACTTCTTCCTGGGGCCGAGATCCCTTTTAGGCGCATCTTTCCCAGAAAAGGAGCAAGAGGCACTAAAAGATTACATTAACGAAAACTTGAAAAAAGGATTCATCTGTCCCTCTACTTCTCCAGTTGGTGCCGGAATATTCTTTGTTACCAAAAAGGACCAGACCCTCCGCCCATGTGTGGACTATCGGGAACTTAATAAGATTATTGTCAAGAACCGTTACCCGTTGCCCCTGATACCTGCACTTTTTAAAAATTTAAGATCCGCTGTTATCTTTACCAAGCTTGATTTACAGGGAGCTTACAACCTGGTCCACATTCGGGCCAGGGATGAATGAAAGACGGCTTTCCGGACTCAGGCACTATGAATACCTGGTCATGCCCTTCGGGCTATGTAACGCTCCTGCCACTTTCCAACATCTTATCAATGATGTATTCAGAGACTTCCTTGACATCTTTGTAATTGTCTATTTAGACGATATTTTGATATTCTCTGGGTCACTTGATCAGCACCGGAAACAGGTTTGCAGAGTCTTAGACCGGCTCCACCTGCACGAACTGTACGGAAAGGCAGAGAAGTGCGAATTTGAGCGACGGGACATTCAGTTTTTGGGCTTAGTGATTTCTCCAACCGGTATCAAAATGGACCCTCAGAAAGTGTTCACAGTACTTGACTGGCCAGTACCCATGGATAAAAAAGGGAGTACAACGCTTCATAGGCCTCGCAAACTTTTACAGGAAATTCATCAAGGGATTGACCAAGCAGAACACTCGTTTTCACTTCCGCTCCAATCCTCAGTCATCCTGACCCATCTTTGCCTTTCATTCTGGAAGTAGACACTTCTGAAGTGGCCGTGGGAGCGGTCATTTCCCAGCATCAGGGTAATAGAGACCTAATGCACCCCGTGGGATTTTTCTCTCGGAAACTCTCTCCTGCCGAGAGGAACTATAACGTTGTCGATCGAGAGCTACTCGCCATCAAGGCAGAATGGAGGTGTGTGTTAGTGGGCGCTGTTCATCCAGTATTGATATATACCGATCACAAGAACTTAGAATACTTGAGATCCGCTAAACGGCTGAAACCTCGACAAGTCCGTTGGGCCTTATTCTTCACCCGTTTCTGTTTTCACATTACGTATCGGCCAGGATCAAAAAACGTTAAACCAGACGCATTGTCACGCATGTTCAACAATCCAAGAGAATCATCTGTGCCTAACACCATCCTGCCCGCAAGCAACTTTTTACTTCTACAGACGGACCTCCTGCCTCTGATCAAGGAAGCATCCATGAGCTATTCAAGTCCCCCAGGAATCACCTTAACATCTCGAGATGGATTATTTTGGAAAGGAAGCCAAATCTTTGTCCCAGGGAGTGTTCGGGTCAAAGTACAAACCTTACGTCATGATCACCCTTTAGCAGGACACTTTGGGGTCCGTAAGATCCTTGAACTCGTGCAACGCACGTTCTGGTGGCCCAACCTGAAGGAGTTCTGCAGGAAGTATGTCAGCTCATGTCCTGTCTGCATCCAGAATAAGACCACGAGAAACCGAGCCTGGGGGCTGCTAAAACCAATGCCTGTACCCGACAGACCTTGGAAAATGATTACCATGGAATTCAGCCATTTTTGTGGTTGTGGACCGCTTATCCAAAATGGCCCATTTCATACCCTTAAAAGGAACCCCATCTGCTGTGGAGACAGCCCGTGTATTTATTAAAGAAATTGTCAGATTACATGGGGTTCCTGCAAACATAGTATCTGACAGAGGGGTACAGTTCACCTCACGTTTCTGGAGGGCCCTGTGTGAGATTATGAAGATTGAGTTAGCCCTGTCCTCAGCTTATCACCCCCAAACTAACGGGCAGACAGAGAGGACCAACCAGACTCTCGAACAATACGTTAGATGTTTTACATCTTTTGTGCAAGATGATTGGGTGTCCCTGCTGCCCCTAGCAGAATTTGCCTATAACAATGCCTGCCACTCAGCCACTGGTCAGTCCCCCTTCTTTGCCAATTATGGGTTCCATTTATCTTTTTCGCCTGGTTTTCTTCCAGAATCCCCAGTGCCGGCGGTTCAGGATACAGTGGAGTTTCTCAGCCACAACAACCGGGTGTTGCAAGAGGCAGTGTCCAAGGCCCAAGCAGACAGTAAGAGAACCTTCTATCAGAAGAGAAGAGGGGAGCTGGATCTGCGACTTGGTGATCAGGTATGGCTGTCTACGAATAACATTAAGTTGACTTGCCCTTCTAAGATACTCACACCTAAATTTATAGGACAAAAACATAAGAGAAAGAGTTCTCAAAAAGAGGGTCAGCAAGGAACACTAATATTGATACAAATCAGCTTTATTGATTACCAAATAGTATACCAATTTAAATACAGAAAAAAGTGAAAAAAACCAGCAATAGTGACTGACGGTTAACACAAACCAATTAAAATGGGACAACGTTGTCACAAGGGGTGATTAAAAACATGTGGGAGCCGCGGCTTCACATCCACTCATACACATCATACATATCTCTAAATAATGAATAGGGTATAATGAGCTAAATGATATAATTCAGATAAAGTATAGCTGCCCTATTGAGGTACCAGATATATGTAGCGGTTGGCAAAAACCTATTGTTGAAAGTCCTGTATGGTGGGGGCAGGTCATATATCAATAGCAAAAATGTGGGTGGATGGACAATCTGGCAATTGATGAGGTATATAATAATTCAATTAGATAGATCGATCTGCTGAGGAATAAGCAATGCCCAGTTAGTGCACACGCATTGTATGTATAACAGCTGTTTGGATGGCAAATCAAATCATATCCCGGTTCCAGCAAGTAGATATAAATTGTGCAGTTCAAGCAGCAAAATATATGTCCATGAAGACAGGTATAGGAGGTGCAAACAATACTGACATACTTTTGTAAAGACGCTGAATGAAATGGAAGGATCTCACCAGCCTCAGTAGCTCTGTCGTCAGGTTTGCAATAAGTCCTCAGTCCGCAGTTCCTGAGTCTTTACATGGATAGGTGCCGCTGTCATAAGCGGATAGGTGCCAAGATGAAGGAACCGTTTGATGATAAAGCCGCCGTAAGGCAGGTGTCTCAGTATGAAGAGATGTTGATGAGGGAGACAGACATCAGCTGTTGAGTTGTGCAGGAATAGGCCGGATCGAATAGTGCGGGTCGAGTTGTCAGGTCGAATTGCCAGATCGAATAGCGCGCGGCTCCCAATGACGTGCTGACGTCACACCGCTGACGCGTTTCACCAGCCAATGGACGCTGGTTTCCTCAGAGCGCCACATGTTTTTAATCACCCCTTGTGACAACGTTGTCCCATTTTAATTGGTTTGTGTTAACCGTCAGTCACTATTGCTGGTTTTTTTCACTTTTTTCTGTATTTAAATTGGTATACTATTTGGTAATCAATAAAGCTGATTTGTATCAATATTAGTGTTCCTTGCTGACCCTCTTTTTGAGAACTCTTTCTCTTATGTTTTTGTTATATGATTCATAGGGCACCTTGGAACTGCATGCAGACTTTTGCTTGCATGAATTTTTGATACTTATCTGTTAAACAACCATCTATATAATTAACCTATCGGTTGATCCAGGCAATAATCCCCTATTTTTTGCTAAATTTATAGGGCCTTTTCCGGTTAAAAGGAAGATTAATGAAGTTTCTTATGAACTATTTCTGCCTGATTCTCTTAAAATCCACGTATCACTATTGAAACCTGCTGTGCCTGATCCTTTTCCTGATAGAGGTACCAGACCCCCTGAACCTGTTCTAGTGGATGGAAGTGAGGAATATGAAGTGGAGGCCATCCTCGATTGTAGGAAGAGACAGGGGCAAGTACAATTTTTAATCAAGTGGAAAGGGTATGGCCCAGAAAACAACTCTTCGGAACCCTACAGCAACATCCACGCCTAGCGTTTAATTTGTGCTTTTTTTCTGCCCATCCGGAAAAGAGAGGTTACTTAGGCATCCGGAGGCTGCCCTTTGGGCTGGGGCAATGTCAGGGATGTGCCAGTACTGACCAGGGGCGCATGCGGGGCTCTTCCCAGACTATGCAACAATGTGTGCCTAGCAGTGTGCGCCGGTGCTCTCCCCAGGCATGCGCGGTTGCACGGCTCGGTGCGCGTGTGCACGCGGCAAGTGCGCACGCGGCAAGTGCGCACGCGTGCGCGCTAGCGCTGTTTGGCGCCAAAGAGTTTTTAAAGGTATCTCAGCTACACTTGTGCAGCGCTGTTTTGTCTGCAGCTCTGTACCAGTGTTACCTGTATCCGTTTGCTGATTGCTGATCTGACCCGGCTCCGTCTGACTTCTCTACCTTCTCCAATCCTACTCAGATTGCCTGACTCTGCCTTATCTCTGCTGTGACCCGTTGCCAACTCCTGCTTGCTTTATCGACTCTGCTATTTGCCTGCTGTCCTCATCTGCCTGATCTCCTGCTGAACCAGACTGTCCGACTCTGCCTTCTGCCTGCTGCCTTGTGTCACTGTGTCCCGGCCTTCTCATCCAGCTCCAGTTGCCGCTGTTCCTGCATCACCTGCCATCCAGCTTGCTGACCTGATTCTGCCTGCTGCCATCTGCAGTCCAGCCATCCCTGGAGGATCTCCACTCCGTTCCTGTGCCGGCCGCTGCAACTTCCATCAGGCACTCCTATGCACTGTGCTCTCGAGACCACTGTCCCCATTCCAGTGGCTCTTGAACCAGCGCTGTAAGAGGGGTCTTCTCCTACAAGTCAGGCTCCACTACAAGGTACCTAACAGCAGCAATAATGACATTTCTAAAGGAAAAGTGTAATTCAAACCTGCTTGCAGCTGTAATGTATTGCCGCCTCCTGGCAATATAGATTATAAAAAAAAGAAAAACAAAAAAAATTACGTAGGGTCCCTCCCCCAGGTCCTCCAGGTCTGGTATGGATTTTAAGGGGAACTCCACACCAAAATGTCAAATTAAAAAAAAAAAAAAATTGCCGTGGCCCCCCTAAATCCATACCAGACAGTTATCCGAGCATGCAGCCTGGCAGGTCAGGATAGGGGGGCCAGCGAGCGCCCGCCCTCCTGAACCATACTAGGCCCAATCCCCGCAACATGTGGGGGGGTAGGTTCTTTGGGGCAAGGGGGCTCTGCGCCGTTGATGGGGACAAGGCCCTCTTCTGCAGGGGGCTTATCGGAATCTGGAAGCCCTCTTTAACAAGGGGGCCCTCAGATCCCTCCACCCCCCCCATGTGAATGGGTATCGGGTACACTGTACCCCTACCCATTCACCAAAAAAAGTGTCAGAAAGTAAAAACCACAAGAGACAGTTTTTGACAATCCCTTTATTAAAAAAGAAAAAAAGTGTCCCGCGATGTAAATTTTAATTACGCTGCCCAACTGACCAGGGAACTAGTAAAAAAAAAAAAAACTCTGCCTCCATGGGAGGCCTCCCGGCGACTACTCTGTCTTGGCTTTGACAGCTCTTATATGGGCAAGGGCGGGACCACCCGCTTATGTAACTGGATGACCCCACGCCCTCCGATGTCACATGGTGTCACATGATGTCATAAGGGGCGGGGTCACTGGGTTATGTCACCGGGTGGGCCCACCCTTGCCTATATAACAGCTGTCAAAGTGAAGAGACAGCAGTCGCCTCCCATGAACTTACATTCGACTCGAACATTGGGACCATCCCTAGTAACTAGGTCTAGACAAACTGTTATTAGGAATTAAATGTACACTGTCTGAACTGGAAATGAGTCCTGAAACTGCACACAGCCTACAGTATCTGTTCAATAATTCAGTTTTCATTCAATACATAATTACATTTTCAAAGTAAAAAAAGTATACACACAGACCAATACTTCAGTTTTTATCCAAACATTACTGGACTAAACCAGTTTACTCCCCTGTAATTTGTCAGTAATGCTCTCACCTGAAAATGCCTGCTTTTGATGCATGAGAGAACTCCTAAACAATTACACTACAGTCTCCTTGCTGTTTCTCCCATACAGAAAGCCCAATTTCAAATTAGAGGCTTTAATACTAGACAAGGTATTCTCTGTCTTTTGCTGCAGTGGATTGCAGAGAATTCAAGTTGTATTATCTAGCTGAACAATTGTGAACATTCTAAAATTAGCACAGCTGCAGTATTTTCTTGGTAGCAAACTCACTGATTGGCTTCACTTGCTACCCGTCATAACACTTTAAAGTCTTTATTTTTTTTTACATTTTCCCTTTTTCTTTAATCGTAATAATTTAAGGGGACCGTTATAAACTTTCAGTGCTCTTTTCCCCCGTCAGAAATGATTGTAGAATGTATTGAATACATCAGTTGCTATTTTGTCAGGAAACAAAAGTACAGCAAACAAAAAGTTTCATAGTCACATAGTTACATAGTTTGTCTGGTTGAAAAAAGATGCAATTCCATCTAGTTCTACCAATAAAAGGGAAAAAAAAATATTATACAATCCTATATACACAATGCTTTACCCACAGTTGATCCAGAGGAAGGCAAAAAAAACCCCAGCAAAGCATCCAATTCGCTCCAGCAGGGGAAACAATTCCTTCATGATATCCCAAGAGGCAATGGGATATTTCCCTGAATCAACTTTACCAATAAATTATAGTATCCAGTTATATTATGTGCATTTAGGAAAGCAATTTACTGAGCTGGACAGAACCACCTCTGGAGGGAGTCTATTCCACATTTTCACAGCTCTTACTGTGAACAAACCCTTCTGTGTTTGGAGACTAAATCTCTTTTCCTCCAGATATAAAGAGTGCCCCCTTGTTCTCTGTGATGACCTTAAAGTGAATAACTCAACACCAAGTTCACGATATGGACCACTTATGTATTTGTACATGTTGATCATATCCTCCCTTAATCTCTTCTTCTAAAGAGAGAATAAATTTAGTTCCTCTAATCTTTCCTCATAGCTGAGCTCCTTCATGTCTTTTATCAGTTTATACCCTCTAGTATGTATGATGCATGCATATTCTTAGTCCCAAAGTGCATATTTTTACATTTATCAACATTAAACCTCATAGCTGCAAAACAAAACAGTGAGTTGAGGTCGGCTTGTAACATCCTGACAGCATGTTATTCCACTGCATAGCTTGGTGTCATCTGTTAAGACTGAAATGATACTTTAAGACCCCTTTCACACTGGCCCCGTTCCGCATTAGCAGTAAAGCGCCACTAGTTTTAGCGGTGCTCTACCGTTGTTTTAGCGGGGCTTTTCGGCTGCTAGTGGGGCACTTTTAACCCCTGTTAGTGGCCAAAGAAAGGGTTAAATGCACCCACAAAGCTCCGCTGCCGAATCGCTTTACAGGCACTTCGGCCGCGGTGCTTATTAATTTAAATGGGTAGGGCCGGTGGAGGGGCGGTGTATTCACTGCTCCTAAACCGCTCCCTCGATGTTGCTTGCAGGACTTTTTCTAATATCCTGCAAGCTCACCGCTTTTACACTGGGGCTGCAGGGGAGGCATTTTTCAGGCGCTTTACAGGCACTATATTTAGCCCTTTAGCGCCTAAAAAACGCCTCCAGTGTGAAAGGGATCTTAATCCCAGACCCTATATCATTTATGAATGTATTAAAAAGTAAGGGTCCCAACAATGAACCTTGGGGTACACCACTGATAACCTTAGACCATTCAGAGTAAGAATCATTAACTACTACTCTCTGAATACGGTCTTATAGGCAGTTTTTTATCCAACTACAAATGGAGTTTTCCAAGCTTGTAGACTTTACCTTACACATTAGCAGTGTGTGGGGAACTCACCTCCTCATGAAAAAAAATCAGATTTGATTGATAACTTCTGTCTTTCATGAATCTATGCTGTCTGCATGGGCATCCGCAAAACTTTTTTCAGGGGGGGGCATAATTTTAAGGTCACCCATACTCCGCCCTTTTCAACAATGTCATGACGGGGAGGGGCTTAGTAATTATCACATAAAGCGTAGGAATGCTAAGGTTTGACAAACCTGATGCTTAAGCTTAAAACAAAGATCAAGCTGCCATTGTTTGATTAGCAGTTTCTAATCAGTTTTTTTTTTTTACACTTTTGCCCTTTAACTGTTTCTGCAGTGCCATTACTCCAGTCAATTTCCAGGTGATTATTATCACTGCTCCAGCCCTTGCAGCTCTTTCTGTCTATGCAAGGAGCTGAGTCTGCATTTCCTCATTAACATTGGGTGGCCTATAACAAACTCAAATTATTACCTTTGTAGTATGCACACCCATGTGCAGTTCCACCCATAATGCTTCAGCCTCATCACACTCTCCATCAACTAGGCCCTCTTTCACACTTTCTTTGAGATCACTTATCACATAGAGACAGACACCACCACCTTTCCTTTTCCATGAATTATAATTTTTTTTTAAGAACAGTACCCCACCCAAAGAGAAACAAAAGCCACTAAGAAAATAAAATTAGGTTTGACATATTTATTACTCGTTTTTTGTTTTGTCTAGAACTCTAAAACTCGGCAGAGTTTGTGTGATTGCTTGTGACACTCGCACCATTGGGTTGCAAGTTCCTTTCAGGCTGATGATTAAAGTGCAACACATTGTTAATTTTGTGAAATATTCTGCCAATATATAAATGAAAAGAATAAATAGTTAACATGATTGTGCAGATAACCCAAATGGCTAAACCAAAAAAAACACATTTGTGTTTATAGCATGTGTCTTAATTTAAGTTCTAATTGTATTGCATACCTTTGACTTCTTCATGTCCAACAATGTACAATATTTGACTAATTCCTGAATGACATATTGATTAGCCAACAGCATTTTATAGCAACTTGCTTGGCTGATGTTTCCACATTCCATTCAAGTTACATGATGTGCATTATCCACTTTGAGTGCTTCAAATATTATAACAAAGATAAATATGCAAAGACAGCTCAAGGAGAACAGCTTTTTACTAGATGTGGACATTTTGCTACACAAAAAATGTTGTTAACCACTTGCCTACAGGGCACCTTCACCCCCTGCCCAGGCCAATTTTCAGCTTTCAGCACTGTCACACTTTGGGCTCATAAACACGATCGGATTTTCCATTGTCATTTAAAAAAAAAAATGGCCCTTTAAGAGCTATGGGCGGAAGTGACGTTTTGACGTTGCTTCCGCCCTGCAATGTTATTGAGAGGGGTGGGGGCCATCTTCCCCCACTCGTGTCCATTCCAAGGAAGGAGAAACATACGATTGCCTCCGCCGCTTACCTGAGCCGTCGGCAGCGGAGCGTGCACCGGAGCGTGGCGGGAGGGGGTTCTCTCTCCCGCCGCCGATAAAAGTGATCTTGCGGCGAATCCACCGCAGAGACCACTCTTATCGGAAACCGGACTGCTGGCCGAAGAAGACGACACCGGGGTTATGGCAGCTAGCTGCTGCCATACTAACGATATCCCCCTTCAAAGTAAGGACGTATATCTGCGTGCGGCGGTCCGGAAGTGGTTAAGATCAAGTTGTTGGTGTCTGTTATACCTGAAAGGTTCCACATGTACTGTCACTTTAAGGCTGGCTCCACCCAGGAGTGATGACAAGGGTCAAGGGGTATAGTAGCCATCTTAGAGCACATGTAAGAAAACATATAAGTTGTACTTGTCCTGAGATGCATGTTGCAGTGTACAGTGTGTACTGAAATAAACATCCATTGTTCCAGAGTCTTGTGTCTCTCACAACACAGAGGATATAACAGTGGCGACGAGGATGGGATTTACAAAGTGTCTATCAGTCTGAGAGAGAGACAAAGGCAGTGTGGATTGTCATCTGGATAAAAGCAATCACAGAGCCCAGCAGGAAAATGTCATTGATTGGGACATTAGGTGAATTTGATGGGGAACAGACATCCTGGAGTTCCTGGGTTGAGAGACTGGAACAGTATTTCAGTGCAAATGCCATCCCAGACAACAGGCAAGTAGCAGTATTCCTGACAGTGGTTGGTGCTAAGGCATATGACACTCTTAGAGATCTCCTTTTCCCTGTAAAGCCAGCAACTAAGACATTGGCAGAGCTGCTGACACTGTTAGAGGATCACTTCCAGCCTAAACCACTAGAGATTGCAGAAAGATGTCGGTTTTATCAGCGGCAGCAGCAGCCAGGTGAAGAAATTAAAGCTTATGTGCTCGCCCTTCGCAGACTAGCCTCTACCTGTTCTTTTGGGGAGTATCAACCTACTGCACTGAGAGATAAGTTTGTAATGGGACAGAATTGTGAGTCTAGCCAAAAGAGACTGTTAACAGAGAAAGATCTTACCCTTACAAAGGCAATTGAAATAGCTTCAGTGATGGAAATGGCTGTGAAAGATACAGAGGAATTGAACCCCCAGGGCAGAAGGGAAGAGGTGAAACAGGAAGTTTTCAGAACAGCAGTCAAGCCAACTGCCGCAAACTGGAAATACAGACCCCCACCAAGTCGGGAGTCAGCCTGCTACCGTTGTGGAAATACAGACCATGACCACAAAGTCTGCCGGTTTAAGGATCAGACCTGTCATAATTGTGGTAAGACAGGCCATCTTAAACGAGTTTGCCGTAGCAAGAAGGTACGAGATAAACAACCTCTGAACCCCAAGACAAAGACATATATGGTGGGAAGATATACATCCTCATCTGAGTCAGAGGATGAGGAAGTGCTCCACAGATTAGACATACATCATATGCATTCAGCACTCTCCGCAATGACTGTAGAGGTAACTGTGGAGGGAAAGAAACTCAAGATGGATGTAGACACAGGAGCAGCAGTTTCAGTTATCACCCAGAAACAATGGAGACAACTTCAGACCCAAACAACTGTCCGCGCAACACCAATCAAACTGCAGACATATTCAAAGCAGATACTCCACCCACTGGGTTATGCGAAAGCACAGGTATTGTACAAGGGTCAGACAAAGAGACTGCCATTATATATCCTAGAAAATGGGGGACCCCCTCTATTTGAGAGGGACTGGATTGCTCACTTTGGTATGCCAGAAATCACCAGAAATCCCTGTAACACTGTTACAATTCCATTAGGAGATAATGAGGGATGGGTGGTGTCCCTGCAGCAGTTTCCCAAAGATCTTTGATGACCAGTTGGGGAAAATAAAGCACGACTGTGTAAGACTCAAGCTGAAACCCAACGCTCAGCCTAAGTTCTTCAAAGCTCGGACAGTACCTTTCGCACTGCGAGCAGGAGTGGAAGCAGAACTAAGTCGGCTGGAGGAACAAGGTGTCATCTCCAAGGTAGAGCACAGCGAGTGGGCATCACCAGTTGTACCAGTAAAGAAAGCGAATGGGGACTTACGCATTTGTGGCGATTTCCGCATGGCACTGAACTCCCAACTGGAGATAGACCAGTATCCTCTACCCAGAGTAGATGACATTTTTGCCTCTCTTGCAGGGGGCCAAAAGTTCACCAAGCTTGATCTCAGACAAGCATATTTACAGTTTGAGGTCCATCCTTATTCCCGCAAGTTTCTAACCATCAACACCCACAAGGGACTGTATGAATACAATCGGATGGTGTTTGGTGTAGCCTCCACCCCAGCCATTTGGCAACGAAAAATGGACGAGATTTTGGTGGACATTCCTTTCACGCAGTGCCTGTTAGATGACATGCTCATCACAGGACGGACAGAGCAGGAACACAAGCGGAACGTGGAACCTGTGTTGGCGAGACTCCAAGAACAGGGTCTAAAAGTGAACTTAGCAAAATGCCAATTCATGGTGCCTAAATTGGAGTTTTGTGGCCACCTTGTGGATGCAGAGGGTATACACACCACGGAAGCCAAGGTTGATGCTTTTGTCAAAGCTCCAGCCCCAACCAACGTCCAGCAGTTGAGATCATACCTTGGCTTGCTGAACTATTACCACAAATTCCTGCCAGATCTGGCACACACCTTGTTTCTGCTGAACAAGCTTTTGGAAAAACACTCAAGATGGGACTGGTCGGCTGCATGCCAACGGGCTTTTGAAGTCTCTAAGCGGAAGCTGTTGGTGTCACGCATGCTCGTGCACTATGACCTCCAGAAGCCTCTCACCTTGGCTTGTGATGCCTCACCCTATGGTCTGGGTGCTGTACTATCTCACATCTTACCAGATGGGTCAGAAAAACCAGTGGCATTTGCCTCCAGTTCTTTGACAAAAGCAGAAAGCAATTACTCACACATTGACAAAGAGGCTCTAGCGCTGATATGGGCAATTAAGAAGTTTCATCTTTACCTGTAAGGTAGGGAATTCACCATACTGACAGACCATAAACCACTCCTTCAGATCTTTAGCCCTGACAAAGGCATCTCTCAGACTACTGTGGCCCGCCTCCAACGCTATGCCCTATTCTTGGGAGCATACAGCTACAAAATCCAGTATCGCGGTCATGATGCCAATGCGAATGCGGACGCAATGTCCCGACTGACAGGGAAGTCGATGGACTCTTCTCCACCGGTCAAGAGTTGTCGTTACACCAGCCTGTCCTTCTTGTCTTCTGGGGAGATAGCAGCCCATACAGCCAAGGATACCTTTCTGAAAACAATACTCTCCTGGGTACGGTCCAGTTGGCCTGCAACCGTCACACAGGATTATGAACCTTATTTTCGTAGGCGTATGGAATTAACTGTGGCTGGCAACTGTGTTTTATGGGGAGACCGAGTGATCATTCCACAGACCCTCCGGAGACACATTCTGGGCTTGCTACATACTGGTCATCCCGGGGGCACACGTATGAAACAAAATGCCCGAGGCTATGTGTGGTGGCCAAACCTAGACTCAGATATCACAACATATGTGAATGCTTGTGCTGGATGTGCACAAACTGCAAGAGACCCTCCTCGAGGGTGTGTCCAGCCCTGGACTTGGCCCACGGTTCCTTGGTTTTGCCTACACTTGGACTTTGCAGGCCCGATCAGAGGACACACCTTCTTGATCATAGTGGACGCCCATTCAAAGTGGCCTGAGGTAATTCCTGTTACTCAGCCAACGACTAAGGCATCGGTTTCCATACTGTTACATCTCGCTGCTACGTTTGGATACCCCAGAGAGATCGTCACTGACAATGGTGCACAATTCACCAGTCAGGAGTTTCAGCGTTTCCTGACTGCCCACAACATCAAGCACAAGTTGACTGCACCTTACCACCCGGCTACTAATGGTCAAGCAGAACGGTTTGTGCAGACTTTTAAACGCTATTTCAAAGCTACAGTGGCTGCAAGTAAACAACAGTCCCTGTCACCCCAGCAGCTGGACTCCTTCCTTTCTGCTTACAGAAACACACCACATGCAACCACCGGGAAAACTCCAGCAGAACTCCTTCTGGGTCGGCAGCCATGGACTGTTTTGGACATGCTCCGTCCTCAAACAGTCCAGGAACATGTACTGCAGTCCCAAGACAAGATGGTCAAACATGATGAGCTCCCTCGATTCACAGCCCAACAAAAGGTATGGGCCCGATCTTATGGGGCTTCCAACGCCCGGTGGCTTCCTGCTGTCATTGCAGAGACTTTGGGACCCAAGATGTATAGGGTCTGCCTGGAAGATGGTTCCATTTGCAGACGGCATGCAGACCAACTGCGTCCTCGTTTTCAATTGCCCGAATCCCTGACGCCAGCTGAACTACCAGTGTCGCAAGGATCTGCTCCCAGAGGATCAGAATGCACGAGGACTGATGATTGGGGGGACTCTGAACTTTTGAACTCAGCTCCAACAGAGCCCTCCAGCCCTGGTCCGGAGGTCTGTTCACCCACTGAGCTGGTGGATCCCTTCTTGGCCCCGCCAGTGCCCATTCCGGCCAGCCCTGTTTCCTCCGGTCCCGAGTCGCTGGGTGCCCGACCTCAACGACACTGTCGCCCTCCTGATCGGTTTCAGCTTCCAGACCGGTTACGAGACTTTCGACGGGGCCGCCAAAAGTGATCCGATGACATTGTATCCCCGCAACTGTCCCTAGAAGCTTGGTCTCACATCTGGATGCAGGAAATATCCGGTGCATCTCCTGTGTTTGGGGGACTGTTATTGGACAGTTATTAGTTAATGTTTTGTGCCTTTTCTCGTTTTGTTGTATTTTTTTTTTTTTTTTAGGGATGGATGGAAGGTGTTATACCTGAAAGGTTCCACATGTACTGTCACTTTAAGGCTGGCTCCACCCAGGAGTGATGACAAAGGTCAAGGGGTATAGTAGCCATCTTAGAGCACATGTAAGAAAACATATAAGATGTACCTGTCCTGAGATGCATGTTGCAGTGTACAGTGTGTACTGAAATAAACATCCATTGTTCCAGAGTCTTGTGTCTCTCACAACACAGAGGATATAACAGTGTCCCTTACCAATTTTACATGGTATTTTTTAAATGTAACTGCCTACTCCCAAATTGTCATCTGAAGTAAAACACATAGCCAAGTATTATTCTCCACAATTTTTTTTATTGTGCATTAAAAAAAGAAAACAAATAAAATTAGACATGCTATCTGCCAATAGAACTTAACCAAAAAGTGCATTCTATGCATCCAAAAATATAGAAAATATACCAGATCAAATCATTATTCAACCAAAAAAATAATGTCAAAGCAATAACTTCAAGTCCAATAATAAATAACACGTTATCTCCTCCGATTCCTCAACATGCCTGGTTGACGAACGGCCATTCAGAAACAAACTGAAAAGCACAAAATGAAAAACGCAAACTGAAAAGCGCTAATCAACACTCACCAAACTTCTACTAACATGAAATTAGCAGAATGAGCCCAAAGGGTGGTGCTAAAGAGCTGAAAAAACATGAACATCACAATTACGTTCGTAATTGTTGGCCAACATTTGTGTGACCATGTGTATGCAAGATAAGTTTGAGCCAACGCCCTTCGGACAAAATTCCATGGTTTTGTTGGCCAACAATCCGATCGTGTGTACAAGGCATTTGAATGACAATTGCGCGGTCATGTTACATTGTAACCATGTGAAATTATTATCATTTTCTTCACACAAATAGAGATTTCTTTTGGTGGTATTTAGACACAGCTGGGTTTTTTATTTTTTACAAACAAAAAGACCGAAAATGTTGAATTTTTTTTTTTTCTCGCAGTTTCTGTCAGTAAGTTTTGTAAATAAGTAATCTTTCTCCTTCACTGATGTGCGCTGATGAGGCGGCACTGATGGGCATTAATGGGCTGCATTGATGGGCACTGATAAGGTAGCACTTATGGACACTGATTAGGTGGCACTGATGAGGTGACCCTAATATGTCACACTTTTGGGCACTGATAGGTGGCACTGATATGTGGCACTGATGAGCACTGTGATAGGCGGCACTGGTGGGCACTGATGGGTGGCACAGATAGGAGGCATAGATGGGCACTGATGGGTGGCACTGATGGGCACTGATGGGTGGCACTGGTGAGCACTGATTGCTGGCACTGGTGGTGCTGCATTGTAAACAGGGCACTGATGATCAGTGCCCTGATTACATGTCTGGATGTCCCCTGCCAGGAGTTGCAGCTGATTGTCTCTCCTCGCCACACACTCTGTCAGTCGATCACATGGTTAACTGCTTGCCGACCAGCTCACGACGGGAGCCGCCGATAACGGCACACTCACGGCATGGCAGACTCACTGAAGCCAAGGGCACATACGTGCCATTGCTTTAGTTTGCTTCAGTGCGCATGTGCCGATGACGTCGGCACATGCAAATACAGGGGATATTTCCTAAACCGTTCATGTTTAGGAGATATCCTGTGTAGCTACAGGTAAGCCTTATTATAGGCTTACCTGTAGCAAAAAGTGGTCTGTTAGGGTTTACAACCACTTTAAACCTTACTTCACCCTAAGCATCTCTTATTACTATTTTTTTCTTTCCCATCTTACCTATTATTTTCCTTTCTTCTTTGAATAACAGTACTTCAACTCATTCTGTTAATTTATTTTTTTTTGTATCATGTTAAAAAGAGCAACATTTTTTTTTAAAAAAACATTGTTTTCATTTGTAAATAATGCTTTGTCCCAGAATCATAATTTTGGTGTCATGTTAAACAGAATAATTGAATGCATTTATATTTTTTATCTAACACTGATCAAAACGGGAAAAAAGTGTTTATGTGATTTTTTTGGGATATTTTTTTGCCCATTATTGCATAAAACAAATTATTTATGCAATACAATGTCACCCAAAGAAAGCACTGCTTGTCCTTAAAACAAAACAAAAAAAATATAATACAATGTTGTATATACAGTATTTCACAAAAGTGAGTACACCCCTCACTTTTTTGTAAATAGTTTATTATATCTTTTCATGTGACAACACTGAAGAAATGACACTTTGCTACAAAGTAAAGTAATGAGTGTACAGCTTGTATAACAGTGTAAATTTGTTGTCCCCTCAAAATAACTCAGCACACAGCCATTAATGTCTAAACCGCTGGCAACAAAAGTGAGTTCACCCCTAAGTAAAAATGTCCAACTTGGGCCCAAAGTGTTGATTTGTTGTGTGGCCACCATTATTTTCCAGCACTGGCTTAACCCTCTTGGACATGGAGTTCACCAGAGCTTCACAGGTTGCCACTGGAGTCCTCTTCCACTCCTCCATGACAAAATAACAGAACTGGTTTTAGAGACCTTGCGCTCCTCCATCTTCCATTTAAGGATGCACCACAGATGCTCAATAGTGTTTAGGTCTGGAGACATGCATGGCCCGTCCTTCACCTTTACCCTCAGCTTCTTTGGCAAGGCAGTGGTTGTCTTGGAGGTGTGTTTGGGGTCATTATCATGTTGGAATACTGTCCTGCGGCCCAGTCTCCAAAGAGAGGGGATCATGCTCTGCTTCAGTATGTCACAGTACATGTTGGCATTCATGGTTCCCTCAATGACCTGTAGCTCCCTAGTGCTGGCAGCAATCATGCAGCCCCAGACCATGACACTCCCACCACCATGCTTGCCTGTAGGCAAGACACACTTGTCTTTGTACGCCTCACCTGGTTGCCGCCACACACACTTGACCCATCTGAACCAAATAAGTTCATCTTGGTTTTATCAGACCAAAGGACATGGTTCCAGTAATCCATGTCCTTAGTCTGCTTGTCTTCAGCAAACTGTTTTCAGGCTTTCTTGTGCATCATTCTTTGAAGAGGCTTCCTTTTGGGACAACAGGCTTGCAAACCTCATTGATGCAGTGTGCAGCGTATGGTCTGAGCACTGACAGGCTGATCCCCCCACCCCTTCAACCTCTGCCGCAATGCTGACAGCGCTCATACTTCTATTTCCCAAAAACAACCTCTGGATATGATGCTGAGCACGTGCACTTTACGTCTTTTGTCAAACATGGCGAGGCGAAGTGTCATTTCTTCAGTGTTGTCACATGAAAAGGTATAATATAATATTTACAAAAATGTGAGGGGTGTACTCACTTTTGGGAGATACTATATATATAAAAATAATGCACATTTCTGAAAAGAAGCCTTTCAGTCTATCAAATAGGAACAAACATTTACTTAAGCTTCCCAATAGCCAAAAAATGTAAATGTTAGTCAGTGTATCCACATCTATGATATTCCTCAATTTACATTGATAAAAACTTTATTACAGCAATGGAAGACAGCCTAATGCCCCATACACACAAGCGGAATTTCTGTCAGAGAAAACTTGGATGGTTTTTCCGACGGAATTCCGCTCAAGCGTGCCTTGCATACACACAGTCACACAAAAGTTCTCTGAACTTTCAACCGCCAAGAACGCGGTGACATACAACACTACGACGAGCCGAGAAAATCGAATTGTTTCCGAGCATACGTGATTGTTGCGCGTCCGAATTCCATACAGACTAACGCATTTTTGGATAGGAACTTTTTTTGACCGAAAAATAGAGAACCTGCTCTTAATCTTTTGCTGGCTGGAATTCTGCCAGCAAAAGTCTGATGGAGCATACACACGGTCGGAATTTCTGACCAAAAGCTCACATCTGACTTTTGCTGGCAGAATTTCTGATTGTGTGTACGCGGCATAAGTGTAAAAGTTATTGGTTGGCAGGCCTGGACTGAGAAGGCCCCAGGCCAGTAAGGAGACAGCCCTAGACCAGCAAAGAGACAACCCCAGTCCAGCAAAGAGACATCCACCCCATACCAGTAAATAGACAGCTGCCCCATTCCTGTAAAGAGACAGCCGCCCCATACCTGTAAAGAGACAGCCCCATACCAGTAATTAGACAGCCCCATACCAGTAATTAGACAGCCCCATACCTGTAAAAAAGACAGTCCCATACAGACAGCCTCATACCTGTAAAGAGACCCAATCCA
Source organism: Lithobates clamitans (assembly GCA_037952925.1). Taxonomy (NCBI): domain Eukaryota; kingdom Metazoa; phylum Chordata; class Amphibia; order Anura; family Ranidae; genus Lithobates; species Lithobates clamitans. The sequence goes on along the minus strand of JBBGZY010000305.1, from coordinate 5,062,148 downwards.
CTCCTTTTCCCTACCACTAAAGAGCGGTACTTTGGATGTAACGCCCTGGAACATATTCCTTTTTTTTTCACTGCACTCACCCCTCTTCCCTGTGCAGCCATCACAGTGTTCTGGCCGATGTTAGGAGAGAGGCCGCTGTCTCCTTGAGTGTAGCTATACCTCCAGCGCGGCCGGCCCGCGTGGTGTCTGTCCCCTGCTGTTGCTTCCTGTATGTCACAGGAGCCATCTCTCCTGTCTCCTTATACAGCTCGTAAGTGTACTGGGGCCAGCCCTGCTTTAGGAATGCCCGTATAGTGGGAGGTGAGCGCGCGCCCGCGGTCTGTGTTAACCCTGTCCAGACCGCAGTCGCCGCTTACCTCCTGCTGTGCTGCCTAGTCATCAATAGGCAGCTCTTTCTAAAACATGCAGCCAAGGGACCGCGGCCCGTCGGGCAAATGCCCGGTGTGCCCTATAGCCAGTCCGGGCCTGTTGGTTGGTATTATAAACAAAGTTGCAGATGTGGTTTACTGGATCCCTAAAATAGGGCTGCCCTCAGAGCAGTACAGGCACTATTCCTGTAGGACACCAGAGCTAAGGATTGAAGGGGCTAACACTACAGGGAGAATGGACATGATATTATTGATGCAAGAAGCATAATCCCTCACATGAGTCAAACAGGCGGCCCTCCAGCTGTTGTGGGACTACAGGTCCCATGAAGCATTGCAAGGCTGACAGTTACAAGCATGACTCCCACAGGCAGAGGCATGATAGGACTTGTAGTTCCACAACAGCTGGAGGGCCATTAGTTGACACCCCTGAGTCCTGGCTGCAGTTACTCACGCCTGCTCTAGCTCATAATCATTCTTCTGCTTTTATGTTCAATTGGGAGTTGCAGGATTTTAATTTTCCACAAGTATAATCCTCCTAGATAGCTCTTATTCCATTACTGCAATCTGTTGCCATCTCATTTAAGGTATTCTGAACTACCTGTATCTGCCATATGACTGGTGATGTAACTCCCAGACCTGCAGTTCCATGACACAAGTTTCACTCCACTCCACTGCCGATCCCAGACTCCTCATTCTCATCATGATTGAGCACCAGTGGGCACGAAAGTGCTTTTATATGATTTCAGGCGAGGCATATGTGAGAAACATATGCTATGTTGGTTGTGTGGTTGTCACTATACAAACATTAAAATAGATATATATATATTTTTACAATCGGTAATTACAAGGTAACATAGATGTTCTAATTCACAATTTTCCAGTTTTCAAATTCTACACTTATAAATGCAACACAGTACTGATTCATTTTTTTTCTGTATTTTCATATTATCTGTCCTTATTCTGTATATGTTTCACTGTAGCACTTCTGATGTTTTGTATGCTGGTTTTAACACTTATTAGACTCAATTTACAAATCTTTATGTTAAAGTGATTGTAAAGTCTCGTTTTAAAAATAAATAAATAAAAAATAACAAACACGTTATACTTACCTCCTCTGTGCAGTTGGTTTTGCACAGAGCATCCCGGATCCTCCTCTTCTCAGGTCCCTCTTTTCTACTCCTGACCCCTCCCTCCTATTGATTGCCCCCACAGTCAGCAGCTTCCTATGGGGGCACTGGAGCTGAGTCACAGCTCCGTGTATCCATTCAGACACCAAGCCCCCAACCTGGTGCTCTACCAGATATCAAACACTAGCAGGGCAGCATCACTGATTGATCTTCTATATACAGCCTCCTAAATAAATATACATGGTTACCCCCTGAGGTATTTTTGAGGAAACAGCTGTAAGTGGGGCCAACGTGAAGGAAAAGGACAATTCTGTCTATCTCAGCTTGTTTTTGCCGCCTTTGAATGTCAGGGGTAACACAAATGGATTAGAGGACAATGGCGAGCTTTTGGATGACCTGTTTCTTACATCTTCTTAACCCCCCCCCCCAAAAAAAAAAAACAGTTCCTGTTCCCTTAAAGCATGTTATACAGCACAGTGCTTGTGCTGTGTCATGTGGCCCCCTGTAGCACCTGTAATACCTGTCTGATCCTACCCGGCTATACCCTCCCCCTGTATGCTGACTCCCATATATCAGGGCTGCTAAACCCTGACCCCATGGTCAGAGTATGTGCCTCCGTCAGCAGTAGCCTGCTCTCCATCTCCTGTGTCCTTTCCTTCATCATCTCCCCCTCCCCTCTCTGACTGTTTGCTTGTGTCAGCGCTAGCCCCCCCGCTCCTGCTGCTTTTATGTTTAATATTGAATGCTCCCATCCCCTCTGTATTAGAACAATAAGTTCCCCTGTGTCTGTGTTATATCATAAATATGCTTATCCGTCCTGATAACACTCCGTCTTCCTGTGACTCCTCGTATCTGTCTCTCCTCTCTCCTCTCCAGCTGACGTCAGTGGCAGTGCTCGGCCCCACCCACTGGAATTGTCAGCAGAGGAGAGGAGAGAAGAGGCACCTGAGTGCAGGAAGACGGTGTGTTATCAGTACAGATAAGCACATTTATTATATAACACAGACACAGGGGAACTTATTGTTCTAATACAGGGGGAATGGGAGCATTTGAAAGAACTGGCTTCACAACCACTTTAATTCTGCAAGCATGGGTGCTGTTCTCTGGAGTTTGCCTGATGAGAAGGTTTCAAGAATAGATGAAGGCTTTGTGTGTTATGAGCTTTACTAAGGATGGGCATGCTAGCCAACAGAACACACCCTGTCCTCTCCCTTACCCCTATTCTCTACTGTACTTTGCTATAAAAAAAATCAAGACACCCTAAACTAAGCACATTACACACTACCCAAATAAGCCTTTACATTTTGATTTTAGGATTTTTCTCCTGGTCCTTATAGAGAAATTTTTGACATTGTAATAAAAAATGTAATATTCTGATATGCATCAGAAGAATGAATACTGAATGAAGCAATCTTACTGCAGCTGGGGGGGGGATTGGGTGCTAATGTTTAGAGTGTTTAGAGTGTGACCACAGGACGGCGATAGTATCAGACTTACATTAAAATCAAAATGCATGTAAGCAACACATGTTCTGTGCTTCACTTTGCCTAATAAGTTTTTTCTTAGATTTAGTATCTCTGTGTCATTATTTGTCATACTATATGTTAGTACTGATCATCACCTTTCTAACAGAAATTGGTGTGCTTTTTACTTGTGGCCTGCACTGCCACTAGATTGAAAGTAATTATGTGTATGTTGTGATCCATTTCTTTTTTATATTTTATATATAAAACTCAGAATGCAAGTGAGCAACACATACACTATATTGTCAAAAGTATTGGGACACCCACCTTTACATGCACATGCACTTTAACCATCTCAATGGAGGACACTTACACCCCCTTCTTGCCCAGACCATTTTAAGCTTTCAGCGCTGTCACACTTTGAATGACAAGTGCACGGTCATGCTACACTGTACCCATGTGAAATTTTAATAATTTTCTTCACACAAATAGAGCTTTCTTTTAGTGATATTTAATCACTTCTGGGTTTTTAATTTTTTTCTAAAAAAAAAACGAAAAAAAAAGTTTTTCTTAGTTTCTGTCAGTAAATTTTGTAAATAATGAATTTTTCTCCTTCACTGATGGGCGCTGATGAGGCGGCACTGATGGGCACTGATGAGGCGGCACTTATGGGCACTGATTAGGTGGCACTTATGAGGAGGCGCTAATATCCCGCACTTATGAGCACCGATAGGTGGCACTGATGAGCACTGATAAGCGGCACTGAATGGGTGGCACTGGTGGGCACTAATGAGCACTGATAGGTGGCACTGGTGGGCACAGATAGGTGGTACTGGTGGGCACATATAGGCGGCATGGATAGGCGGCACTGACTGGTGGCACTGATGGGCATTGATGGGGGGCATTGATGGGCAGCAGTGATGGGCATTGATGGACAGCAGTGATGGGCATTGATGGGCAGCACTGATAGCCAGCACTGACGGCATCACTTGTGGGCACTGATTTCTGGCACTTGTGGGCACTGATTGCTGGCACTCGTGGGCACACATTTCTGGCACTGGTAGGCACTTAATTGTAATCAGGGCACTGATGATCAGTGCCCTGATTATATCCGTAGATGTCCTCTGTGAGGAGATGCCGCTGATTGGCTCTCCTCTCCTCACACTCTGTCAGTGTGAGGTGAGGAGCGCCGATAACTGGCATCTCCATGTTTACATGTGATCGGCTGTGATTGGACACAGCCGATCACATGGTTAAAGAGCCATGTGATCTTTACAGAAATCGGGGTCGTGCCGTGTAGCAACAAGGCATGGCCACGATCGTCGCGCTGCACAGCCCTGCGGGCGCGTGAGAGCGGTCGTTCTGGGAAGCTGTCATATGATGTCCACCCAGAACGAGAGCCACACGGCGGCAAGTTGTTAATGGCATCCCAGTCTTAGTCCGTAGAGTTCAGTATTGAGTTGGCCCACTTCAGCTAAAACAGCTTCAGCTCTTCTGGGAAGGCTGTCCACAAGGTTTAGGAGTGTTATGGGAATGTTTGACCATTCTTCCAGAAGCACATTTGTGAGGTCAGGCACTGATGTTGGACAAGAAGGCCTGGCTCGCAGTCTCTGCTCTAATTCAACTCAATAGAAAAGGAAAAAGGGAAGGCAGGTGCACCTAAGTGTAGTAGCACAATTTATAGCACAAATGAATGACACTCACAGGATGTAAGTTGATACACGCAGGTTCTTTAAGTGGATCGTCATCCACTGGGGCTGCTGCTGTCCTTTATTTAGTCCAGGGTCCAGGTGGCTGTACAGGGGGGAGCTGGGACACAGGAAGTCCAAACTGGTCGCCGTTGACCACACAGCAGGAAGTGACGTCACTGGATGGGTGGGACTGGATGGTGGAGAGGAAAAAAAAGCAAGTCTCCGCCTACGCTCTCAGAGCGTACAGCTCCTTCTACTGGCCTTCTGCAGCAGAGAGGTTGCAGCTTAAGTACACACTGCTTGACTGCCCACGGCCGTGGAACTACAATGGCCAGCGGACCTTAAGCAATAGTAAATCATGATAAAAATAAATGGGTTATGATACATTACATAAAGCATTCATGAGAATTAAAAAGAATAAGAACTTTACAAATATATGATTACTACAAAAGGAAGCCAATACGCAACTGCACAAGGAGGAGAGGAAATAGGGGCGGAGGGGGAGGGCAGGAGGGGGGGAGAAAAAAAAAACAGTTCATGTTTAATATCAACCTGGATATAACAGTAATTATTTACTGTCTGTAAACCACCACTGCCAAGGCAAGGATCTGAATCATGAGATATCCAAGATGTGTAGGACCATAAGGGTCCATTAAAAAAATTGAGGGATATATGGTGAGAATTGCTCCCCAAAATCAGTCAGAAATTCAGAACCTCAGCCCATGCGATTCACCACCCAATTCCACGATAAATTTAAAAATATGGACAGCATTTTGTCCAGACATTGTACTATTTTACTTGAGGACCCCCTTCCTGCAGACCACCCTCACTCATAAACCGAAAGTGTCTTATCGGAAGGCCAAAAATATAAAAGGGAAAATCGCACCCAGTAAAATCAAACAGTACCCCCCTACTCACAGCACTTACATTCCCCTGATCCCTTTGGTGAGTATGTTCCAATGCCATAAAAAATTATGTTTGACCTGCCAGTTCGTGGAACATGGCCAAAAGAATTTTACAGTTAAGGGCAAAACCTATGCTATTAAAGAGTTCCACAACTATTCCAGCAAATTTGTTGTGTACTGCTTGACCTGTCCATGTGGCCAGGACTATCCGCACTCTTTGCAAGCAATTTGGTGAGCATAGACGCTTCATCAAAGAAGGCTGTGACAAACATAGCGTTCCCAGACATTTCTTGGAGAAGCACCAACAATCCACAGTTGGTCTCAGGGTATGGGTGATTGTGGCAATTCCAAGTAGCTTTCATGCAGCAGAACGTTTCAAACGCTTATGCCAGCAGGAGACTTTCTGGATATATTCCTTTAATACTCTGACTCTTGGGGGGTTAAATTAACAAATTGAGATCCACACCATATTGAAAGATTTACTTCATAACATTCCAATTCTCACCATACATCCCTCAATTTTTTTCAGAGGACCCTTATGGTCCTACACATCTTAGATATTGCATGATTCAGATCCTTGCCTTAGGGGTGGTGGTTCACAGATAGTAAGTAACCATAGGTACTATACATTGGTATATATGATTATATCTAGCTTGAAATGTTATATCCCTTTTTTTAATAATCACTGTTATATCCAGGTTGATATTAAACATATACTGTATGTTTTTCCTCCCCCTCCTTTCTTCTCCTCTTTGTCCAGTTGTGTATTGGCTTCCTTTTGCAGTAATCATATATTTGTAAAGTTCTTATTCTTTTTAATTCTCACGAATGCTTTATGTAAGGTACCATAGCCCATTTATTTTTATCATGATTTACTATTGCTTAAGGTCTGCTGCCCGTTGTAGTTCCATGGCTGAGGGCGGTCACACAGTGCGTACTTAAGCTGCAACCTCTCTGGTGCAGCAAGCCAGTAGAAGGAGCACATAGCCAGAAAATTGTTTTCTTCCTCTCCACCATCCGGGCCCGCCCATCCAGTGACGTTGCTTCCTGCTGTGCGGTCCACGGCGGTCAGCTTGGACTTCCTGGATGCCCCAGCTTTTCCCTGTATAGCCACCTGGACCCCGGATGGAATAAAGGACAGCGGCAGCCCCAGAGGATGACGATCTACTTAAAGAACCTGCATATATCAACTTACATCCTGTGAGTGTCATTCTATTTGTGCTACAAATGGTGCTTTTAACTACTACACTTAGGTGCGCCTCCCTTCCCTTTTTCCTTTTTCATTGTTTCTTACAGAGTCCTGGGACACACTCAGCGAATGACTGCTACCTAAACAATATATACATATTTATATTATTTCCATCTCCAAATTTTTTATATATAATAAATAAACACAGAATTTTTTTCTGGACTGAAAAAAACTGTACATCCATTTCAAGGACTACACACCAACTTTCTACTATTGGGGTACCACCACCTACTTGTTTTGCGCAGGTGTTTTTATTTTGCTAATTCATCCCAAAGGTGTTTTATCAGGTATAGGTCTGGACTCTGTCCAGGCCAGTCAAGTTCCTCCACCCCAAATTTGCTCATCCATGTTTTTATGGACCTTGCTTTGTGCACTGGTTCAAATCATTTGGTGGAGGAAGGATTATGTGGGGTTGTTTTTCAGGGGATGGGCTTGACCCCTTAGTTCTAGTGAAGGGAACTCTTAAGGCATCAGCATACCAAGACATTTTGGACAATTTAATGCTCCCAACTTTGAGGGAACACTTTTAGGATGGGCCCTTCCTGTTCCAATATGACTGAGTGAGTTTGGGGTGGAGGAACTTGACTGGCCTGCACAGAGTCCTGACCTCAACCCAATAGAACCTTTGGGATGAATTACAGTGGAGATGGCGGGCCAGGCCTTCTCGTCCACATCAGTGCCCGACCTCAGAAAGGTGCTTATTGAAGAACGTTTTTATTAATTTCCATAGACACACTCCTAAACCTTGTGGACAGCCTTCCCAGAAGAGTTGAAGCTGTTATAGCTGCAAAGGGTGAGCCAACTCAATATTGAACCCTACGGACTTAGACTGGGACGCCATTAATGTTCATGTGTGTGTGTGTAAAGGCAGGCATCCCAGTACTTTTGACAATATAGTATATTTGCGATCTAGTTTGCCTACTACGGGTAAAGCAGGCTGCATGCTTTTTAACACCTTGCACTCAGAACATCAACACTCCTTTAACAGATACAAGTCAGTAATGAAACTAACAACTAAGATCCTGTCTTAGATTCCTTTTATACCAGACCTTTGACAACATACGTTAGAACCACAGTATATAGTAAGTTATATTTATTTTTGTCTTGTATGATGAGGTTGTACTCAAAGACTGTGTTGATTAATGAATTGTTTTAGAAAATGAAACTTGGTTGTAATAGCATTTCTCCCATAATTCTTTATAGAAGATTCGAAAAGCTTTTTTTTTTTCCAGAGATGAATATAGGAAAGATGCTTTCGAGACCAGAGATCACTGATTCCTAAATACTCAGGTAAAATGAAGCAGTGACAGCATGTGTAATTAGTGAATTTATTTCCATAGCTTATTTTTTTTTTTAAAGTGTAAACTTTTTTTTACTTTAATGCATTCTCTGTAAAAAAAAAAACTTTCAATGTCAACCCCCCTCCTTAAATACTTATCTGAGCCTGATCTCATTCAAGCGCTGTGCCCTTCTGCATCAGTATTGCTCTTCCCTCTCCTCTCTCACTAAAAGCTTGGCAGCAATGGAATCCATTGGCTCCTGCTGCTGTCAATCAAATCCTGTGAACAGAGAGTGTTTGTGGGGCTGAACCGCACTGTGGTGTCCGTTTATGAAGCAGTGATCAGCGGTGATCCCGAGGATCACCGCTGATCACAGTCCATAAACAGTTTATGAAACAGTGATAATCGGGGGAGAACATGTTTGAACTTGTTCTCCCGCCGATTATCTCTACACACGGAGAATCCTCATTGAATGACACCATAACGGCCAGTTTATGAAGCTGCGATCTCACCGCTTCACTGGTGATCTGAGTCAGAATTCACACTCCCAGGTTCACCAGCTCAGAGGTGGTGAATCGGGGAGTGAAGAGAGAATCTGGGGGGATCTGAGGGAGAAGGAGGAAGATTTTTAACTTCCTTATGCCTCGTTCAGACCCCCCAACACTGTAACCATGTCCCCCTGTCATATTTATGTGTATACATATTTATACATATATACATATAATGTGTATATGTATATATATATCATGTGTGTGTATATACATGTATATATAGTGTGTGTGTGTGTATACATATGTGTATAATGTAGGGGGACACATTATTTTATTAACATTAATCCACGCCGTTGAGCGGTGATAATTTATCACTGCTTGATAAACTGACATCTGGTACTGTAATCTCGTAAAGTCTCACGAGATTCCAGTATCAGGGGCCGTTCTCCACTATTTGAAGCATTTGTAGATCTCTTCACTCCTCCAAAGGTGAAGCGATCTACAAAGCTTCATAAACTGCACACAGAGGAGAAGATTCTTCACTGTGAATGCCGGAGAACGAAGCAATGAATAGATTTCACTGCTTCATAAACGGACACCTGTGTGTGTCAATAGACACGAGTGCCCCCATAGCAGGCAGCTTATTCTGGGGGCACTCAGAAAGCAGGATGAGCCAGGAGTGCCAGCAGGGGAACCCAGAAGAGAAAGATCAGAGCTAATCTATGCAAAACCATTTCACTCAGCAGGTATGTATTACATGGTTGTTATGTTAGAAAAAATAAAATTTACCTTTAGAATCACTTTAAAGACATATGTGGCTTTTAAGCACACAGTTTTAATGACAACTTTTGTTAGATTTTTTTCACAATCAAATCCTTATTAAAAGTTGAACAGAACAAAAATGTAACTGAATAATAAGTAACTTGTACAGTTAGAAAGTATTATGTGCATATAATAACAGCATATTGTTTTTATTATAGGCTGACAAATGCATAAAAATGTAAACAAATCTGTGATCTAATTCATTTTTCTTTCTTTTTAATAGCGTAATGTTGTAATATAATAATGATGTATTAATCAAGTGTATGAACACTGTAGCCTGATGTGGAAATGTTTACCTGCTAGTCAAAGGCTTTCAGTTTTCTTATGGATCCTCCAGCCTGCGTGTAAACTCAATGCCATAACTGACATAATAATCATATGATCTGAAATCATTTTGATTAGGGCCCCAAGCTGTCAGTGAAAGACCTGCTGTTGGCAAGTTGAAAGTCAAGAAAAGTGGAAACAGGTAGGCAAGAGAATGACCAGGAACAGATTAGGTTCCTTTTCTCCTTAATACAGTGCTCAGTTCTTGATATTCATTTTGAGGCTTCAAAAATAACTAACCATGGATATAGGCATTGCAATGTGCTTGCAGAGCATTATACCTTTGGGCCCTCTTTCTATTTTTTGCAAGACCCTGCTGTTGAAGGAATGCAGGGGATGCATTAAGGTAAAAAAAAGTCTTGGCTTTAGAACCAATTTAAAGATACCTTGGGGGTTATTTACGAAATACAAATCCTTTGCACTGAAAGTGCACTTGGAAGTACAGTCGCTCTAAATCTAAGGGGTAGATCCGAAATGAGGGGAAGCTCTGCTGATTTTATTATCCAATCATGTGCAAGCTAAAATGCTGTTTTTTATTTTCCTTGCATGTCCCCCTCGGATCTACAGCGACTTTACTTCCAAGTGCATTTGCAGTGCAAAGTAGATTTTCCTTTAGTAAATACCCCCCCCCCCCCCCTGGCTGTTCTGACATAATATTTCTAATTTTTGGAGATTCATACACATACTTAACTTTTTGACAATTACTAATTTTTGAAGCTCAATTACATATTCTGTAAGGGTAAGGAGATTCCTAAAAAAAAATCAGGACAGTTAGTGTAATCTAGCGATACTTTTAAGCCTGCAAAGATAAATAGACATTTTAGATTTGAATCTTCTGGGTTTTTCAAATTATTTTAAGTAATCCTGTATTGAAACAGAGGGGGTTATTTACGAAAGGCAAATCCATTTTGCACTACAAGTGCACTTGAAATTGCACTGCAGGTGCACTTGGAAGTGCAGTCGCTCTAAATCTGAGGGGTAGATGTGAAATTAGGGGAAGCTCTGCTGATTGTATCATCCAATCATGTGCAAGCTAAAATGCTGTTCTTTGTTTTCCTTGCATGTCCCCCTCAGATCTACAGCGATTGCACTTCCAAGTGCACTTTCAGTGCAATTTCAAGTGCACTTTGCACTTGTAGTTTGCACTTGTAGTGCAAAGTGGATTTGCCTTTCGTAAATATGTTTGATTGATATGTCAAACGTATGAGGATTAGAAAACTCTGATACATTAAATCTATTTCTCATCATTATCATCTCTGTTAAATATAGTTTTTCTAACTGCAATTTCTTTAGTTTTGATACTAAATATATATATAGGAAGGTTATCCACAGCAAGAATATTCTTAGCATTTATTAAATCCTTATCAGTAAGGGAACATCTATTAAATGCCCTGCTCTAGTTTTTATGGATTGTTGAGGAGCTGTAACAATCAAGAAGATACTGCAATGTACCAAATAAATAGACAAGCTCTTTTCCTATCACAGAAGATTAATGAAGAATTAATATTGAAAGCTGTAAAAAATATATTATGCTGGATCAGTCTGGATCAGTCTGGATTTACTGGAGGTATATTTAAGAGAAATAAATGAGGTTTATGTATCTAACAATCAATTATATAATTTAAAACTAGATATTAGAAAGCTTTGCTGTAAATGTAAGCATTTGACCTGGAATCGTCCTATGTCTTAGAGTAAAATAATTCTTCTGGGCTCTTAGTGAATAACTATATGAGAGCATTACTGTATTAGGTAAATATCTGATGATTTAGAAGGCTGTCTTCATTTTTACGTTTTGTTGTTGAGAATATCATCAAAAAGTTAATTTCAGTAATTCAATTCAAAAAGTAAAACTCATATATTTTATATAGATGTGTTACACACAGAGTGATACATTTCAAGCATTTCTTTCTTTTCATTTTGATGATTATGGCTTACAGCTAACGAAAACCCGAAATTCAGTATCTCAGAAAATTAGAATATTACACAAGACCAATAAAAAAAGAATTTTTAATACAGAAATGATAATGGCCTTCAGCTTGTCTGCATTGTTGAGTCTAGTGTCTCATCTTTCTCTTTATAATACCCCATAGATTCTCTATGGGGTTTAGGTCAGGTGAGTTTCCTGGCCAATCAAGCACTGTGATACCATGATTATTAAACCAGGTATTGGTACTTTTGGCAGTGTGGTAGGTGTCCTGCTGGAAAATGAATTCAGCATCTCCATGAAGCTAGTCAACAGAGGGAAGCATGAAGTGTTCTAGAATTTCCTGCTAGAGGGCTGTGCTGACTTTGGACTCGATAAAACACAGTGTGGACCAACACCAGCAGATGACATGGCTCCCCAAATTGTCACTGACTGTGGAAACTTCACACTGGACCTCATGCAACTTGGATTCTGTGCCTCTCCACTCTTCCTCCAGACACCAGGACCAAATGAAATGCTAAATATTCTACAGTCACTGATGATTTGGGGAGCCATGTCATCTGCTGGTGTTGGTCCACTCTGTTTTATCAAATCCTAAGTCAGCACAGCCCTCTACCAGGAAATTGTAGAGCACTTCATGCTTCCCTCTGCTGACCAGCTTTATGGAGATGCTGATTTTATTTTCCAACAGGACTTGGCACCTGCCCACACTGCCAAAAGTGCCAATACCTGGTTTAATGCTCATGGTATCTCTGTGCTTGATTGGCCAGCAAGATCATCTGACCGAAACGCCATAGAGAATCTGTGGGGTATTGTCAATAGGAAGATTAGAGACACCAGACCCAACAATGCAGATGATCTAAAGGCTGCTATCAAAGCCACCTGGGCTTCCATAACACCTCAGCAGTGCCACAGGCTGATCGTCTCCATGCCACGCTGCATTGGTGCAGTAATTCATGCAAAAGGCGCCCCGATCAGGTATTGAGTGCATACTATACTGTACATGGACATACTTTTCAGTAAGCCAACATTTTTGTATTAAAAATACTTTTATTTATTGGTTTTATGTATGGTAATATTCAAATTTTCGGAGATACTGCATTTTGGGTTTTCACTAGCTGTAAGCCATAATCATCAAAATTAAAAGAAATGTTTGAAATATATCACTCTGTGTGGAACACATCTATATAAAATATATGATTTTCACTGTTTAAATTTAATTACTGAAATAAATTAAAACTTTTTGATGATATTCTAATTTTATGAGATGCACCTGTATACTCTATACATTTTATGGCAATTTTTTAGATATCTGTATGTTTTAACATGTAGTAATTTATATTATATGCTTTTTTCTGTGTGTTGCAACATTTATAATAAAGACATGTGAGAAAGAGGAGAAGGAAAAATAACATCATTTCAATCACACGCGAATAAAGAAACAATGTGTTTTACCCATTTATAAGAATGTATGAATGAGTTTATTTTTTTAGACATAACACACAGTAGTAGAGGTCACAGAGTTTTCAGCCATTGCTGGATCTGTTACCTTGAGAGCCTGAGGTTTATGTGCCATCTATCACAGTGGCGGCTGGTGGTTTTTTTTTTGGGGGGGGCGACAAACAACCACCCCTCAAGTCGGTTCCGGCACTTACCCCATCTTGGCGGGTAGCGGGCGGTGGGCAGCATGCGCCGTGCAGCGGCCACGTGTCCTCCCATCGCCGGCTTCCAGCGTGCGGCTCCTCCCTTCCTCCTAGGCGTCCAATAGGATCGCCTGTCCTTTCAGCCAATTGGGTGACAGGTCTCAAAATACGCTTCCTGATTGGCCCGGGAGGAGAATCAGTGTTTCAATAGCGAATATTCATTCACTGTTGTAACACACCTCTGCGCCCCGAGCCCACCCTATTTTGAAGCCTATTGGAGCCTCTGGCTCTAATAAGGTGCTTCAAAAAAACACCTACTCCCCATTGGAATCCATGCATCCGGCATTCTGCAAGGGGCCGGACGCATTGATAGGGGGAGGCGGCAATGGATAGGGGGGCTGCGCCTGTGCTCTGTTAATGGACGGGCCTTCCCTGATCTATCAACTAGTAGCATTCTTTTTATTCCAAATCTATTCATTAATTGAAATGAAGGTGCAGGCTGCAATTAAGGTACTATTCATTCTTTGGGTTGTATAAGCGACCACACATAATGAAACAATGCTAAAATAATCAGAAGGCAACAGGAACAGGAAATGCCTCTAATAAACTTGTTTCTAGCAGTAACCAAATGTAATTTAATGATATGGGGCATATTTAAAAAGAAAAATCACAAAGTAATGAATCCAGGGAAACTGCTGTTACATTCAACCTGTGCCAATGGGGCAAAATCAAATGTTCTCCTTCTAATTCTACAGTTCAAACGTTGGTTGGTGAAAATACCACACTATGGCCACTAAATGGAGGTAAGGATCATAGGAAATAAACACAAATCCTTCACTCTAGTGGCCATAATGCAGTATTTTACCCAACCACTCTTTTTTTTATATATAAATGAATTACATTCAAACTATAGAGGAATTGGAAGGAGAAAAAATGTTTTTGCTCCATTCACACAGCAGGAATGTGCCAGCTGTTTTGTTGGATAGCTACAGTATGTGATAGAGTTTTCACTTTGCAAGAGAATTTGCACTTTCAAAGAATATTACCACCAGAGCTTAGTGAATTAGGTGAATCTTTTTGGCTTCCATCATCCAATCAAGTGCAATCAAAAATGCTTGTTTTCCTTTTCTTTTATGGGTCTGGGTATTCTTTGCAAAGTGAAGTTTTACCACATTCCCTAAACTCTGGGGAAAATTCCCTTGCAAAGGGAACAGTCTATTTACATTTAGTAAATCAACCCCAACAGCTTCTCTGGCCCATAACCCTATGGTAGCAATATTTGTTCATTACATAAACAGACTCTGCTTCCTGATTGCAGTGCTAAACAACAGCTCTGCTTTATTGTTCCTTGTCATAAAAAAAGACTATGAGGTGTTTTTTTTTAAACAGCATACTACCCATGTAGCTGATATTTTATTTCAATAGGGACAGAGCAAATGCACGGAGCCACTAAAAAAAAAAAAGATAAGCGAGTAGATGTATGATCTGACAAAAATCAGATTATACTAAACACTAATTAGGAGAAAAAAATATGAAAATGAATCATATTAACCAAGCCGAGGTTTAAGAATTTATTATTATTATTTTGTATGCATTTTCTTTGCTTACTAATTATATTCAAAACTAAAAAATATACTCTAAAATATTTATATTCCTTTTTAGTCAGGTAAATATGAAAAAGAACATATGATTATTTGCTGTATTTTATATGGGCATTCCACTGAACATCAATATGCAGCCCTCTGGATGCTTTTCAAGCTGTGCATCTTTGATAGAAAATCTACACAGTTTTCCACTATTACACGAGGAGGAAGGACACAATGGGGTTGACTTACTAAAACTGTAGAGTGCAAAATCGGGTGCAGCTGGGCATGGTAGCCAGTTTTAGTAAATCAACCCCAATGGCTGATTGCAAAGATCTCTAGATTACTGTGATGGAGGTAAGAATAACTTATTTGTACAAGAATGTTTACACTACACTCATTTTTGTGGAAATCTGAATTTGGTGACACACTTTGAGACAAGCCTGTATAACATGCTATATACAATAAAGGAAACCTGAGAGAAATATGGAAGCATGCAGTGTTACCCTCTTTTTCCAAACATGCTAGTTGCCTGCTTGTTTGCATCAGTATTAGAGTTCCTGACCCAGAACCAGAAAGTAGATCAAAAGCTTTGATTTTTACTTTACTGGCTAAATCCTTATTCCAGGTCAGTGATTCAGAGAATATTAAAACCATAGGTAACCAGGTAAAAAGCATTAAAAAAAGATCAGGAGGAGGAGAGTTAGAAATTCTGTCATCTTTCATTAGAGAGATTTGACTTGTTGTGAATAGGGATGGGCCGAACACCCCCCAGTTCGGTTTGCATCCAGAACATGTGAACAGGCAAAAAATTTGTTCGAACACGCGAACATTATTAAAGTCTACGGGACTTGAACGTGAAAAAACAAAAGTGCTAATCTTAAAGGCTAATATGCAAGTTATTGTCATAAAAAGTGTTTGGGAACCCGGGTCCTGCCCCAGGGGACATATAGTATGTCTATAGTATGCCTGTAAAGGGGCGCATGTTTCCTCGTGTTTATAACAGTCCGAGAGCAAAATTACGTTTCTAAAGGAAAAAAAAAGTATTAAAAGTGCTAGTGCTAGTGCTAGTGCCGGCTATTAATGAATTGTCAGTTCCGACAATACACATAAAAGTCATTGAAAGTCATTGAAAAATTAAAAAAAATGCATGGGGGTCCCCCAAAATTCCATTACCAGGCCTTTCAGGTCTAGTATGGATATTAAGGGGAACTCCGCGCCAAAATTAAAAAAAAAAATGCGTGGGGTTCCCCCAAAAATCCATACCAGATCCTTTAGGTCTGGTATGGATTTTAAGTGGAACCCCACGGCGCGAACACCCCAAATTATTCGCTATTCAGCGGACGGGTGAACAGCCAATGTTTACGTCAAACTCATGTTCGACTCGAACAGACAGCCCACCCCTAGTTGTGAATAGCTGGAGATTAGGGATGAGCTTCGTGTTCGAGTCGAACCCATGTTCGACTCGAACATCGGCTGTTCGACCGTCCGTCGAATTGCGAACGATATGGGCCGTTCGCGCCAAATTCGTGTGGCGCGTCACGGCCCATAATTCACTGCGGCATCGCAGTGCATTGCTGGCTGATGATTGGCCAAGCATGCACTATGACCCGCATGCTTGGCCAATCACAGCGCCGTCAGTAGAGAGAGCTGTAATTGGCCAAAGCCAGGGTGGCTTTGGCCAATTATGGCTCAGGGGATTTAGTACACACCCCACACTATATAAGGCCGCCTGCACGGCGGCCCTGTGTAGTGTGTGTTCCGGTGTGCTGAGCGATAGAGAGAGAGAGAGACAGTGTCATTTGATTTGAGTTAGATAGATTAGGCAGAACAGTCAGTCAGTTAGCTGCACTTACAGTGTATTGTGTATATATATGCATCCCAGGTGTTGCATATATATATATACACTGTATTCAGTTTAGCTAGATCCGTTCCTGTTATCTTCTATCTAGACTATTTACATTCAGTGCAGTGTGTCCTGCTCACAGTGTTCAGCTAGATCCGTTCCTGCTATTTACATTCAGTACAGTGCGTCCTGCTCACAGTGTTCAGCTAGATCCGTTCCTGCTATTTACATTCAGTGCAGTGCGTCCTGCTCACAGTGTTCAGCTAGATCCGTTCCTGCTATTTACATTCAGTGCAGTGCGTCCTGCTCACAGTGTTCAGCTAGATCCGTTCCTGCTATTTACATTCAGTGCAGTGCGTCCTGCTCACAGTGTTCAGCTAGATCCGTTCCTGCTATTTACATTCAGTGCAGTGCGTCCTGCTCACAGTGTTCAGCTAGATCCGTTCCTGCTATTTACATTCAGTGCAGTGCGTGCTGCTCACAGTGTTCAGCTAGATCCGTTCCTGCTATTTACATTCAGTGCAGTGCGTCCTGCTCACAGTGTTCAGCTAGATCCGTTCCTGCTATTTACATTCAGTGCAGTGCGTCCTGCTCACAGTGTTCAGCTAGATCCGTTCCTGGTATTTACATTTAGTGCAGTGCGTCCTGCTCACAGTGTTCAGCTACATCCGTTCCTGCTATTTACATTCAGTGCAGTGCGTCCTGCTCACAGTGTTCAGCTAGATCCGTTCCTGCTATTTACATTCAGTACAGTGCGTCCTGCTCACAGTGTTCAGCTAGATCCGTTCCTGCTATTTACATTCAGTGCAGTGCGTCCTGCTCACAGTGTTCAGCTAGATCCGTTCCTGCTATTTACATTCAGTGCAGTGCGTCCTGCTCACAGTGTTCAGCTAGATCCGTTCCTGCTATTTACATTCAGTGCAGTGCGTCCTGCTCACAGTGTTCAGCTAGATCCGTTCCTGCTATTTACATTCAGTGCAGTGCGTCCTGCTCACAGTGTTCAGCTAGATCCGTTCCTGCTATTTACATTCAGTGCAGTGCGTGCTGCTCACAGTGTTCAGCTAGATCCGTTCCTGCTATTTACATTCAGTGCAGTGCGTCCTGCTCACAGTGTTCAGCTAGATCCGTTCCTGCTATTTACATTCAGTGCAGTGCGTCCTGCTCACAGTGTTCAGCTAGATCCGTTCCTGGTATTTACATTTAGTGCAGTGCGTCCTGCTCACAGTGTTCAGCTACATCCGTTCCTGCTATTTACATTCAGTGCAGTGCGTCCTGCTCACAGTGTTCAGCTAGATCCGTTCCTGCTATTTACATTCAGTGCAGTGCGTCCTGCTCACAGTGTTTAGCTACATCCGTTCCTGCTGTTTACATTCAGTGCAGTGCGTCCTGCTCACAGTGTTCAGCTAGATCCGTTCCTGCTATTTACATTCAGTGCAGTGCGTCCTGCTCACAGTGTTCAGCTAGATCCGTTCCTGCTATTTACATTCAGTGCAGTGCGTCCTGCTCACAGTGTTCAGCTAGATCCGTTCCTGCTATATACATTTAGTGCAGTACGTCCTGCTCACAGTGTTCAGCTAGATCCGTTCCTGTTATCTTCCTACTGACAGGCAGGCTTGTCTGGTTACAGTATATAAAGCTACCTGAAGAAAATTACAGGTGTTCTTTTTGATCCTATTAGTACCACGGTCAGGCAGCTAGACTATTTACATTTAGTACAGTGTGTCCTGCTCACAGTGTTCAGCTAGATCCGTTCCTGTTATTTACATTCAGTGCAGTGCGTCCTGCTCACAGTGTTCAGCTAGATCCGTTCCTGGTATTTACATTTAGTGCAGTGCGTCCTGCTCACAGTGTTCAGCTACATCCGTTCCTGCTATTTACATTCAGTGCAGTGCGTCCTGCTCACAGTGTTCAGCTAGATCCGTTCCTGCTATTTACATTCAGTGCAGTGCGTCCTGCTCACAGTGTTTAGCTACATCCGTTCCTGCTGTTTACATTCAGTGCAGTGCGTCCTGCTCACAGTGTTCAGCTAGATCCGTTCCTGCTATTTACATTCAGTGCAGTGCGTCCTGCTCACAGTGTTCAGCTAGATCCGTTCCTGCTATTTACATTCAGTGCAGTGCGTCCTGCTCACAGTGTTCAGCTAGATCCGTTCCTGCTATATACATTTAGTGCAGTACGTCCTGCTCACAGTGTTCAGCTAGATCCGTTCCTGTTATCTTCCTACTGACAGGCAGGCTTGTCTGGTTACAGTATATAAAGCTACCTGAAGAAAATTACAGGTGTTCTTTTTGATCCTATTAGTACCACGGTCAGGCAGCTAGACTATTTACATTTAGTACAGTGTGTCCTGCTCACAGTGTTCAGCTAGATCCGTTCCTGTTATTTACATTCAGTGCAGTGCGTCCTGCTCACAGTGTTCAGCTAGATCCGTTCCTGCTATTTACATTCAGTGCAGTGCGTCCTGCTCACAGTGTTTAGCTACATCCGTTCCTGCTGTTTACATTCAGTGCAGTGCGTCCTGCTCACAGTGTTCAGCTAGATCCGTTCCTGCTATTTACATTCAGTGCAGTGCGTCCTGCTCACAGTGTTCAGCTAGATCCGTTCCTGCTATTTACATTCAGTGCAGTGCGTCCTGCTCACAGTGTTCAGCTAGATCCGTTCCTGCTATATACATTTAGTGCAGTACGTCCTGCTCACAGTGTTCAGCTAGATCCGTTCCTGTTATCTTCCTACTGACAGGCAGGCTTGTCTGGTTACAGTATATAAAGCTACCTGAAGAAAATTACAGGTGTTCTTTTTGATCCTATTAGTACCACGGTCAGGCAGCTAGACTATTTACATTTAGTACAGTGTGTCCTGCTCACAGTGTTCAGCTAGATCCGTTCCTGCTATTTACATTCAGTGCAGTGCGTCCTGCTCACAGTGTTTAGCTACATCCGTTCCTGCTGTTTACATTCAGTGCAGTGCGTCCTGCTCACAGTGTTCAGCTAGATCCATTCCTGCTATTTACATTCAGTGCAGTGCGTGCTGCTCACAGTGTTCAGCTAGATCCGTTCCTGCTATTTACATTCAGTGCAGTGCGTCCTGCTCACAGTGTTCAGCTAGATCCGTTCCTGCTATTTACATTCAGTGCAGTGCGTCCTGCTCACAGTGTTCAGCTAGATCCGTTCCTGGTATTTACATTTAGTGCAGTGCGTCCTGCTCACAGTGTTCAGCTACATCCGTTCCTGCTATTTACATTCAGTGCAGTGCGTCCTGCTCACAGTGTTCAGCTAGATCCGTTCCTGCTATTTACATTCAGTGCAGTGCGTGCTGCTCACAGTGTTCAGCTAGATCCATTCCTGCTATTTACATTCAGTGCAGTGCGTCCTGCTCACAGTGTTCAGCTAGATCCGTTCCTGCTATTTACATTCAGTGCAGTGCGTCCTGCTCACAGTGTTCAGCTAGATCCGTTCCTGGTATTTACATTTAGTGCAGTGCGTCCTGCTCACAGTGTTCAGCTACATCCGTTCCTGCTATTTACATTCAGTGCAGTGCGTCCTGCTCACAGTGTTCAGCTAGATCCGTTCCTGCTATTTACATTCAGTGCAGTGCGTCCTGCTCACAGTGTTTAGCTACATCCGTTCCTGCTGTTTACATTCAGTGCAGTGCGTCCTGCTCACAGTGTTCAGCTAGATCCGTTCCTGGTATTTACATTCAGTGCAGTGCGTCCTGCTCACAGTGTTCAGCTAGATCCGTTCCTGCTATATACATTTAGTGCAGTACGTCCTGCTCACAGTGTTCAGCTAGATCCGTTCCTGTTATCTTCCTACTGACAGGCAGGCTTGTCTGGTTACAGTATATAAAGCTACCTTAAGAAAATTACAGGTGTTCTATCCCAGCTTAGTGCAGCTACAGGCCATTAGTATGTCTGGAAGGCCAAGAAGGAGAGGCAGACAGTCACAAGCCAATAAGAGAGGGCAAGCAGGCTCTGTGTCTAGTGCTGGTCGTGGAGACGGTGCATCCTCATCAGCACGTGGCCATGGGACACGCTTGGCCTTTTTTTCGGCAGCTGGCCGTGTTGAGCCGCAACATGCGGAAGACTTGGTCGAGTGGATGACCAAGCCGTCCTCATCCTCCTCATCCTCTCTCACCCATGCCCAGGGTGCTTTGTCTGGCAAAGCAGCGGCCTCTTCCCTCAGCTCAATGTCATCAGTGACTCCTTCCCTAGCTCCACCATGTCCTCATGAGGATTCCCTCGAACTGTTTGACCACAGTGTTGGGTACATGCTCCAGGAGGATGCCCAGCGTTTGGAAGGCTCTGATGATGATACTGAGCTCAATGAAGGCAGTAACATGAGCACGGACAGAGGGGGTGCCCAAGAAGGACAGCAATCTGGCAGTCATGCTCCCCCTGCTGCAGCATACTGCCAGGTTTGCTCCAGTGATGAGGAGGGAGGGGATGATGAGGTCACTGACTCAACGTGGGTGCCTGATAGGAGAGAGGAGGAGGAGGAGGAGGAGGAGGAGGTGGCACATCACCAACTAGGCAGGATGCCCTCCAGGGGCCAGCCTAAGGGCAGCACATTGACTGCATCACACCCCAAAGCTCCACATGTGCAGGGCGCTGCAGTCTCTGCGCGTTATTCAAAAAGTTCTTTGGTGTGGGCCTTTTTTGAGACGAGTGCATCAGATCGCACCGCTGCTATTTGCAATATATGTCTCAAGCGTATCTCGCGTGGCCAAAACATCTCCCGCTTGGGTACCACATGCTTGACCAGACATATGTTGACCTGCCATGCAGTTCGTTGGCAAGCGTATCTAAAAGACCCACACCAAAGAACAAAGACGATCTCTCCTTGCTCCTCATCAGCTGAGATTTCCAACCCCACTAGACCTTCAGTCCTCTCTGCGACCTGCAGTGAGAGGAATGAAGGTGTAGAATTAGGTGTGTCACAGCCAAGTACTTATGGGCAATCTGCTTTTGGTACACCGACGTCAGATTGTACCAGGCAAATTTCCCTGCCCCAGCTGCTGCACCGCCGAAAGAAGTTTGCTCCCAGCCATCCACATGCCCAGCGGTTGAATGCTAGCTTGGCAAAATTGCTAGCACTTCAACTGCTGCCTTTTCAGTTGGTAGACTCTGCCCCCTTCCGTGAGTTTGTGGAATGTGCGGTTCCTCAGTGGCAGGTACCCAAACGCCACTTTTTCTCACGGAAGGCGATTCCGGCTCTCTACCGGCATGTGGAAGGCAATGTCCATGCCTCGCTGGACAGGGCGGTCAGCGGTAAGGTGCATATTACCGCTGACTCATGGTCCAGCAGGCATGGACAGGGACGTTACTTAAGTTTCACGGCGCATTGGGTGACTCTGCTGGCAGCTGGGAAGGATGCAGGACAAGGTGCAGTAGTGTTGGAGGTTGTTCCGCCACCACGCCTCCAAAATGCTGATTGTGACACACCTCTCTCCTCCACCCCCTCCTCTTCTTCTTCCTCCATGGCCTCTTCCTCGGAACCAGCGGTGCTCCGTAGGCGTTCAAGGGGCTACGCAAGTACGCAGGCCAAAAGATGCCATGCGGTGCTTGAGCTGGTGTGCTTGGGGGACAGGAGCCACACTGGGGCAGAGGTTCTGTCAGCTCTGCAGGGGCAGGTTCAGAGGTGGTTGACGCCACGCCAACTTAAGGCAGGAATGGTGGTTTGCGACAATGGCACCAACCTCCTCTCTGCCCTCCGACAGGGACAACTGACCCATGTGCCCTGTTTGGCTCACGTCCTTAACTTGGTGGTGCAGCGGTTCTTGGGCAGGTACCCGGGCTTACAGGATGTCCTGAGGCAGGCCAGGAAAGTCTGTGTGCATTTCCGCCGGTCATATAATGCCAGTGCTCGGCTGACGGACCTCCAAAAGGAGTTTAACCTGCCCAAGAACCGCCTAATCTGTGACATGCCCACCAGGTGGAACTCGACGTTGGCCATGCTGCAGCGGCTGCACACGCAGCAGAGGGCCATCAATGAGTACCTGTGCGACTATGGCACCAGGACAGGGTCAGGGGACCTTGGTTTTTTTTCCCCACGCCAGTGGGCCATGATCAGGGATGCATGCACTGTCCTGTCACCATTCGAGGAGGCCACGAGGATGGTGAGCACTGACAGTGCATGCATCAGTGACACTGTCCCCCTTGTCCACCTGTTGGAGCACACGCTGCGTGGAATAATGGACAGGGCACTTGAGGCAGAACAGAGGCAGGAAGAGGAGGACTTCCTTAGCTCTCAAGGCCCCCTTTATCCAGACAGTGTTCCTGCGTGCCCGCCGATCACACAGGAAGAGGACGAGGAGGAGGAGGAGGAGGAGGAGGAAGATTGTGTCAGTATGGAGGTGGAGCCTGGCACTCAGCATCAGCAGTCTTTAAGGGATCAGTCCCAAGGAACACATGGACTTGTACGTGGCTGGGAGGAGGTGGCTGCGGACGTTGTTGTCCTTAGTGACCCAGAGGACTCCGGACCGAATGCCTCAGCAAACCTACGCTGCATGGCCTCCCTGATCCTGCAAAGCCTGCGTAAGGATCCTCGTATTCGTGGTATCAAGGAGAAGGACCAATACTGGCTGGCAACCCTCCTTGATCCACGTTACAAGGGTAAGGTTGCGGACCTTATCTTGCCATCGCAGAGGGAGCAGAGGATGAAACATCTTCGGGAGGCCTTGCAGAAAGGTCTGTGCAACGCGTTCCCAGAGACTGGGAGGTTACAAACTCCTGTTTCTGGACAACGTGTTGCTGAGGCTTCGGTCAGTCAAAGAAGGAGCGGTGGAGAAGGTGGCCGTCTGACCGATGCGTTCAGACAATTTTTTGGTCCGCAGCCCCAAGGTATGATCGGTTCCAGCAACCATCGCCAGCGTCTGTTTTACATGGTGCAGGAATACCTAGGGGCAAGATCAGACTTGGACACCTTTCCCACCGAAAATCCTCTGGGTTACTGGGTCTTGAGGATGGATCACTGGCCAGAGCTTGCACAGTATGCAATTGAGCTACTGGCCTGTCCTGCATCCAGCGTTCTTTCGGAACGCACATTCAGTGCTGCTGGAGGCGTGGTAACCGATCACAGGGTGCGTCTGTCCACCGACTCGGTCGATCGGCTGACCTTCATAAAAATGAATCAGTCTTGGATCACCACCAGCTACCAAGCACCTGATGCAGATGTAACCGAATAATTTTTTTTGAAATCTCAGATCCCTTCAAAGACTGCCTATGCTGATGCTGAGTGACTATCCCTGAGTAATTATCCTCTTC
This sequence comes from Lithobates clamitans, assembly GCA_037952925.1. NCBI lineage: Eukaryota > Metazoa > Chordata > Amphibia > Anura > Ranidae > Lithobates > Lithobates clamitans. The sequence continues at coordinate 5,038,171 of JBBGZY010000305.1, read as the reverse complement.
CTCCTCAATCATCACGCTGATAGCTTGTAAGAACATTTTTGGTTCTGGGCGCCACCACCAGTGCCTAAGGCACAATTTTTCAGCCCCTGTTTAACAGGGGCGTGTAATTACAATTTTTGATGTAATACTTTGCAGCAGGGCTCGTTCCTGCATTCCAACTAGAGTGTCTGTGAGGGGTTGCAGTGTTGTGGCACCAGCACCAGTGCCTAAGACCCAATTTTTCAGCCCCTGTCTAACAGGGGCGTGTAATTACAATTTTTGATGCAATACTTTGCAGCAGGGCTTGTTCCTGCGTTTCAACTAGAGTGTCTGTGAGGGGTTGCAGTGTTGTGGCACCAGCACCAGTGCCTAAGACCCAATTTTTCTGCCCCTGTCTAACAGGGGCGTGTAATTACAATTTTTGATGCAATACTTTGCAGCAGGGCTCGTTCCTGCGTTCCAACTAGAGTGTCTGTGAGGGGTTGCAGTGTTGTGGCACCAGCACCAGTGCCTAAGGCCTAATTTTTCAGCTCCTGTTCAACAGGGGCATGTAATTACAATTCTTGATCTAATATTTCACAGCAGGGCCCTGTGAGGGCTTACAGTGTTTTGGCCACAGCAACACCTAAGGCCCAAATTTCTGCTGAGTATATAGGGCAGGACCCTACTTTCAAACATCTAACTTACAAACGACTCCTACTTGCAAACGGAAGGAGACAACAGGAAGTGAGATGAAATCTACCCCTAAGGAAGGGAAATTCTCTCCTGTAAGAGTTAATATGGGAAAACAATTTTTCCTTTCCACTGATGCTTTCCAATCCTTGTTCCACAAAAAAACCCAAATTTTCAAAAAACATTTTTCATTGGGACAAAAAAGTGAGGTGAAATCTTCTGAAGAGGAGGAAAGACGCAAAACAAATGTCACAGGGGTGATAACCCTTCCCTATGTTTTCCAAAAAGCTTAGAAAAGATTTTTTGGCTGGAGCTAAACACATTAAAAATGTTCAAAATTACAAACAGATTCTACTTAACAACAAACCTACAGTCCCTGTCTTGTTTGCACCGCCTGTATACTGCTGTTCAGAGTATATAGGGACCTTTCCTTATTTTAATTTGGGTGCGGGGTTCCCCTTAATATCCATACAAGACCCAAAGGGCCTGGTAATGGACTGGGGGGTACCCATGCCGTTTGTCTCACTGATTTTCATCCATATTGCCATGACCCGACATGACATTAAACCCGCAAGCAGTTTTAAATGAGATTTTTTCCTTTAAAAATGACATTTGGTGCAGGGACTGTTCTAAACATGGGAAACACGCGTCACTTTACAGGCATACTATAGACACCCCCCAGGTACGATATTTAAAGGAATATTTCACTTTTTTTTTTTTACTTTAAGCATCATTAAAATCACTGCTCCCGAAAAAACGGCCGTTTTTAAAAGTTTTTTTTGCATTGATACATGTCCCCTGGGGTAGGACCCGGGTCCCCAAACCCTTTTTAGGACAATACCATGCAAATTAGCCTTTAAAATGAGCACTTTTGATTTCGAACGTTCGAGTCCCATAGACGTCAATGGGGTTCTAACGTTCGTGCGAACTTGCGGTCCGTTCGCGGGTTCTGGTGCGAACCGAACCGGGGGGTGTTCGGCTCATCCCTACTGGAGATTCCAGGCCCATCATGTGAATGCAGTGTGCTTGGGATGCAGAGTCTAAAGAGTGCCTGGTTTTCACCACAGCACCCCGCAAGGGCTTAACTGCAGAACAGTTTCCAGGTTGCAGCCCCCAACCACACTTGTGCAGGCTACAGCTGATCAGATTATGAGAAGCACGGAAGTCAAGAGTTTAGGAAAGCACAAGAAAGCAAGAGTGATAGGAGTGGCTTGAGTGCAAGGGTATCATATGCCACCAAGGTGTTGAAATAACAGGAAGACACGCATGCAGAAGTATCACACAGCATCGGGATGCTGGGCTCATTAGAAGGCAGGAGAGCTACTATGGGTGCACCAGGAACAAAGGAAAACAGGATGCTGGTTGGAGCACACAGGAGCCACACTGGTGCAGGAAGGCTGGGAGACACGGAAGAACCGGGGAACAGTGGGGAGCACAGAGTCCCTGGCTGTACTGGGCTGCAAGGATACCCAGATACCAAGCATTTGTGCTGCAAGTTTGAAAATGATTTGCTAAGCTATTTCTAGACTTGCCAGGCTTCACAAGTTTGTTGCACAACTACAGCAAGTCTGCACTGCATGACTCCAGATCAACTTTCTTTGCAAACATTCTGCAAGTTTGCTTCAGTTCTGGTTCAGTTATGTTGTGCAATAGTCATCCCACCACAGGGGTCACTATGGCTGAATTTTTCTTGTAGACTTGCAGAGCTCTTGCTGTAGACTCACCACTGCAACTTTACTCTTGCTAGAGACTTGCCACACAAATTTGCTTCAAAATGGAAAAGTGTCAACTAGAACTTGTGCTTCAAGTGCTCTACAAATGTGCAACTTGCCAGTGAAAATGTGCAGCAAAATAACAGACTTACAATTCAACTCTGCCACACATTTGTGGCAAGTTATCCTTGCTATCTGGGTAGCTACCTTGCATATCTGTAGAACTACAGGTGATAGAGCAGCTTTGCAGCTCATCTGTGAAACAACCCAATTTTCTGGCCTGGTGACCACTGTCACTGGCATTTAGAGAAGAAATTTAGAATTTAAAATTTTTCCACTGAGCAGAATTAAAGGGGATATCGCCACAATACAGCTGTTCCAAGGACAACTGGGAAGGAAAGAATTTCTCAGGAAATTAGAAGAAATCTTCCAAATAAATATCTTCCAATAAAAGTTTAGGCAGCTATCAACCCTTCCACACTCCTTCTGAACCCACCCCCCCCAAAAAAAACATTTGTTAGTATATTCAGTGAGTATCTACAGACATTTCTGGTATTGGATAGAATGGCTAAGGGTTACAAACTCTTTCAGGTTTGTCATTGTTGCTATCTGTGAAGCTGCTGGGGAGATTACTTTGTCTCCTGTTTCTTTCTCTTTTCTTTGTGTCCCGGTGACCAGTGTCACTGCAAGTAAAAATGAAGAAAAATACATAATATTTGAGTTATGGAGGAATTTCTGTGGAACACAGATGACAAAAAACTTACAGGGGGTATTAACCTCTTCCTGCCCGCCATATAGCTGAAAGATGGCTACAGCATGGGCCTAAATTGCTGGGAGAGCGTCTATGTACGTCCTCCCGTGCATGTGCTGCCTGCATGCCCCCTGTAGGGCGCGAGCGGCACACTCTGTGATCAGCGAGTCCATAAGACTTGGAACCTTACGACATGATCAGCTGTCAGCCAATTACAGCTGATCACATGATGTAAACAGAAGCCAACAATCAGCTTGTTTTTCCTCATGCTGACAGCGTTAGAAGGAAAATAAAAAGCCGATTACCAGCTTGTGTAAACGGGATATCAGTCCCACACACTCCACACCCACTGCTGCTAAGCAGTAATATCTACCAGTGCCCACTAGTGCCACCTATCAATGCCCACCAGTGCCAGCTATCAGTGCCCACCAGTGCCACCTATCAATGCCCACCAGTGCCACCTATTAGTGCATATCGGTGCTGCCAATCAGTGGCCATCAGTGCCACCTATTAGTGCTGCCTATCATTGTCACCTACCTGTGCCTATTAGTGCCCATCAGTGCCACCCATCAGTGCCACCTGTCAGTGCCCATCAGTGCCACCTATTAGTGCAGCCTCATCAGTGTCTCCTGATCAGTGCAGCCTCATCAGTACCTATCAGTGAAACCTATCAGTGCCCATCCATGCCACTCCTCAGTGCTCATCAGTGCCACCTTATCAATACCTATCAGTGCAACCTATTAGTGCCCATCAGTGCAGCCTATCAGCGCACATCAATGAAGGAGAAAAATTATCGGTTTGCAAAATTTTATGGCAAACTATGAAAACTGTTTTGTTTTTTTTTCAACATTTTCAGTCTTTTTTTTGTTTAGCAAAAAATAAAAACCCCAATAGTGATTAAATACCAAAAAAGAAATCTCTATTTGTGTGAAAAAAAAATTATAAAAATGTAATATGGGTACAGTGTAGCATGACCACACAATTCAATGTGACAGCGCTGAAAGCTGAAAATTGACCTGGGCAGGAAGGGGGTTTATGTGCCAGGTAAGCAAGTGGTTAAACCGTTCCCTACTATATTGAAAACAAAAGAAAAAACATTGACTTTAAATGCACTTTAATGTATGTGGAGACATTTAGCGTATCTATTTATATAAGATACTGGTTGTGAACCAGACTCAACAGGAATTGTTGAGGCTGAGCAAAAGCCTACTGTGTAGACTTTGGCACACCTGCTAAGTAAGAAGGACTAAAAATAAATGACTATATTGTATGGCGCCTTCCTGCCACAGAGCACACAAGTAAAAGTGAAGAACTAATGTCCATTAGTTTCCTAAACCGCATATAAGGGCAAAGAGGAAGTGCTGAGAGATGGGGAAAAACCATTGATGATATATGCTTTGTGCTTTTAATGATTTGCACTTGATAAAACAGCCTGGTATGCAGAGCGAAGTCAAGAAGATTGCTGCTGCTATTTGCAATTTCACTATTGCTGACTTTTCAAGAGAAATTGCATGCAAGATTAATTGCAAAAAATCAGCTACTGGTGAATCTGCAATGCTGTGGATTAAATATATTAGACTGAATGTAAATAATCTACCCAATTCATTTCTAAGCTTCACTGTATGTGAATAGGAAGGAAGTGTGTGTGTTTGTGTGTGTGTGTGTGTGGGGGGGGGGGGGGGGCAGTGATTATCTTAATTTAGGAAACTATGGCCTTAAGATTTCTAAAAAAAAAAAAAGAAGGTTTAAAAGGGATCATGTTATCAATGTGTGTTATTGTAATAAAGCATTCGTTCTGCATAAATGCAAGTAGTTTTTTTTGCTTAACCTATTCTCTCACAGATGAAATAAAACACTAGATTTTCTACAATAGTAGTTGGTAACTGGACCCAAGTAACATTGTCTGCCTAGGCTGGGTGCTGGGGAATAGCAGTTTTTTGGCATTTTACTAAAAAAAATATGACTTGGTAATACTGACATGTTAATTACTAGGAGCTGTGAAATGTAGCAAAAGGTCCACTTTAAGAACTGGCTCACAGTTAGGCATTTCAAAATGAATGTATTTTTTTAGATTTATCTGCTTTGGACTATTTTTTTTTTTTACTTGTTGGAGCTCTTAACAGTTCTAGTACATGAACAACCAACATTAAACTCATGACAGCATCCCAGGAATGGGATTTTAGGATATAGGTAGTTCCACTGCTCCATCTCTATTTTGCACACATTGGGGTTGATTTACTAAAGGCAAATAGACTGTGCACTTTTGAAAGTGCAGTTGCACTCTGCAAGGGCAGTTGCTCCAGAGCTTAGTAAATAATGGAGAGCTCTGCAGACTTCCATCATCCAATCACGTGTAAGCAAAAATACTGTACTTGTAATTTTCCTTGCACATGATTGAATGTTGGAAGTCAGCAGAGCTCTCCATCATTTACTAAGCTCTGGAGCAACTGCCCTTGCAGAGTGCAACTGCACTTTCAAAAGTGCACAGTCTATTTGCCTTTAGTAAATCAACCCCATTGCATCTTTTGTTGTTGATGATATTACCAATTATATATCTTCTGCATCTTCCCTTTTTTCATACAGGCATTTTTGTATGGCTCTACTGAGTCAGGGACCATACAATATGTAGTGGAATTCTTTTTGAGAGTCTTCAATGTTATGTAGAAAAGTAGGTGTGTTCTTTATTTATAATGGATTCATAAAAACAATTAGCTCACTCACCACATATTTCTCCATCAAAAGCAAAGTCTGCTTGGGTTAACAGTGGTGGTAACTCTAATGCCCCGTACACACGGTCAGGTTTTCCGATGGAAAATGTGTGATAGGACCTTGTTGTCGGAAATTCTGACCGTGTGTAGGCTACATGACGCATTTTCCATCGGATTTTCCGACACACAAAGTTTGAGAGGAGGATATAAAATTTTCCGACAACAAAATCCGTTGTCGGAAATTCCGATCGTGTGTACACAAATCCGACGGACAAAGTGCCGCGCATGCTCAGAATAAATAAAGAGATGAAAGCTATTGGCCACTGCCCCGTTTATAGTCCCGGCGTACATGTTTTACGTCACCGCGTTTAAAACGATCGGATTTTCTTCAACTTTGTGTGACCGTGTGTATGCAAGACAAGTTTGAGCCAACATCCGTCGGAAAAAATCCTAGGATTTTGTTGTCGAAATGTCCGAACAAAGTCTGACCGTGTGTACGGGGCATAACTCTGACCTGTTCCACCTGTACCATGTAAGCAGTATTCACAGGGTCAGATGTAGCACTAGACCACATTAAGTATGACTATTGAAGGGTAGGGCATTCTGCTAACATCCCTTTGCCAACTACACTGTAGTTTGACAGCTGGGTATTACTCCTGATACATAGAGTGGGATGGAGCTGTCAAACTGTCAACCCAACCCATTAGATGACATCCAGATAGGAGCACTGTCTTAGCTCCACATGCAAAGAGCTGGACCAGTAGTCAAACTGACAGAAAGAAACCTTAGTAGATAGAATGTACAAAATATAAGGGGAAAAAAAAATAATATATATATACAGTATATGACTGTTTTAAGTGATTTGTAAAAATTCTGAGATGATTAGCTAAAGTAGTACTGGGCATGTCCAAATGTCAGTCAGTGTGTTTTGATAATCTGTTACTTTTAGTGCTTGTAGAGCACTCTCAGAGTATTCCTTCTGTAGTATTCACGTGTCATGAGGCAGCTTAAGGGGGGAGGGGGTAGGGATGAGATAGAGGCAGATGGGTAGAATAGTTAGATTAATGTTAAACACTAAAGGTTCAGAGGTTTCTAAAGAATGTAATGTAATTGCCTACTGAAATCCCACATCTTGGTTGGCACAGCCACTTATGGTTGGAGTCATTATAAGCATCCTCATGAAAAGGATTAATTTGTATATGCCATGACATTTTCTATTGCACTGGAAATAGAGAATGCAAGACAAACATCCATCCTCCCTTGAGAACCTGGCTTTACTCTGCTTCCACTGTATTTCTGCCAATAGTGAATATACATTTCTATATTATTCTCCATATTTGTGAACCCTACAGAAACTTAAAGTGTAAATCCAGCCCCAACCTGTGCAGAGATTTTCCAGCTTATGAAACAATAATGTAAGCACCAGAAGACTGAATAATCACTGGGGCCAGTTAACTTCACAGTAAATATTGTACTGTAACTTCACATACACTAACTGTAACAGTCACCAAATGTTTAAAGGAAAAATGCACCATTCACAACATCTGTTGTAGCTATTCTGACCTTTAAGACATGTCTGTGTCATTCACTTGTGCACCAGATAGGAAGGTAAAATAGTTTAAAATAGGGTAGTTTGAAAGAGGGAAAGATTTTTAAATGATTGATTAGAACATTTAAAGAATCAGTTTAACCAATTTTAAATATTGTTTTAATGAAAATAAAAGAAAATGGTGCAAGACAAAACTTAGAGCAATATATTACAAAATAGACAATAGCCACAGTAAAATAAATGGGATCAATAATGAAAAATACTCACGACCTTTGATTCTGGTAGAGTGCAATCTGCTATAGAGTAATGTCAATTTGACATATTAAGGTCATTGGCGCTCATAAATAACTCTTAGCAATCATTTATAACTCTGGTGAAAAACAAGAGCCACAGCTGCCAATTGTAGCAGCTACTTTTTAACCCTCTAGAGCAGCGGTCCCCAACCTTTTTGACACCGGGGGCCGGCTGCGTGGAAGAACGCGGGGGAGTTAAGCGATTTTTTGGGGCAATTTGTCAGAGTAATGGCTGGTGTTAGCGCTTTAATCATCACGGCACCATGCTTGATATGGTGTCAGGGTGATTGAAGCGCATTATTTCTATTATTACATTGTAGTAATAACTGAAATAGTTCAACCCACCATAATGCAGAATCAGTGGGAGCCCTGAGCATGTCACTTGCCACTGTCGCCTACCACCAGATGAAGCTTGTGACTTGCCAGGTCGCCTGCCACCAGATGTGGAATGTCACTTGCCACATCACCTGCCACCAGATACAGAATGGCACTTGCCACACTGCCTGCCACTAGATGAGGAATGTCACGCTGCCTGCCACCAGATGGGGATTGTCACTTCCCACGCTGCCTGCCACCAGATGCGGAATTTCACTTGCCACGTCACCTGCCACCAGATGCGGAATGTCACTTGCTAAGCTGCCTGCCACCAGATGCGGAATGTCACTTGCCATGCTGCCTGCCACCAGATGCGGAATGTCATTTGCCACACTGCCTGCCAACAGATGTGGATTGTTACTTGCCACACTGGATGCTACTAGATGTTCATTGAGACTTACCACACTGCCTGCTACCAGATGTGGATTGTCACTTGCCATGTCACCTGCCTTCAGCTGAAGCTTGTCACCTGCCATGTTGTCTGTCACCAGATGTGGAATGTCACTTGCCACGTCACCTGCCACCAGATGCGGAATGTCACTTGCCACTCTCCCTGCTACCAGATAAGAATTGTCACTTGCCACGCTGCCTGCTACCAGATGTGAATTGTCACTGCATTGGTGGCAGCAGTGGTGGATTTAGCACAGAGGCAGGCCTCTGTGCAGTGGTGGGTTCCAAAGTGAAAGCAGGAGTGCGGTGATGTGGGGCGGGACGTGAGAGATGATGTCATCTCTCTGCTCCGACATTGAGGCTGATAGAACACTGGCTGTGAGGGCAGAAGAGTAGTGATGCAGAGGGCGGAGAGAGATGATGTCATCTCTGCTTACCCGCCTGCTCGCTTCTCAGACCCACCCGGCTCTCATGCTGGCCGCACGGCTCTTTCATGCCAGCCGCCAGCTATCTCATGCCACCTGTCTGGCTCTTTCATGCCGGCAGCACTCGCAGCCCAGCTGCAATGAGGCCACGGACCAATAGTGGGCTGCGGCCCGATGATTGGGGACGCCTGCTCTAGAGGGTGTCACTGAGGCAACACTACCTAATTAAGAGAGCTGAGGGCTTTGTAAGAGTTCTGTAGCATTCTGTTACATTTCAGTGTACACTCTCTCAGTGCCAGTTTTCTAACTGTATCAATATTTCCGAATATCCATGCCCACGGTCTGACAACACACATTATTGCACAGAGTGAAATCACAATTTGATAGACATCACACATGACTATTCTCCTTAGAAGTGGTAAAGTGTCCCATCTAACATCTCTGCCTCCTGTTATAGGCATTTTTGATTTCTAACTAATGGTTTTCCTCTTATACATCCATGTAATCACGTTTTGTGTATGTAATTTTATCATAGGATGATTTATGGAATATGAACAGATTTTGGTTCTGGTAGTTAAAAAAAAACAATCAAGATGTGTTTTTGTGTTTTTGCTTAAAGTCATTTCTGAACTATTTCAAAAACTATTTTTACTATAGTTATAGTAGGATCTTTACATAGGTTTACAACACCCATTTATGGCAAGGATATAGTAGAGTCTGTTGAGGGCTTTGCTAGACGTTTTATGACTTGCCAATTTTACAATGAGGATTAAGTAGAAATCATCTAAGCTTTGAAGACCCTGGCTAAGTATTATTTGTTCAACTTGATCTCCTTGAGCTGATTGTTTGGAGGTAGGGGGTTATAAAATATTCAAGCTCTCTTCCTGACTCTACAGACACAAGAGTTAAATCTAAAACTAAAATAAGGCTGTTACTTGGCTCTGTACAAATCCAAATTCTGCCCACTCAGTTTGTGGTTCATCATACCTTATTACTACATTTAGAACCCTTGTGTTTTGCTTCTATCTGGGACTCTATTATAGACATTCCTTTCTGTTCTGTTGACAATGGTTTCACTAGACAGAATGTGAGAGAAAATCTGTAATAGGGACACAGATAGCAATAAAAAGATGAAAGGAGCTCTGGCTTTCCTCTACTTTACTAAATAAGGAAATATTATTTTTGTGTTATCATTGGAGGTTTTCCATCACTTCTTGTCTGGTAAAACTGTTGTCAGCAAAGCAGAAAGTGAGAGGAAATCTCACTAATGGACTTCTGGATAGCAGTTAAACCCACAGGGGTTTAAACCCACCCCCACTCTATTCAAAACTGAAATAATGTTTGGCTAGACATACACGTTAAGTGGCACATAATATGTTAGTTCTTTATTAATATTTATTAGCATTAAGAACGATAAGGATCAAGTATTTAACATCCTTGCTTTGAAATCCTTAAAACAATTTCCACCAGACCTATAATGCTCATCCAGTTTGCATTTTTTTCTTGGGTTTCTTTCAAGTGCTATCAAAGTCCTGTGAGGTGGATGACTTTTTCCTGAGGGTGCAGGCTGGAGATAAGTCTGTCCTCAAAAAACAGAGAGTATATGAAGAGAAGTGTCCCTGCACACCTCACCTGGCCATCTGGTTAGCAGGTAAAAGCAACCTCAGCTCGCTCCATCAAGGCCATAGCCCAATGTGTTTCGCCTCACCCTTGGGGCTTAATCATAGAGGTGCACCTCTCTACATATCCTCTGGTTCAGTAAATGGCTATTGAGAAAAGTGGCCTTAGAATGTTTGTGTGTCTGCAAGACTGTGGGAAGGATGTTTATAAGATTGAACAATCCTCTAAAAAATTGGTCTACATAGTCCATAAAGTGCACTTTAAGTATAATAAAGTAATGATATTTATCTTTGTCTTAGGAATGTTACTACCATCTAATACAAAATGGGAAACAAATGTTAATGGATGCATCCTGTATATTTTTAGCTTAAAATACACATGGCAAGTATTTATTTTGTAAATGCACAATGATATTCTGGATTTACTGATAGACCCCAATGCAAATAAAATTTAGTTCATGTGTATTTTTTTACTTTACATTTCATTAGAATTCCCATAACACTAATTAGGATTAAAGGTTAAACTTCTAACATCACATTGTTCTCATTCCTACCACGTGCAACTAGTAGTACAGCTCTCCCGAGAGTTAAATCACCTTGAGAATGCCTTCCAAGAATGTCTGGTTAATCTAAGATTATCAAGATTATGTCAACATTATCCATTGCATGAATATTTAAAAGTGATTGTTCATTGTTACAAACAGGTTTTTATTAAGAAACAATGAGTAAAAATGCTAACACATATAATCCTTATACACATAAATATATATATATTTATATACACACATATATATGTATATATGTATATATATATATATATATATATATATATATATATATATATATATATATATATATATGTATATATATGTATATATGTATGTGTGCTGTAGGGTAAATTATGGGCATGTGCATCATGAGTTCTTTTTTAATTGTTGTAAAAATACTTTAGTGGAATAAGAAAAAGAAAATGTTTGCATGCAGTAAAAACGGCTAGTACCTACCTGCAGAAATCATTGTAATCAAATGTTTTGTGTTGCCACTATTAAATCTGTGAACCAATGCTTGTGCAATATATTTATACTGTAGTTGTTTGACTTTGAAAGCTGTGATCCCTTGTACTGACCATTCAATGTTCACCACTTTTAACAATATTTGTTTCCAATTCACTAAAGACTTTATTGCACTGAGCATTTGAATTTCCTAAACACATTATTTGTATCAAGTTTTGCAGTATTAGAGTGGAAAAATCAATTCACAAATACTATCGTAGGGATTTACTCTCCTTATTCAATTCAGCTCTCATAAATAATTAACAGAACAAACAACGGAGCAATTAATGAATAAAGCAATGTTCTCATTACAGCTATAGGCCTAGTGATTTGGCAAATAACTACTTATAATATGACTTATGATACCAAATTAAAGTTTTTTTGGGGGGCAGCAATATTTTTTTCAAGGTATTTTCTTCAAAGACATATGTCATATTCTATATATTTCAAAATAAAAATAAAATGTAAAATATAATTTGTATTAATTTGACTCATATCATTTTAAAATGACTGGAGTTTTTTTTAGATACAAATTACAACTTTTATTCTATGTTTTGAACCTTTTATCATGGCGTTAAGAAACAAAACAAACAAAAATAATTTTATGTAAAGATATATGTTTGCTGCAGCTAAAGTCACAATGTAGGTGAGTGAAAGTCAGAGAGCTCATGATAGAAAAATCTTGTCATCTGTATACAAAAACAGGAATTAATTACACCATAACAATATAGTCACAGTATTTCCATCAATGATTACTGTAGCGAGCTATTACAGTGTGCATTGAGAAGCAGCCATTATTAACAACTCTTGTGCCCAGGCCAGGACTTTTAAACTGACAGTAGATTTTGGTAGGTTGCTTCAGCTCATGATGCATTAACAGTTCTGGGGTGGTCTGCAATGTTCCTCCTGACAAGACATGACACTGATAGCCTGGACTGTTGTCCCCTGCTTGAGTCAACTCTCTCAGAGTTTCCCATAGCTCTGTCAAATATGGTCTCCTCTTCTGGAACCAGGGAAGAGTTCCCTGCAGGTATGCTAGATTTCATGGGCCAACTTACAGATGTGATTATTGACTCTGAATGCAGAGACAGTAAGCAAAGTTTTATTGCTTCTCCTCCAGAATCTTCTCCTAATATTCATGCAGCTGTAGCAGCATCTGGGCCTTCTGCTGCAAACTTACAGTCTGAGAGAAAGTTTCACCAATCCTTAATGGATGATTTTGTTTTTGATGAGCCTCAGTCACCTGATACAGATCCCAGGCTAAAAATACCATATCAGCTCTTGCTGCAAGTAAATTTTAAAATGGAGCAGCCTGTAGATTTTACTAGGACTTTAACAAATCTGGGTTCCCTGAAAGGGCCAAAAACTACCAAAATGGTCTCTGTACACTCCTTACTTCAACTTGTTTTGTACAGAGACTGGGGCACTCTTGACAAATCATTTACTCCATCCAAAAACTGTGCAGGACATTATCCATTTGATGAGGATTTTCATAAACAGTGGGCTGTTTCCACGGTAGATCCAAATATATCATATCTTAACAGCACATTGACTGTACCTATTGAGGATGCTCAAGTGTTTAAAGTGATCGTAAAGTTAAAACTTTTATTTAAAAAAAATAACAAACATGTCATACTTACCTGCTCTGTGCCATGGTTTTGCAAAGAGAAGCCCTGATCCTCCTCTTCTCGGGTCCACCCCCGGTGCTCTTGGCCCCTCCTTCTTGATGAGTGCCCCCATAACAAACCACTTGCTGTGGGGGCACTCGTGCATGCTCACTCCAGAGCTGGCTCTCTGCGTCCATAAGACACAGACAGTGTGGATCAGCCCTGCCCCCTGCTCCCTCCTCGTTAACTGTGATTGACAGCAGCGGGAGCCAATGGTTCCTGCTGCTGCATCTCAGCCAATCACTAGGGAGAACCTTGGGTCTTGTGCACATCGCTGAATGGAGATCGACCTTAGGTAAATATTAGGGGGGTTGAGGGGGGAGCTGCACACTGAAGGTTTTTTATCTTCATGCATAGACTGCATGAAGGTAAAAAAAAACCTTCAGCCTTTACAACCATTTTAAGGTTCCCACTGATAAATATGTGGAATCTCTTTCCAAATGTTAATTACGTCTAGCAGGTCCTGCCATGCAACCTGCCGTAGCCATAATGTCAGTATGTTAGACTTTAGGGGAGTAGATTCAGCTGACATCAAAGAATCTAGCTGCAGTTGTTACTAATCTTTTTGCAGTAGAGCACTTTGAGCTTTTGCCTTTAGCCCTACATTGATGTGTGACCTGGGACCTGAACAAAATGGCTGCTACACACATAGCTTTTCATGTGTCCAGTGTGCACAACCATTACAATTACCTTTTGTATCACTTGGACCTCCCTTTTATATTGTAAGATCTAATGATCAGGGCCCTCTGATTTCCCCTGTATTGAATTATATTGTAACTTTACTGTCTGTCCTCATGTTGCAAAAGCTCTGTGCAAACTGATGGTGCTGTATTAATCCTGAATAATAATAATAACAATATAAAAATATAAACTATGAGGTTGCATCCAAAATAGATACCAAACATGTCAAAACTTGAAATTGCGTGTGCCTGAAAAATGGTGAAAAACTATGGTACCCATAATTGTCCATAAGCGACACATCAAAAGTCTTTACAGATCAATAGTTTAAAGTTAGCCATATATAATTCTCTCACCTAGTATGTGTCGTGCAATTTCTGTTTACATACATGTGTGTGCAAAATGCATATGTTTCCATTTCGATGTGTGTTATTTTTTTTTTAAATAATAAAATGCAGAGAAAAGGGTTGCACTGTGAAGAATATTATTAATATCTAATATTCTTGTATCTCAGAGGCGTTTCCGGGTGAATAGCATTGATAGCCAAACTGACTTAAAACAAAGTGTGAGTTTATTGTCACACAATTGGCATCATAAATACAATGTAAAAAATATAATAGTTCAGTTCAATGTAGGTAAAAATATATGAAATAGAATAAAAAGTTATAAAGCTATAATAAGCTTTGAAAGCATGTATGCTTCATGGCTGCTGTCTTTCTCCATGCTGTGTGTGTGTCCTCCAAGAAGAAACAGGAAATGACGTTCTCAGTCTTCTGGCAGCTGTCCCAACTTATCAAAGTGTCTTGTGAACGTGTCAGTATCATCTATCCTAGCGAGTGGGAGTGTGTGTCTGTGTGTGTGTGTCTGTCTGTGTCTCTGTGTGTCCTTCAATATGGAAGCATTGGCTTTATATGTTACATGTGAACGTGTGAACGTCATAACCTCACACCAACTTAGAACCTTGTATGGCACATATTCATCTCTGCTAGCTTCAGTATGCACTCATAGTCATATATGGCATACGATTGACAAGCCCACATGTAACACTCCATACTTGAAGTAATATGCTGATCATGTAATGTCATATAACCAAACATCGATATAATATGAACACATATAACCAACTTTAACTACATTAAGTAACTATATACTAGTACTTATTAATATGACTGGAACTACAAACTAACTTAACTTAACAGAATATAATCCACAATGTATATTCCTTTAGCTACGTGGACACGTGTCTATTTTTGTCTTCTCATGACATTCTATACCAAAGAACTTTAAATGTCATACTCAAATTGGCTACACCAGAAAAATCCAGCAATGCTCAGCTTTAGAAGAAGAATCATGTCAAATCTATTGATCAAGGTCATTCACACATACTCTATTTATCATGATTAATCATAAAACCAAATATGTTTTTCAAGCTTGCCATGAATATAATATAACACCTATAAGTGCCGAATTATGAATTTGGAATAATATTCTAACACACTGGCTTACATATTAAAATCAATGAATTGAGCAAAAGTAAATAATGACTGCAGGATGATCACCTGTAAGGAGCCTGGGTGGGAAACAATAAGCTCACACCTCACCACAGCCAGTGGTGTAACTGGATGGTGTGAACGAGCCATACTGGCATTTTGCTGGAATATGGAAAAACACAACAAACACAGGTCCTGCTGATCAACCAGATGCAGTGCAAAGCTGCAGTGCCTTTGGGTCTGGAGCACAGAAACTCTTCCGGGTAGTAGGTAGGTGGTAGACAATGTGTTTCAGAGGGAACTCCTTTTTTCAAGCCTGCATTAACTATGTACACACACTTATGTGCGCACGCATTGGCAGGTGACAGGTTCTCTTTATGGGGGCATCAGACTATTAGACCCCTAATATTTCCTCTGCTTTCACTCCAGCTGATATAGGTTGCACTTTATTTGCTGTTTGGCATTTCATCCAGGATTTTGATTGCTCTGAACCTTGAAATGCTCAGAGCTGAGAGCTTCCTGGTTCATTAATCACAGAGGAGATTGGGGAATGGATGGGGTTGCACTTCACAGTACCATAAAGTGATCACTTTCACATGAAAGCACAGAGCCTGTAGAAAAAACAGCAGAAGCCATGAACTTGTTTACCAGGGCATTTTCAACCATACCTTGTTAGAAAAGACTGCATTATGCACAGGTAAATGGAACTAAAGTACTGTTACATGCTGTCATTTTCTATTCTCACCAGAATGTTAACAGTTGTACTTACATTGTTTACATTGTACTTTACAGTACCTTTAGCAATGTTGATTTTGCTTATGGAATCTGAAAGAGATTTGTTGCTGATGTTTTTTCTTTACACTGGGTATCATGGTGACAGTCTGTTATGTTTTTGGTTTGACAAAACCTATACACATACTGTGATTCTTTATAATTCTTCTTTTTAAGGTGTGATAAATGAGTGAAGCTTTGCTTGATACTGATGCAAATTTTTTTAGTTGTTCGATAAATATGCTTTAATACCCACTATCCAGTCAAATTCTATAACATATACTGTATAACAAAACTTATTCTGGAAATTATGTGTTCCTTCACCCTCCAATCTTTGTCAAGAAAATGGCATATGCATCTTAACTAAGTCTGCTTACCTGTAAAAATGTTGTCCAAAAATGATTACACTGATTGGCTTCAACCCCACTGGGATTGCCCAGCATTACCCAATTACAAATTTGTCATGGTGTTCAGTAGATCCGCCTTTATCACCAGTGGCAACAGCTGATTAACAGACAGGACAAATACTACAGCAGTTTAAGTTCTCAAATAGGAGGTCATAGCAAACAGTGCTAAAGTCAGCAAGTTGGTGGTCAGAACAGATGCAGATAAACAGATCCTAAACAAAGTCCCCATTCCAGAGAGGAAGTGCAATGACTGACAATAGCAGAGATACAAGTACAATGATCAGTATAAGCAAAGTTGCCAACTGTCCTGAATTGCCCAAGACACTCATGGATTTTTAAAATGTGTCCCGACCCGACCTTGTCCCAAGCTCTGTCCCGGAAAACAGGGTTGGTCATGGACTACTGTCATTCGAGGAAGCAGAGTGGTGCTCACACTCTCATTGTAATGCTGCTGGGTGGGTCATTGCATTGCTTAATATCATGATGTGGCTGGACACATATCTCTCCACCTACCTCCTCCCTTCCAGCAGTAATCACTCAATGGCTATTGTGGACTTCCCTGCTGTGTAAGGATTTAAGGCGGAGCCTGCTGCAAGGAAGACAGTGATTGGGCAGGACTAAGGGAAGGGGTTTTGGCCAGCTTCCAGTGATTTTGCCTGGTCTGCCTTTCATGAGATGCATGTGGCTGAGAGGCTTAGAGATTGCAGAGATAGCAGACAGAGCTATTAGTGTCCCTAAGACTGGTGGCCTTTATCTGTTGGATGTCAGACTGAAATGCATGTAGATCTGGACACAGACTGTGCAGAGACTGTTCTATTGTCTGTCTTGTTTTAACAGTCTGGAATCCATCAGAAAATCCTGTCCATTACATAGTTGCCAGTGCGACAAGGTCTTACATGCTAGCAAACGATTAATCATCATGTCTCTAGCCACCACAGGGATTTTACTATTGCATAGTAGCCAAGAATCTTGTACAGTTGGAAGGATCTGCTAGCAATAAAAGGTTAATCCTTAACCTTTTTATTGCTAGCAGATCCTTGCTGGCTGTACATTCTTGGCAAATATACAATAGGCTAATAAGATCCCTGCAGTGGCTAGAGACATGATGATTAACCCTTTGCTATCAGATGAGACCATCTGATCTGCTAGCAAAAAAGGGTTAATCATCTGTCTCTAGCCACCACAGAGATCTTACTAGCCTATGCAATGAAACAAATGATTTATCCAGCAGTCAAAAGCACAGCCACCAGTCCGGGATAGACTCACACAGTCTATGTAACCTCAGGGACAATGTTTCAGTGATGCAGCCCTCCTCAGACAGGGGTATCAAATTAAAGCTGCAAAAGAACACACATGGGGCGCAAACGCCTAGTGTATTACCAAAGGTTTATCAAAAGAAACCAAATAGCCAAATTAATACTCACAAACAACAGAAATAATATGCAAGACACTCTCTGATGGTCAATCAACAAGGCGATGGATGACCAAACAATTGGCAATGTTGACAGACTAACGCGTTATGGGGACGCATCCCCTTCCCCAGACCTCAAGCCAACAAATATTCACCTCTTGAATATATACCCACTGGGGTGGATTGTTTGTGCCCCCTGTGTGTTCTTTTGAAACTTACTAGCCTATTGCTTAGATGCCAAGAATGTACAGCCAACAAAGATCTACTGGCTGTAAAAGGATTAATCATGTCTCTAGCCACTAGGAATCTTAGAAGCCTAAGATCCCTGGTGGCTAGAGACATGGTTAACCCTTTTATTGCTAGCAGATCCCTTGTGACTGGACATGATTAGCTATTTCATTCCTGTCAGATCCCAAATAGAAGCACACGATTCTTTGTAGAATGGTGCCCATATTAAATGAATGCCCTACCCCTAATTAAAGTACATACTTTGCCTACAGTGGCTTTCTGGACACACAGAAAAAAGGTGTCCCTGTAAGGTTTTTTGAAACATTGGCAGCTACATTATCTCACAAAAGTGAGTACACCCCTCACATTTTTTGTAAATATTTTATTATATCTTTTCATGTGACAATACTGAATAAATTACACTTTGCTATAATGTAAAGTAGTGAGTGTACAGCTTGTATAACATGTGAATTTGCTGTCCCTTTAAAATAACTCAACACACAGCCATTAATGTCTAAACTGCTGGCAACAAAAGTGAGTACACCCCTAAGTGAAAATGTCCAAATTGGTCCCAAAGTGTCAATATTTTGTGTGGCCACCATTATTTTCCAGCACTGCCTTAACCCTCTTGGGCATGGAGTTCACCAGAGCTTCACAGGTTGCCACTGGAGTCCTCTTCCACTCCTTCATGATGACATCACGGAGCTGGTGGATGTTAGAGACCTTGTGCTCCTCTACCTTCTGTTTGAGGATGCCCCGCAGATGCTTGATAGAGTTTAGATCTGCAGACATGCTTGGCCAGTTCATCACCTTTACCCTCAGCTTCTTCAGCAAGGTAGTGGTCATCTAGGAGGTGTGTTTGGGGTCGTTATCATGATCCCTTCCCAGTCTCCGAAGGGAGGGTATCATACTCTGCTTCAGTATGTCACAGTACATGTTGGCATTCATGGTTCCCTCAATAAATTGTAGCTCCCAAGTGCCGGCAGCAAGCATGACACTCCATTTGTACTTCTCACCTGGTTGCCGCGACACACGCTTTACACCATCTAAAACAAATAACTTTATCTTGGTCTCATCAGACCACAGGAAATGGTTCCAGTAATCCATGTCCTTAGTCTGCTTGCCTTTAGCAAACTGCGGACTTTCTTGTGCATCTTGTGCATCATCTTTAGGAGAGGCTTCCTTCTGGGATGACAGCCATGCAGACCAATTTGATGCAGTGTGCGGCCTATGGTCTGAGCACTGACAAGCTGACCCCCCACCCCTTCAATCTCTGCAGCAATGCTGGCAGCACTCATATGTCTATTTCCCAAAGACAACCTCTGTATATGACACTAAGCATGTGCACTCAACTTATTTGGACCATGGCGAGGCCTGTTCTGAGTGGAACCTATCCTGTTAAACCACTGTATGGTCTTGGCCACCGTGCTGGAGCTCAGTTTCAGGGTCTTGGCAATCTTCTTATAGCCTAGGCCATCTTTATGTAGAGCAACAATTCTTTTTTTCAGATCCTCAAAGAATTCTTTGCCATGAGGTGCCATGTAGAACTTCCAGTGACCAGTATGAGAGAGTGAAAGCGATAACACCAAATTTAACACACCTGCTCCCCATTCACACCTGAGACCTTGTAACACTAATGAGTCACATGATACCGGAGAGGGAAAATGGCTAATTGGGTGTACTCACTTTTGTTGCCAGCAGTTTAGACATTAATGGCTGTGTGTTGAGTTATTTTGAGGAGACAGCAAATGTACACTGTTATACAAGTTGTACACTCACTACTTTACATTGTAGCAAAGTGTAATTTCTTTGTGTTGTAACATGAGAAGATATAATAAAATATTTACGAAAATGTGAGGGGTGTACTCACTTTTGTGAGATATTGTTTGTATAAGCAGATGAGCTAAGTACAAATGCAGTACAGACAATTCACAAGAATAAACCTAAAGGTATGAAAGACAGACATACAGTAAGTCAGAGTCATACAGACCTATCCAGGATATGAACAAACAGACTAAACTGTAGGTTAGGCATAGGCCAAAGATCCTATAGGCCATTTAGACACCCCTAAAATACAGTTCTTGTTCATCAGAGGTCATGCACATGTAGCAAATTGCAAGGCAAAGCCTTGGAACTAAAGCATTAGATAAAACTGAGCAATAAATGCAAATGAACACTGTTCCGCAGAATCCAAACAATAATTTGACACCTACATACCAAACCCTTCTACTGCCTAACAAACTCAAGTCATAAGAAAAAAAAAAACAAAGGCACATGCACACTTTTACTGCATGCTTATTGCAGACTACTCATACAGCAGTATAGTGATGGTTTTCTACATTATAATGACACACACATTCCATATCACATCTTAACTGCACAACTGCTTGGTTCAAATTTAAGCAACCTGCTGTGTATTTATTTAAAATCATTATTTATACTGCGGGTTATATATTTGGTTTAACAAAGATATCACACATAAACCTCTGACATGAAATAATAACAAAGTAGAATCTTCTATAGTGTGTACTTCTCATTCCAAAGCACTGAGAGTCATTTATCTCTGCTGTCTAGTTCATCTTCTATCTGCATGAGTCACTGCTGACAGATTTTCCCAGATCCAAGAGATAAAAAGGTGACCGGGAGGGTGCTCCAGCACACAGCCTATGATTTATATCCACAGCTCTGCTGTGGAGGGGGTGTGTGCCGATTCTCCAATCATCTCTCAGAGTTCTTCTCACTGAGCTGTACAGTGTGTAACTTGAGATCTCAGCCCCTGCTGCTGGAGCTGAGAAAAAAAATCATTGGATCTTTGTGTTTTTAAAATGATCTACAGACAAATGGCTGGAGATAACAGGTGCCTTAGGTTTTTTTCATCTCTGTGTTTCACCTGAGGCTAGTCATGTTACTGTGTATAAGTAAGACTTTAAGGCCCTTTCACACTGGTAGTAATGCTTACTGCCCTCTGAAAAGTGATCCACAGTACATTTTTAAATTGCTGAATGACAATTTTGTATTTTTGCATTGCAATTTTACATTGTGTGACAGCACCACAAATGTGAGCAAAGCATTTGGCTCTTGGTTGTGGTGCAGCCTCATAGATCTCAGTGGGTGGGTTTCACAGGTGATGCCACCTGTCTAACTCTGAGGTCCAGGTTAAGAAGCAATGCATCACTGCTATGACCTGTGTAGGTGGTAAAAATGACCTGAGGTGGTAAAAATGCAGCTCATCCACCTATTTTTACTGTCCCATGGCCACCAGTGTAAAAGATCCCCTAAGCTTCATATACAGCAAAATTTGTGTTTAACCACTTGCTTACTGGGCACCTACACCATTTTCCTTCCCAGGCCAATTCTCAGCTTTCAGCGCTGTCACACTTTGAATGACAATTGAGCAGTCATACAACACTGTACCCAGATGAATTATTTATAAATAAGACTGAACATTTGGAAAAAAATAAACAAAACCGTTTTCTATTTTGTTATAAAATTTTGCAAACAGGTAATTTTTCTCCTTCGTTGATGTACGCTGATGAGGCTGCATTAATGGGCACTGATAGGCTGCACTGATGGGCACTAAAAAGGCTGCACTGATGGGCACTGATAAGGTGCATTGGTAGACACTGATGAGGTGGCACTGGTGGACACTAATAAGGCGGCACTGGTGAACACTGATGAGGCGACACTGGTGGCACTGAGAGGTGGAACTGATGGGTGACAGCGATGGGCACTGATGAGTGGCAGTAATGGGCACTGATGGGACTGGTAGGCGACACTGATAGGCAGCACTGCTAGGTGGCACTGATGATGAGGCACTGATGGACACTGATTGGCACCCCTGGCGGGCATTGATAGGTGGCATGGTGGGCATTGATAGGTGGCACTGATTGGTGGCAGTGATATGCACTGGTGGGTACTGATTTTTGGCACTGATATGCACTGGTGATCACTGACAGGTGGCACTGGTGGGCACAAATGATGTGGCTGTGCCTCTTCTTCTTCAGGACCAATTTCCCTTTCACAGAAGCCAGTGATCTGCTTTTTTTCCCCTCACGCTATCAGCGTGAGGAGAAAAAAAAAACAAATACCATCCTTGATTACATCACGTGATCAGCTGTCATTGGCTGACAGCTGATCATGTGGTAAGGGGTCAGGATCGGCCCCTTACTCTCATATTCTCATTAACTCGGTGATCACAGAGTGTGCCACGCGCGCCCCCCAGGGGGCACGCGGGGAGCGTGCACAGGGGAGGACGTCATATGACGGCTATAGCGCAGACATGAAGGAGTTAATCATGCACAGAGCCTTAACTTGAATGGTTAAAAACTTGTTAACACAACAAAAATTGCACAAATTAGTGCAAAGAGATTTTGCTGAAAACAATGTATTTTTTGTTGTCCTTACATTTTGCAACATAGTAAAATGCAATGTAGTGCATGAAAATACAGCATAATGCCAGACAATGTTTCCAATGTAAATCTTATTTGATTACTCACTTTAGATACATTTTTTCATTTTGGCTAAAGGGGAGAAAAAAATTATTGCCTGGATCATATTTCTGTGTGTGATCCCTCATTGGGCATAGTCTCCCTCCCTTGCTGTTTATGTCTTCAAAAACAAATGGACAAATGGAGGAAATTACCATAATTCCAAGAAGTTTTAGAGCTCTTTCACACTGGGGCGGTTTGTAGGTGCTATTGCGCTAATAATAGCACCTGCAAACCGATCCGAAAGTGCCGCTGCTTTCATTCCAGTGTGAAAGCCCAGAGGGCTTTCACACTGGAGCGATGCGCTGGCAGGACGGTAAAAAAAGTCCTGCCAGCAGCATTTTCGGAGCGGTAAAGGAGCGGTGTATACACCGCTCCTTTACCACTCCTGCCCACTCCTGACCATTGAATCACCGCTTTGCGGTGGTATTTAACCCTTTCTCGGCTGCTAGCGGGGGGTAAAACCGCCCCGCTAGCGGCCGAATACCGACGGTAAAACGCCGCTAATAATAGCGGCATTTTACCGCCGACGCCGAAGCCCGTACCAGTGTGAAAGGGCTCTTAGAAGTGGTCTTTGTCCATGTTGGAGTGATTTTCCATCACTTCCTCTCCTGACAGCAAGAGAGTGGAAATTTGCCAGATAGGTACCTGGCAAGAAAGATGAGACAGAAGTGCTAACCCCTCCCTGCTCTATCCAAAATAAAATTAAAATAAATATGGCTACAGCTGGGCTTTAACTCATGATGTTGTTACCTTCTCAAATAAATACATTTTTGTGTAATCTATATTTTAAATGCTTTCTTACATTTCCCCATAATTGCTAATCTGGTATGGCATGGAATTAGTCGAGCATTACAATAGAAATATGGCGCATATACTTCAGGTAAAATTGCACCATATTTCAGCTGTCTATAAAACCAACTACTGACCCCTTACCATTTTTGGCGGTGCTTAAAGCCAGACCAGTGAATCCGAATGTACATTAATTCTGCCAGACATTTTCTAACATTTCTAGAAATATTAACAAAGGCATGTGCAAAAATTCCAGCAATGCCCCCACTGCTATCTCCACCGCCCTCTCCTTTACCTCAACAAGCACACATTTGCCACACACATTGATGACTTACCTTATTTACCTGGAGGTTTTCTTTCATATATATACACCGAGATCTGAATATGGTTACTAAGTTTAAAAATATTACACATTGGGGTTAATTTACAAAATGAGTAGTGGCTGTTCACCTAGCAAGATATTTGTCCACTTTGCTAAAGTAATGTTAGCAAATAAAATGAAGGAGGGCTTTTGTTCAATTTAGGTATCCAATCATGTCCAAGGTAATTTGGAAAAAAAACTTAAAGTGGTTGTAACGGCACAAGGTTTTTTACCTTCATGCATTCTATACATGAAGGTAAAAAAAAATGTTGTTTGCAGCAGCCCCCAGAACCCCCCTAAAACTTACCTGAGCCCCCTCTCGATCCAGTGATGTCCACGAGAGCCTGGCCTCTCCGGGAATTTGCACTCCTGATTGGCTTTTGGCGGGAGCCATTAGTTCCCAATGATGTGAATCACAGCCGGTGAGCCAATCAGGAGACGGAGGGGCTTGGGCCGATCCATGGCTATGTGTAAGAATGAACACAGAGCTGTGGGTCAGGAGCGTGCCCCCAAGCTGCTTGCTGTGGGGGCACTCAGCAGGAGGGATCAGCCAGGAGCGTCGGCGTGGGACTCAAGAAGAGGAGAATTCGGGATGCTCTGTACAAAACCACTGCACAGTGCAGGTAAGTATAACATGTTTATTATTAAAAAACAAAACAAATAAACAAGACTTTAATATCACTTTAATTTGTTCTATCACATGATTAGGTATTCAAACTGAACACTGGTTCATCTGATTTACCAACCACTTTACAGAGTAAACATAAACTTTGCTAGGTGACCAGCCACTACTCCTTTAGTAAATCAACCCCCTATGTCTTTTAAAAGTGTACTTGACAGCAGAGATTATTATTTATAATATGAAACTACTTTCAGTTATAGTTGTTAAAACTTGAGTTATATTGTTCAAGTTAGTGGAATATAGATTTCAGTGAATTTCCAAACCTTAAAGAACTTAACTCAAGACTTGCCTTTGATGTGTCTCTGATGTTTGGCTACCTCCTGCCGAGGACCGTGGCATTTGCATCTGTCTGACTTTGAACTGTTCCTTGATCACAACTTGTTAAGTTTAAAACTGCGAAAAAGGAAAACTGCTCAAATCTCTTCTTGTTTCCACTATCTCTTTCAATTTTCCTTTCTATAACCATGTGTAAGGTGTTTGAAGTCATATGTTTGTTCTTGAGTGAAATATGTAAAGATTACATAGCAAATGTAACTTTACTCTCAGCAAACATTTGCACCTAATTTTCCTTCTCTTAAAGGGGCTGTTTAGAAATTAATCCGATATAGGTGATGAGGTTGAAGAGTTATGCCCTGTACACACGATCACACATTGATCGGACATTCCGACAACAAAATCCATGGATTTTTTCCGACGGATGTTGTCTTGCATACACACGGTCGCACAAAGTTGTCGGAAAATCCGATCGTTCTGAATGCGGTGACATAAAACACGTACAACGGGACTATAAACGGGGCAGTAGCCAATAGCTTTCATCTCTTAATTTATTCTGAGTATGCGTGGCACTTTGTGCGTCGGACTTGTGTACACACGATCGGAATTTAACCGATTGGATTTTGTTGTCGGAAAATTTTATAGCCTGCTCCCAAACTTTGTGTGTCGGAAATTCCGACGGAAAAAGTCCGATGGAGCCCACACACGATCGGAATTTCCGACAACACAATCCGATCGCACTTTTTCCGTCTGAAAAACCGACCGGGTGTACAGGGCATTAGACTTTCCATTGCTTGCTTTATAGGTGAAGATTATTCTTGGTTATATTTTGTACACCCTGAAATATAAATGCATACATTTTGTTCCAATGGTAGGTAGCCAATATGTATATCTCAAGTGGATATAGCAGCTGACAAAGATATATAGACGCTGACAAGGATCTCCTTAATGAGATACATTTTACTCAGAAAACTATAAATAGCAACCTTTCAGAACTGAGGAGGACACTGCAAAGTACATTAAGTGTTTTATTTTTATTTGTGTTTTTGAAAAGTTACTCATTAAAATGTAAAATGCTCGTGGCATGTGTGTATAATTGTCTCTCCAATTAAAAGCAAAAATCTTTCAATTAAAATACTGATGAAATGGCTTTACTAAAAAGATTTCTAATGTTGGAACACCAATCTAGAGCTAGCTCTATACATAACAATTAGTCCAAATCAAACCAAATCAAACTTGGCATTAGTCAGGCAATCTTTAAATAGTTGACCAGGTTTGTATTTTGAAATATGACTAACGCATTTTAAATTTGTAATTTAGGAAAATAGGATAAATGAATAATTACAGAAATTGACCTAGAGGTTCTCTTTCCATGGGTCCTTATAAATTGTTTCCAGGGGCAAATTTCCAAGTAGAGCACCACACATTAGATAGGACTGCCAACAAGGGGTCCCCTGCAGTCACTGTATGCTCTTATACTTTGGCACTTGTTCTCTAATGGATACAGCCAATTTGACTATTTATTGTTTCTGTGCCCAATGTGAATTTTATATAACACTGATAACATAGGCGTGCGCAGCCTATTGGATTAGGGTGTGCACCCCAAAACTCAAACATGTGTGTGGATATATATATATTATATATATATATATATATATGCACATTTACTTTTTTTTGCTGATAAGTCAACCAGGGAGGGTTCATATCGAGTTGCCTTTTTATTTTTGCTCCATCGTGTGTCTGGCTGCCAGTGCCTGCCCTGCTCAGTGCTGTCTCTCACTGCTCACGTCGCCTTACTGAGCAGTGTTGCCGACCTACCAGATTGAAATTTACTGGCATAACACCCAAAATTTACTGGCACGGGCACATTTTTACTGACATTTTTCTAAATTACAGTTTTAAGTGCACATTTCAGTATTTAGGCTACAAACAAGTACACTATGCAAATAGCAATGCGATTTAAGGTACATATTTACCTTACCTTACACATTCTGTTATTTTCGATATAATAATAGTCCATCGGTTTCTGTTCCCCATCACTTCCTGCCCCCAGCTCCTGCCCCCACCACCATCACCTCCTGCCAGCTCTTGCCACCACTACCTCTTGCCCCCATCATCCCCTGCCCCCATTACCTCCTGCCAGCTCTTGCCACCATCACCTCCTGCACCCACCGCCACCACCAGCTCCTGCCACCACCACCTCCACCAGCTCCTGCCACCACCACCTGCACCATCACCTCCTGTCAGCTCTTGCCACCATTACCTTCTGCCCCACCACCACCTCCTGCCCCAAACACCATCGCCACCTCCTGCCACAATCAGCTCCTGTCAGCTCTTGCCACCACCACCCCCTGCCCCAAATACCTCCTGCCCCAAACACCACCACCACCTCCTATCACCTCCTGCCACCACCAGCTCCTGTCCCAAACACCACCTCCTGCACTCACCACCACCACCTTCTGCCACAATCACCTCCTGCCACCACCAGCTCCTGCCCCAATCAACTCCTGTCAGCTCTTGCCACCACTACCTCCTGCCCCACCACCCCCTGCCCCAAACACCACTACCACCTTCTGCCACCACCAGCTCCTGCCCCAAACACCACCACCACCTCCTGCACCCACCACCACCACCACCACCTTCTGCCACAATCACCTCCTGCTACCACCAACTCCTGCCATCACCAGCTCCTGCCCCAAATACCACCTCCTGCCACAATCAGCTCCTGTCAGCTTTTGCCACCATCACTTACTGCCCCACAACCACCTCCTTCTGCCACCACCAGCTCCTTCTGCCACCACCATCACCCCCTGTCACCACCACCTCCTTCCCTAAACACCGCTTGGCCCAAACACCACCACCACCTGCCACCACCAGCTTCTGCCCCAAACACCATCACCTCCTGCCCCACCACCTCCTGCCCCAAACACCACCACCACCTCCTGCACCCACCACCACCAGCCACCATCACCTCCTGCCACCACCAGCTCCTGCCCCAAACACCACCACCACCTCCTGCACCCACCACCACCACCTTCTGCCACAATCACCTCCTGCCCCAATCAGCTCCTGTCAGCTTTTGCCACCATAACCTCCTGCCCCACCACCACCTCCTTCTGCCACCACCAGCTCCTTCTGCGACCACCTCCACAACCATCACCCCCTGTCTCCACCACCTCCTTCCCCAAACACCTCCTGGCCCAAACACCACCGCCACCACCAGCTTCTGCCCCAAACACCACCACCTCCTGCCCCACCACCTCCTGCCCCAAATACCTCCTGCCCTAAACACCACCACCACCTCCTGCACCCACTACCACCAGCCACCATCATCTTCTGCCCCAAACACCACCACCTCCTGCACTCACCACCACCACCTCCTGCCACCACCAGCTCCTGCCCCAATCAACTCCTGTCAGCTCTTGCCACCACTACCTCCTGCCCCACCACCCCCTGCCCCAAACACCCACCACCACCTTCTGCCACCACCAGCTCCTGCCCCAAACACCACCACCACCTCTGGCACCCACCACCACCACCTTCTGCCACAATCACCTCCTGCTACCACCAGCTCCTGCCATCACCAGCTCCTGCCCCAAATACCACCTCCTGCCACAATCAGCTCCTGTCAGCTTTTGCCACCATCACCTCCTGCCCCACCACCACCTCCTTCTGCGACCACCTCCACCACCATCACCCCCTGTCACCACCACCTCCTTCCCCAAACACCTCCTGGCCCAAACACCACCACCACCACCAGCTTCTGCCCCAAACACCATCACCTTCTGCCCCAAATACCTCCTGCCGCAAACACCACCAGCCACCATCACCTCCTGCCACCACCAGCTCCTGCCGCAAACACCACCACCACCTCCTGCACCCACCACCACCACAATCACCTCCTGCCACAATCAGCTCCTGTCAGCACTTGCCACCACTACCTCCTGCCCCACCACCTTCTGCCACCACCAGCTCCTGCCCGAAACACCACCACCACCTCCTGCACCCACCACCTTCTGTCACCACCAGCTCCTGCAATCACCAGCTCCTGCCCCAAACACCACCTCCTGCCACAATCAGCTCCTGTCAGCTCTTGCCACCATCACCTCCTGCCCCATCAACCACCTCCTTCTGCCACCACCAGCTCCTTCTGCCACCACCTCCACCACCATCACCTCTTGTCACCACCACCTCCTTCCCCAAACACCTCCTGGCCAAAACACCACCACTAGCTCCTGCCCCAAACACCATCACCTCCTGCCACCACCAGCTCCTGCCACAATAACCTCCTGCCTTTATTACCTTACCAAGGAAGTCTGAGAATGCAGGCTTGCCCTGAGCTGGTCCGCTTGTGCTGTGGATGTTGCCTGGGCAGCTGCTGTCCTGGGCTGTGCTATCACTGGGTTGTCTGAAAAGGCATGGCTCCTCCATTCCGCCTGCTCAGCTCCTGCCTCATGGTGACTATTTTTAAAGGCTGGCGCGCCAGGCGGGATGCGCCGTGACATCACTCGCATCGCCGCCAGTAGCACGCTGCACAGCCTCTGTCAAATCCGCCCCCCCAGGAGGTCCCGCCCGCCGGCGCTGGCCGAATACAGGATCGAATTAGGATCAGCTTTGGAGTCGGGCAGCTCGCCCGAACTGTGCATGCGCAGTTCATAGCCGACCAGGTCACGGCTATTTTTACGGGCACCTTTGCCTGGACCAATGAGAGCTCAGCACAGGGATTAGGGTGTGCCTGGGCACACCCGGCACACCCCGTGGGCACGCCTATGACTGATAACCAAACCACAACATATTAAACTGACAAAGTCAGCAGCATGACCTTGTAAAAGCAAGTAATTCTCCAGAGTTATGTAGTTCCTTGCTTGTGATTAACGGGCCATTTCAGGAACTCGTGTGCATGATAACAAGCACCTAATACATTCAGAGATGCTTGTAAACACAAATAGAGATTTTTAAAGTTGCTGCAAAGCTTCCTTTGTTGGTCCTGATCACTTTATTCTTTTATGTGGAAGGCTGAAAACCATTCAGTGCCACTGCTACTGATACCAGCAAGTTCAAGTACTCATATGAATCATGTGATGATGGGCAGATATATTGCCCAACCTGCATTTCTCAAAAAGAGTCAGAAGAATGGATAGTCAAGCAAACAGAGTTGAACAAAAACATAGTTTCACTTCCAAATCAAATCAAAGTTCAGAGCAGGCAGAATACATTCAGGGTCAATACTATCTGGGGCAGTGGAGGAGATCAGCAAACAAGCTAGTCTATATTTACAATAAAGACTCATGGACTCGTACCCAAGGCTGCAGGCTGAAGGGGATAGCTATATGTAAAAACAGTAATATCCTTATTCTGTTTCCATTTTCTGTCTACCTCTGGGCAACTTGGCTAAAATCAGAAAGAGGTTGTTGGGACAAGGGGGCACAGAGGATGTTAGAGCACAGAGAATACTTTCAGGATACTAGTGTATAGATTTTTGTAATTTAGAAAACATTAAGCCATTTTTTCCCTTTTTAGTGGTCTGTACATTTGAAAAGTAGTTCTGAATATAAAAATGTTAGCATGCTGCTTATACAGATATAAATGCAACAACACATCCTTCATATTATATGACATATCAAATGCCATAAAACAATGCAAGTAAATTATAATATACCATTAGACTGTGTATTAATAGCCCAAATCAATAAGACATGTATATAACAGCACATGAATTGGATAAATACATTATAAACACAAAATATAACTCAGTATACCAAAATGAATCATAAACGCATTTCATATGTCAATGCATGCATAAAGTCTATAAAGAAAAAAGAGAAAAATTAATAGAGAAAGTCCTCCCTAGATAGCGCAATGGTGTCACTGTGCTCTGTCCCTTGATGCATTTTGCCATGCCCACGTGGCTTCATTTTTTTCCTTTCTGAAGCAGCCATGTGGGCATGGCAAAATGTGTCAAGGGCCGGAGCATAGTGATGACATGCCCTATCCAGGAAGCCTGACTATCGAACTGGTGTATGGAGGTGGGAGCAGTAGTGTATTTAGGTTTTGTGTTGCCCTAGGCCTGACTAAACTCGTGCACCCCCTTAATTAAATATGACCCACTCCTTCCATTCAAGGCCACACCCCTTGCTGTTTGAGACCCGCCCTGACATTTTCGAGTGGGGATACTAGTTCTGAGGGCCTGGTGGGGGGGTGGTAATAGGGGGGGGGGCAATAGATTCCCTTAATTTGCATAGATTTCCTCCCACTTCCTTTTTGGCTATGGGGCCGGAAGTGAAGGGAAATCTCTGCAATGGGACAGGGATTGTAAAAAATAAAAGGCGCAAGCACTCTTTCCGTGATGCCCCCCTGCAACGTGCTGCCCTAGGCCTAGGCCTTGTCGGACTAGGCCAGGATACAGCGTTGGGTGGGAGCCTGAGGCATTTTTAAACTACGTGCAATTGACTGCCATTAAGCGCTTGCAGTTTAGCACTGCTTTCTTGGTGCACTCTATTTGTGAGTAGTTTTATTTTGGTTTTTAATAAAATGTGACCCTTATATTAACTTTATTGCTCTATGTGGAGTTTTCTCTTTGCTGAGTAATTGAGCCTGGTTACGCCCCTTATCCTGTGGGAGAAGCTTGTGCATCATTGCTGAGGCGTCTGCTTATTCAGTGACTGGGAACAACTGCTTTATTTAATATTCAGTGAAAGGAAAAGGTGCCGATTGACCTATTAATATCAAATAGGTCCAAGTTTGCAGGTGAGAGTGGAGAGTGAATGGTGGTGGGACCCTCTCCTTATGATGACACAATAATGGATCTCTGAATTATTTGTTAAGTTTTACCTTATTTTTAGTTAATTTCACTGGGTTTTTTATGAGCTTTCTCTATGTTGTTTTTCTCTTTTTTTGAATGGTTATTATGCATGCATTGACATATGATATGCATTTATGATTCATTTAGCAACTCATGTTATACACTATCTATTATGTTATATACATCTTATTAATTTGGGCTACTGATACACAGGGGGTTATTTACTAAAAATGGAGAGTACAAAATCTGGTGCAGCTCTGCAAAGAAACAAATCAGCTTCCAGGTTTTATTGCCAAAGGTCAATTGAATAAGCTGAAGTTAGAAGCTGATTGGCTACCATGCACAGCTACACCAGATTTTACATTTTGCAGTTTTAGTAAATCTACCCCAGTGTTTATCAGTATATTATTATTTACATTTGTTGCTTTATGACATTTGTTTTATCATATGGTGCTTTGCGCTGCTCTTGTTTATATTTTTGGTTGGTTTGTGGCAAATACACAATCAGTGGCATCAACAAGCAGTCTGTATCTTTCCTTTAAAGGTAGCACACAGGACTTGTTTTGCTTTGTGTAGGTAGTAGTACAATATTCAATGCTTGTATACAACAAAAACAAAAAGGAAAGACGTGGTACTATACTCCAAAGTCCAGAATCACTGAATCGCTCTCAGTCATTCAAAAATGTTATCAGGACCCTCCTTTTGTGAGTACAAGAAAAAAAATAAAAAATAAAATTATATACTTTCAATAAATCCAGCAAAGGCAAAGAATGTACTTTACAAAAGTTGAACATAGCAAAACATAGCAAAAGTTGTTTTAATAATCGCTAAGCAAAAATGGTTAAAATCTTATCATAAATCTACTTCATTCTCCACTCAAAATTGTGTAGAATATCAACATTAGCAAAAAAAGTCTGTATATCACCATATGACTTTAAACCTCAGGGATTGCACAACTAAATAAATTAGTTGAATTCACATTTGTCTGTTTTATATCCAGTAGAGTTTTTAACAGATCAGCAGAATTCTAAAGGAAACTGCTATATGAGAAACACTGAAATTTGAAGTTGCCTGGCTGTCACACTGACCCTCTTGCTTTAGGACTTTTTGCTTCTGATTCAGATGATAACTTTTCAATTACTTTTATGATCTGCATTTTTTTCCATGTAATTCACCTCAAAAGCACAGATGCCAGTGGAAAATAACAGCTGGTAGCATTTTTAGGCAGATGTCAGAAAATGTATCCCCATTTTTTCTCATGATGATTTTACTTTAAAGCCCGATTTAAGCTTCTTGTTTTTTAGACCTCATGCACCTGGACGTTTTTACAGCTGCTTCTAGGGGCATCTGGTATTTATTTCTTTTTTCCTGCCTCTAACATGCCTTTCCGTGTTAGCCTAGGTGTCCATGCATACAGGCTTTTAGCAGAGTTTAGTGGCAGGAGCTTTTAGAGGCAGGACAAAACCCTAGTGCCAGTGCATCCAGAAGCAGCAGAGTTTGGGCAGAAAAAAATGATTCAACGCTGCTAAAAGCTGCTAGAAGCTGTTAAAAGCTGCTAAACACTAATGCTTGAGCATTAATTAATTTCAATGGCAAGAATAAACTATTTTTTTTTATTTTAATGAATTGACGCCCAAGAGCTTGACGCCTGTAAAAGCTCCGAAAAGCTTGTAAAAGCTTTAGATACTTTTACAAGTGTCCGGCATTTTTTCTGCAAAAACACTGCTGGCTTCTAGGAGAGTTAATAAAATTTCCCGTGTGCATGAGACCATAGTGATGGTAGTAATACCATTGCTAAATGTATCACTTCCTGCTGCAGCAGAAGTTCAGTGGGCGCATTTAGCTTGGCTATTTACCAATCATGAAAAGGCAAAATTCAGACCAAATTCAGGTTCAGTCTGAACCCAAAGCTCATCCCTAGTCCTCACACCCTTGTACTGTAATAAAAAGTAGCTTATTTATAACACTGACAGTTACATAATATATGATTTATATTACTTAAAGTGGTTCTAAAGTCATAAGGTTTTTTACCATAATGCATTCTATGCATTAACCTCCCTGGCAGTTTTCCTGAGTGTGGCTCGGGGTTAAATTTCAGCACCATTAGCGTTAACCCTGAGCCACACTCGGGATTACATTGCAGGATCCTGGTGCAGTGTACTAACTTGTCCCCAGGATCCTGCGATGTTCCCCCGCTGTGTCTGCAGGCTTTGTCCTCCGCCCAATGCCTCTGTGTGCCGGGCTCCGTTCCCTGTGAGCGTCGCGACCCACGGGGGTGGAGCCCGGCGGCAAATTCAAAAAAGTGAAAAATCATAATACATACAGTACACTGTAATCTTACAGATTACATTACTGTATGAAATCATTTCACATCCCTTTTGTCCCTAGTGCTTTGTCCAATGCCCTGCATGCACTTTTATATTATATATACTGTTCTTTCTGCCTGGAAACTTGAGATTGTCCATAGCAACCAAAAAATGTCCCTTTACGTCAAAAGTGGTTTTAGACCAGCTAGAAAACAGCGATAGTAAATTAGAACACTTGCAGAATTGAACGATAGTGAATCGTGGGGAAATTAATTTTATTATTATTATATTATTATGTTTTATAATTATTTATTTTTATTTACTATATTATAATTTATGATTTTGTGTTTCAAACTTCATCATACCCGGGATATCTACTAGACTCTTTGTGGACAGATTTAAGTGTGTTATTGCTAAGAATTCTAGGCCTACAATATAAAATGCCAAATTTCCATGCAAAATAATTGTACCGCTTTGTGACGCAAAAATCTGACATAATCATACCGCCATGGAAGCTACAGTAAAAAAACAAAACTATAAATTCCTGTTTCTCCCCCTCCTATCCTAAATACTTACCAGAGTCCTGTATCAATCCTGTTTCTCCCCCTCCTGTCCTAAATACCAGTACTTACCTGAGTTCTGTATCAATCCAGAGATGTGCTTGTTTGCAGGTCTTCTCACCTTTCTCCACTCTATCACAGGCTTGGCTGAGAGCAGCGGGAGCCATTGGCTCCTGCCACTATTAGTCAAATCTTGTGAGGAGGGTCGGGGGCAGGGCTGAGGTGTGCGGTGTGTGTCAATGGATACAAACAGCCCAGCTAGGAAGCAAGCCCCCAGGTGTGCCACCATAGGAAGCGGCACACACAGAAGTTGAAGTGCCTAGATTTCTGGCAGGGGACTCCAGAAGAGGAGGTTCAGGGTTACTCTGTGCAATGCAATTGCACAGAGCAGGTAATTATAACATGTTTTATTTTATTTTAGGAAGGAAATCTTTTAATTTTACAATTTAACTGTAGTTTGTAAGTCATAATTAGCTTTAGCATGTTGAAAGATAACATTATTTTTTAGCTGGCACTTGATCATCCAAGAGGGTCAAGATTAAAATAAGATCTAGATGATGTTTTATAAAAATGAAACCAATAACTGCTGCATTAAAAGTACATCCTATGTACTATATATGTCTTTCTGGGTTAATGGGGTTGGTTAATTAAATGCAAATGGGCTTTCACTTTGTAAGGGAATTTTCATCTACTAACTTCCTTCATCCAGTCTTGTGAAGGCAAAAATAGTGTTTTTTTTTTTTTTTTAACTTCCTTGCACATGATTGGGAATCCTTTGCTATGTGAATTTTCATCACATTCGCCAAGCTAACTGAAAAGTCCCTTGCAAAGTAAACAGCCTATTTGCCTTTATTAAATTAACCTTAATACATAATGTAACATTTTAAAACAATGCGTATATCTTCAGAAACAGTTTTCTGGTTCATAAAAATGTATTTGTCTTTAAACAAATTCAGAGAGAATTAAAGGAAATAAAACAAAAAAATATTGAACCTAATTGCAAGTTGGCAAAAACACAAGGTTGTTGACCTGGCAAAACATTACCAAGTCACTTATAATATAAATCTTTAGTATTTGACATTTTAACTACAGTACAAGATATATTATGGGGCCTGTCTCAGAGAAAACAACACATTTTGACAAACTAGTGCAGTTATTTTTGTGACCATAGTATAAATATATAGCAGATGAATAATACTAGCCAAGTGTATCACAACTGTAATTGTACATTTCAACAATTTTAATATTAAAATGTAATATGGCTAAAAATAACAAAGCAAATCACATAATATCTCCAGCTGATACGGTTGGGTACAGTCACTTACCTTTGCTGTTATGATCCTGGACACATATAAAGATAATGACAAAAAATAATCCAGTCCTACAGTTCATTTTGGGTTTTGGATGCTGTAAATTATTTATGCGTAGGTGAAAATGTCTTCCAGTCTTGCAATTAAAAATGAATGCTGCCTGTCTCTATAGTTGCATAAAAAAACGGTAACTGGAAATATGGTTTGTCATGCCAATTTATGAATTGTTAAAGTCTTTGTGGTGGTTCTTCTTTAATTGTTCAGTTGTAATAGCAGCTAGAGTGACAACTTTACAAAATAGTGTGTGTCTTGCATAATCTATTTATCTACTACTCAGACATAATCCTCCTTGTGGGACAGCTGGAAGGGTTGTCTGCATCTAATTAACCTGCTGCACTGACATGTGTTATTCGTAATCAAAAAACACAAGTTAATGGTTAAAGGCCACACTAAGCTTTCATGTACCCTCTGTCAATTTCTCCAAACAGGATGTACAGTTGTCTAAGTGAATGACCATGGCAGAATAATATTCCCTAATGACATTATATCAGAATATGATTACAGTAAAGTATTAACTCCATGTCTATTCCCAGAGATGACAGGTTGCCCTAACCAAGAACTTATGTTGCTTAACTACTTAGATTAAATCTAATTTGAGAAAATGTAATCAGGTTTAACAACCCTGTGTTGTCGGTAATAAGGTTTAGGAGTCTTTAGGTAAACAACATTTTATTTAAAAATGTATTTCTGTGAATTGGCTTATGATGTAACACAGCAGGGGTCAATAAGTTAACTTTAATTCAGATACCTACAGGTATTGTTCATCTGTGTCATGTGTATAGTATATTTTAGTCATTTAGAATCTACAACTGGACTTCAGGCCATCCAAGTGATCAAATAAATTTGTCTTGTTAAGTATAATATAAATGAAACTGTTGTAAAAAAAAAAAAAGAAAAAAAAGAAAGTTTAACAATATCTTCAAAGGCTAGTCTTTTGCTGCTTTTGAGAGTAATTAATTAATTGAGGTGTTTAACCATATGACTACAAAATAAGGAAAAATTATAAATTATTATAGCTGCATACTTTTAGAGGCATTTTCATGTCTGGAGAATCAAGGCACAGTCTCCACCTTGGATTCTCTGTGAACTGTTTTACTTGCCAAAAGACGTGTTATTCTTTTAAATTACTCTTGACATCAAAACGCGCCTACCCAACAACATAGCCAAGGTTCTGACCTCACTTCTCCCTACTACAGTTAAAAGTAGAGGAGCACAATGGTGAAGTCTTTGCTTTATCCTCTTATCTAAAAATTTTATGTGCTATGTTCATAGCCCTGTGTAAGGCCCCTTTTCACACTTGTGCGACTTGTTCTGGGACTTGGGAATGCAAAGTCTCATGACAATTTATACTCCATGATTTCCAATGAGTACCATTCATATCTGTGTGACTTCAAATCGGCAGCAACTTCAAAGGAGTCCCTGCACTACTTTGGTCCAGCTTTGATGCAACTTGAGGTCCATAGACCTCAAGGTTACACAGGCATTGCTTCAAGTCACGTCAAAATCGTGTCAAAATCACTGCAAAATCCTGCGACTTTCAGGTTGCAAAAGTCTGAAAGGGGCCTTACTCAATATTTCCACATTCTCTCTTAGTTCTTCTGTAAAGAGGATTACAAAAATGTATAAACATACATACTTTATTACATATACATTTAGGATTTTAACAGATACATAACTGACTAATATACCACTACCGGTCAAAAGTTTCAGAACACCCCCGTTTTTCCAGTTTTTACTGAAATGTAAACAGTTCAAGTCCGGTGAATAACCTGAATTGGTACAAAGATAAGCAGTAAATTGCTAGAGGTTAAAAAAAAAAGTTTAGGTTAATAAAAGCTGAAAAATAATGTACATTTCAGAGTCATACAAAAAGACCTTTTTTCAGGAAAGATGTAATGGGTTAAAAACTCACAGTTGTTCTGCAGCCATGTAAAGCCCCACACACGATCAGAAAATCGTACAAAAAATGCTGATTTCGAAGCGATCATACGATAATCTGATAGTTAGTACAGAGCTTTAGAGAGCCGATCAGGACAGTTCATCCGATATTATTGAATCGGACATGCACGAAAAAATTTTCGGATGATACCAGATCATACGATTTCCGTTTACTCAGTACAGCTGTTGTTCAAAAATGCGATACAAGTGCATTACAACACATGACATCACTTCCGAATTTTTATTCTGTCATACAAGCTTTTTCGTGACTTTAGTAAACTCATCAGATTCGATCTTAGATTAGCATGCAAAAAAATAAATAAATGGACGATCCTTCGTCCGATAATCTCATCATGTGTACCGGGCATAAGTAAATGAAGCCTTGAAAGTTTATGATAACAATTCCTACAGGTGTCCCGACTTTTGTTAATTACTCACATGCTCTCTGCCAGGACTTGGGTCACCTGCTAGTGGCACTGTGCTTCCCAAAGAAAGAGAAAGTTGAAGTTTCAGTATCCACCAGCAGGTGTCTCCCAGCAGCCAGCAGTTTCTAGTAATCAGTCTTCATCTGATGCTGGTTACTGGAAGGGGATTTAGTTTCTCCTCTGCTAGTACACTTTGAGGGGGATTTACTAAAACTGGTGCACACAGAGTCTGGTGCAGCTGAGCATAGTAACCTACAGGCTTCCAGGTTTTATTATAAAAGTATAAAAGTGAACAAGCTGAAGCTAGGAGTTGATTGATTACTATGCCCAGCTGCATCAGATTCGGTGTACATCAGTTTTAGTAAATCTCCCCCTTTGTGTCAGTGCTTTCCTTTGCTGTGCTAAGTTAGATGCTGCTTGCCATTTATCCTGATCTTGGTCTTGCCCTGCACCCTGTACTCTGCTGCCTTATTTTTGTTCCCCTTGTACATAACCCCATTGCTGGTTCCCCCTTCCTTACATCTCTGGTATTTTCTTTGACCTGCATTCCTCATTTTGTATACAGTATATGGTATATATATCGTATTATAATTGGGAGGTCAGGTATTTTGTAATTTGGTTAATTGTTCACTTATATCTTTATGTTAGCTGTTTGGATGTCTTTTGTTTTACTATGAATAAATTCACTTTAATATATATATATATATATATATATATATATATATATATATATATATACATACATATATATATGGTTTGGTCTCTAAGTGTAGTAAATCAGATCTGGCCAGCTTTGCTGCTGATTCCTGGCTAAAACACTGATGCCACTAAGACTAGTTGGATGAAGCAATGCGCCTGACTGCTGGTCAGGTCAATCAGGTCACAGAGCAGTCAGAGCCATGATGACTTTGCCCAATCATGGCTCAGTGCTCGTAGTCCCACCCCACACTATAAAAGGTTCTTTCCCACAGGAACCTTTTGCAGTGTGTTGTTGGAGTAGAGATAGATAGAGCAGGGTTCTGTTTGCTACTAGTGAGTTAGTGTGTTATTGTGACTTTGAGTGTAGAGTGTCAGTGTAGTGTTAGTGTAGTCTGAGTATAGTGTGAGTATAGTGTAGTGTCAGTGTAGTGTGTCAGTGCAGTTTTAGTGTAGTGTATGTATAGTGTAGCGTCAGTATAGTGTAGTGACAGTATAGTGTGTCATTATAGTAAGAGTATAGTGTGAATATAGTGTAGTGTCAGTGTAGTGTGAATGTAGTGTTAGTGTGGTGCAGTGTTTAACACAGCATTGCATAACATTTAGTACTGTATACAGTGCTGTATACCCCTATTTTTTTGGTTGCTGTTTTTTTTTGTCCCCTGCCTGCCCCCTTTTTCATCAGCAGTATATAGCAGTCTTATGACTTCTATCAGCGTTTAGTTAAACCTTGTAGGAGGAGTTTTCATTCTCCTCTGACTGTCCTATGAGGCTGCATGATCCCTGTCCCTCTGTCTGTCACATACATCCTCCCAAGAAAAAAAAACTCTAGCAATACACACCAAACTGAACATGTGCAGAGTGCCTCCAAAGCTCTGTTCTATCAGGAGATGGATTTGGGACTGTGGAAGAAGGGGGGGGGGGGGTCAGAGAAAACAGGATCAAACAGGTTTTTTACACAACATGGAGGATTAGCCCCTTAGGTTCCATAATGGATATAACAGGCATGCTTTACTGCATATACAGACTGATTTTTACTGTTCTGGGTTTAGTAACAATGCTTATGTGCTACAGAAATTTCAGTTTTGAATTACATATGAATAAAAGGCAGAAAGCAACACACTATAAGATTTGAGTTTCTCTTCATGTTCAAACCAAAAAGATATTGTACCTCTATTCCATGAATCTTGTATTTAACATTTTTCTTCACTGCATGGGGCATTACAATTGTATTGTGTGCTATCATGTTTTTTCTTGTAATATAGCAAAATCTAGAAACTATTTGGAGGCATTATTAGTCACAAAAGCCTATGAAAAGGCTTCAGCGGGGCGCTCACATGTTCCAGGCAATCTTTAAAGTCATGAATAATTTAAAATGATTATTCTCTCCCAAGATAAATTCATTCTAAACGTTGCTTTCTTATTCTCTCTCTACTTTCCTACCAACTTTGATATAAAGATAGTGGAAACTATTAATCATAAACACTCGCTCTGGTCAACAGAGAATTATCTAGAGACGGTGCCTTTCCCAGTGTTGTTTGATTTAATTATAGGTCACATTTAATTAATCTGAGAGAGCGCTGCTGCCATAAACAATTACATAGCCTGAAAATATTAATTTGTGGGCTAAAAATTAAAAGATCTTGCCTATTTCTTCACTATTCTTTAAAATGAAGACATTGAAAACACTACAAAGCAGGGTTTTGGTTTTATGTGGGTTTTACATTTTGAAAGAGAGGGGGGTGAAAGCAAGTTTAAAAGGGAAGTTAAACCTGGCAATATATGCAATATTCATTACAAAAATGGGGTTTTGGACCCCACTTTTTAACATGGATCAAAGCATTATATAATAAACCCAAAGCCTATATAAAATATGCTGGATACAAATCTGAAGCCTTTAATATCGAAAGAGGTACCCGACAGGGTTGCCCATTATCTCCCTTATTATTTGCCCTTATACTCGAACCCATGGCCCAATACATCAGAACAAACCAAACTATAACTGGCATTGAAGTAGGAGGTATTACACACAAATTATGTATATTTGCAGACGATATATTACTTTTTCTATCATCACCACAGGTCTCTGGTCCTAACTTAATACCAGCTCTTGATGGATTTGCAGCCCTATCCGGCCTTATGATTAATCCTAAGAAATGCCTAGTGCTTAATATTTCGCTCACAAACATGGAATTGATCCCGGCTAGGGCTGCACTCCCATTCACATGGGCAGAAAAATCAATCCCATATATTGGAATTCATTTAACAGCATCTCATTCTGACTTATTCTCAACCAATTATCCTCCTGTATTAAGACAGATCACAAATCTAATAAAACAATGGTCGCAACTTCCTTTATCCTGGATAGGGAAGATTAATGCAATCAAAATGACTATTCTACCCAAATTGCTTTATCTATTCAGAGTCCTCCCTATTCCAATTCCTTCCTATTTTTTGAGAATAGTACAAAAAAGAGCAACTTCGTTTATATGGGGCTCTTCTAAACCACGTATACCTATACACACACTACATCTTCCCAAAAATAAAGGAGGCCTGGGATACCCTTATTTTACTAACTACTACAGAGCAGAACATTTGGCCAGTCTGTCCAAATACCATGCAAAACAGGAAATCCCATTATGGGTATTTATAGAGGCTTCAGAAAATGACCCTCTATTAATATCAAATTTATTATGGCTTGATCCTAAAGACCGCTTTAAAATTCATAATCCCATAACTAAACACTTCTTATCTCTCTGGGATAAACTAAAAACCAAATATCAGTTACAATCTCCACACAATCCTCTCCTTTCTTTTATCAGAAATCCGGCCTTTTATCCGGCATGGATCTACCCAAATTCTTTTAAAGCTTGGACAACATCAGGCATTCAGACACTAAATGACTTCATAGCATCTAGATCATTCCTTTCATTCCCATCGCTTAGAGAAAAATATGATCTACCAAACTCTGAGATATTTAGATATCTCCAAATCAAAAATTTCTATACACCATTCCTAAAGGGGGATACACCATTATCCCAATTATCCATTTTTGAATCAATCTGTACAAAAGATCCATTTGCTAAAGGTACAATTTCATCACTTTATAATCAATTATATGGAGTAGCAAATCTTAATAGACCCTCTTACGTTCAGAGGTGGGAGGAGGACCTGGGACGAACTTTAGAAGACACGGACTGGTCTAACATATGGCTCACATCTAAGTCATCTTCACCTAACATCTTAGCACTGGAGACAAATTATAAAGTCCTAACTCGCTGGTACCTTGTACCCGCTAGAGTGGCAAAATATTTACCTAATACCTCAGCTCTTTGTTTTCGAGGATGCCCAGAAATAGGCACATATTTACACATATGGTGGACGTGCCCAGTAATCCAAACCTTCTGGAAGGAAGTCTTCGTGATTGCATCTAAAATATTTTAAAAAATAATACAACCAGATCCATATTTAACCTTACTTAATCTAAAACCGGAATGGTTAACACTCTCTCAATTCAAACTTATGATCCAACTAATAACGGCTGCAAAACAAACAGTGGCCAAGGCATGGAAATCTCCTACATTGGTACTAGCAGAAACAATTCACAGAATGAATAATACAATGTCCCATGCTAAGATGGTAGCCATCGATCAAAATCAAATTCCAAAATTTGAAAAACTTTGGCACCCTTGGATAAAACAACAGTTCCTGTCAAACTTCAATGACTCTGTCCTGTTGCCATGGTAACAGATTAAATGACTTACAGAGACACCCATTCTAAGGCTTCAAAGAGAACTAAAAAGAATAATAAACTGACGAGCGGGACAACCTTGTGGACCATACCTCTACCTTTCAACCCTTTTTCTTCTTTCTCTTTCCTTTTCTCCACCTTACGATTAAAGCTCATTATCAGAATTTATTTGACCTATATACACTCTACTTGTAAACAATATGTATAGTAGGTATAAATCATTTAAATACCTACAAAAGTAACTAAGGAAATGATATATATCTTTAATTTAGGTTTACGTGAACCCAATGTTTAATATTTGAAATTTCATGATATTTACCTATATAAACCCTACTGTAAAACAATGAGCTTACTTTATAGATCCTTGTAAACTTACTTTATGCATCTTTCTAATATTGTATACTCAATAAACTTCTTTTGACAAGGAAAAGGGAAGTTAAAAAATATTTGCAATGCTTGGATCTACCGCTATTAACTGTTACCAGTGTAACTCACTTATATAGGTGTATTATCAACCTTTCCCCATGCAGCAATTACCACATGGGGCAGTCCACGTGACCAAAAAGCGCATAAGAAAAAAGGGGAGGAAAACCTTCCAAGAAGGCCATGACTGCGGGACACTACGGTTGAATTCAATACATTTTATTATAGAAAAAGCACCATAAATATGAAAAAAAACAACAGCAATTTCGGTGTAAACCTTCCAAAGCAAACATTAAAAAAATGTTTTAATTAAAAGAGGGATCGCAGCTGCGCATGCATCCATTCAACCAGTCACAATTATAACTTCAGGGATTGGAAAATAATAATAGTAAATGTTGCAAAACTTCTTTTATCACTTTCACATTTCCAAGGCAGTCCTAGATTTAAATTATGCCAGAAGGAGAGTATACATCTGGCTGCTGGTTAAATGTTGATGCAATTAAGCAGGTAAGGTATTCCCAGAACTGCACTATATTCAAATAATGTGTGTGGCAGTCCAGAAATTACTTGAAGTCCTTATAGCCTAGGACTGGGCTCTCATTTACCTATATGAGGTGTTGGTGGCTGACATATAAAGGGCTACAATGTCCAGGAGCAGGCTGCAGCGATCGGCCTCTAGTGAGTTATAT
Organism: Lithobates clamitans; assembly: GCA_037952925.1. NCBI lineage: Eukaryota > Metazoa > Chordata > Amphibia > Anura > Ranidae > Lithobates > Lithobates clamitans. The sequence goes on along the minus strand of JBBGZY010000305.1, from coordinate 4,994,439 downwards.
TGAATATAAAGACTGTTCATCAGTGGAATGGAGGATGGGGAGGGAGGACGTATACAGGGGGAAGACAGAAAGCGCCAGTCCGCAGCGCAATTAATAACTATGGATTCTGTATAGATAAACAGATAAAGGTACTCTCACCATCTCCACTGTTTCCTCAAACACCCACCCACCCCTCGAGGTTCAGCTCCACTCTGCAGGTCTCCAGGGAGTTTTCAATGGTGTCTGTTCACTTACTGAAGGGGGCACTGTCCCCGCCTCAAATATCACTTTACAGCTGCCTCACTGTGCTGTAAGCTGCGATCCCACGATCGTCATGGATGTGCTAACGTCATTCTGGCGTGTTTCGTTAGCCTATAGCTGCTAACTTCTTCAGAGCAAGGAGGAGTTAGTGTTGCTGGCTTAAATACCTGCACAATACATTGCAGTACCTAATTTCGGCCACTAGATGTCACCCAGTCATTCTCCTCAATTAATCATTAAGCACAAGAACAGATTAACAGGCCACTCAGTACATTTGGCTCATACTTAAAACGGGATAGGGAAAATTATATGATGTTTATGGTTAGACAGGAGTAAATGGATGGACTCTGTGTCCGTTTTAATTAGTTAGGGGAAGAATTCAGAACAGGATAGCAGGAGAATTAGATAGATTATAAAAAAGAAGAATTATCAAAAGGAAGAAGAGGACAAAGAAAAAAAATAGAATTGAGGTTTGGAGATTTAAAACATAGATGCCTTTAACCTTTAACCCCTTAGGGTCACCCTTATGGAACTGTGCAAAGTGCAGCGACAGTGGGCGCTCATCATCCTTTTTCCTAATGCTTCCGATGTGTTCACCAATGCTTACACGGAGTTGTCTTTTAGTTTTCCTATGTAGATTTTATTACATGGACAGCTAAGCATGTATATTACTCTCATTGTAGAGCAGTTTACAAATTGCTTAATTTTATATTCTTTCGTTTTATCAGAATTGGTGAACACATCAGTTTTGTGCACATATTTACAAATTACAATGTCCACAGGCATGCATACTGGTTATAGGTATTAACCACCTCAATACTGGGCACTTTCGTCCCCTTCCTTCCCAAACCAATTTTCAGCTTTCAGCGCTCTTGCACTTTCTATGACAATTGCGCAGTCATGCTACGCTGTACCCAAATGAAATGTTTATCATTTTGTTCACACAAAAAGGGCTTTCTTTTAGTGGTATTTATTCATGACTCAGTTTTTTATTTTTTACGATATAAGCGCAAAAAGTGGGGAAATTTGAAAAAAAACAACAATATTTTCTTCTTTCTGTTTTAAAAGAAATCCAATAAAATCAAATGTTGTCATAAATTTAAGCCAAAATGTTTTCTGCTACATGTATTCTGCTACATGTCTTTGGTAAAAAAATTTCCGTTAAGTGTATAATAATTGGTTCCAATGATCACGGACAGATGTATGCAAATGATCATGTACAGATGTGCGCAGGTGATCACGGACATATGTGTGCAGATAATCATTGGGACATGTGATTTTAGTGGACATATGTGGGGGACAAGTAAAGGGATGGTGAACCCGCGCAATGAACATAAAGACTTAATTGGTATAGTTTGGAACTGCTGCCTCCCAACAAGCAGTCACCCTAAAATGGGGACAGCTGAGATATATTATATGTGGGGGACAGCTTTTTTTTATTATTTGGGGACATCTGTTTTGGGGACATTGTGTGGGGATATGTGTGTTTTACATTGTGTAGTGACACTAGGTTGGTGATCAGTAAGTAAAAAGCTGTAAAAAACAGCTCATACTCAGTGATCATCAGCTGGCTGCAGTGATCCCCTCTCCTCTCTTCATCGACAACTTCTGAGGAGAGGAGAGCTGATCGCCTAGCAACCGGCTCTGTGTTTACATCACATGATGGCTGTGATTGGACACAGCCGTCATGTGATCAGGAGGGCCAATCACAGAGCCCTCCTGCTGATCGGAGATGTGCTGTGTCCGGGTGACACAAGCTCATCGGGAACGTACCGCTGTGCGGGCACGCACGCACGCGATCCCGCTCCTTCTGAGGGACGTTCCTGAACGTCCACACAGAAGGAGAGAGCGCCCACCCGGCCATTTATGTGCAGTGGCCGGGTGGAAAGTAGTTATATTTGTTAGCCAGTTTTTGGTCTGTGTCCTCTGATACTCAGAGTGTACTAGTGTGTCGTTCAGATTCCGTGCCCTTCTTGCTGTAATAAGGGGTCTAGGGCCAACTATGTCGGCAATAGGGGGGGTCGAGCTCAGAACATGCCAGTGTTTTTTTCTGGCGTTTACACTTTGTAGCCTTACTTTTAGCCTCTCTTAGGGGTTTGTGGAGGTACCCTCTCTCTCTGAAGCGTCTATACATATCCATTGCTTCCTCTTTAAAATTATGGTCTTCGGAGCAGTTCCTCCTGATCCTCAAGAATTGCCCTGTGGGGATTTTGTGGATCAATGATTTAGGGTGATGGCACTGAGCTAGCATAAGCGTATTAGCTGCAGTTCCTTTACGGTATGTTTGCGTAGTGATTTTATTTCCCACTATAGTCAGCTGCAGGTCAAGGAATGGTAGTGTTACATCTTGGTGTAAATAGGTGAGTCTGATATTTCTCTCATTCAAATTGAGTTGTGACAGAAATTCTGTCAGTTGTTCTACAGTTCTCCTCCACACCATGAGAGCATCATCGATGTACCTCAGCCACAGGAGGCAGTGGCTGAGGTACATTGAGGATTTGTACACCACCTCCTCCTCCCATAGGCCCAGATGAAGGCATGCGTATGCGGGGCTCAAGGTGCCATCATCCACATGCCTCTTTGCTGATGGTAATTTACACCCAAAAACTGGAAGAAATTGTTATCAAGCATAAATTCTAGCAGTTTAGCTACAAATTCATCATGCACCCCCAGCTGAAGGTATTCTTTTTCAAGGAAATGCACAGTTGCTTGAATTCCCCAGTTATGGGGGATTGAGGTATACAGGCTCTCAACATCTATCCTTACCAGCAGCACTCCTTCTGGCAGAGACAGATATGGTAGTTTAAGGAGGACATCCCTGGTATCTATTACAAAGGAAGGAAGGTGGCTTACCATATCCTTAATAAAAGAATACACATACCTCTCTACCTTCTCCAAGGGGCCCTTAATTGCGGAGACTATGGGTTTCCCGGGGGCTGTGTCATTGACTTGTCTAGTTTTGGAATGATGTAGAATGTAGGGATATTAAATTCTTCTACTGTGAGGTAATCATATACTTTTTTAGAAAACAAACCAGCTTCCAGGCACAACTTGAGTTTTTCATTTAATGTTTTGACAAGGGTTGGAAATGGGTTCTTAGCAAGCTTCTTAGAGGTGAGTTTATCTCTAAGTTGTCTTAAGGTTTCTTTTTCTCTCAGTAAGACCACATTCCCACCCTCATCACTTTTTATAAAAGGGCAACCATAAAGCGGAGTTCCAGCTGTAAAAAAAAATATATTTTTTACAAACACTGCAGCTGCTAACTTTTACCTGTCCAGGGAGACTGCAATGTCGGCCCCCCAAGGCTGATCTGTCCATCGGATCGGGTGCAGGCACCGCCTTCAGGCTTCACTGCCGGTTTCCTACTGCGCATGCGCTTCCTGAATGGCCCCATCATCTTCTGGGACACACTAAGGTCCTAGAAGGCAGTGGTGGAGAAGAGGACGTGATGCACTGGGCCACAGTGATGCTGGGGAAGAAGTACACAAGGTACTTCATAAAAGGTAAGTAAGAAAAAGAAAAAAAAAGAACTATCCACAATCGAGTGGTGGAGGGAGTGTCATTACTTTAAGATAAAGTTGTAAAACTGGGTGGAGGAAAGCATCAAGATTGTGACAGTGGTCAAGGTTCTCAAAGGTCACTTAGGCGCTGACTGTTGACGGATGAATTAGAGAATGTAGATGCTGATGTGAATGCACCACACTGTGCTTTTTTTACCCATATCCACTGACCCCTGTTTAAAATTTTAAAATGGTGTTGAACGCAAACTGTGAGAAAAAGAGAAAGGTTTCCCCTAAGTGGACTTTTAAGGCAACTAATTGTATCACATGTACACATACGTAGGTATAGTAGTAGAAAAAGATTTTATTAATAATTTATACATAGTTAAAAATGCATATCAAAATGAAATATTGATTTATCTAGACAAAGTCAGCTAGTATCACTGTGCTGAAGGGTATATGAGATAGCCTCCTTACACCCAACGCTTTTCGGTGTACAGTTTAATCCTTCTTCAGGGATGCATAGAAAGGAGAGATTCATCTATAGCATCATTGAAAATATATATAATCAGTTTCACATGTAAAAGATTGCAGTCATGGTACACAGAGTACCAAACATTTTAAATAGACAAACTTACATAGTGTTGAAGAGTAGGGTGGTTTTCAATATTTCATTATATTCATTCTTAGTTTTATTGAAAAATTTTTAGACAAATAACATACATACATATATTAATGGTATTGTCATACCACCAAAACATCTTACAAATACATTATACAAACTAACATAAACAAACCCAAACAAAAAACAAAAAACAAAAAAAACAAAAAACAAAAACTCCTTTCCCTTGCTTTGTCATATATACATCCCATATTGAAGCCCTATTAGATCATGTTTAGGTTCTATTCTAGTTACTGCTTAAACCTTTAGTTTCCTGTTGATTCCCTGAACTCCAGGGGGCCCATATCTGCTGACATTTTTCAAGTATGTCCAATTCATATGTCAGGAGGGTCTCTATCTTCTCAGTATGATCCATTTCCACTACCCAATAATTCACTGAAGGGGATTGTATTGATCGCCAATGGCGCAGAATAACTAATCTTGCAGCTATCACCCAATGTCTGAGCAAATCCTTTTTGATATGTTTATATGAGCCTGGTAAAATGGACAACAGCGTAATTTGTGGTGTATTGGAAATTACCTCCCCTGTAACTATAGTACACAACTGCAAGATACTGTCCTAGAATTTACAAATTTGAGGGCATTCCCACCATATGTGTAACAACGAGCCCTTAGCAGAATGGCATCGCCAACAGTTATCCGATGTTTCCTAGAAAAATACGCTGTAATGAAGTTGGGCATCGATACCAACGAGAAACAAGCTTATAGCTTGTCTCTTGGGCTTTAGTTGCCAGTGACAAACAATATGTGAGGATAAAAGACTTCTCCCACTCTTCTGCTCCAATTTCAACATTAAGATCCAGTGCCCATTTATTTGTAAATTCTGGGAGCTCGGGATGATTTTTTCCAATAAGAATCTTATATACTGCTGATAAAACGTGTTTTGGTCTAGTGCTTTGCACCAAGATGGACTCAAAGATATTTAAATCTCTGTTAAAGGATTTGTCTAAAGGAAGAGAGGACAAAAAAGATAATAGTTGCTGATATTCCATACATTGCATAAATTAAGGTGGTTGTGATGGTGTAAATTAGAGCTCCAAAATAGGGGCAAATAGACAATGCATCTTAATGTGGATACAAATAACTGCATATAGGGGTAAAAAATAATGGGGTACCTTAGTGTCGTGGATACATGCAAACAAAAAGCAGCAGAGGAAACCACAAGTAGTTGGAGGACGAATTTACAGCAACTGTAGAGATGGTAAAAAGACGTCTGTCAATTAGACGTAAATTTATAATAATAGATATGTAAGCCAAAGACAGGGGGATATAAAAATGTGTTATATTTATATTTGATACTACCTTGATTGAGAGTGTAACATATTGCATAGTAATGACAAATGCAAGATAGAAATATGCATATATATATATATCTGTATGTCAGGGGTATATTAGTTGACACGTGTAGTGATGATAGAGAAAAGTATTTATATAATATATGCCAAATGGGCAAAAAATAAGCGCATTGTCGTGTCAGTGGAAGAAACAATATGCTCCATATAGTATGATATGTTCATGGAATATATACAACTGAGGTACTGATTTAGTTAATGGGTACTGGGGCAAAAATAAATAGCAAGGTTTAATTGTCAAAGGTCCTTTGGTGTTGTGAAAGTTTACCCAAAGTTTATGGTAATGATGTTACGTAGGGTCTTAGGAATTCATCCACCAATTTGCTTGCATTATCACTAATTGAGCCGATTCCTGAGATAATGGGTCTGCCTGGGGGGTTGATGGTATTTTTATGAATTTTGGGGAGTATGTAAAATGTAGGCACCTTTGGGAAATTATTGCTGATAAAGTTCCACTTTTTTATTAATTACATTATTCAGATAGGCGGTGTCTATCAGTACATAGAATTCTTTGTTATATTTCTCGATGATGTCCACTGAAATACGGCTGTACCAATCGTGATTATTGAGAATTTTGTTACATATATTAATGTAGTCTTCATCGTTGATAAGAACGACATTACCGCCTTTATCCAATGGTTTTATAGTAATTTGATTGTTATCAGCAAGTAGTTTTAATGCTTCAAACTCTTTTTCATTTAGGTTGGTGGAGCCCTTTGCTTTTATCTTTAGTTTCACCAGGTCATTATTAACTAGCTTCAAAAATGCCACAGCATTTGAACTAGTGCTGGGAGGTGGGCAAAAATCAGATTTTTTTCATCAAAAGTGACTTGGAGGGATTAGTTTTAGTGTAGTCCTCCTGTTCATCAACTGACTGTAGAATTCAAGGTGGATCAATAGAGTCAATAAGGTCTCCTGTATCACTCTCTTCAAGAAGTGAGATCAGCTGATCCAGAGCTTTATTCTCTTGAGGGGTATGATCTGTCAGCATGTGCCAAAATATTGGCACATGCTGACATTGAATCCAACATTGGGACAATTTGTCCTGGAAAAAGCTCTCTTAACATTTAGAAGAGCTACCTCCATCAGTGATAAAATTGTTAGTAGCGAGTTTAAAAATGAGTCAATGAAAACGCAGTGCAAATACAAAGGCACGTTTATGTGCGGTACGTGTAACTATTGTAGATACATGCTCACACAAAAAAATCCTACCCTTCCCAATGGGAAAACTTTCTACCCGAAACACTTTGCGAACTGTAGGACCTTTGGAGTAATTTATATGCTTGTAACTGCTTTTACATTGGTAAGACTAAACTGGAATTCTGGAGGAGGGCATACAGGCATATCCACAGTATGCAATCCTGACCTCCCCCTCGGTCGCCATGTCTCCCTGGTACATGGTGGAGTATTCCCCAGTGTCAAGTTTTTGATTCTGGATTGGATACACCCCAATCCCTGGGGGGGTTGAAATAAAACCCTCCTCCACATGGAATTAAGATGGATTCACCAGCTTAAAGCTACATCACCCCCGGGTCTCAATGAGGCCGTTTGCTTCAAACCATTCCTTGTGCGTTTTTTATCAGGTGTAATGGAAAAATAAACCATCAATTTACTATTTTGCTTGCTGGCCTGACAATATTGAGGGTTAGGTGAACTAAGGACTGAGGTGCTCCTCCCCTTCCCCCCCTCTTCATCTATTGGGGATACACATATATCCCACCTCTCTATATCTATGCTTTTTTGTTTTTCTTCCATAATATGTAATATATATAGCTGTGTATGTACGTATTTATATATTTTTTCTTTAAATGTATATATATATATGGATGTATCTACAAAAACAATGTCATGCTTTATTTGTTTACTGGTAGAGGATATTAATATTGTATGTTCTCCTATCTCCTTTGAATCTGAATATCATGTATTCGTCTCTCTGAATTTCAGATACCCATAATTTAACTAAATCGAATTTAGATGTAAACATCACTGTACCCGTGAAACAGCTTCCCATGTACTAAACCATTAGTACACAACTACTGCCTATGGGGATTTTCTTCTAATGCTATGTGGGCATAGCTATCTACACCTTTAAAAGATTGTTTTCTGATTGTTCCATATATACTAATTTACTGATTGTTATCAATGCTTATTGGTTTAACAAATCCCCCTGTTTGTCATTTCCTCTGTGCTGCAGCGGACCACTAGGATTGCCCAGCACACAAAGCCACCTGGTTTCCTAACCATGGGCGGCGCTTTGGAGTCTGCTGGATGTTATCAACATCTTCGCCCCCAGCCTCCATCTTGCCACTCCGGCGGACATGCTTAGTCCACCGGTGAGGCTCACTGTGTCGGAGGGCTGGGTGTGCGCAACTCCGCTCCGACGCGCTGACGTTCGCACATGCGCAGTGGGGGCGGGGCTGTGCACACTCGATCCAGGGGGCTTTTAGAGGATCTCCTTCTGGTCTCTCCCTCCACATTAGCTGTTCACAATTACTTGCGGCAGCTGATTGGGAGGGACCCATTACAAATACTAAGCCAGTGCACTCCCACACCCAACACTTACCTCCTGGATGTCGGGGTGTGCAGCTGGCTTCTACAACTACTCTCCAAACAAGGTAAAAACTAGATCAATGCTACTTTTGGCTACGCTATGGTAAAAACCAGATTAATGCTACTTTTGGCTACATTATGGCACAAAAAAGATTAATGCTACTTTTAGCTACGTTATATTTTCCTGCATATTTTGGGTAAACTTTCACAACACCAACGGACCTTTGACAATTAAACCTTGCTATTTATTTTGCCCCAGTACCCATTAACTAAATCAGTACCTCAGTTGTATATATTCCATGAACATACCGTACTATATGGAGCATATTGTTTCTTCCACTGCCATGACAATGCACTTATTTTTTGCCCATTTGGCATATATTATATAAATACTTTTCTCTAGCATCACTACAACTAATATACCCCTGACATATAGCTAAATATGCATATTTCTATCTTGCATTTGTCATTACTATGCAATTTGTTACACTCCCAGTCAAGGTAGTATCAAATATAGATATAACACATTTTTATATCCCCCGCCTTTGACTTACATATCTTACATATCTTACATGACTTACATATCTATTATTATAAATTTACGTCTAATTGACAGATGTCTTTTTACCATCTCTACAGTTGCTGTAAATTCGTCCTCCAACTACTTGTGGTTTCCTCTGCTGCTTTTTGTTTGCATGTATCCACGACACTCAGGTACCTCATTATTTTTTACCCCTATTTGCAGTTATTTGTATTCACATTAAGATGCATTGTCTATTTGCCCCTATTTTGGAGCTCTAATTTAGTATGATGTTCTCATTTTTAGGGATTTTCACATTCTGGCCACAGTATATCCTTCTGGTCACTCTGCTGCTTTGGAAATGTGAGGAGATTACTTTCTCCCCCGGGGACGACATTTACAATAACAGAGATTCTTTATCTGCTTTGTTTGACGCCCATAGGCCTTGAGATAGCAACCCCATCGGCACAGTACTTTGTATTATCTACTTACCTTTTTAATGTTCATATAATGAAATATTGAAAACCACCCTACTCTTCAACACTATGTAAGTTTGTCTATTTAAAATGTTTGGTACTCTGTGTACCATGACTGCAATCTTTTACATGCGAAACTGATTATATGTATTTTCAATGATGCTATAGATGAATCTCTCCTTTCTATGCACCCCTGAAGAAGGATTAAACTGTACCCCGAAACGCGTTGGGTGTAAGAAGTCTATCTCATATACCCTTCAGCACGGTGATACTAGCTGACTTTGTCTCGATAAATCAATATTTCATTTTGATATGCATTTTTAACAATGTATAAATTATTAATACATTTTTTTTCTACTACTATACCTACATATGTGTACATGTGATACTATTAGTTGCCTTAAAAGTCCACTTAGGGGAAACCTTTCTCTTTTTCTTGAATACTGGATGTGGCACAATACAAGCACAGACTTTGCCATTCGCTCTCCTTTCTCTTCAATGCAAACTGTGAATGCATTCCATTTTCCTGTTTATTTATTTAATCTATGGTGAAGGGCTGAGTGACGATTTTCAACTCCTTTAGTAAATCAACCTCTAAGTCTCTGCATATTGTTGAATCAGATGCAGATGCTGGATATTCTGTTTACAGTGCATTTCAAAAGTATTCACCCCCTTGGCTTTTTACCTATTTTGTTACATTACAGCTTTTAGTTCAATGTTTTTTAATCTGAATTAAAAGTGATGGATCAGAGCACAATAGTCTAAGTTGGTGAAGTAAAATTAGAAAAATATATACATAAAACTATTTTCAGAAATAAAAAAATGATAATTGGCATGTGTGTATGTATTCACCCCCTTTGTTATGAAGCCCATAAAAAGCTCTGGTGCAACCAATTACCTACAGAAGTCACATAATTAGTGAAATGATGTCCACGTGTGTGCAATCTAAGTGTCACATGCTCTGTCATTACATATACACACCTTTTTGAAAGGCCCCAGAGGCTGCAACACCTAAGCAAGAGGCACCACTAACCAAACACTGCCATGAAGACCAAGGAACCCTCCAAACAAGTAAGGGACAATGTTGTTGAGAAGTACATGTCTGGGTTAGGTTATAAAAAAAATATCCAAATCGTTGATGATCCCTAGGAGCACTATCAAATCTATCATAATCAAATGGAAAGAACATGGCACAACAACAAACCTGGCAAGAGACGGCCGCACACCAAAACTCAAGGAGGGCATTAATCAGAAAGACAGCACAGAGGCCTAAGGTAACCCTGGAGGAGCTGCAGAGTTCTACAGCAGAGACTGGAGTATCTGTACATAGGATAACAATAAGCCGTATGCTCCATAGATTTGGGCTTTATGGCAGAGTGGCCAGAAGAGAGCAATTACTTTCAGCAAAAAAACAAAATGGCACGTTTTGAGTTTTGCGAAAAGGCATGTGGGAGACTCCCAAAATTTATGGAGGAAAGTGCTCTGGTCTGATAAGACTGAAATTGAACTTTTTGGCTATCAAAGAAAACGCTATGTCTGGCGCAAACCCAACACATCACATCACCCAAAGAACACCATCCCCACAGTGAAACATGGTGGTGGCAGCATCATACTGTGGGGATGTTTTTCAGCAGCCGGGACTGGGAAACTGGTCAGAGTTGAGGAAAAGATAGATGGTGCTAATTACAGGGATATTCTTGAGCAAAACCTGTACCACTCTGTGTGTGATTTGAGGCTAGGATGGAGGTTCACCTTCCAGCAGGACAATGACCCCAAACACACTGCTAAAGCAACACTTGAGTGGTTTAAGGGGAAACATGTAAATGTGTTGGAATGGCCTAGTCAAAGCCCAGACCTCAATCCAATAGAAAATCTGTGGTCAGACTTAAAGATTGCTGTTTACAAGCGCAAACCATCCAACTTGAAGGAGCTGGAGCATTTTTGCAAGGAGGAATGGGCAAAAATCCCAGTGGTAAGATGTGGCAAGCTCATAGAGACTTGTCCAAAGCGACTTGGAGCTGTGATAGCCGCAAAAGGTGGCTTTACAAAGTATTGACTTTAGCGGGGTGAATAGTTATGCACCGTGACTTTTTCTGTTATTTTGTCCTATTTGTTGTTTGCTTCACAATAAAAAAAAAAAAAGTAGGTGATTCCAATAAACCAGTTGCCATTCACAAACTCAGATCTATGGTGATTGAACAGGCCAGGAAACCACATAGGGGAGGCAATTGGGATAACTATTTATTCAAAATGGAGATGTTTTAAATATACATTTTTCTGCACTTTGTGCACAGTGCCAGCACTCCCTCGCTTATTCTGTGAACTCCAGTAGGTTTTCTGTGCATGTTTTTCACATGGGCAGGTTTTTTATGATAATTTTTTTCTGATTGTTCTGTTATGATATCCCATATCAAGAAACTTTAGTACACAGTGCTAAATATCTCATTACCCTTTAATTAGTGATATGGTGCTGCTGTGCTTGACTAAAAATACCTATGCCACACAACTGTGTTGCTCAAAGGTTGTATAAATCACTCCCCTTTGCATGTATATATGCTACAATGTATACATATCAACGAATAATTCATTATATAAACACATCGCTATTTTTTTACATAAAGTGCTGCAGTGCATATATATGAGTGCACAATGAATCAAGTGCATCCATAAATGATCAGATCTTATACAAATCAAAATGTCCAAATAAATGTGTCCATTTAAAAAAATTATTGAAAGTGTAAGTTTCCAAAATTCCACTATATAAAGTGCTCAGTGTTGTATGTGCATAAAGTTCCTTCAGTGCTTTAAATCCACCACCGTGAAACACCATCACTCTGGAGAACTCACCAGATGGCCATTACCTCTCATTAAAGAGCAAGGTCTGAAAGCGCTTTTCCCCAAGGGGTTAAACATCCAGAGCTTCTGCTTTACTCTCTCACTCCATGTTTATCATTGCCATAGAATTAGAGGAGAAAAGAGCTCCAATAGTGAAAAAGCTTTTATTAACTTCAATATGTGACATACAACATTAGTTAATTACATTTCATTGTGCGTGATGGGCTCACAAAAATATGAATATAATCTACTCACTGGGGGGAGAACCTCTGGGGGAATCTAGGATAGAATAGAACCTGGGGGTCCTAGTAGATGACAGGCTCAGCAATGGCATGCAATGCCATGCTGCTGCTAACAAAGCAAACAGAATATTGGTATGCATTAAAAAGGAGATTAACTCCAGAGATAAAACGATAATTCTCCCACTCTACAAGACTATGGTCCGGCCGCCTGGAGTATGCTGTCCAGTTCTGGGCACCAGTCCTCAGGAAGGATGTGCTGGAACTGGAGAGAGTCCAGAGAAGGGCAACAAAACTAATAAAGGGTCTGGAGGACATTAGTTATAAGAAAAAGTTACAAGCACTGAAGTTGTTCTCTCTAGAGAAGAGACGCTTGAGAGGGGATGTGATTTCAATGTGCAAATACCGTACTGGTGACCCCCAATAGGGATAAAAAAATTCTGCGTAAGGGAATTTAATAAGACAAGCGGCCATTCACTTAAATTAGAAGAAAAGCTGTTTAACCTTAAACTGCGTAGAGGGTTCTTTACTGTAAGAGCGGTTAGGATGTGGAATTCCCTTCCACAGGCAGTGGTTTCAGCGGGGAGTATCGATAATTTAAAAAAAAGGATTAGATAAGCACCTGAATGACCACAACATACAGGGATATACAATGTAATACTGACATAAAATCACACGTATAGGTTAGACTTGATGGACTTGTGTCTATGTAACAATGTGTGTTCCAGGGAAAGAGAATAGACAAACCCCTCATAGCGCAACAAGTATTTATTTTAAAAGGTCAAAAACCATGTGTAGAATCACACTTACAGATTTCAGTGCCCAAGCTGGCACCAAGAGGTAATAGCATTGTGAATGTATCTCCAGGTAGATGTTTCATCACTCAGATGTAACGTCAGAGACCACTGTAAAAGTGAGGAGTCATCTGGCACCATCAAGTGTTGAATCGACACCAAAGACCCCAAGCTATAGGTGGTCTGTAAAAATCTCAGAGGTGTGTGGATCTTGCAGCGATGGATCCTTCAACATCAGGAACAAGAGCATACAGACAGGGGACTGCACCATAAAACATCCTCTCCGATAGTGTCACCTGGTGATGTGCCTGTCAGGAAGACAGCCTGGCATAGGAGAGACTTCCCCGTGGATGCAGGCAGAGATTCTCCGTCCCAGGGTCTGGATGTTTATGGGAAAACGGAGATGCTGTACAACAGTGAGACCAGTGACCACAAGCAGCACTGCACCAAGAAGAAAGAAAGCCCTGATGGTACTGGCCGTAGCTCAGTGGATAAATGCGCCAGTTGTGCTAACATGAGTTTGTGCAGCTGTGAGTTTGAATCACATTGTTTTTAACCTTTTAAAATAAATACTTATTGCGCTATGAGAGGTTTATCTATTCTCTTCCCATGGAACACACATTGTGAGCCTGGGTCCTAAAGTCCGGTGAGTGTCAGTGTGACTAGTGATAGTGAGGAATCACGAAGACCCACGTTCATTTGAACACTTTAAGGACTGCATGTTTTTGGAGCACATGTGGAGGTGGACTTTCACTTTACAACCACTGGAGTTACTATATTGTATTATGGTTATTATGGACATTTATTTTGAATGAGGACGTTGTTTTGCTCATTTATCATTTGATTGGAGGGATGTTGATAACACTGTGATTTTTACTAGGATACCTAGCGCTTACTATACACATACATTTTTTCATTTATTGGCATTTGTTGTACTCACAATTTTTTTATTTAGCAGCAAGGTTATAATTTTGCACAGAAGGCAAATGATGCAGAGGTAAATGTTCTTCACAAGTTCTCCAGAGTGGTGGTGTTTCACGGTGGTGGATTTGAAGGAACTTTATGCACTGAGCACTTATACAGTGGAATTTTGGAAACCGACACTTTCAATAAGTTTTTATATGGAAACATTTATTTTGACATTTTTATTTGTACAAGAATTGATAATTTATGGATGCACTTGATGAATTGGGGACTGATATATATGCACTGCAGCACTTTATATGTAAAAAGAGAGTGCTTTGTTTATATACAGTAACTATTTATTGGTTGATATGTATACATTGTAGCATATATACAGTATATGCAAAGGGGAGTGATTTGTACAACCTGTGAGCAACACAGATATGTGGCATAGGTATTTTTAGTCAAGCACAGCAGCACCATATCACTATTTAAGGGGGAATGAGATTTTTAGCGCTGTAGAATAAGGTTTATTAACAGTTAATAATTTTATGTGTTTTTGTACGGCAGCTGTAATTGGACTACGGGTATCGTAGGTATTTTTGGTTGAGTACAATTCAGAAGCGATTTACTGATATTATTAGCATTTATTATCTTGTGTGCAGCCTTTTCTTCTACTGCTAATGTATTTTGTTTATGAGGCCTAAAACACTTATGTACAGTATATACTTTATTTTGTTTTTGGTTTTCTTTTGTTCTTTTTCCTCCTTTTGATTTCCACTGATTTTATGTTATATGTTCTATGTTCTAATCGCATAATTACCTAAAGTATTTTTTGTATGTTATATATTTTCAATTTTTCTATGTATCAATAAATTATCTTTTTATCTAAATACAACATTTTTTTCTTTACTACTTTGCCTTAAAAATCCCACGTTGAGGTATATATTTGTTTTTTAATCTTCAAGGGATGATGGCAATGACACACCCAACCCTCTGAGTCACCTATTTCTATGCTTTGAATATATTTTCTGCATATCTACAGAGTCTGGTTTAATGATGTTGTACAGAATTGTGCAAAAATAAAACTCCTTTGTGCAGCACTTCTTTGAATGAAGGAGGGCATCTAATAACTACAACTAAAACAAAACCATTGACAGTAGGAGCTGTTTTTAGACATCATGCTGCTCTAGGCACTTCTAAATAATAATGTTCACAGCACAAAGCACAGGTGGAGGAATCTCTGGCTGTGGCTATTGTATTCTGACAGCCGCACCCGATGCCTGTCAGAATACCCAGGAATCAAGGAATGAGGACCACACTTTTCTCAGTGTTCGACCTTGGTAATTGACAGGTGCTTGGAGTGTCTGTACGGGATGGCACTGTGCAAATCACAGCAAACTGGTTAGACATCACCAGCACTCCATTGCAAACATATATACTGATTTTTTAATGCCTTGTCACATTAGTCAAAATAAACCAATACTTTGGGGCCACACAAGGTCCCTTCTTTTAGGCTTTTTCATAGTGACAACTCTCAATGTACTGAAAAATGTATATATACATAGGTGAACATGCATACTCAAATACCCACCTCCAGTGATGTCATAGTAACATAATTCCACCTAAAAACACTACAATGCTGTGTTTAAAAAAATTAAGTATATACAGAGAAATATTCCATATAAACAATCAAACAGCGGGTGGCAAGGTCAAGAAATTTGGCAGTGGCGTCATCATTGCCTAGCAAACAAATGCTGATCAGTGTCCACCCATCAATGGGAACAGGGGCATGCGCGTTCAGATTAGTGTACACAGACGCATATGTCCAAAAATTTGCCAAATCGTGATATCTATGGGGTCTGCTAAAAATTAGTAACAACTGCCATTGCGTGCGGGTGCCGTTCGCATGCGTTTTTCTTGCAGTTACATGTCAAATGTAAGTTGTGCTTATCCAATATATGCGACTAATGAGATATATGCGATATGTATATACATTTTGTAACAATGCTATTTTTTGAAACTTTAGAACGTGATGCAATCTTTCCCTGAGGAAGACTTTGTTTGATGTTATAAAGTTGAAACGCGTTGGAATTTCATTTCGCTACTTGACGCCATGGCATCAATATAGGTGGTGATTGTATCTGGTAGCAGGATGTATCATGATGTAGGAGCTGTAGCTCCCCGTTCATTTCATGTCATCTGACGATTTTTTTAATCGCATAATTACCTAAAGTATTTTTTGTATGTTATATATTTTTTATTTTTCTATGTATCAATAAATTATCTTTTTATCTAAATACAAAAAAAGTTTTCTTTACTACATTGCCTTAAAAATCCCACATTGAGGTATATATTTGTTTTTTAACCTTCAAGGGATGATGGCAATGACACACCCAACCCTCTGAGTTACCAATTTCTATGTAATTGTCAGGGTGGACAATACACCCCTGCCTCATTTCTTGACTCTTGAGATGGCTGGATGTGGACTCTCCTGAATATATGTACTCATTTAAATAAGATTAGAAGGTTCACTTCTCCCCTTGTTTTATCTAAAAGAAGGGATTGATCTCCCTTTGAGGAGCTTAGTGCACCCCTATCAGGTCTTTAGATATTTTCTTTGACCAATTATTTTGGACTTTTTTAGGGCTGGGTGTATCCAAACTAGGCGTCAAGGGTACATGATGAGGGACCTGCTGGGAGAATGGGAGGAACTTATGGCCAACATCCAAAAAAACTATCAGGATAAAGAACAGGTCCCATCTGAACTCTCTTTGCTCCTTAACTGTCTAACCAAAATCCTGGAGAAAAAAATCGGCCTTGCACTGGCGCATTGAATCACTTGGAAGGTATATCAGAGAGGGTATTAACCCCATAGGCCTAAGAATACAAATATTCCCCACTTTAGACAATATCACCAAAGAAATTAAATACAAACTTAAATACAAACTGAGAAACAAAACTAAACGAATGTTCCAAAAACCTTATGTTGCTGCTACAAAATGAATATCAGCAGCAACTGAAAGGTATGGATATGGAAATTAATAAACTGTACGCCAGACTCTACCCTCTAAAAAAACATGAATAGTATGCGGTATATAAAAAAGAAACTCAAGGAGCACCTAGAAATCTTCAGCAAAAATATCATGATTAAAAAGGAGAAATAATTTTGGAGGGATAAGAATGCCTTCGGCGAGGGCAGGGCCTACAAGTGGAACTTTGATCAAAAATCAAAGAAAAAAAACCCAAGATCCTCACGACAGCACAATCTCAACCAAACTAATGATTACCTTTCAGACACACCCTCCAACAATTCCTCCTCCTTGGCCTCCTCTCAGGCAGGTAGATTCCGAGGCAAAAGAAAGGGACCTTTTCCCAAACATATGGAAATGGAAGGGGAGATTCAACAAATAAATAAAAAAAGGACTACTGACCCACAACCCACTGAAACCTCACGAAGTGGAAGAGGAGGTGGAATTGGAAGGGCTAGGGGGGCACTATCGGGGAATCCTAAAGGTCCCTCTTCCCTCAACCCTAGAAAAAGCTATAAAGAACAGGGTGCATACCCAAAAACTCAGCAGACTCAAATAGACAATTTTTTAGACAGGGGCAATGCACCTCACCAAACCCCGACACCGCCTCCTCAGACACAGTTGTCAATGATACCTACAATAGTCCCACCTCCGAAGGAAGGCTAAATGTCATCAATCTTTCATCTCATAAACTAACAACAGCAGAACAGGAAGTACTGTCTTTAGGTCTTTCCTTTTGTCCTAATCGCAGCCTAGACAGCTTCGAGACCATCAAGGACATTCATTTATTTGCTAGGAAGCTTCTACTCAAAAGTTTATATACCAAAAAAACTATGGTCACACCAGAAGTGGCACCAAATCTAAGAGCACCCGATTTCAGAGCCCTTAGAGACCTTAACCTATTATTACAATAAAGCGACTTTGTTGAGGAGTTTTGGGAGGAGGATCTAGATAGCGCAGGCAGTGAGGAAGAACAAGAGGAATCCAGTGGAGACAAAAAAATAACCAAAAAATTCAAAAGAAAATCGCATAAATTCCCACCACTCAACCAAAATCCAGCCATAGCTCTGTTTGTAGGACAAATTACCAGAGAGATTGAAAAAATGGAAAAACATACCACCAAAAGCAACTTGAATTTGGAACAGCAACAAGCCCTAAATACTCTTAAGAACAACACAGAAATTACAATCAAGGCATCGGACAAGGGGAGGAACATTGTCCTCATGGACAATGCTAAATATGAAAAAATGTGTTTCAATATACTTAATAACACTAAATGCTACAAAAAAATGTCCCCAGCCACGGTGGATAAATTCAACCAAGAATTTTTCTCCTTAGTGGACGAATCCCTCAATGAGGGGGTAATAGATAGGGATATGTGGGATTTCATACGTACTCGACACCCACTCCCGCCCACCTTCTATGCATTACCGAAGGTGCACAAAAAGCTCAATGATCCTCCAGGGAGACCGATTATCTCCGGAAATGGTTCTATCACAGAGGGAATCAGCCAAATCATGGACCAATACCTAAGACCCCATGTCATGGACCTACCATCATATACAAGAGACACAATACATTTGTTTTAAATCCTGGACAGATTAACCATCTCCAGCTCGGCTATACTTGTCACAATAGATGTGGAATCCCTCTACAATAGTATTCCACACGATCTGGGCATGGCAGCAATTGAATGGGTTTTGAAACAAAGGGCAACTACTGACTGGAAATTCAATGCTTTCATTCTGCTAATGCTGGAATACATCCTCAGGCATAATACCTTTTTGTTCAAAGGCTCCCACTACCTCCAGGTGCAGGGAGTGGCTATGGGGACCTGCTGTGAACCCTCATATGCCAAATTGTACCTGGGGGAATGGGAGAAGGACTTCCTACAGGGGGAAGCAGCGTCCATGTATACTCGCCACATTTGTTTGTGGCAGAGATACATAGATGATCTCTTTATCATCTGGGACGGCCCCCATGAGCAACTAAAAGATTGTTTAAAACTTATGAATAACAACAGCTTCAATCTCCTCTTCACGATAACATCTGATGTCCATGAGGGGAATTTTTTGGATGTTACTATCTTCAAGAATCCTGATGGTGGACTATCGAGTAGACTCTACAGAAAAGAAACTGTGGGCAACACTTTGTTGCAGATAGCTTCCACCCGGACCCCCTAAAAAGATCCATTCAGTCAGTTTCTTCGTCTTAGAAGAAACTGTAGCAATGATGAAGATTTTCAAAAAGAGGCCGACCAACTCACAGACTTATGAACATCGGTTATACAAAATCATCCCTTAAAAAGGCTTTTAATCGGGTCAAACTAACCAATAGAAAAGATTTAATCTTATTATTTATAGATTATTGTAAGATTTTCCAACGAACATCACAGGATCAATAAAATAATGTCCAAGTATTGAGCCATCCTCACAGGTGATCCCACTCTGAAAGGGCTAATCGGCCCCAAGCCGCAAATCACATATAGAAAATCAGGCTCGATAGGGAATCTATTGACCCAAAGTGAATACAAAGGCAAAGCAAGAAAAGATCCTTGCAAAACATGGGGTACTTACCCGTGCGGATCTTGCGCTCAGTGCAAAGTCATCGGTAGGAGGACTACACTGGCGCTACCCAATGGGGAGAGCTTCTCCCTGCGTCACTTCGCCAACTGCAAGACGCAGGGTGTGGTTTACCTTATGCAGTGCCAGACAAAACCCAACAAGAATTCGGGAAATGAGTTGACAAACACATGCAGAGCATGCGTATTGGCAACTTATATCTACCCATGTGGAGACATGTCGCTACACAGCACAATTACCGATTACCCTCCGTTAATTTTACAGTCCTAGATAGGATTCATCTACCAATCAAGGGGGATGACTGGAACAAGGTTCTTCCCCAGCGGGAAATGCGCTGGACAGGATATCTTAGGGTCACCACCCCCCCCCTCCAAGGCTTAAATGAAACTGAAAGCTTCAGACCTTTTCTGGAGGGTTTCAGTTCTGGGAAAACTGATTAAAATAAATTGCAAATATATACTGCACTTTTTTGCCTTGTTCCGCATGTTTTGACCCACTCTTTAGGTATTACACTTTTGGGTCACCCACATATTTGAAATAGCTATCTCAAGGGCCACATCATTAGCTACACTTGGGTAGCATGGTTCCTCTTGTGAGACCCACATGTTCCAAACCGCCAAGGTATTGGGCTTATACTCCGTCCAGTAAAAATTCTTTAGGAGAGTTTCTTTTAATTCAATTTATTTTATATTATGACTCATTATGTGTAGTCTATTAAGTTCTATTTACCTACATGATTGTTGTTTAATTGCTGTTATCCTTAACGCACTTGAGGATAACAACTTTTTATTTCTGCTTCCCAGTGCTGAGAATTTGGGTCTTGAGATATGATTGCCTTTCTGCTCTTCTATCCCTACCTGGCACAGGGGGGCCACGGTTTTTCCATCGTGGCCTACATACCCCAGGACCCCGATCATCATTTGGGGCCGGGGGGTTTTTCACCGTGTCGGTGGTTATTAGTCCTAATAGGTTTTCTGCCCCTGAACCCCCATGTTGGAGTTAAAGGGATACATATACCATTTCAAAGGGTTTAGGCATTTTACATATGAAATAAAAAATCACCAATGGTGCTGTTTCTACTTTATTACAATGCAATACAGCCACCCCCACTGTTCTATATATTTTGATGGTGCACCATGCATTATTTGACTACCGAGCATGAACTTAAAATAATCACCTAACCTTAATCTATAAAGGTTCCTGGTTTGTCCATTGATTTGTTCTTTTGTTTCTATGTTTCACTTAGGCTGGCTTCTGCCCGCCCGTGAGACGATCTTTATTTATCTATTTATTTACCCTAGGTAAACGGCGTCCCTGCAGCGTCGGTGTCACATGACTTCGACGCTGCACATACCACTGACAGGCAATGGAAATACACCGTGCTGCCTAGGTGACGCAGCGCCTTCCTCTCCTGTCTTGGCAAGCGTCTGAGTCATACAACTCCGACGCTGCATGCACCACTGGCAGATAATGGGAGTACGTTGTGCTGCCTAGGTAACGCAACGCCTCCCTTCCCTGTCACGGCAAACCACGCCCACACAGCATAGGATATAGGGAGGTGAGGCGTGGCGCCCTGACTAGAGGATGGAACGGCGTCTTGCGTTCTCCTCCATAGCAACAAGCAGTCATGGGGCATCTCCCCAGTGCCCTTTGACACATCGAGACTCCATACAGGGGGCGGGACGCCGCTCTGTCGGGACCCCGCCCCTTATATATCCGCACCAATTGGCAGTAGAGCGTCGCCATAGTGAGGCGACACCCAGAGCCTTTGCCACGCCCACATTCCTTTATTAGGACGCCAGGGACGGCTGATGGCAGCATTTCCCACTCGGCTCCTAACCGAGAGGTACTCCAGGACCAGGGCTCACTGTTGCTGGCTACTCTGAACTCTAATACCTATACTCCACTTCATCAGCAGAAGGTAATCCTATACAAACTTTAACTACTAAGCCTCAGAGAATATGGATCTCTGAAAAAACTCTGTTTCCACTATGAATACAAAAAAGACTAAAGGCATTTTGACGGTGCAGATAAACTATACGTACAGAAAGAAGTTTTTTTTCTAAAAAAAAGACAATTTATTGTTACAACCATTAAAAAGAGAATGTATAGATTGTACAGAGTATCACAAACATTTTCTTTTTTTACAATTATAAAAACATGGTGGTCAGAGGGGATGAAAAGTGTGTATTATAGTTTAACAGATGATATTTATTGCATACTAGCCCGACATGTTTCGCATTGTCGCTTTCTCAAGGGATATGCAACTGGTAATGATATCATCTGACACTTTTAGTAATTCTAAAGAAATAAAGAAAAATTTTTTTTTAACATAAATGATATTGAATTTATAATACAACACTGAATACATAAAAAATAATAATGAAAGGACACTCCGAAACAACATCAGTTATAATGCTTACCCCTAGATTGACCCAACAAAACCTCGTCAAACCCAGCGCGTGCAGACCCAAACCAGGGCAGCAGTGAGGCTAATTTGCAACCACAGGGAACAGAAGGATGGAGCTGTTGTATGGATTGTAAATATCATATGTCAGCAAGGATGTATACAGGGAATTGATTGGGTTAAAAAAGCAATTTAATACTTACTCTGTTGATTGATCAGAGCTGTATAAAGGGATGCAAGTAGTCATCAATTTCAATAGAAATTGTGGTTACAGGGAGTACTTCAGTTGTTGGTAAATGAAGCTGGGGAGTTGAGTAAGAAGAAATGGAAATCTTACTGCAAGTAGAGAAATTGCAAGACTAAATGGTGTAGGCTAAATTATAAGTTATATGTATGGAGATAATAATAAAAGTTTACAATTGGCTCATTATAGTATGGTTTGACTCCAGTAGGAATGGACATAATGTCTCAAGGTTTACATGCTAGGGCGACAGTTTAAACACTCACAGTCTAGATTCTATGGGAGTTCAGAGAGTAAATAAGAAATAGACAAGATGTTTGGATATAGAGCAGTGTGTGGTGTACTCACCAGTCACTCGCACTGCTAGGACATAGGCTCCATCCTCCGGCGCTGGCAGACATATCTGTCAGATGTGCCCGTTTAAATGCTGTTCCCCATCGAGCCGGCGTGTGACGTCGCCGGCTCCATGCGGACGTAATGGCGCCAGTGCGCATGCCCGGGGAGCCGGGTGGCCATCCAGACTACACACCCCATGAGGCACAGCGGCCGCAGACAGAGCCGACATGCGCAGTACAGCGCACGGCGGCTTCTCCCGCCAGCACACCGCGTCAGGGGCTGAGGGACGGGAAAAGGGGCACCAGTTGTGACCTGTGTTGGAACCAGTCCATCGGGGAGGCACGGCGCAGGATGGGCACATCTCAAGGATGTGCCCCAGGCGTCCGTGTGGATGCGGCAGCCCCCCCTAAGTCCCAGTGCGGGTAGAGGGCCGGGAGCGATTTGGCAGAGAGGGGCCAAAGGAGTAACCGATCGGGCAGGAAGAGGCCACAAACCTTCCAATCCGATCAGTGAATCAGTGGGACAGCGCGCCTTACAAGAAAAAGTGAACACAATTGAATTGAATCAAAGTTACATATACAATACCAGTGTTACATATGACTATACATTGATCAAATATTAGAATCAAGGATAACATATATTCTAAATATGTACAGTTTGCATTGAAAACAAGTCATCATGTGTATAGACACAGAGGGAGGGGCAAGGAGGGAAGAAAAGGGTAATAACGGGGAAAGTGAGGTGTCTGGTGGAAAATGACACCGAGAGATTAAGTATTGGCAGCTACAAGTTTACAGGAAAGGCCTGTAACTTAGGCTCTCATTCAAACCTGGGAAATGGGTGGCCTTAAGGGTGTAGATCCAGCGGGCTTCAAGCTGGAGCAGTGTGCGATCGACACTGCCCCCTCTTTCGCCCAGCGGGATATGTTCCAAAGCCCGGAATTTAATAGTTTTGGGGTTGAAATTGTGACATAGACCCACATGCCTGGCAATGTCTGTATTCATTTGTTTTTTGAGGATGGGTTTTATGTGATCTCTAATCCATTTAAAAAACGGTCGTTTTGTTTTGCCGACATAAAAGCCGCCACAGACACATTGAGCCAGGTAGATTATGCCCGGAGTCTGACACGTCGCATTAAATTTAATCAAGTGCCACTGCCCATTAGGGAGTAGGAAACGAGATGTATTTTCTACATACTGGCAGATGTCACATCTGCCACATGGAGAAATACCTGTATGGGGGGGCTTCTTGTTGAAAGAAGCTTCTTGAAAGTGACTATGGACTAGGTGGTCCCTCAATGAGGGAACCCGTCTAAACGTTATCTCTGGGGATGAATTGATGTATTTGCTGACTACTGAATCGGCTGATAGAAGGGGCCAAAACTTAGTTACAATTCTTCTGATCTCACTGTGTTGATTAGAATAGCGAGTGATTAGTCTGACTGTATCAAGTTTTTTGAAGGGTTTGTTTGAAAATATTAAAGAATCTCTGTTTTGGGTTTTAACCCTATTGTATGCCCTTTTAAGGCATGAATGGCTATATCCACGAGATAGCAATCTTTTGTATAAATTTTTAGCTGCTGCCTGGAAGTCTGAGTCCTTACTACAGTTGCGTTTTAATCGCAGGTATTGACTGTAGGGAATGGCTCTTAACAGGGAGTCTGGATGTGAACTGTCCGCGTGGAGAATGGTATTCCCGGCAGAGGGTTTTCTGTACAATGATGAGTCTAATTTTCCATTAGCATCAATGGAAATGGTTAGGTCAAGGAAATTAATCGCAGTTGTGCTGTATTCCATAGTGAAGTTGAGATTAAAGTTGTTATTAGAAATCAATCTTAGAAACTCTTTCAACTCTGTCTCAGAGCCAGACCAAAAGATCAGCACGTCATCTATATAACGATACCACGAGACGACCCTTTGCAACAGATGGGCCAGGTCGTCCCTCTGTTTCCACTATCATTATCCACTTAAAATATTGCCTTCTATTTTTTAGCAACTCCATCTATTGGCTGCCTAATATTGTTTTTTCTAAAACATACATGGTCGTTCTGTAGAGGATATTAGACAGCATGGGCAACAAATAATGGAGACCCCTGTCAGCATTGGGAATGAGTTTTTCTTGCAGTTACATGTCAAATGTAAGTTGTGTTTATCCAATATATGCGACTAATGAGATATATGCGATATGTATATACATTTTGTAACATTGCTATTTTTTGAAACTTTAGAACGTGATGCAATCTTTTCCTGAGGAAGACTTTGTTTGATAAAAGTTGATACGCGTTGAAATTTCGCTACTTGACGCCATGGCATCAATATAGGTGGTGATTGTATCTGGTAGCAGGATGTATCACGATGTAGGAGCTGTAGCTCCCTGTTCATTTCATGTCATCTGACGATTTTTTTAATCGCATAATTACCTAAAGTATTTTTTGTATGTTATATATTTTCTATTTTTTTATGTATCAATAAATTATCTTTTTATCTAAATACAAAATTTTTTTCTTTACTACATTGCCTTAAAAATCCCACATTAAGGTATATATTTGTTTTATATATTCACAATCATGTACATAGGATTATGTAAGAAAGCTTTTCATTCTCCAGTATTTATTTTTTTGATTACAAACGATTTTATTGAAAGATCATGAACATACATGTAGTATATCAGACAAAGTCATTCAGCTTATATAAAAGATAGCATCTATCAGACATGGGGAGATGTTGAAGTAGAGATAAAGAGGATCAACACATATAGAATACCTTTTGGTATACAGTATATAACAGTCTTAGAAGTTTGTACATCATATGTAGGTATATCTAAGGTTTGACCTATCTTTCTTTCCCAGCTAAGCGTTGGTTTAGTTTTTTCCTCTAGAGCAAACTCATTGAGAATGCAATGGATTTTAGATATGACCCCTTTGTCTCTGGAAGAGCATGCACATATGTGTTCATTTTGGGTGCTATGTGTTCAGGATTTCAAGGTGCCCTTGCTCTGGTAAAAGTGCTTGATTTGTGTGTATCGAAATTTCTCGGGGGGGGGGGGGGTAAATTGTGCTCTTTTTGGAGTTAAGGGAAAGTTTTAGAGTGAGAACCCACTTTGAAGGATTGAAATATCGTTACTGCAGCTGTGCATCATTGGAGGAAACAATGTCTGTTGTTGAAAGCTGGGGGGAAATCTGGGTCTTCTAGAATAGAGTATAGGGGGGAAAGGGGAGAGATTAATTAGAATTTTCTGCTGTATAGGGACCATAGGTATAGGGATTGGTATACAATTGTATTCAGTGATATAATTAGGCTCGCTTTTATAAATCTGGACCATAATAATCCTGATAAAAGGAAAGGGAGAATAGAGTACGTTTCGAATGTTAACCAAGAAATATATATATAAGGGGCATGCCATTGGGCCCTTTGAGCTAATCTGGCCACCAAATAATAGCACCACAGGTCTGGGAGGCCTAGCACACCAAGGGGTTGGGGTCTGTACAGCTGGGATTTGTGGAATTGTGGTTTCTTGAGATGCCATATGAACTTATTAACGTCTTCCTGGATTGATTCTATATATGCTTTAGAGACATAGATGGGGACGGCTCTAAAAAAAAAAAAGCAACTTGGGTAATATGGCCATTTTTTGGCTGTAAACCTGCCTAGGAATGAAATATGATACTTATTCCAAGTTTTTAACAGGGTTCTGCTGTGGGAAACTATAGGTTGATATTTTGCCTGAAAAGCAGGGGTAATCTGTATTCCTAAATATCAAAATGTTTGAGTGCACCAAGTGAATGAGAAGTGATGCTGCGAAGAGGTTGCAAGGTCATTTGGTATATTTATTGGCGTTGCAGAGCATTTAGCCAAGTTTACTCCTAGGCCTGATATTATGTGGAATGATTCCAGTAGGGAAGTGAGGTTGGATAGTGCAATAAGTGGGTTGGTTAGGAATAGGAGGACCTCATCTGCATAGAGGCTGAGGTTAAATTCTTGGGCTTTAAGATACCCCTTTTATTTATATTTTCTAAAATAGCACGGGATAAGGGTTCTATCGACAGGGCAAATAGGAGGGGGGACAAAGGGCACCCCTGCCTAGTGCCCCTTTGCATTGGGAAAAATTGGGAATTATTGCCTGGTAATTTGAGGAATGTTTGGGGGTCCCTATATAGAGCAAGAAATCACCAGTGATGCCAAATCTGGGCAATAAAGGGTCTAGGTATGACCAGCTAACACTGTCAAATGACTTATGGATATTAAGGCTTAGGAGAAGTACCTGTTTAGATCCTGAATGATGTTGGTAAGCAGGTGAATATTGTCGGTTATTTGTCTCCCAGGAATAAACCCAATTTGATCTGGGGAGATCAGGGTCGTTATGACTGAGGCCAGTCTGTCGGCCAGCAACCTGCCAAAGATCTTCAGGTCGTTGTTGATGACAGAGATCAGGCGGAAGAGAGTGATCTTTGAGAGTGATCTTTGGCCAGTAACATTTTCACTGGGAAATTGTTGCCCTTCAGAATATTTTTATAGAGGGTAGCTAATTTTGGGGATAAAATATGTGAAACCTTTTTGTAATAGAAGGTAGTATACCCATCTGGGCCTGGTGCAGTAGAGGATTTAAGTGATTTGATTATAGTTGTTATTTATGCTGCAGTACAGGGAGCATTCAAAACTTCTAATTGCTGGCTGGACAGAGTGGGCAGCATCATATTGGAAAACCAAGACTGGGTTGTTGGGTCAAGGGACGGTTGGAATTCTGCGAAGAGATTTTGGTAATAGTCTACAAATATGTCCATTACATCATTTGGGTGTGAAACTAAAACCCCGGCCGGGTTGCGTAATTTATACGTGTGAGGTGGTTTCATAACCTGGTTGAGCTTCCTTGCAAACATGGTAGAAGCAGAGTTACTGTATAGCATAAATTTGGCTTTAGCCCATCTCAAAGCCTTCTCAGTCCTGTCCGAGAGCAAGAAATCCAACACCCGTTTTTTTTACCATCTATTTGTTGAAGAAGGTCTGGGGAAGGCGATTGGTTATAATGGTTATATAGTTTTTCTAATGCTTTCGTAAGAGAACGGAGCTCATTCAGTTTAGCCTTATGTTTGCTGGATGCAATGTTAATAATATGGCCCCGCATAACTGCTTTATAAGCCATCCAGAGTGTGCTTGGTGAGGTGTCTGGGTGTTGATTATCTGTAAAGTAATCACCAAGTTGTGTCGCGAGGGTGTCAATAATGGAGGGGTCTGTTAGTAAGGAGTCGTTGAGTCTCCATGTGTAGGTTGTAGGCTTAACGCCAATTCTGGAAACTGAGATAGTCACTATATGGTGATCTGACCAGGGGCAGATATGCATATCCGCTTTGGTCAAATTCGCTAAGACAGTTGGGGTACAAAATATGTAATCAAGGCAGGAGTAGCTGTCATGTGGGTTTGAATAGAAGGTGTAGGAACTGGATCTTGTGACTTATTTAGGGAAAGTCCTGGAGGAGGGAGTAACTCTGCTTCTATCCAAAGTTGGGTGTGCCGTGAGGTTGCAATCTCCCCCCACTATTAAATGTGGGGAGAGATAACGGTCTAATAATGCAAAAAATTTTAAAAAAATGAAGCTTAAGCTTCCTTGGGGGCATAGACAGAGGCAATAGTTGTGGCACGACCCTGGATCTTGCCTTGTAGTATTATGAATCTGCTGTTAGGGTCCTTGTAGATATGATCAACCTCAAATAACACAGAGTTTTTTATGAATATGGCTACTCCACAGTTTTAGTGGTGTGGGTTGTGCAATAGAATTGTTTAAACGATTTGTCAAAGAATTGTGGGTGGTTAGCACTGGAAAAATGGGTCTCCTGCAGTAGGAGAATATTCTCACCCAGGCTTTTTTTAGTGACAAAATGCTTTCTTGCGTTCCTGGGGAAGGTTAAAACCTTGCACATTGTGTGATATTATTTTAGAGGTCATGTAGACGTAATTGGTTAGTAGCATGGTGATTGCTATCAGAATTATTAGTGGAACATGTCCATAGAATAGCCAAAATCCCATTATTCAGACTGAAATAGTATTGTACATGCCTCGTGATAGGAAAGGCTCTTGTCTGTAATACTGCATAAAATAACACTGTCAAAGATAATCTTTCAAAATACATTAACTGAATAAACTCATAAAAACAGGAAAAACATGCAATACTGCTCAAATATAAACAATGAGCAAGGGGGCCAGAGGAAAACGTTCCTTGTGACCAAAAATAAACTTTTTTCGGACCTGGACATCTGATACCGACCAAGGGACCCAGAGAGTGCCGAGGTGGTGAACAGGTTGACCGTGTAATATTCCATACCCTGAGATCCACCGCGGGCTGGGTCCGAGAGTACGTAGGGGGGATGACTCTGGACGCAGGGAGACTCAGCGCCCAAAGGTATAGGGTTATCATAAAGAGTACTTCGGTGCAAACATGTCATCAGATAGTCTGTCCTGCCAGATGAAAATAATTGCAAGGGGAAATGGGAGGGCCCTTCTGGGGCTCATCCTAATGGTTGGGTTCCGTGCAAATCTCAAACTTGACAGTTATAGGTTGGAGAGAAGTATACCCCTGGCCTAGGCACAGGTCTGTGACACATTGAAATTAAGGCCCAGCATGGTGAGGATCAGATAGTCTTCCGAAGAATCTGTGAACAGAATAGGTTAGGCGAGCTGGTCCCAAAATGGTTGGCGCCATATGCTTTGGTTCCTGCGTGAGGAGGGTGTTGCCCACATTGGACTAGGTCCCGGTGTGGATGGGGTGGTGGCTCGGGGCATCAGACTCCATGAGGCCCAGTTTCAGCAACATCTCCTTCCCTTCGGTGACATTATATGCCGTGTATGTGGTGCCATTATGAGGTACTGTTAGCTTAAACGGAAAGCCCCATCGGTAGTGGATGTGACCTCTTTCATCTTGCGTCTACTGTCCAATGTGGCCTGCGAGATGTCAGGGAAGATTTGAATTTTTACTCCATCCAATTCTATGGCTGCAGTTTTTCTGGCAGCATGTAAAATATCTTCCTTGATTAAGTAATCTTTCAGGCAGAGTATAAAATCCCATGGGGGTTTATCAGCAGGGGGCTTATGGCCCTATGAATTCGATTGCACACAAAAGCTGTAGATGGTGCAGAAGGAAGGAGTGTGTGGAATAGCTTGTTAGCAGCTGCAATGAGGTCTGTAACAGCTTCTAGGATGCCGTGCAGCCGCAGATTGTTCCTGCGATTACGGTTGTCAAGGTCTTCCACCTGAGACTGTACAAACTGCAAATTTTCTGCCAAGGATTCATAATCCTTACATAGATCAGCATGAGCTAGTGCCAGTTCGTCGTGTTTAGTCTCTAGGAGATCTGTGCGGCCACCCAGAGCAGTAATTTCTAATGACAGTGTGTAGGTAGCTTTGTGCAGCCCTGTCTGTAATTTCCCTGCTAGCTTTTTATACATGGAGGACAGGCTGTCCTCCACATCAGCTTTTGTAAGCTGTGTGGGGTACTCACTGTCTTCTTGAGGCAGAGCGGAGATCACAGGAGAAGCTGCTGGAGACGGAGAGCCTCGCTGGGCCTGGACGCCATCTTTAGCCATGCCTGCTCATTCTGCTGTGCACAGGAGGTATGTGGTAAGGGACCCCTGCGGCTTGTGGTTCTTCTTTTTTTGCGGGACGGCATGCACCTGGTGTTCCCACAGGAGTGCAGGGTAATATGCAGCCGGAAATAGTGCTGGATAGCCCTGTGGGAGGATGATTAATCTCCGTGTCTTCCGGAGCTCCTTCTAGCTGCATCCATCTCTCATCGCGCCGCACATACGCCCTCCCATTCTCCAGTATTTAAACAGTGTAAAAGTGTAATTAGCAAAATAGTTTTATCAGGATGTGGAAATTATTAGAACTGCTGTTGTTTTTATTGGTAATGTTGAGCATATTAAAGTGAAACTCCAGACAAACATTTTTTTTTTTTGTTTCAAACAAAAAAGAGTAGTTATACATCCTGTGTAAGGTTTATGTAGCTCTCTGCAGGGCAACTTTCCTGTTGTTTCCTGTCCCAGTGAGGGTGGTGACCAAGACAGGAGATTAAAGGAATTATGTTTTATGTGGGCCAGCGGCAGCCGGTCCATGAGGGGTGCAGGGGCACCGCCCCCCTAATTTTAATGCGGGATGCCAGACTCATAGGTTTCCATGTGTTTTTTTTTAAGCACATGATTAGAGCCTGAGGCTCTAATTGGCTTCAAAAAGGTTGGGCTCTGGGTGCACCCACTTGTGATATTAGCAAATCAATATTCAATATTGTCTTCTGGCTTCTCCTCCCGGGCAATCAGGACAGGAGGCGGATCTTAACACCGGATTAGCCAAGAGGAGAAGCCACAACTGTGGATGGGGTGAGTGCGGTCCTGGCGGGGGTATTGTTTGCCGCCCCCCCACAAAAAAAAATTGAGCACCAGTCGCCACTGATGTGGGCACATTCCGCAGAAAGGAGAGTGGGGAAGGACAGTAGTTACTGAGCCAGGAATTGGGGTGAGCAAATGGGGTACAGGCAGAAAAAAAAACATTTTGAATGGTATGAAAGATAAGAAACTTTGTCAGGTTTCTATTGCTGTTTGCATGCCCATTGGGACAGAAAATGAGGGTAATGTCTCCAAAAACAGTTTTGGATTTAATGCAATACTTATTGTATTAAATATATGTATTATTTGCACTAAATAAGAACCTTTCTAAGTTCCTGATAACTTTTACTATATTTTATATAAAGCCAAAGGGGGTAACAGCACCTTGATATTTTGAAGTTTATTCAACTTCTGTACATCTCCAATGTCCAGTTGTTCCAAAAACGGTTCTTCATATTCCTGATATGTGCCTGCTGTACCATGTACTTGTATGAAAAAGTATCCTGTTCTCTTTGTATTGCTGCCTTTGTATGGAATGCCTGGTGTTCCTGCTAGTCTCCTTGCTTTCCTAGTAAAAACTGACCACACTAGGCAGAGGAACATACCGTAGTCAGTTTTCTAGCTGTGAGGGGAACTCAGCCTGCTCACCTCCAATGATCAGACTTGTTCTGACACACCCCTGCTGCACAGCCATTCACTGGGAAGATCAGTGTGCTGCTGCTTCTCCTCCCCCAGCTCCTATGCAGCTGAGAACAGAGGGAATGTGATCACTCTTATAAAAAAGGGGGGGATGTATTTTTAATGTCTTTTATATATATACACAAATGTTTTGCGTTTCAATTCTATTTTAAACTGAATGGGTTGTTTTACAAGGTGATCGTTTACAACCACTTTAACTTGGAATGGACATTAAGAAAGCCAAACAGGAAGCCATCCTAAGCTTTACCTTTTCAGTTTTAAAACTGTCTTTCAGTCTGTAGTTGTGTAATATAGAATGAGAAGAGATTTTCAGGTATAAACACAAATAGATGGTGAAAATAATACAAAAAATAATTAAGAATACTTTTGCACTGCATGACATGCACAGGCAAGCAAGAGAGTAAGGTTGAAAATCAGAGATTCAATATACAATAATGGATCTGTGTGACATTGCGAAGTTCATTGTGCTGACCGGTGACTGTAAAAGAGTTTAGATCAATACATAACAGGGCCTGTCTGCTGAATGAACCATGACAGGGGACACTTTGGTGTTTATCCAATTATTTGCTAAGATTTTATTTTATGTTACCTAACTATTCTGCTTCTGATCAGAAAGTCATACTTAAAGGTCAAATAATCTAAACTACTTCACAAAAACAAGTTATTTATAGAGTTTATAGAGTAATGACAAATAAATTGACACAAGATTTTTTTTTAAAAAACATTCCTTTCTCGAATCTGCAAAGCTGTATAATGGTAACCGAGAATGGACTGGTAAACTCTACAAAGTGACAGATTTACTTTTGACAATGTAAAAGTAAGTTATTAAGATTTAATTGGAGGCATACCTGTTTCTAAAAAATAGAGCATACTGTTTGGACCCCAGCCATCCTGTTCATCCAAGTGCAATATGCAGAGAGGTGACAGGACCCATACATACATACATACATACATATGTGAGAAACAAATCTAGAAGAACTAATTTATACTGGGGCAGTGGCATCGCTAGGGGGGTGTGGACTGCACCCGGGTGACACCCACCAGAGGGCTGACACCCAGGGCCGTCTTTAATTTGGGGTAAAAGCCTGCACCAGTGGCAGAACTCCCAGAAAGTCCAGGTCCCGTCTGTCAAAATGATTTGTTGCTGGCCCCACCTAGCATCTGGACCAGGACACTGCTGCTGAGCTGAATGGCCTGGGAGTCTGAGGAGACCTGCATGCAATCTGGACCAGATCACTGCTAATGTAAGTGAGCAGAGCTCCAGCGATAGCTGCACACAGAGGGGGCAGGGATCACACAGGTGTATTCTAGAGGGAGGGAAGACAGGCTTCCCCAGAGCTGTGTACACTGACTGCAATATCACCACACCATCCACACTACTTGTACCAAATTTGCAGTCTCTGACTGTCTCCTGTATGAAACCTGTTAGTCTCTGACCATCTCCTGTATGATGCCTGCAGTCTCTAACCATCTCCTGTATGATGCCTGCAGTCTCTGACCATCTCTTGTATGATGCCTACAGACGCTACCTGTCCCCTGTATGATGCCTGCAGTCTCTGACTGTCTCCTGTAGTATGCCTGCAGTCTCTGACTGTCTCCTGTAGTATGCCTGCAGTCTCTGACCATCTCCTGATCTTCCGCTGCTGGGGACACAGATGTGAGCAGGGCTCCGCTGCTGGGGGCACCTTATTTATGGAGGGACTCTGTTGGGGGCACCTGATGTAAGGAGGGACTCTGCTAGGGGCACCTGATGTAAGGAGGGACTCTGCTGGGGGCACCTGATGTACGGACGGACTCTGCTGGGGGCACCTGATGTAAGGACGGACTCCGCTGGGGTCACCTGATGTAAGGACAGACTCTGCTGGGGGCACCTGATGGCATCTGGTAGCAGACAACGTGGCAGGTAACACGCTCAGGGCTCCCACTGATTCTGTATTATGGTGAGTTGAATAATTTCATTTTATATTACAATTTAATAATAGAAATAATGCGCTTCAATCATCCTGATAACAACCATGGGATGATTGAAGCGCTAACACCAGGTGTTTGGAGTATCTTTATCTGCTGATTGTTAAACTTTCTGGAATACACATATTTCTATTGTTGTGTAGGATCTGGGCCTGCTGTCCCTCCATCTCTCTCTCCCTCTCTCCCTCCCCCTGCTGTCCCTCCATCTCTCTCTCCATCTCTCCCTCCCTCTCCCTTCCCCTCCCTCTCCCTTCATCCCTTGTTCATCTCAGAAGCTAACCACACCACTTAGAGCCACATCCCTTTAAGTCATGCCCACTATTTTGCTGAAACCACACCCATTTTTGCCACGTTGGAGTGGTCAAAAAGGAAGGACAGGATCTGGCATCCCCCATCCTAAAACTTCACCAGCCGCCACTGATGCATGCAGTCTCTGGCCAGCTCCTGTAGTATGCCAGCAGTCTCTGACCGTCTCTTGTAGTATGTCTGCAGAGGGCCCCCAAGAAAATGTTTGCCCAGGGTCCAATCAATATTAAAGACAGCCCTGGATCAAGTATACAGCAAAGAAGGGGGGGGAAACAAAGGGGTGGGACTTTATATGAGGCACGTGGTAGCTAAAGAATAAATGGTGGACATTTTGGAATCTTGTTGTTATTTTGTATATTTTAATTAATTGCCACTAGATACAATTGAATATAGCAGGTACAACGTAAAACAATGGTACAATGGTATTACAGTATATATAACATCTTATAATCAGTATCACATGGTATAGCAAACAAGATTCTTCCGTAGTGCACCAGATTATAGTTGGATAAACCTATAAAGCATGATAATACTTGCAGAGTCTATGACCTCGTTGGTCCAAAAAGAAAGGGTATAGAGGTAAACTTGGTATCCAGGTACTGTGTATTGTAAGCATGACGTATGGCAGCTAAGCGTATTTCATGGCTAGAAGGCCACTCGTTAGGAGCAAGCACAAGATGTGTCTATGGGTAAGAGAAATTGGCTAATTGGTAAAGAAATTTGCAAAGTTTTGCAATGCTGGGATGACGATCCCTAACCTAGAGGCATATTGACTTACTGAGGTTCGTGCGTTGGCTGTGTGATGCCGGGCACCAAGGGCCGTCCGAAAAAGTGCTCCCAACCGGAAGCTGCTGCGCACATCTCACCCGAGGCCACCCAACAAGTGTCAACCAGGACATGCAATGGAACACCGGGCAACCTAAATGTGAATAAGAATAAGTATACAGCATCATTTACAGCATAATTTACAGGGGCTGGTTAAGGTGTCCTGTGACCGTGTGCTACCAGCCCGAAACTAGCCTGCCCCCTGCAGGGCACTGTGGCATGGGAGAGCCGGGGGGTGACACCATGGTTTACCACACCAGGTGACACCAACCCTAGTGACACCACTGTACTGGGGGAACTCATCTCAGTGTAACAATGAAAAACTATTAAGAAGAAGCCTGGGCACAAATGGGGTTTGTAGAATTAAGAAGACCATGTCATTACCTGCATGTTCTGTAAGTGAGGAGCTTACAATACCTGCTGGTAACCTACCATATAAGTGTAACAGTACCAAAGATACACACTTTTCAACACACTTGTCTCTGTTGGCAGCAGCCTCTTGTTCTGAAAGAAGAGTCAGAAGGCCCATTGCTTTCATACATGTGGTCTAAGAGAAGAGTGGTGACAAGAGAGACAAGAGATTAAGTGCAGGTATGGAGACATATGGACAGAAACAGCCAAGGGTTAAAAAAAGACATTTGAGATACCTTTGGGGAAAGAGAAAATATACATAGCAAAAGAGAGCAATGACATTGAGATAAATAGAGAAGGGATACTAAGGGACAGATGGAAATTAGTGCTGAGAAAATTAAGGCTATAGCAGAGGAGAAGTTGATGAGTGAAGTAGTGCTAAATAATAGCTCTTAGAATAGGAACAAAAAAATTGAGTAGAATATTGAGAGGAAGAGTGATAATATAGCTCTCAGGGATGAATGGGCACAGAGTAGTGTAGCAGAGAAACTCAGTGGCAAAGCAGACAGGCGGGAGAAGAGATATGGAGGACCACAAAAAAAGGCTACAATAAAGGTGAGTGCACTGAGGATTACAGAGAATGGAAAAGCAAGGGGCCATGTAGCAGTATTGTTTAATAGTTAAAAGGAAATCTGGGAAAACAGAAGTAGAATGCTGTAGAGAAGGGCAGAAAAAAGGAGTGAGGCATGCCCCTCAAGGGTATAACTGTGCATGCCTTTCCTCCACTGACACTGTCAAGAAAGAAAGAACTGCCTTTATCTGTTTATCTTACATGGGATAATCTTAGGTGAGGACAATGCTCTATTAAATATTTCAAGGTTCACCCTCAATGACCTAACATTTTCATTGTTTGATAGGACTTTAAAGTGGTTGTAAACCAAGCCCCCCCCCCCAAAAAAAAAAAACCCTGTTAGACAAAGGCATAATGAGCTATTGTGCATCACATACTAGCTCATTAAGAAACACTTACCTTAGATCAAAGCTCTTACAGCGCTCCCCACACACCGCTGTGACCGGCGGCATGTCTCCTGGAGTTACTTCCGGGTTTGCGGGCTCCGGCGCTGTGATTGGCCAGAGCCGCGATGATGTCACTCCTGCGCATGCATGCGGGAGCAGCCGGCCACTGCACTGGCCCCGAAGAAATGGCACGAGCAGGCCGTTTCTTCAGTGTGCATGTTTTGATGACATTGGCCCAAGTGTATATGGTAAATATCTCCTAAACCGTGCAGGTTTAGTAAATATTTACAGTACCTACAGGTAAGCCTTATTATAGGCTTACCTGTAGGTACACGTGGTGTAACTAGGTTTACAACCACTTTAAAGTCTTATATTATGTATGGACCAAATACCTTCCAAATTGCTAGCAAACAACATGTGGATAAATACAGATCACTGTTTTAGTTTTAGAAAGTACTTTGAAAACTGTTCTGCCACTTCCATTTCTTCATAAAAAAATATGCACATAGGACATTCCTAGATACACATAAGAACTGCATACCATGGTAAAATGAATTTTTTCATCTATAAGAAATGACAATTCTGATATATTACGTGGTTGCAGACTGCAAACATGTATGACAGATTGATTACACGCAGCCTTATTTATATCAGTGCTCAGATATTTATTACACAGATGAAGAGCTTCCATCTCCTAGGAGAATTACACATAATCACCGCCCTATTCAGGTATATACTGTATGAGAGGTTATTTCACTAATTTTCTTTGTTTTCGTTTGGAAATAGGACCTCAAAAAATTAAAGTGTACTCATTAAAGGCAATCACTTTCTATTTTACAGTTTAACTACACATTTATTGTAAATATTGAATTAATTTAGGGATAAGTAAAGAGGAACTTCATTTTAAAAGTGTGAATCCTGCTTTAAACAAACAGCCAGAGGTTTCTGATTTGTTTAAATCATTCAAATTAATTTATTGGTATAGTTTACACTGATTATGTATAAAATCCCTTTTTTTGCACTATATTGGCACTTTGTTACACATGTTGTCATATGACACATATTTGATGTGAGTGTATGCACATTTATGATTGAGAGAGGCAGCGCTGAGTATATATTTTTTCTGTTGTCACTGATTATGTATATACGGTCAGCTAAACCTCTAGCTGGTCAGTAAACAAACTACTGAGATACTGTAAACTATGTGTATACAGTATGTCCATTTAGCGTAAAATGTATGTTATCTATCGTTATCTTATTTCATTAGCCAGTTAAAATGCACCCACTCTTACTCTAATTAGACTGCAATTTATATAATGTTTTACAGATAATTACACATAAAAAAATTTCCAGTTTGAGATAGGCCATTATTACATAAAATGCATGAACTTGGCTTTTGTACATTTGTGTGATATATTCTTTGGATTTTTTTTCTACTAGTTCTTAGTTACTTACTCAGTGACAGCTGCAAAGGAATGTCTCCGACAGTGCAAACTAATGCATGTGTCGCTCATATAATAGCATGATTAGTTTGACACTGCCACAATTAGATATTTTGATTGTTCTTCTGTGTTTGGCTGCTTTAGATGACTTTCACATGGGTGATTAGGTGCATATAGCAAATTCCTGTGGCAAACAGCTATACCCAAGAAGCCTGTACAAAGTAATGAAGGCCCCTTGAACCGCCTTTAGGGAAAGGGAGCCTTGACTACTGGAAGCATGGCATCACTGTGGGTGTGGATCTAAAAGGGAAGTTAGGTAGCTCCCTTAGCATTGGCTACTGACCTGAGGTGACTGGGTGGAGCCTGAACTCTAAGAAAAGGCTATGCTGAGGCACATCCAACTGCTCTAAGGAGATTCAGCTGTCACAAGAATTGTTAGGTGAGTATCCCTCCTCTGTTCCCAGGCCCCTCACTACAAAAATCTCACAGGTGCTCTGATTCACCATACTGACTGATCCCCAGCCCCTGCAGGGTCCCAAGTACTTCAGTCAGACATTGGAATAGTACTGGAGTCACTGGCAATGAATTTGCTGGCTCCACTCCTACAATCCCCACTCTGCCCTCAGCTCTACAGGATCATTTACATGGCCCTGACCTCTCCTATAATTCATGGCCCCCCTTTGCTACCTACACCAGAGTGTGTCTCTCAGCCATCACATCCCCTGAAAACTGCTGCTCTGACCAGAAGGTGTCTCTCCTCTACACCCAGCGGCCTTCCCCTATTCTCATTCCTGC
Source organism: Lithobates clamitans (assembly GCA_037952925.1). Lineage (NCBI taxonomy): Eukaryota > Metazoa > Chordata > Amphibia > Anura > Ranidae > Lithobates > Lithobates clamitans. Next base: position 4,955,979 of record JBBGZY010000305.1, on the reverse strand, counting down.
ATGGGGCGGGGCCCTTCACCACAGCTACTGGTGCTAGTGGTGCTGGCTCCTCTCCTACTTTCCCCAGTCACTCCCCACAACCTGTGAAGACTTCTAATACAGCATCTGCCTCTATTAATGGACATCGTCTTCCCTATCCTAGGATTCCCAGAGCACCGCATCACATGTGAATGGACCTCGGACCTTGGACACTTGTAGCATCTCACTCCCTGGATTCTGTCATAGAGACTGTGTTCCTGTGCCCTACAGGGCAGGAACTGATGTATCCTGTCAGCTCTCATCCCCTCCAGCATATCACTCAGCTACTCTCACTGCCTGTGTGAGAGATCAGGATCATACTGCAGGAGGCACCTATTAACTCTTTGCACCTCTGCCTCAGCCTGTATGCCAGCCAGCTCTCCTCTTCAGTGACATGTGATTTCAGTGTTACAGCCTCCCCAAGTGACATGCCTCAGATTCTCTGACAGGGCTTCTGTGTCACTTGAGGCAGGAGGCTCCTTCCTATTAACCCTGCATGTCCCACCACAACCTCTGACACACAGGGTCGGCTCCTGGACTCCAGACTCTCCTTCCAGCTCTTTCTGCAAGCAATCATCAGTCCTCCTACTCTACCTCCATTGGGTAAGTATAATTATGGGGTGGTCTGAGATAAGTCAAGTGTAGCTGCTTTAGGTGCACTGATGCATTTGTGCAGCAGTCCAATCAAATCTTATGTTTACTTTATTGGCTGTCACGTCAGCTATGGCTCCTACCCCATCCCCAGGGTCTGCTTCTCACCTGGACGGCCCTCTTTGATCGATTTGCACTTAGTACAGGGGATTGAATAAATACATTTTAAAAATGGCACCGTGAGTTCACTGATGTGCGGACGCTGGTGCTTTTTGATACACAGACAGTTGACATATAGAAAGATATTGATGTTCATACTGAGGGTGAAAATCTAAGCAGCTACCTTGTATTGTTGGGAACTGGCTGCAGGGTTTCTGTGCCTATGCATTGATCTAAAAAAAAATAAAAATTACAGAATTAGTCTCTTCTTCCCTATTCAGTTCTGTGAATCTCAGTTGGGAGGTCTACAAAATATATGGAAGGCTGTGCTGTTTAATTTTGATACCCAGTTTTGCCTAAAAATGGCTGCCTGGAAATAAATACGTTTTGACTGCCCTTAGTCTATGGTAAATGTATATTGACCTGCGTTGGTAGCTGCCAATTTTATTCACTCTAGCGCTATTACTCTGCATATGGTTATTACTCATGTGCCAGCCCAAGCCAACTTCTTTTCAGCCACATGCACAGATCGTCAGTGTTATACAAATAGGCAACTGCTGACTGTTTAATGAGAGCCACTGTGTGCGTATGACTTTTCCCTTGGTGGTGGTGCCCACCCAGCAGTCGACTTTCTGAATGGGGAATACACCACCTACCAAACCAGGTTCCAAGTTCAACCCTTCTAAGACGAAGGATGCCAGTGAAAGTCTCAAGGATGTTGCACTGGCTAGACCAGTACCCTCTCAGTAGGGAGGCTTGGATCTTACAGCGATGCAGTGTGTGGCGTATATACTAAGCACTGACAGGGTGACCCCCCCACCCCTTCAACCTCTGCAGCAGTGCTGGCAGCACTCATACATCTATTTCCAAAAGACAACCTCTGGATATGATGCTGAGGATGTGCACTCAACTTCTTTGGTCGACCATGGCGAGGCCTGTTCTGAATGGAACCTGTCCTGTTAAACCGCTGTATTGTCTTGGCTGCAGCTCAGTTTCAGGATCTTGGCAATTTTCTTACAGCCTAGGCCATCTTTATGTAGAGCAACAATTCTTTTTTTTTCACATCCTCAGAGAGTTCTTTGCCATGAGGTGCCATGTTGAACTTCCAGTGACCAGTAGGAGAGAGTGAGAGTGATAACACCAAATTTAACATACCTGCTCCCCATTCACACCTGAGACCTTGTAACACTAACAAGTTACATGACTCTGGGGAGGGAAAATGGCTAATTGGGCCCAATTTGGACATTTTCACTTAGGGGTGTACTCACTTTTGTTGCAAGTGGTTTGGACATTAATGGCTATGTGTTGAGTTATTTTGAGGGGACAGCAAATTTACACTGTTATACAAGCTGTACACTCACTACGTGTTGTCACATGAAAAGATATAAAAAAATAATTACAAAAATGTGAGGGGTGTACTTACTTTTGTGAGATACTGTATTCATATATGAACTTATACAACACTTTTTTTTTCCTGCAGGCTTGTCAGTTAATGGTGGTATTGATCAGGAGAATTCTTGGGACCAATACTCCACTTTTGATCCAGCACTTTCTTTGCTAAGTTCTCTGGTGCTTCTACCCTTCTGGTGAAGGCTGACGTTGAATCTGCCTTTACCTTCCTTCCTGTACACTGCGACTGTTCCATCCCAAAAACATGGAAAGTCCTGCTCATCTTCTGTCCTTTTGGGCATTGAGATTGACATTGTGGGGATGGTCTGCCGACTTTCTGGGGTTAGCTTCTTTCCTTGGTTAAATTCCAAAGGGACTCTAGGAGGCTATGGCTGTAGCAGCTTCAACCTTTTTGGACCATCTTGTTTTCACATTCCACATACAGTACTTCTGATGGGCAGTGCCTTCTGTTGGCATCTATGATATGTATATCAGATACATGTCATTACATACCAATTATCAGCTCTTATGCGTGATGACTTGGAAGTGCGGTTGTCCTTCTTGCACTCCTCTAATGGTCCTTCTTTGATGAATGGAGGAATTATCGAACACACAGCTGGAGTTTTTACAGGTCTGCATTCAGCTCCTGTAGCTTTGGCATTTTATTCCAGGATGATTGGTCTGCTGAATCTTGGCCGGCCTCATTGGCCCAACTATTTGTTGTGTAACATTATGCTGTTAGAGCCCTTATCTATTACGGTCAAGTGGTTAACTGCCTCTCTGCACGCTCTCCACCTTTGTTCTCCCTGTAGTGTTTTTCTGGTGCTTGGATGTCTTCAGTTGACTGTGTGGTTTCAGATGTAGCTAATTGCTGAGGGCCTTCCTTGTCCTTTCTTTTTTTGTGTAGTCTTGTTTCTGACTCCTGTTACTCCTCCTCCGTGCCTCCCCTCCCAGACCTCCCAGGTAACCTGTCGGCAACTTTCAGACGAATGGGTGCCTCCACCTGTCGATGATATACACCTTTACCCCTGGGGGTCGGACACCTGGATCTTTTCTCCTACCTCCTCTACCTACAGGATATAGTTTGGGCTGGTTCAACAGTGGGTACCGCTACCTCTGCTGTATTGTTTGGTTTAGTCTATTCAGCTGGGAGGACATCTAAAAAGTTTTCTTATACAGAGGATTTTGAAGGAAAATGTTTGGAAACATCTGACTTGCTTCTTTATTCTCGGCACCTGTTTTCTGTGCACAACTTTCCTTTCAATTTTGCCCTCTGTCTGGTTTTGAATTTAGGGCTCTCTTGTTTCAAGTTGCCTTTTCTTGGGCATTCTTTGGCACCTTTAGGGTTAGTGAACTTACTGCCGAGGACAAACACCCAGTTTATGGTAACTATGGTAAGAGGATGTGCTGATGACAGAATCCTTTGTTTTTATCTCTCGCTTATTCTTCCAACCTCAACTAATTAGAATTTTTTCGGGTCTTGCGCCTTTTCCTTTTCCCAGCTGGTCTTGTCTCCTCATGATTTTTCCCACATACTCTTTTCCCATTAGTGCAGCCATTGCTGCCCATGGGGTGGGTTTTTTCAGATGACAGAGATGGCTTTTAGGTAGATGGCAATCATTAGACTTTTTGCTATAGCTTCATCCTCACCTTTCGTTCTGATTTCATGTCTCTTCCCAGAATTACTTTTGATCATTGTTGACTCCTTTGTGAATTAGACCTCTTGCCATGTCAAATTTTTATACTGTGGGGAGAATTTTCCTTTGCAGTTGGCAGAATTTGTTGTTGCAGTTTTCATGGCCTTCGCTGGATGCTGGTATTACCATTTGTTTTAGGCCGCTTCATTCTTATCATTCATGTATGGGGTATTAGATTCCACCTCCTCTATTAGGCATGGTATTGCTCCGTGTTGTGTCAGTTTTACCTATCTATTGTTTGGTCCAACATCATTCCCCCTTTTCTGGTTTTGGCCCATCACATACTTTGTTCTTGTTTCTAGTTCTTGTTTGGAGCTGTTTCACTGCAAGTTGAATGCCTAGGTTTTCAAATTTGTCCACAGGATTGGTGGCATTGTTGTCTGCCGCTGGGGTCTTGAGGGAGATAACGGTATTTAATAAGACCTGATGGGGTTAATTTAAATGATTGGCCTAAATATGTTCACTTCAGCCTACAATTGTGTGTTGAGCAGGTGCTGGCTGCGGTGGGGCATTCGTCAGTGTACCACTGACTTGCGTGTGGCAGTTTTGACCTTGCTAGTAATTTATGTTGCTTTATGGGCTATGCCCTCAAGTTAAATTCTGGTGTCAGCCTAATGCCTGTCTGGCACGATGGTAAAGACAGGCCTCTAAGACTATGTGAGTTTATGTTTATGGGTGCACACGGTATACTGTGACTGGCATTGTTTGGTACATTTGGAAAGTTGTACTTTTGAAAAGTTCCATAAAACTGTGGCCTTGCCCTATTTCCAACTTAATCAGCTTCTGTATCTTTTTGGGGGGCAAGGTATTGGTTTATTAGTTGGTCATAATTGAGCCTATGCTTCTCAGCAGTCATAACTGTTTGCATGTATCCAATCCCTCCCTCCTACTCTATGTCCTCCTATTGTTAAACACTATGGAGGTGGGATATAGTATGCTTATTTAATACATTCACTAATAGACTTACAAAAATGCTTTGTTTTTAATATAAAACAATATTAAATACAGTCAGGTCCATAAATATTGGGACATCGACACAATTCTAATCTTTTTGGCTCTATACACCACCACAATTGATTTGAAACTAAACGAACAAGATGTGCTTTAACTGCAGACTTTCAGCTTTGATTTGACGGTATTTACATCCAAATCAGGTGAACAGTGTAGGAATTACAACAGTTTGTATATGTGCCTCCCACTTTTTAAGGGACCAAAAGTAATGGGACAGATTAACAATCATCCATCAAACTTTCACTTTTTAATACTTGGTTGCAAATCCTTTGCAGTCAATTACAGCCTGAAGTCTGGAAAGCATAGACATCACCAGACGCTGGGTTTCATCCCTGGTGATGCTCTGCCAGGCCTCTACTGCAACTGTCAGTTCCTGCTTGTTCTTGGGGCATTTTCCCTTCAGTTTTGTCTTCAACGAGTGAAATGCATGCTCAATCGCATTCAGGTCAGGTGATTAACCTGGCCATTGCATAACATTCCACTTCTTTCTCTTAAAAAACTCTTTGGTTGCTTTTGCAGTATGTTTCGGTCATTGTCCATCTGCACTGTGAAGCGCAGTCTAATGAGTTCTGAAGCATTTTGCTGAATTTGAGCAGATAATATTGCCCGAAACGCTTCAGAATTCATCCTGCTGCTTTTGCCAGCAGTCACATCATCAATAACTACAAGAGAACCAGTTCCATTGGCAGCCATACATGCCCACACCATGACACTGCCACCACCATGCTTCACTGATGAGGTGGTATGCTTTGGATCATGAGCAGTTCCTTTCCTTCTCCATACTCTTCTCTTCCCATCACTCTGGTACAAGTTGAAGCATTTTGCTGAATTTGAGCAGATAATATTGCCCGAAACGCTTCAGAATTCATCCTGCTGCTTTTGCCAGCAGTCACATCATCAATAAATACAAGAGAACCAGTTCCATTGGCAGCCATACATGCCCACGCCATGACACTGCCACCACCATGCTTCACTGATGAGGTGGTATGCTTTGGATCATGAGCAGTTCCTTTCCTTCTCCATACTCTTCTCTTCCCATCACTCTGGTACAAGTTGATCTTGGTCTCATCTGTCCATAGGATGTTGTTCCAGAACTGTGAAGGCTTTTTTAGATGTTGTTTGGCAAACTCTAATCTGGCCTTCCTGTTTTTGAGGCTCACCAATGGTTTACATCTTGTGGTGAACCCTCTGTATTCACTCTGGTGAAGTCTTCTCTTTATTGTTGACTTTGACACACATACACCTACCTCCTGGAGAGTGTTCTTGATCTGCCCAACTGTTGTGAAGTGTGTTTTCTTCACCAGGGAAAGAATTCTTCGGTCATCCACCACAGTTGTTTTCCGTGATCTTCCGAGTCTTTTGGTGTTGCTGAGCTCACCGGTGCATTCTTTCTTTTTAAGGATTTTCCAAACAGTTGATTTGGCCACACCTAATGTTTTTGCTATCTCTCTGATGGGTTTGTTTTGTTTTTTTAGCCTAATGATGGCTTGCTTCACTGATAGTGACAGCTCTTTGGATCTCATATTGAGAGTTGACAGCAACAGATTCCAAATGCAAATAGCACACTTGAAATAAACTCTGGACCTTTTATCTGCTCCTTGTAAATGGGATAATGAGGGAATAAACACACACCTGGCCATGGAACAGCTGAGCAGCCAATCGTCCCATTACTTTTGGTCCCTTAAAAAGTGGAAGGCACATATACAAACTGTTGTAATTCCTACACCGTTCACCTGATTTGGATGTAAATACCCTGAAATTAAAGCTGAAAGTCTGCAGTTAAAGCACATCTTGTTTGTTTCATTTCAAATCCATTGTGGTCGTGTATAGAGCCAAAAAGATTATAATTGTGTCAATGTCCTAATATTTATGGACCTGACTGTATATCAAATGTACCTGCTAATACCTAAAAAAAGAGCTTTGGATGCAGATATTGTCTTAACAAAAATAAAGCATGTGTCAATCATCTTTGACTCTGCCTACACCATATTATTGCACAAAAAATACACATCTGGTGTCCAATAAAGTTTCCCAGGCAGGTATAAAACATGTTTTTGATATTTATAATTTAATTTGAATGGCTCTTCTGAATCCCAGACTCATAATGTAGATATGACACATGAGCAGAGTAATTGAGGCCCCTCCTAAAAATCTTTCCCTGCAGATGCCAAAGAACAGGAAAAGATAATTTGAACACACAACAGTGCTGTAGGAATAAGGATTTAAAAAACAAAACAGGGGTGTAGCAAGGTCCCAGGCCTCTTTTGGTCTAATGAGAACCTTCGGGGGCAGAGATAGCTGACATCCTTCTGTAAGTGGTGGGTTGTGAGGCATATTGGGTGCAAAGTAGTTAAAGTCATTGGGTGCTAGACACTTCTTGAATGCAAAAGAGATTTTTATTTCTCTTGATAGAACTTTGGGACAGAGGGTTAGGGCCAGGACACCCTTGGGTAGTTGCAAGTTTAATTGGCAGACTCCAAGACTTCAACAGGAGGACAGCCATGCAGGGAAAGGCATCCAGCAAGACACCACTTCTGCATGTGTAGGAATGCCGTCTCCTATGGCAACAATCTTTCACAGTTCCTAACACAAGTTGTAACAGTTCCTTCACTTCCACTACATTCACTTCCTGTAGTTCTTAAGATCACTGAGCTCCCAGTCTCTCTCACTAGACTAGATAATCCTCTGCACTGAATCCCTTGAGCTCTTCCAATCTTCACTGTAGTATCTTCCTCAAGCATCACCACCGTTTCTCAGCTCGGTCCCTAGCTTGGCACTCAAGATACTCCTCAAGCTTCACCCCACTGGCCTCGCTGTTTCCTGGCTTGACACACATGCAAGCGTCACCTCTGCTGGCTGGGTCCCTGGCTTGATACCCACCCAAGTTTTCCAATTCTTCACTGTCCCAGTTGGTGAGAATACTGCTCCGGTACTTGCTTCAGTTACTCACCGTGGTCCCTGGTAAAAGGGCAGGTCCTTAGTGGCGACAGCTTCCCCTCTACCTCCGACCACAACAGGTTCTGCGGCCGGCAGAACCATCACTTCTGGCTGGACTGCAAGCTGTAATCCCAACCCTGTGCTGCTCTCTTGCTTCTGGATGGGTCCTCAGAAAGCCTAGCTGCCAGATGGGATAGGCCCAATCTCTGGCCTAGCATCCCGGGCAATACAACACACATCCACCCAGACAGCCATCTAGGTGGCACAGAACACTGATCACCTGACTCCACCAAAATATAAAGATTTTCAAAGCAGGCCAAGGGATTTAAAAAAAACCCTGCCCTTTGGCTGGAATACCCCATATATCCATATACCCATAATCTGACCTTGCAGTGCTCTTCTCATATCTAATGCCACCAGGTACCTGGCAAAAGGGAGAAGTGCAGCAATTACAGATTTAGCATGAAATCTATTGATCCTAAACAACTCCAACTCCAACTCCAACCCCCTTCCTCCTCACTGCTAGCACCCAACCCTCCTCCTCCTCACAACCAGCAGCCCCCCTTACTGCCCACCACCTGCACAATAACTCTCCTCCTTCTCATGTATCTCTTCTACCTCCTGCTGCCTCATGGCATTCAAGAGGAGGACAAGGATGATCTTATGTTCAAAGTAAAAGTAGCAGTGTATGGCCTTCTGGGCAAAAAAAAATATTTCTGAGTACCCGATGCTGTGGTGAAGCACAGGCCTCAAACTCACATACTCAGGGTGTTTGCAAAAGCTTGCATATAGGCGCTGGACAATGGGAGTGATTTTGAGAAATTTCTGCTTTTACTCCTGCAGCTGCACTGTAGAAGTCTGTTGACTGGTCCTGGGGAGAGCAGTTTTAAAATTCCATGGACTCCTCATAGCCAGTTGGCAGGGATATGGTGGGATTAGCTAAAGAGGAGGAGAAAATTGATGCACCAGTAGTACTAGAAAAGCAAGTGGCTCATTTATGCCGTGAGGAGAAAAAGGAAGCGTAAGTTGAGAAGTAAGAAAAAAAAATGTTTGGAATGTTTTGCAAATTCTACACCCATTCGAAAAACGCTTTCACCTCCACAATGACCCACTACCCAATAATGTTGCCTCCCCACTATAACAACCCTCTGCCCAAATGACCACAGATCAAGGGTGACCATCACTGACAAAACATGGTTATAAGGAACTCCCTCTTCATCAGGGTTGTGCAGGGAGGCTGATTGCTGGGTTAAGAAACATCTTTCTTATTTCGACTGCGATGTAGATACTGCTGGCCAAGAATCCTAATGCAGCAATCAGCTTCCCTGCACAGCCCTAATGAAGGGGGAGTTCCTTTGACCCCCTAAACGCGTTGGCTGTCTTTTAACACAACATCAATAAAATTAATTTGGACTCGTATTTTTTTGGTTTGGTGTTCCTTCCATATATGCATCTTTTCCTGGTAACCTGCTGGATTACCCACAGTAGGGTAGCTTTGCCTGTTGTGAGCAGCCTAGCCTAACCCAGTGGGCTCCTCAAATGTTTCCTGCCCTCTCACAGCTCTTGGATGCCCTTTTGTTTTTCAAAACATGGTTATGACCTTATTTGGCCAATGATTTCAAACCAAGAACCCTAGCTGGTGTGTTTACAACATCAGCTGGCTGGGGATCTGTTATTTTGTGGTGGTAGTGCTATAATGACAGCTTCCCAGTCTGTTGTTTTTAAACAGCAGCCAGGAATTTGAACATGTGAACTGGAGAAATATGCCTAGCTTTTCAGCAACAAAATGTGATGGGTCAAACTCACATTTTACCACAATATGATATTTTAAGTAGAAAATATGAACTTTATAGACATATACACTACAGTATATTAAAACAATTTCATCTTTTTTCAATTCCATTAAAAATTGTCCATAGAAAAACTGGAATACGTTATAAAATACAATTCTGCACCCTAGCACCCTACATATTTGGAATCAATAACTAATGACCAGAACCTGAAGCTTATTCCTAGAGGTATCAAGCAACTCCACTTTGAGCTGAGCTCACACAATGCCATTCCTGCACAAAAGGTTTGAGTGGTCTAACTGTGGATAGCAGGGAATAATCAATGAATCAAGGCACTCCACACAAGATAGATTAATCCCCTTTGAATCAGTGATTTTAAAGGTTACCTTACTGAGCCTAAATAGAAAGGAGGAAAGTGTATAAATACCCCAGGTCCTCTGACAATTGCATATAAATTCTTCATAATTTTACAGGCAATAGCATCCAACTGATAAATGACCTCTAAAAACCAAGATCAATCATAAGTGGTCATCATAAGGAGAACAATCAACTTGTATTTTACAAATTTCCAGAACGTGAAATATATAGATAAACATTGTCTGACTGTCATTCAGGTTTGACAATATGATTTAGGGTCAGGATACCTTTGGACACAATCAGCAGACACAACAATCAATAGGCCCTTCGATAAATCCTCTTAGCCTTGTTGGCTTTTCCAATGTAGATCATATTTTGTAATCTTTGTAAGATATTTTGTAATCTTTCAGAAAAAAACAACTATGCAGTCTTTCAGTGGTACACAGGCCTAGCATTATTAAACAAACCTATCACTTAAATATCTGCAACTGATAAATCACTGAGGAAAACAAATTTCATACCTGTACTTTTTATGTGTTGTGTTTTTAAAGAAATATAAAATTGTTTCATATATATTTTCTGTATTATGGTCAGGACTAAAAAAAATAAAAAATATGTATTTTTTAGTCAGGTAATATGATATATTTGATATGAATATTTTTCATTCTTATCTATAGCCAGCAGCTGCAGCTCTAGGTTCCTATTAATGTTTTCTGGGCTTCTTTTATATATCCTATTGGTAAAACATACTGTATTTATAGCTGAATGCCCCAATGGACAACAATGGAACACTGACATGGGGATGCATGCAACACCTGTGTTGGCAAAACACAGCCCTGCATGGGGCACGCATGTAATCATCCTGTGTGAACAAGACCCAATACATCTCATCAGTGAGTGGTACCACAGCTTGGAAAATGTGCTAAGCAGCAACATTTTGTGCACATGAAAGTTTCATGGCTATTTAAAGCAATTACTTTTAGTGTTTGTATATATAGTTAGTTGTAAACAACTGTGTCACAGCACAATTTTATCATTTGCATGGTTATAGAACACATAAAAAGACTATCAAGTTGCTGAACAAGGTTTCTTGAAGTTAATTTTATTTTACTGCTAACTTTTAATTAAGTCTAACACATATAGGAATTTATGTTGAACATTTAGAAAAGAATAATGTGAATAGAAAAGCAGGTTATTAACCACTTAACAACTGGGCCATAGCTGAATGATGGCTAAAGCGTGTCCCGATAACTCTGGGAGGGCATACATTGACGTCTTCCCAGAATCGCGCTCCCGCACGCCCCCTGGGGCGTGGACATGGGAGTATCCGCATTACATATCCGCATCACAGTAAATGGCCGCTGACAGCGGGCGTTTACTACGTGATTGCTATGTCAAATGACAGAGTGATCACTTGTAAACAAACAAACAAACTGGCGTCATGTTCAAGAAAATGGTAGAAAAAAATGACATATTTAAAAGACTCATTATGCCTCATAGATTATACGTTGGGTTGTTTTTTTCCAAAATGGGGTCATTTTTGGGGAGTTTCTCTTGTCCTGGTGCTCCAGGGCCTTCAAAAGTACAAGAGGTAGTCAGGAAATTAGATGTGTAATTTATGCTCCTAGAACACCTGAAGGTGCTCCCTGCATGTTGGACCTCTCTATGTGGCCATGCTGTGTAAAAGTCTCACACATGTGGTATCATCATACTCAGGAGGAGTAGCAGAATGTATTTTGGGGTACAATTTGTGGTATGCATATGCTGTGTATGAGAAATAACCTGCTAATATGAACATTTTGCAATCTTTATTTTGCAAAGAATTGTGGATAAAAAATACAACTTGTGGATACAAAAAATCACCATGCCTCTTACTAAATACATTGGAATGTCTAATTTCCAGAAAGGGGGTGATTTGGGGGGGTACTTTTCTGGCATGTTAGGGTCTCAAGAAATAAAATAGGCCGTCAGTACTTCAGGTGTGATAAATTTTCAGAGATTGGCACCATAGCTTGTGGACTCTATAACTTTCACAAAGACCAAATAACATACACCAATTTGGGTTATTTTTTTTTTTCCATAAATTTTATTGAAATCAAGCATAAGTAAATGTTTGCAATTTGAACAGCATATATATCATACAATTAAACACAAATGTTGTTGACAACAAATGTCATTCAGGTAATCTCCTGTACCAGAGAGAGAGACAGGATGCACGACAATCAGGGAGTCATAGGAGCCCAAACTCCATTTGGCACCTTGATAACGTATTTAATCTTTGTTCTATATATATATATATATATATATATATATATATATATATATATATATATATATATTTATATATGTATTCAGCTACTCTGCTTTGTCTGGTACTTTAATGATGTCAGGGGCCCGAGTTGGAAAACGAAAACGGGAAAAAATGAGCAAGAAAATATGCATAAAGACTGAAAAGAGGGCGAAAGAGAGAAAAAGAAAAATAGAGGGAGAGGGAGAAGAGAGGGGGAGAAAAAAAGGGAGGAAAAAGAGGAGAGCAGAACAGGGAAGGAGGAAAGAAGGGAGAGAGAGGGACACTGTAGAGAGGAGTCTGCAGAGTATATATTAACAAGTGAAAGTAATGAGTCCCGTCGCCTCTGCACCCCCCCGCCCCCCAGCCAAAGCTTTCCTGATTTCGTAAAGTATATATATATAGTGCGCAAATCAGCACCTTGTTTAGGAGTTGGCAATTTGGAAGTAATCCGTCGTTTTAAAATGAGTCCAGCATGCCCATATTCTCGTGAATTTTTGTATCCGTTCTTGGGAAATGTGTATCAGTTCTTCCATCTCTTCTATTTTGGAAAGATTGGCAAACCATTCTCTAATTGTTGGTGAGGTAATAGATCGCCAGTGTGTCGGAACACACAGTCTCTTTGTGGAGTAAGGAGGGAGTTCTGTACCACCGCGTTTCGATTTCATAACAGTTTTCTTGGATGGCTACGTTCATGGAACTTTTGTGTGCGTATTCATGTATAGTTTCCCACTCCTCATCGGATAAAGAAATCTGAAGTTCCCTACCCCATGTGGTGCATGCGGGATCTCTGTTGATGTTAAGCTCTTCAAATAACATTGTGTATATGAGGGATATTAAATGCCTTTGTGGTGAATTTCTTGTACAGAGGGATTCAAATGGTGTGAGCTATCTTGTCCATGTTGAGTGTGATGCTTGTGTAGTCAGGAATTTGCTTATTTGTCTATACGACCAAAAGGGGAAAGAATTGGTTAAAGAAACAACAACAAGGTTGTCATAAGAGCAGGGGTAGCCTTTCAAAAAAAAATCGTTGCGCCCTCATGTCTTTGTAGGGCCATTCATGGCTCAGAAATTAGCCTACATTACCTGGTGGGAAATCTGGGTTTCCTTTTAACGTGGTTAAAGGCCCCAGAACCGAGGATAGAGGTGTTAATTTACCTGCCCGTGTGAAAGCTATCAGGGATGGGTAAATAAGTGGATGTGTCAATAATTCTGTTGGCCAGTGTCTAGGTGAGAGCCAGGGGAGATCTTGTACTGGAAAATGTGTGAAGGAGTTTTCTATACAAACCCATAACTTTTTATCATAGTGGATATTCCAGTCCACAATCCTGGTGAGATGGCAAGCCAAGTAATATTTGTAAAGATCGGGTAAGCCTATTCCTCCCTTTGTCTTAGTTCGGGTCAGTCGAGTATATTTGATACATGGTGGAGAGTTCTTCCTAATGAACATTGAAGAGGCCTGTCTGTATGTCATGAAAAATGCTGTCGGGAGATGTATTGGGATGGTTTGCATCAAGTATAGAAAGCGTGAGAGAATAGTCATTTTAAGCAGGGCCGAGCGGCCAAACCAAGGGACATTTAGGCCTGCCCAGTCCTTTAGATCTGATTTTGTTTTGTAATCCAGATACCCAGGTATGTGATAGCCTCTCTCTCCCATTGGAATGGGAAGGAGCTCTAGCAACATTCTGTGTCCTGTGCGGGGAGTGATACATTCAATGCATGCGATTTCGCATAGTTGACTTTAAAATTTGACAGCGCCCCAAAATGTTCTATGTCTTTCAATAAGTTTGGAAGGGTAATGAAAGGTGACCTGAGTGATAGCAAGATGTCATCTGCATAAGCGGCCACTTTGAATTCCCTGTCCCCTATCTGGATTCCTTTAATATCAGCATTTGATCTTAGTTTGTTTAAAAAGGGTTCCAAGGTAAGGACATATATCAGGGGGGACAAGGGACAGCCCTGGCGGGTGCCGTTGCCTATGGTGAAGGCATCTGACAGGTGGCCGTTTACCCGTACACGCGCGGTAGGGTTAGAGTATAATGCTAGAATATGAGATAGCATGGTCGATCGGAGACCTATCATTTTCAGGACTTCGCACATGTAGTCCCAGGCTATTCTGTCGGACGCCTTCTCCGCATCCAACGAAAAAAAAAACCCCGGTGTTTTAGCTAATGTCATCCAATGGTGGACATTCAATACACGTATAGTGTTGTCCCTAGCCTCCCTACCTGAGACAAAACCTGGTTTCTGACGAAGTACATATTGACGTTTTGTACGTTTCCCCAGTTCTTCTAGCAACAGGGAGCGAGTGTGTAATAAGTCCTGCAACGCTGTTTGAGAACGCGGTGTTTGCGAAGCGTTTCTAGTCTGTGGATTTCATCTATCAGCGTCTGGATCGTTTCCTGGAGTATTCGTTTAGCATCCGCTGCTAGAGCCAATAGTTCTCTCCGGACCACACACTTATGGGCCTCCCATAATGAGGTTGGGGAGATATTAGGTGTGAATTTGTGATTTGAGTCTAGAAAGATTATGGGGATCTTTCAGTAGGGAGTGATTTAATCTACAGGTTTTGGTTCTGCACTCTGTTTCAGGGAAGGTCAAAGTGCACGGGATCGGATGATGATCCGACAAAAACATTGGCTCTATTGATGCCTGTGTGAGGTAGGTTAAATCTCTTTGGGAAAGAAAAAAGTAATCTATTCTAGAGTACTTCTGAAAAGGGGTAGAATAGAACGTATAATCTCTTTCTGTAGGGAATAATGTGTGCCATGTATCATGTGAATTTAGGTTTTGGAGTTGCAGTTTGATCTGACGTAGGGCCCTGTAAGTCAGTGTGGATGTGCCTGATGAGGTGTCTATGTCAGGGTTCAGCGGTAAATTGAAGCCCCCTCCCAGGATGATCACCCCCTCTTTAACCACCTGCTATCCACGCTATGGCCGAATGACGGCTACAGCGTGGACCTGCATTCCCGGGAGGCCGTCATATGACGGCCTCCCAGGCGCGCTGTGAGACTCGGCTGATCACCGATCCGTGTAAGGGGCCGGTCCTGGCCCCTTACCATGTGATCAACTGTCAGCCAATGACAGCTGATCACATGATGTAAACAAAAGATCGGTAATCGTTTTTTTTTTTTACTCACGCTGACAGCGCGAGTAGAAAAAAAAGCCGATCACCGGCGCGGATGTAAGGAACATCGGTCCCCAAGTGGAAGAGGCACATCTGCCTCATCAGTGCCACCTAAAAGTGCCACCTAACACTGCCCACAGTGCTACCTAACAGTGCCCACAGTGCCACCTAACAGTGCCCACAGTGCCACCTAACAGTGCCCACAAGTGCCAGCTATCAATGCCAACAAGTGCCACCTATCAATGCCCACAAGTGCCACCTATCAATGCCCACCTGTAGTGCCAATCAGTGCCACCTGGCAGTGCTGCCCATCACTGCCACCCATCAGTGCCCATCACTGCCACCCATCAGTGCCCATCACTGCCGCCTATCAGTGCCCATCACTGCCGCCTCATCAGCGTACATCAATGAAGGAGAAAAATGACCCGTTTTAAATTTTTTATAACAAAATATAGAAAGATAAAAACATTTTTTTTTTAAAAATTCAGTTTTTTACATTTTTTTAACAAAAAGTTAAAACCGCAGAGGTGATCAAATACCACCAAAAGCTCTATTTGTGGGAAAAAAAATGATAAAAATTTCATTTGGGTACAGTGTTGTATGACCGCGCAATTGTCATTCAAAGTGTGTCAGTGCTGAAAGCTGAAAATTGGTCTGGATAGGAGGGGGGTTTAAGTGCCCTGTAAGCAAGTGGTTAAATGTAGAAAGTTGGTTGCATACTTTTTTTATAAATGAAACTTGGTGTTCATTTGGACAATATATATTGGCTAGTGTTACTGGTTTGGAAGCGAGTTGACCTTTGATGAAAAGGTATCCACCCTCTGGATCTATGAGGGAATCTTTCATATTAAAGTGGGCATATTTGGAAATCAAAATGGATACTCCCTTAGTTTTCGCAGAGACATTAGTCGAATGAATTGCTGTCTGATACAGGTGATTGGTAAGTTTGGGTATAGAGTCGGATCTAAAGTGGGTCTCTTGGAGGAAGATGAACTGAGCTTTATGCTTGGAGAGTGCGGACAAGACCTGTGACCTTTTCTCTAGGATATTTAACCCTTTCCCATTAAGCGAAACGCATTTTAGTGTCAGAGGAGATTCTTTTTTTGGGTTCTTCTGCATGATTTACTGAGGCGAGGGCCTAAAAGGGTTTGGTAAGTTAAGGAGTAAGAGAGACTCAAAGTCTCCACAGAGGGCTTACCAAGGGGGGAGCAGAGGCGGGTCGGGTGTCCCAAGCACAAGGGAGGAAGATTAGAATGAGGAAAGAGAGAAAAAAAAAAGGAGAGAGAATGGTGTTAGTTAGGAGAAATGAAGGGAAAAAGTAAAGTTGTGAAAGAGTAGATATCGGAGGTGAAAATAGCAAATCTATATCACCTAAATAAATGGGGGGAATAGAGCCGGTGGGGTAGCTAATGCAGTATAAATACTGCAGCTCGGGGGATGATAGTGTGGGTGGAACCCACATGATCCCGCAACATCAAGGACTTATAAGTGTCTATGATCTAAAGGTGGGTCCCGGAAGCCTGAACCTTAGGGTAACAAAGCAAATAATAAACCAACAACATAGAATTGACTATGCAAACAGTAAAAACATTATTGCACATATTTCTTGCCACATAAACCAGAATTATCGACCCTCAACTGGAGGGAAAGGGCGTGGCTTAAAGCCCTGTCCGGAAATGGAATGCTCCTGTGTGCTCTAGGACATAAGTGCTGCAGTATCTCATAATAGAGGCTCTAAAAAATTGGAATTTGATTAAGCCAATTTGAGTTATTTTTACCAAAGATATGTCGCACTATAAATTCTGGCCAAAATTTATGAAGAAAAATGACTAATTTGCAAAATTTTATAACAGAAACGTAGAAAAATTCATTTTTTTTACAGAATTTTCTGTCTTTTTTTCTTTTATAGCGCAGAAAATAAAAAAAAAACCCAGTGGGGATTAAATACCACCAAAAGAAGGCTCTATTTGTGTGAAAAAAAGGACAAAAAAGGACAAAAATTTCATTTGAGTACAGTGTTGCATGACTAATTGTCATTCAAAATGTGAGAGCACCCAAAGCTGAAAATTGGTCTGGTTAGGAAGGGGGTTTAAGTGCGTAATAATTTTACTTAAGGTTTTTTTTTTTTAAATACCCACCAGCTTTGGATTTATTTGTCTTAATTAAAGAGATTCTATAATGGTTTTGGTCAGTATTAAAGGATTTATACCATTTTAAATTTATATTAAACCTTTATTTCACAAAATGAATATTCAATACATAATGCACCTGTCACATACCTGGTCGGTGAGCCTGACATGTAGAGGTGGGCCTCTCATACAGTCCCGGCTTAGGAGCCACTGATATTGAGACAGCAGCCACAGGAACATGGTGACGTAGGAGTGCCTGTAATCAGTCCAGTAGTCTGCATGGCAGCAGTCAGCAGGTGGAAGTGGCAGCAAGCAGGCTGGTAGTAGAAGAGCTGGCACGGAACTTGGCAGACTGTAGTAGGCAGCCGGAAGCAGGAACCAGGTGAGGACTTTCTGGACTGACAGGTGTAGCAGGCTGTATGAGCAAGATGAAGGGTCAGACAAGCCGGGTTGGTAATGGTCGGGCAGATCCGACATAGACGGCAGACAGCAGAATGTTCGGGTCACTAGCCAAGTCAGTACCAGAAGATCAGTCAAGCAGAATCAGGAGGAAGAAGCGGAATCCAATAGACAAGCTGGGCATGAAGCAGACAATCACAGGTTAGGAGTAAGCCGTATCAAGATCAGATGTCACACCGAATCAGGTACAACACACAGAAGCCGCAGACCAAACAGCAATGAGTCCATACAGAAGTCTGCTTAAATAGCCCGCTTGATGCCAGCATTAGTGACGGTTGCATGCATTGATGCCCACGACTATAAACATCTGTCTGGCCAGTTGCTGGTCTGCGCATGCGCATATGCGTGCGCCCTGAAGCTCCATCTGTACTATGGACATGCCTTTCCTGACAACACTCATGACACAACTTTCACAAAGCATGAAGGGTTTTCTAAAGAAAATCATAGAAGTAGCTTTTCCTTTCAAACTGTGATACTTCAACTCTACATGGATTTTTTTCTACAGGGCAGGGAGAGAGAGGGGGCGAGTCCCAACTCTGACTGAAGCTGGTCATAGATGAAACGGTGTTTCTTAGGAAAAGAATGTTCTAAGAAAGTTCATTCATTTTTCACTTCCATAACTTTAAAAGAAGTGCAATCATCTCCCATTTTAACTCACCTGTGCAGGAGATAAGCTTCTCTTCACACCCACACAGCATAGCATATGTTTCACCTCCATAGATTTCTGTGTATTCCAAGCTTAAAGCTGAACTCTGGGCACTAAAACCTTTATTTAAAGATATTCCTCAATAACCACAAAGAAAAAATGAATCCCCTTTGTGTGCACCAAATGTCTTTTCAGACCCAGATGTTACCTTGTAAAAGTAACAATGACATCATCACAGTGCTGTACATAGCTTGTGCACAGAGCAAAGCGATGGTAAGGACCCAGCAGGCCCTGCCTGCCTGCAGAAAACTACAGGAGGGGGTAGTTGTCTGTTTTTATTGCTGCCTGTACTCCTGTTAGGGAGATTCACCCCTTTATTTGTCCTGTTTATCATTACAATTGCAAGAGAAAGTAAAAAATACCAAATTTTGGGGTGTCCCCAGAAAAGTGATAGAGGTGAAATCTATGAGGACACTAGTTCTGCTGACCTGGGGGTCCCCAATGGATTCCCTTATTTTGCAGGGATTTCCTCTTATTTTCTGTTTTGGCTATGGGACAGGAAGTGAAGGGAATTCCCCCCGATGGGACACAAAGCCTCACTTACTCTATACAAAATGAAAAAAAAACCTGAAAATTGTTTCATACTTATCGTAATTTTCTTTTCCTGGTGCCTATCCATGGCAGCATACCTGTGACAAGCTCTGCCTTGGCTTCTTCCTCAGGACCAGTGAATATTATAAAAGAAAAGGATTAGTGCACTCCCAGCATTCTACGTAATATAGCATAACGAGGGTGGGATTGTATGCTGCCATAGATAGGCACCAGGAAAAGAAAATTACGTTAAGTATGAAACAATTTTCTGTTTTCCTGGTTCCTCCATGGCAGCATACCTGTGAGAAATAACTAGCTGAAATGGGTGGGGTGATGGATAGTAAAAGATTTATTTGAAAAAGGATTTAAATTAGGCAAATGCCAGCTTGATAGCCTGTCTACCAGTTTCTACAGATGAGAAAGCTGCCGGGTCTACTCTGTAACGTCTCATCAACGCATGTTGGGATGACCATAATGCTACGCTTTAGATTGTTTTGATGAATACGTCTGCTCTGGCGGTCCAAGAAGCAGTAAACAACTGGGTGGTATACAGTCCAACTGAAGAGGGGGTTCTAGACCCCTAGCCCTGTACGCCTTCTTAACCAATTTGATTATCCATGAAACTTTTGTACTAGAGCAGGGATCTGCAAACTATGGCTTCCCAGCTGCCGCAGAACCACATATCCCATGAGGTATTTTAAAGCTCTGATATTCACAGACATGACTAGGCAAGATGGCTACTGCAGTTCTGGAATGGCCGAAGGGCCACATTCTGGAGGCCTCCACCCCTGATATTGCTTCTCTGCCCCTGTTTTTTTTTTGTTGGGGGTATTACAAATACGTTAGATGAAAGTCTGAAGGGAGTTGTGGCTTGAAGATATAATATCGTCTTTGTGAATAAGGTCGAAATTGGATCTGAAAAGATTGGCAGGGCCAAATGCTCGGAGATAGTAGAGGCAGAGGAGAACGTAGGGATGAATCCATGTACCGTTCTAAGTTCCACTCTCTCCGAGTACAGAAAATAATATTATTGTCTTCTGATCCCAAAGCCTGAAGTTCTGATACCCCCCAGCCCGATGCCGTCACTACAAAGAAAAATAGTTTCCAAGTGAGATTCCACAAGGATGCTGAATCAGATGGGGCAAAGGCTGTTTGGATAAGGGCTCCAGAGCTATAGAGAGATCCCAAGTGGGAAAGATTTGTTTTAATGGGTGGGCTTATCTTCTTGACCGTCTTGAAGAATTCGATTATTAAAGGATCTTCGGCCCATCTCTTGTGGTCACAGCAGAGATTGCCACCAGCTGTACCTTTTGAATTGCTTAATCCTAATCCTAAATCAGGTCTGTTTGCAGGAAGTCAAAGAGTTGGGGGCCAGAGGGTAAATCAGGATTGGAGTTTTGCAGTTAGCGAAAGATATAAACTTATTCCAAACCTTTTCATTCGTAGGGATGCGCCAAACATCCCCCTGTTTGGTTCACATCCAGAACATGCGAACAGGCAAAAAATTTGTTCGAACACGCAAACACCGTTAAAGTCTATGGGACACGAACATGAAAAATCAAAAGTGCTAATTTTAAAGGTTAATATGCAAGTTATTGTCATAAAAAAGTGTTTGGGGACCTGGGTCCTGCCCCAGGGGACATGTATCAATGCAAAAAAAAGTTTTAAAAACTGTTGTTTTTTCGGGAGCAGTGATTTTAATAATGCGTAAAGTGAAACAATAAAAGTGAAATATTTAAATTTCGTACCTGCAGGTGTCTATAGTATGCCTGTAAAGTAGCGCATGTATTCCGTGTTTATAACAGTCCGAGAGCAAAATGACATTTCTAAAGGAAAAAAAAAGTCATTTTAATATACTAGCGCTAGTGCCGGCTATTAATGAATTGTCGGTCCCGACAATACACATAAAAGTCATTGAAAGTCATTGAAGAATAAAAAAAAAATGCATGGGGGTCCCCCAAAATTCCATTACCAGGCCCTTCAGGTCTAGTATGGATATTAAGGGGAACTCCACACCAAAATTAAAAAAAAAAAATCCATACCAGACCAAGGTAATGGAATTTCGGGGGACCCCCACGCATTTTTATCTTTCAATGACTTTCATTGACTGTTATGTGTATTATCGGGACCGACAATTCATTAATAGCCCGCACTAGCGCTAGTACTTTTAAATGACTTTTTTTTCCTTTAGAAATGTAATTTTGCTCTTGGACTGTTATAACCACAGGAAATATGCGCTACTTTTTTTTTTTGTACAAAGAGTTTTATTGAAAATATATATCAACAGAATAGTACAAAACAGTGATGGATACATCATGAATTAGCAGGTATAAGGCTGCCGGAGTCCGGCAGATAGAACTGACATTCAAGAATTTAAACTGGGTCTCAGGTAGCTCAAGGCCGAGGCCAGGCTACATACTAAGGAGAGTCTTCATCTCATGCTTCCTAGCATAACGGTAAACTGCAAACACAGAATATTATGTTTGCAAACACTCATAAACATTTAAAGGATGCATAGTGAGATGTTATTGTAATACGTAACATTGCATTAAGAAAAAAAGAAAAAAAGAAAAAGGAACCAGAAATAAAATCAGATTAAATTGATTAACTTCAAAGAAGATAACATACCTTTGTATGGAATCATTTTTTTTTTTTTTTTTTAGTTACCTTAAATATACAAACTCTGTAGACTGAAGCCCAAAGGCCTGAATAAGAAGAAGGAAAGAGAAACTGAAAGTGGGAGAAGAGGGGGGTGGGAATAGAGGGGAGGACCCTGGGATGGGGGGAGCGGAGGCTCATTATAGGGAAAGAAGCGTTATGTCAAAACTTGATGGACGGTTATGGGTCACCCAGGGTTGCCATATCCTCAGGAACTTATCATGCGTGTCTAACAATATGGCCGTAAGTTTCTCATTTACCATGATATCATTCACACAATTTTTAACTGCTTCAGAGCTAAGGTTCGGAGTTTTCCAGGCCCTTGCTATGGTCAATTTAGTTGCGGTAAAAATATGTGCTGCTAATTGGCGTTCAGGACGAAGAAGCTCTGCAATCGGTTTCCATAAAAGGGCCTCAAAAGGATCCCGCTTTATAGTGGTATTAAAAAGGTTGCGTAGTAGTGCGTATACTCTTACCCATAATCTGCAAACCCTGGGGCAGGTCCACCAGATATGCAACATCGTGCCCTCCTGTGAGCACCCTCGAAAACAGAGGGGGGAATAAGATGGGATGAAGCTTGCTAAACTACCCGGGGTATAGTACCATCTATAAAAGACTTTATAAGCGTTCTCCAAAAAGAGAACATTCTTAGAGCATTTGGATAGCATAATAGTCATACCTTGCCAGTCCTCCGGGTCCAATTGTTTCCCGAGTTCGGCCTCCCATTGGAGATGATAGGGTCTCAATGGTGGCATTTTGGAGTTAATTATAGCAATATATATGAGGGAAATTAGACCCGGGGATTGGGGGCGCGATCTACAAAGGCTTTCAAATAGGGTCATGGTAAAGGGGGCCGAATGGGATTTTATAAGCTGTTGGAGAAAATGTCTAATTTGCAGGTAACTGTAGTGCTCCCTAAGGGGGATATTGTGTAAGGAACGTGAAGCCGCAAAAGGGATGATCTTGGTTGGGGGGAGTAACGAATGGATATCTGTAAAGCCATTATCAGACCACCATTTAAACTGCAGTGGATTATCACAACCTGGTTGAAATAAAGGGCAGTGGAGGAGACGAAGTAGTGGGAGGTGAGGAGAAATTAGGCCTGCTGAGTACTTAACCGCATCCCACAGTTTAAAACATGCGCTACTTTACAGGCATACTATAGACGCCCCCCAGGTACAAAATTTAAAGGAATATTTCACTTTTATTGTTTCACTTTAAGCATTATTAAAATCACTGCTCCCGAAAAATGCCCATTTTTAAAACTTTTTTTTGCATTGATACATGTCCACTGGGGCAGGACCCGGGTCCCCAAACACTTTTTATGACAATAACTTGCATATTAACCTTTAAAATTAGCACTTTAGATTTCTCCCATAGAATTTTAAAGGGTGTTCTGAGGCTTTTCGAATTTGCTATCTGTTCGGCGAACGGGTGAACAGCCAATGTTCGACTCAAACAGATAGCTCATCCCTAGTCATTTACCCGCCATTTGGTAAGCTCCCTTAAGTTGGGGACTATTCGTCTGTCTAAAGGATCCTCAATTGAGGCTGAACCAGCGATTGGTGAGATGAAATTCTTTGTTATACGAACCACTGTTGCATCTACCTCTGGTGGACCGTGTGGCATTGCAGAATCTTGTTCTGACAGTGGATAACGTTTCCTAGGCAATTGAGAGGAAAATTGTATTTATTTATTTTCTTCAATGTCTCTGACATCATACATCAGAGTAAGCCTATGTTTCTATTATAGCGACCTGAAAGTCGTGCAATTTTGATGTGGCTTGAAACAATGCCTGCGTATTCTTAAGGTCTATGGACCTCAAGTCGCATCAAAGCAGGACCAAAGTAGTGCAGGGACTACTTTGATGTCACTGCAGCTTGAAATCGCACAGATATGAATGGTACTCATTGGAAATCATGGGGTATGACCTGTCATGCATCTTTGCAGTCCCAAGTCGCATGAAAAGTCACACTCGTCGAAAACAAGCGGAAAGAAGGGAACCTGCTTCTTTTAAAATGGGAAGTACATATTTGACTTCTCAGATGTAGCGTCAGCTTCCTCCCAGCCAATAGCTGGCTTTACAGCCTGGACATAGGAATGAACTAGGAAAAGGTTGAAGTCAAAGGGCCAAGCTCTTCTGAGGTATCCTTAGGTGGCCCACTATCATCCAGATGTCTAGGAGGGATACTTGCTGCATGGTGAGAGGACTCTCTCGAGGATGGGCCAGAAAGAGTTAACTTCTTTGAAAGAGGTTGAGCTAATTGCTGCAATGGAATTGCTGTTGCTCGTTCCGCTACGTAACCCCTACCCATCTTTTGAGTAGGACAGCTTACCTGTTAACCCTCTGACTCGCTGTCTGCTGCATAGACTCTAAAACAGCTTTTGCAGACCAGTTGGCTGGTAATGGGATGACCCTGCATGCTTGGCATTTAGGGATTTGAGAGTTGTTGAATTTGAAGAACTATGTTTTCATGGATGAACCCTCGCCGATTGCATGGTATCCTGATCTGTATGGTGTGTGCTGGTTGGGGCCTTTATAGGTTTGTTTATGTCGCCTTGATGTCCACTTGGACTTCTTCTGGCGTACAAGGCTGAAATACATAAATGTACCAGCATAAGTGCTCTCTTTTTTTTTTTTTACTCACCTGGACGACGGTCCCTATCTTAAATGTTGGAGAGGGTCTTGTTCGGGTGGCGTACTGCTTATTTTAGGCAGCAGATAGAAAAAGCAGCTAGAGAAAGATAAAGGAGTTAGCGACTGGTATTTCAGATAGAGCAAGGAAACAGTATTCCTGGGTAAAAAAAAGAAAGAAATTACATTTACTGTTGGCAAAAAACAGGGTCCCCTCCAGGAGCTCCTCAGATGACAACAGGATGCCATGCTGAAAGCCCCCGGTAATAAACATTGGAGAGGGGAGGGACATCTGTGGAAGATGCAACCCTCTAAAAACTGATTTTAACAAACAAGGACAAAAAATTTAAAATTTGTCCCTATTCAACATGGCCGCCACAACCTCAGGCCAGACCGCGCAATTGCAGCCGGCGGCACTAGGACCTATGCGGCCTGCCCAACTCAGCCCCGCCCACAGAGCTGACTCCTGACGTCCGTGCATGCGCAGAGCGGGCATGAAGACACGGAGGGACTCAGAAAAGCCGACGCGTTGTGCATGCCGCCCACTATAGCAACCAGGAATGAAGGTACAATATCACAAAGAGGGGAAGGTGGTGGGGGAGGAAGAAAGCGAAAAAGAGAGAGAGGAATGCAAGGAAAAGAAAGTGAGAGAGAATAGATGACAGGAGGGAGGAATGGAAGGATAAGGCTAAGTGAAAAATAGATGTAGCTGCTTTCTCTGCTACAGGCTTGAGCAAATGCCAATATATAAATGCAGATAGGAGCTCTTAGTTAAGAGGCAACTGCTGTCCCAAAAGACCCGCAGAAGGCACTCCCTATATTATCAGCGCATTTAGCTGCCCAAGAATAGGGACTGCACCTGGGAGAGGCATGGACCCAGCTAAAAGCTGCTGACTGCAGAAGTAAGGGACATTCGGCCACCAATTTTGCAACTTTTTAAAAATTGGTCTGTTTTCAATAAATTAATTTAAATTAAAAAAAAAAATTAAATCTAAAAAGTGCCCAGCTAGCGGCTGAAAAACCACCGCTATAACAGCGGTAAAGTGCTGCTAAAACTAGCGTTGAATTACCGATAACGCCGGCACTGCCCCAGTGTGAAAGGAGTCTTAGGAGGTTGGATAAGAGGCATTAGTCATTTTATATGTGAGTACAGCAGTGCAGACACAGTCACCTGGTAGAGCATACAGCCTTTACCGTAAAATAACATTAGTCAAATTAGTGGCTATTGTTACTAGAACTGTAGATGGCAGAAAATACAAAAAAAATGGTATGGTCGTGTGATATTACATAATGTATTAAACCGTGGGGAAAAGCACCTTGGTGGCCACATGTGAGCAGTGTTCTATTACAACAAAACACTCTATAGGGTTGGTTTATTAAAGGTAAATAAATTGTTTACTTTATTTACTTTGTTTACTTTTAAGGAAATTTAACCTTAGCTTTGTGAAGTGCTGAAATATTCAGGTAGCAAAGAATACCCAATCACAGGCAAAGAAAAAAACAAACAAACAATATTTTTGATATTGATTGAATAATGGAAGTCAGGAGAGCGTCGCCTCATTCACAAAGCAAAGTGAAAATTCCCTTGCAAAGTGAACAGCCTGTTTGCCTTTAGTAAATCCACCCCTTTACAGTATGTCCATCCTCAGATTATCATTTAAGTGTATTAATATAGTCACATTTAAATATTCACAATATAATTCTCTCTATCGAGAATAGACCCCATATGCATGTAACTCTTTTGGGCATTTTTTGGAGCTTTTCTCATTTCCTGCATTAATGAAGAGGGCTGCTGCAGCTCCTCAGGTTTAATACTGGGGATTTGTCATTGTACACCACCCCTGCTGACTGGTTGCTGTTAAGACCCCTTTCACATTGGAGCCACGGCCGTGTTAGCGCTACAGCACCACTCGTTTTAGCGGTGCTTTTTGGCCGCTAGCGGGGCACGTTTAATCCCAAAGAAGGGGTTAAAAACTCCCATTTTGTGGCACTTTTAAAGCACTTTTAAGGCGCTTTGAAAGCACTGTCCAATTATTCAAATGGTGCTGTATACAGTGCTCTCAACCTGCCCCAAAGATGCTGCTTGCAGGACTTTTCAGAACGTCCCACAAGCGCACCACCCCAATGTGAAAAGTCACACTGGAATGAATGGGAGGTGGTTTTCAGGCCCTTAGCAGAGGCCATTTCCAGCGCTTAAGCGCCTGAAAA
Organism: Lithobates clamitans; assembly: GCA_037952925.1. Taxonomy (NCBI): domain Eukaryota; kingdom Metazoa; phylum Chordata; class Amphibia; order Anura; family Ranidae; genus Lithobates; species Lithobates clamitans. Next base: position 4,929,290 of record JBBGZY010000305.1, on the reverse strand, counting down.
CCACCCCAGTGTGAAAGGGGTCTGGAGTGGGTCTGGAGTGGGAAAACCTGCTGGAGGCTTGAACCGCATCTGAAGCATTTTAAACGGTCTGCTGGCAAGTGAAAAAAGGGCATGGGTGGCAGTGAAAAAGCATGAATATTTTTGATGCAGAGCATCAAAATTTAACATTATTCTGTGTTGAATGAAATGGCATAATCTGTCACAAGTAATAAGCATATTTAAAAATAAACACAGAAAAGTAAGCATATTATAAAGAAACAGTTTTAATTCTACTTCAGGAGGTAACATTTGAATTCTTTATGAACTATATGCAAAATATAATGTATTTTGGAGCTCTCGAGCTATTCCCAAAGGAGTACTTCAGACGTTCACAGATGGATATGTTGTGTGAAGAGCTTTACTTTGCGACTTCTTTTACCAGCTCATTTAGAGTTATACATGATGGATATCAAAGACTGATATCATGATTTTGCTTTTCCAGGCTAACACAGTCTGTTTCGTTTTTTTAGTGGTAACTCAGAAGCAGATGACTTGCCAGATTTTGTTAATGTGAAAAAAAACCATGCTGCTATTAATTGTATATGGGAAATAACATTTTCCGAAGTGTTTTGAAGCTGCTCAGACACTAAGAGCTTTTGTTTTCAAACAATATGAATTTAAAACTAATTGCTGTAATACTGAAATATGGGAAATGTGGCTGTGTTTCCAACAGCTGCTAGACACAGCCTATTATTTTCGCTAGTGCTTATCATCACCTCTAATGTAGCATTTCTGTCATCTTTCCAAACTAGTAACACTGTTTAGCTGCAGCATATGCCTTTTACTATGAAACAGAGACATCTATTACCATGTTTTGCTTGTTCATTGATTTTTTTTATTTTTTATAGTGTTAGTTTTGTAATTACAATTCCACAGAAAAACCCTATGGTCTGCAGGACACATGGGATATACAAGACTGGGTCATTTTTATTACCTTGTAGTTCATATTATGACACATATAAAATGATAACATTTGTTTGGAAATGTTTGCTAAGTGGTATATTTACTAAATGAAGGGAAGCCGGCCAAGTATCTGACCACAAAGCTTTCTCAGTCTCTAATTTGCTCTGTTAGCCTGCTTTTGAGTGCTTAGTGAAAATAATATTTACTGGTGGCTGTGAACAGCTAATTCAGTTAAACTGCCTGTTGTGGAAATACTGAGCAGTCTGCTCTCCTGTCACTCTACATTTAGGATTTGAATATCTATATCTAGTGTTAGGCCAAATCTTAAAGTTATGGGTATTCTTTTTTCATGGGCAGAAGAGGTCTAAACTGACAGCTGCTGCACAGTAACTTGGAGCGGTTTACCACGTGCCCACTGTCCATTCCGACTGCAGGCAGCTGTCTGTAGTGGGTAGTGTGATGTGCATTTCAGCATATCACACAGCTTTTTTTTGTATGAGTTTTATTTGAAGTGTACAAAAGTAACTCTTTATTCATGTCGCTGTATTGCAGTTCTGCCTGGAACGCTGAGATAAAATGCAGCATGTCTGCATTAAATTGCAGCTCACTGTATGGCACCACTGGGGTTCATTGCGGTGTGAATTGGACAAAAAGAAAACAATTGTGGTGACCTGCATCCATACAGTGTGTAAAAATGCACTACTACTCAATTGACTCTGTATCATCTGTTCATTCTATTTTCTTTCCTTGATTTAATACGTTGGGTTTGGATTACGTAAGGGTTTATTAGTCCAATAAACCCATGTTTTTATTTCAAATAAGCAATACAAAAAAAAAAAATTCCTCAGAATTTGCTTAGCTGTTTAAAGTGGATAATATTTCACTGCACTTTAAAAAAAACTTGCTTCTTTAATAAACCTCTACCACAGCGTAGCACATCCCCCCATAGGAGCCGCTGGTGAACAGGGATCCCCCACCCTGCACAGCAAATTTCCACAGGCTCACTTGAGATGGAAAAAACAGTCCAGCATCTTTTTTTTATTTATTTAGGGGTTAATACACTTGGATGGGGATAGGGGTATTATGGGTATTAAGCCCACTTGACTAGAACAAAAGTCTCTTCAGGGATACTTCCATGATATACACTCTCTGTATGCACTCCTCTTCCTCCAGCACATCACTTGTTTGAAGAACAACTCAGAGCCAGCTGGAACACTGTTTAAGGGATCTGGCAAGATCAGATCAAGCCAGATCAAGGAACAGCCCTTTACAGGCAGGGACAGCGGGCCCCTTTGGTGTGTAGAAAATGTCCCAGTGTCCAGCTACATTCCTGTGGCTACTGAACTTCAGGCACTGCCAACCCACCTGACCACAGATTCCCTTTTCACCAGCCCTCCTAACTACCTCACCAGCCACCCAGCTGTCTTCTCCCTGGAGAACTCCCAGATGTGCTAACTGGCTCCTGCTGTCCTCACTCTTGCTCCCGTGCCTTGTGTTTTGAGAGGATCCCTCCAGCACCCGGGCCCCAGGCTTTAGGTCACCCCCCATACTAGGGGGCAACCCTCAAAGGGCCTCCGACAGCCTCCTCAGCACTCCATCTCCAGCTTCGACCCAAACTCCACACTGCCCCTGCTGGCCTGACTCTGGGTATTTAAGAGGGACCTATCCCCTGCCAGCCCACTTTTCCAGGGATTGTCTGGGGCCCTCCTCAATACTCCAGGCAGCTCCTCCTAACCTCCCTGACATTCTTCTGGAAGCTTCTCCAAGGTTCCACAAGTAGGGGGAGGTATCAGAGATGCTGCCTGATGAGTCACCCAGCCTCCCTGGATTACTCACCCTGACCCAGATTCAAAACACCAGCTCGACTGCCAGCCAAGCCAAACAATTTACCTACACTACAGAAAAAAAATCCATGTACAACCTAGCACTCTACACTAGAGAGTGCTGCAACAGTGTATGCTAAAGGGTAAAAGATAGCAAATTTAAAAAAAATATATATAGTATATACAATTGCAACACAAGTCATTTTGTCATTGAATGTTATTAAAAATTGCCTTTCCTTTTCAATCTGCAGCACTATAATTTTCTGTGAACAATATGGCAACCGGGAGGCGTTCTGTACATAGATGGTGTACAGAATGCCCCCTAGATATGTAATTTCCTGCGTATGTGATTGGCTTACTGATTTTCCCAGAAATCTGCACTTAAATACAAGTCAGATTTTGGGCATCCCTTGCAATAAGAATGTCATCTAAAGGGATGCAGACCCTGTGACTTTCCTTATTAGAGCTCCACGGATGTAGCAGCTAATTGATAATTTTAAAATCACACCCATACAGATTCACTCTACACATGGACGCAGACAAACAAACACCTATTTCTTCCAGATAACAAAAAGTAAAATATGCTTTCCATGTGTTCTCAAATACTTTTATTATTTGATACATTGAATTAAAGCTATCTTTTGTTAAAGTGTAAAGGCATGTAAAGACAAAGCATTTTTTTTTGTTCTGTATTTGGTGTGGGAGGATTAGACCCTCTCAATTTTTATTGCTGTCTGTGTAATCCCCGTTCACCATAATACAAAGGGACAGGAAACTTAAACTTTTGATTGAGTTGTTACCAAAGTAAAAGGTGAGCACAAGAGTACTGATAAAATGAAACAAAATAGCAGAAAACAAAAAGAGCTCTTTTCCTGACCTCATAACGTCACCCTTAGGAATTAGACTAAGGGTGACATCATTGTTACAGGAAAAACAACCTTCTTGTTTTTCATATAGACGGCACTACTTTTTCTATACTGTATTTCAACAGTGTCTGCAGTCAGGGCCCTGTTGGTGCAGAAGCACTTCTTCCCTTTCTGTAGTATTCCCTATACACGCACCACTCTGGAGGTGTTCAGTGATTTACAGGTGCTGCAAGTACTATAAGACAACAGGGTGCAGCATATCTAGTTAATCTGCAGTTAATAATTTACATGAGTAAGACCTCATTTACCTAGGGTGTACATAACTGTATGCATGGAGGGCCATGTTTACCCGCACGAGAATGCACAGGTGTTCTATGCATCCGAATGTAGGCAGTCCCATTGCTATCAATTGGGACACAGCATGCTGCATGGCCACAGCCACTGCTACCAATGTAACATCTGTTTGGGTGCATGACCCTGAACATATCCAGATTGGGACTGTCTGCATTTTAATGCACCGAACACCTGTGTATCCCCATGTGGATATACACAGCCCCCACAGTTGTGACTTCTCTCTAGCAACTGTTGGTAATACTAGAAACATTGTTTTTTAAATTGTTTCATTTGCAACAATTGTGCATTTTTAGTGTTTAATGTCAGCAATTCCTGAGCATTTATTTATTTTTGCTTAGTGACAACTGTCTAAAGCCTCATTCGTACACACGATCAAATTGTTGGCAGGGGATTGTCTGTTGACAGACTATTGTAACCATTAGTACGCTCCTTTTGACAATTGTTGTCCAACTTTCTGCCAACAAATGTTGCATGACATGCTAGTAAATTTTCGGTGGACAACGTCTGTTGTCAGATTTTCTGATGATCAGTACACAAGTCCGTCACACAAAAGTTGAAAGTACAAACATGCATGCTCGGAATCAGTGCTCACCAAACACGAAATTAGCAGAAGGGGCCCAAAGGGTGGCGCTCAAGAGCTAAAATTTGTCATAGTACGTCACTACATTTGTGTCTGTTGGCCGACATTTGTGTATCGTTAGTATGCAAGATAAGATCCAGGCACACGCCCTTTTTACAAAAATCAGATGCTCGGTTCGTGTGATCCTGTGTACCAGGCTTTAGAGGGGAATTTCCTTCACTTTTGGGAAATTTCTACTCCCAACTATTGTGTTATCAGAAATAAGAGGTAATGTTCTTTAGCCAACCGACACACAGGGACACAGAAAGCAAAAAAAAATAAAATCTGCCTACACACTTTTAATCTGGCCACACTTGTTACAATTTAATTGTACCACCTAGGTAACATTTACCAGTAATTTTGTAGGACCCATCTGGTTGTATGTAAATTAAATTGATTGTTTAGGTAAGCTCACACATTATGATGTTGGCAAATATGAACAAGATTTAGAGAGGTTGTAACATGTGTGATGTGCCTTAGCTTGCACTAGCTTTGGGTAACATTGAGGGGCCTATTTATAAACAATTGGCAGTGCAAATGCCTCAAATAATACACGTTAGCAGGATTTCTATGAAACCGGTTAGGCCTCTTTCACACGGAGCAAACTTGATATACGTTTCATATACAGGTATGTTGCTGTACCTGCATTGTCGTGCATATGTAATTTCATCAGTTTTCACTTTACTTTTGCTCATGTGACTATTCAAGAGGGTTTGGGAGTATTTTTAGATGATGTTTTTAAGTGTTTACCTCTGTGTGCTCTGACAGCTATGATAAAATAAAAACAAATAAAAAAATGTATATCAAAACAGTCAAAGAAAAAGATTCTTCTGCTGATTTAAAGGGGAATGTAAGGGTCAATTCTGACTAGAATAAAATCTGGCAAGAATAAAATTGTAAATAGTAACTCTATGCAGATGATATCCTAATCTTCATAGCTATTCCCATCTCCTTCCTTGTGACCCTGCAAAATATTATCACAAACTTTGAAAATTTTTTGTAATATAAAATTAACAATAACTCTTTCAAGCTACTTACACATATTACATCGCCTCTTAAAAACATGTATCTTAATGACCCTCATTTTTACGGACTCTGGCCTCTCAAATTACCTTTTTGGGAATAACTCTCTCATCCTTGGGGAAATTTTTTTTAGCACTAATTTTCCTGCCTTGCTAAATAGGATATTACAGTTATGTTCCCAGCCAATACAATAATGACAACTTATTTCAAATCTCTTCAAAAACTTACAGGCAACTTTAACTGGGGGAAATTTTTTCGACGCAAGGGCAGGGTACTGCATCTCGTGCTCGCTGCAATAGGAAAAACAAATTTTCCTATTGGGGTGAGCGCAAGGGGGTGGCCACAATGTCCCTTAGGTCTGGTATGGATTGTAAGGGGAACTCCCTATGCCGAAAATACGACGTGGGGTCCCCCCAAAATCCATACCAGACCCCTATCTGAGCACGCAGCCCGGCAGGTCAGGAAAGGGGGTGGGGACAAGGGAGCGCCCCCCCTCCTGAACCGTACCAGGCCGCATGCCCTCAACATGGGGGGTGCTTTGGGGGAGGGGGGCACCCTGGGGGCCCCCCACCCCAAAGCACCTTGTCTCCATGTTGATGAGGACAAGGGCCTCTTCCCGACAACCCTGGCCGTTGGTTGTCGGGGTCTACGGGCAGGGGGCTTATCGGAATCTGGGAGCCCCCACAGTCCCTGGGCATGCTGGGACTGTGACATCATAAGGGGGCGGGGTCACTGCCTATATAAGTCATCGCGCACTGCTCACACAGCATTACAGCGAGAGAGAGAGCATCGTGTCAACATTGGAAGAAGAGAAGAGGGAAGAAGATGATGCAGAAGTCTGGGCCACCGCTAGCAAAAGAGCGGCAGAAGATAGCGGAGGAGCCGGCAGAAGAACAGGATACCGGGAGAAGAGGCTGAACACCGGGAAAAGAGGCCGGAGAGCGGGAGAAGAACCGGACACCAGGAGAAGAGGCCAGAGAGAGCGACTAAGTCAGAAGAAGACCCCCGAAGTCGGAAGAAGACCCCCGGAGCTGTCTAATACATTACTTTAAAAACCTGTCTAGTGTGTTTTTTTTATTGACACTTTTTCCCCAGGTGAATGGGTAGGGGTACGATGTACCCCATAGTCATTCACATAGGGTGGGGGGCCGGGATCTGGGGGCCCCCTTATTAAAGGGTGCTCCCGGATTCCGATAAGCCCCCCGCCCGCAGACCCCAACAACCAACCGCCAGAGTTGTCGGGAAGAGGTCCTTGTTCTCATCAACATGGGGACAAGGTGCTTTGGGGTGGGGGGCCCGCAGGGCGCCCCCCTCCCCCAAAGCACCCACCCCCCATGTTGAGGGCATGCGGCCTGGTACAGTTCAGGAGGGGGGGTGCTCGCTCGTCCCCACCCCCTTTCCTGACCGGCCAGGCTGTGTGCTCAGATAGGGGTCTGGTATGGATTTTGGGGGGATCCCACGCCGTTTTTTCAGTGTAGGGGGTTCCCCTTAAAATCCATACCAGAGCTAAGGGCCTGGTATGCCCCGCGACGGGTCTCGCAAGGTGTCAATCTCGCCAATAAAAGTGGCGAGATTGACTTCCTTTTCTAGTCCCGTCGTACCCGAGTCACGTTCAAAATGAACAGACTTGTTTGTGTATGGGCAAGTCTGTTCATTTGGAAAGTCCGTCGTAACTCCGTCGGGAAGACCGGCGGACATAGTCTGCCAGGAAGTCCGGTCGTGTGTAGGCAAGTCCGTCCGTAGTCCGGTCATGTGTAGGCAAGTCCGTTCGTACAAAAAGTCAGGCGGAAGTCTGTCAAAAGTCTGTCGGAAAGTCCGTCGGACCAGTCCGGTCGAAAAGTCTGACCGTGTGTACGTTGCATTAGAAGTACATGTTTGATGATGAGACCTACACATTATTATACTTTGTTCCACGATGTAACTTTCTATTTTTAATTCCCCTTTTCTCCTCTTTAATTTATCCTTGGTTTTTTCCACACTTTCTTGTCTTTTCCTTTGTCACTAGCTAAATATACTCTGTCCTCATAGGTATAGAACTCAATGTCAATCATCGTAACAACTGATAAATACTAGTAACTCAGCTACCTAAGATGTGAAATATGACCTGTGTACTGTGTGTTTCATAAGGATATTACCTGATCTGTTACAGCTGTAACTTTTTGATTTGGTAACTCCAAAAATTCTTCATAAAGATCAATAGTTAAAAAATGAAATAGTAAAGAAAGGACAGCAATCCTAAAAGTTGCATACATATCATCTAAAGCCTCGTACACACAGTACAATTGTGGGCAGGGGATTGTCAGTTGAGAGACTGTTGTCCTAAAATCTTACCGTTAGTACGCTCCTTTCGAAAATTGTTGTCCAACTTTCGGCCAACAAATGTTGGATGACAGGTTAGTAAATGTTCGGCGGTTTGACGTCAGATTTTTTTTTACAACGGTTTAACGTCAGATTTTCATATGGTCAGCACACAAATCCGCCACACAAAAGTCAAAAGTACAAATGCGCATGCTCGGAATCAATGCTCACCAAACACAAAATTAGCAGAAGGGGTCCAAAGGGTGGCACTCCAAGAGCTGAAATTCCTTGTAGTATGTCACTATGTTCGTGCTTGTGGCACGACAATTAGTAACGTTAGTATGCAAGACAAGATCCTGGCACATGCCCTTAAGGCAAAAATCAGACGCTCGGTTGACTAACAATTGTACCGTTTGAACAAGGCTTAAGTAAATGTGTTTACATAGCAGATTTTTTTTTTTAAATGAAATGAAAATGAAAAAATAAATAAATAAGCATTTGCTTTTAGTGTGATGAGAGAATAGAAGCACATCTTCCCTCTTTCCTTCCTTTTTATAAAGTGAAGAGTCTTAACTCCTCTGGCAAACCAGCCTCAGTTTGTTAACACTATTTAGCCATATGAAGGTAACAACAATGAGATTTGCTTGATAGTTACGTATATACTTTTAACCACTTCCCGATCAGCCGCTGCAGTTATACTGCTGGAGGTTGACACAGCTGCACGAGCCGTCATAGCTGTACGTCGGCTCTTTAAGACGATGTAGTAGGTGCACGTGCGCCGCCAGAGGTGCCCGTGCGCACCTGCAGCGTGTCCCCAGAGCCGATTCGCGTGCCCAGCGGGCACGATGAAAGCCGGGCACCTGCGATCGCTCGTGACAGAGCGAGAACCGGGATCTGTGTGTGTAGACACACAAATCCCGGTTCTGTCAGGGGAGAGGAGAGGGATTGTGTGTTCCTACTAAGTAGGAACAACGATCTCTCTCCTCCTCTTCTTAGCCACATTCCCCCCACAGTTAGAAACACACATAGGGAACACAGTTAACCCCTTGGTCGCCCCTAGTGTTAACCTCTTCCCTGCCAGTGACATTTATACAGTAATCAGTGGCTATTTTTAGCTCTGATCGCTGCATAAATGTCACTGGTCCCACAAAAGTGTCAACAGTGTTCATCGCAATGTTGCAGTCCTGATAAAAATCGATGATCTCCGCCATTACTAGTACAAAAAAAAATAATAATAATAATAAAAATACCATAAATCTATCCCCTATTTTGTAAATTCCAAATTGTCACTCTTTTTTTTATTTATAGTGCAAAAAAAAACAAAAAAAAAACGAAGAGGTGATCAAATACCACTAAAAGAAAGCTCTATTTGTGGGGAAAAAAGGACATAAATTTTGTTTGGGTACATCATCGCATGACCGCGCAATTGTCAGTTAAAGCGACGCAGTGCCATATCGCAGAAAATGGCCTGGTCAGGAAGGGGGGCAAATCCTTCCGGGGGTGAAGTGGTTAAAGAAGAAGGTAAAAGGGTAGGATGTGGGAAAATTGCACAGATTTTTTAACCCAATACTCTATTGTCTTTTAAAAAAGACGGTAACTACAGGTTTTGCCAGACCTCTGGAGTTGGTAACCTTTAGTCAATATAGTAGGCACAAGTGAAAATGCTGCAACAGTATTTTATAGGAGACTTTTCCTAAGTGAAACATATTGGTTGCCATTAGTAACATTTTGCAAATGTTGGCTTGATTTCATGATACCCGAAATGTTCCATTTAACATTGTTAAAGCAAGCTGCATTTCTTTCTTTCTGATCCTGTTGCTTCAGTCCCAATGCCAGAACAAGTATGCTGAGAAGGACTTTTGTCCTAATATGTGTACTTATTCAGGTTCGTTACCTACAATATAATGAAACAATGAGGTCAGTACAGCTGCCAGACAGCTAGCATTTTTTGAAGGAAGATGATATAGAAGCCTTCATATTTCTATTTGGAAAATATTATTTTAAAGATAACTCAATTAAAAAGGACTTTACACTAGAACCAGGAAGCAAAAAACAAAATGGAATCTCCAATTTTGGCAGGCTCCAATTTCACAATAATGCTACAGACTACATGCTGACTAAACCATAAATTGACAGTAAAATAGGTTGCACTGTTAACCACCTGACCTCCGGAAGATTTATCCCTTTTCATGACCAGGCCATTTTTCGATGAGATACGGACTGCGTTACTTTAACTGACAATTGCATGCTCATGCAACGCTGTACATACATTTAATTTTTTAATATATTAATAATTAATAATTTTTTATGTTTCGCGCTATAAACAAAATAAAACAAAATCAACAGTTTTGAAAAGCAAAACAATATTTTTTACCTTCTGGTATACTGTACACTTTTTTTATACTAGTGATGGGGGCAATTAGCAACTTATAGCTGGACTGTGATATTGAGGCAGACAGTCTGACACTAACTGACACTTTTGACACTTTGTGGAAATCAGTGACACTAATACAGTGATCAGTGCTAAAAATATGTTGTACTAATGACACTGGCTGGGAAGGGGTTAAACATCTAGGGCGATCAAAGGGGTAAATGTGTGCCTAACCAGGTGTTTTTGTGTATTATGTGTACTTCTTTTACTAAAGGATGTGATGGATTTGAATCCCTTTGCAGGGAAATAAAATCCAGAACACATCCCCGCTGACAGGACAGAGCTCTGCATGGTTTACATATGCAGAGCTCCATGCAGCCTCTCTCCTTGATGATCAAATGGATTTCTGCTGGCACCCGCTGATCGGCTTCTGCTGTGACTAAGCACAGCAGAAGTGGTGCACTGACGGCACATGTGCGTGCCCCCTAGGCAGAAGTGAAGAATCACGTACAGTATATAAATAAATGAATAAAAAAAAAAAAATATATATATATATATATATATATATATATATATATATATATATATACATATACATATATATATATATATATATATCTGTGATTCTGCACAGACTGGCGGCCCTGTAGTAGTAAATATGCTAAGGGGCAGTCGGCAAGTGGTTAAACCAGGTATATTTATAAATAAATTCTAAAATATTTGGTCAATTTTAGCTCTACAAAATATTTTTGTACCAACATAAAATGTAAAACTCCCAATTAAAAAGTTCTCACTTTTTCCTGCAAAGTCACATTTGATCAGCTTCTTGACAGGTCATTATAGAGAGCAATTGTTTATGCAAGACATTAAGGTCCATCATACAGCTATCAAATATCGTCCATAATTTGATTAGAGATGAAGGCATGGGCTTCACAGGAACACACTCAAAAGCGGCATTTTATTATAAATGTATTGTCGTCTCTTGCATACTTGGAAAAAACACAAAAGCTTTGTCGGGTTTATAGCTTTGGTATAGCATTTTGGAGTTTGGTATAAACTTATTGGCGGTAGGATAAGATTATATGTAACAAACTGTGTTTTATATTAGAATCACCAAAGGATATGGAAAAAAAAATATCCAGATATAATTTATGACATCACTTTAAGGCGGATTCCTGAATCAATCCCATTTTACATTATATCAGTGCATATCAGTCCCTCTAGGAAAAGTCTTTAAAATTAGTGGAACTTCTTTTATAATATAATAAATATCTGTCACAAATATATATTCAGTGATAAATAAAACATTTGTACAAACAGCATTTCTATTTTAATCTTTGTTATTTTTTAAATATATGTGCCACTCTAGATTACAACATAAAGTCATAACATACATGGATCATAGCTACTTTCATTTTTCCTTCAAGCTTTGCTGTAGAACACCAGTCTAAACAGATTCACTCACTTTCTACTGTTTCCTGAAAAAAAAAAAAAAAAAAAAGGCAATTAAAATTTTTTTTCTCAGCCACCAATCAAGTTCAGACATGCTATGAAAGTTAGCATGTTATAGATGATGCCGAAAATTACACGTTCACCTACTAGTCCTTTGGTGACTAAAAAGCGATCACTGACCAAACTTAAATGTGAGGTCACTGGTCTAGAGATGAGAGCATACCCTGAAGAGGAGCACGAATGGGGTGTTATCACCTGTTGTAGTTAATCAAGCACGTTAAAGGAACACACAGGCGGAGTGGATATCACCTGCACAGAGTTTTAGTTGGACTTTTACTATATGGTTTTTGCATTTGATGTATATCAATCAGGGACTGCACTTTACACTAGTCCACTGTTTAATACATGGTTTAAGCACTGTAAAATATATTTTACACTTTTCTATAGAAGTTTATTGCACAGCTGTATCATTATTATTTCACTACTGTTATTTGTGGATTTTGAGAGATACATTTTTTCATTTTATTTACTGTGTGTTTTCTCTGAATAGGAGTCTTGAATATGGTAAATTTAGTTTATATTAGGAGCCCAACACATTTATTGGATTATTTTGTTTTGCACATAGTATGGGTATGTGAGAAGTGTCTGCCGCTAAACAACATTAGAAAATTCAGGAGCTTAGGTTGCTCGCAAGGTTTTTATACTGACAAGTAAGCAATGATAGTTTGGTGATCTCTGTTGAGATATTGTGTTGTGACACGGGGACTGCCTCCCAATCAGAACAGACTGATCAGTGCTCACAGCCATTGGCTGCAAGCATTGATCGAATGCTGGTTTTCCAGCATGCCCATTTGATAAAAGCTGGTCATTAGACTGGTTTCTGTTGGACGGGCTGCTGTACACATTGGCTAAATGTCGGCCAGCTTCTATAGGATTCGGCGATACCAGTCAATATTCAGCCCCTTGTGTACTAGTCTTTAGTGTTTAGTTAGGTGTATTTACCTCTAAATGTCCAGCCTCTAGCCACAAAAAAAATGAAGTCATTGTTTTTGAGGTTTTAATTATTAAAGCTTAAATTTACTCAATTAAAAAAATCAGCACAAGGGACTCTACTTATAATCAATTCCATCTGTCCCTTGTGCTGCTGTCTCTTCCTTAGTAGAAAATGAAATCCTCCTCTGATTCCCTCCCCCACACCTTTTTCACCATTGTTTTCCAGTGTGGCAGGAGCTGACAGAGCTGAGATAGGCACTCATAGAGTGTGCCCCTCTTTGCCCTTCTCTTTTCTCAACTTCTCCAATATTAGATGTGAAGATCAGTGTGCAGAGCAATATTTGGCAAAACATTAGCATTGCTTTTGGAAAGCTTTGAACAGCTTTGTTGAAGCCTTTAACCCCTGTACTGCATGCATTGCATGTATGTTATATGTCGATGGCTGCAAGGAATTTTCCATACACTCCTGACTGCTATAGCTGTGAGTGTGTGTAAATATGTCAATCTGACTGCTGACTTTAGCTGGAAGCCACTGGATTCCTTCCTTGGACCACATGTTTGTTCCCCGTTACCTGACCCCCCCACGCCATAATTCCGGGGTTTCGCTATTCTACAGATTTTCTTACTTCTGGTTTCTTCTGTCACTTTCCTCAGCCACTAAGGCCAGGGAAGAAGCTAATGAAACATATTTTTTTCTCCAATAGTTTCACTGGAGTATAGGGGAGACAACAGAGGTCTAATGGACCCCTAATATCCCAAAAATGAGAACCAAAGTGAACATGCTATTGGTCCCCTTTGAAACAACAATACAGTTAAGTGGAAAAAAAAATGAAGGATACATTGAAGCACGTAAAAAACAAAAAACAAAAAACAAAAACAAAATGTATGCTCAAAAGGCATTGAAAAGGTACAAAGTGTAATAATCTATAGCAATCAATCTAAAGTCACCTTTCAGTTATCCAACTATATTCAATGACTTTTCTTTGGCTTTCATGTGTTGTTGTCAGCTAAAGTTTTACACAGATTGCAGTTGCATGTTCGATGCAATTTACTGAGATTTACTTCAGGTATTTTTATAAGACTGCCTGGATTTGAAATTGTTTGCAGTGAGAGGTGCGTTGAAAGGCATTGATTCAGGACACAGTTTTAATCTACTTACAATCTAACTATTATGCATCATAAAAAATGAAAGAGGTCTTCCTTGGGCAAGCTACTTTCTTGCTTGGGCAAACCACAGGGTTGTAGATTAGGAGTTCAACAGTGTCGCTACTTCTATTTTATGAAAGAGGAAGTAAGCTATAAAGAGATAGAATCTCTGAAGAGACAGTCCACTCAAAAAGTGCTAGTTCTATTTTATGTACACATAGGGGATTTATTTGGCAATGTCTTTGTTCTTGAGTTGTATGGTAACATGCAACTGTCAATCCAAGGGTATTTGTAAATGCAGTTGTAGTATCCCTTCCACTCACAAGATATACAGTAGTCTTGATGTATGCATAAATGTTTGTATAGTTTGTGGTACTTTGTATCAAGGTCCATTTATAGCAGCTTAGTGCAGATTATAAAATAAGGTTTTAATATTTTATTTTGTTTTACCAAGTGCAGTACAGAGAATTTCAAAAGAACTGTGTCCTACTGAAGCCCTTTACACTTCTCATGCCAAGCTTGAAAAGTGCAGCATGGTAAAGGGGGTAAGATTCTGAAGTGGGGAAAAAGATAAAATCAAGTATTTTGGCAGAAATATATATTTATCAGAGTCACTGCCCATGAGTATTCTTGTGCAGCTGGTGGGTCTGATCCTTTCCACCTAACAGCATCGACTAATTGAAATACTCATTTTCATTCATATTTTTACCTTGTAATCCAGCCAGTAACACACTTCCTGTCTTGGGCTGGCTCCACTTGAGGAGCAACAGAGACACCTTTGGACATCAGCATTGTCAGTCAGAGGAGAGGGTAGTGTTATGCCCTGCACACACGATAGGATTTTCCGACAACAAAATCCATGTTTTTTTTTCCGACGGATGTTGGCTCAAACTTGTCTTACATACACACGGTCACACAAATCTTGTCAGAAATTCTGAACGTCAAGAACGCGGTGACGTACAACATGTACGACGAGCCGAGAAAAATGTAGTTCAACAGCCAGTGCGGCTCTTCTGCTTGATTCCGAGCATGCATGGAACTTTGTGCGTCGGGATTTTGAACACACGATTGGAATTTACGAGAATGGATTTTGTTGTCGGAAAATTTGAGATCCAGATCTCAAATTTTGTGTGTCGGAAATTCTGATGGAAAATGTTCGATGGAGCCTACACACAGTCGGAATTTCCGACAACAAGCTCCCATCGAACATTTGCCGTTGGAAAATCCTATTGTGTGTACGGGGCATTAGGTGTACTTGGCTAAAGAGTTAAAGTTGAACTGATTTGCCCCAACACTAACGTCCAATTTTTGCTAGATAGCTTGGTCAGTAAAATAACAGAAATACTGGCCTGCTCAATGGGTGAAAATAAAGAAAAAAAAAACCTTCAGTATTAGTATAATAGTATAATAAGTATAATAATTAGTATATACCACAATATATATTTGTCTTGAAAATGCATTTTGGATATGATAATTTATCTCTCTCTGTACGTGTTCTGTTAGCTTTGTAGCACGTACTCTGTGCACTTAATCCCATATATGTAAATTTAATTTTGTATTTATGTATTAGCCTGAGTTCAAATGTAGGGCCATTTCATTACCTGTTATCCATTAGGGTAAAATATAATGGCAAATAGCTGAAAATATCATGGGGAAAAATCTCTAGTTATGTTTACCCATATTCTGTTTTTCAGGGGCACATGACACACATATTAAGAAAGGCCTACTAGATAAGTTGATAATCTCCACAAAATAAGGCTAGGTTCAAACCTTTGCATTTCCCTTCTCATATCCATTTCAGTTTTTCAATCACATAAACAGCAAATCTTCGTTTACTTATTTTAACTGCACATAATTGGATAATTGAAGTGATTATTCACAACAGCTTTCTTTCTTTTGTACCTTAACAAATCATCTTTATTGGAAAATATGCATTGAATAAATATGAGCACTTTACCAATCAAAAAAAGACAAATGAGTAAAACAAAGAAAAACTCATTGAAATAATGTTCTACCTTGAGATAATGCAATTCATCTATGGACATATAGTATTTAACCAAAGCTAAACAAATGGAACGCTGTAACATTGCAAAGTAGACCTTTTTGATTTATTTAGTTAATTTAAGCTGGAAGGTCACTAAGGTAAATTTAGCTATATATAAATATATTTATATGTTGTGTTATCTTGCTAGCCAGTGATTTCTGAGAAGAAAAATGTGGGGAATGAAATTGTTTCTTCTCTGGCAGTTTAAAAGTTGTGCCAATGATATGAATAAAATATATATGAAATATAGCCTGCAATGTAAGTGGCATAATAAGGTTGCAGATTTTACTACAGAATCACGTAGAACAGTAAATAAAAATATGGAAAACATGAAACTGGGAGCTTCTTTTGATGTTTTGGAATGCTGCTTCAAACTGAATCAGAAATGTAATAAAATGCAAAGAGCTAGAGGACTAAACAGGATGATATTGCTGATTATAATGTATGGGGCAGATAGTTTTCAAATCACTTTCCCTTAACTTTTTTAATAAAGTCTTGTTTATTTGGCATATTATTGTATACATGTCAACAAAAATATAGGGTGGATCCAAATAGCATTTCTTGTTCCCTTAACTTACAACAATAGGTTTATTTACACCGACTGTATAAAAAAATGTAATGATTAGTCCAACCAAAAATTATATTTCAGTTTTATTAGTAAAAGAATCCCTGGACTTTTGTTATATAAATAAACAAAAAAGTGTATCCCCCAAAATAAGAAAACGTAAAAAAAAATTAAAGACATAGAGCTACTACAACTGATGCAATCACCACACTTAAACAAATCTAAATGAAAAAACAGTAAAACACGCCAAATTCATAATAAAAATGCTAAATTCACATTTATTAGAAAATACAGATATTGTGCAAAGTGTGTCAAAGATTGCGTGAAAATGTAAAAAAAGTCAATACACTCAACAACCCCTCTTCAAATAAAAAATTGCATTAAAAATGTGTCAAATCTCATAAACAGTCCATACACAGTCCAAGTTCATCATTAAACTGATATAGAAAAAAAATCTTCTTGGTAAATATAACTCAGCATGTCTTCACCAGACACCAGGCCAGCACCAACATGACCGCCACCAAACCCCTATGGATATTTTCTCACCTGATCCAAAGGACCCCACTGTAATAATGGAGGTCAGAAATGTTTGTGTCAAATGATAGTATTAGCCAGTCACACACCCGGATCCTCTCTCGTGTAATCTCCAGTCCCCAAAGGATATAACTCATGCAGAGCATAAAGGTAAAACCAACAGTGTAGTTTGCCAGAACAATTTATTAAAAGTAATAAAAAAACACGTACAAAAGAAGGAAAGTATGCACATGTAAAATCTGGTTGAGGTCTTGATCTGTACTACTGAGAATTTTACATTTTTTTTCATTCTTCTTAATAAATTGTTCTGGGGATCTACACTATTGGTTGTTCCCTTTATGCTTTGCATGAATTATTTTCATTAGGGACTGGAGATTAAGCAAGAGAGGAGTTTTAAAGTGGTTCCAAAGGCAAAAGGTTTTTTTTATCTTAATGCATTCTATTAATGCATTCAACCCCCATAATATTTACCTGAGCCCCATCCTGATCCAGCGATATTGCAAGAGAGTCTCGATTGTCTGGGACTCTCCCTGATCATTGGCTGAGACTGCAGCGGGGCCATTGGCTCCCTCTGCTGTCAATCAAAGTCAAGTAAACCAATGAGGAGAGAGGGGGCAGCGCCAAGTCATGGCTCCATGTCTGAATGGACACACAGAGAAGCAGCTCGGATGCCCCCACAGCAAGCTGATTGCTGTGGGGGCACTCGGCAGGAGGGAGGGGCCAAGAGCGCCATCAAGGGACCCGAGAAGTGGAGGATCTAGGCTGCTCTGTGCAAAACCACTGCACGGAGCCGGTAAGTATAAAATGTTTGGTATTTTAAAATAAAAAAGACAAGACTTTAATATTACTTTATTCATTCCATACGCTATCCAAAACCAACTACATTTTTGGCTTTAGATATAATTTAAGTATAACCAAAACTGCGATTTTATAGTAGCCTACAGCTGGCCATAGATGGATCAAAATCATGCTTGTTCAGAAGGGACCAGACAAATTTTGATCCATGTATTGCTGTCCCTGTTTGACAGTAATCATTCGTTAGATTGGCTTCTGTTGGAAAACTTTTGTCGATCTGCAGCTGCAGTCGCTAATCAGTATATTCTGACGGGGTGGGAAATTTCTTTGTCCACCTCGCTTGTGTGGATGGAGGAATTTTTTTTTTCATTCAGCCCTCTGGCAGAGCGAAAACAATGACCCATCTATTGCTATCTTAATTCAATGCAAATCATTTACAATACATTCCACTAATTTTTAAGTTCCATATTATTTTTTTATTTGTCATGTCTCCGTTAATCAGCAATGTGTGGGATATAAAAGCGTTTATTTTCATAAAAAGAACAAGTGAAGAAGAGATTGAATATATTCAAGCATACAATTAATTTAGATATGAAGTGCAACAAACCTGAATAATTATAACTGCTATAATTGCTGTAAAAATGATTAGTATTTGGATAGCTGTGCACATAGTAATGAGGAAATGAAACAAATTACAATCCTTATAAGTTTCTTAGTTTTACCCAATTTTATTTAGTAATTAAATCATTAATATTGCTCTTGGTAATATTTTGTACCATAAAGGGAATCCATAGTGTATTTAACAAAGAACATATTTGGAAATGTTTTTTAAATTCTTACCCTAAACTCATTTTGGATGTCACTTTCCAATTGTACATGCTAGATTTGCCATGTTTCAGTACTTCATTACACGGGTTCAAAGATTATCCTTGTGATTTAATTGCATTTATTTAGGTTCCTTGATTAAGAACTGCTGAGATAGTATTTAAGCCACAATGAGAATTCTCAATTAGTCAGCACTGGCTAGTAGACTTGTGCTGAGAGACTGGTAAGTTCATGTACAGTCACTGGGAAGCACTGTAAAGCAAGAAGACCCAGCTAATGTAACAGGTGGTTAGGTCTTAAGCCAGATTTTCTTAGCTTGCTTAGGTTTACTTTGCACCTGTACCATCTGCTGTGTGTGACTTCACCAGGCAGGAAATACGAACAGTGCATAAGGAAAAACTGTGTAAACTGTTCCTGTTGATCTTCATAGGTCTTTATAAGGGTCAGTGATTGTACAACGTACTGAAAACCCAGCCTGATCATTTTGTTTATCTAGCTTTACATTTGACCATTTACGGTACATTTATATGAATCTCAGAACCTCTTATAAAAATAGCATGAATGGATGAATCTTTTGATTGTGTTTGTCCCCAAAAATACATGGTATTAGAACAATGAGACGTGCAGTACACATCACAAGTCTTTTGAATCTAGTCTTTTAAATGCAGAAGTTGCTGTAAGGTCCAGATGCAGATGCTCTAGTCAGAGTAAATAGTGGGCAAATGAAACTTCATCTTTAGTAGCCCCCTTCCCATAAGAAAGGCAGAACTTCTGATACTAGGTTGCCTCCAGGACTTGCTACACAAAGCAATATACTATGACTATAGAATGTCAATAGTGGACCCAAAATACAAGTGAGTAGATTTACTTTTCAGCAATAGGAGAAACAAGGAGCAGGTCACTCTGGAGAAGAGAGGACTTTAAGCTGGCAGCAGGTATAATCTATGGATATAGCAACGGTCAGGGCAGGCATAAGACAGGAAAAGTCATTGTTAAACATAACAAAGGCCAGAGAATAGAAGTATCCATTAAATGCAGCAAATGTCAGACAGTAGAGGGGAGTGGTAATGTAGCAAAAGTCAGTAACAGGAACAGGCAGGGAGAGCTGCATAAGTAATTGGTCAGCAGGGAAAAGCTATCAAAATCCTTGAGGCACAGGGTGATGATGGTTCAATAACATGCCTCCTCTTTCAGGGACTGATTGAGAAGCTAGGTGGCGTGTGCTGAGCAAAACATAGAAAATAGCAGCAGCAGTGAGAAAACGTTGTGTGGGGGCTGGAAGAGCGAACCCCTTTGCCCAGCAAGCGAGACACTACCTGAGCAGAGAGGGAGCTGTGCAATGTCTTGTTGCTCAGCAACTATCATTCATTCTGCCACTGGGATGAGAAAGAACCTGTCAATGGAGGTCACCAAAAGACAGGTAAGTATGAAGGGGTCCTATCATCCCCCCAACCATGAGGAGGGGTTTCAGAGTTGGTTTCTAAGGATGAGACTGGTGGAACTTTCTTACCAAATGTTTAGCATGGAAAGAAGAGGCCGGAATCCAGGTATGTTCTTCAGGGTCCTAGCCTGTCCAATATACAAGGTGATAAGGAGAGTTTCTGACTCTTCTGTAGTCCATGAACCTTTATATCTCTTTCTCTTCATGTCCATCTATGAGTACTGGAGATCCAGGGCCACTGTTTAAACAGAGAAACATGAAGGGTATTAAGAATCTTTAAGGAAGGGGGAAATCTGAGACATAGGGAAACATGAATGACTTTCTGAATAATCTGGGGTGACCCAATGAACCTGGATGCAAGCTTTTGTGAGAGAAAAGTTTTTGGCAAACAGCCACACAAGGTCACTGACCTCGAACTCAGGAGATGGGTGATGATAAACATTGGCATGAGTCTTTTGGAAAAATGCTATGGATGTCAAAGTTATGCACTGCTTTGGTGGCCCTGGGGGCTTTGGAAGACAAGCTGGAGAAAGAGCGGAGCTTCCTATAGCATCTGTATGCACAGAAGAAGGGTGAAACTCTGGATGAAGAATGTGGATTACTATAGACAAATTCTGCTCAGGGCAAAGGGGGCTCTCAATCTAGTTGATTAGCACAGGAAAGATCATTTTATGGACTTATTAAGCCCTTTTATTTTGGCCATTGGACTGAGGGTGAAGGGCAATGAAAAAGATACAGAAACCCCAAGAAGAGAGCAGTAGGCTCAACAGAATTCAGAAAAAAATGAAGAGTCGTAGTCACAAGCAATGTCTAGGGGGATCTCAAGCAATCTGAAGAAATGCTATTTAAACAAGTTTGCCAGTTGATCTGTAGAGGGTAATGCCACAAACTGTGTTGGTATTACTGTTTTTATTATTAATAGTATTAACCATGCAGCCAAATGAGAGAAGAAGGTCTACAATAAATCCCATTGTGAGGCGGGTCCAAGGATAACTGGGAATGGCAAGAGGCCTGTACATTTCACTCTAGGGAACCTGAACCTGGCAAAGTCATAAGATCAAATGCACAAAGTTTGGCAAGGCTGGTTGGGACAAGTCTGTTTGCTCAGAAAATTGATGAATGAAGATCAGGAGAAAGCATTCCCCGGACATGGGGAGACATGATGTTCTGTGGCTCTGAGGGGGTATCAACCAAACAAAGTGGTGGCTTTGCCATTTTTGAAGCAGGTCTGTAAAAGATTTGGAAGCACAAAGAACTGAAAAACAGGGACCTGTGAGCTTGTCTGGAGGTGAAATATCTGAACCCAAAGTCAGACAGAGCTTTCTATGTGCTAATTAGAAGTACAGGCACC
Source organism: Lithobates clamitans (assembly GCA_037952925.1). NCBI lineage: Eukaryota > Metazoa > Chordata > Amphibia > Anura > Ranidae > Lithobates > Lithobates clamitans. The sequence goes on along the minus strand of JBBGZY010000305.1, from coordinate 4,907,848 downwards.
ATTCTGTTTCAAAACTATAATAGAAACAATTATAATGGAGAAATTCCTAATTATTTTCTGTAGAGATTGGCAAGCCAGTAAAGTGCTGTAATGCTTTCAGGTCATGGGGTGGTGTGCATTGGATAATTGCTTGGGCTTTTTGGGAATCTTTGAAGAGCAAGGGTATCAAAAATGATGTAACCTAGAAAAATTTACACTTGGTAGAAAATACATTTTGAGAACTTGGCATAGAGAAAATGCTCCTGTAGCTTTAAGAGGGCAATGCCAACATGTATGACGTGTCTAGCCTGATCAGAGTAGGAGGAAGAAAAAAAGAGCATGATAAAAAAGGTGGGGCCCTTACGAAATGTGTGAAGGCCCGTCCCCTCCCCAGCTTGTTTGTCAGCTCTTACTTTTCTGTCAGTGGCCTGTGAGAGCTTGTGAAGCCACGTGTATGATCTCCTTGCAGCGGGTTTGAGCTTGGATCTACAGGGGTCCTCCATTCCATCCTGACAGCTGCCTTGCACACCACACTAGCCCTGTATACTGTTTGCAAGATACCATGATGTAAGTGATTACTGAATAAAACTTTAGCAGTTTTTTTTCTCATACTTACTTGGCGCCCTCCTTCTGCTGTTTTGGAAGAAAATATGGGACTGTCATCCAACTAGAATACTGTAAACCTGTTGTCTTCTGGGTAGAAATTAACAGGGTTGTAAGCGCCTTGCAAACCCCGCTCAGAAAAGACCTTAGCTCCTAAAAGGTAGAGTGGGGAGGCAGTGGGTGCCAAGGCCAATTTGCTTTATTTCTTGGTACCAACTGGCAGGAATAGTGGGTGCCAAGGTCCTGTTAGCATTAAATATGTCCAATATTTTCAAAGTGGTAACAATAATATGTGAGGTCCACCTTAATAGGCCTCTTTGAATAGTGGGACCCCAAGGGATGCTACTTGCTAGCTAGGTTACAATCTACTATTAATTTCTCAAAGGAAACCCATATCTTGTCAGTAGAATTATGGTGCGAGTTTGTTATCCAAACAAATGCCATAGCCTTATAATACAAATTAACATCTAGGTCTAGTTCCCCCTTTTAATTTTTTTCTGCAGCGTATTTGTTAGCCTAAGCTTTGTATTGTTCTAGACATAAGTGCAGTTTACATATTTGGCTAAATAAATTTTGAAGGCTCCCTACTGGAATTGTATAAAGCAGGTATATACACCAATCAATCATAACTTTATGATCACCAACCTAATATTGAATAGATCCCCCTTTTGCTGCCAAAACAGTTCCTTTAGCTGCCAAAACAGCCCTGACCCATTGAGACATGGATGCCACTAGACCTCTGAAGGTATGCTGTGGTATTTGGTACACTGTCATTAGCAGATCATTTAAGTCCTGTAAGTAAGAGGTTTTGTTTGCTTAGTTAGGATTTTCAGAACAAAACAATACAAAATTCTATGTATGTAAATAGTGTATAACACCGTGAATTCCTGTGCTAAACAAGAAATTATAAAAGGAATAATTGGTGATAAGAATAAAATTAGATATACCGTAAATATAAGTGATTACTAACATTCAAGGTTGCTGCTCTGAAATTGCACGTGCCTTTAAAAATGTAAACAAGATAAGAGCGCTACCATATACTATATAAATACATCACCAAATAAATCATAAAAACTCATATCAAATATAAAATAACAATTTATAAAGTCCATAAATTCCAGTGAACAAAAAAATAAATATATAAAGTTCATCCAAGTAGGTTTAATCGGATGTGCAGTATAAAATGCCAAGTGCCAAGACTAACATCAGTGAAAAATTTGTGCTTCCCTCTGTGTGCCCTCTCACTCACCAGACATCCAGAACTCCCATAACAGAAGTCTGATGCACTTTAAGAGGGTGGCTGGGCTTAGTAGTCCCACTGGCTGTATCACTGTGGCTTGCGTTGTACTCACTGAGCTATCAGAAATCCCGGAATCCCGTTGAGAAGTGTGCAAACATTATGAGGACTACTAGGCTCTGTGGTCCCACAGACTGTAACTCCAGCTACAAAAGGTGTTGTCCTTAACAAACCTCCAGGGATGGGTACAAATGGCAAAAGAAGCTATATTGCAAAATTCTGTATATTTATTGTGAGATTCTGCACTGCGTCCCTTTAACTGACAATTGCGCGGTCGTGCGATGCTGCACCCAAACAAAATTGACGTCCTTTTTTCCCACAAATAGAGCTTTCTTTTGGTGGTATTTGATCATCTCTGTGGGTTTTTTTTTTTTGCGCTATAAACAAAAAAAGAGCGACAATTTTGAAAAAAACACAATATTTTGTACTTTTTGCTAAAATAAATATCCCCATTTTTTATTTAAAAAAAAGCAATTTTTTTCTCAGTTTATATGTATTCTTCTACATATTTTTGGTAAAAAAAAATCCCAAAAGGCATATGTTGATTGGTTTGCGCAAAAGTTATAGCGTCTACAAAATAGGGAATAGATTTATAGCATTTTTATTATTATTGCTTTTTTTACTAGTAATGGCTGCCATCTGCGATTTTTATCGGGACTGCAACATTATGGTGGACACATCTGACACTTTTGACACATTTTTGGGACCAATGGCATTTATACAGCGATCAGTGCTATAAAAATGCACTTATTAGTGTAAAAATGTCACTGGCAGGGAAGGGGTTGACACTAGGGGGCGATCAAGGGGTTGACTGTGATCCCTGTGTGTTTCTAACTGTAGGGGGAGGGGACTGATCTAGAGGAAATGACAGATCGTGCTTCCTAGCTATTAGGAACTCAAGATCTGTCTCTCCTCACAGAACAGAACAGGGATTTGTGTGTTGCTCGGCCACAAGCATCGGCACGCCTGCAGCTGTGTGCGTGTGCCTGCTATCCCACTTAAAGGAGCCGACATATAGCTACGATGGCTCACGGGATCGTGCCGACCTGCCGCAGTATAATGATGGCGGCTGGTCGGCAAGCAGTTAAAAACAATGTAAAACCGGAAGTAAATACAAAATTTTAGATTCAGAAGGTGGCATAGGAAGTTGACATTGATTTACATCAAAACAAATGTCAAAATCAGTTCATTTATATGTAGAACATGCCTTAAAATAGTTATTGCATCAAATCAATAAACAGTATCCAAAGAAATTGATAACCGCAACCGGAAACCGAAGTGGGCACCAGTGGCGTGCCCTGTATCGAGTATGGAAGTCTGTAGATGTGGGGATGATATTCCCTGGTGGGTACTAACAGTATGTCAAGGAAGGGCAGGAAAAGAGCTGTAGGGTCTCTATACAAATGCTAGAGTCAAGGTGGGTAAAGATGGTGGTAAGAATGGTGCCACTGGATCCAAGGTTGCCAAAGGGAAAGTGATTTTACATAGGAACCCCTACTAGAGGCAAGCATAAGTTCATTAATAACCTTGTGAACCAGGTCAAAAGTGTTTGAACTTGTTTTTCCAGCACATCCCACAAGTGCTTGATTGGATTGAGATCTGGAGAAATTGGAGGCCTCAAACGTATTGTTGTGTTACATTCTTGAACCATTTTTGCAGCGTGGCAGGACACATTATCCTGCTGAAAGTGGCCATTGCCATCAGTAAATATTGTTTTAATGAAGGAGTGGTATTTGTCAAAATAACATCCACATGAATGGAAGGACCCAAGGTTTCCCAGCATCACACTGTCTCTGCAGGCTTGCCTTCTTCCTATATGGCATCCTGGTGCTATCTCTCCCCCAGGTAAGCAAAGTACATGTACCCATCCATCCACATTAAGTAAAATAAGTTGTGATTTATCAGACCAGGCCACCTTCTTCCATTGCTCTGTGGTCCAGTTCTGATGCTCAACTACCCATTGTATGCTCTTTTGGCTGTGGACACGGGTCAGCATGGACACACTGACAAGCCTACAGCCCCATAAACAACAAACAGTGATGCCTATTTTATTCTGCTTTCAACACATGCACTTCAGGGACAACATGTTTACTTGTTGCCTAATATATCTCACTGTTATTTACTTAATCTGTCAGTGGTCTTAAATTTATGGCTGATTAGTGTAATTTGTGGTAAAAGATGCATTCTAATAATATTTATTCTCCCTAACCATGTAATGAAGGGCTGCTCCCAGTATTGGAACTCCCTTCTAAGAGTGGAAAGTAGGGCATCATAGTTCCTGAATCCTGACATAAGAAGAAAGAATGGCCTCACAGAGCAGTGTAAAGTATATAAAAGTTTATAGAACGTACCATCATCCAAATTACTTAGGAAAAGCGTTTGGAAGTGAGGGCCCCACCCCAGACTCACCAGAGAAAAAGAAGGCAGGCGGACTATCTCGGTACATATAAGGAGGGTATGTAACAATATATAAAACAGATATAAAATTAACAAAATTTATTAATACAAAATACAAAAGCAAAAGAAACACAAAATATATTAAAAGAACATATAGATGACATGGTATTTCAACTAGTTTTGCGGATTTACCGCTTCATCAGGAAATACATCTGCAGAAAAAATAAATAAACATACAATAATATCTGAAGGTATTCATGTAAGGAATGTTACAAGATCATGTAATGGGGGGAAAGGGGTGAAGGAAATTAAATCAATTGTAGGGCTGCTTACCCATGCTTCGGTATGTGCAAGGCACAGGACAACCCGGCAAAGCCTCCCGTGGCGATTGGGAAGGGCAAATATAGGGCGTGACCAGGAAACTAGCGTCGGAAAAAAATAGTATAAAAATCTATATAGTATACAATATATAGAACAAATATGCAGTGTCAAAGAAGAAAGTGCAGGTGCAGAGAAGGGCAGGGATCACAAGGGAGAAGTAGAGGTGAAAGATAAACAGTGAGATGGGATGGGGAAAAAGGGGGAAGGGGGAAAGGGGGGGGGAGGAAAGTGGTGAGCAGGAGAAGGGAGAGGTGAGTGTGATGTGGGTGCCAATACCAGAGGAAATCACGGAAAAACGTGAAAAAATATAACTGAATGAACAACAAATTGTGCATGAAAACCAAAACATATAAATGTGAAGGGAATGAAATTGCATCCAGACAAGGGGGAGGAAGTGACGCAAAGTAAACCAAAAAATGCAACCAAACGGGGTGCAGAAGTGACAAGGATTGATAATCACCTTGAACCAAATGGGTATTAATGTGAGGAACCCGGAGAAGATATCCTGCTAGGATTGGCACGGGTAAGTATAGATCAAGGGATAAAATAAGCCTGGCACTAATTGCACAAAATATATGCAGTGTAAAGTGTCATGGCATTTGAAAAACAGAGTCCGGTATCTATAAAAATGATGATGAAAGATACATTCAATATAATATAGCAGCGATGCTTCCCAGACCGCAGCCACAGCCGAAGCAAGTGTGGTCAAAGGACAAACATGTAGTAGGTACTGCAAATGAACTTACTGATGGGGACAATTAATAGGAGCCTCTCCGGGTCCACCGTGAGCCACTCTGATCAGCGGGACATGCCCGCTATAAATGTCCTTCAACCCTGTGATGTAATGGCAGCGCCAGCATCAGCGTCCAATAATGTCACAGGGTCAAGGGTCCCGCACATGTGCACAAGCCTCACAGAGCCAGTGGACAGAGAGTACCGCGCAAGTAGAGTGCGTGCACCTCGACGCCACTGAACAGAGCCCAGGCAGCATGCGCGCGCGGGTAAGTAGCACGCGTGCCTGCTCAAAGGTCCCAAAGTGGGGCCGAAGTTGAGGCGTGTACGAGCAACCAGATGGACCATTCCTAGGGGAGGGGCGGATGCCATCTGATCACTAGGGAGCCTACCAATCGCCGTGTGGGGACAGTACTCGGGAAACCCAGACCAATTGCAGAGAACCCAAGCAAACAGGGGGAGGAGCCTGACACACTTGAATAACAGTTATGATAAAACCAGTACAGATGCAATATAAACTACAAATACCATATAGAAAACACTATGTAGGTGTGAAGACATTAACTAAACATTTTCACAAACAATGCATGATGGTGATAAGAAGTTTTAATGTAAATGCAGAGAGGAAAAAATATTCCTCAATATAAATGGCCCATAAAGAAAGCAGACAAGGATAGATATAATACATGGATAAATTATGGTGAGCAAGGCAGTATAGATAGCAAGCAATTTAAATCATAGATCTCAAATGGCAAAAGTGGAGCACCAGATGAAAAAGAGTTGGTTACCAGACAAATTAGAGAAAGGACTTAAAGGAATTAACTTCATTCAAGCCAGGTGGAACAGTGGCATTTAGCCTTTCTATCCAAAAGGGCTTCTCTTTGTAACAGAATTTTATCTCGATCGCCCCCTCTGACATCTGGGGGTACCACTTCTAAAGCAAGGAACAGACAACTTTGGGATCATATTTGTGATACAGGCCAATATGGCGTCCAACAGTGGTGAGTTTACCGTTAGTAGAGTAATACACATGGTCGCCGACTCTCTGTCTGAACTCCCTAATTGTCTTGCTGACAAAAAACGCTTGACAGGTACAAAGCCTAAGGCAGTGATGGTGAACCTTGGCACCCCAGATGTTTTGGAACTACATTTCCCATGATGCTCAACTACACTGCAGAGTGAATGAGCATCATGGGAAATGTAGTTCCAAAACATCTGGGGTGCCAAGGTTCGCCATCACTGGCCTAAGGTATATAATCCCAGTGGTGCCGCACTGGGCCGACGTGTGTGGAGTAAAGATTTTTCCCCATCCCATCTCACTGTTTATCTTTCACCTCTACTTCTCCCTTGTGATCCTTGCCCTTCTCTGCACCTGCACTTTCTTCTTTGATACTGGATATTTGTTCTATATATTGTATCATATATAGATTTTTATACTATTTTATTTAGACGCTAGTTTCCTGGTCACGCCCTATATTTGCCCTTCCCAAACGCCGCGGGAGGCTTTGCCGGGTTGTCTTGTGCCTTGCACATACCGAAGCATGAGTAAGCAGCCCTACATAATTGATTTAATTTCCTTCACCCCTTTCCCCCCATTACATGATCTTGTAACATTCCTTACATGAATACCTTCAGATATTATTCTATGTTTATTTATTTTTTCTGCAGATGTATTTCCTGATGAAGCGGTAAATCCGCGAAACTAGTTGAAATACCATGTCATCTGTATGTTCTTTTAATATATTTTGTGTTGCTGTTTCTTTTGCTTTTGTATTTTGTATTAATATATTTTGTTAATTTTATATCTGTTTTGTATATTGTTGCATACCCTCCTAATATGTACCAAGAGAGTCCACCTGCCTTCTCTTTCTCTGGTGAGTCTGGGGTGGGGCCCTCACTCCCAAAAGCTTTTCCATAGTTCCTGACATATAATAGTTTAGGGTCTGGAAAAATTTGAGTGCCCAAATACAGAAGTGTAGGGTCCTTCCAAACAAACAGTAAGGTCTACTGATTCTGATTGATCATGTATCACGAGATAGTAATTGGGAGGATTTCTGACTTATTATAATTAATGTGAAAATTTGAAAACTTACCAAAGAATGCCAACTCTGACATTAAAGTAGTATTAAACTCAAATGCAAATATTTTTTATATTGTAGTTTACCAGTTCTTAGATGTAATGGCTATATTATTTCTTTTTAAACTATTTAGTCTTCTGTTTTCATCTGGTAATCTATCTAGCAAGTCTGTTGTTTTTTAAATAATCAAGCTCTCCAGCAGAATGTATTAGTTTGCATAGATGAGACAAACCCCTTAACACTAGTAGGGGTGATTAAGCTTTTATTTATTCAAGCAAAACATTTATCGCAAAGGGAAAAAAACAAAAACTACTGTAACTGCTTATAAAGCGTAAGCTGGACTTTGGCCTCCATTTGTTAGTGTATCTAAATCTGCTAATACATTTAACTCTACCCACCCCCCAGACTGACAATGCTGCTGTCTGCTGTGCCTCACATGCTCATTCCTCCAGAGCTGTGTCTCACTAATACAGGAGGTGTGTTACTGGCCAGATCACCAGGTGAAAACTAAGGGAAAAAACAGAAAGAAAAGACAACTGATACAGCCACCACATCCAATGATTGGTAAGCTGAAATATAATACATTTTTGATTTTGGGTTTAATACCACTTTAAGACAGGCAATATAATTCTGAGTTGAGGGACATAGAACAAAATGTTGTCTGTGTATGCTGAGAGTTTGTGTTCCCTGTGTGCAATCCCTTTATGTCTGGATTTTGCTGTTTCTTCCTGAGGAGGGATTCAAAGTCTAAGGCAAACAATAAGGTTGACAAGGGACATCCTTATCGCGTATCATTATTGATTGAAATATTCTGTGAGAGAATGTCATTAACCTCTCTGAACTTTTAAATCTGGTAGACAGCATTCGTTCTAGCATTTAAATGCCTAGACCCAGTGCCTTGAGTGTTTCTTCTAAGAATATTTAGTCCCTGTCGGAGATCTTCTCAGGTTTCTGTTCACAGAATTATAAAGGGAAAAAGGCAAGGGGCATGTTATACCCAGAGCAGTATATTAACCCCCCTGGCGGTTTTCCCGAGTGTGGCTCGGGTTTAAATTTTAGCACCATTAGCGGTAACCTCGAGCCACACTCGGGATTGCATTGCAGGATTCTGGTGCGGTGTACTTACCTTGTCCCCAGGATCCTGCGATGTCCCCCCGTGGTGTCTGCGGGCTCTGTCCTCCAAAGCCTCTCTGTGCCGGGCTCCGTTCCCTGCGAGCGACGCATGGGGGCGGAGCCTGGCGGCAAATTAAAAAAAGTGAAAAATCATAATACATACAGTACACTGTAATCTTACAAATTACATTAGTGTATGAAATTATTTCACATCCCTTTTGTCCCCAGTGCTTTGTCCAATGCCCTGCTTGCAGTTTTATATAATATATACTGTTCTTTCTGCCTGGAAACTGGAGATTGTCCATAACAACCAAAAAGTGTCCCTTTACATCAAAAGAGGTTTTAGACCAGCTAGAAAACAGTGATAGTAAATTAGAACACTTGCAGAATTGTGCAATAGTGAATCGTGGGGAAATTCATTTTATTATTATTATATTATTTTTTATAATGATTTATATTTATTTATTATATTATAATTTTTGATTTTGTGTTTCAACCTTCTTCATACCCGGAATATCTACTAGACTCTTGGTGGACAGATTTAAATGTGATATTGCTATGAATTACAGGCCTAGACTATAAAACGCCAAATTTCTATGCAAAATAATTGTACTGCTTTGAGAAGCAAAAATCTGACATAATTATACTCCCAGGGAGGCTACGGGCCAGAATAGTGTTGTCCCTGATCTCATGTTTTCACATAAAGTCTGTTTGTTTAGCATGGACTATTTTGGAAAGGAGAGGCTATAATCTGGTAGCCAAAATTTTCAATTGGAGTATGGCATTTGTATTCAAAAAGGAGTTAGTACTATATATTTGAATGAATGTAGGATCCTTGCCTGGTTTCAGTGGTACTGTTATATGAATGAAAAGTGCCTCCTTCAGCAAGAGCGCAGTGCATTGATGTCTGATAATTGGCCAAAGCATGCACCTGACCTGCATGCATTGGCCAATCACAGCTCGCTGCTGTGAGAGCCATGATTGGCCAAAGGCAGGGCGTGAAAGTGTGAAAAAGTAAAAACTACAAAAGACTGTTTTTGACAATTCCTTTATTAAAAAAGAAAAAAAAAAAGTGTCCCGCGGTGCCCATCCATCTTCAATCACGCCGTCTGACGAGCCCCCAAAAAAAAGCTCCGCCTCAAAGGGAGGCATCCCGCCGACTGCTGTCTTTTCGCTGTGTCAGCTGTTATATAGGCAAGGGTGAGGCCATCTGGTGATGTAACTGAGTGACATCGCCCCTTCTGAAGTCATGTGCTGTCAAAGGGGGGCGGGGTCACACTTTTTTTTTTAATAAAAGAATTGTCAAAAACTGTCTTTTGTGGTTTTTACTTTTTGACACTTCTGTACCCCATACCCATTCACATAGGGGGGGCCGGGATCTTGGGGCCCCCTTGTTAAAGGGGGCTTCCAGATTCCAATAAGCCCCCCGCCCGCAGACCCCCACAACCACCAGGCAAGGGTTGTGGGGATGAGGCCCTTGTCCCCATTAACATGAGAACAAGGTGCTTTGGGGGGACCCCAAAGCACCCTCCCCATGTTGAGGGCATGTGGCCTGGTATGAAGGGAAATATTCATAAGTTTGTAATAATTGTGGTATGGTATGAAGAGTCGGGTCTTGGAGACAACTATTATAAGATAAGGGGAGGGGGAGAATGAGGGAGTGGGGGAGGGAGGGGGTGAAGCTTCTCTTTTCCCCCAATTTTCTTTTTTTTTTTTTAGAGGATACACATGGATGTGAAATCACCAATTCTCAATTTTTTTTCCTTATAAAATTATTTTTATTTTTTTCTTACACTATTACACTATTTATTTTTCTACACACTATCAATACACAATAAAACACTAGAGGAGGGAGGAAAATAGGGGGGAGGGAGAGGCAATATATGACACAAAATAGCTAAGTATGGACAATGGGAATGTTATTTCACAATCTAGGGAGGGTGGGTAGGATACTCGCATCAAATCATTTTTTTTTGCACATATTTACTGGGGACTATATTAGAACTCCAAGGAGAGAGTAAAGAATTGAGGCACGGATTGAGTGGAGTTGGAAGGAACTTGAAGGGGGAAGGGGAGTTGATTAATTGGTGATATTGTTTGTTTTTTTTCCTCTCTTCTTCCCTCTATAATTTCTTCTCACATATACAGGGTACAGTCTTACCAGGTACTCCAAACCTGCATTTATAGACGTATTCACAAAAGCCAAAATTCCCTTTTTCCTCCTTTTTTTCTTATCTATTCTTTATGGCTTCAAATGAAGAGGAGATTAAGGGAATGGGAAGTAATTTCCCTTGGTTCCGTTTGGGTTTTTTTTTCCTTATTGCTCTGTTGATGGTAACTATGAATTGCTTGGTAATAATAGATGATCTTTAAAAAAAATGTAGTAGAGTGGATTAAGATAGTTTGATAATGGTGCTGTTCAGTGTGTATTCTATTTTTTTTTCTCCAATTCAACATATAGATGGGGCGGCGGAACGTGTCGAGGGCTCCCCTTACTCAGTCATGTTCAGCTATTTCCCCCAGTAGGATAGCACTCATATTGTTCAAAGGAAGCCGAGTGCCCAAAGCAATTTGCTTTAGGGACCCTTGGGGAGGTCATCATTAGGTGCCCACCCCAAGAGGCCATATTTAACAAACCTAGAAGGTTTCTATGTGTTGGGGTTTTTTTTTTTCTTCTCTCCTCTTTTCCCCACCCCCACCTAGTGCCAGTAAGAGAAGTAAGGGAAGGCTATAAGAAATGGATACTCTTTATATAATGTCCCTTAACACTAAGGGACTAAATACCCTGGAAAAGAGGCATATATTTTTTTAAGATCTGAAAAGATCTCAGGTGAACAACGCATTTTTACAGGAAACACACTTTAGGGAGAACAGACTCCCTCTACTTAGAAATAGAGCAGTTCCAGTAGCTTATCACACTACTAATCCAGTTTCCAAGTCAAGGGAAGTGTCTATTATGATTTATAATAAGGTTCCATGGACCGGTTCAGAATCCCTCTTGGATGAGGGGGGTCAATACCTATTCCTGAAAGGTCTGATTAGAGGAATCAGGGTAACCTTGGCCTCCTTCTATGCCCCCAACACACAACAAGACCTCTTCTTTAGGAAGATTTTGAATAAACTTCTGGAATTCTTGGAGGCCCAATTGATTATGGGGGGAGATCTTAATGTACATTGATATCTAGAGAAGACACCTCTACGGGATCTTCGTTTGTATTACCAGGACTCAGGAAACGGATTCCCCAGTCAATACATGGAGCGAGGTTAGTAGACGTGTGGTGTCTTTCACCCAGGGGAAAAGAATTATTCGTTTTTCTCTTTATCGCATTAGGTATACACATGTATTGAACTTTTTCTGATAACTCATAACTAATTACATTCTGTCATGGTAGCCACCATTGGATCGGTCACATGGTCAATCTATTTAAAATATAATTTCTTAGATACTAACCGATCTGACCCGGTCATGTGGAAACTTAATGAGAGCCTCCTGCCGGACCCAGAGTTTCTGCAGGAAGTTCAGAGAGAGGCAACATGTTTTTTTTCAAATTAACGATACACCTGAATGCACCCCTGGGGTGACTTGGGAGGCACATAAGGCAGTGATTCGAGGGGTTTTGATGAAACATGAAGCTAGGATAAAACACGAAAGGGAAGAAAAGTTAACATTCCTATTAGCAGATATATGCCGTTTAGAATCATGTCACGGATTTTTTGCTTCATAAAGCTAAAAAGATAATACAGAAAGGGTGCAAACAGACTTACGAGTCTGGTAATAAGTGTGGCAAGCTACTAGCTAGATCCCTGCGAAAGCAACCATTAAGGGCTTATGTACCACTGATTATAGGTGAGGATGGAGAAAAATTCACCCTGCCTAGGCAAAAAGTTCAGAAGTTTGGTGATTTCTATTCCACACTGTATAATATACATTTAGCCGAACCTGAGCAGTCTGTAATGGATGATTATTATTATTATACACCTTACCGCCCTGGCCAATTTTCAGCTTTCAGCGCTGTCGCAATTTGAATGACAATTGCGTGGTCATACAACACTGTACCCAAACAATTTTTTTATCATTTTGTTCCGAAAAATAGAGCTTTCTTTTGGTGGTATTTGATCACCTCTGCAGTTTTTATTTTTTTGCGCAACAAATAAAAAAAGCCCAAAAATGTATTTCTTTTAAAATTTTTTGGAAATAAGTATGTTTTCTTCTTCAATGACGGGCTGATATGGCTGCACTGATGGGCACTGATAAGGCAGCACTGATGGGCACGATGAGGTGGTACCAATGTGGTGGCACTGATGAGGTGGCACTGATGAGCACTGATGATCACTGATAGGTGGCACTGATAGGTGGCACTGGTATGCGGCACCGATGGGCACTCATAGGTGGCACCGATGGGCACTCATAGGCGGCACTGATGGGCATTTGTAGGTGGCATTGATGGGTACTTATGGGTGGCACTGATAGGTGACACGGATGGGCACTGATAGGTGGGCACTGATGGGCACGGATGGGCACTGACAGGTGGCACCGATGGACACTGATGGGTGGCACTGATGACACTGATTGATGGCACTGATGCCCCTAAGGGTGGCATTGCTGGGCATCAGTGCTATATAATGGTGTCAATCAGTGCCCATTTGTGGGCACTGAATGGCACAGATTGGGCATTGACTGGGCACATTGGGCACATGTGGATGGCCATGGGGTACATACCTGGCCATCCACATGATGCCCCTCTCCCTGGTGGTCCTAGTGGCGATCCCTGGTGGTCCAGTGTGGTGATCTGAGTGGGGGCTACGCTGATAAACAATTAGCACAGACCCCCCCTGTCAGGAGAACCGTCGATCGGCTCTCTTCTACTCGCGTCTGTCAGACACGAGTGAGGAAAAGCCGATCAATGGCTCTTCCTATTGACATCGTGATCAGCCGTGATTGGACACTCTGCCGGAGGCTCTTTACCAAGATCGGTCTAGCGGTGTGTCAGACTGACACACCGATCCACTGATCGCTGTGATGCGCGCCCCCGCGGGCGCGCAGCGGCATGTTATCCTGCTGGACATCATATGATGCCCAGTCAGGATAACTGAACCACCGCCCGGCTGTCATCTGCTATGGGCCGGGCAGGAAGTGGTTAACAACCGATGCTAAACAGGAATTGGAATAATCAATCACGATAGAGGAAATACTCCTGTATCAAGCTTCTCTAGCCTTGTTTTCAATGCATTTCGTGCACAGGAGCACTTCATCATCATTTCCTGATGACGTGCGCCTGAGCAAGAAATGCATTGAAAACGAGGCTAGAGACACTTGATACAGGGGAGTTTTTACTTACCATTCCCAGCTGAGACGCACACCGCGCTTCCTTCTTCACACACTGAGTGACGGACCGGCCACTGCCTCATCCCTCAGCTGTGCTGCTATCCGCTGTACCTTATATAGGCATGTAAGTGCTTTTTAATAAAGCCAGTATTACACTATATTGCCTCTCTGTGGCTCTTTTATGTGGGAGCCAATTTCCACAGATTAAGGCCCCTTTCACACTTGTGCGACTTCAAAGTCACGCGATTTTACCGCAATTTCGCGGCTGCAATCTTGCAGCGATTTGGAAGCAGTACTACTTTGTACGACTTTGCACATAATACACTGGTGACTGCACCAACAGTTTTTAAGGAACTATCTGGTATAACTGGTACAACTGGTACAACTGGTACAGCTGGACCTGCAGCCTCGGGGGCGCCATCTCTGCTGGCTGATTTGGGTACAAATTCCTTTCTATCCACACTATCTACTAAGGCAGACATGGACCGCATGACTGCTACTCTGCAGCAAGTACTTAGAGAAGAGTTCAAGGAGGTTAAAGAGTCATTGCATAGCCTGACGTCCAGGGTAGACACCATTGAACAAAATCAGACCGCAGCTGAACAAAAAATAGAAATCCTGGAGGCTAAACAGCACAATCACATTTTCTACATACCATGAGACTCCAACAGGACGATTTAGAAAATAGTTTGTGAATAGTGATTTTGACGGAGCAACTATACAGATTCTACTGGATCTTTCAAGATATACCCTACAGATGAGCCGTAGTATGAAGACCCTTTTAGACAAGCTACGTGAAGAAGGCGCTACATATAGATGGGGTTTCCCTTTTTTCCCTGCATATACAGAAAGATCAACAATTTTTTGCATTACGTGCATATACCCAATTGCCTGATATGTTCGCTAAGTTGTCTATGACACCTATTATGCTTCCTGATTGGACTGACAGTGAACTGGTTTGATATAGTTTGATATAGCATGACTGAATCTATTTTTAATAGATATGTTATTAATGACTTTCAAATAATGCTTTAAGCAATGTATCAATTGGTCAGTCCTTTATGTGTCCATATCTGCACTATAGATGTTTAAGAGGTGTTTAAGTGGTGTCAGAACGGAATAGAACTGGACGTTGGAACTTTTTCCCCTCCTTTCCACTTATCCCTCCGACCCCATGTCCTCCCCATGCCCCACCCCCTGCTCTCCCATCCCCTTCCCCTGTTCTATCTCCTCCCCCCTTTTTTTTCCCCCAGACTTATCTTGCTCGGCTTTCCTCGTTATCCCTGCTTCCCCCTCCCCCCCTCCTCTGCCCGCTTTGCTTCCATCTCGGTGGATCTGTGTGGGCACGGGGGGAGGGGGGAGGAACGAGGGACTTGGCAGGGACCCCTATATACTATAGAGGGAATGGGGGATGGGTTGTGGTGAGAGGGGAAGGAGGAAACATTTTAGATGGCTTGGAAACGATATCGATATCATTCTTTCTTCATTCTTTCTCTCGTCTCCTCTCTTAGGGTGGACCGGGGGGGGCAACGGGGGTTGCTTGATATTATTTAAGTGCCGTATTATGAAGGGTAAACACTGTGAAAAGTTACTCTAAAGAGAGGGGCACTGGGGGATGGATGTGTGTGTGAGGGGGGGGGAGGGGAAATATAGGCAACTACCTAGGCAATAACAGATGAGGTGATTGGAATATAATGTATGAATATGCAGGGGCTGCTTTTGAATGCATGTAGATATAAAATATAAAATGTTTCTTTTTTTCTTTCTTTTCCTTTTTGGTTTGTTGGCTTGGAATGCGTGTTTGTAATGTAACTTAAGATGGGGGCACCAGGATAAAGAATCAGATACGCTATCTACATTAATATGATCCGAGCGACCTCCACTCTTGGTATCGCTCTCCAGCTCCTCTACATAGGAATTTTGCCTCCCAGTGCCATCCCCTCCTGGACCCTCTAGGAGGAGATCGCAGGGGTGTGCAGGCTCAATTAGAGCCTTATTAGTAGTTTGCTGTGTATATTATTTTGTTTTTTGTTTTTTTTTCCCCCTCTTTGGCTCTCTCTCCTTCCCCAAATCCATCTGCACTCACACACTAGATCTCAGGTTTCACTATGACCAATGTGCACTGTCTATCCCTGAATGCTAATGGATTGAATATACCGGAAAAGCGTACGATGGTCTTACGTGAACTCTGGCGTATGCGCGCACAAGTGATATTCATACAAGAAACCCACTTCCAATCTGGAAAGATATCCACAGGTTTTCCACAGCACAGCCCCAGACTCTAAGATGAGGGGGGTGAGTATCTTGCTCTCTGCGACGGCTCCATGGTCCTACGTTGATCAGATGAGCGATCCGGAAAGACGCTATCTTTTACTAAAGGGTGACTTAGCTGGCCATCGAGTTACTTTGGCGTCCATTTATTTACCGAATCATGCTCAGTTGAGTTGTCTGAATGGAATTCTTAATAATTTACAGATTTTTATGGAGGGTGGACGGATACTGGGTGGAGATCTCAATGTGGCTCTTGATCCTTTACTGGACGTTTCTAAATCCGCTACACATTTATCTTATCAATATCTTAGATGCATAAAAAAAAGCTATACAATCTATGCGACTTGTAGATGTCTGGAGAGTCCAGCATCCAGCTGAGCGCGACTATACTTTCTACTCGGCGCCACACAATAGTTACTCTAGAATTGACTATCTATTAGTATCTCAATCTTTATCACCTGTGATGGTCAACTCGTCTATCGGGACACAAACGGTATCAGACCATGCTCCGGTGTCTCTAGATCTCCAGCTGTTTAAGCTGGCCAATAGAACATGGACATGGAAACTTAATGAATCACTGCTACAGGAAGGTCAACCTCGAAATGATCTTACCAGCGAATTGACTACAATCTTTAAGGAAAATGACTCAGAAGAAATTTCCCCACTTACTATATGGGAAACGCATAAATGCGTTATGCGAGGCATACTGATTAAAAAGCGACGGAAATACGCAAAAAAAAAACAATTAGTGTTTCAGGATCAATTATATTTGAAAGCAGACCTAGAGACTAAACTTAAAAAATCACTTTCACAAACCGTAGCAGTAGACCTCAGATTACGGCTGGGAAAATAATCTTCCCTGATGAGACAGGAGACCAGTATACAGATACTGAGAGCTAGAAATGTACACTATGAACAAGGGAATAAATCAGGCAAACTCCTTGCACATTCACTTAGGGAAAATTAAGAAAGTGACCTCCCCATATTTTAACATAAGCAACGGTACTAGACAGGGATGCCCTTTGTCTCCAATGATTTTTATATTAACTCTTGAACCATTTCTGCGTCATGTTCGACTAAATATCGATATTCAAGGCTGCGTGATCGATAAAACGGAGCATAAGACTGCGGCTTATGCAGATGACATATTGTTTTTCATTACTTCACCAGAAACCACGCTACCAAATCTTGTAAATGAGTTTGACCGCTATA
The DNA here is from genome assembly GCA_037952925.1 of Lithobates clamitans. NCBI lineage: Eukaryota > Metazoa > Chordata > Amphibia > Anura > Ranidae > Lithobates > Lithobates clamitans. The sequence continues at coordinate 4,890,459 of JBBGZY010000305.1, read as the reverse complement.
GTTTAATCTCTAATTTCAAAATTAATACTCAAAAATCAGAAATACTAAACATTACGCTGTCAACTGCATGTGTACAGGCTCTTCAATCGTCGTTCTCTTTTCCATGGGTAGCTTCATCTCTGATATATCTAGGAGTCAAAGTCTTCCAAGCAAATTTTCCACCGTTATTACAGAAAATCTCCTCCGACTTGGAAAGATGGAATAAAGGTCCCTACACATGGATGGGCAGGAATGCCATGCTCAAAATGAACATTTTACCAAGATTACTGTATCTTTTTCAGACTCTGCCAATATCTATCCCAGAGTCCTTCCTGAAATCACTACTTAGCGTTTTCTTAAATTTATCTGGGCAAAAAAGCATCCTCGTCTATCTTTCAATCTATTGGCTGTGTCAAAGGCCAGAGGGGGCATGGCTTTTCCAGATCCGATAAGATATTATAAAGCAGCACATCTTGCCAGGGTACTTGCCTGGTGTAGAGATGAAGGACACAAAACCTGGATAGCGATTGAACAATCATGCAGGGAGATTCCACTCCGATGCCTGCCATGGCTACTGCTAAAATCTCTGGGAACCTTATGATATCACCCCCTGATAGGGGCTACCTTAAAAGTAATCCAACAGAGCCACTTTTTTTCAAGATTTGATGGGGAAATTACTCGGCTCCATCCAGTTTTGGGAAATCCACTTTTTCCCCTTGGCTATACAGACAGTCGTTTTAAGCAAATCATGCGCCATGGTAAATTTCGATTAGGGGATTTCCTTGAAGTATCAATTCTGAAGACCAGGTTGGAAATGCAGCCGCTGTTCTGTCCGCCATTGGATCCATGGCGGATGCAACAGCTTACACATTTCCTAACTTCCCTTAACAGGGAGGAGAGATCAGATCATTTAAATACACCACTGGAAGATCTATGTCTTCTAGAAAAGCCTTCTGCACATGGGGTATTGGAGGTATATAAAATACTAATAGATCCACCTGAAGACTTTGTCCCAAGTTTCCTCTTAAAATGGGAAAGAGATCTAGACATCACACTCTCTAAGGAGCAACGGAGCTATATCTTACACTTTGCTCATCACTCCTCAACAGCCAGCAAATACCAAGAGTTATGTTACAAAATTCTTACAAGGTGGTACAAAGTTCCATCATTATTACAAAAAATGTATCCTGAGAGGACGAATAAATGCTGGCGGTGTGGAGAGTCAGAGGGCAACATGCTCCATATCTTTTGGTCATATCAGAAGCTAGTGGATTTTTTGTCTAAAGTACGAGATACAGACAATTAACAGATTATGACTTGGGGCTCGACCCAGCAAGATATCTTCTCCATCTCTGGGACCTCTCTAAGCACGGATATCGGAACTCTCTGGTGACCTATCTTCTGAATGCGGCAAAGGCCTGTATCCCGGCCGTCTGGATGCAAGAATCACCCCCCCCACCACCGATCTCGTTATGGTTTAAAAAAATGGCTGAGATATATGCTATGGAAAAAGGCACTGCAATTATACAGGGTAAGGTGGAGAAATTTAATAAAAAATGGAATTCATCTTCTTTTCTGGTTTGTACCAGGGAATACGGATGCGCACTTGGAGAGCAGGTGTGATCTCGGGGAGAGGGTAGAGAGAGTGAGAGAACTTAAATAACCCTTTAGGAAAGTCTCCCCTTTTTTTTCCTTTTTTTTTTTTTCTCCTCCCTCTTAGCATTTGAGAAATGTGTGGGGGGAAGAGGAGAGGGAAAACATGTATGTATGTATGTATGTATGTATGTATGTATGTATGTATGTATGTGCATGTATGGATGCGTATATGGATGTATGCACGTATATGTTATGTGTATGCCCAAACGTAGAATGGATATATTAGAGAGAGGAAGAGAATGTGTGTGTTCCTTTTTTTTTTCTTTTTTTTTTGTTATGTGTTATATTTTGCTGTCCTTTGTTTTGTTTTGTTTTGCTTGACAATAAGTCATATATATGTACTGAAAACTGAACGTGTTAAGTCATACTCTGTGATATGCAAGCAGCAACAATGTTGTTTGATTATCTGTTTATATGTATAAAAAAAATGTATTTTCTGTTTTGGGAAAAATAAAATATAGAATTAAAAAAAAATGGGGTATAATATGGCCTGTGACAATTTAAAAGTGTCAAAATGTCCATCACTTTCTGTACCAGAGAGAATAGTCACCAGGGCCGATATAGAGGTTGAATTTTGGTGCAGAATGAATGGTCCTTAACTGTCTGTGGTAAACTGTATAGGAAGTTCATAAACTAGATGTCAATTAATTTAAAAACAAGTCCATCCAAAATTGGAAGCGCAAAGGCAAGGGAAAGGTCAGCACTGCAGGTCGAGCCTTCTGATGGAGAGTTGAAGAGCTCTCCAAGGAACATGCAAAATAGAGAATACAGAAGCGCCTCTAAGTGCAGACTGTAACACTGATTTATTCAGTTAGAAAGTTTAATCTCACTCACATCTTAAAAGGTAAAAACAGGCACATCTTAAATCCATGTCAGGTGTATGGTGTCAGGTACTCATGCTGCAGATAACACTGCCTCTGCTTATCTGGATCCAAGACCAGCTGGATAGTAGAGGAGATGATGGATGAGAGCCAGGACTGTGGGCTGGAATGCTGGTGGCTCGCAATGTGAAGCAAGATAACATCATCAGACATTATCCCAGCGCTTTTCAGATCATGCACACTAGGGAACAAAGAATACAGAGCTCTCCTCAGTCAAGCTGCTATAAAGAGGGCTAGATGTACCTATATATAGTGCTCCCTTCTGGGCGGTTATTAATCCAATCACTATTTGGTGTTGTTTACAGTGGACAGGAGAAAATAGGGGTTAAATAGAAGCATGATCATAAATAGGGACAAAATAATACTAAAGAGAAAACTAATACATAAATGACTAAGATAGGATGTTATACTTACTTATATGATATACCTTTATTCGTTATCACACCAGTATCACAAAAGAACATATGTATATGTAGCCTCTATCCAATTACATGGATTAGGGACATCATACTGTAATTCTAGATTTATTACAACATATGGCTCATGCGAGGGAAATGTTATCCCATTCATTCATTATGGATCACACATTAAATCCCATTTATCGCTGTTATTTATACATAATGTATATTAGGTCATGTGCAATGGTTTTGACATATTTATGCATATGATTGTTTCACGTTACATGTCTTTATTCTATGTATATTTCCCCTACAATATGTCCCAATAGGCTATCTCTATTACCTCTAGCCCCCCAGCCCAGTGTTTTTCATTTAATTAATTTTTTAAAACAGGTTTATTATCCTATTTTAATCACCTATTTATCAGGTTTCCCATTTAATATGATGCCATTTTTATTTATCATCATGTTTTTATTTATCCCCTTTTTTTCCAATTCACTGTAAACAATACCTAATAGTGGTTGGGTTAACAGCTACCAAGTAGTGAATGCTATATATAGGTTATCTATATTACCTTTAGCCCCCTAATCCAGTGTTTTTCATTTGTTTCATTTTGAATTTAGTGTTTGTTTAAAACAGGTTTATTCTCCTATCTTTACTTCACGTCACTTATTTATTAGTTTTCTGTTTAGTACCATGTCAACCCTATTTATGATCATTCTTCTATTTATCTCCTATTTTCTCCTGTCCACTGTAAACAACACCCAGTAGTGGTTGGGTTAATAGCCATCCAGTAGGAAGTGCTATACTGTATATAGGTACATCTAGCCCCTGTTCCAGCAGCTTGACAAAGGAGAGCGCCGTATTCTCTGTTCCCTCGTGCGCATGCCCCGAAATGCAACCTGATAACATCCTGTGACATCATTGCGCTCAGCTCCACTAGTGTTCCTGCCCTCTGTCCTGACTCTCCTCCATCATCTCGTCTACCATCCATCCATCCTTGGATCCTGCAGCATGAGCGCCTGATTGCGTACACTTTTTTTTTTTTTTTTTTTATTTCTTAAATAAAAAAAGGCATCCTCTCCAACAAGTGTTTGGTTTAGTCCCATCCATTTTACTGACCCTGTCTGGGGTGGCGTACCATCTCGCAAGACATTTAAAATGGCCTTCTATTCTTCTAGTGTCTTTAGCTACATAGTGGGCCATCTTCAAGATCTTTTCTATCTCATCTTCGCTACAGTGAGACCCCAGTTCCTGTTCCCACTTTTTAATGTAGGGGGGTATCTCCAGTTCCTCCTCAGTGCCCAAGATCCTATAAATTTGCGTTATTTCCCTTCCTGTTTGTTCCTTTATACAAAGCTGCTCGAATGGTCTAAGTTCTTCCATACTCCTAAGAGGTTTAGGAAGTCTCTCTATGAAATGGGAGAGCTGGAGGTACCTCCATTCGTTCATTGTCCAAAGGTTAGATTCTGTACTTAATTCTAAACATGTGCGGATTTGCCCCTTGTGTAGAAAGTGTTTCAATTGCACCAAGTCATTCTTCAACCAACTCCCTCCCACCTCCCTCCTCCCTGGCTCAAAAAAGATATTGTCCTTCATGTGAATCAAAGGTGAGTTATATGACCATTTGTTCTTACAGTGTATCCTATCCCAGTGTTTACCAAGTAGTGAATGCTATATATAGGTTATCTATATTACCTTTAGCCCCCTAATCCAGTGTTTTTCATTTGTTTCATTTTGAATTTAGTGTTTGTTTAAAACAGGTTTATTCTCCTATCTTTACTTCACGTCACTTATTTATTAGTTTTCTGTTTAGTACCATGTCAACCCTATTTATGATCATTCTTCTATTTATCTCCTATTTTCTCCTGTCCACTGTAAACAACACCCAGTAGTGGTTGGGTTAATAGCCATCCAGTAGGAAGTGCTATACTGTATATAGGTACATCTAGCCCCTGTTCCAGCAGCTTGACAAAGGAGAGCGCCGTATTCTCTGTTCCCTCGTGCGCATGCCCCGAAATGCAACCTGATAACATCCTGTGACATCATTGCGCTCAGCTCCACTAGTGTTCCTGCCCTCTGTCCTGACTCTCCTCCATCATCTCGTCTACCATCCATCCATCCTTGGATCCTGCAGCATGAGCGCCTGATTGCGTACACTTGACATGGATTTAAGATGTGCCTGTTTTTACCTTTTAAGATGTGAGTAAAATTACACTTTTTAACTGAATAAATTTTTGTTACAGTCTGCACTTAGAGACGCCTCAAGATTAATGATAAATTCCAGGATTTGAGGCTTTAATAAACTCAAAGCTCTACTAAGCATATGGTTTTAGGACCCAGAACAGAGTCCATTAAGATTCTGAGAAAACAAATTTTATTTTCTTCACATCAGTCATAAACCCTGGAGCCCCTCCCTGTGTGTATGAAAAATTCAGGTGTCATATGCACACCATCCACAGTCCGGCCAGCCATGCGTCTAACATATGCAAAATGATACATTTATAAGTAATTTAGAATATATATCACTTTCAATAACTATTTCTATCTGACACTTACTACTTTTCTTATTTAAGAAATATTCAGTGATTTATTACACAGTCTCTTGTCAAAAAGTGATGCATGAGGTGATAAAAGTCATTCCTACCCAAGATATGAAATATATATCTGAGCTGTCAGACCTTATCTTAAAGCAAAAATTCACTTAATTTTATACCCAAAACTTAATAGATATTGGGAAAATTCAAGGTGCCTTCATGCTAAATACATTTTGTTGCTAAAACATTTTGACCATTAAATAGAAACCCCACCAAAAAAAGCAGAAAATATTTCTAGGAAAAGTTTAGGGTGTTTAATTTAGTACATCAATATTTACCATAGGAAATTTACATTTCCCCTGAAATAGGGACTTGTTGCTACCACAATGTTTCTTGTACAATAAAGTATATGTCAGAGCTAAGTAAAAAAACTGTTAATATTACTAATAATAGCAAAATTATAACCAAACTGTTATGCCCCGTACACACGGTCGTATTTTCCGATGGAAAATGTCCGATCGGAGCGTGTTGTCGGAAATTCCGACCGTGTGTGGGCTCCATCGGACATTTTCCATCGGATTTTCCGACACACAAAGTTTGAGAGCAGGCTATAAAATTTTCCGACAACAAAATCCGATTGCGTCAATTCCGACCGTGTGTGGCCTGTTCCGACGCACAAAGTGCCACGCATGCTCAGAAGAAATTCCGATACGGAACAGCTCGGTCTGGTAAAATTAGCGTTCGTAATGGATACAGCACTTTCGTCACGCTGCAATGTTAAAAATGGTTTAATACAGCACTCTCTTATCTTCTTTATAATGTGAGAAGAATTAAGTAGTTTTGCTGCTCATATTCACACAAACTTCTCACAAACGTATTTCTTTTTTTTTTTATTGGGATTACCTGAATATATTATTTGTCACATCTGACATAACTATTTTTTTTTTTTTTTTTATTTAAAGCCATTTTTTTTTTTAGATTTTATGTTTGTATTTTTTTAAAGGCTGATCTTTGTTTAATGTTATTTTTAGTTTTACTCCAGAATATTTTTGTTTGTGTTTTGTGTGTCAAGTTACCACAACACCATTGATATCTTTTATTATTGAAGTTCAAGGAGATTGTTTGGTGTTGGTGTCTCTTGTTAATTTCACATTGTATTTTTGAAATGTACCTGGATCCTCACAAACAAACTGTCCTTTTTGAAGTAAAAAACACATAGGCAAGTATATTTCAAACCAAAATTCCTTTATTAAGGGCTCAGAACCAAACAAAGAGGGAGGCAATGCTGGATAAACAGCAGAAATTAGCGAAGCCTTTGACCCCCAGGGCAGACATCAATTCTTGAACATCAAAATTGGTGGCCTGAGTAGTCCATATGTAAGGGAGGGCAGTCTGGTCCAGAAGTCCCAGAGATCCGGAAAGCAGCAGATGACATCTGTGTCCCCAGGCTGTGGTACCACAAGAGGCTGCATCTTTTGCCAGACCAGACTGGATCCAGGGTCCTCACTTTCTGGTCTTCCTTCCACGCTTCCTTCCTGGCTGTGGCTCTGCTGTTGGAGATGTGGCAGGAGGAGAAGTAGAACCTGGAGGAGGAGGAGGACTAGGAGGACCTGGAGGAGAAGGAGGAGGAGGAGGACCATGTGTGAGTTCACAAAGGTGTGTATCAGATGTTATTTGGGCCCTCAACCCCTTATTAAGAGCCTCCAACATTAAGGACTCACACATGAGTTGTTGTCCCTCCTCCATCCTCTGCATTTTACAGGCAATGATGGCAGCGAAGTCGTCCTCCACGGTGTGTGGTGCTCCCAGGGCCTCTGTAGCCTTCCAAAAGAGGCCTATGGCAGCCTCCTCTAGGGCACTCCTCCTCCTGCCACTTTCTCTTTGCAGGTGTAGGGAAGGGACCTGCAGATCAGGCAGCCTGCTCGGCCCGGCCACCTCCTGGCTGAGACTTCCCTGTGTATGAAAAAGGGACATGGTTGTAATGTTTTGTATCATCAATCACAATCCTAAATTAGTACTCCAAACTAACATCTAGTTAACATCATTGATTGGACAAGCAGAAATATTTAGAGGAATGCTATACCTGGCTCAATCTGGGCTCCTCCACATGTTGCTGCCTGGAAGGCCCAGGTTGGGCGTCAGAAGCCTCAGCTGGGGGGGGGAAGGAAGCGTGGAAGGAAGACTGGAGAGTGATGGCCTGGGTTCAGTCTGGCCTGCCAGAAAATGCAGCCTGTCATAGTACCACATCCTGGGGACATAGATGTCATCTGCTGCTCCGGATCTCTGCGAATCCTGGACTTTCTGGCGCTCCCTTACATATGTGCTACTCAGGCCACCAATTAGGATCTTCAAATATGTGATGCCTGCCGTGGGGATCACCTGCTTCACAATTTCCAACAATTGATCCAGCGCTGCCTTCCTCTTTGTTTGGTTCTTATAATGTGGGTGGTTGATCTCCCACAGACAAGGCAGCTCCCTGAACATGTCAATGAATATTGCCATGAAGTCATTATCTTGAAAGATATCCATTTTCACTGCAAGACACAACACAAGACAAACCCTAATGTCAGGCCAAACTTTCCTAATCTTGTTACAATATAGGCCTCAATGTAGAAGCAGTATAGGCACAAGTATGTCTCTTACCTTTGTTCTTACGATCGGCGCCTCCAATGCTTCTTTCTCTGCTCACAGATCGTACGTAATACGCACGTGTGTTACGCTTTATACACACTGCGCATGTGTGTAACTCCGCCCGCCCCTGATGTTCTTTCTAGTCTATTCCCCGCCCCTTTTCGTTCTGCGCAGTGGGGGAAGAGCACATGGCGGATACACAGCAGGTGCGTGCTAATTACAGGAACGAGGAGGAGGAGGAGGAGGAGGAAAGCCCGGATCCGGACACGTCCCGTTCCAGAAGGAGATTTAAGGCCACAAATATGTCCTTTGGGGAGATGTTGGAGATGGTGGACATCCTGAAGAAGGCCGATTATGATGGAAGGTATGGGCCTTACCCCAACCCCAATATCAGAAAGGCTAAGATCATTGCGAAAGTGGTCAAAAGTCTGCACCGGAATTTCAGGGTACGACGATCGAAAGATCAGCTCAGGAAGCGGTGGTCGGACCTGAAATTAAGGGAGCCCGAGCAGTACCAAAAGATCCGGAGAGTGCTGCAAAAAAGTAAGTAGTTGTGCTGTGTTCCTATTCTTTTTGTCTTTATTACGTTCGTGCTGCTCCATATGCTTTTCTTAATTGTTGTACAGTTTAAAATGGCAACTTTAATGTTCATGGGCCCATTATTCCTTCGTATCAAACATTTTTCTTTCGGCCTCTAAAACACCATTGTTTAGGCCATATGCATTTTCCTACATTTTTTAGGGCCTACTTGTATGAAAAATATTTGGTTGTGTAGATGGGTTTGTTACTAGAATTAAATGCAAACTAAATTCTGTGTAAGGAGAGGACACTCAGCAGCTGTTTTCACATCTGGACGCTGGAGCACTAGTGTGGGACACAAGAACACCCTTTTTATTAGGGGGTCCCACACAGGTGCTCCAGTGTATACTATAGGGGGGTCTCCATCTGTGAAGCTTGTACAAGACAGGTAAAGTATTGCAGCTTGACAAAGGACAATAAAAATGCTACATCTTGGAACTCTGCCCAAATAGACAATTGTACCCCACTTCCAAGCAATGTTTCCTATTTATAGTTCTGCCATCAAATATCTGTGTGCTAATTATAACATTTTTGTTTTACATAGGGGAGAAAAGACTCGCAGGACAGCCCTCATCTGAGGAGACCAGAGACCCCCCACCTCTGGAAGAAGGGGAAATACCCCCAACACAAGCTGAGCAGGAGGAGGAAGAAAACGTGGTGGAACTAGTCACCACAACAGGTGAGTGTCTGCGACCACAGGCTCAGGTAAGAGATGGATGCCGGCAGATTTTTGATACCTGTTTTTGTTTGGTTTCACTCTTTGTAGGTGATCGTGATGTTGTGGATCGAGATTAGGGATGAGCTTCGAGTTCGAGTCGAACTCATGTTCTACTCGAACATTGGCTGTTCGCAAGTTCGCCGAACAGCGAACAATTTGGGGTGTTCGCGGCAAATTCGAATGCCGCGGAACACCCTTTAAAAGTCTATGGGAGAAATCAAAAGTGCTAATTTTAAAGGCTTATATGCAAGTTATTGTCATAAAAAGTGTTTGGGGACCCGGGTCCTGCCCCAGGGGACATGGATCAATGCAAAAAAAAGTTTTAAAAACGGACGTTTTTTCAGGAGCAGTGATTTTATTAATGCTTAAAGTCAAACAATAAAAGTGTAATATCCCTTTAAATTTCGTACCTGGGGGGTGTCTATAGTATGCCTGTAAAGGGGCGCATGTTTCCTGTGTTTAGAACAGTCTGACAGCAAAATGACATTTGGAAGGAAAAAACTCATTTAAAACTACCCGCGGCTATTGCATTGCCGACAATACACATAGAAGTTCATTGATAAAAACGGCATGGGAATTCCCCACAGGGCAACCCCGAACCAAAAAAAAAAAAAAAAAATGATGTGGGGGTCCCCCTAAATTCCATACAAGGCCCTTCAGGTCTGGTATGGATATTAAGGGGAACCCCAGCCAAAATTTAAAAAAAAAATTGACGTGGGGTTCCCCCTAAATTCCATACCAGACCCTTCAGGTCTGGTATGGATTTTAAGGGGAACCCCGCGCCAAAAAAAAAAAAAAAAAAACGGCGTAGGGTCCCCCTAAAAACCATACCAGACCCTTATCCGAGCACGCAACCTGGCAGGCCGCAGGAAAAGAGGGGGGGACGAGAGTGCGGCCCCCCCCCCTCCTGAACCATACCAGGCCACATGCCCTCAACATTGGGAGGGTGCTTTGGGGTAGCCCCCCAAAACACCTTGTCCCCATGTTGATGAAGACAAGGGCCTCATCCCCACAACCGTGGCCGGTGGTTGTGGGGGTCTGCGGGCGGGGGGCTTATCGGAATCTGGAAGCCCCCTTTAACAAGGGGACCCCCAGATCCCGGCCCCCCCCTGTGTGAAATGGTAAGGGGGTACTTACCCCTACCATTTCACTAAAAAACTGTCAAAAATGACAAGAGACAGTTTTTGACAATTCCTTTATTTAAATGCTTCTTCTTTCTTCCTTCATCTTCTTCTTCTTCTGGTTCTTCTGGCTCTTCTGGTTCTTCCTCCGGCGTTCTCGTCCAGCATCTCCTCCGCGGCGTCTTCTATCTTCTTCTCCTCGGGCCGCTCCGCACCCATGGCATGAGGGGGGAGGCTCCCGCTCTTCTCTTCATCTTCTTCTTCATCTTCATCTTCTTCTTCATCTTCTTCTTCTTCTTCTCTTCTTCATCTCTTCTTCCTTCTTCATTTCTTCTCCGGGCCGCTCCGCAGCCATGCTGGCATGGTGGGAGGCTCCCGCTGTGTGACGGCGTCTCTTCGTCTGACGGTTCTTAAATAACGGGGGGCGGGGCCATCCGGTGACCCCGCCCCCCTCTGACGCACGGTGAATTGACGGGACTTCCCTGTGACGTCACGGGGAATGCCACAGGGATGTCCCGTCATGTCCCGTGCGTCAGAGGGGGGGCGGGGTCACCGGGTGGCCCCGCCCCCCGTTATTTAAGAACCGTCAGACGAAGAGACGCCGTCACACAGCGGGAGCCTCCCTCCATGCATGGATGCGGAGCGGCCCGCAGAAGAAATGAAGAAGGAAGAAGAGATGAAGAAGAGAAGAAGAAGAAGAAGAAGAAGATGAAGAAGAAGATGAAGATGAAGAAGAAGATGAAGAGAAGTGCGGGAGCCTCCCCCCTCATGCCATGGGTGCGGAGCGGCCCGAGGAGAAGAAGATAGAAGACGCCGCGGAGGAGATGCTGGACGAGAACGCCGGAGGAAGAACCAGAAGAGCCAGAAGAACCAGAAGAAGAAGAAGATGAAGGAAGAAAGAAGAAGCATTTAAATAAAGGAATTGTCAAAAACTGTCTCTTGTCATTTTTAACATTTTTGACAGTTTTTTAGTGAAATGGTAGGGGTAAGTACCCCCTTACCATTTCACACAGGGGGGGGGCCGGGATCTGGGGGTTCCCTTGTTAAAGGGGGCTTCCAGATTCCGATAAGCCCCCCGCCCGCAGACCCCCACAACCACCGGCCACGGTTGTGGGGATGAGGCCCTTGTCTTCATCAACATGGGGACAAGGTGCTTTGGGGGGCTACCCCAAAGCACCCTCCCAATGTTGAGGGCATGTGGCCTGGTATGGTTCAGGAGGGGGGGGGGCCGCACTCTCGTCCCCCCCTCTTTTCCTGCGGCCTGCCAGGTTGCGTGCTCGGATAAGGGTCTGGTATGGATTTTTAGGGGGACCTCACGCCGTTTTTTTTTTTTTTTGGGCGCGGGGTTCCCCTTAAAATCCATACCAGACCTGAAGGGTCTGGTATGGAATTTAGGGGGAACCCCACGTCAATTTTTTTAAAAAATTTTGGCTGGGGTTCCCCTTAATATCCATACCAGACCTGAAGGGCCTTGTATGGAATTTAGGGGGACTCCCACATCATTTTTTTTTTTTAATTTTGGTTCGGGGTTGCCCTGTGGGGAATTCCCATGCCGTTTTTATCAATGAACTTCTATGTGTATTGTCGGCAATGCAATAGCCGCGGTAGTTTTAAATGAGTTTTTTCCTTCAAAATGTCATTTTGCTGTCAGACTGTTCTAAACACGGGAAACATGCGCCCCTTTACAGGCATACTATAGACACCCCCCAGGTATGAAATTTAAAGGGATATTACACTTTTATTGTTTGACTTTAGGCTGGGTTCACACTGCTGCGGTGCGGGAACGCAGCGAATTTACTGCGGGTTCCCGCACCGCACCAACTCGCACGGCAGTTCACACTGCCATATGCGAACTGCTGGGGAGTGTCATACAATGTTAATGACACCCCCAGTTCAGCCCGCATATCGCAATGCGAACTGACAATTCGGACACTTTCGGATCGCATAGGTGTGAACACCCATGCGATCCGATTTTGGTCCGAACAAAAAAAAGGGTCCTGTGCGAGTTTGGACCGAATGCGGTGCGATATCAGCCATACTATCTGTATGGCTGATATCGCACAGCACAGACATCGCATGTGATGTGAACAGCAGTGCGCTGCGAATCACATGCGATGTCTGCAACGGCAGCAGTGTGAACCCAGCCTTAAGCATTATTAAAATCACTGCTCGTGAAAAAACGGCCGTTTTTAAAACTTTTTTTTGCATTGATCCATGTCCCCTGGGGCAGGACCCGGGTCCCCAAACACTTTTATTGACAATAACTTGCATATTAGCCTTTAAAATTAGCACTTTTGATTATTCATGTTCGTGTCCCATAGACTTTAACGGTGTTCGCGTGTTCGAACAAATTTTTTTCCTGTTCGCATGTTCTGGTGCGAACCGAACAGGGGGGTGTTCGGCTCATCCCTAATCGAGATCCTTTCACATCAGAAAGTGCCCAGATCCTGATCGGGGAGATCATGGGGTGTAATTTAGAATTGGAAAACATCCAGAAAAAAATCAATGATGTTATTCAAAAAAATAACAACATCATTGATGTTTTGGGGCGAATTTAAAACCCCACAAAACCACTTTCTTTTTTTGTGTGCTACAATCTTAAAAATTTATTAGCGATGTTTCGAAAAGCCAAATTTGGAGGATGCACACAGTGTGCCATCATGTGCTATCTGCCATCACGGGAGATCAATGGACGCGTTTTGGGGGTGCAACCCCTTCCTCAATAATAAAGTATCGGTGAGGAAGGGGTTGCTCCCCCAAAACACGTCCCTTGATCCCCCGTAATGGCAGCTAGCACATGTGTACATTCGTAAATTGGTGTGCATCTTCCAAATTTGGCTTTTCAAGGGGTGACTTCACCCCATCTGAACGCAATATCAAACACAGTTCCTAAATACTCATGTCTGATATTGCCTTCAAGTTTTAACAAATGTGAACTTTGTAAGTTCAATTTTTTTGTCTTTCTTGTTGGTTTTACACAGGCCTGTTTTATCGTAAATGGACATTTCTATTTTTGATAATGCCACCCCAAAAATTGTTACACAACAAACATGTTGGTTTGTTTTAAAAACCTTTTCTAAATGCACATGTGATTGTGCAGGTATTAAAAAGTTTGTTAATCAAGAATGTGTGGATTATTGTCTCAACGCTACAACACTTTTGTGGTGATGTAATTGCTGTTTTCTGTGAAAATGGGGGTTATTTCCTAAGGGCAAATCCTCTTTGCACTACAAGTGCAGTTTCAGTGCAGTTTCAAGTGCACTGGTAGTGCAAAGTGTCTACGCCTTTAGTAAATAACTACCAACAGTGCTTTGTATAAAAGGTTACACAATCACGCCATTTTCAGGACTCCCCACATTGCTGTCAGGGTCAGCTAAAACAAACACAAGCAGTAAATGTCACCAAAGATTAGCTTTTGTTTTTTTTTTTAATTTGATAAATGTTTCACAAATTGTCTGACATATTGATGGCCCCCCTACCCGCAAAGAACTCAAGGTATCTTAACCAGACATCAAGGGCACTCAGGGAGGGCAAGCCAGGACGGCCACTTTCAAGCGCCGCCAGGGTTGTATCATGTATAATTCCGGCCTCAGGCCCAACTGAGCCAGCATAGTTGGCAAAATGTTGGCGTAAAAAGTTATGTAGAACACAGCACGCCAGGATTATATGATTAAGTTTATACTCCGCCATATGGATGGGTGTCAGAAATAGGCGGAACCGGCTGGTCATGATTCCAAATGTGTTCTCCACCACTCTTCTGGCTCTGGCCAGCCGGTAATTAAAAACCCTCTGTTCCGGGGTGAGGGTCCTCATTGGGAATGGCCGCATAAGATGGTCCCCCAGCACAAATGCTTCATCCGCAACGAAGACGAATGGGAGTCTTTCCACATTGTCCTCTGGAGGTGGCAAGTCCAAGCTGCCATTCTGGAGACGCCTGTAGAACTCCGTCTGGGTGATGACTCTACCATCGGACATCCGGCCATTCTTCCCCACGTCCACATACAAGAAGTCGTAATTAGCTGACACCACCGCCAACATCACAATACTATTGAACCCCTTATAGTTGAAATTGTACGACCCCCAGTTGGGTGGTGGGATGATGTGGACGTGTTTCCCATCAATTGCCCCTCCGCAGTTAGGAAAGTCCCACCGCTGGGCAAAGTGGGAGGCCACAGTCTGCCATTCCTGTGGCGTGGAAGGAAACTGTTGAGGAAAAAAAATAAAATTAGTATTTTTGCACATAAACATGACAAGTAGATTATACACAAACATTCTTGGCCAACCTCCAGATAGCATTTAGTAAGGGGAATTTAACAACGCCAAAGTATAAGGTACACCTATCATATTCTCCCTCCCACCCCCTCTCATGGGCCATTTCTAACATTATAGGGGGGGGAATCTTGGACAGGTAACCCTCTCCACTTCATTGAGAGATGAATGCCTAAATACAGGGTTTTACTTGGAACTGCCCCTCCTTAGTTACACTATTGGCAGCTCACTGGACAGGTAAGAAGTGTCATAATACAAAGATATAAATACACACTGTACACATTTGAGGACATTTGGACATTCTGCTATTACCTGTCAAGATAATAGGATACAAAAACTTTAAACAGTACCATTTGAAAGTATACAGGCAGGCCCTTGCACTACATGCTTTGGGGAATTCATCCATACATCTGAGCACTAAAGAGATGGGTATAGTGTGTATGGGTTTGGCAAAGTCAGCAGATAGATGATTGAGGATAGATAGAGAATTGGGATCAGCTGACTTAGCAGTTGGGGGGTGGGAGGGTTACTAAAAATGATTTGGGGACACCACAAAAAAAGCCTATGGCACTCTGCCTGAATTTAAAGCACAAATCACATTTCTAAACATTTTAGGGGTTGTTTGGGGTAAAGCACTACTATGGAGCTGATAAAATACATTGTTAAGTGACTACATGAGGTGAATATAGGGCAGGAGAGCATGCTGGGGAGGTAAGTGAAGGCAAATATGTATGAAGGACTAAAAAAATAATTACAGAAAAATCCTGCATGCATGAGGACAAAGGGGACATTCACAGCATATTACAATCATGGTCATTAGGGAATGAGGAAAGAAATACAATATATTATCAAACATTCAATACAATAAAATGTGATATTAAAGGATAAAAATCTTACCTTAATATACTCCTTCTGCAGGACCTGGATGATGGCAGAACAGGTCTCTGGGATAATGATACCCAGAGCCTGGGGGGAGATGCCTGTCGAGAACTTGAGGTCCTGCAGGCTTCTCCCTGTCGCCAAGTACCGCAGGGTAGCGACCAACCTCTGCTCCGGAGTGATGGCTTGCTTCATGCAGGTATCCTGCCTGCTGATATAGGGGGTCAGCGAAGCCAGCAGACGGTGAAATACGGGGTCCGTCATCCTGAGAAAGTTCCTGAAATCATCAGGATTATTCTCACGGATCTCACGGAGCAAAGGCATATGAGAGAACTGGTCACGCTGAAGCAACCAATTCTTGGTCCATGAACTCCTCCCCACCCTGTTCATGGACTGGACTTGTGTCAAGGTCAAGACCCCAACACCAAGCCCCCGCACAGCACGAACTCTACGAGGAGTACGTATACGCAACATGGCTAGAAAACGGTCGGCTGCTCAGAACGAAGTAACAGAACGCACTGAAGAACAGCAAGGCCTGTGAAGAGCGACCTGAAAAACAGTAACGAACGAACAAGAACACAATGACTATAAGTCACGCGGAACTTGCTTGCACGCACTGAAGAGCAGATACAAACCCACAAGCACAAACTGAACCGCAGAAAACGATCTGAAAGCCACGAGTCTGAAAAAGCACGAATCGTCTCTCACCAAACTTTTACTAACACAAATTTAGCAAAAGGAGCCGAAAGGGTGCCGCGCTTGGTTCTGAACTGGCCTTTTCTAGTCTCATCGTACGTGGTTGACGTCACTGCGTTGTTGGCGATCGGAAATTCCGACAACTTTGTGCGACCGTGTGTACACAAAGCAAGTTTGAGCCAACATCAGTCGGAAAAAATCATAGGATTTTGTTGTCATGATGTCCGAACAAAGTCCGACCGTGTGTACGGGGCATTAATGTAACTTTCATGGAGCCCCCTTCTCTTATTACAATGAGCCCAGATATATAGTACAAAAGATATACTGGCTGCATAGTAGAAAAACCTAATTATTCAATAACAGTTTTTCTATAGGCTAAATTCACCTTACAGGAAAACATGATAAATGCACATATATTTTCAGAAGAAAATGTCCATTTTTATTTTTTTTTCCTGCAGGATATTGCAAAGAATTTCACCTGTGATCAGTGGAACAGCTGTGCAACCTAGCAATGAGGAATCGGTGGAATTATTTTATCACAAGATCACTAACTTACTGACATAGGATAATCTTGGTGATGTGTAAGTATTCCTTGATTCAGATATTGAGGATGAGGAAGATAGCACCAAGATGCTAGAGGGAGTGAACATCAGGCAGGGAGAAGCAAGAGGCAGCTATATTCTAAAGCTTACTGCTATGTGTACTCCGGCAATGATGAGGGGGTAGAAAATGAGATGGCAGGCTGTCCATGGGTGCTACTAACTGGAAAGGAGGACATTTCTGAGGAAGAGACAGAACAGCAATGAGGGAAGATTTTGTCCAGGAGCAGGAGCAGGGGGACGTTTTTAGAGGACTGGAGGGAGCAGCCATCCTAATCCTTTTGGCTGCACATGTACAATCCACAGGGTTGGTTCACAGAGCTTTTCAGTGTTGGCCTTTTTAGCATATCTGCTACCCACAGCATCACTGTAGTCTGCAGCCTCTGTCTGTAGTGTATCAGCCATGTAAAAGTACTAGCCATTTGGATACCACATGCATGAGGAGATACAAGCATTGGCAGTGATTCTACAGGTCCTTTAATGCAGTGGTCATCAACCATGTCCTCAGGACCCACAGGCCAGGTTTGTAATATAACTGAAATACATTGCAGGTGATATCAACGCTGCTCAGTGACTGCAGTATTCTAGTCTGCATCTCCCCAAGGTAATACATAAAACCTGGCCTGTTAGTGGGCCCTGAGGACAGGGTTGAGGACCACTGCTTTAATGCACACTAGGTAAATTTGTGGGCCACTGGAAAGGATACAGTGCAAGTCACACCACTGGAGCTAGTGTTACTGCCCCATGTCCTGTACACTGGTGGAAGCACAGTCACCTCTACCCCCTCCTCCTCACTTGCCTCATCCTCCAAACCCTTTGAAATCATCAGTCCCCTCCAAGTGCCCCACAGCATATGCAACATCCCAGGCTAAAGGCTGTCAGTGCTGACTGAAGGAACACTGAACCAGAGCTTCTGGCAACACTCCAGGCCCAGGCCTGGCTGACCCCACACAATCTTCAGGCAGGTAAAGTAACATGTGACAATGGCACTAACCCTTCACACATGTACTTTGCCTAACACATAATTGATAGTCTTAATTAGACCCAAATAAGTTTCAAGGTGCCACATCCCTATAAAGTTGTATCAGGAAGGTGAATCAGTGGTCTGGGATTTTTAATTGGAAGCAAGAATACAAACAACTGAATAAAATTCACAATATTTATTAATACAATTTCTTAAACGAGACAATAGTTTGCAACATATTAAGAGACAACAAAAGAAAATTTACATAGATTCAAAACCATCATGTATATATAGTACATAGTACATTTGGAGATGATTTTTTTCTACTTGTTTTTGCTATACTTTTTGATTGAGACTTTTAGGAAACCTTCTCCCTACTGTATGGTAATATTTTAAGGGGTTGAATAGGCAGATATTTTTTTTTTATCTTAATGCATTCTATGCATTAAGATAAAAAACCTTCTATGTGCAGCAGCCCCCCTCAGCCCCCCTAATACTTACCTGAACCACCTCTCTGTCCAGCGATGTCCACGAGTGTCTCAGTCATCTGAAAATCTCCTTGCTGATTGTCTGAGACACAGCAGTGGTGCCATTGGCTCCCGCTGCTCTCAATCAAAGTCAGTTAGCCAATCAGGGGAGAGAGGGGGCGGGTCGCGTCAGGGCTCTTTGTCTGAATGGACACACAGAGCTGTGACTCGGCTCAGGTGCCTCCATAGCAAGCTGCTTGCTGTGGGGGCACTGAACAGGAGGGAGGGGCCAGGAGCACAGAAGAGGGACCCGAGAAGAGGAGGATCCAGGCTGCTCTGTGCAAATCCACTGCAACAGAGCAGGTAAGTATACCATGTTTATTTTTTTATAGGAAAATAAACTAGACTTTACAATCACTTTAAGTTGTGAGGGGTTTGTTAAATGTCCCCAGTGGCAGTGCCCAGATCCATATGCTGTTTTTTTTAACAATACCTTGCCTATTAGTCCCTTCTTCTACAGACCTCAGTGGATTCCATGGACTCTGCAGAATTAGATGAAACACCTAGGAATCAAACCTGGACAGGTGTACTAATCCCTACATGGTAAACACAGTAAACAGTAACAATTGAAATGGAAGCAATTCCTACTGGGGTATTGTAATGTGTATAGAATTACCGGAAAACCAAATGATTACAACATGATTTTTTTGATAAACACTGCTATAATTTAACTTCAGATAACTGACAACTATGGTTTACTATATTGCCAGGTCTGTACAGCATACATACCTACAACACTGCTTCCAGCTGACCAGGTTCATATGCCATACGGACCTGACATTCCTCCTTCTGTTATAAGCTCATGGTCACTCCAGTGATCATGAACTTATAGGAGAACTATTCAGCAGACTCTACTGAACAAAACGATAGCTCTTATTAGTGGCTAAGAAGCCACTGATCAGAGCTATTTACCTAAAATGCACCCTCACAGCTGCTGCTTCTCTCCCTCTCACCCCCTGCTTCCTGCCCCTCCATATCTCATACTGCACTGGCTGCTAAAATGCCTATTGCCTACCTCCTCCTACTGTCCCGTTAGTCCACCACCTGGTCCCTCCAAGCACTGTTTCCCACCCCCAGCAACTGCCCCCCCCCACCAGGTAGCTCTAATCCCCTGTGGCTCCCATGCAATTGCTGGCTTCCCCCCTGCTGCCTCAAATAATCTCCCCCTGTTGCTAGGACCCCCCTTTCAGTGCTTCAGTGTCCCCTCACCAATCCCTGCCCCCTCCCCCCCATGCAGCTCTGCTGGCTGGCTTTCCCTGTAGCCCCTCCCGCCAGCTGCAGCTGCTGCTGCTGCCTGGGGGATCAGTTTACTAGCTCCCTTTTTTTTCCTGAATGAACGGGAATGTATTCATTCATCACTGAAGATAGTAAACAGTGCTTACTATGCTTTAGTTTGTGAATGAATATTAGTCCCCATACAAACTCCTATTCATTCTTCTACAGTGCAGATGAAGCTGCAGAGAAAGGGACTCTCTTCAGTCCCTTTCTCTGTCTCAAAAAAGAGAAATTAGATCCCTGATGTCTCTCCAAAGCCCCTCCCCCCCAAAATTTAAAAATCTTTATAAAATAAAACTGTACCTATTAAAAAAATTGTAAGAAAAAGAATGTGTCTAAATCTCCCTTGTCTTTGAAGCCCGATCAGCATTCGGATCATGCTCCAGAGGCTACTGACAGGTGGAGAGGAAGAGATGTGGTTCTTCCTCACAACCTGTTTTTACCCTATTTTTGCTGACAAATGTATAGCAATTACATGTATTGCACACAGTTGTGGGGCATTTGTGGTGCTTCCCCACTTACTTGAATGTGGAGTGCTTGGAGAGCGGCATCGCTACAAGTTGGGTCAACTTTGCCACAAGCGCAAAGCATCACAGTGGCAGCGTGAAAACACCCCTGTCTGCTCCCTTTTGAAACTCAACTGCATCTTTTTCCAAACTCTGAAAGCTGTAAGTAAAAAAAGAAAAATGTCCAGATTTATAGAGAAATTTGGTTATTTTGTTTTTTGTACATTTGATTTCGCAAAAAGGCACAATTTAAAATTTACAACATTTACAAAATTGTGTTTTTGTTATTCATTAACCCAATACATGTTACGCTTTTATATTTATTAGAAATTTAGCACAAATTTTGTAAATTTTGCTGTGTTTGTATCTGCTAAATATAATTTTTTGTGAAAATATTGTTTTGATAAACATTTGTGCAAATATCACGGGGCCTTAAAAATCAGTAGCACCTTCTTTTTATTCACTGATCATGTGCTTTGAGAAAATAAATGGTTTGGGGGGTGTTTTTTAAACTTTTAAAAGTGAAAAATTAAACCCTCCAGATTTTTACAGAACTTTGTTTTTTTATCGTTTTGAGTACGTTCGATTTTCACCATTTTGCAAAAAGGCACGATCTAAAATTCTTCTATTATCCTGCATTTTCACTTTCATTTGTTTAATGATTTGGGATTGAGAACAATCCCCAATATGTATGCAACTTAAACTTATTAAATGTATTTCTGTGAAAAATAAAAGACCTTGATGAACTCTTAACACATAAGCAACACTGAAAAAAGCACTTTTCTGTTTTACCTGCAAGGTCTTAACTTACTGGAAATGCATCCAGTCATCTGTTTTTCCTTTTTTATTTTGTATGCTTTTAGCTATGCGGAGGAAATGAGGTTTGTGGTGTATGATGGAGGTCAGTTTTAATTGATTTTGAGACAAAAAGAAACTCCATTTAAATGTTTCAAGGATCTTTCAAATAACAGATGTTTACTAAATACTGCTACTTATTAACGCACAATTATTCCACCAAATATTTTAAAAACATTTTTACTGTATCTTCGGAATGGATTATTTTGACAAGCTACATTTTCCTCTTATTAATTCATGTTTTTATAGATTATAAAGAAGTCATTATGTCATTCTTATATGCTTGAACGGATGTATAACTTGCTTTACGAAGGGGCAGACCACAATATCTACATACCCTGACATGATTATCCTCTTATTGTTACTTTACTTTAAACATCTTCTAATGGGTCCACTGAAGGCTAGACATAGAGCTTAGAGAACTGCAGAAATGCCTGACTGCAGTACACTAATTAAGATTTCTAATGTGTGTACCAGCCAGTAAGGCCATGCTTTACATAGCCATTACCAGCCATTAAGACAAAAAACTTCCCTGTGATTTTAAACTACTTTGTATTAAGCAACCTTTAAGAGATCAAAGGTTACTCAATGCACAAAACAAAATCATCCCTCCACACTGCATTGGGTTACCTTATTCCTCACTCCCCTGGCTGCTGGCACTCTTCTCTGATCTACAATGCTCCCAGAATGTAGGCTGGCACTCAGCATCTCTCAGGATCACTGCACCTGCATTGTACCTGATGATCTAGGAGAGCTGCAATTAGTTGGACAATGAAAAGGCTGTCATAGACTAAATAAGTAGTTACCGTGTGAAATGCAGGTGGGGGGGGGGGGGGCACTTCAAGGTGAATTCATATGTAAAGAGGAGCTTTTAAGCTAGGATTTGGGGAGGGGGATCATAAAAGTAAATGCCATATGGAAAACAAGGGTCTATGGGGGGAACGGGGTGTAGAGGGGGGTATAATAGTGAGGGGAGCAGGGGTTTAAGACACCAGAAAAATTGCATCACTGAATTCCAATACAAAAGGAGTAGTAGCATCAAATTATAGCTCAAAAATAATTAGTAATAAATGTTAATACAAAAAAATATATATATACTGTATGTTCATAAA
The DNA here is from genome assembly GCA_037952925.1 of Lithobates clamitans. Taxonomy (NCBI): domain Eukaryota; kingdom Metazoa; phylum Chordata; class Amphibia; order Anura; family Ranidae; genus Lithobates; species Lithobates clamitans. The sequence goes on along the minus strand of JBBGZY010000305.1, from coordinate 4,868,277 downwards.
ATGCAATAAGCCTGACAAACAAAATGAATTAACAAGAACTCCTGTTGTTCGCGGAACACTTTGACTCTGTGGGAAAATCAGAAACCCAGTTGGATAGCTCACATGACTAGGCTGCTAATATTAACCCCCCTGGCGGTATTAGTACAAATTTTCTCCCATAATGAAATATTTGCACTTTCAAAATAATGAAGAATTTGATGAGACTTCTCATCCAGCACCAAAACTGAAAAAGATTTGGCAGGTATATCAAATTATTCAGAAAAATTTCCAGCAGACCTATTGGAGACATCAGTATCAATGAAAGTGTAATGGCCTACAAAGGAAGACTCAGCTGGATACAGTATATCGCATCTAAGAGAGCACGATTTGGCATAAAATCATTTATGCTCTGTGAATCCAGCACTGGTTACATATGGAATTTGGTCCTCTACACCAGGAAAGGAACCAAATTCAACAAAAGATTCAGTAATTATGGAATGGCAACCGCTTCTGTTCTTACTATGATTGAGCCATTGCTGAATCAGGCTACTGTGTAACCACAGATAATTTTTATACTTCTCCAGAACTCTATGAGTTCCTTCTACAGCACAAGACGGATGCATATGGGACCGTTAGAGCTAACCGGCGTGACATGCCGCCAACCTTTGGCAATAAAAAGCTCAGGGCAGGAGAAATAGTTGCCTGGCAGAAAGGCAAAATGATGGCACTGAGATGGCACGACAAAAAAGATGTGTGCCTATGAGTATCATTCGCAACACCTCTACTCTACTGTCATGGTACACACAAAAGGTGGAAAAGACATAATGAAACCACAAGTTGTGATGGACTACAACAACACCATGGGAGGTGTTGACAGAGTTGACCAGGCCATGACTTTTTATCCAGCCATGAGAAAGCAACAAAAAAATATTACAAAAAAATCTTCAGGCATCTTCTTGAACAGTGCCTGTGGAATGCTTTCATTCTTCTAAAAAGAAAGAGTGACAAGCCTGTGGTTCATGCGGACTTTGTTTGGAGAGTTGCCGTACTTATATTTCTCAAGCACCAAACACCAACGACTGTAAATAGATCTGGACATCGTGCTGCTGGTGTTGTGAACCCAGAACGCCTGACTGGTCGTCACTTTATGGACCACATTCCACCAACGGAAAGGAAGGCAGCACCCACAAGGATGCGTGTGGTTTGCCGCTCTAAGCGTGACGACACTGGAAGGAAAATCAGAAAAGAAACAAGGTTCCACTGTCCTGATTGTGACGTTGGACTTTGTGCTGCACCATGTTTTAAAATTTTCCACACCCGGTACGTTTCCTGAAGCAATATGACTACTAATATTGCACCCTTGTTTGGCCCAAAAAAATGTTGGTGTTTTTGATTATATTAAAAAACTAAAAATGTGTGGACAATATGACCGCCTCTGCCTCACATTAATCCGCGCCTTGAAATCACTCCGTAATCTAATGCAGCTGACTAAAGCAGCTACTTTAAAAAATTAAACATGTAATCACACAATAAGTCTAAAATCATAAACAACACGCCAAGTCTCTGACAATTATGCTTATTGAAGCAGCGCTAAGTGTCCGTTGTTGCAAAACACTATATATAGAGCAAATGTTGAAGAGACAGGAAAGTTCAAAAATAAATAAAAATGTGGTCTGTGGATATGAAGATGTGCGTAGAAATTTGATTATATTATTTACTAAAATGTATTGAATAAAAAGTATTATTAATAATAATAATAATAATAATAATAATAATAATAATAATATTATTATATTATTATTTGTTATTATTTATAGTTATTTATTATATTATAATTTATGATTTTGTGTTTCAAACTTTATCATACCCGAGATGTCTATTAGACTCTGGTTTGGACAGATTTAAGTGAGTTATTCCTAAGAATTACAGGCATACAATATAAAACGCCAAATTTCCATGCAAATTAATGGTACCGCTTTCAGCACCTAAAATCTGAAATAATCACAACGCCAGGAAGGTTAAGGGGTACACTCTATCATGGAGAGATAGAATTGTCAGAAGAGACGGAGGGGTATGCATATACACTATATTGTCAAAAGTATTGCAACACCTGTCTTTACACGCACATCAACTTTAATGGCATCCCAATCTTAGTCCGTAGGGTTCAATATTGAGTTGGCCCACCCTTTGCAGCTATAACAGCTTCAAGTCTTCTGGGAAGACTGTCCACAAGCTTTAGGAATATGTCTATGGGAATGTTTGACCATTCATCCAGAAGCGAATTTGTGAGGTCAGGCACTGATGTTGGACAAGAGGGCCTGGCTCGCAGTCTCCGCTCTTATTCATCCCAAGGGTGTCCTCTTGGGTTGAGGTCAGGACTCTGCAGGGTCAACTTTCTCCACCCCAAACTTGTTCATCCAGTTCTTTATGGACCTTGTTTTGTACACTGGTCCAAATCATTTGTTGGAGGGGGGATTATGGTGTGGGGTTGTTTTTCAGGGGTTGAGCTTTCCAGTGAAGGGAACCCTTATGCCCTGTACACACGGTAGAATTTTCCGACAACAAATGTTCGATGGGAGATTGTTGTCGGAAATTCCGACCTTGTGTAGGTTCCATCTGACTTTTTCCGTCGGAATTTCCGACAAGCAAAATTTGAGATCTGGATCTCAAATTTTCCGACAACAAAATCCGTTGTGTGGTGTGTACACAATTCCGACGCAGAAAATTCCACGCATGCTCAGAATCAAGCAGAAGAGCCGCACTGGCTATCGAACTTCATCTTTCTCGGCTCGTCATGCATGTTGTACGTCACCGCGTTTTTGACGGTCGGAATTTTCGACAACATTTGTGTGACCGTGTGTATGCAAGACAAAATTGAGTCAACATCCGTCAGAAATAAATCCAGGATTTTGTTGTCGGAAAAGCCTATTGTGTGTAGGGGGTATTAAGGTGTCAGCATACCAAGACATTTTGGACAATTTCATGCTCCCAACTTTGTGGGAACAGTTTGGGGATAGCCCCTCCCTGTTCCAGCATGACTGCGCACCAGTGCACAAAACAAGGTCCATAAAGACATAGATGAGCAAGTTAGGGTGGAGGAAGATGAATGGCCTGCAACCCAATAGAACACCTTTGGGATAAATAAGAGCCAGGCCATCTCGTTTAACATCTGGCTTGACCTCACAAATTCACTTCTGGAAGAATGGTCAAACATTCATACTAAATAATGTGTAAATAAAAATCTGCAAGCAATTTCCACTCTTCCAACTTCTGAGCTAACTGAATTGTCATATACACATTTGTTTTACAACACACAAAGGTGTATAAAGGATAACAGACAATACCCCATCTGAATCAATGAGGGTTCAATATTTAGAGCTGTTAGCTAACAAGAAATATGTGATAGTAAAATGTAGTCACAAAATACCATCATCCCAAAGACATCTATCTCTCACTTTAAGACTATTGCTTCCCAGAGGATCAACTGTCAAGGTCACCTGGACAAGCAGGGCAATCTATTACAAGATTACAACTTGCTTCCTGTTGACAACAGTATACCAGTCAGAAAGTGAGGAAAAATCTGCAACAGGGACACAAAAATAAAATAAAAATGGAGATATATTCTACCCTTCAACTTATCTACATAATTAAATTAATATTTATTTCTGTCTGTGACTCTGTTGCAGAAATATCCTCACTTCCTACCTGGTAAAATATATATTTTTTTCCCCAAAAGTTTTATTGAAGTATAAAACAAAAAGCAAAGTAACAGTCTCACACTGGCAATGTACAGTTGTGCTCATACATTTACATACCATGGCAGAACTTATGATTTCTTGGTCATTTTTCAGAGAATGATAACACAAAAACTGTTTGTTTCACTCATGGTTAGTGTTTGGCTAAAACCATTTATTATCAACCAACTGTGTTTACTCTTTTTAACCACTTCCCGCCCGGCCTATAACAGAATGATGGCCGGGAAGTGGGTCTGTTATCCTGACTGGGCATAGTGCGGCAATTGCAAGTGCGGCGTGTCAGTCTGACATGCCTCATCTCTGATAGAGGCTTCTTACCACATGATCAGCTGTGACCAATCACAGCTGATCATCACGAGAACCAGGAAGTTCTGGTAAACGGCATTCCTCGGTTTGCGCTGAAAGGGAGACAGGCGGCTCTCCCTGTCAGAGGGGGGGTCTGTGCTGATAATCAGCACACTGATTATCAGCACAGCCCCCATCAAATGTACCCATAAGCTGCTAATCGGTGCCCTGTCAGTGCCCCATCCTAACCCCCTGACAGTGCCCAATAAAGTGCCAATCAGTGCCCACCACAGTGAAAATCAGTGCAAATCAGTGCCCACCATAGTGACAATCAGTACCCATCACAGTTCCAATTAGTGCCCAGCATTAATACCTGTCAGTACCTGCCCAATCAGTGCTGCCCATCAGTGCCATCTATTCGTGTCCATCAATGCCACCTGTCAGTGCCAATCAGTGCCCCCTATCAGTGCCCATCAATGCTGCCTGTCAGTGCCCATTAGGAATGAGCCGAACACCCCCCTGTTCGGTTCGCACCAGAACATGCGAACAGGAAAAAAGTTTGTTCGAACATGCGAACACCGTTAAAGTCTATGGGACACGAACATGAATAATCAAAAGTGCTAATTTTAAAGGCTTATATGCAAGTTATTGTCATAAAAAGTGTTTGGGGACCTGGGTCCTGCCCCAGGGGACATGGATCAATGCAAAAAAAGTTTTAAAAACGGCCGTTTTTTCAGGAGCAGTGATTTTAATAATGCTTAAAGTCAAACAATAAAAGTGTAATATCCCTTTAAATTTTGTAGCTGGGGGGTGTCTATAGTATGCCTGTAAAGGGGCGCATGTTTCCCATGTTTAGAACAGTCTGACAGCAAAATGACATTTCGAAGGAAAAAACCCATTTAAAACTACTCGCGGCTATTGCATTGCCGACAATACACATAGAAGTTCATTGATAAAAACGGCATGGGAATTCCCCACAGGGGAACCCCGAACCAAAATTAAAAAAAAAAAAATGACGTGGGAGTCCCCCTAAACTCCATACCAGGCCCTTCAGGTCTGGTATGGATATTAAGGGGAACCCCGGCCAAAATTTTTTAAAAAAATGACGTGGGGGTTCCCCCTAAATTTCATACCAGACCCTTCAGGTCTGGTATGGATTTTAAGGGGAACCCCACGCAAAAAAAAAAAACTGCGTGGGGTCCCCCCCAAAAATCCATACCAGACCCTTATCCGAGCACGCAACCTGGCAGGGGGGATGAGAGTGCGGCCCCCCTCCTGAACCGTACCAGGCCAATGCCCTCAACATTGGGAGGGTGCTTTGGGGTAGCCCCCCAAAACACCTTGTCCCCATGTTGATGAGGACAAGAGCCTCATCCCCACAACCCTGGCCTTAACAAGGGGACCCCCAGATCCTGCCCCCCCTGTGTGAAATGGTAAGGGGGTACTTACCCCTACCATTTCACTAAAAAATTGTCAAAAATGTTAAAAATGACAAGAGGCAGTTTTTGACAATAACTTTATTTAAATGCTTCTTCTTTCTTCTATCTTCCTTCATCTTCTTCTTCTTCTGGTTCTTCTGGCTCTTCTGGCTCTTCTGGCTCTTCTGGCTCTTCCTCTGCGTTCTCGTCCAGCATCTTCTCCGCGGCGTCTTCTATCTTCTTCTCCTCGGGCCGCTCCGCACCCATGGCATGGGGGGAGGCTCCCTCTCTTCTCTTCATCTTCTTCTCTTCTTCCTTCTTCTCTTCTTCTCTTCTTCATTTTCTTCTCAGGGCTGCTCCGCACCCATGCTGGCATGGAGGGAGGCTCCCGCTGTGTGACGTCGTCTCCTCGAACGGTTCTTAAATAACGGGGGGCGGGGCCACCCGGTGACCCCGCCCCCCTCTGACGCACGGGACATGACGGAACTTCCCTGTGGCATTCCCCGTGACGTCACAGGGAAGTCCCGTCAAGTCACTGTGGGGTCACCGGGTGGCCCCGCCCCCCGTTATTTAAGAACCGTCAGACGAGGAGATGCCGTCACACAGCAGGCGCCTCCCTCCATGCCAGCATGGGTGCAGAGTGGCCTGGAGAAGAAAATGAAGAAGAGAAGAAGAGAAGAAGAGAAGAAGAGAAGAAGGAAGAAGAGAAGAAGATGGAGAAGAGCGGGAGCCTCCCCCCATGCCATGGGTGCGGAGCGGCCCGAGGAGAAGAAGATAGAAAACGCCGCGGAGGAGATGCTGGATGAGAACGCTGGAGGAAGAACCAGAAGAGCCAGAAGAACCAGAAGAGCCAGAAGAACCAGAAGAAAAAGATGAAGGAAGATAGAAGAAAGAAGAAGCTTTTAAATAAAGGAATTGTCAAAAACTGCCTCTTGTCATTTTTAACATTTTTGACAGTTTTTTAGTGAAATGGTAGGGGTAAGTACCCCCTTAACATTTCACACAGGGGGGGGCGGGATCTGGGGGTCCCCTTGTTAAAGGGGGCTTCCAGATTCCGATAAGCCCCCCACCCGCAGACCCCCACAACCACCGGCCAGGGTTGTGGGGATGAGGCCCTTGTCCTCATCAACATGGGGACAAGGTGTTTTGGGGGGCTACCCCAAAGCACCCTCCCGATGTTGAGGGCATGTGGCCTGGTACGGTTCAGGAGGGGGGGCTGCACTCTCGTCCCCCCCTCTTTTCCTGCGGCCTGCCAGGTTGCGTGCTCGGATAAGGGTCTGGTATGGATTTTTGGGGGGACCCCACGCCGTTTTTTTTTGGCGCGGGGTTCCCCTTAAAATCCATACCAGACCTGAAGGGGGAACCCCACGTCATTTTTTTAAAAAAATTTTGGCCGGGGTTCCCTTTTGATTTCTCCCATAGACTTTTAAAGGGTGTTCCGCGGCATTCAAATTTGCCGCAAACACCCCAAATTGTTCGCTGTTCGGTGAACTTGCGAACAGCCAATGTTCGAGTCGAACATGAGTTCAACTCGAACTTGAAGCTCATCCCTAGTGCCCATCAGTGCCGCCTGTCAGTGCCCATCAATGC